>OX419731.1:7437500-8687500 GCA_948477245.1 Thumatha senex | reverse complement strand
GCCTTCTTAGAGCGTGATGACAACAGTAAGCAGTGTCCTGGAAAAAAAGATGTAATCACCAAGAACAAAACCAAAAAACAAAAACGTTACTTGTGTGATACACTTACTAATCTCCATATCAAGTTCCAGATCGAAAACAAGGAAAAATTGAGTCTTGCAACTTTTTGCAGGATGCGTCCTTTTTGGATCGTTTCTCGTCAAGTTACTGAAAGGGATACATGTTTATGTATTACACATGAAAATATGCAGCTTAAGTTCGATAATTTGAAACACTTGGGAATTTTTAACGCTCCAAACTTAACACAATTATGTAAAAGCATGGTTTGTGATATCAACAACGAGGCTTGCATGTTGCGTAAATGTCGTGATTGCTTACATAAATCACCTGAAGTACAACTTTTTGATGGTTCGGATACTACTACATATAAGATTTGGTGTGTCACAAAAGAAAAGCGATTGATTAAAGGACAAGAAAAGGAAATAAGAAGAACAGTAAAAGGACAGAAAACAGTTACGAAAAAAGAGCTAGTAGAATCGTTCTTAGAAGACATGGAAATGTTTTTAGAACACCAATTCAACATTTCACATCAATATAAACAATCCACCAAAATGAAGAACAACCTTGTTGATGGAGAGATATTCATGTAGATCGACTTTTCTGAAAATTATTGCTGCAAATATGCGAATGAGATCCAGTCTGTACATTTCGGTGCTTCCAGACAGCAAGTCAGTCTTCATACTGGTGTTTATTACTACAGATGTCCAGATACGCAAAAAGTGATCAGTTATTCATTTAGCACATTTTCTGAGAACTTGCGCCACGATGCAAGTGCAATATGTGCTCATCTTAAAAAGATGCTAGATCTAATTGCATCGTCGCGCACAATTCAGAAATTACATATTTTAAGTGACGGTCCTAGTGCACAATACAGAAACAGATACATGTTCTATCTGTATACTCAATACTTGGCAAAGAAATACAGCTTAAAAACTGCGACTTGGAACTTCTGTGAAGCAGGTCATGGCAAAGGGCCCATGGATGGAGTGGGCGCAGTAATAAAGCGCACTGCTGATCGCAATGTTGCTCAAGGGTCAGATATACCTGATTTTAATACACTTATGAAATGTATCAGAGAAAACACAAGCAATGTCATAATTTCAACCGTAACTACAAAACAAATTGAAGAAATTAATAACCTATTGCAACGAAAAATCAATAATGTACCTGGAATCACAAAAGTCCATCAAATGACATGGGATTCGCGCATCACGCAAAAAATATGTTTAAGAAAGTTAACATGCCTCACATGTGCCCCCATAGAACGGTGTCTACACTACTCGTTGCCCAACAGTTTTGTGGAATTTTCCAACCCATTGCTGCAGGAAGAAATAAATGACAGAAATAGCGAAGAACAGAAGGAACCGGATAGTGAAATCGAAGAACAGGAGAATGTGGTACTTGATAGTGAGACAAAAGGACAGGAAGACGAGGAACTGAATAGTGAGATTACAGAACAGGAGGATAAGGAACTTGATAATCAGACTGAAGTACAGGAAGATAAACTTGATAATAAGCTTGATAGTGAGACTGAAGAACGGGAAGATAAGGAATTAGACAGTGAGATTGAAGAACTGCAAGATAGAGAACTTTATGATCAGACTAAAGAAAAAGAAGACAACGAGCTTGATAGTGATAGTGAAGAACAGGAAGATAGTGCTACTGAAGAACAGGAACATAAGGAATGCGATAGTAAGCGCGAAAAGAGGAGGTTAAGGATATTTGACAGTGAGAGCGACGATGACCTTAAAATATTTTAATTAAGAAATATTACAAAAGTTAAAAAATAATTTGAACGTTTTTATATTATAATGTTAAGATTTTATTGAGACTGAATTAAAAATGTGCCATAAGTACAATGTTTTTGATCTCTTCAACAGATTTTTTTTTACAAAATTTATATTACAAATATTTTATTCCAAAATTTGTTGTTGATATCTTAATCCTAAGATAAAACATGTGATTTAGGTTAAAGTTAAAAATTAAAAACAATTTAAGACTGATTCTCCAAATATTTGTTTTATTTAATAAATTCAATGTAGCACAAATAAATACACATACATACATATAAATACACATAATAATTTCCTTGGGTATAATAAAATTTGTGACATCATTCGTTATATAAAATATATGGAATGTCACGTCCATGACTCGAAAGTCATTTCCATGAATAGACAAATTGTATGGAATGTCACGTCCATGACTCGAAAGTCATTTCCATGAATAAACAAATTGTATGGAAAGTCACTTCCCTGGATTCAGTGTCTCTACCATGAACGTTCGATTTTTTTTTGGATATTTTGAGTAAAACTAAAGATCTGTAAGTTCGGTAAATATTTTTTTATAGTAGATTATGACCTAAATTATTGATACTTACAGCTATTTCACGTAAAGTTGACCAAAACATTTTGTTTTATTTACGTCATCAGAAGTAAAAAATACCCATATTCAGCGGCTGCCGTTGTACCTTCCGAGAGATAGCTTTTGAGTCATAAATCAAAGCATATCACACACAAATAAAAAAAATACTAAATAAATATTATCAAAGTTCTTTGTACGGAACGCTAGTAAAAATATTAGTGCTTATAGTTTTACCATGACAAACAAATAGACATACCGGCTGTCTGCTCACAGCTTGTTCAAAGACTCAACCTGAGAACTGTAATTTGGTATATAAAGTAAAGTAGTAATAAATAATCATGAAATAATGTTTTTATAGTACCTCCTCTTTTACTTTTTTATCATGTGGAAATTCCCCAGTGTTATGCCTGACTCGAACCACAGGTCCTCACTTATCTGTCTAGCGCTTACCTATTACCTGTCCTACAACCCTTTCCTTGAAGAGTTCGGTTTGTCATTCCTCCGTTACAATTAGCAGAGGTTATCCTAGACCGTTGTGCGTTAGGATAGAATCCAGGATGTGTGGTGGGTTCCTCCTTCCCTCCCTTCCCTGTTTAACCGCCGGGAAACTAGGGGGCTAATGGGAATAATTGAAACAAAAATAAACAGGTTTCCCACTTCGGAGGTACTCTCCGAGTCTGTTTAATGCGTGACAAAATATACACATTAGGTTGCTTAAATAATACTTGCTGCGAATACTGAAAGTGAGTGTTAGGTCGTTACATACAACGCCATCTGTTGTTACATTTTGTAACTAAAAGTACTAGTATTAAGTATATCCACTTAACATTCCGCCCACCAAGGACATATTGAGGAAACTATGTCCTTTACAAAATTGTACAAGTATTGATCACCAATTACATGCGATTATGTACATATGGCTGCATACAGCTCAACAGCTTAACAAAACTTAAATGCAAGACGTACAAATCGATTTCATTAATATCTACATTAAACAAATCAGTGTATATAGTATCAACAAAGGTAAAACAAATTAAAAGTAATAAACAAATAAAAGTATTAACAGTTCATAAAAACATGATAAAATTGTAAACAAAAGGTGTATAGTAAAATTTGATTTAATATTTTTTAACAAATTGGCAAAACAAATAACTTTGATGTTGATCGTTTAATGGTAGATGAACCAGTACGGAGGGTGACAACACGCGTGAGCGCACCTGCACCTGGATGTTTTTCAATCACTATACCAAGCAGCCACTTGCAAGGAGGCAAATTGTCCTCCTTCACTAAGACAACATCTCCGATGTTAGGCTCCGGAATTTGTTCTGCCCATTTATATCTATGTAGATATGTTGCCAAATATTCCGCCGACCAACGACGCCAAAATTCTTGAGTCATTCTTTTTTCAAAATTATGATCTGGTACATTTATAAGAGGTTCACCAACAAGGAAATATCCAGGGGTCAAAGCTTCAGCTATATCTGCGTCTGATCACTTGCAAAGAGGACGAGAATTCAAACAAGCTTCTACCT
This sequence comes from Thumatha senex, assembly GCA_948477245.1. Classification (NCBI taxonomy): domain Eukaryota; kingdom Metazoa; phylum Arthropoda; class Insecta; order Lepidoptera; family Erebidae; genus Thumatha; species Thumatha senex. Next base: position 8,683,546 of record OX419731.1, on the reverse strand, counting down.
GACTTAATAGAGTTGACATCTCTTCATAAGTCAGAGTAGAGCTCCCTATGACTCTCCGTAGATGTACCTTGCATGACTTTACACCAGCCTTCATTAATCCACCAAAATTTGGACTATGGGGTGGTAAGAAATGCCACGTAGTACCTGCGTTAGCTAAAGTTTCTGCAATATCCGCTTTCGATTTTTCAGATTGGAACAAGATTTGCAATTCCTTGGAGGCTCCCTGAAAATTTGTGCCGTTATCGCTCCACATGTTCTTACAGGGTCCACGCCTAGCCACAAACCTTTTAAAGGCCGCTAGGAACCCTTGTGTTGTCATATCGCTGACAACCTCAAGGTGCACTGCTTTGGTCACCATGCACACGAATAGACAGATATACCCTTTGTATGCATGGTGGCCCCTACCCTTAGAAGTTCGCAAATAAATGGGACCCGCATAATCTACCCCGCTATTTCTGAAGGGTTTACTTGGAGTGGTACGCGCAGGTGGTAACTGCCCCATTAATTGATGTTTAGATGCATTGTTGTAACGAAGACAAGGGAAGCACTTACGCACATAAGCCCTTACTCTTTCCTTAGCCCCTAAGATATAATAGTTGGTGCTCAAATAATTGAGCATTAGTTGTGGTCCGCCATGAAGAGTTAAACGATGGGCCTCAGCTATTAGAAGATCTGTCAGGGCTGATTTACGTGAGATCAAAATTGGATGTTTACGGTTTAAATTCAAAGTAGAACGCTCTAATCTACCGCCCACCCTCATGATGTTTAAAGGATCCAGGTAAGGATTTAATGAATTTAAATGTTTTCCTTTTATACTTTTACCTTTTTGTAGATCTATAATTTCTTCTTGAAAACCTTGTCTTTGACACTCCCTAATGCAAGTATCCATAGCCAATCTTAATTCCTCCGCTTTCAAGTAAGATACGTCTCTTTCGTTTTCAGGTTTTTTCCAGTCTAGTACCCGTCGACAGTAAGCTACTATTCTTACTAATTTGGTAAGCGAAGAATATTTAGTCCAAATCCAATTATCTGGCTCCTCAGATATTACCACATGACTTTTAACTTCTTCGACAATTGTAGTGATCTTTTGGTCTTTACCAAACCGAATAGTTTTACGTTTCAGAAAATCAGGACCGTTCCACCATAAACTACACTTTAGCAGTTCCGATAGGTTGAGACCTCGTGACACACAATCAGCAGGATTATCCTTTGATTGTACGTGATTCCACTGCTGCGGCTCGCTCATAGATAGGATTTCCGAAACCCGGTTTGCGACAAACGTTTTCCACTTACTGGGGTGGTTATTTAACCATGCCAGAACGACTTCGGAATCGGTCCACGCGTGTATGTTAGCTTTGTCAATTTCCAAAACTTTAGACATCTCGACTAATAGTTTAGCTAGTAGAACTGCTCCACATAGTTCTAGCCTGGAAATTGATACCGTTTTAATTGGAGCTACATTGGTTTTCGCTGAGAGCAAAGTGATATGTATGTTACCTTCAGCATCGATCACACCTATATATACAATTGCTGAATACGCCGCCTTCGACGCATCACAGAATCCGTGCAAATCAACCTGTTTATCACTGCTCTTTTTACCCACCCATCGAGGTATTGATAGCTCAGCTAACAGTGGCAACTCCTTACGGTAAGTAGACCATTCACGTTTTATATTGTCCGGTATGGGATCATCCCATCCGATACCAGTGATCCACAATTTTTGTATAAGCATTTTTGCTAAGATAATCACAGGTGCAACCCAACCCAATGGATCGAATAGTCTCGAAATATCTGATAGCAATTTACGTTTCGTTACCGGTTCCAGCGAAACTTGAAGCTGCACATATTGGAAGATGTCTTTACTTCGATTCCAGGTAAGGCCCAGTGCTTTTATTACATCGTCTTGTTTAAAATTAATTCCTTTTTCTTCGTAGGTATTTTCCTTCCGTTTTCTATCTATTAATTTTTCTAATAATTCGTTGCTGTTACTTGACCATTTTTGCAATTCTAACCCTGCTTTATTTAATAATTGATTCAATTGATTGTAAATTTCTATACCTAATTCTATTGTTTCACAACCAGTCATTAAATCGTCCATGTAGAAATCTTTCAGGACTCTATCAGCCGCTAATGGATAATTTTCGCCTTCATCGTGCGCTATCTGGTGCATCGATCTAACAGCCAAGAATGGTGCGGACGCCACGCCAAAGGTTACGGTTAGTAGTTTGAAGTCTTGGATTTCTTCGTCCTTATTGTTTCTCCACAGGATGCGTTGAAAATCGGTATGGTTTTCATTTACGCCTTACCTGACGGTACATTTTGACAATGTCAGCGATGAGACAGATAGGATGAACCCTCCAGCGAAGAAGCAAATGCCTCAAGTCAGATTGCAAAGTAGGTCCAATTAAGAGGTCGTCGTTAAGCGAGGATCCATTACTACCCTTGCTGGACGCATCAAATACGACACGAACTTTAGTCGTGTCCTTATCGTTTCTCACCACGGCGTGATGCGGTAAATAAACCGCATATTCATTTAGCTTCTCCGCTTTTGAGATTGGTCTCATATGACCCAATGACAGATATTCATAAATTACCTCAGAATATTTAGCCTTTAATTCGGTATTTAGGTAAAGTTTATTTTCCAATCCCTTAAAGCGCCTAACTGCTCGATCCCGCGATCTGCCATATTTACAGCTAGGATCTTCCGTTCGGAAAGGTAAGTTTACTACATAGCGCCCACTTTCATCTCGAATTGTGGTAGTTCTAAATATCTTCTCGCATCTAATTTCCTCTTCTGTTAATAATTGCTTACTTTCGTTTGGCTCTTTCTCTAGTTCCCAAAACTTTTTCAGTATATTATTAAGATGAACGTGCAATACCGAAATTTTAGACGTACCGTTAGTTACAGACCTAACCGTACCCGACAATATCCACCCTAAGGTAGTACATTGTGCCACTACTAGACCATCAGCAGATTTTCTTAATCCACTTTGTATTACCTGAGGAAATATTTCAGCACCTAGCAACATATCCACCTTATCTGGAGTATGATATCTAGGATCAGCCAAATGAATATCATCGATGAGCAGTTCTTCTACGCATGCCGTTTCTCTAACTGGTAAAAGAGATGTAATGGATTTGAGGACATAGGCTCTGACTACCAACTCAACAGATGAATCAACTCTAGATTGAATTCTCACCTCAACGAAAGAATTTGAAATCAAAGATTTACCTCCACCCACTCCGGATATAATACCTTTAGTTGATTGCTTTTTAAGGCCTAGACTTTGAACTATACCCTCAGTAACAAAGGAAGCCTGCGAGCCTTGATCCAACAAGGCTCGTAGTGTATACCTTACTCCGCTTTTCGAAACAGCTCTCACTAGAGCCGTGGATAACAATACTTGATTGTTAACTAAACCCTTCAAAAAACAGGTGACGACCTTTGCTGGATCTTCTATGTGAACAGAATTTGACAGTTCCTGTGTTGGCAAATCCTTTCCCCCAGATGAAATTGGGTTTAAGTTCTCCTTTATAGACTCTTGTTCACCCTTAGGATGTAACAAAGAGTGATGTTTACGTTTGCAAATACGACAAGTGGTTGTACACTTACACAACTTGGCAGAGTGATTGTAACCCAAACAAAACATAAATTACCATCTTGAACAAACTTTCGACGCGTATCAACATCCGCGCTGCAGAATCGTCTACAACTACCTAATTTATGAGATTCTTTACAATATGGACAAGAAATAGTAGACACGTGAAAAGTTTTAGTTTTATTAGCTTGCATATAATGGTTCTTAACTGGTTTAGTATCTCAAAAATTCAAACGCTCTGTATCTGCTTGTCAAGAACTCCTTAAACTGATCAAACGTAGGCAATTTATCACATTCAATATTGCTAGTGACTTTTAATTCCCATTCCTTTCTACTCTCTGTATCTAATTTTAAGCAAAGGATGTGTATAATTAAAATGTCCCAGGATGTTACATCTATCCCCAAGTTCATTAAAGCATTCAAACAATCTGAAGTAGTGTCCATCAACTCCTTCAAACCGCTAGCCGATTCACCTATAACATTCCTTTGACTCAATAATCGTCTGAGAATACAATGTGAGAGGTATTTTTTATTATTATAACGGGATTCAAGAAGAATCCAACATCTATCATAGTTTGATTCACAGATGGGGATGTGTCTTAATAACTGTTCCGCCTCACCAGTTAAATAACTTTTTAAATAATGAAGCTTCTTTACCTTGTCGACACACACACGAATTGCCGAAAGAAATAAATCCCGAAATGTTGGCCATTCAGTATATTTGCCCGAAAAGGTAGGGATGGTTATCCGTGGTAATTTTATAGATATACATTTTTTATCAGTTGATGGCAAAGTCGAAGTCTGAGGTACACAAGTTTCTCTAAATTTAACCAAGGCTGATTTTAATTCAAATTTTAAATCAATGTACAACTCCTCCATATGATCATATACATCTTGAGTAGTATACGACGATGCTAACAATTCCGTACATCCGAAATCCTTGACTATATTCATATGATTAGTGTTAAATTGAGACCACAACTTCTCAACATTCTCTAGCCTAGTCTCAATATATTGTTGAGTAAGCCTATCCTTAGGTGACTTCTTATAATTAATTTTTGCTTTCGATAACCGATTGTAAAGATCACCTTGTACTTGAACTAATGATGTTAATGAAGACATGTTTTTAACTTTAAAATAATACAAATAAACTTAATACAAGTTTATCTCTTTTTTTTATAAGTATACCTAATCTAAAAAAGTTTTAAATGAAATGAACACTAAAATATTACAAGTCAATTTAGATCAACACTGAAATATTAAAAGTTTTCAAAAAACCTTAAATTTTTACAAGTCAATGTAAACAACACGAAAATTTTCTAAGTGTTTTTAACTTTGTAAATTTATTAAAAATCGGGCATAGGTTCCCTGTCTCAACAATATGTGTCTTAAATATAACTAAGTCTAGGCATGCACACAATAAATTATTCTAAGTCCAAATATTCACTAAATATTCTAAGTGTCAATGTTCTTTACTTTAAGGTTGATAATTGTTGCTTCTTGCAAATAAATGTTCTAAGTTAACGTTGATCACTTGGTTTCAATTCACTGATATGTGTAAGCAAATAACTTTTGAAATAAGGTTCACTTTAGCTTGATAAACAATAATGACAGTACTCACGGTTAGATCTCCATTATCACTCACTTCGTTGTATTGTATATGATGATATCCTCACGACTGCTTGTCGTTTGTAATCAAAGCAGAGAGCTTTTCCCTTTGCCTTGCTACTGTTGGTTTGCTGGTAATTTTCCTTCCTCAGTATCTCCCGTAACGAGTTCTGTTATCGTCCACGAGTGATACTAGGTTGATGTTATTTACTCCTTCATTCAATGTATAACACCTGAAAATACTGACGAAACTTTGCCAAGATCCGTCTCAAAGGACCATGTTTAACAGCCGGGAAACTAATGGGAATAATTGAAACAAAAATAAACACTTCGGAGGTACTCTCCGAGTCTGTTTAATGCGTGACAAAATATACACATTAGGTTGCTTAAATAATACTTGCTGCGAATACTGAAAGTGAGTGTTAGGTCGTTACATACAACGCCATCTGTTGTTACATTTTGTAACTAAAAGTACTAGTATTAAGTATGTCCACTTAACAAACGTTCTTTTTGTTCTTCTATGTTCTATAACTTCAATAGTCAACCAAAAGAGCAAATGTATACTTACAAACTAGTATTTACAGAGCTCTACCTTGCATGTGCTCCAATTTGCACTTGACTAGTTTTATTTTAAAAAAACTGTTTGCCTGCTATAACTGAACGCAACCCCATTGGAGAATCGGATTCAAGTTTTTACGACAAACTGTTTTAAACTTTACTTTTCACTATTACCAGTTAGTTTATGTAGATATTCTAGATGCACAGACAGAGTTTTATTGAGATGTAAATACGGCTTGTACTGAATTAAAACTTTTATAAGGGAGCTTAAGCCCATGAAAAAAGTATTGATGAACAATTCTGTTCTTTTACAAAAAGTTTTTCACTGAAATCATAGCTTAACTGTACACAAGCTGTAGATAAACTGATAATCATAAAGTTTTATTGAAACTAATTTAATAATAAACGGAAAAGTCAAAAGGACTCGGATACCCAGACGTGCATGTATGAAGCGATTAATGAATCTACAGGAAGCGAAAGTATTCATGGATCGCGATGCCTGGCGATCTGTGCTCTCTGAATACCCCGTCAGGGATACAGCGTGAAGATAGTTTTAAGAATAATAATCTTCCAAGTTAAAAATATTTTTTTAAATTAAGCACTTTAGAAACTACAAACTTATGAAGTAACATATCTAATATAAACAGTATAATTAATTAATTTCCTATTACCTAGTTCTCGCATATTTTAAAAATAATATAAAAAATACAATTACAAAAATATATTTTTCGGTGATTTATTAAACTCCGTACAAAATTTCATTGAAATCCGTTCAGTCATTATGACAAGGTATGATTGAACACATTCATCCATCTAAACTTTAGCGTGTATTAAAAAAAGTAAATAAATGGTTTACATAAAGCGTATTAATTATTTGTATAACCCAACAATGTTGACATATTATAAACACACCTTGAGGCTAAAAGACACTCTCTGTTCATATGATTTCACTTGAATATTTCAAGAGACTTTTAGCGCAGTATCTTGTGAAACCTAATTAGATACTTGGCTAAAGATCTACGACGTGATACGACGTTACGATTACGGTATTCCCTACTAAAAACGTACCTAAAGATTAAGTGCTTTGTACCCACTTAGGGAAAACTCTAATGAGAACCTTGGCTCATTGTGTATTAATTTAGGCAGCCTTAATCTTAGTTATTTCGGGAAATGGTAAAAGAAACCTTTTATACTCTTAATATGAGTATCTTACGATTGTAGGAGCTAAAATTGAATATAACGACATAATAATTTATTGAATGATAAATCTCGTTCATAGGTTTTCGTTAGTTCTTTTCATTATGATTGATTTGATTATGAAATCCTCAATGACCATATGACCATAATCTAAATTTCAGACCATAAAAATTGATCCCTATCTTTAGACGTCACCATGGTTTTTCATCAGGCGGGTTTTATTTGAGATTATGAGAATCGTGTCCAGAACTGAAAGATTCCGTAGGTCTTTCTTATGTCGCACCCCACAAGGGCACGGAACTCTCAGCTAGCGCACGTGTTTCCCCCCTTTTACAAAACGTCAAAATGAGGGTCTCTGTCGGAGCCCTGCAGCTTGAGATAGCGGCCCTCAATCACGTGTCGTCATCTTCGTTTGCATCAGGCAAGCTACGCCATTTGGATAGAAAAAAAATAGGTGGCAGGAATGATGTGGGTAGTTTTTAATTATATCTATGTGGTAGTGACGTGTCCAATTATGTAATAACAATTTACCAATATTTTAACGATTGTGATATCAGCATGAAGCAGGATAATATCCGAAATCCGAACCCTTAGGCTAGTTCAATGTGGTAACCGATGTCTACTGGGAACCTTGAGACATCCTTTCCAGACCTTACCCGGCCACCAATTGACCACGCAAACGGAAATACGCGTCCGGCATGAAACCTGTGGAGATATTCACACATTAAATAACATAACATGTTATCTACTTAGTATAGGTTGTAGCTGTAGAAATGAGTAATAAGATTAAAAATAAATAACATTTAAAGTAAAGGTTTTTAAAAATTATTTGTCAGCTTTTTTAAAATTTCGTAATTGAAAATTTGTTAAGCTTAAAGTAAATAATGTGGAATTGATCGCGGAGAATTGGAACCTGGGGTAAACTTTTATTTAGCTGGCCGGTAACTGTTATCGTTTCATTTTCTGCATTTTGGCAACGACTTAATGAGAACGATTACTTATGGTTTTATTTCATTTATGAACCGCGGTTTTATAAACTAAATTGATTAGATAGTTGTCATGTTAAATTTGACAGTGAAGTGTGTTAGTTTCAACAAAAGGTTTAATATTAAACACTAACATGACAAATGACAACTTACAACAATCTACATATATGTAGTGCAATTGTTGCTCAGGGAACAATTAGACAACTTCACGTTAAAAGGACGCATCTGTTATGTTGAAGTCTTATCTCCAGCGGCAGATGAAAGCTTAATCCCTCCCGGTTCTGTTGCTTGGCCCAAAGATGCTATTAGTCACGTTTCCCGCTCACAAATGGTGTGTTCCCTAACTGACGTTAATATAATTTGACAACACTCTGACCTTTTAGCCATTGATTAAAAGTGAACTTCTTAATCCAACATACTTAATTTTATTTCGACTAGTATGTTCGTTATTATGTTGTGTTTTAAATTTTATATTCATCTATATTTTGAGGTTCATGAGGATGATCTCAGAGTCTGAAGATAAATAAAAACTAAATACATAAGCGAAAATATAGCTTAAAGAAAGATTACATGATAAAATTGTGATATAAAGAAGAAAAAGAAGTTGTCATATAACCTTTTCATTGTATTATCTGTGGTAACGTTTTAAGTTAAGCTGTAAGAAACTTGAGTGCTTAGATTTATGTCGGGTCTAAGCGGGTTATACATTAGTTTTTTTTTAAACACATAAAACAATACCGAGTTTGAGCTGGTAAATTTAAGGTGCCATTTTTATCCATCAACATCCATTCCAACACAGCAATGGGCTCACCAACTGTTACGTGGTACAAAAAGCACACGGTGAAATGTGGGCATATAATATGCCTCTGGCACCGGCACTTTTCGGGGATAGTGCGTGACTGATAAGGTAACCCATGAGAAAGTAAAACGAAAAAGAAGATATTCAAGGACTAAATTTTTTCCCTTAATAGTTACACTAGCGTAAATCCAGCCTTAATCAAAGACTTAAATAGTATAAGGTACAGTACAGTAGTAGCTCATTAATCTGTTCACGCAGCGAGAGCAGAATAACTAAGCATCAAAAGGCTCTTCATAAATAACACATGCAATTATCTTCAATAAACAAGACCGCTGTATTTCGGCAAGAAAATAATCCCTTGCCAAGACATAGGGTAAATAGAAAATTGATTATGTATACAGTAGATCCATATTTACGTCACGGATAACAACAAGCAATTATGTAAAAGGCTTCGGGTTCTGACACACTTCACTGTCAAATTCAACATGACAACTATCAAATTAATTTAGTTAATTATACTGTGGTTATTAAACTGAATACATAGACAATATTAAATAATTTCATATCTTGATTTGACATTAGTAATCAAGTACTTAGGGTTTTAAATTATTTTCTATATTAATAACATTACAGGGTAACTCACTCGCCTACCAATGCCCAATCAAAACGAAGAAAAGGTTTTTCAAATTTTACCCATAAGATAAGATACCCGTAAGATAAGAAATAAACAGTTGAACGAGAGTTCTTCATTTTCATGTGCGTGCGCTGTTGGTTTGGACAAGTCCAACAGATGAGTGAGGAACGATTGATGAACAATAAATTTTATGCGAAAGTAGAGGATAGGAGTCAAGGTAGACCGAGACTTACATATGAGGAGCACATGAGCAGTTTGCTCAATAACGGAAAGGGCAAAAGTACTCTGATAACCAGACGTTGATGGATGAAGCGATTAATGAATCTGCACGAAGGCAAAGAAGTATGCATGGATCGCGAAGCCTCTCTGTCCTCTCTAACTACCCTGTCAGGGATGCAACGGGAATATATTTAGTTAGTCAGTTTTAGTCACTTCAAAGTTAGAAACATGAAATTCCTTTATATGTTCCTGGTTACAAATGAATCGACACGTGTATCGGAGTTTTGCAAAATTAAACCAATAAAAGGGTAAAATAGGGATTGTCTATTTAAATAAAATTATGGGGTATTCATTCATACCCACATACGTAACAGGCGGTGAGCCTATTGCGGTATTGAACTGGATGTGCACAGAAAACGTTTCAAAATGTTAACTGCCACAAAGCGGATGGAATGGAAATGTCACTCATCTGAGAACCAGCCATAGAAAAAGTTGCTTAACGTAATGATCATTTAAAGAACAAAGAGTAAGTAGGTCTAGGAACGCTTTATATAATAAAGGAAATATTACTCTAGCAATAATAACAAATCAAGACTGGCCTTGTCCTTATAATCTTCTTATAGATAGCCTTTAGATATTATTCTGAAAAGATAAATATAAAATGTAAATAAAAGCTTTTCATAAAAAGCGACTGACCCTATAGTGCTTTAGAGAGATCTTCGGGTATAAAAATAGAATGTTTGATTTATAAGATACAATGGCTTTCTATTTGGATGTTTATAGCAAATACTTAGACAAAATTGAATGCACATGAACCATAATCCATGTAGTGCTATGTCACATATAACAAACTAGTTGATACCCGCAGCTTCACCCGTGTGGGGAAGTTTTCTGGTTCCTGATGCAACATGAACTTGTTTCCGAAATAAAAGTAGCCATTTCGTATTCTGATGTCAGTTTTTTGCATGACAGAGTAATAAACATCCATCCATACAAACTCTCCCATCTATACCTAATATTATAAAGCTGAAGAGTTTGTTTGTTTGTTTGGTTGAACTCGTTAATCTCAGGAATCGGTCTAAGGTCGGATTTGAAAAAATCTTTCTGTGTTAGATAGGAACATCGAGGAAGGCTATAGGCTATATATCATTATGCTACTACAATGGGGAGCTGAGCAGTAGACTTAAATGTCGACAAATCGGGCAAATTTTTATGTATCATTGTAGAATTTATAAGCGACGGGATGAAAATAGGTGCGACGGGAGGTCGAAATATTCCATGGGTGAAGCTGTGGGGGTCATCTAGTCTATAATATTAGTAGGATACTAACAAATTAAAATCAATTCTTTTTCACAGAAAGAAGCGACGGACGCTGAGAGGCTCACTATTGAGGCAGCCACCATGACTGCTGGTGGTCGGTACACCTGTGAGGTTTCAGCTGATTCACCTTCCTTCCAGACAGCGCAAGTGCACACACATATGTATGTCGTTGGTGAGTAAGTTGAACTATATATAATGAAAACATATTTTCAATAATCCCTTTCTTTTGACCGTCTCGGTCGTATGTGGTAGTGTATGCTACTTCTGCGCTGAGTTCTGGGGTTTGAATCCTGAGTCCATAGAATATTTGTGTGATTTGCAAATGTTTATTTTGGAGTTTGGGTGTTTACTATGCATAATAAGTATTTAGAAATATATAAGTATGTTTATCAGTTGTCTATCCACAAAGTACTCTCAAAAAAAAATTGAATTGTTCGATTGGAACATAATTTTCAATAATAATAGTTTGTTGACATTAGATAGATATTTTTTATCAAAATTTTTACAACGAAAGGTAGCCCTGTTGCTATCTATTTTTTCAACCAACTTATTAACAATTAATTTTTCCAACCAAATTAATGGCAAGTACTACTGCTTTTATTGAGCAGGATAGTTTTGACATTTCACATTTGGAAAATGAAATTCCAAAAAACTAGTTTATAGGACAACAGATAATAAATCTGGCCAATTAACTTTGGCCCCTTAGAATAATCTTAGTAAAAATATTGTTTTTTTAAACCTGGTGCACCATAATGTTAGAGGTTTAATAAATGGTAAAGATTTAGAGTTAGAGCTATACATTAATGCAAATTCTATTAATATTTTTTGTGCTACAGAGCACTGGTTAAAAGATCATGAAATCACATTGTTGAACTTCGTAAATCACCAGGTTGCTAGCTCGTTCAATAGAAAACATTCTAAACGTGGAGGCTCTTTAATATTAATTAATAAAAACTTACAATTTAAAGAACGTAAAGACTTAGTAGCCCTCTCCATTGAGCGAGTTATTGAGATTGCCAGAATTGAGTTTGAGCATTTCATTTGTTGTTGTTAAACGTATACAGTCCCCCTGATGCTACGTACATTAAATTTGAAGAAAAGCTTGAAGAAGCACTGTTCAAATTCCAATGTTCTAAGAAATCTATAATAAATAAATAAATAAAATAAATATTGTGGGACACTTTTCACACAGCGCCATCTAGCCCAAAGTAAGCTAATATTAGCTTGTGTTATACTTATATATTTCTAAATACATACATATTATAGATAAATAACACCCAGACACAGAATAAACCATCGTGCTCATCACACAAAGTTTTATCCTGGGTGGGAATCGAACCCACGACCTCTTGCGTCGGATGCACTCCCACCGCGCCACAGAGGCAGTCAATAGTTTGCGGAGATTTTAATGTTGATATATTAGATACATCATTAACTCCGTCAGAGAGACATAAAATGAAAAATTTATTTAAATCCTTTAATCTGCATAGTACATTCTTAGAACCCACTCGTATTATACTCACCAGTGCAAAATGTATTAATAATATTTTTACTGATATTAAACCTATAGATAAAGGTATTGTGGATCCTGTAGAGTCAGATCATCGTGGCCAATGGATAAAGTTCCCCAATTAACCAAAGTCGTTTGAATAATTTTAAAGAAAATGTATTAAGGAGATTACCATATCTACCTAACTTCACTTGTGTAGACCAGTCATATAAACAGTTATTTAATTTGATTAATGATGAGTTTAGCAAAGTTTTTACCTCAAAAACACTACAGATTGGTGGTCGTCCTGTTTTCAGTGACTGGGCAACACCAGGTATCTTTAAAAGTAGAAAAAAATTATTTGAATTATATTCAGATAAATCATATAATTTTAGGCAAACCTTTCAGGAATATGTAAATAAATAATAAAATAAATAAATAAATATCCATCACGCCTTATCCCCGAAGGGGTGGCAGAGGCATATTATATGCCCAGTTTTCACCGAGTGGATTCCTGTCCCACGTAATAGGTGGTGAGCCCATTGCCGTGTTGAAATAGACAGACGCAGGCTGTGGCTACCTGCTGTTGAAATTTTTTAAGCCGCCTATAAGGCCTTCAACCAGGCTTAACGACTGCCATTTTACTGGCAACCGGGACAAACGGCTTAACGTGCCTTCCGAAGCACGAAAACGCTCGCAAATGTAAATGCCACAAAGTGGTCACCCATCCGACGACCAGCCATAGTGAAAGTTGCGTACCTCAGTGATCGTTTACCGAACACTGAGACCGCGGGGCCACGAGCGCTTCTAGCGAATATGTAAAAAAATATTCAAAGATATTTAAACAAACGTGTTATCTTGCTAAGTCAAACTTCATTAATAATAAAATATCTAATTCTGTGAATAAAATAAAAATGACTTGGAACATTATTAACTCTGAATGCGGTAGATCTTTGGTGACTGAAAGGGATTTCCACTTAAAAGTAAATGGTTACCATGTTACAAGGGACCTGGAAGTGGCAACGGACTACTATTTTCAAAAATGTACCTATATTGACAACAAAATCTCTCCAAGCGTCTTCCAATTCCGCTGAACATTGATTAGAAGGATCTGTTCTTTGTTGCAGGGATGCATTTGTATTCACAGATATTTGTGCTCAGGACATTGTAAAGACATTTAAATGTATCAAAATTAAGAAAACTGTGAACCTTTGGGGATTATCGGTCAAAACTGCATCATGTATAATTGAGGTCATTGCGCCCCATCTAGCAACTGTGTTTAATGACTATGTTTCTAGTGGTACATTTCCTGATTTAATGAAACACAGCAAAGTCGTTCCCTTGTTCAAGGCTGGCAGCGCTACAGACCCGTCTAATTTCCGACCAGTGTCGGCGCTGCCAACTTTGAGCAAAGTATTTGAAAAAATAATCTTGAATCAAATGCTATCCCATTTTAATAGTCATAAAATATTTCATGCGAATCAATTTGGGTTTACGAAAGGGCGCTCAACTTCCGATGCTGGTGTTGAGTTATTAAAATGTATTCATGAAGCCTGGGAAGACAAGCACGATGCATTAGGTATATATTGCGATCTATCAAAGGCTTTCGAATGCGTTCAACATGAATCGCTGTGCAAAAAATTACACCACTATGGAATAAGAGGCAAAGCTCTCGACCTTCTGTCTTCATATTTGAACAATAGAATACAGAGGGTCGATATTAATGGTACACGTTCTGTAGGATCCATGGTTACTATGGGTGTGCCGCAAGGCTCGATACTTGGGCCATTCTTGTTCCTCATTTATATTAATGATTTACCATTTTAAGGAGGGGGCAGGAATAGGATTGTTTTGTTTGCAGATGACACTTCATTAATTTTTAAAACTAAAAGACAATTAGATAACTATGACGATGTAAACAATGCAATTGCAAGAGTAGTTCATTGGTTCAGCTCAAATAAACTTTGCCTTAATGAAAACAAAACAAAATGTATAAAATTTACTCTACCAAATGTAAAACAAGTTGCGGCCAATGTTCAACTGAATGTACAAGTGTTAGAGTTTGTAGAATCAACTGTGTTCCTCGGTATAACTATTAATGCCAATTTGCAGTGAGGCCCACACATAGAAAAGACAGCCTCTAGGTTAAGTTCGGCTGCATACGCTGTAAAAAAGATCAGGACTCTAACAGATGTGGATACGGCTAGAGTGGTTTACTTCGGCTATTTTCATAGTATTATGTCTTACGGTATTCTCCTTTAGGGGAGTGCTGCAGATTTAAATATTATTTTAGTTCTACAAAAGCGGGCTGTACGCGCTATTTATAATTTGGGCCCCAGAGTTTCTCTCCGAGAAAAATTCAAAGAAGTAAATATTGTAACCGTACCATCACAATACATTTTTGCCAATCTTGTGTATGTCCAGAAAAATCTATCACAATTTTATAAACTCTATGATAAACATAATATAAACACTAGAAATAAAAATAATCTTTCAGTCCACCACAGTCGACTACATAAGATTGGAGATTCTTTCCAGGGTAACTGTATACGCTTTTACAACAAGCTTCCCTGTGACCTGAGAAATTTACCATTAAATAAATTTAAAAAGATAATTAAATACAAGTTTTGTGAAAAAGGTTATTACTCCGCTAAAGACGATTTGCAGGACAGGGACGCCTGGAAATGGTCTGCTGGCAAAGTGAAATAATATTAAATTGTAAATAGGCCATCAAAAAAAAAGCCTTCCAAAGTTTCTTGCCGGTTCTTCTCAGGTGGGCAGCGTTCCGAACCGGTGGTCGCTTTAAATATTTTAAATAGTGTATGACATTTTGTAAGCGCCGTTAAAATGGTCTATGCAAAATAAAGATATTTTTATTTTTATTTATTTTATTCTATATCATACATTTATATGAGCTAAATTTGGTCTAGACGGCGTTGTTTGAGAATGTCCCAAAAATATTAATATTATTATTTTCTTTACACGCAGAATGTCTTAGATTACCCATACTCTCAAGAACATAAAACACACACAAATATTTGATTTTAAATTTTGATGTACTACACACACCGGTACAATTAGCGGAACATAAAAAAAATGCAAAATATTTTTCAAATACAGTCCGATACTACCAGGACTTTAATTGGTCGTGCTAATTAGTGTCTAGCACATAAGACCTTTTAGCCTTTTTGTTACCACCTCACTAAAAAGGCAACGGGTACAAAATTTATTCCATATTTAACATCTAAAATAGACACATTTTATTATATTTTATTACATTAATTCGGCCCTTGAGACTCACCCCAGTTCCGTGCTTCGGAAGGCACGTTAAGCCGTTGGACCCGGTAGTCAATAAAATTACAGTCGTTAAGCCAAGTTGAAGGCCTTATGGGCGGCTTAAAAAATTTCAACAGCAGGTGCCACAGCCTGCGCCTGTCCATTTCAACACGGCAATGGGCTCACCACCTGTTACGTGGGACAAAGATGCATACGGTGAAGTGTGGGCGTTTAATATGCCTCTGCCTGCCCCTTCGGGGATAAAGGCGTGACAATATATATGTATGTATGTATTTTTCAAAACAATTTTATTTTAATAACCAATAAACAATAAAGGATAAATCAGTACGGGGTATTTCCTCCACGGTGCCCTTATCAAAGTTTCTACCCGTCTTGGCATGCTAAGAATGATGTTGTCTATCGTTTCTTGGGAAAGTGTCTGCCATTCCTCCATTACGGCATTTCGCAGTTCATCCAAAGTCACAGGAGTGGGTATTCTGGATTTCACCCCACGTTTTAGTCAGACCCAGACATGTTCAATCGGATTCATGTCTGGTGACCTTGCTGGCCACTCCATTACTGCGATGTTTACATGATTAAGGTACTCGCGAGTTCGCAGTGCGGTATGAGACCGAGCATTATCTTTCATTAACACAAAACCATCACCGATAAAGGGGGCAAAAGGTACCGAATTTCCTTAAGAACCTCCCTTAGGTATTGATCAGCAGTCAGACTTCCTCTATCGAACACCACTAAGTCCGTGCGAGCTCATAAGCGCGATTTGTGCGAGCGCAAACCATTGTGGACCCTCCGCCGTATGCTACCGTAGTTTCAAAATTTAACTGATTGTATCGTTCCCCTTCACGTCTCCATAATCTTTGACGTCCATTAATTTGATTTAAAATAATTCTACACTCATCACTGAACAAAACTTTACTCCATTGGTCCGTGGTTCAAAGACAATGCTCTCGAGCGAAATTGAGTCTGTTTCTGCGATTATGTACCTCGAATTTTGGAGCCTTGGCGGGCACGCGTGAACGCAAATGCACTTCTTCGAACCGTCTTCGTACCGTGCGTTCACTTACTGCTACTCCTCGAACTTCTTGAAGAAGATTTCTGGCTTGCACAGCCGTCAAACGTGGATTTCTTCGAACACGCAGCTGAATAAAATGGTCAACTCTCCTCGAAGTACCCTTATTTCTGCCTTGTCCGCGACGTTTAACGAGAGAATTAGTCTCCCTGTATCGCTGGACACTGCGATGAATTGTTGAAACAGATCAACGAAGCATACTGGCGATATCTCTGTAAGTTTGATTACTGCTTCTCATCTCAAATGCCCATAATGATTCCCTTATCCTTCAGTAAGATTTAAGGAACTTAAAAAGTCCAAAAAGTCTTGAAAAAAATAAAAAAATAAGATCTTTACATACAAACTTGTGCACCCGTAATATGGAACACTTACTCGAAATTATTAAAACGTCGATTAACATTAAAACAATCACTGTAAAAAGTGACGATCAACAGTGTTCTGATTTTCAAATATTTTATTCTAAAATAAAATAGTCATAAACCAGCCAGCAACATTAATTAAAAAAGATTTCACTCTTTTTTATATGTTCCGCTAATTATGCCGGTGTGTGTATATTGTATATCAATTAATATTTACATGAAAATCGAATACAATGCGTGACCTTATCGCTAAGTACAATTTTTATACAAACAAACTTTGGATAGAGATAAATGCGAGACATGTAAACTGTTCTGTAAACGACCACAGCATTAAGTATCTTAAGATTTTTTTTAAACCATTGAGGTAGCAGACAAGCATTACGGCTCACCTGTTATAAAGTGGTGACTGTAGATATCGGACGTTTGCAAGAAGTGCGTCGCGCTGCTGCTTTGCAGTTACCATATCAAATTCCTAATATTTTTAAAAGAACATTCTAGAAATTATTCTTTATATATGAACAAAATTTAAGAGCTAATGATCGAGAGAACTGACTTTCCTCAAGTCATTTTTGTGTTGGAAAATAATCAATCATCCTAAAACTGGAACGTTAATATCCCTTTCTAAAGTCTGCTAATCCGCATTGATCGAGGTACCTACTTGTTCACGAACTTGAACAGTTTGGACACTTCTAATTTAATTAGTTTTCGAAATATACTTTCGGTCTACAAATTTTAATTTTCGGCGTAAAACTTAGTTTGACTTTCTACAAAAATATTAATACTAACTTAGTTTGATAAACGTAGTTGACTTTCTATATAAAACTATGAGAATTTTATTAAAATATAAATCATTAGGTAATTTTTTTTATTATATGTTAATATAAGTGAGAGTAAATTAAATTCTATCTATCTTAAAGTGCTCGGATACCCAGGTGTGCATGAAGGAAGCGAAAGAAGATCCTATGCATGGATCGCGAAGCTTGGCTATCTGTCCTCGATGACTACCCCGTCATATATATAGCGTGAAGATAGTTATATTTATTTACATATGCAAATATGTTAAGTTTGCTTATACGCTGGTGAAACCACTATGATGATATTAAATAAGATTTAAGTTATTGTAATGTTCTATTTATAACACACAATTGGACCACTACATTGTGGAATGTGGTACATAGGGTTGTGCACAAGTTTATTTTTGAAGAACGTACCACTGTTGAAATTTCGCACGATATTACTTGGTAATTCTTGGTTGCGTGTATCTATAGTAGGCAATACTACACAGGCAAAAGAAACCAATAACCAAAACGTACGTGAATAAGATCAACCTTTTTATACCGTTTTCATTCCCAACCAAAAGAATCCTTTCCTGCAGTGGAATATTATGAAGTAATCCCACAAGATTTTTCTTTCCATTTGGTGAAGCGAAAAGATAGTTCAATTCAAAATAATTCAGGCCCGGAATTGTGGAAGCACTTATTAAATAGTTAATTAGCATATTCAATCTAAGCCCTAGAAATAAAATTGTTATTTCTATTTTAAAACATACCCGCCTGTATATTTGAACCATTATTTCCAGATGACAAATATTTTCCTTTGTTAATCATTTCGTTTATATTAAGCAAATAAGTAAGCGAAAGTATAGTTTTAAATACTTATTTTATATATATTAGGCGAATCTCTTAGTCTAATAGATTACCTGATTAGGAAACCAGATGTATAGAGTTGGTTTCTGAACCAGGACAAATATTTTAAGATAAACGTATTGATTTGGTCTATCTGGATGTATTTTTTTTTACTTGTTGTCCCTACGGACTTTGTACATACATACATACATACATATCGTTGGTATGGTCACGTCTTGCGGTAACCGCCGGGCTACGTAGGTAACAAATGTCTGGCCATGTCAGCCCCGCCGGGTCCCGGTAAGAGGGGAAGACCCAAGAAGTGCTGGCTTGACGTCGTAAGGGATGACATGCGTGCCAATGGTCTCACTACAGGGGATGCCGACGACCGTGCGAAGTGGAGGAGAAAATGTAGGAAAGCGGACCCCGGGTGTCGCGAGCCGCAACTGGGACAGACGCTCGGATGATGATGATGACATACATACATATCGTCACGCCTGCCTCCCATCGGGGTAGCCAGAGACTATGGCTTTCCACTTGCTACGATCCTGGCATACAACTTTCGCTTCTCCTACTTTCATAAGTGTTTTCATACACACTCGCCGGTTAAGGGTACTCTTGAAAAAAAAAACCATTTAAGCATACCTTTTTCTATCTTAGTCACTACATCTTCTACCATACCGCAATGTTCCCTTATCACACTGTTCCTTTCTTTGTCCATCAATTTCATTCCAGCTATACTCCGCAGACTTTTCATTTCCACTGCATTAATTTTACTTCTATGCTTCTTTTGCCACACCCAACTTTCACTGCCATGCATAAGTGTACGAACAAGTACTCCTCTATGCACAGCCTGTCTTGCCTTCTCAGACACGTTCTGACTGCTCATAAAGGTGTACATGGCTCCATTCACTTGATTTCCAGCCAAAACTCTTCGTTCAATGTCACAATCACACTTTCCATCTCCCACAAATTTTGGACCTAAATATACAAATTCTTTTACCTGTTCTACTCGTTTTCCTTCCACAAAAATCGAGCAATCCGTCATACTTTCCTCTCTTCCAAAAACCATGCGGACTTTGAACTGCCTCAAAATCCCAACAAATCTCGGTTTTACCACTAGACTAACGGATCAATCATTATTTGCCAATGTAAATTACGTAAGTGCTCGCGAAGTTCATCAGAGCTGTCGATTACAATGATATTTTAACATTATGGTGAGAAAATTAAGTATAAATTTCATTTGTAGAGCGTAGGAGTATCTTGTCTTTTGTAACGCGAGGAATGCATTTAGCAGGGCGGCTTAATGTAAGTTCGGGCCCCAGAATACCAGACTACCAATTAAACCATCACGAAGTTCCCTTACCACAACCGGGTCACAGGATTGTGTAAAGATTAGTTAAGTCACTACGATCCTGCAAAGCGATAAGATCCAAAGCACATGAGTCAGCGCCCCCCAATCCGAACCAGACTGCGGAGAGGAGGATCGCTCGCACTCCTGCAGTCCTTCTCCCCCGTGAGTCTACGGGCATTAAGTGTTCAAATGTTCTTATATATAATAAGTTAGACATGATCTATATTATGTATTACATAAATATACAAATAGACAAAATAATAATAAAGAAAACATAACATATATAACCCTCGAGGACAGTCGTTATCTTTTATAGGATTAACGCAAACCTATGAGGGCATAGTAGATTCGCTTTTTGAGTCATCCACTTTCTGATATCAACAAAAAAATGTATCAGAAAGTTATTAAAAAGCTCACATCCGCAGGGCAGCTTGTGGCGAGCTGAATGTGTGTGGCTACACATCGGTCCCGATTCCTCAGAGTTTTGTTGCTCTTCTGCACCGGTTAGCATTTAATGGGCCAACGGGAGAGTACTGCGCTACTCCCGGGAGTGCAACAAATCTCAACTCTGGCTTGCCTTAATTGGCCGGTCAGAGGGAGGGAGCCAGAGCTATATGCTCGGGGGTGGAAGTGTCATTTTCAAGGGCATAACTACGGGGAAGCCCGCTCCGGGCCTGTCCCGCGATGGTGAAACCGGCGCCGCACCGCTCGACACCCCAAGCCGCTCACACCGGTGTTGCCCTCTGTCGCCTTACAGGCTTATCATGCCTACGGTGATTGTATAGGGGGCCCATCTAGTGAGTTGGCAAGTCACCGTCTGCCAGTATTTTGATTATAATATATTAAAATGGCAGACGCCGTCTTCATCCATAGTTCTAATCACTCAGTTCATTTAACCTCCAACTCAATAGCCCAATAGTAGTTAGCATATTGTACAATAGTTTAACTCCCATTGGAGATGGTCCATTACCGTTCTTCTACATAAGGCGGACGTGGATTGTCTGCAGTGGGAGTCCCATTCCCTGTTACATTAAAATTCTCAAAAGACCTCTGCGTGTTGGACCTCTATGTCCCCATGTAAGCTTCCCAAAAGACCGGGTATCTTTGTAAAAAAAAAAGAAGATACCCGTGAAGAAGAAACAAAGAAAACATAATAAATATAAAGTAATAGAAAATACTATTTAAAATAAACAAAACATTTTCATTTAAAGTATGTAAAAAGAAAACTTATGTAATTGCTGGCGATTTAAAAAGAGTGGCCATGAGTTTTATTGCCAGGTTCTTCGTCGGGCTCTACCTATTGCTTTGCGAATCTGGCAGTAAATGTAAATGTAGAGGCAATAATCTTGACGTTCGTAAGTGTTATTTTGTGACCTACATGAAGAGATATTTTCATTTCATTTTCATTCATTTTCTTTTACTCGTTTTGGTAAACCCAAAGTGTTCCATATTTTTAACAAATTATTTCTATGAAGAAAAGTTCATAGTATAAAGCCTTTTTGATGTTTGAAGTCAAAGTGTGAAACCATGTTAGTAACTTTGTCAATAGACTTTAATAAAGATTGTCTATACACAAAAGTATTTCAAATGTGTTATTATTGTCTAATTTTGTGTTTATTATGAATTTATAAAGAAATTTTCATACTTTTTTACTTTGAAAAGCTTTTAATATCTATACTACTATTATAAAGCTGAAGAGTTTGTTTGTTTGAACGCGCTAATCTCAGAAACTACTGGTCAGAATTGAAAATCTTTTTGTGTTGGATAGTCCATTTATCGAGGAAGGCTATCAGCTATATATCATCACGCTACTACCCTGCAGAGCGGAGCAGTAGTTATAAATAATCAATAAAATAGAAAATAACTAACTAACTATCTTCAAGCTGTATCCCTGACAGGGTAGTCAGAGAGTACAGATCGCCAGGCTTCGCGATCCATGCATACTTCTTTCGCTTCTTCGAGATTCATCAATCGCTTCATAAACGCACGTCTGGGTATCCGAGTACTTTTGACCTTTCCGTTTTTGAGCAATCTGCTCACGTGGTCTTTATATGTAAGTCTCGGCCTACCCTGACTCCTTCTACCCTCTACTTTCGAACAATATATATTCCTCTTCAATCGTTCCTTACTCATTCGTTGGACGTGTCCAAACCAACGGAGCACGCCCTTTTCCAGCTTAACGCTGACACTTTCATTCAAACCTGCCATATTGCGTATCACTTCGTAACGTATTCGGTCGGCCAAAATTACGACGCACAATTTTCGAAGTGATCGCATCTCCACAGCATTCAATTTAATTTGAATCGCCAGTCGTGCTTCTTTTACGATGCTTTGTCGTTTTACTAATTGGGACAAAACACCGGTAACTTTGTTTCCGGCAGCTACTCGCCGTTCTACATCCGAATCACATCTTCCATCCGCGCTAAACATACTTCCTAAATATACAATTTCATTCACTTGCTCTAAACGTTCCTGGTTTACCCTAATCTCGCATTTAGTTCTTACGTCACCTCTTTCAAATACTAGTTTTACTTGCATTCAAGCTAAGACCCTTACTTTCACACTCCTCTTTCATATTAGTGACTAATGCCTGAAGGTAGGCTTCTGATGAGGCCATGAGCACCGCATCATCAGCGTACAGCAGACAGTTTACTGTTAAGTCACCCAAATTCACACCCATATTAAAATCTTTCAACTTCTGCAGGCAACTGTCCAGATATACTATGAACAGCCAGGCGGACATGACACATCCCTGTTTGACGCCTGTACAGACATCAAAAAGAGGTGACACATCCCCCCTACTAGCACGCAAGCCTTACAGTCCCTATAAAGCGACTGTATTGCCCGCAGTAGCCATACCATATCAGGACAGCAAGCCCCACAGCGTTTCTCTCACAACGTTATCAAATGCTTTCTCTAGATCCACAAAAGCGCAGAAAACCTTCTGGCTAACAGCCAGAAACTTTTCCGCGATCATGCGGAGAGAAAACACTTGATCCATCCAACCTCTTCCACGTCGGAATCCGCATTGAGCCATAAATACCTTTCAGACTTTTCTTGCATTCGTGCATTTATAACCTTTGCATACAATTGTTTTGACTTGGGATTCAATCCCGATAACTCTTTTAATAATACTCTTTTAATATAACTTTATGCGGATAAACCATGACTGACTCGGTGGCGCGGTGGGAGTGCATCCGACTGCTACGCAAGAGGTCGTGGGTTCGATTCCCACCCAAGATAAAACTTTGTGTGATGAGCACGATGGTTTATTCTGTGTCTGGGTGTTATTATCTATAATATGTATGTATTTACAAATATATAAGTATGTTTATCAGGTATCTGGTTGCCATAGTACAAGCTCTGCTTAGTTTGGAATCTGATGGCGTTGTGTGAGTTTTCCCAACGATATTTATTTATTTACAGAAAACATTTGTTTCAGTACTGCCAAAGACCGGCCCAGTTATGCACGGGCTGAAACGCCGCTACAGGCCCGGTATGAAGTTAAAAGTAGAATGCATCAGCCGACAGTCTGTGCCGGCAGCAAATTTATCATTCTTCATTAATAATGATGCGGTAAGTAATTTTGTATAGCTATATTTGCTATGGACAGGAATACACATGGTAAAAAGTGGGCATTAAATATGCCTCTGCCACCCTTTCGGGGATTAGGTGTAATAGATAAATAAATATTTGTTATTGCTCAAAAATGGAACGATTAAAAGTATTCGGATACCCAAACGTGCATGTATAAAACGATTAATGAATTAGCTGTGAGCAAAAGAAGTAAGCATGGGCCACGCAGTCTATCGATCTGTCCTCTTCTCTTTGACTACGTGCGTGAAGATAAATATTTGTGACTAGTATATGTAGAGTATACTGAAACTGTTTCCTAGTATCGTTTACAGCTAAAAACGCATTTGAAATGATTATATTTAAAAATACATTTTTATTCAAATCACTTTTTTCTTCTATTTAGGATACGCCATGAATAGTAAAGATATTTAATGAAAGCAACGCAATTTGTAAACTCAACTAGTAAATTTATTACTCCCGCGTGAGCTAAACTTGTAACCACAGAAGATTTATCAAGAGACAAAGTCAAAATTTCTTACATTGGACGTATTGGTGTGATATGGAACGCTCACCAGACCGCTAATTCTCGACCGTAAGACTCGAAAGAGTAGACAATGTGTTTCAACTCATGTTTTTCAAATATAAAATAAATGACATTCACTTGTACATTACACATTTAGTAAAATAAAATCTGTAGAAGCGCTCGTGGCCCCGCGGTCTCAGTGTTCGGTAAACGATCACTGAGGTACGCAACTTTCACTATGGCTGGTCGTCTGATGGGTGACCACTTTGTGGCATTTACATTTGCGAGCGTTTCCGTGCTTCGGAAGGCACGTTAAGCCGTTGGTCCCGGTTGCCAGTAAAATGGCAGTCGTTAAGCCTGGTTGAAGGCCTTATAGGCGGCTTAAAAAAATTTCAACAGCAGGTAGCCACAGCCTGCGTCTGTCTATTTCAACACGGCAATGGGCTCACCACCTATTACGTGGGACAGGAATCCACACGGTGAAAAGTGGGCATATAATATGCCTCTGCCACCCCTTCGGGGATAAGGCGTGATGGATATTTATTTATTTATTTATTTTAAATCTGTCTAAATCGGTTTGTTGTATGGCTTTGAACTGTAAAAATACATATTTTATGGTTTTGGAGCAAACTATCGTTAATTTTACAAATATTTAACTATCATTGAGAAGAGTAACAAAAGTCAACATTACTTTTTAATTATTTAAAAAAATATTGTTTTTTGTTTATAATTCACACCTTATCTCCGAAGGGGTGGCAGAGGCATATTATACGTACACTTTTCACCATGTGTTTTTCTGTCTTACGTGGAATGGACAGTCACAGTTAATAAAAAAAAGAGATTTGACACAGTTTTTGAAATACACTATAAATAATAATTCTCAGCAAATCCTTTCATCTGAAACACATATAGTAGGAAAGCTTAAACTTAGTATCTTTAGTAGTCCGCCAGATTATATTTGGACTGACGACACTAATTTGTTCGAGTTATTCTGAGTAACTCCTGCTATTTAATACTCATTTTTATACCACTAAGGTGGCAGACAAGGATACGGCACACCTGAATGGAAAGTGGTCACCTTAGAATATGGATGATTGCAACACCAGAGCTGCAGCACTCGCGCTTAGTAGCGCTTCTTAGAAGGTTTTTACAGGGTCGCAGTAGAAACCTTCTAAGACCCCATGTTGAAGAACCTCATACTATGGACGTTCGGGAAATTCCAGAATATTATAGCAGTAGGTACATTAAAAATAAATATGGTTTTTGAGTGTTCCACTATGTTGGATTTAGAAGAAGATCCCAACCAAACAAACATAAAATTTAAATAAAGAACAAGCTAGTAAAAAAATATAGCCCCTCATTTCAAAACTTCCTAGCCAGCAAAGGATATAAACTAAATACTGTTTTTCATTAGGTAATGTTTTGACTGTTTACTCTTCTACATTCTGAACTTTAACTACATATTTTCAAAACACAGATCTACAGTACTACCCATACAAATGCTAGTTTTCTCATCTCGAGGTAATATTTAAATAAAGTTTGTTCATTAGTGAAATGCACAGTGACAGCGGCGGTATCCAAGTGGTTAGAATGTCAGATTTACCGTACCAGACTTCGATCCCGTATACGTATATCACTCCTTTCATAGTATAATCAACAGATTTATGAACTACACAGGACAAAAATATTATGAACTACAGTTGCTAGTATTAGTAAAAACAAACAAACGTGATATGAGATGTAGGCGTGAAGTAAGTATCTGCTAAGGAAATTTAAAAAAAATCCAGTCCTTTGAAAAGCAATCTTAGCATCTTTACCTTATCACTATAATTATAATATTGATATAAATAATAATCCAGATTGCTAGTTTTAATTTATATTTTATAAATACTTATATTATTAATTCAACATCTATTAACAGCCAAGAACTTCTATTAAAAAAAATCTTATAGGGCGGCACTGTATACTTATCTCCTTTGGCCACTATAGACACCAAATAGCCTAAGCCTAACATACTCGTACTATGCATTTTTAATCCTAAGTCCCAAATACAATAGTTTAAATTCTCTACTTTTGTTGACCATTTTGTTTCAGATTATTCAGAGTGTGTACACATTGAGTGAATTTGAATACCCCAGAATGGATTATGGATAAATTTTTTAATCAAATATTTGCTAAATTTCTCATAAATTTTTAATAAAGTGGGAATAGACAATTCTATTCGAGACGGGTATTGAACCCGTGACCTTTGCCTAATCAGGGCAATATTCTAGCAACTACCCGAACCGTATCGAATCAAGTTGAAATTCTCCACCATATTTTAATCGTCATTTTAAGAGTATGACTAAGCCATCTATCGAGCTAATGAACAACTCGATACTAATGAACAGTGTTATAACCATTTTTAAACATCGATGCAATGGACTTCACTCAGTCTATGGATAAATTTTGAAAGCAATTATTTTGAATGGATTGTTCAAATAAAATAAATATTGTGGAACACTTTTCACAGTTAGCTAATATAATAAATAAATGAATAATAAATAAATATTGTGGAACACTTTTCACAGTTAGCTAATATAATAAATAAATGAATAATAAATAAAATATTATGGAACACTTTTCACAGTTAGCTAATATAATAAATAAATGAATAATAAATAAAATACTATGGAACACTTTTCACAGTTAGCTAATATAATAAATAAATGAATAATAAATAAATATTGTGGGACACTTTTCACAGTTAGCTAATATAATAAATAAATGAATAATAAATAAATATTATGGAACACTTTTCACAGAGCGCCATCTAGCCCAAAGTAAGCTAATATTAGCTTGTGTTATGGGATCATATATTTCTAAATACATACATATTATAGATAAATAACACCCAGACACAGAATAAACCATCGTGCTCATCACACAAAGTTTTATCCTGGGTGGGAATCGAACCCACGACCCCTTGCGTAGCAGTCGGATGCACTCCCACCGCGCCACAGAGGCAGTCGTGGCATATAAACCTGTGGTATGGAATCTAGATAAATGATAAACATACTTATATATTTCTAAATACAAACATATCATACATAGGAAACACCCTAACTCCGAAACACACATTTGAGTATCACACATATATATATTAGTTCCGACCCGGGAATCAAACCCGCGACCTCAAGCGCGGCAATCGCATACACTACCACTGCGCCATCGTCGAGGCAGTCAAATCCCTGATTTTGACTGAATTTGATCCCTGCACAAGACCCATGTCAAGAAATGAGTTTCAATAAGCTGAGACTGGTCAAAAATGAGCTTTAAATCTCACAATAGGTTTTTCATGGAGTTCCCGTGACAATACAATATTATGACAGACTGATTTTCAGCCGCGGTTCCTATCCCAAGTCATAATTAAAAAAATTCAAAAATATTTTATGTCAGAAAAGATATGGATTTTATCCTGAGGTAAGTTTTTGCTCTTAAACTGGTCGGTTCTTAGTAGGTCTTTGATTCGATGAGACAAAAGCCCGTTTCAAACACCTTGTAAACCTTAAATTACTATGTAGGAGCTCTCTGTCCAATAACCATTTTTACAATATAATGTAACCGACCGGGGGTGCACGAATGCGTGGTACGGTATCCAAGTTTAAAAAAATTGCAATATAAAAGGAAGACTAACTTTTTATGAGATCTATTCGTTACCATAGACTCAATGCAGAGTCATTAATAAAACAATCGTGACATCCTTTTTCGTGTTAAAAAAAGAATATCGACTTTTCACAAACTTTTGCGTTCAGAGAAATGGTACTCACACTTCATACGAGTAGTATGAGGTACAGGAACATTAAGATTCTATATGGTTACCCAGGTTTCCAGGACAGAAGCTGCCCCTTAGGAAGCAAGAACTAAGTGTCTAGCTCTAGCACATAAGACCTTTTAGCCTTTTGGTTACCACTAAAAAGGCAACAGGTTTTTTTTTCCTAATTTAACATCTAAAATAGACACATTTTATTAAATGTTTTCCTAATTTTACATATAAAATAGACACATTTTATTAAATCTATTCGGCCCTTTAGACCCTCCCCAGTTCCGTGCTTCGGAAAGCACCTTAAGCCGGTTGCCAATAAAATGGCAGTCGTTAAGCCAAGTTGAAGGCCTTATGGACGGCTTAAAAACTTTCAACGGCAGGTCGCCACAGCCTGCGATTTCAACACGGCAATGGACTCACCACCTATTACGTGGGACAGGACTACACATGGTGAAAAGTGGGTATACAATATGTGGGCCTCTGCCACCCCTTTGGGGGATAAGGCGTGATAGATAAATTATAATAGAGGCATCAAGCTTCTGGCGTGGGTACCAGGGCAAAGTCAGGTTATTATTCTATTGCAATGCTACAATATAATTATACAGTAATGCCAGCAATAATTATAAATTATAAAATATTTTATGTCATGTAAAATATTGTCTGTGTCAAAGACAACGGAATTTCGTTACAAACAACTCATTAAGTTTTATTTAACCTTTTTTCTTTACTTTTTCAAGTTCCAACAAGAATCTACTGAATTTTATTGCTTTCCCTTCTAAGATTTTTACTAATGAATTTGTAAAATGTGCGTTGGTACTCTTTAAAAGATAAAAGGCAAATTTTAATAAAGCTTCTTGGTATCAATATTTAAACTAGAAATTTTTAACTCAGATTTACCATTCTTTTCTTTCCTATATAAAGGTTTGCCAAGAAAACTAATTACCGAGTCAAACTCGCCTTTTTATATAATGATTAATTTATTGAATATCAATTTTCATTTTTATCATTGTGTTTTCAATAAGAATGACAATTAGTGCGAGATCCTAAACTGCTCGACCGTACCTGCTCGAGGTGCACCTTCTGACTAACACACGAAGCAAAACTAATAAAGAAAGAACTTCAAAAACCCAATTATAAAACTTTAAAAACAACAAGAAAATATTAGGGATTGTAGTAGTAGTATGCTAACTAGTTATCATACTACTACTACTAGTGTAGATATCATATAGTATCATGCACATACAGGCAGGCAGACGTAGATGGCTATCCCTAATATTTTTTGAAAAGCCGGTTTTAGTATTTAATCTTATTTAAAATATCATCACTAATTTTATTTCTTAAATTAACGTGAAAATTGCAATAAATTTATATTTAATCTCTAGTCAGCGTCTCAAAAGAAATCTTTCAGCAAAATTTTAAACTTCTGGGTATCCGTCCGACGATAACAAATGAA
The DNA here is from genome assembly GCA_948477245.1 of Thumatha senex. Classification (NCBI taxonomy): domain Eukaryota; kingdom Metazoa; phylum Arthropoda; class Insecta; order Lepidoptera; family Erebidae; genus Thumatha; species Thumatha senex. Next base: position 8,654,076 of record OX419731.1, on the reverse strand, counting down.
TATAAACTATCTATATTATATAATAAAAGCAGAAACTGACTAACTGATCAATTAACGCACAGCTGAAATCGCTAGCTTTAGAACCATGAATTTTTGCACTAAAATTCCTTAAGTGACGAAGGAGTTAACTATTTTTGAAAAATTCAGCCCAAAAAGGGTGAAAAGCGGTTGCAACGTTCGCATCGAACAACGAGTTTCTTTGTTTTAAGTATAGCAATTTGTTGTGGAGGATTCTGTCGCATCGTATTAACACATATACTTATAGACCAATAAAAGACATAGACCAATGAGTGCTGGTCTATTCGAAATGTATGGTTTTGTTGATGCTAATTTGTACATAAGCAGATTTTCCACAAACTTGTTATTACAACAAGTTTACCTACTTACAGAATAATACAATCTCTTTTTTCTTGAAACTTATTTGAATAAACAGCAAATCTCTATACCTTAATTTTTTTTACTGAAGTTTACCAGACATCTGTAGTGTGCTTATTTAAATAATTTAAGAAAAAAGTTAATTAGTTATTTTTTTTTAAATAATCTCCTCATGCTTTCCGGATTGGCAAGTACGTTAAATCTTGAAAATGTTATCTTGAAGCGCTCGTGGCCCGCGGACTCAGTGTTCTGTAAATGATCCCTGCGTTAAGCAACTTTCACTATGGTTGGTCACGGATGGGTGACCACTTTGTGGCATTTACATTTGCGAGCGTTTCCGTGCTACGGAAGGCACGTTAAGCTATTGGTCCCGGTTGCCAGTAACATGGCAGTCGTTAAGTCAAGATGAAAGCCTTATGGGCGGCTTGAAAAAATTTACAGCAGGTAGCCACAACCTGCGTCTGTCTATTTCAACACGGCAATGGGCTCACCACCTACTACGTGGGACAGGAATACACTTGGTGAAAAAAGGGCACATAATATGCCTCTGCCTTGGGGGATAAGGCGTGACAAAAAGAAAAAAGACGACGTGTGGCACTCGGAGACTGCCGCGGTAAAGCTATTGCATAGCATACCTTTGTTTTTCTTTTATATTAGTTCAAGTTACACTAAAAAAACAAAAAAAAAAACACCCTCACCGTCACCCTCACCCTCACCCTCACACTCACACTCACCCTCACCCTCATTCTCACCCTCATCCTTAACCTCACACTCACACTCACTATCATCACGTCTTGATCCGTGCGAGCTTCGTACAATTGTACCATGTAATATATGTACATACACGTAGAGCCAACGCTCGGCCGTGCTCGGTGAACTTCGTGTGACCTCGTCTCGACCTTCGTCTTAGGTTTTTTTCCTTACGGAATTTCTTGATTAAAGCCCACTCAAAACCCGCGATAAAAACTATGCAACAGGTTAAAAATAAATTAAAAAATTAAACGTTTTAGTTTGTTTTCTTTATGTGCAAATACTACTAGCTACCTATATTGAAAAGATTACGACTAACTGCATTATAACAACATAAAAAGCTTCAAAAACATTTCTAATCATCTAAATCAGGTCCGAACGTAATCTTATCAAAATAGAACGAATCTGAGTTAAAGAAATAAGATTATCAAAATAACTTCCGAAAAGCTTTTACCTTGCGGCCAAACTTTTCGGCGCAACTCATAGAGACAAATGATGCTGAGATTGTTGTTGGAAAGAAACTTAGCACCTGAAATTCAGGGTTAATGGTAACACTGGAAGAAGCTAAAAAGCTGCTAAAATGCGGATTATAAATTATATCTGTCTTTTGTACCGCTATATTTTTACAGACTAACATTTATGAGATAATGCACTAGCTAATATTATTAAGTTTCACCAACAGAAGGTACATGGCGAAAAGACGCAGTTTCATACTCGGAATTCCAAAGACAGGCTTGAAGCAACTTACTGCAAAATTTATTTTATGATCGGTTACTTTAGACTAGTCTAGATTTATTTGAATGATCACATATAAGCTTACACGTCTAGAGTACAAAACTTCTTTCTTGATAATAATTAAATTAATAATTAAAACTTCAGCGTTGCTGAAGAAATTGTACGTGAAAAAGTATTAGAATAGAGTGCGCATAAATACTTAATAACTAACAGCAGTAAAGCGGTTTGAATGTCAGTGATATAATAATTTCAGTGCAGTAGTTCCAATATTTAGTAAAATGGCCGAAGCGATTTAGTGTTCAAGTATTAAAAACATCCAATACAGTCGAGTAAACTATAAAATTACTATAAGTGTGAAAATTTTATTATAAATAATTATATGAATATATTTCAACAACGTATTTTGTAAGTCAACTCTCCTTTTATTACCTACTTAGAAGAGAGTGAATGTTGATAAAATTGGTCTTAATATCGCAGGAGACACTGCCCATTTCCAGAGCGATAAATTTATTTTATTGCCCATGAAAAGGTATTGAGTTGTTCAAATATCACTAAAATGTATTAGATTGACACCATTACGAAAACCACAAACAATTTAAATAATAAGGTTCAGGGAATTCAACATTCAATCTAATGAAACAAGAATATCCAAAGAGAAGAAGAGAGTTTGTATTGTCAATTTTTGTTTTCAAGTTTGGCCAGGGGTTTTTCTTTGGAAAGGTGTTCTGAGAGCTAAGGATATACAATATAATTTTCAAATAAGTATGAATCAATAATATCTTTTGCAGACATTGTGCATCATACCCTCAGATACTCTTAGACTTGTAGCATCATTTAATGCTTTGAATTTGGGTCGAAAGAGTGGAGAATAATTTGGCGGCTTACACGTATGTCCTTTCAAATAAGAAATATGGTTATAAAATATGCCTACACTGCGTAGTTACGATGCGCTCACTTCCACGAAATGGTGTCGATGAATAATAAATTTCCGGAAGCCTTCTCCTATAAACGCGGCCGTTACGTACTGATAAATAACTTAAAGTTAAAACGAAATTGCGGTTTAGTCACCAAGTAAAGGTAATTTCCAAGCACCTAATTTGGGTCATAAAAATAGCAATTAAAACAATCTGTGACATTGAAAATTTTCGGAAGTATTATTTTTATCATAACACGACATTTGGCACTCCGTTGATTGTCACAGAAAAACTCTATTGGTAATAAAATAATAATACTTTTATTAATATATTACTAATATATGAAGCTGAAGAGGTTGTTTTGTTGAATGCGCTATTCTCAGGAACTACTGGTCGGATTTAAAAAAATCTTTTTGTTTTGAATAGCCCATTTATTGAGAAAGGCCATAGGCAATACATCATCACGCTACTACCCTGAATACCTACTAACTGACTACTACCCTACTAACTTTGAAAATTACGAACTTTCATAGAGCCGTTTATGTTTTATTATACCCCTTTAGGGGTATAATTTTGAAATATCCTTTCTTAGTGGGTGCTTGCATTATAAGGGTAGCTTACCCTCGAAATTTCAAGTTTATAAGTGTGAGGGTTTCGGCCGGGCGTTGATAGATGAGTGAGTCACACGTAATTTTATTAATACTCGTATAGATAGATATAAATTGTAGAATTTATAAGCGACAGTATTAAATAACTGCGACGGGCGGTCGATATATGTCACGGGCGAAGCCGTAGGGGTCACCTAGTTAGAATAATATTACAAGCTTTCATATTTTAAATTACTTTAATATTTTATGTTTATAAGATTACAAGCTTTAATTTATTTTTGGATTTTACCCGTTTATTTGTACCCTAGAAAGGGCTATCAGTTTTGATCAAGTCAGATAGAAAAGTTTTATAAGTACTTCATTGCATTCATTAAGATAGGTAGATTCTTAGAAAATAAATAAATTTAAAAGAAATATTTGTGGCCTGCGGAGGTTACTCTTATTTAGTATGCGCGGTATAGTCTAATATACCTTAGGTTTAAAATTGGAGTTTTGGTTACCAACTTGAAGTTAAATGTAAAGTCACATACCTAATATTGTGAAATTAAACTATTATAATTAAACATTTATTTAACTAGATATGAGCATCATACATATACAAGAACTATATCAAATCACTGCTATTACCACAGAGAAGAATTTCTATTTTGCACGTACACACATAAAATTGGAGGCCTTTTTTATGCTTCCAGGTCATTTTTATTCATCTAGGGGACGTCCGTATTTTTTTTAAGTTCGTGATTGAAGCTATAATTTCGTGAATAATAGTCCAGTCATTACATGAAAAATTAAAAAAAAAAAAATGCAAAAAAAAAATTTCGTATCTCAACGGGGAACCGAGTTATGATGAAAAATCTGAATTTAATCGACATTATTTTGATCGACAATTTGAACTTAAGCTTTTCTAGCCCCCAAGTAATATCCAAAATTTGGCTTTCTCGGTTCATTTGCATTTCTATTCCGATTTTTCCGACGTAATGACTGGACTATAATTCCAATGACAGTTTTTTTGATTTAACGTCTATGCTTTAGAAGTTTCCATAGCTATATATTATTTCTATGAAATGTCAACAATAAAGTAAATCACATTACTTAGTTTTGAAAGTTAAATTTGTGTAGATATTAAATTACATTCAAGTTTCGCGTCAGTCTTGAATATTTAAAGTTTAAAGCGATACTCAAGAAAAATTAACGACTTGTGTGACTGCTCAGTACTATTATAAATAAAATATAATAACACATAAAAATGTAAAAATGCTTGGTTAATTATTTATATGACGGTTGCGTTGCAGTTTAAAACCGACTAGACTGAACAGTATTTGAGTTCACAAGGTTTACAACACGGAATGGATATAGATTTATGTTGAAAAAAAATTCAAATAAATTCCTTACCTCCTTTTTTTCTATTTATCTTATATACTATTACGAACAAAGTTTTGTAACAAAGACCCAGATAAGTATTCGTCTATATAAAATTTTGACGGCTATAAATTCTCTGTTGGTAAATGATATTTGGTTACGCTGAACCAGTCTTTTAGGCTCGCTTTGCATCTCTCTCAAGGGCCCCTCCGAAAGCAGAAAGGGAAGAGAGTGAGCTAACGCCATTATTGGGTGGTGGCTTGTATTTCCACCATCTCACAATTCCCGTAGTACACAATCGGATCATCTGCCAGGAATTCATATCTTAGACCGTAAACAATACACCTTTTACCTATCGTTCTGGGTACGACAGCGGTACTGCACCTTTTAGGTACCGCAACTATACCTATGCAATCCAATATACATCAAATCCAATATAAAATGATTATAATGCCGATTTGTTTCTTTTTTATCTATTAATCGTTCTGTCATATATTGTATAGGACGGTTGGTCACCTGAGAGCCTAACAACTGATATTTTTTTCAGTATTTTTTCTCATGGTAATGACCCTTAAAATTGCTTAACACCTTTTTTAAAGATTTTAGAAAAAAATGTTTTAGGCTTAAAAGGATCCTTAACCCACATAGGATTGAGTATTCTCTTTGATATTACAATATGAGACGTCGTTACACGTCCATTACTTTTTAGAAATTATACCTCTCTTGGGGTAAGCTTTAAATATTTTGTATTCTTGTATTGACGATGGACGATTAAGGAAACTGGTTTCTGTGTTACAGTTCCTGTAGTCTTATGACTGTGTTCAGCTAACAGGGGCTGTATGCTAGTCTGCCACCTCAATGGTATAAACAAAGAGACAGTACACTATTAACCTAACTTCATAATTATTGCTCGATATAATGATAGGTTTGCTTTATTTAACAATGTGACTTTAACTGTTGTAAGACAATACCTGGGTAATGATTAGTAACGGTCAAGATTTACGAGCGTTTCCGTCCTTCGGAAGGCATGTTGTTAAGTCATGAGTCCCGGTTATGGTCCTGTACAATCGCATTAGACTTTGCTTGTAATAAATGTTTTATATAGGATTAATAAAAATAAATAAATAAATATCCATCACGCCTTATCCCCGAAGGGGTGGCAGAGGCATATTATATGCCCACTTTTTACAGTGTGGATTCCTGTCCCATGTAATAGGTGGTGAGCCCATTGCCGTGTTGAAATAGACAGACGCAGGTTGTGGTTACCTGCTGTTGAACTTTTTTAAGCCGCCCATAAGGCCTTCAACCAGGCTTAACGACTGCCATTTTACTGGCAACCGGGAGCAACGGCTTAACGTGCCTTCCGAAGCACGGAAACGCTCGTAAATGTAAATGCCACAAAGTGGTCAGCCATCCGAGGACCAGCCATAGTGAAAGTTGCGTAACTCAGTGATCGTTTACAGAACACTGAGACCGCGGGGCCACGAGCGCTTCCTACATAGGACTATATATTCTTATATAAGATTAAAAACGCATTTTCATTTATTGCACTTCTGGGTTATGATCCAAACTTCATGTACCTATCTAGTTCATTAGTAAGTTAGTTTGATAAACCTGTAAATAAAAAAAATGTAAAAAATAGTAACAATGACATTTATCGTGAATAAAATCACATTACAGTATGAACTTAGAACCCTGAAAACTTTGAAAGCTTTTTACGCCCAATATAGTACTATTTGTTGATCTTGACAAGGCTAATTGTCTCCTTTTGTCTTATTTAGCCGTATTTGCTTAATGAAACGCCTCACAATTCTAATAAATAAAGATTATTACTATTGACCAAGTCCTGTTAATATACGAGGGATGAAGCCATGGTGAAGATGTATCATGCCTCTTCACTATAAGGAAAACTCGAAGCAAAACCCTATAACCTTTCCGGCTTTAATGGTACAGTTAGGTCAATCATCCTTTAAAAATGATTGGGGCTTATATCCAGCACTGGACTGGGATAGGACTTATTGATAATACATAGACATACTGTCACGCCTTTATCACCAAAGGGGTAGGCAGAGGCATACTATACGCTTCTCTTATATGTTAGTTTGTATTTCATGCATTTATTGATGTAAAGAGAAAAATAACCGCACAAAATTTTGGTGAACGTCTTGAGATAGTTGCAGAGAAATATCCACTAAAACACGTCGGAACAGGTTCTTGTGAGAACTTTGTGTACACTTTAAAATATACAATTTTAAGTTATTGTATGCTCTTTAGTATATAAATCTGAAAAGTTTGTTTGTTTGATTGAACGCGCTAACTTCAGAAACTACTGGTCTGATATGAAAAATCCTTTATGTGTTGGATAGCCCATTTATTGAGGAAAGCTAAAGGCTATATATCATCACGCTACTACCCTGGAGGGCAGAGCAGTACTCATAATTGTTAACAAATCTGGCAAATTTTAAAACTTTATTGTAGAATTTATAAGTGACGGAATTTAATAGGTGCGACAGGACGACGAAGTATGTCGGCGAATCCGTGGTGGTGACACCATACCATACCACCGTAGTTTAGTATACTATCTAAAATTTTAATAATACAGGAGTTTACACAATTTGAGTAATAGTAAATTAAAAGCAATACTGCACCGCAACACTGCACTTTACAAGACAAGTCTGAAATAACTTCAGACTTATCTAGTTCACATTCATATGGCTGAAAAATTTACTGAGTTTAAATTGCAGCTTATCTAAATAAGATACTGGCAGCAAATAAACTTAGAATAAATGCAAGATACAACATAATTTTGCTGAAAATTCATGGTCTTGTAGCGACTGTAACAACTTTTAAACTAATAAAACAAGACTTTACTGGTTGCTTTATGAACTCGGTAGCCATAACTCAGCTTGTAACTATGTTCCCGTATTTGACTTTAAAGATATTAAGTCTGGTAGAACATTAATCAATAGAGGATAGGACATTTTCTTAAACGGAAAAGTCAATAGTACTCGGATACCCAGACGTGCATGTAAGAAGCGATTAATGAATCTACAGGAAGCGGAAAAAGTATGCATGGACTGCGAAGCCTGGTGATCTGTCCTCTCTGACTACCCGTACCCGTAAGGGATACAAGATAGATAGATAGATAAGATAGCACTCTTTACTTATAGACAGCCTACTAAGTGGCGGTGGGGACCAGTGCCAACGGTAAGAACAAGTCTGGTTTGAACCAACTAGTTACGTGGAGTAGATATTGATTTAACATTACGGAAATATTAACCGAACTAACGAATAAAAATGAACATTACAGGCAGTTCTGTTCAAACGAATAAAAAACAATACCATGGTGGGGCTACTGAGCTTTTACAGGGCGTGTTTTGTATTTCGTGTATTTAAATATGGTCCTTAATATACATTGAATTTTTTAAAAATAATGTTAGTTATATGCACTATATACCTAAATCGATTATCTATACATATAATACAATCGTAAGTGTAAGTAATATACCTCAAAACAATGGCTTATTAAATTTTCTGTCTGTTTGTTAATTTGTTTGTTTGTTAAATTTGGTCATCAAAAACCAATGGTCCGATTTTAACTATTTGTATTACGACTTCATATAAGATACTCGTATAGTTTTTAAACACTACTTTGTCGAGGGACTCTGTAGAGAGTAATACAAATTTTGCGTCATATCAAAATTTCTACGAGAACGAAGTCGCGGGCAACCGCTAGTAATAATACTATAGTTTTAACCAATTCTTCTTCTTTTATTCGTCACTTGAATTTCTATTAACTCTTAACGTTTTTTATAGGCACTGAGTCAGCATGTCTTACATCGGGTGGATGGAGAATCAGCGTTTGGTCCAATGACCTCTTACAGCACCATACAGTTTGTTGTACAAAAACATCATTTCGTCAGAGGGAAGATTAAGGTAAGCGATTAAGTGAAAGAGTAAATTGTGTGTCATTCTGAATTTTCAACAGTTTATAATTTCGTAACTGTCCCTATTTCTACAAACAACAGTTCAACGATATTTATTTACTAGATGACCCCCACAGCTTCGCCCGTGAAATATTTCGACCTCCTTAATCCCGTCGCTTATAAATTCTACAATGATGCATAAAAAATTGCTCAATTTATCGACATTTATGACTACTGCTGTGCTTCCCAGTGTAGTCATCATCATCATCCGAGCGTCTGTCCCAGTTGCGTCTCGCGACGCCCGGGGTCCGCTTTCCTACATTTTCTCCTCCACTTCGCACCGTCGTCGGCATCCCCTGTAGTGAGACCATTGGCACGCATGTCATCTCTTACGACGTCAAGCCAGCACTTCTTGGGTCTTCCCCTCTTACCGGGACCCGGCGGGACTGACATGGCCAGACATTTGTTACCTACGTAGCCTGGCGGTTGCCGCAAGACGTGACCATACCAACGAAGGCGACACTCTTGCAACTTGTCTGCAATGTCACGGACGTGAAGGCTGCCGCGGATGCGAGAGTTTCTCACGCGGTCCATCCGCGTGACTCCACACATCCACCGCAGCATCTTCATTTCCGTGACACGCAGCTCCTGCTTATGTCGCTCCAATATCGGCCACGTCTCACTGCCATGTAAAAGGACAGATCTAATAATGGTTTTGTAGACCTGTCCCTTCAACCGGATCGGCATTTTAGGGTCACAAATGACACCGGTCATCTCCCGCCATTTGACCCACGCGGCAGCAATGCGTGACTTGACATCGCAATCGATGTCACTGGACGTGTGAAAAACAGATCCCAGGTATTTAACCTGGTCCGTGCGCTCGACCAAATCACCGCCTGTGCAGACGGATGTGGGATCTGTCGAGTTTATTGCCAAGTACTCGGTCTTCGCCACATTTAGTTTCAGACCGCCTTTCTCAAGCGTCTCCTTCCACGCCTTTACACGTCGCACCAATCTGCCCCTGTCCGCGTCTGCCAGTGCAATATCGTCAGCATACATGAGCAACCATGGAGGCTGCTCATGCGGGTTTCTGATGCTGTCCGACAATTCGTCTAATATTACACTAAACAGAAGCGGACTAAGGACAGAACCCTGGTGTACCCCGACGGTGATGGGGAAGGGTTTCGTGTCGCCAACAGCAGTCCGAACCATTGAATCGGAGTCACAGTACATGTCCCGGATAGTGTCAATATAGACCTCTGGAACCCCTTTGAACCGCAGTGCCCACCAAATCATCGCACGAGGAACACAGTCGAAGGCCTTCTGCATATCTAGAAACAAACAGTGCAGAGGCGTGTTCTTCGACCTGCGACAACCCTCAGGGCAAAAACAGGGTCCGTGGTCCCATGACCAGGGCGAAACCCACATTGACACTCCGAGAGAGTACACTCCTGCCGGATCCGAGAGTCTATCCAGTGTAATAGCGTAATGATATTCTACACAAAATCATTTTTTCAAATCCGACCAGTAGTTCCTGAGATTAGCACGTTCAATAAAACCAACAAACAAACTCTTCAGCTTTATAATATTAGGATAGATAAATCGGGTCATATTCGCGATGTATTCTATTTGCTTCAAAGTCTTGTACTTCCCTACGTTTTGACCGGATTACACCTGTGGATGCGACGGCTGGTACAAAGTAGGCTTTGTACCTAATAGAACACGTCGCAAATAAGACCCCAAATTCCTTCGACATAACATGTACTATGCGGACATTAGTACGAGAAAACCTACTACACACACTTTCAAACGTCACTACCCTAAAAAACTTTCTTCAACAAGCACTTGTTTGACAGATCTCTAGGTTTTTTTTTAGGACGGTTTCGATATAAACTAACTTTCAAAATTCAGAATGACACTTCAAAGTTCAAAATTTTGTTTAGAAGCATTTAGTACACTATACAAAAGTGTAGTAATTTAAAACGAATTTTGAATTATTCCTATTTTTTTTTAATTCACGCTTATATCCCTGAAGGGTTGGCGGAGGCATACTACACGCCTACATTTCACTGTAGGCATTTTAAGTCCCACGTAAAGACCGTAAACGACCCGCAAACGACCGGTTGAAATTTTTGTCGCCCACAATGCTTGCAACTTGACTTAACGACTGCTACATTACTGGCAACTAGGACCAATGGCTCAACGTGCCTTCCGAAGATTGGAAACCCTCGGGAATAGAAATTCCACAAAGTGGTCACCCATACGAGCACCAGCCATAGCGAAAGTTGCTTGACGCAGCGATCGTTTTCAGACGGTAACTCAGTGTTACCGTGACTACAAGCGCTTCTATTTTTCAGTTGTATATGACAATATTTCTGCAGCATCGCAGCATAGGCATGTATTTTTCAGTTGTCATAAAGCATCTCGTATTATCAGCCACTTAGTGTAATTGATCTCAGTCGTCCTGGTATGTCAAAGTAATGTACTTAACTTTTGGAGTGAATTCGTTAAATAAAAAGTATTTTCATTCATGAAAAGAGTTTATTATGATAATGTTATTCAAGGTGAACTTAGAAATAAAAAGTTACTTGACATTATGTAGGCTAGATTTCACTTTTTATCGCTAAAAATAGTACCTATCAGATAATCACCTTCATACTATGTTTCTGTCCTATAACGTACAATTGCAGTGGAGCTTCCTATATTACCAGGAGGACCGAGACGAATTGATCTCTGGAGCAATTATTCAAACAGAAGGATATTTGCTTTTGATATCATCAAAAGTAATAAATAAGCCTTGCATTTGACTCTAACTGGCAGCTGGTCTTAACAGAGCCTAAGCTTCAACCTTAACGTAAAGATGAGATGAGATTTGAATTACGTAAAACAGGACGGGTACCGGGCTCATGCAGGCATCGCTTAAACAAAGACAAACAGAGAAGATTGTTGTAGAATATTATAGCCCTAGTGGCTAAGAAAGCGGCCTAGGACGATTTAACCAAAGCGGCCCTCGGTCACGTCTCTGCTTTCCATCCGACGGACGGGCGCCACTTTGACGTGCCAAATATAAAATATGTATTTAAAAAAAAAACTATTAATTATCACCTACACCAAAAAACTTGTACGCATTGGCACAGAATGAATATAGTACTAAACGACCTGTTAAGTATGCTACAAACCATCTCAAAATAGATAATGTATTCAAATTATAATAGACAAGTAATGTATGTCAAAGAGGTAAACAAGAAAAATGTTCACCTTGTCCGCCCTAGATGGCGTATCTGTCGATATTAAATCGCACTATAGATGCGATCTTAAATAATGTATATAGTCGTTCAATGTTATTGAATAAATGTCTCGCTCTGAGGTACTACCGTTTTTCATTGGAGTATCACTGGTTTCTGGACACATTGTACATATGGTCCTTCGAGCCGGATGGTGTTTTTAAAGAACACAAGTCAAAGCAATAGTTTGGTTACTCAAAACGTGGCGCTAGTAGTTAAAGTGTGCTGATATAGGAAGAGCTGTGCGTGCTGTGGAAAATTGGACTTATTACGTGAGTACAGAAGTGCAGAAGTGGACTACTAACTGTGAATACAATTAAGTTTACCAAAATCGTGCTAAGTGTAAAAGACTTTGATGAATTTGAGATAGTGCATGGACTTAGAAGAATTTAAGGTGGTGTTAGTCAGTTAGGACTTAGAATAGTTTCAATAAAATTGACAACACGAGGAACCTATGCCGGATTTCTGAACGGTGTACAAGTCCAAAACACTTAGAATAATTTATTCACTCCAGCACTTATAAAAATTACTGACTGCAGGACTTAGAAAAATTACTGAATTCAGCACTAAAAAAACTTACTCAATAAAGCACTTGGAAAAATTTACTCCAACAGCACTTAGAAAAATTAATAAAAACAGAAATAAAAAAAAATACCTACCGCATTACTTTAATACTTAAAGGAAACAGTCCTTCACTATGGAAAAGGAACAAAGAATATTAAAGGTTGTCAAGGAACAAATTGAGAAGGGGCTAGTAAACTTTAGAAAATCTCCAAAAGATCGCATAACATACAATTACTTGGATACAAGGCTGGCGACATTAGAAGAACAATGGAACAAGTTTACCGATAAATATGAAAATAATGCAGGCGAATGTTCGGGTACAGAAGTGTTCGACTACTTTAAGGAGGACGTTTATGAAAAGGTTTATGAAACCTATGTGGTATATAAAGTAGAACTGAAAAATGCTTTGTCCCAATTAAAACCCCATAGTTCAAAATCAGAAACTAGCGGTGTTTCACCTGATAATACTGTTGTAAGGTTACCAAAAATTGTTTTACCCACTTTTAGCGGCAAATATATGGAGTGGTCGTCATTTCATGATTTGTTTGTCTCTTTAGTACATAATAATAATAAATTAGATAACGTACAACGCCTTCATTATTTAAAGACACAATTATCAGGTGAAGCAGAGCAGTTAATAAGACATGTTCCTATAACCGATTCTAATTATAAGAAGTGTTGGAAAATGTTAGAACACCGGTTTAACAATAAGAAATTTATGTCAACTTGTATTCTAAAACGATTGTTTAGCCAACGTAATTTAGTTGTCGAATCTTCAAATGCACTAAAGGAACTCCTCGATGTACTAGGGATTGTCTGCATGCTCACTAACCTTGGAATTAATGTTACTTCATGGGATGTAATTGTTATATACGTTATAAGTTTAAAGTTGGACACAGAGTCTAGGAAGCAGTGGGAATTGCATGTTAGTCAATCATCTGATGACTTGCCTTCATTTAAACAGTTTTGCGAGTTTTTGGAGATGCGTTTCCGTGCTTTGGAATTCGTTGAACCAAAAACTAAACCTAAAAGTAATAACAGTTCAATTTCTAACGCAAAGGCAATGCATAGTATTACTAATATTAAATGTCCAAATTGTTCGGAAGAGCATAAATTGGCTAATTGTAAGAAGTTTGCAAAGGAAGATAGTGACAAGCGCCGAGATATTGCTCAATCTTTGGGTGTATGTTTTAATTGTTTGGGAAATCATCATACTTCTAAAATTTGTCGTGTTCTTTCAAAATGCCGTATATGCCAGCGAAAGCACCATACTTTGCTTTATTCTAAAAACTCTAGTGTAACTAGTACGGTTGCTAACCCAGTGGTAAATACAATTTCACATGAAAGTACTTCAGGGTCAACTGATGTCATTACTAATATTGCAGCTCATCTAGTGAATGGACAAGCGCAGGGTCAAGTCCTGTTAGCCACAGCCTTAATAAAGGCTAAGTCATGAGATGGGTCCCCTCTAACTCTGAGGGCATTGTTGGATCAAGGATCACAAGCGTCCTTCATTACTGAGGCCGCTGCGCAATTGCTTCGGTTAAAGAAATTAGTATCTAAAACTACTATTACAGGTATAGGGGGCGGTCATGGCAATTTGGTCTCAAGACATGTCGTAAATATTAAAATACAGTCATTGCATGATCCATCTTTTACCTTAGGAGTAACTGCGCATGTGTTAAGCACACTTACATCAGTTATGCCGGACACCAGTTTTGAGATACAGAATTGGCCTGAAATTCAGAATATTAGTTTAGCCGACCCGAATTTCAATGTACCTAACAAAATCGATATTTTGTTGGGGGCAGAATGCTACTGCCGTATTTTAAAAGTAGGATTAATCAAGAGTCCAACGGGCTCTCCGGTCGCACAAGACACACATTTAAGGTGGATTGTGTCGGGCCATGTCAAGAAAGAAGCAAACTTAGTAAATTCTCACAACACTATTATTGCGATGCATGCTCAAATTGATGAAAATGACATGTTAAAGAGATTGTGGGAACTAGATTCCGAGCCTTAATTTAAAAGAAAACCCTTTTCGCCTGAAGAACAGGCGTGTGAGGACTTTTATCAGGCTACGACTACAAGGGGTGAAGAAGGGCGATATGTTGTGCAACTACCATTTCGATCCGATGAACGGCCACATAATTCAAGAAACATTGCGGTAAATAGATTACTAGGATTGGAGAGGAAGTTGGCTAAAGATCTGGAACTAAAACAACAATATTCTGATGTTATAAAAGAATGTTTATTACTGGGTCATTTAAAAGAAGTCACATATGTAACTGATAAAAGTAACGGGGATGCAGTCTACTTGCCTCACCACGCAGTGGTGCAACAGGATAAACTGACAACCAAAGTGAGAGTGGTATATGATGCTTCATGCAAAGGTACCAATGGGGTGTCTTTGAATGATGCCTTAATAGTGGGACCCACTCTCCAAGCGGATTTACGAGACCTTATAATGAGATGGTGACAACATTCGATCTGTCTTGCAGCAGATATAGTTAAAATGTATCGTCAAATCAAGATCGCGCGAACAGATACCGATTTTTAGAAGATTGTTTGGAGAGAGGACCCTAGCAAGGAAATTGAAGATTTTCGACTCCAAACAGTCACTTTTGGAACTTCATGTGCCCCTTATTTAGCGGTTAAGACTTTACATCAGGTTGCGAACGATGAAGGCAAAATGTATCCGTTAGCTGCTGAGAAGGTGAAAACAGACTTCTACATGGACGATCTCATGACGGGTTGCGAAACTGAAACAGAAGCACAAAAAATATATAGTGAATTAAATAATTTATTACAAAAAGGAGGGTTCCAGCTACAAAAATGGACCAGTAATAGGATGCATTTACTGAAAGCGTTGAAAGAAGATTCAGGTAAGGACTTAGAAATAAAAACTGATAAAATAACAAAGATATTAGGACTTACCTGGAACAGGCACACCGATGAATTCGATTACTCGGTTAAGATGTCTTCTTCTACTGCACCTGAAACAAATAGAACCGTGATATCGGAAATATCTCGGCTGTACGATCCAATGGGATGGATAGCGCCATGTATCATAAATTCGAAAGTGTTAATTCAAAAGCTTTGGATAGCTGGTATAGACTGGGATAATTCACTGCCATCGGAGCTCCTACGTGAATGGAAACATTATAAATCTGAAATGGAGAACTTAGTGGATTACCATATTCCTAGGTGGATAGGCAAAAAGAAAGACAATATTGTGATGGAGCTGCATGGTTTTAGCGATGCTTCGAATGTAGCATGTAGCAGTATGCAGCTGCAGTGTATAGTCGAATTGTCGATCATAATGGTGCAATACAAACTCACCTTCTAACAGCCAAAACAAAGATAGCGCCCATCAAACAACTATCTATTCCTCGTCTGGAACTGTGTGGCGCTGTTTTGTTGGCCAAATTGTTAACTGAAGTAGCTGAGATATTAGAAATACCAAAGATGTATGTAGATGCTTGGACAGATTTATCAGTTGTTTTAGCGTGGTTGAACGATCATCCGAGCCGTTGGAAGACTTACGTAGCAAATCGGACGTCAGAGATACTCAGTTTATTAGACAATACACAGTGGGCTCATGTCCAATCTAAAGACAACCCGGCGGATATTGCGTCACGAGGAGCATCTCCAACGACTCTGCTTACAAGTGACGTCTGGAAGCATGGACCACTTTGGTTAAGAAACGAACAGGTAGAATATACAAGACCCATTGCAATACGTACAAACGAAGAGAAGAAACCCGTAAAGGTTGCAATTAAGTTCAAATTTTGATGAAATTTGGGGCTTTAGATTTTCGTCACTTAGAAGGCTAATAAGGGTGATTGCCTACTGTAAAAGATTTTTACGCCAAACAAGTAGAGAAAACAAAACTAAGATTATACCATACCTTTCAGTAGCAGAACTTCGTGAATCTCTTAATTTCTGTATTAGGCAAAGTCAGATGCAGTACTACAACGCAGAAATAGTAGCTCTAAAGGGTAATACTGCTTTAGACAAGAAAAGTCCGTTATATAAATTAAATGTGTTTATCTAACTAATATTTATCTAAGTAACTCCAATCTGTGCGATAATATTAAGCATCCTGTGATTATTCATCATGACTCAAGTTTGGCAAAACTTATTGTAGCGAATGCTAACTTCATACGCAACCGGTATTGGATTAACCGTGTTAAAAACATGGTTCGAGCACAGATCCGTGGTTGTGTTCCTTGTATAAGATATGGAGCTTCTACAAAACACCAATTAATGGGTGAGCTCCCATCATGCAGAGTGTCCCCAGGTAAGCCATTTCTGAATGCGGGTGTTGACTATGCGGGTCCTATCAATATAAGATTCTCTAAAGGACGGGGACAACGTTCTTACAAGGGTTATATATGCTTGTTTGTGTGTATGGCCACTTGTGCTGTCCTCATTGAAGTCGTTTCAGACCTGACCACTGAAGGATTTTTGGCAGCGTTTAAGCGGTTTATAGCTCGACGTGGTCATTGTGGCCACATTTGGAGCGACAATGGCACTAATTTTGTCGGAGCTGCCAAAGAACTGCGAGTTTTGTTTTCTCAAGATAGTGCCACATTTCAGAAATAAGCTTCAGCTCTTGCAGATTCTCAAACTGAATGGCATTTTATCCCCCCTCACGCTCCAAATCGTGGCGGACTATGGGAGGTGGGTATAAAAAGTGTGAAGCATCACCTGAAGCGCTCTATTGGAGACTCCACACTTACCTTTGAGGAGATGTCAACCGTTCTGTCTCAGATTGAAGCTTGCCTCAATTCTCGACCACTGTCGCAGGGTACTAATGATCTAGATGATCCAACGCCTCTCACCCCTGGGCATTTCTTAGTGGGTCAACCACTGATACTGCCACCAGATTACAATTATAAGGATGCTACTATGGGTACTTTGCGCAGGTGGCAATTGACGCAACGTATGGTGCAAAGTTTTTGGCGCAGATGGAAGAATGAATATCTTACCCATTTCTTCCAAAGACATAAATGGGCAATACGGTCACCAGACTTTAAAATAGATGATATTTTGTTGATTAAAGAAGACAACTTACCTCCTGCAAAATGGTTATACGGAAGAATAGTAGAGGTCCATCTAGGGAAGGACAATATCACGCGTGTTGTTACTATCCGCTGTAAGGGCACCACTATTAAGCGTCCCACTTCAAAATTATGTTTGCTTCCTATGGCTCATTAGGTAGACAACTAATGTTTTATTAGTGTTTAAGTATAGAGTAGGTTAGATTTTGTTTCTTTATTGAATTTCTGTGTATAAAACACATGTTTCTGTGTAAAAATACTGTTTAAATCAATCATTACAGAAACCCGTCACCTTTATATTTACAGTCCACTGCTTTTATTATTTGAGTTTGTAAGTAGGTACATAGTGGGCGGATTTAAAAAGGAAAATATTCCTTTTGGTGGTCGGAATGTTAAGTATGCTACAAACCATCTCAAAATAGATAATGTATTCAAATTATAATAGACAAGTAATGTATGTCAAAGAGGTAAACAAGAAAAATGTTCACTTTGTCCGCCCTAGATGGCGTATCTGTCGATATTAAATCGCACTATAGATGCGATCTTAAATAATGTATATAGTCGTTCAATGTTATTGAATAAATGTCTCGCTCTGAGGTACTACCGTTTTTCATTGGAGTATCACTGGTTTCTGGACACATTGTACACTACCAATTGATTTATTCTGCCCCGAATCGTAGTAACAATAATTGAAGCACCTCGTATTATTTTAGGAATACAGAATAAAATGTTTTACCTCATAATGCTGTAAAAATCTTTATGTCAATCGTAATAAATCAGTTTATATGAACAAATAACCTAAATATTTTGACAGGCGTACCAATATCCGTATTTCGTTGTAATAAATTTCATAAGACCTCACAATAATACTCGAATGATACAGATTCCAATACAAAATCTAAATAATATGTCATATTTTCCAGATCCGATGTACAGCGAGCATATACTCAATTTATCTTCAAAGCTTAGAAAAGAGTGCAGAAGAGGAGAGATTACGAACTACTCCGGTCAGCCTTCCGGAGGTACATGAAGCAGTAGTATATTCCATACATCGCTTGCCAGAAACAAGTAAGTATTTTAAGACGCAATATCGAATAATCTTGTTTCCAGCAGTGACCGTATCGTGATGATATTTTTTTAACGCGTGGAAATCCCCTTGTATTATGTTATGCTAGTCTCGATCTGACTAAAACCACAAGGTCACATTGACATGCGTCCCGGGTAACTTCTCGGTAAGGTGTCCCATTGCAAAGTGAATATGGTGTTGTGTGGCTTTTTTTTTTAATTATTCAACTTTGTTATGTGACTGAAATTGGTGGTATAAAACTACCTATCAAAGCTTAATAAAATATTCAGCACGATTTCAAATAAGCAACATTAGTAGGCGTGAAAGAATTATCTCTACTTACGGATGAAGAAATACATCAACTTTATACATCGGAATTATAATAAATTTTTCAATTATAATTTCACCGGTTTTAGATACATAAAGTAGCTCATAAAACACGCGTGCGTTATAAAATCAAATAGTGCAGTTATATTCCATTTTTTTGATAATAAATTTATGGCTACAAAGACCTTTTAGCCAAATCTTTTTTTTTATATCATATTTCTTCAATCTTATCTTCTAATTAGTCCTGTCCAGTCTTTGTCGATGTCGTGTCCTCAGTCCTATGTCCTAGTCCTTGCCCTCACTATAATGGTGATTCTTATACTGAGGTCAGTTATATTCCATAACCGCACTATTTGCTTTTTTTTTTTTAGCCAAAGGTTGTCATAGAAACAGTATGTAAAAAATTTTATTAATAAATAAACTTTATTACTTAAAATATTACAAATAAACGTTTATTTTCATGCCATATTCAGTATTGTCTATAAATTATCAGTCATTAGTGTTATTTAATAAAAAGAATATCTATTATGTATTTTAAAAACTAGGCTGTAGGTAGTAGCTTTAGCGTAGGCAGCTACGGCAAAAAATAGCGTGAGCGCCATTTTTTCTTTAATTTTCGATTCTTTTTATTTATACAGATTAAAATATAAGATAAGCGAGTGTTTTTATTACTTTTATAGCATTACACGAGTGTTTTCATTCTCTTGTGAAAATAAAATGTATGTGTTTAGATGTTATAGGTATTTGGACATATTACTAAAGTAGAAAAAAAATGATTTTTATTCTGTTTTCTTCTAAGTATGTTTAAAAACGTCACACAATATGTGTGCTGTTTTTAAGCTGGCTGCTGGTTTTAAGGCCTTCAACCAAGCTTAACAACTGCCATTGTACTGGCAATCGGGACCAACATCTTAACATGCCTTCCGAAACACAGAAACGCTCGCAAATGTAAATTTCACAAAGATGTCACCCATCCAAGGATCGCTATAGCGAATGTTACTTAACGCAGTGATCGCTTACAGAACACTGACTCAGTGGGGTCACGAGCGCTTCATTTCAATTTCAATCATCAAATATCTCTTGAAACTGATTTAATTTGACATTCATAGCCTTGAACGTCAATTTAATTAATTTTGTGTATAGCTGGTAATTGAATAAATATAAAATCAATGATTGTCTGATCTCAATTATAATGTGCATTTTCTGAAAAGGAAATAAAAAAAAGATATCGGTTCCGTTCATTTTTTTATAAATATCGTTCTTTTTTGTAAACAATCCTCGGAAATGATTTAATTTTCTCGGATAAATACCGGATATTACGCATCCTTTACAGTTTTATGAAGGAAATGTTTGTATACAGAATTCAACAAATTTATAGGGTATCTGTTTTCACTGGCGTTTTAATTAATTACAAACACCAGATTTAAAGCCTTTAAAAGCTTTCATGTCCAGTAATTTTGAAACAAAATTATTTTCTGTTGCCAATATTGTTTTTTTTCGTTTTATCGTAAATTGTTTATCATTAGGAAACTAAGTTACTGAAGTTGACATAGGTAATGAAGACTATAGAGTCAGTTACCAAAGAAGATCTAGCAATAAATTAAAAATAATAAGTGAAGTCCACTTACACTACACTCCAACAGCCACTTAAATAGCACTCAGTCAAATTTCTTCTACTACACTGGTAATAATAATAAGTAACAGGCGAAGCTGACAAGTTTTGCCTTCAAAATTGTAAACATGAACTGTAGATTTCGCTCTAGCACAATGTTTTGTAATAAATTATTTCGTTACGTTCGGTCCTGAGATGGCTGACCGTTTCCGTGCGTTTGAAGGCACATTTTAGTTGTTGGTCAGGGTTGCAATTAACATGGTAGTCGGCTTCCTGGACGGTTTAAAAATTACAACAAAAAAACACCGCCTGTATATGCCCGTTTTGACACGGAAATAGGGTCGGCAGCGCGAGCGGAACACACAAGTGATTGATACGTGTTGTGTACCGTGTTTTTGTTTGCTTAATAACATCAAAAAGGAGGTATGTATCTACAAAAAACACTGTATTTCGGTGCAAACCAGTCTAACGATAAAAATCAACTAACATATTTTCAACAATCAAAAGTTTTAACCAATGAATGCACATTCCATTATGATGCAGATCAAAACGAAACTGCATCACACCCATTCTAGCTATAAAATAAAGCTAATTAGCAACTGGGACCAACGGCTTAACGTGCCTTCCGAAGCACGGAACTGGGTTGGGTCTAAAGGGCCGAATAAATTTAATTCAATGTGTCTATTTTGATGTTAAATTTGGAAGAAATTTTGAACCCGTTGCCTTTTTAGTGAGGTGGTAACAAAAAGGCTAAAAGGTCTTATGTGCTAGACACTAATTAGCAAGGACAATTAAAATCCTGGTAGTCTCGGACTAATAAAAGCGAATTTTGTAAAGTCCTCCCCATACACTGTAGCTGGTTACGTATAGTCTTCTAAAAGAACAATTTTTAATGATAGGTACTTTCATTAAAAATTGTTTTGCAAGAAATATCGCATAACATACGAGTACAAAAGCGTCAGAAACAAATAGAAAACTAGTAACAGTCGGCGCAATGAACGACTATGGTGAGAGAACTACTGTGTATCTTATCCCGTGTATTTGGAATAGCCTAAGTCTGTCTTTCTTGCTGAGTATATCACGAACCAACATCAAAAAAATTTGAATCTATTTTTTTTGAACAGCCTGTTGACGCTTACACATTAGCTATTCAATAAATGCTTGCTCAATACTTGTTCAAGAAGTGGGTATATTAAATTTTGTTTATTATTTATCGAATGAGTAATAGAATATACGAATAATAAATATTATGTTATCTTCTGTGGTCGTGGGATGTAATGTGTTCACGTAGACATAAATGAAATTAATATTAGGTATTTGCTTGGTTAGATAATATAGATTTGTTTAGCTGTTATCTGCAAAATGAACGGCACTCCGCACAAACCCTTCTTAGGTTTTCGGCTTGCTATTGTTCCTTTTGTATTTTGTATAAAAAATAAGATATTAATAACGTATTTCATTCTTGTGCCATTACGCTCGACATATATCATTAAATTATTATCAGTGTGATGTAGTTTGAATATAAATGAGACATCGAATTAACAAGAAAGACAAGAATCATGTCAACAGTAGCCTTCAAATTATTTTTTTTTCTTTGAAACAACCTCAAACTTTGTATTTAAGTATCTATTCAACCAATCAGGTTTCTAGGCTACCTTTGTAAACTTGGAGGTACTCAACAAATGGTACGTGCTTCTTAACAAAGACAGACAATGGGCGGTTTAACGTTTGAGCAAGAGCGATTTATCTCGACTTTTAATTCCAGTTTTGTTAAAACAATGTTATTTTATACTTTTAATTGAACTGGTAACAATGTTCGGATCGTAAGACCCTCATCAGCCCTTTGCACGAGGTTTCATGAAAATTTGAATGATTCTGTGCTTTGATTAAAATAATCCTTTTCCCGATCTCTGGATTTTGAAAGTTAAATGACAGTAATGTACTTAATTACCTAGTTTAAACCTATTATAATTTTGATTAGTGTTTTAAATAATAGTAACTAAAAAAATATTTTATTTTAATGTTTTCGCTCTAACATCAACTTGTACCAAAAATTGCTATTATATTATTTTACCCCTCTTCAATATTGCCTCACCCAGAGTTGTATTCGGGTTTAATGTGTTTGTTTCTTTAAATTGCCGATTTAGTATATTCAATAGTTCCACAATCGTTCTAATAGGGTTAGTATTATAGGCATCAGTTTTTAGATCAGATAAATCAACATTTATCTATTTACTCGTATATTACAAGAAGGAAGATTAAGATAAAACTTATTTTTGAAGTGAAACTTCTTTATCAACGTTGAAAGAAATATTATAACTGTAAAAATCGTCACGTTTTTAGGTTACGCGCCATGTTGTTTTTAAGTGAAACTTCTTTATCATAGAGAAACATCTTTATCGAGGTATAAGACAAATTTTATTAATGTAAATAAAAAGAGGTAAAGAAGTTTCACTTCTTACCTGTGTAGGTACTCTTGTACACACACATATTTATTTTTTCTTAGTAGTTTCCTTAAATACCATTAGGTATATCCTTTTTTCTGTATTCATTATGTGTATCCCTGACGAGGTAGTTAACGAGGACAGATCGCCAGGTTAGCGATATTCTTTCGTTTTCTGCAGATTCATTAATCGTTTTATACACGAACGTGTGGGTATCCAAGTACATTATATTATGCATATTTACGTATATTATTGAGTAAGAAAATATATGTATGAGTATATATATATGCTCAAAATGAAACTGTATGTTGATTAGGTTTTTTTGTATTTCTTTTTTACTGTAGAATATTATGATTTTTTTTTCGTGTGGTAATCCTCATGGATGCAATGCCGGACCCTACCGACTAAAACCACATGTTACCCTTCTATCTGTCTATGACCAGAAGTCCCGGGTGAGCCCTCGGAAAGATAGCCCCAGGGCTCCCGACAGACCTTGTCAGCTACCGCAGGCTCGTTCAGGGGGGGTTCGGGTGTGTATCATGCCTTTTTGAGGGGGTTCGAGTATTATCTAAGGTATAATACACAGTTATGCACACCTCACTGGGCTTAAATACTGATTTCCTGCCCTAGTCTCTATCTCCATACGAACCTTACCTTTTTGATATTTATTATCAAATTGTTTACCAACAAGACTGATAATAAATGTGCTAAAATGTGTTTCGTGGTGAAAATAAGTTGGTACTAATATATAGTGTACATCAAAGTTTTATTAGGTTTTCAGTTCAGACATGAAAGGGTTTGTTAGGTTATTATCATTATCGCAATACAATTTTTGTAAAAAGCTTACTTCAGCTTAAAAAAATATATAAGTAGTTAGAATAGTAATATAATAAGTTATAATATTAACAATATAAATAAATATTCTAGAACATTCTCACAGAACGCCACCCAGCCCAAATTAAACTAATACAACCTTGCGCTAAAAGCTAAAGAATAAATCGTACAAAATTTTCAGTTGAATGCTAAGGAAACGTATCCAGTTTTAGAGAATTGTCTGGCAGGATGGACGAAAACTTCTAATTGAACTTTATTAAGTCTGTAATGGTGCTTTAAAAAACGAGCACGCACTGCCAAATATACTATTTTTAATCTAAAAGCTTTCCAGAACCTCGCAGGATTGGTGAAAATGGTGCTTGCTTCATAGTATGCGGCTTCCATAGCATTAGGTCTAAATGTTACGGACCGGATATACAGTTCGCTTGAATTTACATTACGAGCTGTTGTGGTAAATCTACACTCATCGCAATAAAATTTTATGTACCTACCTCGATTTAAGGTATTAAACTGAAAAGGTTTTTATTCTGTAAGGTTGCTTGTACCAGTTTTTCCTGCCTTGTTGAAGCTGATACCATTACTTAATCGAAAGTTCATTGTCTTCTTGTTGACCAAATTTATAGATTAGTATCGTTAAAAGTACTTTTCAATCACACTTTTATCACCAAACGAGTGACAAAAGCATACCTTACCAGATTTCACCATAAACATGTTTAGTGAAAATGATATGTAAATTCTAACAAAATTAGTTTCGTCGAAGCTTAACTACTTTGGTTGGTTTTTTTGTCATACATATTGTCACGCCTTTATCTCCAAAGGGGTAGGCAGAGGCATTTTATACGCTCACATTTCACCGTATTCATTTTTGTCCCACTTAACAGGTAGTGAGGAGACAGGCGAAGGCTGTGGCGACCTGCTGTTGAAATTTTTCCAGCCGCTCATAAGGCCTTCAACCATGCTTAAGTACTGCCATTTTACTGGCAACCGGGACCAACGGCTTAACGTGCCTTCCGAATCACGTCAACGCTCGCAAATGTAAATTCCACAAAGTGGTCACCCATCCAAGTGCATCGCAGTGATCGTTTACAGAACACTGAGTCAGCGGGGCCACGAGCGTTTCCTTGGTTTTCGGCCTTCTTGGTTTTTTAGGTTGGTTATAATAGTAATAATGAAGAAATTCAAATTGATCTGGTGCGGTTAGGTAGCTCAGTTTGTCGAGGCATCTCCCCTGTAAGGTAAAGGACACGAGTGCAAGTCCCGCTACAATGTCTTTTTCACTATAAAAAAATATCTTAATGTAGAAGCTTGCTTCACACTTCTACTTGTGGTTATTGGCTACTAACCAAGATTGTGCAATCAAACTTTTACCAGACTTCGCAACCCTCACTTTGATAGGAAACTAGCTTTCAAGGAAAACTAATTTCCTAACAGAGATTTTTAGTCCATTTAGTGGTCGAATATTCGTTTTGTCCGATATGCGCGAATGGTATAGTATTTCAATGGAATTAAATGAGCAACTAATTGGTGTCTCTTTGTATTGCAGACAGAAATTTAATAGATTTTCGTTTTCCACAAAATGTTTCACAAATATAATTTGTTTCTTATACATTTTTGAATACGATTGTTTTTAATAATTCATCATTAAATTTTATTTAAAACGAACACTTTCTATAATGAAAATCTGCGATAAATATTACGATTTATAGAGATAAGCACGGATCACAAAGCATATTTATGCAATTTTAATATGACATAAAAATGGTAGCTATAAAGTACCTACATCTCAACTACATTTAGTTTCAACAATTTTAAAACACTTTTATAAGCTTTTTTTATAAAGCTGCTTGTACGTTGTTTGTGCCCACTTGTATATCAATTAAATAAGTACATTTTGAAACTAGTATACCTCAATTAAAATTAACCTAGTTTCACGTACTGATCAATAGGATCGGGTAAATCGGGGTTTTAATAGCTAAACTATTATACCACTCATAAAGTTCGTTGTATGATGTCACATCGATGAAAACTTGATGAATATTTGATGACGTCATTGTTCAAAGTAATGACTATCTATTCATATATGTTCAATATTGAATATAAATGAAAACGAATTTAAAATTTA
The DNA here is from genome assembly GCA_948477245.1 of Thumatha senex. Lineage (NCBI taxonomy): Eukaryota > Metazoa > Arthropoda > Insecta > Lepidoptera > Erebidae > Thumatha > Thumatha senex. The sequence continues at coordinate 8,628,090 of OX419731.1, read as the reverse complement.
AATGACTGTGTACCCCCCCAAGAAGTAGTGGCGTGGACGACTGGTAAAACAGGCCCTAGACGCGGCGTAATAGCTACGTACTCACCCTTCACCTCGTCAACGAAATGAGACAGCATCCAAACCCTCTCCAAAGAAGCGGGATAATACCCGAAACCTCATTAGAAGTGGAATAATGTCTGTCGGGTGTCCTGGGGCTATCCTAGGGCTCACCCGAGACCACTAGCCATAGGAAGGGCATCGTGTAATCTTAGTCGATACGAGTCTAAAATGACACCTATGAGGATTTTTACAGGATTTTACACGTGGAGGACAATATAAGTTTTGTCAGTCACATTACCCACTTAAACGTTAAAGCTGCTTTTGTTTTTGTTGACACCCGTCCTTTCAAAACGTTTTTAAACTGTGTTGTCAAACTATACAATATTGTAGCTACACAAGAACTAATTACATATTTTTGATCACAGGTGGCAGCAGCAAGTTAAGGTGCGCGTCAACTACAGTGGTTATTTTATTAGCATATCTTCTTCCAAATGTTATAAGATAATTTGTTACTTTTTTCATTAGTTAGTTAAAAATTTATATACGCCTGTTCAAGCAAATGTGTAAAAACCAAACCTATTGATACTTCTACGACTGATGTTTCTTCTCTATATTTTCACCGTTGATAGGTACTTTGTAGTTGTGCCAACCCGAATTTATGTGTTTCATTAAATGAAATACACAATTCATGACTCTAATTTGAATCCTAGAAACGTCTTTTTTAGATTACAGAAATTATAAATATGAAATAATAATAATTTAAAAATTAAAATAATATATATCTTTGTATTATATTCATTTATTATTTTCAAAAGTGTAAAAATCTTAGCATGAAGATTCATTCTGTATATACTTAAGTGTGTATATATGTAAATATATGCTCAGGAAATGTGAATAAAGTATTGCTATTGTGTTAAATATTTTGATAATATGGTGTTTGCAATTAACATGCCTTTTTGATTGAGAAAAAGTAGGTACATCCCAACTTTCACTTATTAACGCCAAGTCATGAAACTAAACTTGCCTACTTGAAAGCTTGCAACACTTTTTGTTTGAAATTGACGATCCTAATTTTGTTTGACGTCGACCTGCTAGGGAAAATCTACAGATTTGTACAAAAGAAAGAAGAGAAAAAAGAAATACAATCTGAGCAGGTTTTTAATGAAGGTTTATTACAAAGGATAAAAGGTTAAAAGTAATTAACAAAATAGATTTTTGACAAATAAGATATTGCGTAGGTATGTGCCATACTTTTAAACAGAAACTCATTTACTAATAACGATCCTAATAGTCACATGGCCGAAATCCATTATAAAACTATTATTATTATTGTTTAAAATTTTGTATTTTGTAATTATTTTGCTTTTATATGCTGTGCTACTTGCCTATTGTCTTGATAATGCCTTGAGTGCGCGACATTTAAAATGCAAAATAATGCAAAATTAAATTTAAATCATAAATAATTATATTTTCAATGTTTAATAAAACAAAAGAAAGGAAGCTTTTACTAGAAAAGCAGGTACCTTAATTGTTGAACGTACTTTATTAAATATATTGAGCTAAAATTTACAAGAATTACATTTCCTTAGCCACTCCTTTCGGGGATAAGGCGTGATTGATAGAATAAATTTACTTGAAAATTCAGTAAAATTCTATTTATAATATCAATGTTTCTAAAATAAAATGTATCATTTTAGAGACAATGGTTGATGAAGTTTAAACTCTATAGAGCTGATCGAAAGTGATCACCATAGCCTTGGATGGTTACACTCCGATTTCACTGCAAATGCAGATATAAAGCAACTGCTCCGATACCTTAATAAGATCATACATGGTGAATTGAAAAATCATCGTTATTTCAAGCACATTAAAAAAGACTACATAAAGATAAATTTGACTTTCCGAATTTCACTTAGATCGACTACCAGCTTACTAAGGCTCTAGCTGATAGCTGTTTGTGATGAGTATTGATTCTAAGGAGTAAAAATACGGCACGGAGTTTGGTGCCTCCCGAAAGTTCTGCATAGCATAGTAAGATACTATGCTTTAGTTTAGGTAGTAAACATGTTAGTTGTGGAAGCACAATTCAATCTTTCAAAATTTAATAAAGCTTAAAGTCGCATACCTAAAGTTTTACTCGTAAACGAGACATAAGCCTTGAAATATATTTTATGGAACTTATATTGCTATTTGAAAAGCCCAGGATACGACCGTATTTGGTAGATCAAAAATAGTACCTTACACGAAAAGAAAAATAAAATAAAGTAAGCCTCAACCGCTACGAGAACTAATTTTGAAGTTAAATTGTGTACTGAACAAATTATTTTCTTTTTTAGTTATCATTCAGAGATTAAGGGCCGTATTCCAGAATTTTTTTCAATACTTAAGCGACGCTTGAGTGTAGATTTTATAAGGCTAGCTAGCTTTAAGCGTAGATTGAGTATTGAGAAACGTTCTGGAATACGACCCTAAAACTTATTTGGTTAAACATATTCTCAAATACCGCCATCAAACTCACGACCTTATTTCTTAAGACTCTTTGTTCCCAAACAATGCAAATTAAGTAAAAAATAAAACATCATTCACGGAATTCTGACAAGTATTAGATCTCAATGCGCCATTGTCAGCAAGTCTCTTGAAAAAAAGGTAAAACTGTAGAAAAATTGCATGTCAATTTACCCTTAATTGGTATCAAATTCAACCTTTGACGTTAAATTAATTGTGGAAATAAATATACTTACAAAAATAGAAGAGACAGAAGAGACATTATTTGGAAATGTTGACAGGAGATTAATATAATAACTACAATAATATGATCTTATATCAAAATATTTGTACATTATTTATTTTTTTGAATCCGATAATTTTTGCCTTACAGCATTTAGCGTATATTTTATGTGTTACAGATAAATAAGTGGAATACTTTTTACACAGGGCCATCTACCCCAAACTAACCTATAAGCTTGTACTATAGGATCTAGACAACTGAAATACATACTTCTATATTTCTAAACAATATTTTATACATAGGAAATTTATTCTAAATACATTTTATACATAGGAAACACTAAAAGACCTAAACCAACATTGTGGATCACACAAAGATTTGTTAAATGTTATCGACTATAATTCAAAATTGATTTAAGTAGATTCAATATCAGCTATTATATCTGATGCCTGCAGCTTCGCCCGCGTGGTGAAGTTTGCCTATTCAAGATTTCGTACGGATTCCTAAACTTTTTGAAAATACAAAGTAGCTTGTGAATTTTTAAAATCGGCCCAATATTTTCTGAGCCTATTCATTACAAACAAACATACAAATCTTTCCACATTATAAAATTTAGTATAGATAAAATACTAGCTAACTCGCGCAACTTCGTTAGCTCCACTTAATTTAGAGAAACAGGATTTTTGACAAACAATTTGTATAAAAAAATCAAGTTCTATATTACTTCTCATACCTCCAAGAATATATGTACAAAGTTTCATGATTATCTGTTAAGTAGTTTTCGCGTAAAAGCGTAACAAACAAACTTACGTTCTCATTTAAAATATTAGTAGGGATGTTTATTGGAATATATATTGTGCGAAAGTAGAGGGAGAAGAAGTCAGGATATGAAAACCACGTGAGCAGACTACTCAAAAACGGAAAGGTCAAAAGTACTCGGATACCTTGACATGCGTGTATGAAGCGATTGATGAATCTTGAAGAAGCGCGAAAGAAGTATACATGGATCGCGAAGCCTGGCGATCTGTCCTCTCTGACTACCTCGTCAGGGATACAGCGTGGAGATAGTTAGTTAGTTAGGGATGTGTTAATCTTTGAAAATGCCGTAAGGCACAATATATGTTATTCGATATAATTTAAATTATAATAGAGAATAGGGAAATCTTCTTAATTTCAGGTTCAAAAAAATCACAAAAACACACCAAGTTCTTGAAAGTAGATAATGCTAGGACGATTTAACCACTTTGGTAAAATCGTCTAGAGATAATAACACATACAGAACATCTGTGATACATAAAATATGTGTTAACCTTCAAAGATGAATAATGCGAAATCGGTCAGGTTTAAAATAAAAATGTGAAACAAGTGTTTTTATTCAAGATATACCTAAAGCAAGCAATGTGTAAACTGTTTATTGACGTTTGTAAAAGCGTCAATCAACAGTTTTCACAAAATAATATGAACCACAAAAGGTGACTTGAATTGCAGCTAGTATCTCTAACTCCGTAAACCTAAATAATATAAAGAATAGCGTGTTATTGACAAATTACAGGTACTAAATTACACCACAAATTGATACAAACTATGGGACCACTATAAGTTTTCAAATCGTTCCCCGAACTACTGACATTAGTTTGCTCTAAATAGCTCCCCAAATTATATGTAATAATAAACCTCGGCCAACCGTGGGATTGGAAAAATGTTCTTAAAAGGATTTATCGATTATTCTTTTCAAAACGGCTTCCTTTTTATAAGGGTTATTGTGCGGTACCTACAAAATTATAGACACTTCAGTACTAACATCTTGCCTTTTCCACTTATTTTCGAAACTGGACAATAAAGAAAACCTAGCCTATTAACTATAGATACACCTTTGACATTCTTGAATAGATGATTAATGGCTGCGTGATACTTGGTGAAGCAGAATTCGACTTGCTGCCCTTAAACACTTATTTTCAAAATATCTTAGATCGAAATGCCGTTAATAAAGACTGACAGACATTGGAGACTGTACTCTAATATAATCATAAGTTTATTCAATGTAGTTGGACATTTTTGAAGTGAAACTTCTTTTTCATAAGTGAAACTTCTTTATCGACGTATGAGAGAAATTTTATAGCTGTAAAAAAATGTCGTAAAGAAGTTTCACTTCTTACCTGTGTACTCTAGTACACACACATATTTTTAATATTTTCATATTTTTGTGTAGGTGTACAGGATCATCGGGGTCCAAGCTATCTCACCCGATTTCGATGCACCTGCGAATAACTGACGATTGCCTCGTCAGTTATCCGATGTAGACGGGATTACAATATTAGGAGGTCAAACAACAGTCACCTTTTTATTTTTTAACCCCAGACTCCAAGAGTTATGAAGCAACTGGGTATACCCTAAAGAAGAGAAGATTATTTTTCAAACTAAACTAATACAGTTTAGGTATGGGACCCACACTACAAATAATATATAGTTCATACCCATACTCCGAAACAACAATTTGAGGATCATACAAATATTCGTTCTGAGCCGGAATTCGGCAGTTAGTAATTACTCCACTCAATTTCAACAGTTCAATACTAAACTAGGTTAAATTAAACAAAAACAACTCAACAACTTTTTAAATGGAATCCCATCTATGTTGATGAAACCCGCCTCGGAACTGAATATTATGAATTGTGTTACAATGGTAGAAATTCTATAAATCTAAATAGACTGGTTCTTATAATCCTAGGTCCTTTAAAAGAAACGTAAAAGCGCATAATTTCTGGGTCGTCAATCTTGGGGCCGCTATCGAAACCCTGCTGGTTATGATAGCGGCTCCCAGTCACAAGTCGTCGTTCTTAGGCAGAAACTCAAGTACATGTTATACTCAAAACATTGTGTATTCATATTGATTAAATAAAAAGTTAAACAATAAAAATACTTACACTATATATTTATGACAGCAAATGCTTTTTCATTTGTATATTATTTGACAGTCTAATCCTCAGAAAATTAGCAGTTACGCTCTAAGGTCATAATACCCCAGAAATTATACTCTTATTTCTAGATCACGTTAACGGCTGCAATTATAAGTCTTTGAAAACACGGTTCAAAATTATTTTTACATACACCTGACAAATAAAAACCTAAAAACCTATAAAAAACAGAATTCAAACGAACAAAAATTTGAACTAGGGGTTAAAAATCACCTACACGTTCTCCGACATTTTTCTCGAGAAAAATATTATTTATACGCTGGTTATAGGTGGAAAAGAATCGGATTTTCCCTTCAAAGAAACGATGTATTAAATTAAAGCAATTTATAAATGTTACCCTCCTATTGCCCGCAGTGCGACGTAGGGTAAACTTGTTAAGGGGAAAACTTAGAACATTACACTAAAATGGTGCAGTATCGGATATCAAGAGACCAAGACGTACATGTAATAATTTCAGCGCTTGACGTTATATTTTAAATATCGATAAGGTCAAAGTTGGATTTGTTTTGACTAGTACATGTATAATATATATATATACTAGTATATATATACTTGCTGATATAATATTATTTTATTGCTCGTTGTTTGATATATATCAGCAGACAATATAGATTTTCACTTTTATCATCAAGCAGATCGAGTATCAGAGGTCACTATAATAGATTTGTAAGTATGGTCCAGTTTTCAGGAAAAGATTTTCTAAAGGTATACGAGGTTTATTTGGCTAATATGTCTATAATGACACAGAATAAATTAGAATAGAAAATAAATTAGACCGTTTCATAGCATAAACTCTGATTTAAATTTTAAGCTAACCTAACTATAACTTTGTAACTGCTCTTACATTAAACTAAAATCAATAATGAGCTAGCGTGAGTCAGCATAAAGCTATAAAGCGGCTGAAACGTACTTTGAATCACCACATGGCGCCGTCTCGGCGGCTGTTTCCGCTGCGAGAATGCCCGAAGTCTCCCCAAACCAGTGAAATTAGACCTTCACTATGACTTGAAACTATCAACGCTCAACAAGAAAATGGAACACAAGAAACTCTCAAGATAGTTCTCTATATGATGGAGTCCCTGTTTATTTTTATCTCCTGCATACATTGGGGGGAACTTTTAGGGGAGATATTCACGGTATAAGAAAATAAAATTATTATAGCCAACACAATACTATTCTGAAAATTTTCGGTGAAGTTGTAAAAATGACTGTTATTAGAAATGCTGTTCTAAGAATTTATGACAAAATTACACTTACTGATACTGATATTCGTAAGTACGAAAGAAGTAGAAGCGCTCGTGGCCCCGCGGACTCAGCGTTCTGTAAACGATAACTAAGTTACGCAACTTTCACTATGGCTGGTCCTCGGATGGGTGATCATTTTGTGGCATTTACATTTGCGAGCGTTTCCGTGCTTCGGAAGGCACGTTAAGCCATTGGTCCCGGTTGCCAGTAACATGGCAGTCGTTAAGTCAAGTTGAAGGCCTTATGGGCGGCTTGAAAAGTTTCAATAGCAGGTAGCCACAACCTGCGTCTGTCTATTTCTACACGGCAATGGGGTCACCACCTATTACGTGGGACAGGAATACACATGGTGAAAAGTGGGCTTACAATACGTATACCTCTGCCACCTTCGGGGATAAGGCGTAATATATGAATAAAAAAAGAACATAATTCAAAATAGTTAGCTAGTTGTAGCAAAGGACATAAAGTAAACATTCCGTTTTATTGGTGAAGATAAACAAAAGTGGTTTAATTTAGTTAAAATATATATTATATAAACGTTTCAGTCGTAGTGTAGCTTTGGATTTAAGAATGAAATACAAAAGTATGCTGTTTCTCTTTATGCTGTGGTTAACCGATCTCTTGCCCAATGAAAATGTTGACTTGACCTAAATGAAATTTCATTATACAGTCTAAAAATTCACACTTTTTCAGGTTACATTTCTTTTGCTAGTACTTTTTTAACTCTGACGTAGTTCTTGTGCTTTTGTTTTAATATTTAAATATGATATTCCGAGCCTATCTGTTATTCTGATGTAAAAGCTATATTATTGTAAAGTTTCATTGAAATCTATTAAGGAGTTTTTAAGTGAAAGAGTAACAAACATTCATGCAAACTTCCGCATTTATATTATTATTATTAAGATTAAACTAGCTGAAGCCCGCGTTTTCTCCCGTGTGGTGAAGTTTCCTATTCGTATTTAGTACGGAATCCTAAACTTAAACGAAGTTATCCCTTTACCGTTTCCTACTGGAACTTGTTCCCCACACAAAAAGTAGCCTATGTCCTTTTTCGGGCTCTAGACTATCTCTGTACCAATTTTCATTTAAATTGGTTCAGTAGTTTAAGCGTGTAAGCGCGACAAACAGTTGTCTGTCTGTCTGCTATAAAGTAGTAAGAGTTACTTTCACATTTATAATATTAGTAAGGATGTTTGTTATCAAAAAAATAGTAGTGGTCCGTCAAACGCAATATAAAATATCATGCAACTCAAGGACAGTCATTCGATCAAGCATTCAAAAGAACATTTAAACCATAGGGCAGCCAAGAGCCGGGGTTGGAAATGCTACTTACGTAGTACTGTTGTGTGTCTATCTGTACGTAGTACTATTATAGTATCTTAACTAGGAGGTCAAGGGTGTAAGGGGCCCTACCAAGATCTTCGGGGCCCAAGTCAACCTCCCGTGCTAGTGCGTGCACCTGCTGATTAACGGACGAGGCTCTGGCGCTGGCTTTCCCCTCTGGGGTTGGGAGGTCTGAGGGCGTCGCTCCCATAAAAGCCACCCGCCGAAACAAAAATGGAAAAGGACTATAGGAATGCTGCTAGGGATAGGGCGCCGCCGTAAAACGGCGCGCAGGAGCCCCGCCCGACTCCTGTGGCAAGTGGGCTAGGGCTGCCGTGTGTCGGGCCAGCAAGGCTAAAGAAGTTAGCCCCAACCCGAATCCGCTTCGCATCTTGGAACATTGGCACGCTGACTGGGCGTGCGGTAGAGTTGGCCGAAGTACTCTCCAGGCGGAGGGTGGACGTGGCGTTCCTGCAGGAGACTCGGTGGAAGGGCAACAGAGCAGAACGGCTACAAGCTGTATTACACGGGTGCGCCTGGTGGGGGGAACGGGGTGGCCGTTGTGCTCTCCGAGGGGCTGCAGAGTGGCATCTTGGAGGTGAAACGCTGTAGCGACCGGCTTATGATCGTGAGGGTGGTTATCGATGGGATTATTACCCACCTGATAAGTGCCTACGCGCCACAGGCCGGTTGTAGCGACGCCGATAAGATGTCGTTTTGGGGTCAACTCGAGGGAGTGCTTCGGAGCATTCCGTTGTCACAGGGAATCGTTTTGGGCGGCGACCTAAACGGTCATGTGGGTGAGAGGTGTGAGGAGTTTGAGCGTGTTCATGGTGGTTTTGGATACGGCACCCGCAACGCTGAAGGAGAAACTATCCTCAGAACGTGTGCGGCTGCCGATCTGGCCATTGTGAACACGTATTTCAAAAAGAAATCCGAACATCTCATCACCTACAAGAGCGGGAGGCGTACAACTCAGATCGATTTCCTATTCACTAGGCGACACAGCATCGGCAAGGTGGCCAACTGCAAGGTCATACCCGGTGAGAGTCTTACTGCACAACACCGTCTTCTTGTCATGGACCTCTGCGTGAAGACCAAAGGCAAACGCATCGAGCGGTGCCAGCGCCGCATCAGATGGTGGCGGCTTGATGAAACTAGGTCCCAGGAGTTCGTCTCAGCTGTCGGTGACAAGTGCACCGACACTGAAGGCGAACCAGTTCAAGATTGCTGGGACAAAGTTCAGGCGGCCATCCTTGGAGCGGCGAAGGTGGTGCTCGGTGAGTCTAAGGGTGGACGCAAATGTGACAAGGAAACTTGGTGGTGGAACGACGCAGTCCAGAGGGAGACTAGGGACAAGAAAGCCCTCTTTAAAAAGTGGCAAGCGACCGGATCTCCTGAAGACCGCGACGCGTACAGGGCTGCCAAGCGCGCCACAAAGAGAGCTGTAGCCAGAGCCAGACGTGACCACTTACAACCGCTGTATGATAAGCTGGAATCGTCTGAGGGGCAGAAGCTCATCTATAAGCTGGCGCGCTCCAGGGTCAAAGCGGCACAGGATATATCCAAGTGTCGCTGTGTAAAAGACCTTGAGGGCAACCTGTTAAGCGAAGACCTCGCGGTAAAGGAGAGATGGCGCTCGTACTTCCACGAGCTGCTTAATAAACAGCACAAAGAGGTGCAGCCTCCGGACCTCCCTCCGAATCAGGGACTAGTGCCACTGGTAACGCCTGGAGAAGTCCTGACTGCGCTTCGCCGCATGAAGAATCGGAAAGCTGTCGGATCCGATGGAGTCCCCATCGAAGCCTGGAAGGCGATGGGTCCTCGCGGTGTGGGCATCTTAGTAAACCTTTTTAACCGCATACTCCTCAGCGGGCAGATCCCAAACCAATGGAGACTGAGTATTATTACTCCAGTCTTCAAAGGTAAGGGGTCAGTGCAGGAGTGCGGGAGCTACCGCGGTATTAAGGTGATGTCCCACACCATGAAGATCTTCGAGAGGATTATAGACTCTCGGATCCGGCAGGAGTGCACTCTCTCGGAGTGTCAATATAGGTTTCGCCCTGGTTATGGGACCATGGACCCTGTTTTTGCCCTGAGGGTTGTCGCAGAGAAATACAGGTCGAAGAACACGCCTCTGCACTGTTTGTTTCTAGACATGCAGAAGGCCTTCAACTGTGTTCCTCGTGCGATGATCTGGTGGGCACTGCGGTCCAGAGGTTTATATTGACACTATCCGGGACATGTACTGTGACTCCGATTCAATGGTTCGGACTGCTGTTGGCGACACGAAACCCTTCCCCATCACCGTCGGGGTACACCAGGGTTCGGTCCTTAGTCCGCTTCTGTTCAGTGTAATATTAGACGAATTGTCGGACAGCATCAGAAACCCACATGAGCAGCCTCCATGGTTGCTCATGTATGCTGACGATATTGCGCTGGCAGACGCGGACAGGGGCAGATTGGTGCGACGTGTAAAGGCGTGGAAGGAGACGCTTGAAAACGGCGGTCTGAAACTAAATGTGGCGAAGACCGAGTACTTGGCACTAAACTCGACAGATCCCACATCCGTCCGCATAGGCGGTGATTTGGTCGAACGCACGGACCAGGTTAAATACCTGGGATCTGTTTTTCACACGTCCAGTGACATCGATTGCGATGTCAAGTCACGCATTGCTGCCGCGTGGGCCAAATGGCGGGAGATGACCGGTGTCATTTGTGACCCTAAAATGCCGATCCGGTTGAAGGGACAGGTCTACAAAACCATTATTAGACCTGTCCTTTTACATGGCAGTGAGACGTGGCCGATATTGAAGCGACACAAGCAGGAGCTGCGTGTCACGGAAATGAAGATGCTGCGGTAGATGTGTGGGGTCACGCGGATGGACCGCGTGAGAAACTCTCGCATCCGCGGCAGCCTTCACGTCCGTGATATTGCAGACAAGTTGCAAGAGTGTCGCCTTCGTTGGTATGGTCACGTCTTGCGGCAACCGCCGGGCTACGTAGGTAACAAATGTCTGGCCATGTCAGCCCCGCCGGGTCCCGGTAAGAGGGGAAAACCCAAGAAGTGCTGGCTTGACGTCGTAAGGGATGACATGCGTGCCAATGGTCTCACTACAGGGGATGCCGAAGACCGTGCGAAGTGGAGGAGAAAATGTAGGAAAGCAGACCCCGGGCGTCGCGAGACGCAACTGGGACAGACGCTCGGATGATGATGATGAACTAGGAGGTCAATGCAATGTCTTTTTGAAATTCATAAATGCATTAAGTATATTACGTACAACCAAATACGTAAAACCAAAACGCCACACCCAAATTGGTATAATCTTCTGACCGATGGACGATCGAAAATTCAAAGACAGTAATCCTACTCTTTGAGCATTGCGGTCAAAAGGGAATTTTAAATAATTTGTGAACCAGTTACTAACTTTCGCCTATATACTTTTAGAGTCTCTTGTCGATGGAGTTGTACCCAATTTATGCGAAAAGTTTGAATTCATGACTAGCTTTCCGTAAAATATGTTTTATGTAATAAAATGAGAGTAACGTTTTAGATAAAAATAATAAGCTTCTATAAAAATTGCTATCAGTAAAACCATTTCAATACGTTCTAGACATTTTTGTCAAGTATATTCCCATTACCTGAAAAAGAAACTTTCTCTATCGTTTGGATAGGAGCTCGCTCTATATATACCACCAATTTGGAAAATAGGAACAAGGCTCACGTAATGAAAATGTGGCGACCGCAGCCCATCGAAGTTGGCAATATCAGAGGAATTTAACTCAAAACGCAGTACGGAGCTTTTAAAAGGATCTTAAAAAGACTTAAAAAATTATCAATAAGTACGTTTGGGGCACACCTACACTTTTTATAAAGTAGGCCGTGTATCTGTTTGTCGCATAGCGTAGTCTAAATTACCTGTCGACCTGAATTTAGCACCGATTTGATACACACAATTTGACAACACTATTTCCGTTTACCATTGGAAATATAAAGAACTTATACAACACACAGTTCTTAGACGTGAAATCCATAACTTCAAAGAGATGAAGGTTTGCACGCAATTCAACCCACCAAACCTCCTTTGTTTACAAAGGACTTTGTAAACAACGGATTAACGATAAACAAGGGATTTCGTAAAAAGTTTAGCAGTCATCAAACTGAAGTATTTCAAATTTCTTGGTTTATGAGTATGACAGACCCCATTCTTAAAATAAACTTATATTCATACAAAACAGAAAGGAAAGGACAGATGGGCACTCCTTAAGCGTGTAATTTGGATTTCTTATATAGGATGTTTTCGTGGTGCGTTGATGCGACGAGCACCTATATTAATACGACTTGCACTATGTTTGATGCGTTCATTAATAAATGTACTTGGTACAATAATGTAGTTTTTACAAGAACTTTAAATGCTAAGAACTCACTCTACAAGCGGACATAACATTATATAATAATGAAGGTAACATAAAGATTGTCCTAGAGCCAAAGACTATCTACCACTCATTTTCAGATTATCTATTCTCATAATCATACAGTATTAGCATAGAGTCCCCGTCATCGAAAAGGCGTCTCGACACTTACTAGTGTCGAGAGGCCTTTACAGTGACTTCATACCACTGCACGTTGCGGAACTAAACTTCATGTCGACACACTTACAATTATGTATGTACACACACGCACACTACCAACCACTACTTTCGCGGAATTGTACACCGTTGTGACTTTCCGGATGGTAATTAGGTTTACATTGATACTGTGCAATCTTTTCTAGCAATGACCAATATCTCCTATAATTATTTTTGGTTATTGGAAAGTTGCTCAATAGCTGATCAGCTTCTCCGGCTAGATACGCATTTTCCTTTGGTCACAACTTCGAAGCTGAGTCTTAGATTGGTTGATGTCTCAGCTTGGTTGATTAGACTGCTTCGATGCTAGTAACGTACACCAAATATCTACGTTCCCTAACAGAGATTATTTACGGAGGCAAGGAGGTTTCCCACACCACACTGTTATTTCGCCGTGGCATCCTGGCGAGTGTTTTCAACTGCGATCCACCGTCCGCAAGCTCTATTGTAAGCAAAAACGTGGTAATTGATATCCGGCTTCGAATAAGGAAAGGACCATGATAAACACACTCTCACGCACCACTTCTACGGACGGTAATAAGGTTTATATTGATACTATGCAATGAAAGACCATCAACCGTTCTAAGCATTTAATAAAGATGAATGAAAATGTAGTCTCAACTATATGTTGAGGGGAATCTTAAGACAAACTTCTATAATTTTTAGATCCGTTATCTGTTTTAAAACAATAATTATAATTTAGAGAAGTTAGAGAAGACATTTTCAAGAAAATGTATTCTCTAACTTGGGAATAATGTATTCTGATTAAAATGTAGTCTATAGCACTCTCCAGACCTACATCTAAGTCCTTTTAGCAGTTATCGCCAAACCAGTGAAGAAATGGCTCTGGTCACACTCTTAAAATGACAATTAAAATACATACATACATACATATTGTCACGCCCACATTTCACCGTATGCATTTTTATCCCACGTAACAGGTGGTGAGCCCATTGCCGTGTTGAAATGGACAGGCGCAGGCTGTGGTGACCCTGCTGTTGAATTATTTTTAAGCCACCCATAAGTCCTTCAACTTGGCTTAACTACTGCCATTTTATTGGCAACCGGGACCAACGGCTTAGGGATGATTCTCATTAGAGCGGGCCGTGGCCGGGCCGGGGCGTGGACGGGCCGGAGCCCGTCCGTGCTGCACAATTTATATTACACCGAGCGTTATCCGGGTCATAGGCCGCCACGGTCGCTTCAATGTAGCGTAGTGATGTGATTAATTCCCAATTATTGTTTTTTATAATAAAAAAGTTTTATTTACTGGAGAGGGCACCTATTGCTATAGCTACTGATGAAGACGAAGCAAAAATAAGGAGTAAGAACAACCGGGTTAAACGAAAATTTTTCATTTAATTCACTTCCAATTGTGAATTTTAAAGGACATTTTGAATTTTGAATCCATATATTTATGATGTGACATGTCATACAACTCCAGATACTTTCGGACTAAGAGGTCAAATAATTTTTTATCATCCATTATCCGCAGTCATGGTGTAATATTGCTACAAAAGAAACCGAGTTTCCAAACTAATCTTCGGTGAAACAAAAACAAACGTGCAGGTATGTGTTCCCTCACTAAATATTCGTCACTCACTGCCCGTACACATTACGACGGGACGTGGAAAGGGCGGGGCGGGACCGTGCACCTAAACGTGGTGTAGACGAGCCTCGAACGGGCCCGGACGGGACACGGATAATGCACGTGTAATATAAATTGCTTCATACAAAATGTATGTAACGTTCTAAATACGTGCCCCGTCCGGGCCACGTACATGGCCCGTCCCGGGCACGGCCCGCTCTAATGAGAATCATCCCTTAACGTGCCTTCCGAAGCACGGAACTGGGGTGGGTCTAAAAGGACGAATAAATTTAATAAAATGTGTCTATTGTAGATGTTAAATTTGGAAGAAATTTTGAACCCGTTACCTTTTTAGCGGGTTGTAACAAAAAGGCTAAAAGGTCTTATTTGCTAGACACTAATTATCACGACCAATAAAGTCCTGGTAGTCTCGGACAATTAAAATATAGTGAAAAATTTCAATTTGATTCGAAACGGTACGGGTAGTTTAGTGGCTAGAACATTGCCCTGGTTAGGGGTCACGGGTTCAATGCCCGTCTCGAACCAAGTTGTCTTTTTTCACTTTAATAAAATATTAATGTAAAAGTTAGCATACTAATTTGTTTTAAACTAACACGCGTTGAAAACATACTTTTGTATAGAACGGGATTTCGCGCGGCACGATATTATATTAAAAGGTGAGAATACCTTTTGTTCCTCGACGTTTCGACAGGGTTGCACTTGTCGTGTTCCCGAGGTGACTCGTGCCGCGCAAAATCCCGTTCTATACAAAAGTAAGCATACTAATTGCCATAAAAAAACATCCATAGCCCAAGGTAAGTTAATATAAGCATCTGTTATGGGATTTTGACAACTGATAAACTTACATATTTCTAAATATAGGTTTTCATTTACATTTATATATGTGGATCCCACAAATATTTGCTTTCCAACGCTGAAATCGAACCGCAGATCTCAGCGCAACAGTCGCATACACTCCCACTTACGCCACCGAGGTAGTCAAATGTATGTATATACAATTTTCCTTGTTCGAACAACAGACAGTTTACAATTTCTACTTATTATAACATTTTGTATATCATACTACCAGTTACAAATCTTTCACATTTCAATGCTAAGAAGGTTATTGTATCTATTATAAACTACATAAACAAAATTTTGGTAAGGTGATATTTAATAAAAGTACAATATCAACGTAAAATAGAGATATCTGGGTTTTCAGTTAGCGGTGAGATCACAACATTGCATTAGATGAAAATGGGACTCGACAGTTATGAGGACATAAGTTCAAACCAATAATATCTGCTAGCTAGACTATCTCGCAGATTATTGGTTATAAATTTATAAAGGAATGAATTAAAATAAATCAAATTTGCGTGACTACTGGTTATTAAATATTTTTTCTATAATTATAACACCAAAATGCATAAAGCCGAGCAATGGATACCACCACGACAATCCTGGACAGGAGTTCTGGAGACCTTAAGGCTAGTTTCTTTTTCGCACAACGCATTGCCATTCAACGTGGCAAGGCAATGCTGCCAGTCTTCTGGGAATGCTACCACGCGAAGACTGCGATGCGGAGAAATTTTAAGACGCATGTTAGGTCTTTGGATTTTAAGTTATTTTTAGTTAGTTAGTTTTTTTATTAAACTGTAATTTTAGATTGTTTTAAATAATAAAAATATACTTATGATATGTGAAAATATCCCACGCTTTCATGCCTGAACAAATGAACCGATTCTTATTAAATTTGGTACATTGAATTGTTAAATTTGGTAGATTGATCTGGATATAGGCTACTTTTTATCGAAGAAACTGCTTTGTGTTGGTAGAGACTAGAGAAAAAAAAATCGGGACTATTGCAGAAAGTAGAAGTGTAACAATTATTTGCTACAATAAGAAAGAAGTGATACCATTGTTTATGGTGAAAAACGGTTTGAAGTTTTTTAGCAAAATTCGAAATAATCAAAGCAACAAAAGTTTTGTGGATGGATAAATTTCACTTAGATGGACTCGCCTGCGGAGCCGCGGGCGTCCGCTAGTTCTTAATATTAGTAGTTTGAATTTAAGAACAAGATTAAAAGAAAACGTCACTGCCATTTTGAAAAGACAGAATTTTTTTATACAAGTCACGTTGCGCTAAAATTAATCCAATAAATTCGAGATAGTTGAAATGAAAATTTTATTTCACACTTCGTTAGCACTATTTGCTTCTAGATTGAATGTTTCAGATAAATTGAAAAGTATTTTTTATCCCGTTGTATATTTCACAGCTCACTTCTTCTAATGCAACGAAATAACAGTGAAACGTTTTTGGTTGTGGATTTGATGCATAAAGACACTTTTTACGCGAGTACACAAAGGAAGGTATTGTATTGTAGTATATGTATTTCTCTTGTTTTTTTTCAATTTAATACTTTTTGGTTTTATTCGTGATCCTGAATCGAAAATTTTATTTGTATAACTAGAAAACGCCCGTGGCTATGCTAGCTTATTTTATTATTTACCCGTTTCCCACTAGGACCTAATACCAGAATAAAACAAAGGCTATGTGTAAATCCAGTGTATGTCAGCTACCTCCATAACAAGTAACATAACAAAAAAACACTTAATTTATAATAACTTTGTTACTCTTTTTCACCGTCTTCTTAGTATCTTTATACTGATGAATAGTCTAACAGTCACTGCAGGTGTCGAAAAGTAAAATTTTCTTATCATTCAACCATATTCCATTCATTAACTTTCACATAATCCCATACATAGTCACACAGACAAAAAATATCCATGACTCATTACAGCACCAAAGATAAACGGTTTTGTGCCAGTAGCATTTTGTGTACTCGGCGTTTATCTACGGCCCCTCCGGTATTTAAACCCATAAAACCTCTCCAGTAAATTTCACTTGAAATATGCTCACTTTTCAACTCTGCCCTTTAGCAAAACAGAAATTTGTCTAGCGCTTGCATCCTTTTTGCTTTCTTTTTTTTCTGTGCAGTAATACAAAGTGAAGCGCTCGTGGCCTCGCGGTCTCAGTGTTCTGTAAACGATCACTGAGTTACGCAACTTTCACTATGGCTGGTCCTCGGATGGGTGACCACTTTGTGGCATTTACATTTGCGAGTGTCCCCGTGCTTCGGAAGGCACGTTAAGCCGTTGGTCCCGGTTGCCAGTGAAATGGCAGTCGTTAAGCCTGGTTGAAGGCCTTATAGGCGGCTAGAAAAATTACGTGGGGACATGAATCCACACGGTGAAAAGTGGGCATATAATATGCCTCTGCCACCCCTTCGGGGATAAGGCGTGATGGATATTTATTTATTATTTTCTTTTCTCAACAGACACATGCCTTTTCTCTTATTCTGAACAGAGCAAACAGTTTTTTCTTAGAAATTCTTCACTTCACATGTATTACCCTCCTCATATCACTGCTGTTTCTCTGAAGGTCTGTCTGCAAGAGCGAAAGAATTGCGACGGAGCCGCGATCAAAGTGTATAGAAAGGCGTGACACGACAATAATATTGCTTCGATTCTCTCGTATCTAGAGACGGCGGCACTTAGGCAAGATGAAAACTTTATACCCTATCAATAGCGTTAATTTTTTAATTCGCACAGGATGACATAAAAAAAAAATTGACAGAAACACGGAGAACTTGTTTTACCTATTACGAATTTGTAAATAAACTGAAATGAGTGCTTTAAATATCAGATACTTATTCCGACAAATAGCACACATAAATGAACACCAGCTTAAACTCGACGTTACTCTATAAATTATAATGGAACTGGTTACCTAAGATTTAATCAATTTTATGGATGATTTGTTGGTAATTTAAACAATTTCATTTAGTTACAAAATATTGATAAATAGGTTCAAGTTATGAACATTCTACATTTAATAAAGGATTTCATGCATGTTTATATTGGT
The DNA here is from genome assembly GCA_948477245.1 of Thumatha senex. Lineage (NCBI taxonomy): Eukaryota > Metazoa > Arthropoda > Insecta > Lepidoptera > Erebidae > Thumatha > Thumatha senex. The sequence goes on along the minus strand of OX419731.1, from coordinate 8,609,638 downwards.
AAAGTTATTTTCTTGTTTAAATTTGTGTACACACTGGGTGAAGTTACGTACACAGAATACGGAGTTTCGAGAAATTTTACCCTCTGAACAACACTTCGATAGCAGTATACGTGTTTCTGCAAGGCACGTAAACGAGCTTTGTACGCTTATTCAAAAATATATATTAATTTAGACCGGATCTCATTATACTCCTACAAAATTCAATTGTATGCGTTGTTACGGGGTTTCTAGGGGACTCTGGAGGCCGTGAACATAAAATTTATTGTATATTGTGTGGGTATAACAACAACAAATTGTAACAATAAATATTATTTTGACAACTATTAAGAGGCGGCAATGCGCACTATCTCCACGCAGGGAAAAGAAAAAAATATTGGCCTGGTAGGCAATGCGCAACCGACGACCGAAGATGGAGACCCGTTGACGCAGCCCGAGGTTACCAAACAGCGGATGGCACGCTGTGTTAGACTGGTGTGCAGCATTGGGCCACTGCCATCAGCAAAGAACCATGTGTATATTGAAAAAAAAAACGGCCTCAGTCGTAGGTACCATCGCTTCCTGTCGACCACTGCGCAATCACCACCAAGCCAGAGTCAGGCGTGGAGATGACCACTCAGCGGCAGACAGAAAGATATAGAAAAGAATTAAAATTTAAAAACACAATTACTAAATATAATAAAATACAAGAACTCAGCTATAACTGTCCCGGTAATTGCACTCAAAAACGTATTGTGATCAGCATTTGGGGGTTTCTCTTGAAAGTGTATTATAATTTTCGATGGAAGAAGTAGGTACCTTTTTAAAAATTTTGCTTATGCAAATTTGCAATAAGTACTATTTCTTACTTCGGATCTGGATAGCCCTAATAAATAATGCACTAATAAATAAATTTATAATTTAAAATATATTATTCAATGTATTTAACTCAATTGCAATGGCTAACGGTATCGGTAGCGATGTCCGCCGACAACTACTGCCAAAATCAGATGTGTTATGGACACTCGTACGCGTGTATGAATATAATAAAAAAGCGGAATTTTGATGATTCTTAAATTAAATTAAATGATTTTGTGCAGTGCGAATTGTCGAGTCAAAAATCAAGTGTCGCATGACAGATGACATTTATTAAATTTGATGCTGAATGCAACAGGCTTATGCCATAGAGTATTCTGCATGTCAACGTTAATTTTAAATTTGATTGGACGGCACTTTTATACCGTGAACATGCTCGTAGCTCAACATGACAGCGTGTGATCATTTTTCGGTTTTACTCTAATCATAATGAAACGTAGTTTACATTAGACACATCTCCATTTTTCGTGTTTACTTTGAATACAAAACCAATGGCATACTTACATAAATATTTTCACGCCTTTATCCCCGAGGCAGAGGCATACTATACGCCTACCTTTCACCGTATACATTCTTGGCGCAGGCTGTGGCGACCTGCTGTTGAAAGGCCTTCATCCAGACTTAACGACTGCCATTTTACTGGCAACCGGGACCAACGGCTTAACATTTCTTCTGAAAAACGGAAAAGCTCGCAAATGTAAATGCCACAAAATGTCACTTATCCCAAGACCACCTAAAGTGAATGTTGCTTAACGCAGTGATCATTTACAGAATACTGAGTCCGCGGGGCCACGAGCGCTTCTGGCATACCTAACACTAAACTTGCAGCCTGGAGGCACTTCAGTCAATTTCTTATCATAACACTTACCCCATCATTAGTAGAGTGTTTAGTTTTCTTTCACTTATTTCTAAACCCAGTTTGAGGTATATTGAGCTATAATCACGATTTGCAAACTTGCCAAAAGACAGGCACCTGCTTGATCTTACAAGAAGTTTTCAATTTCGCTATTTCAATTACTTAATCTGTCAAACGTTTGCCGTATAATTAAAACTGAGGCCCATGAAGTCAATATAAATGACAGGCTTTGAAGTCAGAAGTAGTTTATTTAGAAATATAATATTTACAGTTGTTAATAAATCTTTTTGATGTTAAGGAGCAAAGGTTTCCCGACAAGATCTTAGAATTCTGATTTGAGTTACTGTTGAGATTCTGGTGCAGCCTTCGTAATCGGGGTTGAGATATCGCTTCTTGGCAATGGTTCTATGTAGTACTACGAGTATTGACACAGAGCCTTATTTTTAAGCCCCTAGAACCATTGAAGCAAGGAAAGGCGCGAAATTTAATACCATTTTGTCATTTAGAGGTCTGTAAAACGATTTAAAACCCAAAACTGTAATATCTTTAAATAAGTTTAATTTCTTGCGTAAATAATCCAACCCTGTTATTGTTCGAGATTTGTCTACTCTCGTACAAAAGTAAAGATCATTCTGACAAAACCCGTGAAAAGGGCCGTATTCCAGAACGTTTCACAATACTCAATCAACGCTTGAGGCTAGATTTTGTTTTATAAAATATACTCTCAAGCGTCTATTCAGTATTGAGTAACGTTCTGGAATACGGACCTAACAAACTTTGGTAGTATTCATTTACCATTGACAATCTGATGAGTATTACTAAACAAAATTTGCAAAGACAGTAAGTTGTCCTGTCTACTATCTTATATTACTTGTTTGGGAATGTTTTATATGAGACTGTAATAGAATTTGTCGGAGTAATGTCTGGAAAGTTTTTATATAATATTTCGAGGACGTTTTTACGAGTTTTCTCTCTTATTTTATGATTAATAAGCGAGTTCAAACTGAAGTCAATTAGTAACTCGACATTTTACTTATATTTTTTAATTGACCTATGTGAAGTTTTAATAACTCTTTATCGAAAAAAGAATTTTAGTAATGTAGAAATAAGGAATAATATAACCAATGAAATATTTTTTTATGTATTAAACAAATAAATAAATAAATAAATATCCATCACGCCTTATCCCCGAAGGGGTGGCAGAGGCATATTATATGCCCACTTTTCACCGTGTGGATTCCTGTCCCACGTAATAGGTGGTGAGCCCATTGCCGTGTTGAAATAGACAGACGCAGGTTGTGGCTACCTGCTGAAGAAATTGTTCAAGCCGCCCATAAGGCATTCAACCAGGCTTAACGACTACCATTTTACTGGCAACCGGCACCAACGGCTTAACGTGCCTTCCGAAGCACGGAAACGCTCGCAAATGTAAATGCTACAAAGTGGTCACCCATCCGAGGACCAGCCATAGTGAAAGTTGCGTAACTCAGTGATCGTTTACAGAACACTGAGACCGCGGGGCCACAAGCGCTTCATCGACTAATCGAAATCATTCATTAAACGAGTACAATTAGTATAATTCATTTTGAATTTTAATTCATTTTGACTGGCTCGGTGGCGCAGTGGTAGTATATGCGAATACCGCGTTTGAGGTTTGGGTTTCAATTCCCGGGTCGGAACAATTATTTGTGTGATCCACAAATGTTTGTTCCGGAGTTTGGGTCCTATGTATAATATGTATATATTAGAAAAATAATATATATATATATTTATTTATAATATATATATGTTCTTCTCTTCTTCTCTGACTACCCCGTAAGGGACACAGCGTGAAGATAGTTATAGTTTTTTATGTTTATCAGTTATCTAGATCCCATACCACAAGCTTTTATTAGCTTAATTTGAGCTAGAATACGATGTGTAAAAAAAATGTCCCATTATTATTAATTTTATATTTTCGGGTATTTTGAATATACATATAGTCACTTAGCAACGTTTCGGCTATATTGCAATAGCTGTGGTAATTAGTAAACTATTAATTAGTCATAAAAGATTCACGTGAGATTACGGGTGATATTGTAATCTAAAGTAATCTATACTAATAATACAAAAATGAAACCCGTTTTCCGTTGTCACGCCATCACGCGTGAACGGCTGGACCGATTTCAATAATTCTTTTTGTATTGGATAGCCTATTTATTGAGGAAGGTTCGTAGCTATATATCATCACGCCACTACATAGGAGAGCGGAGCAGTAATCATAAATGTCAACAAATCGAGAAAACTTTCATACATTTTTAAGCGATGGGATTAAATGGGTGCCACGGGGTTGGAAGTATGTCACGGACGAAGCCGGGCAGGTCAGCTAGTACTAATATTATAAAGCCAAGGAGTTTGTTTGTTTGGTTGAACGCGCTAATCTCAGGATATGATCGGATTTAAAAAAATATTTTTGTATTAAATAGCCCAGTCATCGAGAAAGGCTATATGCTTAATATCAACACTCTACTTCTCTGGAGAGCGGAGCAGTAGTCATAAATGTTGACAAATCGGGATAATTTTAATGCAATTTTGTAGAATTTATATACAACGGGATTAAATATGTGCAATGGGAGTTCGAAGTCAGTCACGGGCGAAGCAAGGGGGTTCACCTAGTTATATATATTACAATTTAAAATTTTACATTTACGTGTGTCGTTTTGATAGTTACGTATATTGTAAATGTTATGTTTGTTCTCTCAAAAGCAAGAGAACACACTATCTATGCCTGTTGTTACGAATTCTGTGGCACAAGACTCAGTTTCTCGAGTACGCATAGTTTAAAACATTTCTTGACGCATTCTATTAGTGAAGAAGATTAATGCTCACAAATCAGTTACGACAAAGTGTGCTACAAACTGTCCTACAATTCCTTTTGATACAATACTTACATGGAGTCTTAAAAATACAGAATATGCTAATATATTACAATTTTAATGTATTAACAAAAATATTCAAGTCCTGCAAATGATAAATCTCGTTGCTATTAATTAACACTGCTATGGGAATTTGATTATGAAATCGAGACGCTTGTTGCCCAAGCTATGTTTCTCTGTGGAATAATACATAATAACTACGATTGTCCAGAACTAGTTAGTTCGTTACATGGTACCCAGGACTGTCTCGAGAAGAGAGGTACGTGCATATCATACAAATTTGATTAACTTTGCTGCAACGAGTGCCACAGACAATACGAGATGGCGTTGCACTGTAATGTCCCATGATATTTATTTTATTCTTATTGTGAAGAAGAAATGTTCGTAGCCCCGTTAACTTACTGTTCTGTAAACGATTATTGCATTAAGTAATTCTTGCTATGGCTGATTACAGATGGGTGAGTGCTTTGTATTATTTCCATTTTCGATCGTATTACCTTTTGGGCAGCTTGAAAAATGTGGTCGACACAACCTGCGTCTGTCTATTTTAATACGGCAATGGGCTCACCATCTATTACGTGGACAGAGATGCACACGGTGAAATGTGGGCATATAATATCCACCACCCCCTTGCGGATAAAGACATGACTAATGAACATTTTTTATGAAAATCAAGCTAAAAATATAAGGTTAGAAGGTAGGTTTATGTATTAAAATATTAGGTGTTAGTTGCTTTAAAATGCTGCAATGGCCATCAACAAGATGACAAAATTTCAGCGTAGAGACTCGTTTGACTCGATACTAAGGCCAGTTATGAATTATAGACTTACTTGAATGCGGTATCCTACGACTCAGCCACAGGAGAGACATAGCCTTTGCTTTTTGACATTGTTGCTTAATACGTTGTTGCTTTCATAACAGTATGGGTCTGAGAAACTGTTAAAAGTATTGTAACCATGTAACCTGTATTTGTTTGTTAATCAATTACGCCTTATTACCGAAAGGGTAGCTGAGGTAAATTTTACGCCTACTTTTCACCGTATGTCATCATCATCATCCGAGCGTCTTTCCCAGTTGCGTCTCGCGACGCCCGGGGTCCGCTTTCCTACATTTACTCCTCCACTTCGCACGGTCTTCGGCATCCCCTGTAGTGAGACCATTGGCACGCATGTCATCCCTTACGACGTCAAGCCAGCACTTCTTGGGTCTTCCCCTCTTACCGGGACCCGGCGGGGCTGACATGGCCAGACATTTGTTACCTACGTAGCCCGGCGGTTGCCGCAAGACGTGACCATACCAACGAAGGCGACACTCTTGCAACTTGTCTGCAATGTCACGGACGTGAAGGCTGCCGCGGATGCGAGAGTTTCTCACGCGGTCCATCCGCGTGACCCCACACATCCACCGCAGCATCTTCATTTCCGTGACACGCAGCTCCTGCTTGTGTCGCTCCAATATCGGCCACGTCTCACTGCCATGTAAAAGGACAGGTCTAATAATGGTTTTGTAGACCTGTCCCTTCAACCGGATCGGCATTTTAGGGTCACAAATGACACCGGTCATCTCCCGCCATTTGGCCCACGCGGCAGCAATGCGTGCTTTTCACCGTATGTATTCCTGCAAAAATGTCGAACTATAAAAACGTTTGAAAATGCTGTAAATGGAAACCAGTCAGGTAAAGAAGAAAGTAAATGAAAAAATACAAATATTTTTATTCAAGATGTGTATGTAACACGTTCTACCAAGTGTAACAAATCAACTGTTTAAATAGTTTAAAATGTTACCTGCAATTATTTCATGATTTTACATTGGGGACATAAGAATACTTTCAATAGGAACATCGCAATCCTATGATGAACGCGCTAAGTGATTCTATTCGAAGTGAATGAGTATAGTAGGTAAACAGTACTTCATTCAGATGTGACTCGAAACTTTTAATTTCATGCAATCGATCATAGCTTTAAATAAAACATAGCTAAAAATATGCATTGATATTGCATTGATAAACTATCAATAGTCATTGATTGATGAGGCGAGCGTAGCGAGCCGACGAAAGTTTCGGTTTAAGTCCACTGGTACGGGAAAAATGCTATCGATGTCCGATCGTTCGTCCGTCCATTCAGTCTACAGGTCGCATTTTTCATCAGATTTGCATGCAACTTAGCATAGACAATCCTTGATATGGCCAAAAACTTTTAAGGAGGGGGTTTTTGTCTACCAAGCGGAGCTTCCTTCTAATATATCTCTATACTTTCCTTAAATATCCTTTCTACCTAGCAATAAACGAATAACGGTGCCGAAAATAGTCATTTCAAATCGCTGAATAATTTTTCAGACTTTGGTAGTGATTTAAAACGTGGGTAAAGGTAATGTTGTCATTCTAAAATAATTAGTATTAGGTATTGTTATTTTTAGTAGGCTTAGTTTAGAATTAACTAATTAAGGAGCTTATTTGTAGTATTACATTACTTAACATAAAATACTGACTTCACGATAGCTTTCATTCGTATGAGGTTTGCAGTAAATACTTTTGATACTAATTATATATGGTGGCACGATTGGATATTTAGCAGCATATTTCAAAAAATAATTTTCTATGCAATTTATTTCATTGAAATTAATTATACTCAATTATTATAATCCCAACGAAAATAATTTCAATTAATTAACTTTGCTGCTAAATTTTTTACAGATCTTGTTAACAGATCAGCTTATTAAATTAACCCCAAAGTTGTAAGCTTCGCAAGTATCGCGTAAAAACATCTCAAAGTTCGGAAGTACGTTTAATAATGTTTAATCATCCACCATTCAAAGTTTTAGCAAACAAGCTGAACATCGTTTTAGAGTGCTAATTATCGTAAGACTAACCGCAGTTCAGATAATTGGCGTTAAACTTTTCACTCGTTCCAGAGTTGATTCTGGTATTAAACAAAAACTTCAATAAATATGTTTTCAAACAAGGTAAAGTAGATATAAAACACAAAATTGAATTTCAATAAAGTTTGTTCGCTTGTGTTTGCCAGATTTCAATGTTTTTGTATTCTACTTTTATGTTTAATAAATTTAAATTAATTTATCTACTTTTTACAAAGAAAGCTGTAGCAGGAATTGGATGAAATCTTTGCAATCGCATAAAGTGGATAAGAAATGCATCTGATAAGTTGGCGACGTTGGCGTTCTGCAATGTCAAAGCGGCATCGTATAGCTAGAATAGTAATGTTAAATGGACTCTGAAGACAAGCTACATTGAATAGAATTAGCTGTGAGGTGAAGAGTTTCCGTTTCCAGATCGTTTAATTTCCTTTTGTGTGAGTTGTTTCTTCTGTATCCACCAACCAACCAACTATCAAAGACCCAAATTTACATAAAATTGATCGTGGAGGTACTTCGTTATCAAGTCCTGCAAATGATAAATCTCGTTGCTATTAATTAACACTGCTATGGGAATTTGATTATGAAATCGAGACGCTTGTTGCCCAAGCTATGTTTCTCTGTGGAATAATACATAATAACTACGATTGTCCAGAACTAGTTAGTTCGTTACATGGTACCCAGGACTGTCTCGAGAAGAGAGGTACGTGCATATCATACAAATTTGATTAACTTTGCTGCAACGAGTGCCACAGACAATACGAGATGGCGTTGCACTGTAATGTCCCATGATATTTATTTTATTCTTATTGTGAAGAAGAAATGTTCGTAGCCCCGTTAACTTACTGTTCTGTAAACGATTATTGCATTAAGTAATTCTTGCTATGGCTGATTACAGATGGGTGAGTGCTTTGTATTATTTCCATTTTCGATCGTATTACCTTTTGGGCAGCTTGAAAAATGTGGTCGACACAACCTGCGTCTGTCTATTTTAATACGGCAATGGGCTCACCATCTATTACGTGGACAGAGATGCACACGGTGAAATGTGGGCATATAATATCCACCACCCCCTTGCGGATAAAGACATGACTAATGAACATTTTTTATGAAAATCAAGCTAAAAATATAAGGTTAGAAGGTAGGTTTATGTATTAAAATATTAGGTGTTAGTTGCTTTAAAATGCTGCAATGGCCATCAACAAGATGACAAAATTTCAGCGTAGAGACTCGTTTGACTCGATACTAAGGCCAGTTATGAATTATAGACTTACTTGAATGCGGTATCCTACGACTCAGCCACAGGAGAGACATAGCCTTTGCTTTTTGACATTGTTGCTTAATACGTTGTTGCTTTCATAACAGTATGGGTCTGAGAAACTGTTAAAAGTATTGTAACCATGTAACCTGTATTTGTTTGTTAATCAATTACGCCTTATTACCGAAAGGGTAGCTGAGGTAAATTTTACGCCTACTTTTCACCGTATGTCATCATCATCATCCGAGCGTCTTTCCCAGTTGCGTCTCGCGACGCCCGGGGTCCGCTTTCCTACATTTACTCCTCCACTTCGCACGGTCTTCGGCATCCCCTGTAGTGAGACCATTGGCACGCATGTCATCCCTTACGACGTCAAGCCAGCACTTCTTGGGTCTTCCCCTCTTACCGGGACCCGGCGGGGCTGACATGGCCAGACATTTGTTACCTACGTAGCCCGGCGGTTGCCGCAAGACGTGACCATACCAACGAAGGCGACACTCTTGCAACTTGTCTGCAATGTCACGGACGTGAAGGCTGCCGCGGATGCGAGAGTTTCTCACGCGGTCCATCCGCGTGACCCCACACATCCACCGCAGCATCTTCATTTCCGTGACACGCAGCTCCTGCTTGTGTCGCTCCAATATCGGCCACGTCTCACTGCCATGTAAAAGGACAGGTCTAATAATGGTTTTGTAGACCTGTCCCTTCAACCAGATCGGCATTTTAGGGTCACAAATGACACCGGTCATCTCCCGCCATTTGGCCCACGCGGCAGCAATGCGTGCTTTTCACCGTATGTATTCCTGCAAAAATGTCGAACTATAAAAACGTTTGAAAATGCTGTAAATGGAAACCAGTCAGGTAAAGAAGAAAGTAAATGAAAAAATACAAATATTTTTATTCAAGATGTGTATGTAACACGTTCTACCAAGTGTAACAAATCAACTGTTTAAATAGTTTAAAATGTTACCTGCAATTATTTCATGATTTTACATTGGGGACATAAGAATACTTTCAATAGGAACATCGCAATCCTATGATGAACGCGCTAAGTGATTCTATTCGAAGTGAATGAGTATAGTAGGTAAACAGTACTTCATTCAGATGTGACTCGAAACTTTTAATTTCATGCAATCGATCATAGCTTTAAATAAAACATAGCTAAAAATATGCATTGATATTGCATTGATAAACTATCAATAGTCATTGATTGATGAGGCGAGCGTAGCGAGCCGACGAAAGTTTCGGTTTAAGTCCACTGGTACGGGAAAAATGCTATCGATGTCCGATCGTTCGTCCGTCCATTCAGTCTACAGGTCGCATTTTTCATCAGATTTGCATGCAACTTAGCATAGACAATCCTTGATATGGCCAAAAACTTTTAAGGAGGGGGTTTTTCGAACGGGGGGGGGGGGATGGAAGCAGGGGTGGGGAAATGGTTTTTTTCTTCAATTTACTCCTAAGTTTACGGTTCACAGAAACACTAGTACCTATTTATATAGTAATAATAAGTAAGTAAGTAATAGTCATAACCATATAAATACAAACTTAGAAAATATCAAAAATTTTCACCTACAGCTTGAAAAATTTATAAATATTGGAAAAAATCAAACACCATTTTTAACGACATTCATTTATCTTATTGCCAAGTCAGTAGAAAAATTACAATCTGACATTTTATTAGGAAAGTATACATAAAAATGGCCTTTAGAATCTGGGAATCAAATGATTTAAATATCGAGGGAACGCAGTGCGAAAAATCTGTCTCCGAGATTGTCGTTCACCTTTATAGACAAATTAACTTTATATTTTGATTTTTTCTATGGATGTTTTAGCTTATGTCATTTTTTTTATTTATATAATGGTAAACGAAGCGCTCGTGGCCCCGCGATCTCAGTGTTCTGTAAACGATCACTGAGTTACGCAACTTTCACTATGGCTGGTCCTCGGATGGGTGACCACTTTGTGGCATTTACATTTGCGAGCGTTTCCGTGCTTCGGAAGGCACGTTAAGCCGTTGGTCCCGGTTGCCAGTAAAATGGCAGTCGTTAAGCCTGGTTGAAGGCCTTATGGGCGGCTTGAAAATTTCAACAGCAGGTAGCCACAACCTGCGTCTGTCTATTTCAACACGGCAATGGGCTCACCACCTATTACGTGGGACAGGAATCCACACGGTGAAAAGTGGGCATATAATATGCCTCTGCCACCCCTTCGGGGATAAGGCGTGATGGATATTTATTATTTATTATTTTATAATGGTAAACGGTCGTAGTCTTACTAGCTCAGTGTTCTGTAAAATATTACTACGTTAAGCATCTTACGCTACGATTATTTTTTGAGATGGGTAATTTTTATTGGTATTTAAGATAAGGTTTATTGGTATTTAAGATAAGGTTTATTGGCAAATCCATTTATGAGCATTTTCGTGCTTCGGAAGTTACGTTAAGTCATTGGTCCTGGTTGCAAGTAAATTGGTAGTTGTTAATGGCTAACCAACTTGGAGGTTTATAGGTTTATGAGCGGATTGAAAAATTTTCAATGCAAAACGTCAAGATCTGGCCCTGTTCATTCAATATGGTAATAGGTATATCTTTGTCCTACGTGCTAGGTGATGACACCTATTACGTGGGATAAAATCAGCTGAATTTTTGTCCCACTTAACAGGTTAGAAGTTTCAAATACTTCTGCTCTTTGAGGAATAAAGCGTGACTATAATGTTAACACAGATATATTTACGACTAGCTTTTGCCCGCGGCTAAGCTCGCGTGGTGTTTTGTATGTGACTAATATAAAGTTCATAACTTGTAAAATATTGTACAGTTTCAGGTCTTTCTAAGATGGCAGTCATTTTTCTCGTGGTGACAGGATTTAATTTCTGGTGTTTATGCGCATTCTTTTAGCGGCATGCGAATTACCAGAGGATTTTGCTCATTTCTTAATACATTTCCGTCAAATATGAGATATGAATCCGAAAACCTCCACGTCTTTTACCCCTTACAGACTTGCTCGGGATCAACGGAAGCAGGACCGCTGATGCACCATGAAGTGACGGCTAACTGGTATAGAGCTTAACGATGTATTTATAAAGATACTAGTTGTCACCCGCGGCTTTGCCCGCGTTGAGAAGTTTCCCGTTCCCTAGTTTTTACGGAAAAGAGTAACAAACATCCATACGAACTTTCACGTTTATAATATTATTAAGATAAATAAAAAAATGTCACAAATTTAAGATTTTTTTCCGATTTGTTGACATTTATTGTTACTGCTCCGCTCTCCAATGAAGATATATTATAGCCTATATACTACCTAGCCTATAGCCTACCTCGGTAAATGGGCTATCCAACACAATTTTTTTTTTTCATATCTGACCAGTAGTTCCTGAGATTAGCGCTTTCAACCAAAAAATAAAACAAATAAACAAACCAACAAGCTCTTCAGCATTTTTTTTTGTATGCCGACCGATGAACAAACATGTGTCAAAGTCAGTAAAAAAGACACGAGAGTGATAAGTCAAAATAATACCAAAGATTTAACAATAATTAGAAAAAAAAAGCGCTCGAAGCGCTCGTGGCCCCGCGGTCTCAGGTCCGTATTCAGAATGTTTCTCAGTACTCAATCAACGCTTGAGAGAAGTATTTGTAAGGCAAAAACTAGCCTTAAGCGTTGATTGAGTATGTAGAAACGTTCTGGAATATGACCCTCAGTGTTCTGTAAACGATCACTGAGTTACGCAACTTTCACTATGGCTGGTCCTCGGATGGCTGTCCACTTTGTGGCATTTACATTTGCGAGCGTTTCCGTGCTTCGGAAGGCACGTTAAGTTGCCAGTAAAATGGCAGTCGTTAAGCCTGGTTGAAGGCCTTTTGGGAGGCTTGAAAAATTTAAACAGCAGGTGGCCACAACACGGCAATGGGCCTATTACGTGGGACAGGAATCCACACGGTGTAAAGTGGGCATATAACATGCCTCTGCCACCCCTTCTCACACCCGTGATGGATATTTATTTAGTTATTTATTTAAAAAAAAGGAAATTAGTTTGGTTTTTTTACGCTTGCTGGTTTTATTGTTTTGTGCTCATTTCAAATATAAACCTTATACCGTTAAATGCTTATAACACACCATCTCAGCATTATCGAACTCAAGGTACTTTGAACTTCATTAATCATTAACGAGACAAAATTGACCTCTCCCCAATTCCTTTTCAAAAATAAAAGTTGTTATCAACAGAAGCGGAAAGCATATTGGATATACAGAGTAAATATTTAACGTGAGTGTCGATTCGAGTATTACAGATTAAAATATGTACGATCAGAGGGCTAAGTTAACATAGATTTTCATTTTTAGGTATCTTAAGTGAATTAAAGTGAAATCTTTTTTACCCTCATACGATATTACGAATATTTCAGAAAAGTAAAGAAATGTCAAATTGATACCAATTGAAATGAGAGTTGACATTTAAGCTCTATCTGTTATTTTTACATAGCTACAACATATCGGTATAGTGATATGCTAAAACCAAGAATATAATGGAAATTATCTATAAATATAAAAGGCAAAATCACTGACTGACTCATTGATCACGAAATCTCTGAAACTACCAAAGCTATGAAGCTCAAACTTCTCATGGAGATTCTTTTAAATACCTAGGTTTCCGCTAATAAATGATTTGCAAAATTCAACTCCTAGAGAAGTAAATAAGCGATAAATGGTTGTATGGAAATTTGACATTTTCAAAGTTAGAAACATGAATTGACGTACACCTATTTTTGGTTACAAATAAATGGGCACGTGTATCGCGGTTTCGCAAAAGTTTACCTATAAGGAAGTAAAACAGCGGTTGTACTAACTGACTCATTAATCACGAAATCAATAGAACTAACGGAGCTATGAAGTCCAAACTTCGCATTGGGGTTTCCTTTTAACACGTAGGTGCACCTTATGAAGAAGTTTTGCGAATTTTTACTCCTAAGGAGTTGAAAGGAAACGGTTGTATGGAAGATTGTCATTTTCAATGTTAGATAGTAACATGTACTTACCTACTGTATTACCAGCGAGTTGGGTATTCCCACGGGAACAGAAACTATGTCAGTAAATCACGCACAGCCTAAACATTAACATGGAAACCTGAAATTTGGTATTTATTAGGAACGTATTCTTTATGTACCTGCGTTAGATGAGCACCAAGAAATAATTCCCGGTATTCTCACGGGAATGTAATCTTACTAACATTAAAAATATGAAAGTTTGTAAAGATTTCTATATCATTTTTGGACGTTTGTTATTTATTATTACTAAAGAAACGGTTTTACTCGCTTGTAAATTTCGGGATAGCCCGACTATCCGTTTGTTATTTAATCACATTTTGATGAAAATCGGCATATATGCATTTCTGAAAGTTGATGCCCGCGGCTCCGCTCACGTGAAGTTAACACAAATAGGTTCTCTCGCGGGAAAAAAAAGTTTTCCCGGGATTAAACCCTATGTATTCATGCTGATGCACCATGAAGCGACGGCTAACTGGTATAGAGCTTAACGATGTATTTATAAAGATACTAGTTGTCACCCGCGGCTTTGCCCGCGTTGAGAAGTTTCCCGTTCCCTAGTTTTTACGGAAAAGAGTAACAAACATCCATACGAACTTTCACGTTTATAATATTATTAAGATAAATAAAAAAATGTCACAAATTTAAGATTTTTTTCCGATTTGTTGACATTTATTGTTACTGCTCCGCTCTCCAATGAAGATATATTATAGCCTATATACTACCTAGCCTATAGCCTACCTCGGTAAATGGGCTATCCAACACAATTTTTTTTTTCATATCTGACCAGTAGTTCCTGAGATTAGCGCTTTCAACCAAAAAATAAAACAAATAAACAAACCAACAAGCTCTTCAGCATTTTTTTTTGTATGCCGACCGATAAACAAACATGTGTCAAAGTCAGTAAAAAAGACACGAGAGTGATAAGTCAAAATAATACCAAAGATTTAACAATAATTAGAAAAAAAAAGCGCTCGAAGCGCTCGTGGCCCCGCGGTCTCAGGTCCGTATTCAGAATGTTTCTCAGTACTCAATCAACGCTTGAGAGAAGTATTTGTAAGGCAAAAACTAGCCTTAAGCGTTGATTGAGTATGTAGAAACGTTCTGGAATATGACCCTCAGTGTTCTGTAAACGATCACTGAGTTACGCAACTTTCACTATGGCTGGTCCTCGGATGGCTGTCCACTTTGTGGCATTTACATTTGCGAGCGTTTCCGTGCTTCGGAAGGCACGTTAAGTTGCCAGTAAAATGGCAGTCGTTAAGCCTGGTTGAAGGCCTTTTGGGAGGCTTGAAAAATTTAAACAGCAGGTGGCCACAACACGGCAATGGGCCTATTACGTGGGACAGGAATCCACACGGTGTAAAGTGGGCATATAACATGCCTCTGCCACCCCTTCTCACACCCGTGATGGATATTTATTTAGTTATTTATTTAAAAAAAAGGAAATTAGTTTGGTTTTTTTACGCTTGCTGGTTTTATTGTTTTGTGCTCATTTCAAATATAAACCTTATACCGTTAAATGCTTATAACACACCATCTCAGCATTATCGAACTCAAGGTACTTTGAACTTCATTAATCATTAACGAGACAAAATTGACCTCTCCCCAATTCCTTTTCAAAAATAAAAGTTGTTATCAACAGAAACGGAAAGCATATTGGATATACAGAGTAAATATTTAACGTGAGTGTCGATTCGAGTATTACAGATTAAAATATGTACGATCAGAGGGCTAAGTTAACATAGATTTTCATTTTTAGGTATCTTAAGTGAATTAAAGTGAAATCTTTTTTACCCTCATACGATATTACGAATATTTCAGAAAAGTAAAGAAATGTCAAATTGATACCAATTGAAATGAGAGTTGACATTTAAGCTCTATCTGTTATTTTTACATAGCTACAACATATCGGTATAGTGATATGCTAAAACCAAGAATATAATGGAAATTATCTATAAATATAAAAGGCAAAATCACTGACTGACTCATTGATCACGAAATCTCTGAAACTACCAAAGCTATGAAGCTCAAACTTCTCATGGAGATTCTTTTAAATACCTAGGTTTCCGCTAATAAATGATTTGCAAAATTCAACTCCTAGAGAAGTAAATAAGCGATAAATGGTTGTATGGAAATTTGACATTTTCAAAGTTAGAAACATGAATTGACGTACACCTATTTTTGGTTACAAATAAATGGGCACGTGTATCGCGGTTTCGCAAAAGTTTACCTATAAGGAAGTAAAACAGTGGTTGTACTAACTGACTCATTAATCACGAAATCAATAGAACTAACGGAGCTATGAAGTCCAAACTTCGCATTGGGGTTTCCTTTTAACACGTAGGTGCACCTTATGAAGAAGTTTTGCGAAGTTTTACTCCTAAGGAGTTGAAAGGAAACGGTTGTATGGAAGATTGTCATTTTCAATGTTAGATAGTAACATGTACTTACCTACTGTATTACCAGCGAGTTGGGTATTCCCACGGGAACAGAAACTATGTCAGTAAATCACGCACAACCTAAACATTAACATGGAAACCTGAAATTTGGTATTTATTAGGAACGTATTCTTTATGTACCTGCGTTCGATGAGCACCAAGAAATAATTCCCGGTATTCTCACGGGAATGTAATCTTACTTACATTAAAAATATGAAAGTTTGTAAAGATTTCTATATCATTTTTGGACGTTTATTATTTATTATTACTAAAGAAACGGTTTTACTCGCTTGTAAATTTCGGGATAGCCCGACTATCCGTTTGTTATTTAATCACATTTTGATGAAAATCGGCATATATGCATTTCTGAAAGTTGATGCCCGCGGCTCCGCTCACGTGAAGTTAACACAAATAGGTTCTCTCGCGGGAAAAAAAAGTTTTCCCGGGATTAAACCCTATGTATTCATTCAGGAAATGTCTTGCAAAGGTTATTCAGTTCAAGCAGTTTCGCCCACGTGTATTATTATTTTAGGAATATCCTACGCGCTATATCCTACGCTACCCTATTCTACACAATTTACACACAGATTTACAAAAAAGAGACATTAATTAAACACCCTCTTTAATTAATGTCTCTTTTTTGTCTGTTTCTCTTATGTGGCGCTTAGGAAGTTGCGCGGGTCGGCTAGTAAATTGTTTAATATTAATCAAATCTGTTTATTAAAGTCCAAATGCCTGACCCTACGTCTTACCAATTCTACCCTCAGCAATCGGACTTTGAAACTCTTCCTAATTGACTACAAATCTGAACCATTCTCGCTGGTACCTGGATGATATGGGTATTTTTTTTCAGTTTCCCTTCTATCACAGGACACTGAAACACACCACGTAAAAGTAATAATTTTTGTAATAATTAATTAAAATCAACCCATCCAAAATATTAACATCGTTAACTCGAAGTAATAAAATAAAATTATCCTCAAAAATTGGTTAAAATATACATTCCCGGACACCTAAATCGAACCACCTTGATTTTTTTGGTTTGGAGTATTGTAACTTATAAAAGATGTATGTAGAAGGAAAATGTATTGATGCAGTTTTGGAGCTGATATACTCATCATTCATTTAGAGTGCCACTGTTCTAAATTAGAACTACAGTTTATTAAAAAAGTCGAGTTACGTTGAAACAAGTCCATATTTGCTTTTTTCAAGGAAAAAAATCTAATCGTTTTTTAAATAAAGACATGTTTTACATGAAAAGAAATATTTATTTAGTAACTTGTATTGCCTCCCAGTGCATTTATGACAGCTCTCATACGGTTTGGCATAGAATTAATCAATGTCGTTATGACATGTTGAGGAATGTCCTCCCATTCTTCCAAAATTACATTTTTGAGCTCCTGCATGGTTTGCGGGGCAGGATGATGAGCTCGGACACGCCTCTTCTGCTCATCCCATAGATGGTCTATAGGATTCATATCAGGACTTTGCGCTGGCCATCTCATAACAGTGATACCAATGTCATTTAAGTACTCCCTGACGATTCCCGCAGTATGGGCCCTTGCATTATCATGCATTAAAACGAAATCTAGGCCAATAAATCCAGCATATGGCATCACGTGGTTCTCTAAACATTGGCGAATGTATCTATTGCCATCTAGACAGTCGTGGTCCCGTCACTACCTCTAGCTCAGTTTTGCCTTCAATAGAGATTCCTCCCCAGACTGTCCATGATCCTCCACCATAACTCACTTTCTCGTCAATACAGCATTGCGCGAAACGCTCGTTCTGTCTTCGGTACACCTTACTCCTTCCGTCATTACCGAATAGCAATATCTTGGACTCATCTGTGAAGAGAACCTGGCTCTATTGATGTCGAGTCCAATTTAGATGTTCGCGCGCAAACTCTAGACGGGCTATTCGGTGTGCTCGTGTCAATTTGGGTCCATTGGCTGGCTTATGGGGCTTTAAACCATGTTCATTGAGTCGCCTTCTAACGGTCCGAGCACTTACAGCCACTCCGTGAAAGTCCCTGAGCTGTTCTTGTATCTGAACAGAGTTAAGGCTTCGATTTCGTAAGCTAGTAGTGACAATGTATTGATTTTGTCTTGCCGTTGTCACTCGGTAACGAGGTCCTCCTGTTCGCCGAACGAAGCCGCCAGTCTCCAGGTATCGGTAGTACACTCTTTGAAGAGCGGAACGACTTATGTGAAGTTGTGAACTCACATCTCGCTGACTTAGCCCAGATTGAAGAAGTGCTACAGCTTGCGCGGCTACTTCAGGTGAAGTATCCATAATTTTATAGCCAAAAACGGTTCAAATTATAGAAAAATAACTAAACTAAACCTTGGTTAATAACAATTGCGAAAATTCAAACCAAATCGACATTAAATTGCTTCAAAAGCAACTTTCAACAGTCATTATTTTTTTCAAATCAGTGACCAAGCTCGGCTTTTGTTCTTTATTTTAAATTCTAAAATTCAAATTTGGAATAATACATACGGGAAAGACGATAAAATATGCCAGCATTAAAAATGCATAAAAACTTTTTTGTTATATTGTATATTTTTTATGTATTGGGCATTTAGGCCCGGGAATGTAAGGTGGCTCGATTCAAGAGTACGGGAGTGTATTAGTATGCAAACTATTAATTATTAGACTTCCAGTTCGTAAAAACAAGTACAAAGCTGATACTCAGTGAAGCTAAAAGCTTAATTTGACTTTGCATTTTGCACCGTAAAGGCTTTATATGCGGTACCAAACAGCAATCGAGGATTATAAAAAAAATTAAAACTGTGACAGTCAAAGCTCTTGCCGTAATAGAGTGACAATACGTTTCTATATATACACGAATATTTTTTTATTATGGCAAAAAATAATGGGGCCATCAGTAACTTAAACAAATCATTTTGTGCATAACCAAAACAAAAAACCCGATTCTTGAAAAAAATCATATTTTTGGTAATAGATTAAAACTGTATTTAAGCGGTCGTGGTCGTGGGCGTTGTGGGCTCAAAGTGGATCGTAGCCTCTATTGATATACGTAGAAGTGAAAATTCAATTTCCATTGATAAATCGCGGCAAACTCGCGTCAAAGCTCAACGATTGGCCTCCTACCGCTACCGTGCGACAGAGAAAGGCGAAAGGTGTATCGGTATGCGCAAGAAAGAGACGGGTGAAAGATGCAGAACTATCAATCAATTAATTAGCAAGTCGCAACCAGTCTGATTTAAATGTTGTGTGAGTGAATTGCTACTGCGTAATAATTATTTGTTGCTATTTGGATTTTTGTACCTGCACTTGTATGTTTATCTTAATTTATTGTGATGGCTTACCGGCTTTCATCACGGGAGTATGTCTAGGGAGCCCTTTCGATCGCATTTTTTTTTCAGCATAATGTAGTTTGGCATAACAGTTTCAGCATAAAGTTTTTTCGCATAAATTATGATAATGATGCGATGCGCCTTTGGAGGAACGGGTGGAGATGATCCTCCGACACAAAGGGAGGATCCTCTGACCAGGCAAAATCACGCCTGGCGGGCCGCGGCCCAACGGTCGATGTTGGGCTGTTGTATATATCATTCTTCAGCGTGAGAACTCTCATAGCGCGATGTAGGATTCTTAGTATCGATGTAATTCGATAGCTTTACGCTAGGTGGCGCTGGTCGCCACACGCCAGAACTGAATCGCTCGTTTTAATCTAACTACTTCTTTTTGTATTTTATTTATATATTCTATATATAAGTGTTGACATTTTGAACTTCAGTATAGTGACTATCGACATTTTTAATCAGTGGGCATTTCAAGCTTAGATATAAAAATAAAAATATGTACTCGTTAACATTATGGTATTCTATATGTATGACTTGTAATCTTTATGCGAGAGTGAGTGAGTGACCAATAAATGTTATGATTAGTAATCGTTATTGTAAAAAAAAATATGCGTAAACATTTTATGCGGGTATATCATTATTATAAAGAAGTTATGGTTACGCTATGGGAAAATAAAGTATGCCTAATGATTTATGCTGTTTGAACGTTATGCGAAACGAAGAGAATGCCAAAAACCGTTATGCAGTTTTAAGTTAAGCCTCTATAATTTATGAAACCCAATACGGACCCGTATGGCTATGGTACGTTTGTATTTATAAACTTGATTTCAGTCTAATAAGTTTTTATATTTTTCATAACTGAACTAGTACCTAGGTACGAAAAGTAATTTCGCCAGTCCTAAACCCGGTTATGTACCTACCTACTTAATCTACCTAGGACCTAGGTATTTGTTTGTGCCCATTGCCGTGGAAACCATGGGATGCTAGCGATCCGAGGCAAAAATTTTAAATGGGGAATTAGGACGCAGAATAAGGGAGAAAACAGGTGACTCCCGCTAAAGATCGTTCCTAGTGCAAAGGTTGGCTATAGCTATTTAACGTGGACACACGGCTAGTATTATGGGCGACCGGGAGCGGTCAGGGGCGGGTTATTTAAATTTGACATGTGTAACGTTACTACTTTCCGGGAGGGGAAAAAGTAAAGTTTAGGAGGAAACTGTCACCAGGAATGGAGGAGTCCTGGCTTAAAAGGAAAAGTAAAAGAAAAAGAAGAAAAGGTAAAGTTGATTTAATATAATATAAAAATGTTAAGAAAATAAAACCAAGGAAAGCCGGGAGTAAATTTAGGTCTTGATTCTTCAAGAACAGCCGCTAAGATGGGGCCTCAAGTAGGCCTCCACGTTGCTAGGAAGAGGGGGCCTCTAGTAGGCCTCCACGTCGCTGAGAAGGGGGCCTCAAATCCCCTCAAGGCCTCCACGTCACCGACCTCGGAGAAGCTGGTCGCGAACTCAGGCAGGTAGAGGGCTGAAACTGATGAGCGGTCGGCGTCTTTTACAGAGCCGGTTAATAATACACAACACTGCAGACCATCACTTCACTATTTCTGGAGAGCACAACCCTCACACTCAGCACTTATTCCCAGCACCTCCTCTCAAGGTGAGCACCAAAAGTAGACTCATTTGACGGCCCCGGCTTCCTTGTTTTACAGAGCATTTCAAAATTTAAACAATAATATTCTAGACATATTTTTATGAATATAAATTTATAATAAGGTCTAATATCTATACAACCTAACCTACTGGCAGCTCTAACAATAAATTAAAAATAAAATCTAGGCTTGTCATTAACTGACATTAAAAATTACAAAAGGTAAACAAACATTAAGAGAGTATAAAAACTCTTGAATTATCAAGGCCTATGAATGCTACAGATAATGGTCATGCAGATAATTTGAAAGAATGAATAATGAAACATTTAATCAAAAAAAGTAAGTAAATGGCAAATGGCAATGGGCTCACCACCTATTACGTGGGACAGGAATCCACACGGTGAAAAGTGGGCATATAATATGCCTCTGCCACCCCTTCGGGGATAAGGCGTGATGGATATTTATTTATTTTATTTATTTTTTTAAAAAAGTAAGTAAAAAATGATACATTACACATGTTAATATTTATTTAATTGACATTGTTTTTAATTAATTTGGATTATAATTTTAAATTTTATATCTATCTAGGTATGACGGAACAGTTAGAATAAATTGTATTTTGATTTTAAGCAATTTGATAACATTACCATCAGGACGGCGGGGCACTGTGCCTCAGAACGAGACCACATGATAGATAGCAGTTAAGATTTATTCGTTTAAAAATATGGCCGTCATTTCACAGATTTTTTGGGAAATTAACAAACCTTTACAAATTTGTTAATATTAAATATTATAAATTTTAACCCCGCTTACTTAACAATAAGGCCTTATATAATAGGCCTCAGAAGTATTTGCCATTATTAAAAATTTGTGGTGTATTAGGTTTGGGTTTGTAATTTAATTACAAGCACCGGTTGACATAATATGACATAATATTATCATACAATTTCATTATCATAATATTAAACACCGAACATTAATTATGCCATACATTCTAAAGCATCCTTCTAAAGCCGGATTCCACCGCGTCTGAGTCATACAAAATATATGCCAAATTCAACGAATACCAACACACGACCTACCTCAGTAGAAATAACAATAAACATATTATTACGACAACCTTTATTGTTTTCCGAGTTTGTTACATAAAACAAAGGACATTTTCTGTTCCGGTAATGTATGGAAGTACCTAGCTACGAGTACTTTTGTTTGCATTATATTGAAATAATGCCTTCCTAAGCTTTCATGGTGTTGTTAAGTGATTTAGAATGGGCTGCGATTTGTATAACTATTCATATTGAAATTAACAACAAACTCGTATTTACAAACAATAAAATAAAAACGCGTCCAGAATTTCAAAAGCTGCTAAATTACCAGCAGAAGTTGACTCGCCAGAAGTCAATCTTAATCTAGGAACAGTGCTATTAATAACACGTTTAGAAGTCGGAATATTCATAATCTAAGCCTGCAAAGCATTGACACCTCAGCTGCGATTCCATTAGTCCATTATATACATACATACATATTGTCACGCCTTTATCTCCGAAGGGGTAGGCAGAGGCATACTATACGCCCACATTTCACCGTATGCATTTTTGTCCCACGTAACAGGTGGTGAGCTCATTGCCGTGTTGAAATGGACATGCGCAGGCTGTAGGGCTACCTGCTGTTGGAATTTTTCAAGCCGCTCATAAGTCCTTCAACCAGGCTTAAAGACTGCCATTTTACAGGCAACGGTATCAACGGCTTAACGTGCCTTCCGAGTCAAATATATGTACATGATTATGTAATGATATGCTCGTGTAATCTCATAAAATCACGCTTAAGGGCACAAATAAAGGCAGGTTGGTGGTAAACGTGAATACCATGCACGCTAGAGCGGACCACGTCTCTGTTGCAAAAAGCACTGAAGAAAATAATTTTAAAAGAGGCAATGAAATAATTAAAAACAAGCATACGTAGTAAAGGGATAATCAGTAAACAAATTTTTATTCTTTAACAGACTTAACATATTAAACCTTCGAGTGTGTGGTTTTTAGGAGAGCTGTTGTGTTTGGCCTATTCTACTTCAGTGAGATAGGTTTATTCAATAAAAATATACTTAGAGCCCTCGAAAAATATAAATATTTTGAAGCCGGCTCTCCTGGGTCTTCCATTTTTCTCAATTCTAAGATATGCATACTTTATTGCACATATAAAATGGGCGTCTGTTGACTTGTCATATAAAACTCGCGGGTCAAGCAGAGTACTATCTCGTTTTATTGCGCTATAAAATATTTTGTGAAGGCTTCTATGTTATATTACATTTTTACTATTAATAATGATTAAGTGAAGCGCTCGTGGCCCCGCGGTCTCAGTGTTCTGTAAACGATCACTGAGTTACGCTACTTTCACTATGGCTGGTCCTCGGATGGGTGACCGCTTTGTGGCATTTACGAGCGTTTCCGTGCTTCTGAAGGCACGTTAAGCCGTTGGTCCCGGTTGCCAGTAAAATGGCAGTCGTTAAGCCTGGCTGAATGACTTATGGGCGGCTTGAAAAATTTCAACAGCAGGTAGTCACATCCTGCGTCTGTCTATTTCAACACGGCAATGGGCTCACCACCTATTACGTGGGACAGGAATCCACACGGTGAAAAGTGGGCATATAATATGCCTCTGCCACCCCTTCGGTGAAAAGGCGTGATGGATATTTATTTATTTATTTATTTTAATAATGATTATAATACAGTGCTTTGAAGTACATATTTTATGTTACAATGATAATAATAAATGACGAAAAAGCTGAAGTTAAAAAAGGGATCGCATTTAAGTTGTGCATTAGGCCTACTTAATAAACTTTGTAGATGTTATTAGAAATGGTAAAGAAATTTATTAAAGTTGACACGATGATTAATTATTAGTGTAATCTTATTTCAGAAGTATCTTATTGTTGTTTTAAGAAATGTTTTATCAATCACGTCTTATTCCCAAAGGGGTGGCAGGGGCATGTTATATATACATTTTTCACCATGTGTATTCTTGTAACACGTACCGAGTTGAAATAGACAGACATAAGTGGTGACCTCTTTAGACTGTCTTAAAGTCTAATTAGACAGCTCGGTATTACACTAACTAAACCAACCAACTAACTATATTTACGCTGTATCCCTGACGCGGTAGTCAGAGAGGACAGATCGCCAGGTTTCGCGATCCATGCATACTTCAATTTTTTTTCTACTTTCGTAACGCAGTGATAGTTTACAGAACACTGAGTTACGAAGTGCAGATGCCATGATAACCCTCAACGTCGACGTCTAGCGTGAGAATGAGCAAGCACAAGCACCCACGCGTTTTTCGTGGGTGCTTGTGCTTGCTCATTACTATTACGGTTATCATGGCATCTGCACTTCGTAACTCAGTGTTCTGTAAACTATCACTGCGTTACGCAAATTTCGCTATGGCAGGTCACGGATGGGTGCCTGCTGGTGCTTTAAGCCCAGTTAAAGGCCTTATGGGCTTGAAAAATTTCAACAGCTGGTCCCCATAACGGCGTGATAATATGTATATATGTTTTTATGTATGTATGTATGTATGGATGCGTGCATACATGCATGTATGGAAGCACTTCCGAAGTCCTAAAAGATTGCTGTAGTACTCAATGCAAACAGCTTGACTGCTAATTAAAAAAACATTAACTGCTTAATATGGATGCATAAAATAAGGTTGAATTTACTATAGCTTTTATGCGCAAAAAATGTTCGCAGCTAAAGCGTTTGAGTATTTCTCAGGAATCCTCCTAACAATATATTGAACTAAATCCAGCAATAACGCTGTGCTTGTTATTAGCTGTCAACTTGTCTACCAAGCAGAGCTTCCTTCTAATATATCTCTATACTTTCCTTAAATATCCTTTCTACCTAGCAATAAACGAATAACGGTGCCGAAAATAGTCATTTCAAATCGCTGAATAATTTTTCAGACTTTGGTAGTGATTTAAAACGTGGGTAAAGGTAATGTTGTCATTCTAAAATAATTAGTATTAGGTATTGTTATTTTTAGTAGGCTTAGTTTAGAATTAACTAATTAAGGAGCTTATTTGTAGTATTACATTACTTAACATAAAATACTGACTTCACGATAGCTTTCATTCGTATGAGGTTTGCAGTAAATACTTTTGATACTAATTATATATGGTGGCACGATTGGATATTTAGCAGCATATTTCAAAAATAATTTTCTATGCCATTTATTTCATTGAAATTAATTATACTCAATTATTATAATCCCAACAAAAATAATTTCAATTAATTAACTTTGCTGCTAAATTTTTTACAGATCTTGTTAACAGATCAGCTTATTAAATTAACCCCAAAGTTGTAAGCTTCGCAAGTATCGCGTAAAAACATCTCAAAGTTCTGAAGTACGTTTAATAATGTTTAATCATCCACCATTCAAAGTTTTAGCAAACAAGCTGAACATCGTTTTAGAGTGCTAATTATCGTAAGACTAACCGCAGTTCAGATAATTGGCGTTAAACTTTTCACTCGTTCCAGAGTTAATTCTGGTTTTAAACAAAAACTTCAATAAATATGTTTTCAAACAAGGTAAAGTAGATATAAAACACAAAATTGAATTTCAATAAAGTTTGTTCGCTTGTGTTTGCCAGATTTCAATGTTTTTGTATTCTACTTTTATGTTTAATAAATTTAAATTAATTTATCTACTTTTTACAAAGAAAGCTGTAGCAGGAATTGGATGAAATCTTTGCAATCGCATAAAGTGGATAAGAAATGCATCTGATAAGTTGGCGACGTTGGCGTTCTGCAATGTCAAAGCGGCATCGTATAGCTAGAATGGTAATGTTAAATGGACTCTGAAGACAAGCTACATTGAATAGAATTAGCTGTGAGGTGAAGAGTTTCCGTTTCCAGATCGTTTAATTTCCTTTTGTGTGAGTTGTTTCTTCTGTATCCACCAACCAACCAACTATCAAAGACCCAAATTTACATAAAATTGATCGTGGAGGTACTTCGTTAGCGCCAAATAAGAGACACAGACAAAGAAAGAGACATTAGTTAAAAAGGGTAGCGCGTAGGCTATTTTTATGAAACAACATCTTAAGTATTCGCTTTTTAACAACAAACTACTAAATGAAATCGGAATACTTGTTGATGAGTTACTTACAACTGAATAATATACACGCGGGCAAAAACTGCTTGAACTGAATTTCCTGTGCGAGACATTTCCTGATTTAATACAAAGGGTACTTTAGATCCCGGGAAAACATCTATTTCCCGCGAGAAAACCTTTTTGTGTACTCACTTCACCTGACCGGAGCGGCAGGCATCAACTTTCAGAAATCAAGATAGATACTTAATAAATACTATCACAAAATTTCAGGTATTTACCTATGTTTGATAGTTTAGTCTGTGTGTAGCTTCATCCGCATAGTTCCCGTTTCCATGGAAATATCGGGAATCCCGTTTTTATTGCTTATCCAAAGACTTAAAGCATACATTCACCCAGGTTTTCATGTTTAATGTTTAGGCTGTGTATATATAAGTCAGTTGGTTGATTTAAGGAAGTAAGATTATGATTGTTTTTGTAAAATGTAACTAGATTAAAAAGTATTGAGGTGGTAATTAATAACTAATTATTTGCGAATTTATGGTGAAGACTTTGTAACTTAATTTAATATTATTTTGATCTCTAGAGTAAAGCAGTATAAACACGTGATTAGTCATGAATACTGAATAGTGTATAAAATCAATGGTAGATGGCGCTAGTGAGCCATACTGCTTTACCCTAGAAGGCGATGAGCTGTAGTCTTTTAAAATATTTGCCAGTCTTCGTTCAGTACTCGAGGTGTGCAGTAATAAAAGTAATAAAGTGTTATAGTAATAATATGCAAGAGTTGAATACAAGGTGATTTCATACTTGGCGTGTTTTATTAGTCCCCGAGGCTAACAGCTGTGCGTGGTTTACTGACATAATTTTGGTTCCCGTGGGAACACCGAACTCGCTGGTAATACAGGCCTTAGCAGATTCTTCTAAACAGGTGTAGACCAGGTAAGTAAGTACATGTTACTAACTTTGAAAATGTCAATCTTCTGTACAACCGTTTATCCCTTATTTACGTCCTTAAGGGTGAAAATTCGCAAAACTCCTGCATAGGGGGCACCAACATGTTAAAAAGAACTCCAATGCGAAGTATGGACTGCATAGCTCCTTTAGCTCTAAGAATTTTAACTTTTAAACTTTCGCCTTGCATGATTAAAATAAGTGTAAAATACAGATATTAACGCGATCATGCCTATTTACCTTAAATAGCTTGACGTTTCGACTGGGTTGCACCAGCCGTGAAATTCACACAAATTTCAATAGAGAGGAGGGCTTCAAATTATCTACGACGTGGAATCCAGTGATTGGTATCACACTACCTCGTTGTTTTGCACAGTCGGGTAACGCTCGGAATACGGTCGGCCTACAGAATAGGGACATTGTCAGTGTTGTGTGTACTGGTGCGTGGATAGACAATATGAGGGTAGATTCAGACGATTCTACCTCACAATCGGAGTGACACCGCCTCTTCAGTCTGCTTGTGACCACGGCTGGTGCAACCCAGTTGAAACGTCAAGCTATTTAAGGTGAATAAGCATGATCGCGTTAATACCTGTATTTTACACTTATTTTAAACTCTCGTGCTCGTGGCCGCTCGTGGCCTCGCGGTCTCAGTGTTCTGTAAACGATCACTGAGTTACGCAACTTTCACTATGGCTGGTCCTCGGATGGGTGACCACTTTGTGGCATTTACATTTGCGAGCGTTTCCGTGCTTCGGAAGGCACGTTAAGCCGTTGGTCCCGGTTGCCAGTAAAATGGCAGTCGTTAAGCCTGGTTGAAGGCCTTATGGGCGGCTTGAAAATTTCAACAGCAGGTAGCTACAACCTGCGTCTGTCTATTTCAACACGGCAATGGGCTCACCACCTATTACGTGGGACAGGAATCCATACGGTGGAAAGTGGGCATATAATATGCCTCTGCCACCCCTTCGGGGATAAGGCGTGATGGATATTTATTATTATTTTATTTTAAACTAAGAATTTTGTTATTAATGAGTCAGTTAATACAACCCCTGTTTTATCTCCTTATAGGTAATTTTTTTCAAACCCGCGGTCCTCGTTGCTGTTTATTTAACCAAAAACAGGTGTATGTAAATTCATATTTCTAACTTTAAAAATGACGAACTTCCATAAAACCGTTTATTGCTTATTTACTTCCTTAGAGGTAAAATTTCGAAAAATCCATTCTTTGCGGAAACCTACGTCTTAAAATGCGTAGTTTGGGCTTCGTAGCTTTGATAGTTTTATAGGTTTCGTAACCACTGAGTCAGTTATTACAACAGCTGTTTTACCTCCTCAAGGGTAGAATTTATGAAAATTCCATAACACGTAAATTTTTATTTTTATACAGAAGCAGGTATAAGAAATTCGGTGTTGTTATGTTTGAAAATGAAGAATTTTCCATATAAACTTTCAATCCTTGTTACTCCCTTATGGATAAAATATTGCAAAAGCGGGAGACACGTGATCAATGAGTCAGTCAGTGATTTTGCCTTTTAAATATATAGATGGGTCTTTGATAGGTGGTTATTTTTGTTTGGGGAATGTTTGTTGTAGCATTTATATTTCATTTGGTTTGAATCAAAATTGGAGCAAACGTTAATTTTTTTACAATTATTCGTGTTAGGTTTTTTTTATAAACAATATAAAATTATTCATATGTTTATTTCTCAGTAATTTAGTTTCATTCTGTGGTTTTAGCATATTACTTTTTGTACAATAATATTATTATACCTATAAATGTTTATAACATAACCGTAGGTACGTGTGGTTTGTGATATACTTATATTAATTAAAATCTAGAGCTTCTTTTTTCTTACTAGCGTTTTCCAAAGATAATATTTTTTGGAAAATATAAATGTACCATTCATTTTTTTTAATAATTTCATGGCACGTTTTTTAATTATTAATGTGTTGGCGAGGTATACTGAATATTCAGAGCCACTAGCTGTAAAAATCGTATTTTTTGTGTTGATTATTTTGAAGCAATAATGACACTGGTTTCTTTAATACAATTTCCAAAAAAAAACTCATCATGCGTGAGGAACGATTCACGAAGAAAATTTATTGTGCGATAGTAGAGGGTAGAAAGAGTCAGGGTAGACCACGTGAGTAGATTGCTTAGAACTGGAAAGGTCAAAAGTCCTCGGTTAGGTAGACATGTATCTATGAAACAACTAATGAATCTGCTCTAAAGTATGTAGGATCGCGAAGCTTGGTGATCTGTTGTATCTCACTACTCCGGCAGGTATACATCGCAAGTTAGTATACTGTACTATGAAATTATATTATAAATTAAACTATCATCACCGTGCTTGTCAGCATTGTTGACACATACATAACTTTACACTATTCTCACCTTATTCACTAACATTATTATAATATTATTGTACTACTCGTATTTGCTCTAAGATAAACCTTTTCAATTTGAACTTCTAAATTAGCTTCCCCCTTATTCTATTGTATTCGAAAATCTTCATGTTTTAACATTTTTGGTACTAAATACTTTGCTTATCTCTTATGCCTTAGTAGTTATTAAACCATGGCACTATTAATTTACACTGCAATATCCATAATGTGCCTCATTTTTCACGTAGATATGATAAACGAGCGTTAGTAGTTAACTAACTTTTGTCAGTTTTACGAATTTAGAACAACGTAGTTAACTTATTTATTAGCATCGAAAATGGTTAGTTTGTTTTACCGGCAATTAGTTCTATGGAATAAGTGAGATTTTTTTTTACGTTCCATGGACTTTGATACTGGAACAAGTGAAACAAAACTTAATGGAATTAGTCTTACTTTTTAATTGCAGTTGAGAAACTTTTCATGGTTCTTCCCAAAAAATGGTCCATAATATTTATTTTTATTTGTTTATTTTGTAATTCATACACAATTGTAAAGTATTGTTTTTGAATAAATGAAATGAAATTATCACCCATTGTCTATCCTCTGAGTAACATTGGCTGAGCTAATTCTAGTTGCTTCCGAAGACATCGCTTCGGAGTTCGAGGTGCACTTCTGCAAATCAATGGTATAATTTCCTTTGTAAATAGACATTGCTAAGCAAATAATGTCCAGGTGCTAAGTTGGCAATTTATGACTGACTTAAATGTCATGTGCATTTGGGAATAAGCCGATTCCAATGCCAAGAAATAATATAAGAATGCATGTTTTCAGCCAAGACATTTTTATGATTTGAGATATTGCTGAACAATCTGAAGATACTCATTTTTTACAGGCATAAAATACTATTTATATGTGTTTGAGATCCATGAATGTTCTAAGACCGATAATTTACTTAATATTTAAAAACATCAGACAAAATTTTATTAAAGTGAAAAAAAAAAGTTTTAAAAACATAGCATACTAAGCATACTAATTGCTTTAAAAAATTCTAACTTCAAACTAAGATTAAGATTAAAGAAAAGAAATATAAACGATAACGTAACTATTTTAAACGATAACTGATTTTTTTTGAATGTTCGATTTGGTTGATTGTATTGTCATGGAAAAACGATTGATTTGGTTGATTGACACATAATTATTACTTTTTTTTTCTCTATTTAGTTGATTGGTATATGAATAAATACTTTTTACGATGACTTTTAGAGGTTTAGTTATTCGAGATCACATGACTACGGTGTTCAGTTTTTAGTGGTAGCGTGCATTCTTTGTTAAGTGTTTCGAATAGGTGAATTAGAGATTTAGTTATTCGAGATCGCCTTGGTACGGCGTTAAGTTTTTCGTGGTAGTGTGCATTCCTTGTTAAGTGTTTCGTATTCGTAAACTTACGGGGACGTGATATTCGGTGTTACACCTAAGTCACGTATCACACTCTTATTGCACTATAAGGATTAGGGTATTACCTATTAAAATTAGGTATATTATAATCCTAAAACGAAAACTTAAACAAATCTTAAACTACAAGATGGTGGCTAAAACTGTTAACAAGTTAAGCTACTGACAAAGATAATGTTATGGTAGGTACACGAGTTTAATTTGGACGTGTTGTGCATTTGTCTTAATTTTTTTTTTTTAGAATTTAACTTTACACTTCTCAAGAATTTTTCAAACTTTCTGGTTCTCTAACAGGTTTGTGCAGCAGAGGGTTGAGTGGACGAAGAAAGGTTCTAACTGCCAACCCATTAGTTGTGTCATGAAACTTTAAGGTAAAAGTTATTTTTAATACTGCTCGTTGGGTATGCTTGAGCATTATTGAGAAGAAATTTTAACATTACTATTCTTTTAACACTAAAGGGTATCTTGAAGCTGTTTAATATGTTTTTAAGTATAAATTGTAAGTAAGTATTTCTTGATCCTCAAGGTATGAGTATAAGTTATTTGCTGATGACAAGGCTGCCAAATAACATGTAGATAATTTCGATGTCAGCTGTAGGGTGATTTGATAGGCAGTGCCTGATTCTGAACGATTCCATTTCTTAGAAATCATTTGTAGGTTTGATTTCTTCCACACGCCACCACTTAGTGACTTATGACGGGAAATGCCAACGTGTTAACACTGAAGACTGCATGCTGGAATACGATTAGACCCAGTAAGTATACTCTCATTTAGCATTATATACTTATACTTTTTGCTCACTTCACATCTCAAACGGATAGTAAAATATTAGGAAAACTAATATTAATTTTAATTTACTCCTTTGGTGCATTGAGCGCAACGGACCTGGTGTACTGGTTATTATAATTACCTTATTTTTTATATAATTCGCTTAGCAAATACCTAATACATTTATCACGCGTCACCAAAGTGTCAGTTTCAGTAAACTGATAAGTTAATTACGGACAAAGTCTTGTGAAAATAACAGCAGAAGATGGTGAATCGGCCAGTTTAAATGGATTATTGCTATATCGGTCGCATCAACTTAGCTCGATGCACGTAGTACCAATATTTGCTTGCTTTGATTAAATTACGCTTCACAGTAAATGTGAAGCGTTAGCGTGCATTGCAACATTAACACTGGTGTTTAGGTAAGCTGTTGGTATTAATATATTTTTACTTTTCCGGTGGGTATATTAAATATTACACAGAGTATTTGGTTGAGCGGGCGAGATAAATAAATTCAAAGTGGACTGTACTTGCGGGGAAAGACTAAAATGAAATTTACACGCGATTGTCGACGGGAAAAGTAATGGAAAAACAGGAATATGCACAATACCTTGCTGCTTGCTGCGAGATGCTGAGGTGGAGGCTGCCGGGGGCGTCCCTGGACTTGAATTCCTGGTTTCCTTGCACGAAAACACTATTTATTCATGGAAAATACGATTATTGCGATAGTTGATGCGGGGTTATTGCGAAGGGGTTTTAGCGGGCGCGCGCGCGGTGTTGTAGGAACAGACTGCCAGCCCTCAAACGCGGCCGCCGACGTGAGGCTAGCGGCAATACAGCTGTCTCGCTCCTCTTTTATGCGAGACAAGGTAGGTGCGAAAGAGAAATGGAATAAAGGGAAGCGGGGGGAGTGTCGACAACTAATTAATTAAAAAGAAATGCAGATCAGCAATGCAACATAGAAAAAATAACGCGGTTATTCTTTTATCATATACCGGCGCAACCATTTCCCTCCGGCTTGAAGGGTTACCTTCGAAAAAGGAACAACTGACTATACAGTTGCCACTAAGCTTTAGCTGCTAAATAAACAAAATGCTATCGAACTAAACTAAACTAAACCTAATCGAACAAACTAAATTTGTTATTGAAGTTACTGTTGATTAGGCAAAGGACAAAGACGAATAACTGGTCGCAAGTACGAACTAGTTGCGGTTTTAACGCGAACTATACGGGTGATCCCATTTGACCCAGGGAAAACTACTTCTACTACCCCAAGAGGCCAAGGTCATGGAGGCATATTTTCAGTTAAAATAACTACGACAGTACCGACAGTAATAGGGTTCGATGGAGTATTCCATTTCTGACGTGACCGTAGCGTATGCAAATAGTCTGTCCTCCAACGCTTCCAAAACGATTGAACGAGTTTATCCAATAATGCATGACGCGAGAGGAGATGAAGTCGGTTTTCCTCTATTTCAAAAGCGGGTAAGTATTTTAACGGTGTAACATTCAAAAAGTGCGCTGGAGTCAGTGCAAGCGGCTCCGGGGCATCATTAGACAAGGTTCTACAAAGAGGACGCGTATTCATTACGGCTTCGACTTGAGTCACTCTTCAAACGTAAAATGTTTGGAACGCAAAAAAATATGTAGTTCGGAAAGGTTACGACGAACTCCGACGTAATTAGTACCGTTGTCCGAATACATTCGAGATACGGAACACCGACGCGACAAAAATCTTTTAAATGCAGCCATGAAGCATGGCGTGCTCAAATCACCAGCTAATTCTATATGAACGGCGCGAGTCGTCATACAAACAAAAAGACAAACATAAGCTTTCGTGGAGAGTATACCACAACCACGAGAAACTGTTAACCTTGTGGGGCCAGCGTAATCTGTACCTGTGTGTACGAACGGTTTAGCAGCCTGAACAACACGACAACGACGATGATCGGCCATTTCGGGCGCGATTGACTTCGGGCGAAGTTTGAAACACTGAATACATCTATGAACTATCGAACGAATCAAATTGCGTGCGGAGAGAATCCAGTATTTCTGGCGCAGAATTGACATTAATAAATCTGGACCAGCGTGACAATTCACCCTATGGTGATATTCAACTAAAAGATCAAAGATATGATCCTTGCGCGGGAGAACTATAGGATGCATTTGATCATACTCTAATGCGGACTGGCTCAAACGACCACCAACTCGTATGAGGCCATCCTTCAAAAAAGGTTTAAATGCTGAAAAGCGCGACTACAAGGCTAATTCAATTCCAAATTTCTAATTTCAGACGAAAAATAAAATCTCTGAAGTTTACGAAGCACGATTAACTCAGCCTTGTTTAAGGCGAGGAAGAATTTTCAAAAATCAACAAATAAAAACAACACTACGTAAAAGAATAGACCACGACGAAACACGGCTAGCCAACTGTAAGATAGGCGACCTTTCGAGCAGCGCGGTAGCAACCAAAGAGGCTTTTGTTTCTTCTGGCGGCGTGGACACAGTAGCGGGGATGAAAGGGCTAACAGGCCATACATCAAGTGGGGTTTGGCACCAGGAAGAGCCATGGAACCACAACGGATGATCCAAAATCTGTGCAGGTGTTAACCCACGAGACAGACAATCGGCAGGGTTGTCCGTACCTGAGACTTGATAAAAGTTTTGCGGCGCCAATACCGACTGAATTTTGGCCACCCTATTTGAGACAAATGTATCCCAACAATGGGGCGAAGAATGTGTCCAACACAAAGCGACGGTCGACTCC
This sequence comes from Thumatha senex, assembly GCA_948477245.1. NCBI lineage: Eukaryota > Metazoa > Arthropoda > Insecta > Lepidoptera > Erebidae > Thumatha > Thumatha senex. The sequence goes on along the minus strand of OX419731.1, from coordinate 8,574,987 downwards.
GAGAATGCGAAAATTCTATCTATATTAATGTGTTGAAATCGGCGATCTGATTCGCGAACACCAATACAAAGAAACATTTGTCTAATGTCAGCTGAAAGCGCGACAGCGAATAAGCGAAAGTTAACTATAATTTCGAACAAATTACCTTGGAGATTTTGACCACTGTGCAAAATATCGTTTACCGAAACATTCGAACCAGTTTTGGCGCTGCCATCTAAAACAACGCGCAACTTGGTGGTTAGTTTATCCTCGACACGTTTATCACGGACAACCCCATGGTGCGGTATGGTATACGAAGGAGCGAGCTTCGTCTCTTCGGTTTCGGGAGGCCCGGGTGAAATGAAACCTTTATCCAAATATTCTACTATTACGCCATCGTAAGCCTCCTTCAACTTTGGAGATGTCTGCACTTTCCGCTCTAAACAAAAAAAGCGTTTTTCGGCTGACTGAAACGAATCTCCAAGCGAATTAACATCACCCTTAAAGGGAAGTGCGGCAACATAACGACCATCACTATCGCGAGTAGTCGTGCGACTATAAAACTCTTCACAAAGTTTATCATCCGGGCTGACAATAAGAGGGACGTTCACCTCTTCTATCTCCCAGAAATTACGGACAGCGGAGTCCAGCGGCTCGACGGCGCAACAATATGACACTGTCGAGTTACAATCAAAATAAGCGGGTGCGGAACCAACAATAACAAAACCAAGAACCGTCTCTAAGGCGAGCGGCGCGGGGTGTGATGCGTGACCTTGAACCTTATGCTGCAACAGGAGGTGCGGGAAAATCAAAGCGCCAACTAACAAATCAATATCTCCTGGAACGGCGTAAGTATCATCGGCCAAAGGCAAATCTCTAAAATTAGTCAATAATGAGGTATTGACTGTGACAGTCGGTAAAAGTTCGGTAACCTTATCGACTACTAGCGAATCCATCGAAAAACTAACATCGAAATCAAAACGCGAGTGGAATTTAATCCCTACAGAACCTTGAACGGCTTTAGTGGAACCCCCAATACTTTTCACAACATTACAGGCGGGGCGGTTATTTATATGCAAACCAAGACGACTACAACAATTTATACTAATAAAACTACTTTGAGAAGCACTATCTAAAAGTGCGCGAACACTATGTCCCCTACCATGCGAATCGTAAACAACTACTCGAGCGATTGCCAGAAGTACCGTAGTAGGGCTTGTGCGCAAACTTGATAGTGAGCACAAAGCGACATCGTTCGTGGCAGTGGCGCCACTGCCGCTAGGCGCGGACGGCGACGAAAACACGCGAGAGGGCTCCCCGTCGCGATTCATGGCGCGGGCGGCCGTGACGTCACAGCGGACGGACGGTTAGGATTAACGCGCGAGGCACCAACTGAGTTTAAATTTGGCGCGGCATTATTGTTTTCGAAGTGTAATAATGAATGGTGTCTACCATTACACTTGCGACAAAAATGATTTGAATTACAGAATGAAACACGATGCCTCCCACTGAGACAATTGATACATAAATTACTAGAACGAACAAATTTATAGCGATCGCCCGGAGTGAGCTTATTGAACTCCGAACATTTATAAAGTTGGTCATGGTGACCTTGACACAAAAAACAATTTTTCGAATGCAATACTTGCGACTGCGAAGTTGTAGGTTCAAAATTAACAAAAGAATGCGTGGACTTCGTGGGCTTACTACGATTAGTCGGACTATTTTTCGCTACTCCGTGGTTTAACGAAGTTTGTTACAAAATTCGAATATGTTGACGAACGAAAGTTTCTAAATCGTCGAACTTAGGTATTTGATGGCCAAGTCTATCCATTTCAAATAAGCGAACGGTTTCGGAATCTAATTTCTTTAAACATATACAAAAACAAAAAGTCGCAGAGGTCATTGACCTTGACATTATTTAGGGCGCGAACAGCTGATGCAAAAATATCTAAGAATTTTTCTTAGTCGTGTTCATTACACGATGAGCTATTTTTCAAATTAAATATTTGATCCAAATAAGTGGTTGTTACTAAGCGTTTGTCTTCGTATTTGACCTTCAAAGAATTCAAAATCAAACTATAATTTTCGGCGTAAAGCGTTATACCGGTGAAAACGGTTTTTGCTTTCCCGGTTAGTTTACTAAGTAATGTAATTTTTCGTAATCCGATAACGAATTATTATTATGGATCGTATTTTCGAAACTAGCGAAAAACAAAGGCCAATTTTTAATATCGCCATCAAATTCGGGTATTTGTATGGGTGGTAATTTAGGTCGGTCCCGTTTCAGCAAATCAAAACCGGCTGGCCCGGGTTTCGAATTGGTGACTATTACGGGCACGGGCGCTTGCAATGACTTAGCGACACGTTTTATGCGACAAATTAAATCTTCGAAAGATGACATGGCGTCATAACTTAATAAGAAATGGGGATTTAATTTTAATTCAAGCAAGTTAATTTTATCGAGAACATTTTCGAAATCTAAGCGCAAAGTATCTACGGTTTCGATCGAGGATAAAAACAATTCTTTTATTGATTCATCTGCGATCCTCGATGAATAATCACAAATTAATTGCATACGCTTAAAAAGGCTATCCTTCTTAGAATAGTTTTAACTCCGGAATCTCTTTCGGAGGCATTGTTGAAACAAAACAACTATAGTTACCTACAGTGCAAAACTAACGAACGATCAATATGGCAGCGGTGGTATGCAGCGAGACGAGACGCGAACGAGCGTAGGTACCTAATTGCGCGCGCTCGGGCCTAGGTACCTGCCCACGTGGTCTATCTATTACTATGCGGTGCAGTCGAAATTACCAACTATTTAGTACCTACCTATGCGAAAAACAGTAGGTAAGTATGCGTTTATTCCCTAATGGAATAAAAACTATTATCTAAGCGTTTATTCCCTATAGAATAAAACTATAACCTATACCTATGCGTTTATTCCGTGGTAGAATAAAAACTATAACCTATACCTATGCGTTTATTCCGTGGTGGAATAAAAAAACTATTGCGTTTCTATTAGCAAACTACTAAAGCGGGTGGATCAAAATCCGGATCGTTGGGACCAAAAAATGGTTGAGCGGGCGAGATAAATAAATTCAAAGTGGACTGTACTTGCGGGGAAAGACTAAAATGAAAATGAAATTTACACGCGATTGTCGACGGGAAAAGTAATGGAAAAACCGGAATATGCACACTACCTTGCTGCTTGCTGCGAGATGCTGAGGTGGAGGCTGCCGGAGGCGTCCCTGGACTTGAATTCCTGGTTTCCTTGCACGAAAACACTATTTATCTATGGAAAATACGATTATTGCGATAGTTGATGCGGGGTTATTGCGAAGGGGTTTTAGCGGGCGCGCGCGGTGTTGTAGGAACAGGCTGCCAGCCCTCAAACGCGGCCGCTGACGTGAGGCTAGCGGCAATACAGCTGTCTCGCTCCTCTTTTATGCGAGACAAGGTAGGTGCGAAAGAGAAATGGAATAAAGGGAAGCGGGGGGAGTGTCGACAACTAATTAATTAAAAACAAATGCAGATCAGCGATGAAACATAGAAAAAATAACGCGGCTATTCTTTTATCATATACCGGCGCAACCAGTATTTATAACGGACTCCGACCTCTGAAGTGAAGCTTTTGAATGCAACTGAGAAAAACGCTCAGATGATGCTGCTGACTTATATAAAAAAAAGTATTCAAACATGATTTTGTATAACTTATAAACGTAAGGCTGTCGAAGATTTTAGAGCCTGAATCCCACCGCACCACAAATTAAGTTCGCCAAAAATTATGCAAATTCAAAACTTATAAAAATAAATCCCGCACTTAAAGAGTTTAGTGATCTAACTATCTTCATTAATGTACCTCTGACGGGGTAGCCAGAGAGGTCAAATCTTTGTTATCAATGTTATCCATGCATACTTCTTTCACTTCCTGCAGATTCACTAATCCTTTCATATTTACATGACTAGGTATTTAATGATTTTTTTGTTTGTGAGTAATCTGTTCAAGCGGTCTTTGCATGAAGTCTCCATATACTCTGACTCTTTTATATTTATAACCCCTCTACTTTTACATAATATATTCTTCGTCAATCGTTCCTCACTCATTGGACGTGTCTAAAACAACTTAGTACGCCCATTTTCAGGTTAATGCTGAGACGTTCATTTAAAACTGCCACACTGTGTATCACTATTCACTATTTGTTACGTATTCGGTCGGCCAATGTTTCGTCACATAATTGACATGAAAGTAAATTGAAAAGAAGAGTAGATGCGATCACTTCGATCTCCACAACGTTCAATTTTCTTTCATGCATCTTCTATAATGCTCAGATACACTAAGCGAATAGCTACGTTGGATTATTTTTGTTTTACAATGCTTTGTCGCTATACCAATTGGGAAAAAGCTTCCAATAACTCTGTTACCAGTAGCTACTCGCCGTTCTACATCCAAATCACATCTTTCGTCTGCGCAAAATATACTCCTTAAATACACAATTTCAATAATTTATTCTAGATGTTCCTGGTTTACTTGCATTTAGTTCAATATTACGTCATCTCTTTCTGTGTATCTTTTACCAAACTGAAGGAAATATTTTATTATGTGTATGCATTAAAGATGTACTTCAAAAACAGTATGTTAAGTGTAAAAATAAAAAAATTGGCTGTTAGATTTTGGTTTTTTAACTTAATTTAATAACATCATTTTGAAGTATTATCATACATCAGATACAGATGACAAAAATAAGTTTTTACTTCTACGTTAAGCTGTACTGAGAGGAACTACAGAAACTGATGTTGTCAAAAAGAACTATAACGCTACGCTTGCGAACAAATAAATTTCGCTACAGGATAGTCCTCTAGTGAATTTATTCGTTAAACCTGATATTATTATAAATTTTATGTGGAATAATTTTAGTTTCGGGACTCTAACTTCTGATTTCTCACTTGCCGAGTGAGACGGACACTCGAAACTCCTCCTCCATCTTAAGGTGACGGTGATGTCTTCTACTGGCACCTAGTATTAGTATTAGAAAAAAAAGGAAAAGAAAAAAAATCTGGAGGATAATAAATTTTCTGTAAATTATGTAAAATACCAAATTGTCAAAGAACTATTTTTTTTTATTTAATTGGAAAACACACAGTTTTCAATTAAGTACTTATCTATTTAGGTGACGGAGTTATAACTTTGTAAGTATTGATTAGTTTTGACATTTCACGCAATCCACACAATTTTATATTCTTAAAATTATTTGCTTATAAAAGGAATTTAGAGTTCCAGAAACTAGCCGACGATATAGTTTACTTGTTTTGCAATTGGGTCAACGCTAAGTAACTTACTGGTTTCGCTCTAACTATGAATACTTCAGTAACTTCGAAACATTGACATTAATAATGCAATCTGCATACACTACACAGTGATCCTTTAGTATGTTTTTCTTCTCATTAGAACACTCTAACATCTTATCAGCGTTTTGGGAACCGATGACCGAAAAACAGAAAACAAGCGTGGGTGCTATAAAAGCGATGGGTACATAATGAAAAAACGACAGTCTTGAACCATATTTTAGTACCTTTAAGTAGCTAAGAGTCAAGTCAAAGGGCTCAACAAAAATGAAAACAAAATCAACAAATAATTATAGGTCTACCTATTATTATTTGTTCTGATACAAAAACTTTTAATGATGGATTATAGAAGCTTATTTTGGCATATACTCCGTGATGAGGATGATAGCATCCTGCGTATTCTTTGATGAGTTATTTTGGTCATCCGGCAGTAAAACGGAAACTGATGTTGACAGGTCCCTGAACGACATTTCCACAAGGTTACGGTTAATTTTTCCTATTTCGATCCCAAAATCATAAATATATCTTTGTATTGTGCTGGAGAGTAAAGACTACTAAATAAAATAAAAAACTTTGTGAAGATACCTATACCACTAGTGATAGCGTAATTCGTAATAATAAATAATGATGTCTCCTCATATGTTTAACTGTGTGTTTTCTGCTATATCGTTGTTATGGGTAATTGTCACATGCATGTCATTTGCGAGCATTTTCCTGCTTCGGAAGGCACGTAAAGCCTTTGGTTCTGGTTGCCTGTAACATGGCAGTCGTTAGGCCAGTCCCTAATACCTTGCCTGGGGTAAAGGTATAGGTATAATTCAAAAAAAAAATTCTTAATCTTTTCTATGTAAGAGACTTGAAATTTTCATCTGTCCACCACTTTCAATTAGTGTACATATTTATTTATTTTCTTAAAACTTATTCAGTATTCTTTAATCGATGCGTGAAAAGGTATATTACTAGGTTGGTTGATAGTCAACTTGAAAGCTACGGATAATAGCATTCCCGGTTGTGAAACTCTACCAAAAGGGCAATGTCATTATGAGCAGCTCTGACGAAATTTAAACAGACTAAACCGAAATTAAAAGCATAAACAAGATACTACTGGTTAGCTAGGTTACAAAAAATAATGTATATACATGGGTGACTATGAATCCACTCCAGTCCAGTTTACTCTTCAACTGCTCCATAAGTACCAAGAACAGTAAAGATCACCGATCTTTGATTTTTACGGGCTCAAATTGCACTACAGCACATTATTGCACCGTAATTACGTACATCTGCAACATGGATTACTGTTATACAAACTGTTTTGGATTGAATAAAAAAAAATATAAATAAAAATTGATAATTTTAGTACATTCCTACCTAAAATACCTTCCATCCCTTAACACAATCATAATGATACCATTACTACGCCTATAACTATGCATTTACATACTATGAACGTGTATTTACGTATGTGGTAACAAACGTAACATGAACTTTAATAACATTAAAATAACATTTACCTTTGTGAAAACATAAATTTAGTTTAACGATATGTTGGTACAGCGAACGGTATATACAGCGGATAAACTTCACATCATACACACAAAACTTGTTAGGAAAGGACAAAGATGATTACACTGTGACCTTTTCAAATAATTGGCACAGTGATGTTTCATTCTAGTGAAGACTACAGGCAATGGTATCAGTTCACTGAGAGTAAGAGAAAACTTCCAATAGCTAAAGAGAAAATATTTCAAGGTTGAAAATATTTCAAGGTTGAAAATATTTCAAGGTTTAAATTATTTCATAGGTAGTTTTCATGCGTATTGCAGATAAGTAATGTTTACTAAGCTTATGCCAATACGTCCACTGGCATTTTTTCCTATCACAAATTCATATCACATTGGCTATTCATGTGGCAAAAATCTTTGAAAGTTTGTACGTTTCAATAATAATAATTCGTGTTGGAAAAGTTTAACACGTACTAATAAGTTTACATGTCATGTTCTTGATGACTGACGGAACTCACGGACATTTTTTTGACTCAGTCACTCTAAAGAAGATAGCATAGATTATTTTCTATTAATAGGTACTTAGATCAATATACATTAAAATATTTTGTAATTATTGGATCGCTCTATGTGGTTTATGCAAATTTCTCGTCTTGCTTTAGCCAACGCAAGAAATCTTCTATTTTTCTAAAAGAAAACCAGTCTTAAAATATAAACTTTATTATACTTTAGACGTAGCTCAGTATTTATACAAATGACATTTGAAGTTGATAAATAACAAGAAGAAGTTTGTTCGATTGACCTAGAGGGAATAAAGGCTAGTTTAGTGAATTTATACTAATAGAGGAAATAAATAGCCATATGAAGAGTTAAGTTACCATAAATATATAATGGTAATGATATAAAGCGGTACAAACTGAGCAAATAAGTACTGTAAATTAAACTAAAAAATTGATTGTATGAATTACGCATCAAACAATATTAAAGGATTCTATATTTATACATAATAATAAGGAAGTAAATAAAATAACCAACGGCGATTTTCGGACGCCTTTGCCTAAGTAGTGGGCGTCAATCACCGAGATGATAATAATAATAATATCCAAACACCTACACAGAAGATTGTAATAATGTTACAGATTTTATATAAAATATACTCTTCAATAAAGTCTTCTCTACTTAATTCTGCGCCAGTTGCTTGAAAAATCGTTATTAAGATACCATACGTCATGAAATGTCTATAAAGTAGAATGAATAATGTAAAATTAATTTACAATGCTGCGACGAATTTTTTGTGCAATTTACGTAGGATTTGGTAGATTAAGGCTTACTTTATTTCATTGCTTGCAGGTTTTACGACAAATCTACTAATAGGAATACTTTCTGGTATCAGTTAATTTTACAAAATGGTTTTCTTTCTCCTATTGTTATTTAAAGTAAGTACCAAATAGTACTCTTATGTCGAGTGAGTAGCTTACAGCAAACAGATCATTTCCAGGCATCCCTGCTCTGCTAAAACAACTGAAACTCGTAAAAGCTTTTTGGCAAAGTTTGTCTTTAAGTAACCACTTAAATTTATTTACTTGTATATTTGTATTATATTTGAAGCGCTCGTGGCCCTGTGGACTCAGTGTTCTGTAAACGATCACTGCGTTAAGCAATTTTCACTATGGCTTGTCCTCGGATGGGTGACCACTTTGTGGCATTTACATTTGCGAGCGTTTCCGTGCTTCGGAAGGCACGTTAAGCCATTGGTCGTTAAGCCCAGTTAAACCTAATGGGCTTGAAATTTTTTTTCAGCAGGTTGGCACAACCTGTGCCTGTCCAATATAACACCGCAATAGGCTCACCACCTGTTACGTGGGACACAAGTGTTAACGGTGAAATGGGGGCGTATAGTATGCCTCTGCCTACCCTTCGGGGATAAAGGCGTGACAATATGTATGTATGTATGTTCTAATATCACTGTGAAGCTTTTTGTAAATGCATATGTTGGTAAGAAAGAAGAAATTGTAAATATAATGTAGTCGAAAATTATTTTATCAGCTGGTTGGCACAACTTATGCCTGTCCAATTTAACACGGCAATAGGCTCACCACTGTTACGTGGGACACAAGTGCTAACGGTGAAATGGAGGCGTATAGTATGCCTCTGCCTACCCATTCGGGAATAAAGGCGTGACAATATGTATGTGTGTATGTATGTTCTAATATCACTGTGAAGCTTTTTGTAAATGCGTATGTTGTAAAGAAAGAAGAAATTGTGAATATAATGTAGTCGAAAATTATTTTATCAGCTGGTTGGTACAACTTATGCCTGTCCAATTTAACACGGCAATAGGCTCACAGGCTTACGTGGGACACAATTGCAAACGGTGAAATGGGGGCGTATAGTATGCCTCTGCCTACCCCTTCGGGGACAAAGGCGTGACAATATGTATGTATGTTCTAATATCACTCTGAAGCTTTTTGTAAATGCGTATGTTGTAAAGAAAGAAGTAATTGTAAATATAATTTAGTCGAAAATAATTTTATCAGCAGGTTAGCACAATCTGTGCCTATCCAATTTAACACGGCAATAGGCTCACCACCTGTTACGTGGGACACAATTGCAAACGGTGAAATGGGGGCGTATAGTATGCCTCTGCCTACCCCTTCGGGGATAAAGGCGTGACAATATGTATGTATGTTCTAATTTCACTCTGAAGCTTTTTGTAAATGCGTATGTTGTAAAGAAAGAAGTAATTGTAAATATAATGTAGTCGAAAATAATTTTAGTTGTATATTATTTTGTAATTGTTAAATTTAATAAATAAGTACTACGTATTGCCTGGACACAGCTTTTAAAGGGCCTCCGCACACTCGGTTCTTTTTATCCGCATTTCCGCAACCGGCGACTTAGTAGCTTTGTGGAAGCCAGATGCAGCGACCAAGTGCGACACAGTATCGACACAGACTCAAAGTCGCCGGTTGCGGATACTAAAAGAAGCCAGTGTGCGGTGGCTCAAAGAGATTTTATGGAGATCGGATGACAGTCGCCAATGCAGAAAATCAATCTATAAATGTTTCTAGCAGCTAAATTCAAGTGGACCCCGTGCTTCCAATTTCGGTAAGATTTATTAAATTTAAAAATAAATAAAAGTTTATACTTATTAAGAATCATAAAACTCCTCTCCATCGATGTCAACTGGTGCCCATAAGGCTGGCAGCATTACCGCGTTTAATGGCTATGGTAATTCTTTAATAACACCTTGAAGTATTTTACAAAATCGTAATTTTTACATGGATGATTTTATTGCTACATTTTTGCGACAAAAATATTAAGTACTACTTTAAAACTTTTTAAAATAAAAATAGCTGGCTTTCACAGTTATAATAAAATTATAGCAGATTTTTGAGGCATTAGTAACTATGTAATTATTTTATACAATTTTATAATAGAAAACATAAAATAAAATAAATGCTTAAACATACATGAGTATTAAGTAAAGAGTAAGTAAAAAACTCTTTATTGTACACCAGGAAAAACATGTATAAACAGTTTAATATAAGATTTATAGGTATAACAATTGGCGGCCTCATCGCACAAGGCAATCTCTTACAGGCAACTTTTGGATGGAGACTGTAGAGTGGGAAATAGTTTTCGGGCAGTAAGGTGTACATTATCAACTATCTATAAATTAAATATCTAAATAAATAAATAAACATATCGTTTACTTTTAAAACAATAAACATACACACTTATAATAAATTAAACATAGATATTTACCTACTTATATACAATATTATATATTTCATGTATTTATATTTGAAGCGCTCGTGGCCACGCGGTCTCAGTGTTTTGTAAACGATCACTGAGTTACGCAACTTTCACTATGGCTGGACCTCGGATGGGTGACCACTTTGTGGCATTTACATTTGCGAGCGTTTCCGTGCTTCGGAAGGCACGTTAAGCCGTTGGTCCCGGTTGCCAGTAAAATGGCAGTCGTTAAGCCTGGTTGAAGGCCGTTTTAGTCCCGGTAATAACTAATATACAATTATATGTAATTTGACTTTGTTATTGTGTGAGCACTATGTAGACTTATTTATAATTTTGAAATTGACATGATAGTTGCTGTGTAGTTTTTGGGTACGTCATGCTCGCCTAAGTGTCCTGGCAGTGGTGGCGTATGTATCTGGTCGCCTTGTTCCCTACAATACGGTTGAATAGGGCGATGGCAGATATATGCGTCATACCCGTGAACGGGTGCCGTCTGTTAGGACTGGTCAGCTCATAGCTGTTATAGCAATTGTTACAAATAATATTATTTAAATTTAAGGCAAACTAAATTCTCACATAAATTCAAAGGAAACTAAGTTCTCACATAAAGTCGACTGTTCTCACATAAATTCAAAGGAACTATGTAAATGTAATTTTAATGAACACAATTTTTTTTTTTATAATTTCTTTACTGTATAATTGGTCAAATATCATGTTAATCAAACTGTATCAAATGGCGGTTAGAAAAGAGTGGCCATGAGTTTTATTGCCAGGCTCTGGCTCTACCTATTGCTTTGCGAATCTGGCAGTAAATGTAAATGTTGAAGCAGTAATCTTGACGTTCATGAGTGTTACTTTGTGACCTACATGAATAAAGATTTTTGATTTTGATTTTGATTTTATGGGCGGCTTAAAAAAAATCAACAGCTGGTAGCCACAACCTGCGTCTGTCTATTTCAACACGGCAATGGGCTCACCACCTATTACGTGGACCAAACAGACATAATATGTCTCTGCCACCTCTTCGGGGATAAGGCGATTTTATAATACATACAAAAATAGTTGTAGTACTGTATTATTAAAGTACTATAACACGTACATCGTAGAACATTATAATTATGCATGCGAAACAATTGCACAACAGAAATGCTGAATATGGTGGTGGAATTAAACATAAATTAATAAATCATATGTACTCATGTTCTTGCAAATAAAATATTCATTGATTCATTCAATCATAGGACTACTTAAAATGCCTGCACAAACTTAAAAAGTGTGAATATGTTTTGTTGCTTTAATAAACATTTGTTTGCAAATAGCTAATAATTTATTTAAAGCAGACGAATAAAACAACGATGCTTATTATTCCGACACGAGTAAAATGAATGTTCTTTATAAAAACTCTGCTAAATGAATAAGAAAAGGTTTTATACATTTCCGCCTGAAAACCGACAGTCCGGTTCACTGACAATATAATGAGTATACAAGTATAAGTATACAAGTGATAATGAGTATTCAAGCTGATGTTTACTTATATAACATAACTTGGTAACCCCCACCGCTTCGCTTGTGACATACTTCGAATTCCCGTCTCACCTAAATAATCCAGTTACTAAATGCACAAAAATTTGCCCGATTTGTCGAAATTTATGATTTCTGCTACGCTCTACAGGGTAGTAGCGTGATGATATATAACCTATAGCCTTCCTCGATAAATGGGCTACACAAAACAAAAATAAATCAAATCCAACCAGACTAAACAAACTTTTTAGCTTTGTAAATTAGTATAGAAGTATAGACAAAATCTATTTAAGGTTTTATGATATTTATTTCTTTTCAATGAAAAACATATCAATTGCCTCCCTTTTGCTCTATTTAAAGTTTTAACTCTCACTATTACCATACCATTTTCAGTTTTAAAGCCTTTTCTCCGTTTGAATAATTCTCTTCTAGCATGGCAATCTACCAAAAAATACCACAATGTTCTTAGATTTTCTAATGTAATTTTACCGTTTAGCATTCTTTTTTCAATATTAAATTTAATTGAATTTCCTTTAACTTAACTTTTTACATTAAGTTTCATTTGTCACAGCTTCAAGAGACAGTCCCTTGAAAAAAAAACGAGACATGTAATATTTTAAAAAAAATATTAACTTAATTCAAATTCATATTACTTTAGTGTTGAGAATATTTTCAATCGATGAATTCTTAATCTAATTTAGAAAATTTGATATAGGTCCTTATAATCTACTTACTTTGGTACTGTGAACTGAACTTATAACATTCCAAATAATTTACACAAAAATTCACGAAACTACCACATCAAAAGTGTCTAGGGATCAAGTATATTTTAGAGTGTCACCGCAATCAAGGATTGTTATTTTAAGTTTTGGATCGTTAATGGTTATTTTTCAAAGGCATGTAACTAAAAGAACTATGAATATGAAGGTTGATGGATGGAGAGAGAAAAGAAAAAATGAATGAACTGTGTAATGATATGATTATGAAAGGAGTGAATGATCAGATAACAAATAACAGGGATGAATGGAAGAAGAAAACTTACTACGCCGACCCCAAGTGAATTGGGAGAAGAGCAAGAGGATAATGATATTGGTTATTTTTTGAGTTCGTTCCAATTAGTTATTTTCCCACTATCTTTTCTTGCCGAAATAATCATTTATCCTGATAAAATTTCATTGAGTGAGCAAGTACATTACCCTTCACAAATAGTTATTTTTTAATTAATAATTTTATAATAGTGCATTCACGTAGTCATTATTTCGATGCTTTTTGATGATGAAGAGGATGATGAAGAGGATAATGATATTGGTTATTTTTATGATTTTCATTATTTATTTTTTGCTAGTTACAATTTCTACATCAGAACTGAAACAACAAACATCATCGATATGTAGTGACGACATCATTTGACACTAGAAGTTTTGAAATGAAAGCCGTTGGAACGTTGTAAGTTTATTTCAAGCAACGTACTATGGCTGTCACTCTTGTCTCTAAATACGCTGGCGTATCATGGACAATCTAGCCTAGCGATATGGGGGACGATCTCTGATCATCACTCGTAGACAGGCCCGGTACATCAAAATTAGTGTTTGACGAATTTTACTATGATTACCACGATGTTATCTAAGAAGCTAGTAAATAGATAAGAAGAAGCTGTACAGTTCTTCGGGCTTGCTGATAAGCCTTCAAACTATCCAAAATCATTTACATGAAGTGGATCTGTATTTTAAAAGACCGCTGAAAGTTAAAAGATTGTTTCAGACGCAACCATCTCTTTGAAAATGCCAATTGGGTGGTTTGTTTCGACCAATCTACAATAATGCACGTCGATATCTCAGACAGATTGTCGGCGCATCTCGCCTAGCAACAGGCGACCGAAACGTAACGGTGCGGCGGGCCGGGGGGCTTACCACGGCTAACCCGCTCACTTCGCTCCACGACGCGCTAGACCTCGGGCACTTACTTAGTTTCAATTGTAACAGATTAATTTAAGGCATTAAAGCCATTTATAATACAGTCCACTACTTTTTATTTGGTAACCTCCGCAAGGCGGTACCATAAGATTTGGTCCTTCTCCCGAGCAAATAATTTTACATCGGCCACATACCTACCTACATTGAAGACAAAGAAGTCGTTCCTGAGAGCGCGTGCATCGCTTTGGAAGAAGCTGAAGTCATTTTCTGGGAGTATAAGTACTTATCTGAGTGAGTTCGTTCCAATTAGTTATTTTCCCACTATCTTTTCTTGCCGAAATAATCATTTATCCTGATAAAATTTCATTGAGTGAGCAAGTACATTACCCTTCACAAATAGTTATTTTTTAATTAATAATTTTATAATAGTGCATTCACGTAGTCATTATTTCGATGCTTTTTGTAGTTAATATATTTCGTACGTAAATCTATGCGCGAGCGCATCACGTCCTTGAACGATACCGGTTTTAGCGACAGTGAAATTTATTACCTGCTTGCATCGCATCGGTCCGGTGCTATTGTTTGCGCTCAGCTGTTTTGTGATTTTTTCTATAAGTAATTCATTAGCCTTATCTATCGTGTAACGGTAAATAAACGTAGTTTTATATTTTTCTTTCTAGTAGGTACTACAACATGACGGACATTAAATCATTGACCAAGAAACGTAGTTCTATAAAATGCAAGCTTACAATTTACAGCAACTATTTAAATATAATTAATAGTAGTGTAAAATTATCCGAGTTGCAAAGATTAGACCTGCAGGAGCGTTTTAATAAATTCGAAACCTTACACGACGACTTTGATAATTTACAGACAGACATCGAAATGCTTGCCGATGATGCCGAGACTGCCTTCACGGAGCGTGAAGAATTCGACCGCCAGTTCTTCAATCTGGTGGCAATTACGCGCAGCCTGCTCGGTTCTTCGGTCATCGGTGACTGTTCTGAGCCGGGCTTCAAGGATGCTGACTCAGGTGCACATGTTCACAATAACTTTGTTCGTTTGCCTAAAATTGACTTGCCTCACTTTGATGAAAACTACCAGTGCTGGCTCGAGTTTCGAGATACCTTTTCGTCATTAATTCACGATAACGCTAGCATCAGTAACATTGACAAGTTCCACTACCTGCGTGCTTCTCTCCAGGGAAACGCAGCATCACTTATTAAAAATATCACTTTCAAAAGTGATCATTATAAGATTGCATGGGACTTGTTGTGTGAGCGGTACAACAATCATTACATACTTGTGAGTAACCATTTACAGGCTTTGTTGTTTGACGTCGATCCAATGACTAGGGAATCGAGTGTCTCCATTAGAAACATAGTGGATACAATTAATAAAAATGTTCGGGCACTAACAAATTTAAAGGTAAATTAAATTTAAATTTAAAGGTGCTTCGGAAGGCACTTTAAGCCGTTGGTCCCGGTTGCCAGTAAAATGGCAGTCGTTAAGCCTGGTTGAAGGCCTTATGGGCGGCTTAAAAATTTCAACAGCAGGTAGCCACAACCTGCGTCTGTCTATTTCAACACGGCAATGGGCTCACCACCTATTACGTGGGACAGGAATCCACACGGTGAAAAGTGGGCATATAATATGCCTCTGCCACCCCTTCGGGGATAAGGCGTGATGGATATTTATTTTTATTTTTTTTTTAAATTTAAAAAGGCCCACGCAACATTGGGATGACATAATTATTTTTGTTATGGTTAAAAAAATAGATTTAACTACTAGTCGTGAATGGGAGGTTTACAGGAACAATGAAATTACAGGTTATCCCACTACTTCACAATTTTGTTGTTTTTTAAATAAGAAAGCTGATTGGTTCGAATCTATTGAATCGAATATTAATGCAAATTCCTTACAGAGTAGCACTATTGTTGCCTTAAACAATAGTCATTCACATACAACTAAAAATAATGATTCTAATATTAACTCAGATAAAAAACATAATAGTAAAAATTTTAATAAAAATAATAAATGCCTGCTTTGCTACCAAGCACTTACTTTATACAAATGCGAATCTTTTAGAAGCTTATCAATAGAAAATCGCATTCAAAAGGCTAATTTGACTGTTTGTTTTAACTGCTTACGCATTGGTCATTCTGCTAAGCAATGTAAATTTTCACACTGTAAATATTGCAAGACAAAACATAATACGCTTTTGCACTTACAATCTAGCGAACCTACGCCAAGAATTAATCATTTGCCTTCTGCTGATCTTTCTGCACTGCCTTCTGCATCACAATCCTCAAATGTTGTGCTTTCGGCCAATTCAATGCAGCTTGCTACTTCTGCGCATGTATTCCTGTCCTCAGCTTTGGTGAACGTGACCAGCGCAACGGGTAAGAAGTACACTGCGCGCCTACTGTTGGACAACGGTAGTACGGCCAACTTCTATTCTCTGTCTATTTCAACACGGCAATGGGCTCACCACCTATTACGTGGGACAGGAATCCACACGGTGAAAAGTGGGCATATAATATGCCTCTGCCACCCCTTCGGGGATAAGGCGTGATGGATATTTATTTTTATTTTTTTTTTAATTTAAAAAGGCCCACGCAACATTGGGATGACATAATTATTTTTGTTATGGTTAAAAAAATAGATTTAACTACTAGTCGTGAATGGGAGGTTTACAGGAACAATGAAATTACAGGTTATCCCACTACTTCACAATTTTGTTGTTTTTTAAATAAGAAAGCTGATTGGTTCGAATCTATTGAATCGAATATTAATGCAAATTCCTTACAGAGTAGCACTATTGTTGCCTTAAACAATAGTCATTCACATACAACTAAAAATAATGATTCTAATATTAACTCAGATAAAAAACATAATAGTAAAAATTTTAATAAAAATAATAAATGCCTGCTTTGCTACCAAGCACTTACTTTATACAAATGCGAATCTTTTAGAAGCTTATCAATAGAAAATCGCATTCAAAAGGCTAATTTGACTGTTTGTTTTAACTGCTTACGCATTGGTCATTCTGCTAAGCAATGTAAATTTTCACACTGTAAATATTGCAAGACAAAACATAATACGCTTTTGCACTTACAATCTAGCGAACCTACGCCAAGAATTAATCATTTGCCTTCTGCTGATCTTTCTGCACTGCCTTCTGCATCACAATCCTCAAATGTTGTGCTTTCGGCCAATTCAATGCAGCTTGCTACTTCTGCGCATGTATTCCACTGCGCGCCTACTGTTGGACAACGGTAGTACGGCCAACTTTATTACGCAGAACTTAGCGGAAAAACTGAGTTTGCCACAACGCGGTACGAGCACAAAGGTAACGGGTATTAATAATCATATTTCCACCAGTACACAGTCTTATCGCCTTTCAATGGAATCCTTATGCTGTGCCTTTACTGTAGAAATTGAGTGTCACGTTCTACCTGAGATTACAAAGGTCCTGCCGTCCTCGTTCGTGCCCATTCATCATGTCCCTATTCCTTCAGGTCTTACATTGGCGGACCCGAATTTCAACGTTCCGTCGGCCGTCGATGTCCTGGTAGGGGCTGAAGTGTTCTGGAATGTCACAGGTACAAATACGATAGACTTAGGAAAAAAATTACCCAAATTGTGCGAGACTAAATTCGGATGGCTTGTATCCGGTAGTATTTCACATAAGCCTGGCTTTCTTTCTTCTGCTTCTACTCATTTTTGCCATCATTCCCATGTCACTCCCGACCTAACTCAATTTTGGGAGCTTGACAACGTTTCACCTAAACACTCTCACTCTCTCGAAGAAAGAATGTGTGAAAAACTTTTCAAACAAACCACCGTTCGTAATGACGATGATGCCTTTATCGTTAAAATGCCCTTGAAGGAGGATCCAAGTTCTCTAGGACAATCCTATATCAATGCTAGGAACCGTTTTTTGTCCCTAGAGCGACGATTTAAGCGTGATCCCTCCTTTCAAAGCAAATATTATAATTTTATGCGAGAGTACGAACGCTTAGGTCATATGACGCTAGATGCTGACTGTACTCCTTCACCTGAAAATTCTATGACCAAATACTTCATTCCACATCATGGAGTCATTCGGAATTCCAGTACCACTACTCAACTACGCGTAGTCTTCAACGCATCAGCCCCTACTAGTACGGGAGTGTCTCTCAACGACATTCAGATGGTCGGTCCGGTAGTGCAAGACGATCTGTTTTATATTTTAACACGTTTTCGTCAGCATAAATACGTGGTCTCAGGTGATGTGGAAAAAATGTACAGGGCCATTCAGCTGAACCCAGACCAGCGTACTCTGCAAAAAATTGTTTTCCGATTTGATCAGCTTGAACCTCTTAAAATTTATACGTTAAATACAGTTACCTACGGTACTGCGTCTGCTCCCTATTTAGCCACTAAGTGTTTGGTAAGCCTGGCTGATAACATTGAGGATAGTCGTGCACAATGTGCCATACGGCGAGACTTTTACGTCGACGACTATCTCAGCGGAGGGAACACCATATGCGAAACTGTAGCAGTCACTAAAATTGTAAAATCGGTTCTTTCTTCAGCTAAATTTAATTTACGTAAATGGCGGTCAAATAATTTGGAAATTTTAAATCAAATAAACTCTAATAATAGTGACAATGAATCAGATAATACCTTATATTTTTCTGAGCAAGGTCTTGGCACCTCTCAAGCTAAAACCCTAGGACTTAACTGGGTTTGTGACTCTGATTCACTCACTTACACAATTAACATTACGTCTACTAACAAAGTCACTAAACGTCATGTCCTATCTGTTATCAGTCAGATTTTTGACCCATTGGGCCTCGTAGGTCCGTGCGTTGTCGAAGCCAAAATACTCATGCAGCGTCTTTGGCTGGATAAGTACGACTGGGATGACGTAGTATCGCTCGAGGTAAGTGAAGCTTGGTCGGTATTTGAGAGTACAATCAAATCATTGAATTATTTAAAAATTCCTCGTTGGGTTTTATGCGCAGACTCTATTATACACGAAGTACACGTCTTTACCGATGCGTCCGAAAAGGCATACGGTGCTTGTGTGTACATTCGATCATGTAATAGTGTTGGAGCCACCGGTGTACATCTTCTAGTCTCTAGAAATCGTATAGCACCCATCAAACCTACAACAATTCCGAGGCTTGAACTTTGTGGAGCTTTGTTAGGTGAAAGGCTGTGTTCTAAGGTTCAGGAATCTCTCACCATACCCATCCACAAGTGTAGATTCTGGTGTGGCTCCACCATAGTTTTGGGTTGGCTCTCTACTCCTTCTAATCAGCTAAAGCCTTTTGTTAGAAACAGAGTCAACGAGATACAGGAGAGCACATGTGGTCATACCTGGAGATACGTACCGTCGAAGGACAACCCGGCGGATCTTGTTTCCCGTGGTCTTCGGGCAGACATTATCAGGGACACACCCCTTTGGTGGTCCGGGCCATCCTTTTTATTACACAATGAGTGTCAATGGCCCACTATGCCAAACACGGAGAAACATGATTTATCGGAGGTGGTGACTCATTTCAGTAGCGATAGTAGTAACGATCATTCGAGTAGCGTTCATCATGCAGACGTAACCTCTCATTCATCTGTCATTCATTACTTATTATTAAGGTATTCTAGCCTAACCAAAATTCAAAGAATATTTACATATGTACAAAGATTTATTTACAACTTAAAATATAAAAATAGTAAATTGTGTGGCAATCTTTCATTAATAGAGTTAGAAAATTCAATAAATTTAATTATTCATTTCTCACAAGTCGAAATGTTCCCTGAGGAATATAAACTTTTAAAAAGTAGTCAAAAATTGCCACGCAAAAGTAGATTACTTCCTTTAACACCTTTCATTGATCGTTATAACCTCATCCGCGTGGGCGGGAGGCTTGATAACTCCCCCTATGACTTCAATGTGAGGCACCCTATTCTTTTATGTAGTAAGCACATACTTACTAAACTTATTTTTCACATGCAACATTCAAAGCTTGTACATGCCGGTCCACAGTTGTTACTCTCGCACATTCGACAAACGTATTGGCCGCTAGGTGGTAGGAATTTGTCAAGATTTATCGTGAATAAATGTCTCAAATGTTTTAGACATAAGGCTCAAAATGTACAGCCTGTAATGGGCCACCTGCCATCATCACGGACTAATCTTGAGTTTCCTTTCTTAAATAGTTACATCGACTATGCCGGGCCAGTATTGGTAGCCGACCGCAAAGAGCGTGGCTGCAAAACAAAAGCTTACATGTGCATCTTTGTTTGCTCGGCAGTGAAAGCAGTACATTTGGAGCTCGTCTCAGATCTCACCTCTGAGGCTTACATGGCCGCTCTAAATCGTTTCGTGGCGCGTCGAGGCAAGCCCCGAAGCATCTCGTCCGATAACGGGACAAACTTCATAGGCGCGTCTAATGAAATGTATAATTTTCTTAAATCATCAAATGTTGCATCTGAATTGGCGCTGGAGGGTATTGAATTTATTTTCACGCCTGCTTATAGCCCTCATTTTAATTCTTTGGCTGAAAGTGCTGTCAAGTCTTGCAAGCATCATTTAAAAAGATTGCTTAATCTTACTCATTTTAATTTTGAAGAAATGTCTACTTGTCTCACTCAAATAGAGGCGTTATTGAATTCGCGCCCTCTTACACCTCTCTCTTCTGACCCTAACGATTTTTTGGCACTAACTCCTTCCCACTTCCTAATTGGACGACCACTTTTGTCAGTACCATGCCCCCAGGTGACCGATGCCAACATCACACGACTGGATCGCTGGAAGAGGATCCAGTATATCAAGCAGCACTTCTGGGGACGTTTTCATAACGAGTATACTTCTCTGCTTCAGGCCAAAACAAAATGGTTTCATTCCAGAGGGGAAGTAAAGCCAGGGTCTCTGGTCCTAATCAAGGACAAGACGACGCCACCACTGCTCTGGTCCCTGGGTCGGGTCACTAAGACCTATCCCGGCGTTGACGGAGTCACCAGGGTTGCGGAGATGAAGACGAGGAAAGGCACTATTCGCCGCGGCTTCAACTGCATCTGCCCACTTCCATTAGAAGAAACTTGAAACTCTTCAACCCGGCCCAGTATGTCGGCGCACCTCGCCTAGCAACAGGCGACCGAAACGTAACGGTGCGGCGGGCCGGGGGGCTTACCACGGCTAACCCGCTCACTTCGCTCCACGACGCGCTAGACCTGGGGCACTTACTTAGTTTCAATTGTAACAGATTAATTTAAAGCATTAAAGCCATTTATAATACAGTCCACAACTTTTTATTTGGTAACCTCCGCAAGGCGGCATTTCACGAACCCTAGCATCGACGTTCTGCCGTGGTCTGCTGAATTGCCAGACCTCAATCCAATACTTGCTTGGTTTTAAATCGTTCGGCTTGATACCAAAATAACATAGTATGTAAGCGAATGTGTATGTACTAACCAATATGGATAAATTAATAAAAAAAAACTCTGCAAAGGTTCTGTGGTGATTATGGATACAGTGTATAAATTACCACAACCTTCAAAACTTTGTAAGGCGGTCATTTATAAAGTAATTTTGAAAACTGATTTCAAAAATGCTAAATCCTTGTATTTGTGTAAATGGTGTTAACACAGATTATTTATTTTTATATCTTTAGAATAAAATTACATACATACATATTGTCACGCCTTTATCCCCGAAGGGGTAGGCAGAGGTATATTAAACGCCCACGTTTCACCGTATGCATTTTTGTCCCACGTAATAGGTGGTGAGCCCATTGCCGTGTTGATATGTACAGGCGCAGGCTGTATCGACCTGCTGTTGAAATTTTTTAAGCCACCCATTAGGCCTTCAACTGGCTTAACAACTGCCATTTTACTGGCAACCAATAAATTTAATATGCATTTTATTATACTCATTCTTTATGCCACACAATGGTCATAATTATATAGTACAAAATTAGTCTGGAAAACTAGATTTAGTATATAAGTAGATATTTTTGTAGTTAAAAATTTCATGTACTTAATACCTAGATATTAAATGTGATATCAGAAATTGCTTTCGTTTTGTTAAATTTGTACATATTTGTAATGTCTATTTTGACAATTCTTTATTTTTTACTTAATACATCTATTCTTATTAATAAAATAAATAGCTTCTTATTACGTTAGGTAGAACTGAAGGCTTCTTGTAGTGGAAGATAGACATTCTAAGAAAACAGCTATTAAGTAAAAACTCTTTGTTCGACATAGTTTTTTTTTGACATAAAAACCTAGTTTCAATAATACTCTTACAATGAACTAAATAAGAAAATGTCACAATATACTTATATAATAAGCCGCCATAACTTTTACACAATATATAAATTTTGTAACAATTTCTCGTAGCGTGTCCCTTTGTCACTTACATAATAGTATGCCACAATAAAGGCGACCACACGTTAATCTTCTTCAACGCGAAATTATGGAAGCGACAACTAAAACATATTTGTACTTGAATTTGTTGGTTTTATTAAATTAATGTCTTCAAAAACATACTCTTTCATACCACTGAAATGGCAGACAAGCATACGGTCCACCTGATGGAAAGTGGTCACCGTAGCCTATGGACGTTTGCAACACTAGAGCACTCGCGCTGCCGACCCTAATAGTACTGGTCTATTAGAAAGCTATGCCATACTTGTAACACACGCTGTGTATTACTAAGTACTTTTGACGAAAGAGTTTGGCTATGAGATACAGTCCTCGAGACACCCTACTTAATGTCAAATATGCGAAAATTTGTAAGGATGTATGATTGTTCCGCAAAAAGGTGATTGCTACGGAGTTTGGATGTTTCCTATAAATATATAATATATGATTAGTATGTTTATTAGTTGTCTAGATCTCATACACAATCCTATATTTAATTACTTTGGGATAGATGGCGCTGTGTAAAAAAATATCCAACAAAGTTGATACTCTATGGTTACACAATACAGGTATATTCATAATATAGCGTCTGCAGGTTTAAACAAGAACCGGGAATAGTCACGCGAATATTTACTCTTACTTTAAACGTAAATGGGGCAAAGGCTCGAGTCATATTGAATGTGTTGACTTGGTTGGGAACACGGAACTCTAATCCAGTGTAGCAGGAAACACCGTAGTCACTAAACTTATTATGTTTATAATCCACTATTTATATTTATTATTTAATACTTACCGGTCCAGGTGGCTATAAAAAGTAATGGAATCTATATTTACTATTATAAAATTGTAAAATTTGCACTGACGTTCATTTAAAATAAATAAAAAAAATATACTGTAATCGACTATTTAAGGGATTCTGAGTCTGAATCTGTAATTTTTTTTTCTTCGTGTCTGTTTGTTTGTTTGTTCGGGGTTGGAGCAAAATCCAGAAGGTTGAGCACAACTCTGCTAATAGAATATTGTGGTTAATTTTCCAGCTTAAATACTGCGCAATATTTAATCAAAATCGGGTCAGCAGAAGTGATAGTACAGCTTGAACTACATCTTACTAGACGAGCTTAATTACTTAAAATACTTTGGACAGGTCAAAGTATTTTGGTTTGTTACTTAGGTTTTAATTAAGACACAATTTTTCATATGCCCACTGATTTTCAGTAATGCACAAACTCGTATGTGCATTACTGAAAATCAGTGGGCATCAGGTGATCTGTCTTCACTGATGACTTCACGATGAGTAAAGTAAGCTATCTAAGTGTGGTCTAATTTTGGATGGGTAACCATTTCAAAAGTAGGTGCATCACGTCAGCAAACACTTTTCTTTTAGTTATAGTCTCTAATAGGTAAAGGATCAGAGAAGGTAAACACACAAGACGCGGTCTACTTTTAGATGGGTCAGTTAACAACGTCGACATAAAGTAATCTTAGCATGGTAAACTTTGGAATGGTTTTGGAAGGGTGACAACTTAGCGAAATCCGCAGATTCTAATTACAACTTCTGTGATATATTTGCACAAAAGGGACATTCACTTGGTTCAAGCTGGCTTCACAGCACCTGCTAACTGGTAGAGTTGCCCAGGAAAGCTCACGAGGTCGATAGGCCAGAGGCAATTGCTATGTTCTATTAATCGAAGGAATTAAAACCAGCGGATAGATACTCTTTTAAATTATACATACAAATTTTTGTCCCAATGACGAGGCAAATAAGTACCTGTACAACTGATTTAAAATTATAGAAGAAGAAGAAGAAGGTTTATACCCCTTGAATAAACAGTAATGAATGTATGTATTATAATAGATTGCAGAGAAACACAAATGTTTCAAATTTATTTTGTTTAAACATCGTAACAATCACTGCGTTGAGCCACTTTTGCCATGGCTGGTTTGGTTATAAATGAGTGACAACTTTGTAGTATTTCCATTCACGAGCGTTACCGTGCTTCGGAAGGCATGTTAAGCCGTTAGTCCCGGTTGCCAGTAACATATTATGGTAGCGGTTAAGCCAAGTTGAAGGCCTTGAAAAATTTCAAAAGCAGGTAGACACAGCCTGCGTCTATTTATTTCAACACGGCTATGGGCTCACAACCTGTTACGTGGGACAAAAATTCATACAATTTAATGTAGGCGTATAGATATCTCTGCCTAGAACTTCGGAAATAAAGGCGTGATTGATAAAAAACTAAGTAATTAACTATCTTCACGCTGTATCGCTGACGAGGTAGTCAGAGAGGAAACATCGCCAGGCTTCCTCCATGCATACTTCTTTCACTTCTTGCAGATTCATCAATCGCTTCATACACGTCTGGGTATCCACTTTAGATTTTTCAGTTTATTTTGAAGATTGCTCAATCTGCTCACTTGATCTTCATATGTAAGTCTCGGTCTACACTGACTCCTTCTATCCTCTACTTTCGCACAATATATATTCTTTGTCAATCCTTCCTCACTCATTCGGTGGACGTATCCAAACCAACGTCCTTTTCTAGATTAAAGCTGACACTTTCAGTCAAACCTGCCATATTGCGTATCACTTCGTTATATATTTGGTTTGCTAAAGTTCGCACAATTTTCGAAGTGATCTCATATCCACAGCATTCAATTTCCTTTAATGCATCTGCTGGTATACCCAGGTTTCACTTCCGTAACGTGCTTCTTTTACGATGCTTTGTCGCTTTAGTAATTACAACAAAGCGAGTAGAGGAGGAGTGCTATCGAGTTTATATCACAAATATGGAAAAAAGTATAATAGACAACCCCAAGACTTTTGGAAATTCATAAAGCTAAATAGAAATGGTTCTAACACACTCCCTTCTACTTTAGAATACGAAGGTGTAACAGCCAGCTCCACAGAAGAAGTATGTAGCATCTTTGCCACATACTTCCAATCAACGTTCCTGTCCTCATCCCCACCCATTAATCACAACTCATCCACTGCACACTTTAGTCATGAGAACGTATTTGATACGCATACGATAGGTGACATTGAAATATTGCCCGACGTAGTTTTTAAGTTACTCAAATCCGTGGATCTTACTAAAGGGGCTGGACCTGGCCATATTCCACCAATATTCATTGACAATTGTGCAGAACAATTGACATCACCGCTTACTGTCTTGTATCGGCGCTCAATCAAAGAAAGTATTGTGCCTGGCGTGTGGAAATACGCGTTTGTTACTCCCATACACAAGAGTGGAGATAAGGGAGAAGTAAAAAACTACAGACCCATATCAAAATTATGTATTTTTGCAAAAATTATGGAACGTCTCGTTTACACTCAAGTTTATGGTGCGTTAAAGAGTTATTTTATCACGGAACAGCATGGGTTCATTAGTGCTAAATCAACTAAAACAAATTTATTAACATTTATAGATTTTACAACATCAAATATGGTGGGAGGGGGTCAAGTAGATTCTATATACACCGACTACAGTAAATGTTTCGATCGTATAGATCATAATATACTCTTCCTGAAGTTACTACGGGCGGGTATACATGGAAACTTGTTTAGATGGTTCTGCTCATACATTGGGAATCGTAGTCAGGCTGTCTCATTGAACGGAAGTGTATCGACATGGTACACCATCCCTTCTGACGTTCCGCAAGGGTCTTTGTTAGGGCTACTATTGTTTAACATTTTCATAAATGACGTCAAGATATGCTTCCGTTACTCACATTTCTTAATGTATGCAGATGACATAAAAATTTTCAAAAAAATAAACTGTCATTCCGACTGTGTGGAGCTGCAGCAAGATTTATTTAGATTTGAAAGTTATTGTACATTAAACAGGTTGATGTTAAACACTGCCAATTGTTACTCAATTACATTCTCCCGGAAACACAATATTTACGATTTTGATTATACTCTAAGAGGGGCGGTACTCAAGCGAGTGGATGAAATAAGAGACCTAGGTGTGACACATGACTCGAAGTTAACTTATGAAAGGCACATAGATGACATAGCCAAAAAATCTAATAAAATGCTTGGTTTCGTGATGCGATCAAGCTCGCAGTTCACAAGTATAAAGGTTATTAAAATTCTTTATTGTTCATACGTACGCAGCATCCTCGAGTACGGTTCTCAAATCTGGAATCCTCAGTACAGTGTTCACATTGATAGGCTGGAGTCTATACAACGCAAATTCACCCGCTTCCTGCAGTATAAGTGTAACAGATACGATAGCGGCTATGATGCGAGGTGTAAAAAACATCACTTACTGCCACTCCATGAAAGAAGGAAGATTGCAGATGTGACATTTTTGGTGAAGGTAGCGCAGGCAAGGATCGATTCAGAGTATCTTCTAGGCGCTTGCGAGTCCCTACTAGATCGGTTAGGTTGCAATATCCACTTCATACTCCCCGAAGCACTACTAATTATAGGAATGGTTCGTTTTTGGTGAGAGCAGCAGACTTTGCAAATAAGTTGGGAGGTATACCTGATTTGGACCTATTTAATACAAGCCCATCGAAGTACGGTTGTACAATGGCCGACCAATGGTTTGAATCGGTAAGTACTTAATTTGGATTAATTTGTTAGTAAACAGGATTAATTTAATATACACAAATTCACTTTAATATAAATCAAGCACTAAATATGAAATTGTGAAAACAAATTAATGGTTTATTGTCGTCCAAGCTGTTGTTACATAGTATTAAGAGACTGTTTGTTTTCTGAATAAAATAAAATAAAATAACTATTTCCGGCAGCTACTCGCCGTTCTAAATCCGAATCACATCTTCCGTCTGCGCTAAACATACTCCCTAAATACACAATTATATTCACTTGCTCTAGACGTTCCTAGTTTACCCAAATCTTGCAGTTAGTTCTTACGTCATCTCTTTCAAATACTAGAACCTTAGTTTTACTTGCATTCAAGCGAATACCGTAAGGGTCTTCCGTGAGGGTTTCACACTCCTCTTTTATATTAGTGAAGCGTGATTGATAAGCTTCGAAATATCGTTTTGTTGTCGTTGATTTCTCTTTTGATACTTATTTGCTTAAATTCTGTTAGGTTAGGTTAGAAGTTCAGATTTTAGAAGTTTGATTTATCTACGTGTTGAAATGCATTAAGGCACTTCACTAACCTTAACTCTCGCATCCACGGCAGTTTTTGCGTCCGTGACATTGCAGATAAGCTGCAAGTATGTCGCCTTCGCTGGTATGGTCACGTCCTGCGGCAACCACCGGACTCCGTAGGCAACAAATGTCTGGCCATGTCAGCCCCGCCGGGTCCCGGTAAGGGTGGAAGACCCAATAAGTGCGGGCTTGACGTCGTAAAGGATGACATGCGTGACAATAGTCTCACTGCAGGGGATGCCGACGACCGTGCGAAGTGGAGGACAAAAAGTAGGAACGCGAACCCCGGACGTCGCGAGATGCA
This sequence comes from Thumatha senex, assembly GCA_948477245.1. Taxonomy (NCBI): domain Eukaryota; kingdom Metazoa; phylum Arthropoda; class Insecta; order Lepidoptera; family Erebidae; genus Thumatha; species Thumatha senex. Next base: position 8,547,114 of record OX419731.1, on the reverse strand, counting down.
ACTGCAACAGACGCTCGAATGATGGTGATGACTAACTTGCTTCAGGGAGCAGCAGAGTGGCTTTATGGAGAACTCCCAGTCCTACAGAGTGTAGAAACCACTAAACCACCATATTGTTCCGCCTCACCACTATCAAAACGCAGGAGTTAAGTCACTACGTTCCAAGGGGGTAGAAAGCGGTAACACGGGGCCCCATATGACTATTGGTGGACGGGGTACTATCGGTTACTCCAGTCGTGGTCGCGCATGACAGCCGCGAGGTGGCGCATTCAAACAAAACGGCGTTATATTTTTCTCCTCACTGCCATCACCTCGACAGCGAAAGAGCGCAAGGCGACCAAACTCGATGGATTTGGTACATCCAAACCAACGTTACTGCAAACACACTTTCAGTATTTCGCTTCTACCAGTCAGCCTGGGAGCACCGCAATGCTGCAAGCCTTGCAGGTCTGCAAACTACAATGTTCTCTTGCAATGGGGTTAGCTGCCGGGAATTCGTACAACGATTTATAGGGGCAGCTCTACACCTGTTAACCATCTTTCCAGGGTGCATCAGCACTTCTGCTTCCGCTGACCGCCAGCAAGCCCGTAAGGGGTAAGAAACGTGGAGATTTCCCGATTCCTATCTCATTTACATTTAGAGCTTTACATAGCCTTAATGCATTTTTTTGGTATTTTCTGTTTTACTTATTATTTATGATTGGGGGTAGAAACTATTGTTTATTATTACTAAGAATATGAAAGAAACCTAACAATAGAAATGAAATTCTGCCACAACGAGAAGAACGGCTGCTATCTTAGAAAGGTCTTACACCATATTTGATAGATATTGGGCTAAAGGTTAGAGCGCAGAAATGCTCAATTCTCAATTCTCAAAGAGTTCATCACTCCTTTTTGAGAGACGTTTTGATCAGTGATCAGCGAGCAAAATGTTTCAAATCTGAAATAGCCAACAATCATCTTTAAGAAGAGCTGAGATCAGTCAGCGACTAACGAAGCTCTACTCTTAAAATATTCGACAAAACACTCTAAAAGAAACCGTGTGAAATCGACGAGGTGATGCGAATGACCTAAAACGCATAACTTGAACCAAAGAGCTTTAGGATTTTTGTTATGTGACTAGTCTCGATTCGAAGTTAAGTCTGATACAAGAAAAGGAACATTCGGGTGCATAAACACGAATAACCACCAAGTTAACAAACGCGAGTATTATTATACGCACACAGTGCACTTTCAGTTTAAAAAATGCTGGCCAGGTTCAAGGTATACAGTATCCAGTGCAGCTGTGATATATTGTTGGAAAACCGTTAGATTTCTTCATCGAAGTCGAGGATGGACAAGGTCAGGTCATTAGAGCTAAAGTACCAACCTCAAAGTAACCTTTTTATTGAGAATTCGAAAGCAGTCTTCTTAACTCAATTTAATAATTTGAATTAGAAAAAAAAATGATTAAATGTAAAAAAAAAAATATTTAAGACTTTTGAAGCAACATATTTATAAGTAATTTATATTTGAGCTTTGATTATAATAACATTTTCTTATTCATAATCATAATCGTAGATTTCCTTTGAGCGGTGTAACTATAGATTACTACATGAATAGGTTCGATTAGCTCTGTGATTTTATAAAACATGTTATTATTCTAACATTTAAAACAAGTTAAAGACTTTGTTTATTTTAGTACTATGAATTTAATAACTTAATTTCACACAATTCACTAGACGGTAAAAGTTTTATTTGAGTACTAGCTATTGCCCGCAGCTTTAAAAGCGTGGAAACGATTTTTTCTCAAACATGCATGGAAACACTGTCATTATTTCGAAAAAAGAATACGCGAAGTATTGCATTGACGGACAGTGAAAATAAAATTCATTATTGGAGTGTTTTTTTTAATTCAGAACATTACACCGCTTCAGCAATGTTGTATGAAACGGCGCGCTGGGGCTATTAGATACTCTTTGATTGGATCTCTTTTATTATTCTTCTTCAGTGGACGCTTACTGTAAGTATATTATTTTCGAAAATAAGTGCATTTATCTTGTTTTATGTGTGGGAGTAGTGAATTCTGGAACATAAAAGTTGTGTCAACGCGCTGTAAATAATAAATAAATATTGTGGGACATCTATGAGTATTTTTTTTACACAGCACTATCTTGCCCAAAGTAAGCTAAATATAAGCTTGTGTTAGGGGATCTAAACAACTTATATACATACTTATATATTTCTAAATACATACTTATTATACATAGGAAACACCCAAACTTCGAAACAAACATTTGTGGATCACATAAATATTTTTTTCCGACCCGGGAATCGAACCCAGGACCTCAATCGCGGCAGTCGCATATACTACCACTGCGCCACTGAGGCAGTCATATTCTGGGACACTTTTTCACACATCACAATCTAGCCCAAACTAAGCTATAAGTTGTGCTATGGGATCTAGCGTTGACTGTCCTGGGTTCGATTCCCGGGTCTACTACTATAAAGAAACTAAAATACTTCTAAATACATACAATATTATACATAGGAACACCCAAAATCCGAAACAATCTTGTATGGAATCGAACCCGGGAATCGAACCCTAGAGCTCAGCGCGGCAGTCACATCTCCTATTTCTTTTTCGATTTTCCATCTTGCTGCGAATAATTCACTGAAGGAAAATCAAAAATATTTTCTTCTTCAATTTTCTTCCCAATATGACTAATGTAACTTTTAATATAAGTTTATTTAAATGTAATATTTTTGTTATATTTCCATGCATTCTTTTGAGAAAAGCATATGCCTCAGCCGGAATGACAATTGCATGTCTTGTATTAGTTTAGTCCTCGCCTACGGCTCGGCCTTCACATTCATACTCGACCTGCAATTGCCTATTTTCCGGCCTTTGCAATAATGTACTATTATAACCCATAAATACGTCCTTGTGGTTCCCTAATTTACCTTGTTATATAGTATTTTAAGAAAATTATCGATGCTGTCCGACTGTCGACTTGTAGGTCCATTTCATACAGGACAGTATTTTATCGTGTGTTATGTCACGATCCCGCGTTTTTACCTATCTGTCTAGCGCCGGGCACCCCGAAGAGCTCCTCTAATGGGTTTTCAGGATTCCTGACAGACTTTGGCTACCACGGCCTAGCCTTTTGGTTTGGGTTTTAATCTTATCCGGCTTTTATAGCGGATATGATTGCTCGTCCGGGACAGGACAGGCTTAAATAGTGTGCTGCCAGCAGTATGAAAAAGATTTATTTTTATATCTTCACGTCAAAGTCCGTACGACCGGCTCGATGGGAAGCAGAGACGACTATTGGGATTAAGGGCCGCTATCATCGCCAGCAGGGCTCCGTTGGCAGCACTCGTGATAGACCCAGAATAATTGCTTTACTTGGGGTGCTTTCCGTGGGTGTATGTTCTATGGTACCTCATGATCCAAAAAAAAAATGTTTGAAATTATGAGGAAATGACCAAGCAGAATATTCTATTTTGAGTGCATGCGCTGTTGCCTCGTTTGTTGATCACCAGGTGCACCACGCGCAATTGTGGTCGACTTCGACCCCAGACATGTTAATACATGATTACATAAAAAGAGTTTTTTTTTATTTATATAGAAGCAGCGCACATTGATGAAACTAAAAAAAAGACTTATTATATTAAAGCAAAGGCCTATCCTGACAGTGTATTAATATTTCCATAAAGATAATTATAATTTTAAATCAGTGCTTGATTGAACGACGGGGTCGAAAATGTGAGTGAAGCATTATTTAATTTTGCAAATGTCAAACGTACATAGTCTGACCACTTTACGGTACGGCACTATACGGTAGGGATAAGGGATGTATGGTTATTTTCCACATCAGTGGTTTAAAAAATACTACACAATACTGAGTTCTTGATTTGCATGTCAGAGTTCTATACAAAGGAGTACTAATGTATGGAAGGGTCTGATTTTACCTTAAACTAATTACCCTATTGAAGCGCTCGTGGCCTCGCGGTCTCAGTGTTCTGTAAACGATCACTGAGTTACGCAACTTTCACTATGGCTGGTCCTCGGATGGGTGACCACTTTGTGGCATTTAGATTTGCGAGCATTTCCGTGCTTCGGAAGGCACGTTAAGCCGTTGGTCCCGGTTGCCAGTAAAATGGCAATCGTTAAGCCTGGTTGAAGGCCTTATGGGCGGCTTGAAAATTTCAACAGCAGGTAGCCACAACCTGCGTCTGTCTATTTCAACACGGCAATGGGCTCACCACCTATTACGTGGGACAGGAATCCACACGGTGAAAAGTGGGCATATAATATGTCTCTGCCACCCCTTCGGGGATAAGGCGTGATGGATATATATAACTAATTACCCTGCTGTTAAGGATACCGCATGAAGATATTTAATAAATAAATATTTTATCAATCTTCTGTTATCATTGTTATTCTTAGAAGCTATTTGACACCTACACCTGAACCTCATCATAATTTTTCCGTTGAAGTTTACTGATGATTGATTATCCTTAATAACTATTTAGTACGTAATCACAGGAGTAGTTGGATTACTACTGACTGTGTATTTTCCATTTCACTAAAAATTCAATCAACCTCAATTACCATTACTGTCAGTATCACGTTACGTGGGTAGTGGTGTTAAAATCTAGTCTACTACGTTTCATTTAACATTTTTATTATATTTTATCGAACACGAATAACAAAATAATGGTCGCATCGCTTTAGATGGACATATTTTTTTTTGTTGCTGATTCATACAAGCATTTATCCCCTATTTTACACCCTTAAGAGCGAAATTTATAAAAAATTCTTAACGCGTTTTTCTATTTCTATATAGAAGCAGGTATATGAAATTTGGTGTTGCTATGTTAAAAAATGAAGGATTCCCCATACAAACTTAAAACCCCTGTTTACCCATTTTTAGGTAAAATTTTGCGAGACCGCGATACACGTGCCTATTTTTTAATTTTGTAACCAAAAACATGTGTACGTTAGATCATGTTACTAACTTTGAAAATGACAATCTTCCATACAAATTTTTACTCCTTATTTACGTCCTTAGGGGTAGAATTTCGAAAAATCCCTTGTATGGGCACCTACGTGATAAAAGGAACCCCATGCACTAAGTTTGGGCTTCATAGCTCCGTTAGCTTCAGAGATTTCGTGATCAATAAGTCAGTGACTGTTTTTGCCTTTTATAGATATAATATAGAAGTGACTCTATACTTTATCAACTATAAGATTTTGTATTTATATTGCTCCCATACAAGACATAAACCTAAACTAGGAAGATAGGTATGGCAGGACAAAGTACACAAATATGTGTATTATGTTCGCACCTGCTGCTAGACAGATTGGTAAAGGTGTGATTTTAGTCGGTTCAAGTCCAGCAATTTATGAAAATCCCACACGATATCCCACGTCTGATGATGATCTCGTGGCAGCAGGGGTGAATTTTCGTGCTTTTAAACGTTTCTGCCATTCATTTTACTAGAATCAAACAGCTCACATTGGACCCGTAATATAGTATGATCGTAGTGCTTTCCTTTTTCAATTAACACCTAGTTGCCAGGTCTCCCGCTTTGCTAAGGAGGGAAGATGAGTTCCATTCTTTTTCCAACTCCCTCAAATTATTTTCTGAGTCGTTTCGTTGCTGGTTCCAAGACATTTTAACTTCTCCTGGGACTTCATCAAGCTCAAGCTCGGTGTAACTTATTTGGTCTGGATCTGCTTTTGTAAAGCGGGAGACCTATGGAAGACAACTAGAGGTACATCTTATAGAGAAAAGGAAGCACCACCACCAGAAATTAGTATTTTTTTTGCAACAATATTTCTATTAAAATTTTTTATATGTGGTATAGGGTCGGTGACCCTTGATTTTTTTTTCATTCGCTTGGAAATATTGTCATACTACTTTGTACTTATGTTAAATATGTTTGTACTTTTGTTGCCATAAATAAATGTTATTTCTTCTCTTTCTTTCTCTTTCTATATTACGGGTCCTATTTGGGCTATGTTTGATTCCAGTAATACGTTGAAGAGCACGAAAATTCACACCTGATGCCACGAGATCCTCAAGTAAACTACTCCCGATGTTTAAACTGCTAATCTAAACGTTTTGCACTCCCAGGGTATGTGATAAGCAGTTTCATTATATTTAGCAACAGTTAAGCAGTTTCATTATATTTAGCAACAGTTGTTGAACACTGACTGAATGGTGACTCCGACCACCTTAAACGAATATAGTTTGCTTCTAAAAGTTACTTAGGTTAGTTACTTAAGTTACGATGTCCCGTAAGAAATTGAGCAACAGAATGATCCACCTCCAAGCCATGATATTCTCAACCGCTCACTAACGTCTGTGAAAAACTGGTAGGGGTGGCGATCTTTGATGGAAATTTCCAACGCAGCTGCTATAAAAGAGAAGAAGATTTCTGGAGGAATGCGCGAAAAAAGTTTTTGTAAAAATACTCTCAATTTAAAGTCAACAACGGCATTTACACATACTTAGGTAGGTATCTACACTACCTAGGCAATACTAGCCGTAATATTCATTGTGAATTCTAGGACATACATACAGGCGGAGGTTATTCTAGCCGGACTACCAGAATATTACTAACATATTGTTTATTGAAAGAGGTGACGTAAGAACTAAATGCGAGATTAGGGTAAACCAGGAACGTCTAGAGTCAGTGAATGAAATTGTGTATTTTTGAAGTATGTTTAGCGCGGATGGAAGATGTGATTCGGATGTAGAACGGCGAGTAGCTGCCGAAAACAAAGTTAACGGTGCTTTGTCCCAGTTAGTAAAGCGACAAAGCATCGTAAAAGAAGCACGAATGGCGATTCATAACGCAGTGCTAGTGCCAACTTTGCTTTACGGTAGCGAAACCTGGGTATGTCAGCAGATGCATGAAAGTAAATTGAATGCTGTGGAGATGCGATCACTTCGAAAATTGTGCGGCGTTACCTTGGCCGACCGAATACGTAACGAAGTGATACGCAATATGGCAGGTTTGAATGAAAGTGTCAGCGTTAAGCTGGAAAAGGGCGTGCTCCGTTGGTTTGGACATGTCCAACGAATGAGTGAGGAACGATTGACGAAGAATATATATTGTTCAAAAGTAGAGGGTAGAAGGAGTCAGGGAAGGCCGAGACTTACATATGAAGACCACGTGAGCAGATTGCTCAAAAACGGAAAGGTCAAAAGTACTCGGATACCCAGACGTGCGTGTATGAAGCGATTGATGAATCTCGAAGAAGCGAAAGAAGTATGCATGGATCGCGAAGCCTGGCGATCTGTCCTCTCTGACTACCCTGTCAGGGATACAGCGTGAAGATAGTTAGTTAGTTAGTTTATATACAAATAAAGCATTTACTTTAATAAATTTGCATTAGTCTCCTTTTTCTGTACCTGCAGGTTGACTTGCCGGGTATGTCAAGTTCATAAATATGTCTCCGCTGTTCTTTTTCAGAGCCAGCAATTCTTTTGATGATATTTCGGGAACGCCTTCAATCAACTCGCCCACTTATATTTGTAAAATATATGGAATTTATTATTCATTTGAATTTTTACCCGGTTCCCTTTTTACCGGGTTGCCAGTTAGGGTCGTATTTTACGCGCGTAGATACGTATGACTTCGGCTGTTTCCTATAAATATAATATGTATATATTAAGAAATATATACTTGTACCTCTGCAGCAGAAGGACAGATACGCAACATCTCGGAATAGTAAAATTCCAGATTAAAAAAGAAAGGCACACGCACACATAAAACAAAATAAATGTAACAAAATAAAGAAGAAAAATTAATTTGATCTTATAATTTTGGCGAAACGTATCCATTCTATAGTGAGCATGTTTATCAGTTATCTAGATCCCATACCATAATCATATTAGATATAGTATCCATCACTCAGGTTTTATCCCCGAAGGGATGGTACAGGCATATTATACGCCCACATTTCACCATGTGCATTTTTGTCCCAGGTAACAGTTGGTTAGCCCATTGTCGTGTTGAAACGGGTAAGCGCAGGTTGTGGCGACAGGCTGTTAAAACTTTTCAAGGCCATAAGGCCTTTAACTTGATTTACGGACTGCCATGTTACTGGTAACCGAAACCAACGGCTTAACGTGCCTTTCAAAGCACAGAAACGCGCGTAAATGTAAATGGCACAAAGCGGTCACTCATCTATGTCCAGCCATAGCGAAAGTTGCTCAACACAGTGATCGTTTACATTGTAACTTATGCATAATTTCTTACTGATCGTAGAGCACAGCCGTTTTTCGTAGCATTAAAAGCTAAGAAGAACTCTTATTCAGAAAACGTCTCTCATCCCTCTCTCCCGCGTCTTACGTCAACATTTAGGTTCATGCCCGCTGTATAATAGTTTTGCAGTTGGAAAATAGGTCATGTTCCAATTGATGACATGACTTTCCATATACAGGGTCATTTGTAAAACACCAGCAACCTGCTAGGACTAGGTAGCTAATATCATAAAAACATGTTTTACATTTTTATTAGATTTTTAAAAAAGAGTTGTTTTGAGTTCCTTGATTTTTTTTTCAAATTTTACTTTAATTTAATGTATTCATTGAATTACAGTAATACACAACTTGTAAAAATCACAGGGGTTGGGGGTGGACCGGCCTTAACTCCTTTGACCTTGACATTTTTTAACCGCATTGATGCGCGCACATCCATTGTTCATGGAAGCATGCAGTACATGACAAAAGAGAGACCCAGGATTTCTTTTAGGCGAATCCAAGAGCGACAACTATGACGAAAGCTCGAAATTTCAATATATTATAGTACTCTCTGTGTAACGAATTGCCAAAAGTAGTAGAACAAACGTTGTTGATTATGACCTTGGCTATCTACTCCTAGGTTGCTGGTGTTTTCCAAATGACCCTGTATATATTCAGATGCAATTCTAAAGTTAAAATAAAACCTTATCAGAGGAATGAATCTATATTACAAACATAAAGCGAATGAGTTAATGTACCCTGCTTTAATGTACGCGAGATGGGGAATATAATCGTAAAAATAGTTTGAAAATCTATCATAATAAAACCCAATGCAAGTATCTGTACTAATCAAAATTTCAATAATAATTAAAAAGCATTTTAGCAGACTTTGGAAGATAGACGAATTAATTTCGGTCTTTTAGTACTTGACCTTAAGGTGTATCTGAGGTGAAAGCATTTTAACGTTTGGTAAATATTATTATGCCGTGTTTAGAGCGAAAGATTTTATAAATTCGTGAGTTGGAATATAATTAAAGCTCACTTTGCTACCATTTTTATAAATATTTATAACTAGTTGACGCCCGGGGCTCCGCACGCGTGATGAAGTTTCCCGTTTCCCACAAGAACTTGTTTCCGGGCTAAAAAGTAGCCTAAGTGTTAGAAGCGCTCGTGGCCCCGCGGTCTCAGTGTTCTGTAAACGATCACTGAGTTACGCAACTTTCACTATGGCTGGTCCTCGGATGGGTGACCAATAATAATTTTTTTTTTTTTTTTTTCTTCTTCTTGTATCTTGGATTTTTTATTTTAATTAAAATAATGGTGAAAATTATATGAAAATATTATTCAGATTACAATGGCATTTAAGATAAATATAAAGAACAATAATAAATATTATCAAACTCAAAATTTCTACAAATATTTTAAAATCAAGAAATCAATGGTTATGACAGCGAATGTCATTGAGAAAATAAACATGAAACTATATAAGAAGATACCTAATAAATTAACTAATGTTGACTAGAGCCAGGAGACGTATAGCACACAATGCCAAACCAACCGCGCAAACCAGCTATACTTAGTGTTGGTGACCGGCAGGAGATATGGAGGAGCAAGGAGCTTCATGGTAGGTTTTATAAGGTTCTTCATGGACCTGATGTGGACCTTATAGCCTCTGTGGCCTGGCTACGATTCGGTAATCTCTTTGGAGAGACCGAGGGTTTTGTCTGTGCAATTGCAGATGAAGTTATCATGACGAACAACTACCGGAAATATATACTGAGGGACGGTACGGTTGATGTATGTCGAGCGTGTCATCTGCCAGGCGAGTCCCTTAGGCATATAATCTCTGGTTGTTCTCGTCTTGCTAACGGCGAGTATTTGCACAGACACAATCTAGTAGCCAGGATCATACATCAGCAACTTGCTCTGAAATACCGCCTGGTGGATACTGAGGTCCCTTATTACAGGTATGTAGCTGAGTCAGTTCTTGAAAATGGTCATATCACATTGTACTGGGATCGATCTATTATTACAGACAGGACTGTTGTAGCCAACAAACCTGATATTGTGGTCATAGATCGATCTGAGCGGCGAGCAATGATTATTGATATCACAATCCCTCATGACGAGAATCTCGTGAAAGCTGAGAATGATAAAAAAATAAAATATCTGGACTTAGCACGCGAGATTGTCGACATGTGGGAAATTGATTCGGCAATCATTATTCCTATAGTCATCTCCGTTAATGGTCTTATAGCTAAGAGCCTCGACCAATACCTAAAGAGGCTAGCGTTGGGCAGCTGGATCAAGGGCGTGATGCAAAAAGCAGTACTACTTGACACGGCTCGCATTGTGCGGAGGTTCTTATCTTTGGAGCCCTAACCACCGGTAGCTTGGTCCCTGTACCCGATGCCGGTGGGACACTATTTTTATATTTTTAAATGTATTTTTTTTAATAATATGTATATTTAAAAATGTAAATAATATGTTAGTTGTCTAAATAAAGAGAATAATAATAATAAATCTTTATTCATTTAGGTCACAAAGTAACACTTATGAACGTCAAGAATATTGCTTCTACATTTACATTTACTGCCAGATTCGCAAAGCAATAGGTAGAGCCTGAGGAAGAACCTGGCAATAAAACTCATGGCCACTCTTTTCTAAACGCCAGTAATTACATTAGTTTGATTAACATGATATTTGACCAATTATATAGTAATGAATTTATACAAACAAAAAAAACAAAATCAATGTTGTGTTTAAATCATATCAAAATTAGAGCGATTATAGTTGCCGGTTCTAAGGGCAGCCTACCCTTGAAGAAGAAGAATCTGGCAAGAAAGTCAATGGATGCCATTTTAAAATGTAGGAATGGCTTACAACATTAAAATTACACTTACATTGTTCCTTTGGATTTATGTGAGAACAGTCGACTAAACTTAAGTTTACCTTAAATATAAATAAGATTATTTTTAATAATTGCTATAACAGCTATGAGCTGACCAGTCCCAACAGACGGCACCCGTTCACGGGTATGACGCATTATATCAGCCATCGCCCTACTCAACCATATTATAGGGAATAAGGCGACCCGATACATACGCCACCACTGCCAGGACACTTAGGCGAGCATGACATACTCAAAAACTGCACAGCAACTATCATGTCAATTTCAAAGAAATAAATAAGTCTACATGGTGCTCACACAATAATAAATTCAAATTACATTGTATACCGGGACTAAACGCAGCCAATTTAGAAACCTTTAGTTGTCAGATGTTTCAAATTATTAATAATGTAGAGATGTAAAAATACAACATATATATGCAGATTCAAGGCATATCACAAGATTCATTCGAATCCTAAATAGCTCAAGCGAAGAGCAAGCAACTCATTTCCATTTATTTTTATCGTTCAAATAATCATTAGTTGTGTAATAGGCCCTTTTCAAGAGGTGCCTCTTAATTTCCGCCTTAAATTTGTGTAACGGCAGGTTCATAATGTTTAAAGGAATTTTATTATATAGTCGTACGCCAATTCCTGCAAAAGAGTCGTGAACCTTTTGTAAACGATGATGCGTTCCAATTAATTTATGCTTATTTCTAGTATTTATCGAATGTATGTCACTGTGTCTATTGTATAAATGTATGTTCTGTTTAACTAACATAATATTTGCAAATATATACTGTGATGCAACCGTTAAAATGCCAGTTTCTTTAAATTTTTCTCTAAGAGACACTCTAGCACTCAATTTATATATTGCACGTATAGCTCTCTTCTGGAGTACAAAAACTACTTGTAGATCAGCTGCTTTGCCCCACAGCAAAATGCCGTAAGACATGACACTATGAAAATAACTAAAGTATACCAGCCTGGCGGTTGCCACATCAGTAAGCTGCCTGACTTTACTAACGGCAAAGGCTAGCTCGGCAGCCTTTGCCGTTTTGCAAGTGAGTTTACCTGAAAGAAACGTTATTTGGGCATTCCACTGCAGTTTGCTATCTAAAGTGATCCCCAAAAATATAGTTGATTCTACAAGATTAAGGGTATCACTGTTCCATGTTATATTTGTACCGCAATTCCTGACATTAGGCATGCTGAATCTGATACATTTTGTCTTCTTAGCGTTTAGTAGCAAATTATTGGTCGTAAACCAATCTACAACTTGGGCAAGTGAACTATTTACGCCGTTAAAATTACTAAGCGTGCGATCAACTTTAAAAATAAGTGACGTATCATCAGCAAATAGAACAATGTCGCACAAGTTCTGTATATAGAATGGCAGATCGTTAATATAAATTAAAAATAGAAACGGACCCAGAATTGATCCCTGCGGTACGCCCATAGCAACAGATGCTCCAGGGGAGCGAATTCCATTGACATCAACATGTTGTATTCGATCATTTAGGTAGGAGGCAACAAGGTTCAGTGCAGAGTCTTTGATACCATAATAAAAGAGTTTTCCCAATAGTGTTTTATGGTCAACGCAATCAAATGCTTTGGAGAGATCGCAGAATACACCAATAGCATCTTGTCTATTCTCCCAGGCTTTGTGGTTTTTATATGTATTATTAATGGTAGAACGACCCCTTCTGAACCCATACTGCTCTTTATGTAATAGCATATTTAAATTAAAATGAGCTTGTAATTGTTGCAATATAATTTTTTCAAAAATTTTGCTAATGGCTGGTAATATTGAAATTGGTCTGAAATTACCAGGGTCGGTTTTGGATCCAGATTTAAATAGAGGTATTACTTTACTGTGTTTCATTAAATCTGGAAACACTCCTTTATCAACACATTTATTAAATATTTCAGCTAGATGTGGTGATATATTAACAATGATAGACTCAATCAATTTTACAGAAATACCCCACAAGTCAGCTGTCTTTTTTGAGTTAAGTGACTTGAATACTTTAATGATATCATTTGGGTTTACATATTTGAAGCCAAATAGGACACTACACTGATCCACGCTGCCCCCAAACATGCGTTGAGCTTTTATTGGACAAGAATTTAAGGAGCTAGTTGTTTTCGCGGGTATGTCTATAAAATAGATGTTAAAAGTTTGTGCTATATCTAATTTATTATTACACACTTCGTTATTTATAATTAACTCAATGTTATTATCACGGGGTAGTAATCGACCGGTTTCAGTATTGATTACATTCCAAGTCATTTTTGCCTTGTTTTTTGACTCTTTAATTTTATTACTTATATGTAACGACTTGGCAGCAGCACAGGCCTTTTTAAAGGTCTTAGAATAAATTTTAACATATTGAATAAAGGCAGGATCAAAATTAAATTGCTTCATACCATATAGTTCGTACAACTTAGCCCTACTTTTGTAAATTCCTGCGGGCAACTGCAGGAATTTCACAAAATTGCAAGTTTTTGTTTTTATAAAATGTTTTTGATTTAAATATGTTGTTGTACTCAGCTTTAATTGTATTAAATAAGGACTCATATAAGCTGTTTGGATCTTCCTGATTAAAGTCAATATGAGTGACTTTTGCTGAAACATTTACATTAAATTGTTTAAGTCGATGTGCACTCATTGGTATACATACAATTTTATTCTTTTTAGAAGTGACATCAATAGGAAATGCTGCTTTCTGACCAAGATGATCTGATGGAAAGTTACTTAGTATCTCCCTTGTTGTTGATACACAGTTGCAGAATATATTATCTATACATTTTCTAGAATGTGAGGTGATTCTAGTTGGCTCACAAAATAAATTTAGTAAGCCAAAAGACTTAAACAAATTTTTAAATCTAATACATTTCGAAGACTGCACAAGTAAATCAACATTAAAATCCCCACACACCACAACATGTTTTCTACTAGTGAACAAACGCTTCAATACATTTTCCATTACAGTTTCTAATAAATTATAATCCCTATTTGGAGGACTATAGACACAGAGGACAATGAGTTGCTCAAGCTCAACACAGGACAATTCTGCAGTACGCTCAATAGAAAGGGCCACAATATCTTTACGTTCTTTACATTTTAAATTATTAGATACAAATATAAGAGAGCCACCACGAATAGCTTTCTTTCTCGAGAACGCACTGCTAAGTGAATAGAATTCATTGTTGAACAATAGTTCATGACTTTTTAACCAATGTTCTGTAATACAAAAAATGTGAACATTGTGTTCCTTTATATAAAGTTCTATTTGTAGTAGTTTTTCAGATATGCCTTCAATATTTTGGTGAACTAAGTTTAGACTACTAGAAGTATTGTTGATATACTCAGAATTATTACAACAAATATTATTTACAGTGTCTTTAAAAAAAATTGACTCAATGGGCTCAAAAGACCTATAACCATGGCCAGATTTTTTACCTGTTGTAAGACAACTCTGGCCAATGGCTGAAAAATCTGGCCATGGTTATAGGTCTTTTGAGCACTTCACTTGTGGGGAAGTGCTCAAAACACTTCACTTTCACTTTGTGGCATTTACATTTGCGAGCGTTTCCGTGCTTCGGAAGGCACGTTAAGCCGTTGGTCCCGGTTTCCAGTAAAATGGCAGTCGTTAAGCCTGGTTGAATGCCTTATGGGCGGCTTGAAAAATTTCAACAGCAGGTAGTCACATCCTGCGTCTGTCTATTTCAACACGGCAATGGGCTCACCACCTATTACGTGGGACAGGAATCCACACGGTGAAAAGTGGGCATATAATATGCCTCTGCCACCCCTTCGGGGATAAGGCGTGATGGATATTTAAGTGTTATTCTTATGTGTAAGCTATATTATTGTAAAATTTCATCAAAATCCATTCAGTATATTTTTCGTGAAAAGGTAACAAACTTCCATACCTACAAACATTTGCCTTTATAATATAGTAGGATTTAACTGTATATACAACAAGCACAGAGTATCATTTATATCATCGTTGGAACATGCCATTTTCACATTCATTGGTTAAATTAATACAATTTGGTCGGCATTTACGAGTGTATCATAAATACCATTTCAATCGAGTCATTCAAACTCGCTTTGAATTTAACTGTTAAATCTGTTTAATTGCATGAATTCTAAGTATAATATTAGAATCTTTTATTAAAAAAAGAATGTTAAACTGCTATTACATAATTTAAAGTTATTTTTAAATCGGAAAAGTTAGGTACAATCTCGATTTGAAAATAACTTACTAGATGTACTGGCGGACTTTTTGCCTCCCTATGAAAGAAAGGATACACTCACACTTTGTATTTATATTGCTTTAATTATAAGTTCACACTGATATTATATACATAGCCTCTAGTACAACCTTCCACGTCGGCAGCTCGCAACAGAGAGAGCATAAAATGTAAAAGCCGACCAAGCCGCTTCTGGCAATTTTGTGTTGCCAGAACAAACTAAATAAAAAGGTATATCAAATTGGTGTTGCAAGGCGAATAAATACGAATCGCCCGATTATTAAATACGCTAACACTGGTTTCATACAAAATGTAGGTGTATGTTATGTTTTTATGTTATGTTTTTTTTTAACCTATCTATGTCTGTTAAATCGATGGAAGTTTGATATTGACACACAAAATCTACTTAATGGGTTTGATTTAAGTTTCCAATAATATACCTTACACATCAGAATAACACTTAGGTTACTTTTTATCTCGGTAACAAGTTCCTGTGGGAAACGAGAACGTGCAAACATCACCACGCGTACGGAGCCACGGGCGTCAACTAGTATACAATATAAATATAAGATATTATGCATAAAGATAGATGATATGCTGTTATAGTCATTAGGTTCCGTATTAATCATTCGCTACAATGCAGTCATGAAGGTGTTAATAATTTCCAGTATTAATCCAATGTATACCCTTAGGGCCATTTAAATTTTATCGTGGGTAAGCAACATGGCTTCATTATTACTGAAAGCTCATTAACGTGTCGGCAGAATACCATACGTTTTGTTGGGTAATATACTTTTTATCAAGCAAGTTTAATTCGCTTGGCGGGCATTAAATAAGGAGTGATAAATAGACAAATTCCAAATTCTAATTTTAAACTTATAGTTCTTGGAATTCTACTTATTACGTATTTTTGGGTGGCCCCCTGGATGATATAGATCAAATCAGAGAAAAAAAAGGCAATGAAGTCGGTATACTGCAGGATAATTTCTGTTGGCTCCGCTAGTAATTATATAAATATAATCTAAATCTTTGTATTAAAATTGTTTTAAATTATTGCACACACATTGGCACTCCTTTATCCTCGAAAGGGTAGGCAGAGGCATATTAAACGCCCACATTTCACTGTATGCATTTTTGTCCCACGTAACAGGTGGTGAGCCCATTGCCGTGTAAATTATTGCGTGTTAGTATAAAATAAATACTAATAATTCTTTAGATATTATGTTATTATTGTAGCGCTCGTGGCCTCGCTGACTCGTGGTTAGTAGGTATAATATGCCTTGGGGGATAAGGCATGTGATAAACAACATTATGTTATATAAAATCTGCCAAAATTGTTATAGTAGGAAGTATTATTATTAATGTGATTTTTAAGAATGAAACATTTGCTGTCAAGGAACAGGTATTAATATTATATTTAGAAATAAAAAAAAATCCAATCAACATTATTTTCTTCTAATCGCAAAAAATATAAATAATTATCTAAAACATTATAATAATAAAAACTTAATACCTATTGTTCCAAAATATTAGTTCGGTGTTTGTTTGGGCATCAGAGACAAGAGACTTAGCACTATCCATGTTAAACTTCGTAGTCATATCACGGATATAAGCTCGACAATGTGCTTTTCTATCTCTTCTTGTGATTAAATAGGACCTTTCCAAAATACAATACAATATCAAAAGTGAAATGCTTTAGTGGAATTCTGTTGCTCTTTATTTGTTTTTTTCATCTAAATATGCTTGTGGTAAAATCAAATGAAGGGTACTCGGCGTACACTTTCACATGTAATAATGTTTTTCATATTAGTGTTTGGACGATTATGTCCCGGGTTAATTATCACCTTGATGAAGTCAAAAGATGGCAGTGGAGCGTTTTTTTTTTGGTTTTGCGGGGAATGCCTTTACGCACCGTCATCGGTGTGTGAGGCTCCCGGCCCGTGGGAGAGGGGCCGTCCTACCCACTAAACCCCGCGGTGTTCCGCCTCATCTTAAAACCGGCTCGCAGGGTAGGCCTGAGGTTAAATCACTGCGAGAGCAGTGGAGCGTAACCTTATAGGTGAAAATAAAATATATAGGATTATCAGGATGGGGAGCCAAGGCTACACGAATATCATTTTCTAGGAAATATCTACTTATTTTATTTTGGGCTATTCAATAATGATTTTGGTACACTAAATGTAAGAATGTATGGGGCCAACTGATGAGGTCCAACTTCAAGCAACGACGCAGGCTCTCTTATGCTGGCCACACACGATCCTTTCTGTCGTCCAATCGGCATGACACTGCAGGCTTGATCCAATCTGCAGTTCGTCCATATACACCTCACACTATCAGTTTAAACTGTCCAATCGGCAGCGACGTTCAGTTGAAGCCATGACGTCACCGGTGACAGACAACGATGCCGATGTTATAGCCGTTTTGGGCATTTTACTCGTAAAAATTAAGCAAAAAAAAAAAAGAAAAGATCGCGCAGAGTGGTGCAAGCGGTTAATGAAAAGAAAACAGTTTGCTACATACAATACAAATTTATTAAAAGAATTGAGAATTACCCCAAAAGATTATTATTTACGAATGAATGAAGAACATGAAACTTCTAACGTTAGTTACTCCTTTAATTGAGAAGCAAGATACTGTTATGAGAAGCGCTATCTCGGCGCACGAGAGGTTGACAGTGATTTTACGATTTCTAGCAACAGGGAGATCATACGAGTGTCTAAAATTTTCGGCCATAATATCACCTCAATCTTTAGGGCGAATTATACTAGAAACCTGTGCTGCTATTTACGAAGTTAGAGAGAGGACATATTGTGAGAGGACGCGCTCGACGGACATTTACCACCGACAAAATTATTGACTTGACTGACCAAACTGAACTGACGATCGCCGACCGCCATAAACGGTCCAATCGGCATTATCCAATTGATATGATCAAGCCAAAAGAATCAAAATTCGATTATGCCATCAATGATAACTGTCATGCCAATCTACTCGTATCACGGTCAATTCTAACTGAACCAATCGGTAGCGTCATACCGATTGGAAGGATCGTGAATGGCCACCATTACGGTGATGGGTAGTCAAACGACAGTTGCCCCCAACTATACAGATTATAATAAGCCAAATCTTATCGGCTGTTAAAAGTTCTATCCAAGTAGGGATTGGAAGTAACCGGGAAGACGCTAAGATAACCAAGAAGACATTCTGGTACACAACGCCTATTGAAGTTTCCACGCGTATATAAGATATTTTTTCTGGTCATCGGAACATTCTACAATGCTAAACACATAATACACACAAAAAATAGTCTACTATGAAAATCAGACTTCGGTTAGGTATATTTGTATGTAAAACACTTAGAACTCTCGTGGCTAATTAGTTGACTTAATGAAGCTCAAATTTTGCCTTGCGTTTCTGATTATGATAATGTAGGTATAGTAGGTATGCAACTTATGCTTGCAGACATTAGTTTTGAAACTAACTTAAATCAAATTTCAGTTCACAAATATAAAATGTTATTTGCTACCATTTAGAATAATAAGCATACATAATATATGTATATAAGTCCAGGTTGCCAGTAACATGGCAGTCGTTAAGCCGAATTAAAGGCCTAATGGGCGGCTTAAAAAAATTCAACAGCATGTCGCCACAACCTGCGCCTGTCCATTTCAACACGGCAATGGGTTTACCACCTGCTACGTGGGACAAATGTGTATACGGTGAAATGTGGACGTATAGTATGCCTTTGCCTTAGGGGATTAAGACGTGACAATATGTATGTATGTATGTGAAAGTTTGTAAGAATGGATGTTTGTTACTCTTTCACGCAAAATCTACTGAATGGATTTTGATGAAACTTTAGAATAATGTAGCTTACACATCAGAATAACATATAGGCTACTTTTTATCCCGGGAACAAGTTCCTGTGGAAAAAGGAAACGGGAATACTTCACTACGCGGTAAGGAGCCGCGGGCGTCAACTAGTAGATTCATATTTAACTAAATCATAATTCATTCATAAAATTTTACTTAAATTGAACATTAAGTTTCATTTTTAACCTATAAATTGAAATTTTGTTTATTTTTTTTTTTTTAAGGGTTCTGTCTGTCCGTCTGTCAAGACCCTCTTTCTCAAGAACGCGTGGAGGTCTCTTAGAGCTGTAAAAAATATTAGTTCTAAGCCAACGCAATTATAAGATACAGCCATTTATACCGTAAATCAAGGAATCAAAACCTACAGGGTACTTCCCGTGAACTCAGAATCATGAAATTTGGTACGAAGCAACGTCTTATAGCACAGATAAAGGGAAAAAATTCCATGTCCAAAATGTTCCATGTCCAAAATGTTCCATGTCCCTATACATAGAATCACCAATTAAGATAGACCTCTAAGTTGTATGAATTCGGAGGTCTTAATTAGCTTTCAACTCAAATAGGGTACTAATTTTTCACGGAATCCTCGCGCACGATTTCGACTCGTAATTGGCCGATTTTTTTAGTGTTGTTTCCACAAAAAAATATAAACAAATATTAAACTCCTTAGGCAAGTTTTGTAATTATTGAGACTAAAATGAAGAATAAAATATTAATTGAAATCAAAAACATTGAAAGATTTGAGAAATCAATATTTTAGGTAGAAATTTCCACACCTATGACATTGATTCTTTTGAGGCGGCGGTGATATATTCTGAATAGACGGTAGATGAAAAAAATTCACCTACTTATATAGCAAGGGAGACATTAATAGAGCTAGCAGAGGCTATTCCACATGAAGGGAAATTATCAAAAGTATCGTGATATACTTCGTTTTAATACATTTTCGGATAAATTAAAGTACCTAGTTGCATACAACATTTTAATGTGATTACAAACACTAAATAAATATACAATTTCACAATCAAATGCAAGAATTTCTAATAAGGAGTACAAAAGATGTCTAGAGCACGCTTTGTTGATAGCGTGTGGCGACCTCTGTCACTCGTATAAAATTTTCGTTGTTGTGCACACAACACTACATCTTCAAATATCAAATTCTCAAAGTGATGGGTAAAACCTTGCTTATTTTAAAATAAAATGAAATGGAATTTATTGAAATGTTTTCTTTAAATATGAAAAATCCAAAAGATATAAATAAATTACTTTAATTTGATTTAATATTTAAGTAATTATGTTAATAATAGTTAGTTTTTATTGAAATAAATATTTTCTTTTAGAAGAAAGTCACTTTGTAAAAGTGGCTAATGTCCTTGCATTCTTAGACTCTAAACCCTAAACCAAATATGAAAGACTCAGGGTGGTTGTGGCCTAGTGACCTTAACTGTACTGTTACTACTACTATCGGTATATGGTGTGCTTTTTAAATCAAAATTTACCTTAATTTTCAACATTTTTGTTATTAGATTTTTCTCTTTACTTGTGCTATAAGTCCTTACTTCTGACCAAAATTAACAGTTCTAGGTCAACCGTAAGTACGCAAGCACAAAAAGAAAAAAAAAATAAGTTAAAAAGTAAGGGGTTACCCATAAATACATATTAAATCCAATTAATATAAATAAATATCCATCACGCCTTATCCCTGAAGGGGTGGCAGAGGCATATTATATATGCCCACTTTTCACCGTGTGGATTCCTGTCCCACGTAATAGGTGGTGAGCCCATTGCCGTGTTGAAATAGACAGACGCAGGTTGTGGCTACCTCCTGTTGAAATTTATTAAGCCGCCTATAAGGCCTTCAACCAGGCTCAACGACTGCCATTTTACTGGCAACCAATAAATTAAATATGCATTACGGAAACGCTCGCAAATGTAAATGCCACAAAGTGGTCACCCATCTGACGACCAGCCATAGTGAAAGTTGCGTACCTCAGTGATCGTTTACCGAACACTGAGACCGCGGGGCCATTCCACTTCCAATTAATATAGACCTATCATTTGTAAACGCGGTCATACAATTTGGAGGTCTACCTTATTTGGACAATACTCCAAATCGCACGCTTAATATTAAAGTGAATGAATTCAAAATCAATCGAAAATGAGTTGAATATACTGTAATGTTCAACACAACGCCATCTGTGACATAACTTGAGAAAATCTTAAAAAGTTAGTGTTATACTACTCCTACAAGTTTTCTATCTCTTTCACACTTATGAGTTTCAAGACGTCATTTTGACATAACACTGACACATTCATTATTCATCCAACCAGTTCAAAGTAGACATCTGTTCATTTGTTTGAAAAGTGACCAATTAATATTTAAGATTATTTATTAGTGAAAAGGAAGGTAAGTTTTATCGATTATTTTTGTGTTTAATTGATCCAATACGTAATGAGTCTATTTAATGTTAATTTTGTGCTGATACATTATGTTTTAGGACTATTTAAAACTAAAAGATTTGGATAATTTTATAACACATTAATGATTAAGTCTATTCTTAAATAAATCCCTAGTAAATTTATTTGAACATCTTGTACGATTTAGTTTTAAGGCTGTTTATCACTAATAATGATAACTTATTTTTAGTAAAACTCCGTATTGGGTCTGTGCTTTCCTAAAAACTATCAATAATTTTGCTCAGAATGTTTTATGTGATTTAAGTTAAAGATTGAATCACTTCAAAATTAAGTAAAGAATGAAAAAGAAGTTTCACTTGTAGACTTATATATTTTTTTATTAAAATGAATCTTCGCGTTTGAGAAAAAAAAATAGATTTAATTCAAACTGAAGATAATATAATTCCTACTCGAAGTTCTGATTTCGAAGTAGGTAAAAAATATTCAATACTCTTTGACATACTTACTTATTTTAAGTGTTGAAGATACTATTACTTTTTCTAGCTTTGCTACCATTTAGATATTGTTATTACATTCATACATACGTACTTATCATCACGCCTGTCTCCCATTGGGGTAGACAGAAACTATGGATTTCTACTAACTACGATCCTGGCATACAACTTCAGCTTCTCCTACTGTCATAAGTGTTTTTATACACGCCTGTTAAGGGTGCTCTTGACCTGGCCTTTTTCTAAAAGGTCATCGATCTGATTGACGTACGTACGGCAACGTCGACCCCTACCAGCTTGCCCAATCATTCTCGCTACTTAGATCTGCCTAGTCAGTCCCTTTTCATCCATTCTCTCCACGTGTCCGAACCATCGAAGCACTTATTTTTCTATCTTAGTCTAGATCTTCTGTCATACCGCAACGTTTCATTATCACGCTGTTTCTTTCTTTATCCGTCACCTTCACCCCAGCTATACCTCGTAGACTTCTCATTTCCACTACATTTATTTTACTTCTAAGCTTCTTCTGCCATACCCAGCTTTTACTGCCATACATAAGCGTAGGGAGAAGCACTCCTCTATGTACTGCCAGCCTTGTTTTCTTATACACGTTCTCTCTTCATAAAGGTATACATGGCTCCATTTATTTCATTTCCTGCCAAAACTCTTCTCTCAATATCATAGTCACACTTTCCATCTCTCGCAAATTTTGAACCCAAATATACCAATTCTTTCACCTGTTCCACACTTTTCCTTAAACAAAAAACGCAACCCGTCATGTTTTACTCTTTTTCAAAAACCATTACTTTCGTCTTCTTTACATTCACTTTCATTCCTTTCCTTTTTAGCACATAATGTTAACCTTCAACTGCAACTCCTCCACCGTTGATGCCACTATTACCTGATCATCAGCGTATAAGAGGCATTTGACGGTTAATTTATTAATTCTCTAATCATACACACTCTCATGCAGTTCTTTCAAGCAACTACAATGTAAAGGTTAAACAGACACGGCGACGCTACACAACCCTGTCTCACATCTTTTTGAATGTGAAAAAAGACTTTGCAAGCTCCGTTGATCCTGAAACAAGCACTGGAACCCTCATAGAGAGATTTTAGAGTTCGTTTCAAGTTGCTGCTTACACCATACATACACAATATAGACCACAGTTCATTCCTCACCTCTCTATCATAGGCCTTTTCTAAGTCTACAAATATGCAATAGACTATTTTTTCTAAGGAAAAGACCGATACATACTTCCCCCTCCTTTCATAAATCCTGCTTAAACATCCCACATTTTTCCTTCAGTTTCATTCATCACTCTTTTTGTCAAAACTGTAGCATACAATTTGCCGACGATGCTGAGCCCTATATAGTTTAAAGCTATTATGTTACTCGTAATAATAAGTATAGTTTAAAGCTATTATGTTAATCGTAATAAGAGTAAAGTTAAAATATCCATTCTAAAAGAAGAAATATATAAGGTTAATAAATTAGTAAAATATACAAGAAACCAAAACTTAAGACCCTTAGAAAATGTAAAAAAATATTGTTTACCTAAAACTAGTAACAAATATGGTAATAGAATCTATACTTACCTATTGCCACTTATATTAAATAGCCTGCCTAGTCACATTGTTAAGGAGTTTGTCTCGGTAACTGAATTCACAAATACATTAAAAAGTTTAATAAAAAAATATTTCATAAGAAATCGCGATTTTACTTATATGGACTATAGCAAGTAACAGCGAATGAGGTGTGTGTGTGTGTGTGTTCGTGTGTGCGCGCGCGCGCATGTGTGTGTGTGCGCATGTACGTGCATACGCCCGATTCATTCATATTTTTGTGTGTATGCATGTATAAAAATATATTAATCATATTTATGATCATTATTTTCAATGTGTGTAGGTGTGCGCGTTAAAGTGAGTATGCACTACCGCGCGCATTATCAAATTACCATAAGTAGTTAGTAAGATTTTTGTATTCATAGTAATAAGATGTACTTTTTCAACCTATCAATGGTCCATTTGTATAGCGTTCCCTGCTCACCCAAAAACCGCAGTGGTTTAAGTGAGTAGCATTTTATGTACCTACATTACAAAAAATATGTATTTTGATCAAATAAAAAAAAAAAAATTTTGAGACTAATAATTTTGTGGTGTCCACTACTACATACTAATAATATATATAGGTACATAGATATAAAATAAAAACAAATGTAAACACTTACCTTACTTACAAAATAATCGTTCAGCAGTCGTGAGGCGCTCGTCGCGGAAATCGTATAGTAGAAATGTCTTACACATTCCTTAGAACAATAGCCTGACTGACGACGCGTGCGCCGGCCGCCTCCCGCCAGTCTGTAACTAGCTACCGCATAAGACGCATGTCGCTTGCAATCAGCTACTGTGTTACGTACGCTATACTAATCAGCTGTTTTTCTTCCATCTATTAATTTATTGTGCTTAAAACTTACCTTTCTGTGATGATCAACTGCTCCTTCTATTGTGCTTGTGCATATTAAACTTCGGGTGATGATAACATAATCGGACTGTTTTACTTACTCCCGATACGCACCGCCCCTAAACTGGTGACCCGCTGGAACATCTTCATCATCATCGAAAAACGTGAGTCAATACAATTTTATAAGCATGAGCAATCCAAACGAGGAAGAATTATACCACGATGGCGACGATGCAAGTAGTCCGAAAAGGACATTTACACCTCACGACATTTGTCGTGTCGGAGTCAAGGCTCCGCCCTTCTGGGCTGAAGAACCCTCAGTATGGTTTGCACAATTGGAGGGAAACTTTATATTAGCGGGTATCAAGGAGGACGAAACAAAATTCTATTACGTAATATCCAACCTTGAGCACAGATATGCAGCGGAAGTTAAAGATGTCATCGTTTCACCACCTGCAAAAGGAAAGTACGAGAAACTTAAAAGTGAACTCATCAAAAGACTCTCAACTACACGAGAAAAAGAGGTCAAACAACTACTCATGCACGAAGAGTTAGGAGATCGACGACCTTCACAGTTTCTCCGACACTTGCAACATCTTGCAGGCCCTAACGTACCCGATGATTTCCTACGTACTATCTGGACGAGTCGCCTACCCAATAGTATACAGACTGTTATAGCGTGTCAACCTAGCTCGGAATTACAAACGCTCGCAGAATTAGCGGACAAGGTTCATGATATAGTACCATCTTCACCACAAGTTGCCACCACTCAGCTAGCCTCAAACTCAGTTCTGGAAGCTATGGCCAAGCAGATCACTGCTCTTACCAAGCAAGTTCAAGCTCTTGCCACCACTTCAAACAGCAGGGATTCACGGAAGTCCAGATCCAGGACTAGGAACAATGAACGTGGACGCAGTACTAGCAGATCCCAGTCGAGCTACCGCAGATTTCCAAATTGTTGGTACCATCACAAGTTCGGGAGCAAGGCAAACAAGTGTATCAAGCCATGCGACTATGACTCATCGGAAAATGCTCAGGGCAGTCGCTAATGGCGACAAACGGCTGCCCTGCACCAACAACACCTGGTCGCCTGTTTGTCACGGATCGGTATTCGAAAATACAATTTCTCGTTGATACTGGCAGCGATATTTGTGTTTTCCCTTGCACCGCGCTCCGTAAGCATCGACCCGGCACCAACCAATACCAGCTATTTGCCGCTAACGGCACACCTGTTGCTACTTATGGCAGCATTTATCTAGAGCTGAACCTCGGTTTACGTCGTGCTTTTACCTGGTGCTTCACAGTGGCAGACGTCACTAAGGCAATAATAGGCGTTGACTTCTTATCCTACTTTGGTCTTGTCGTCGACTGCCGCCACCAGCGCCTTATAGACAATACTACCTCACTCAGCACACCAGCGACATCGGTAGAACCGTCGAACAACATATCTTCAGTGAAGACATTGATCGGCGAAACTTGGTATCACGACCTACTACGCAGTTTCCCAGAGGTAACGAGACCAGCTGGCACGCAGCGCTCGACAAACCATAGCACGGTCCATCATATTAGGACAACGCCAGGCCCACCTGTAAGCTGCGCACCGCGACGACTTGCTCCAGACAAGCTGAAAATAGCCAAGCAAGAATTTGAAGCCATGTTGAAGATCGGGACGGCAAGACCATCGGAGAGCCCCTGGGCTTCCCCACTACATCTCGCGCCCAAGAAAGAAAATCAATGGCGCCCGTGCGGTGACTATAGAATGCTGAATGCACGCACAGTGCCCGATCGCTACCGGATTCGACACATACACGATTTTACGCACAACATCGCCGGTTGCACAATCTTTTCTACCATTGATCTTGTCAAGGCCTATAATCAAATACCAGTCAGTGAAGAGGACATCCCAAAAACGGCTATTATAACACCATTTGGGCGTATACGAGTTCCCGTTCATGAACTTTGGCCTCAGAAACGCTAGCCAAACGTTCCAACGTTTCGTGGACGAGCTAACCCGTGGCATGGACTACTGCTTCGCTTACCTTGATGATTTTCTCATATTCTCAAAAGATGAGCAAGAACACGAAGTACATCCCCGCCAATTATTCACCAAACTTAAAGAGTACGGAATGGTAATTAATACATCAAAGTGTATTCTCGGAGCCAAAGAAGTTACCTTTTTGAGATACCAAGTAACCAGAAATGGCATAAAGCCCCTCGAAACAAAGGTCGAGGCAATTAAAGAATTTAGTCTCCCTAAGACGGTCAAAGAGCTCCGCAGATTCCTGGGTATGATAAACTTTTACCGGAAGTTCCTCCCTAGAGCAGCACAGATACAAGCTCCGCTTCACGCCTTACTCACAGGTTCGGTAAAAGGTTCACATCCTGTACAAATCACGGGAGATGCACGGACTGCCTTCGACGAATGCAAAGATAGCTTATGCCAAGCTACTCTTTTGGCTCATCCTGATATCGAAGCGCGTTTAGCGTTAATCACAGATGCTTCAGATAAAGCAATTGGCGCCGCATTACAGCAATTTAAAGACAATGCATGGCAACCTCTAGCATTCTTCTCCCGAAAGCTCAGTCCATCACAGCAGAAATACTCTCCGTACGACAGGGAGCTGTTGGTCATATACGAAAGCATACGTTACTTCAGGCATATGCTTGAAGCTCGCCACTTCACTGTTTTCACGGATCACAAGCCGATTTGTTACGCATTTTACTTGCGCAAAGACAACTGCTCGCCACGACAATTTCGACACCTTGACTACATATCACAATTTACTACAGATATACAACATGTCCAGAATTGAAGAGCTGACGCAACCAATAGACCTCACTACTTTGACTAAGTCTCAAGAGCACGACCACGAGCTTAAAATGCTAATAGAAGAAGGCTCGTCTCTTCAACTGAAGCAAATAAACATACCAGGAACTAGACTACCTCTGTATTGCGATGACAACATCTCAACTCTTAGACCTTTTGTCACGAAGCCATATAGACGACAAAAATTTTTGATAGTCTGCACTGCTTAAGCCACCCTGGCGTCAATGCGACAGTTAAGATGGTATCTCAACGTTATGTATGGCCTGGAATAAAAAGAGACTGTAGGGAATGGGCCAAAAGCTGTCATCAGTGTCAAGCAGCGAAAGTCAGTCGACACGTAACCTCTCCATTTGGCACATATAAATTGCCAGCAGCTCGATTTACATGTATCCACATCGACCTCATAGGACCACTTCCAATTTCAGACGGATACCGATACTGTTTAACAGCGATAGATCGGTTTACCCGGTGGCCAGAAGTGATACCTATACAGGATATGACTGCAGAAACGGTCGCCAAGGCCCTTCTATCAGGCTGGATAGCGCGCTTTGGCTGCCCAACAACCATTGTCACAGACAGAGGCAAGCAATTTGACTCAGCACTTTTCAAATGTCTCGCTAAGATTGCATGCTTTCAACATAAGCAGACTACAGCATATCATCCTGCCTGTAATGGAAAGGTAGAACGATTCCACAGGCAGCTCAAGGCAGCCATAGTCTGTCACGCTAACACAAACTGGACAGAAACACTTCCACTGGTGTTACTCGGCATAAGAAGCGCTGTAAAGGAAGATCTCCAAGCTTCATCAGCAGAGCTCGTTTATGGAGAACCAATAAGATTACCTGGAGAGCTATTCCATTCAGCTACATCAACAAGTACAGATGTGACAGATTTCACAAACCGGCTACGATTAATCATACAGAAGCTTCAACCGAAACCAGCGGCCAGACACTGCAAAAGAAACATATTTGTCTTTAAAGACTTAGCCACAACGAGACATGTTTACCTACGTGAAGATGCCGTCCGTGGCGCTCTGCAGCCAGCCTACTCAGGCCCGCACGAAGTCATAGAAAGAGATGAGAAGGTCTTCAAATTACTAATAAAAGGCAAACCAACATCTGTTACCATAGATAGGCTAAAACCTGCTTATGTACTTACCGATAACACCCACGCTCCACCAGAACCGGAATCGCTACCTGAAAAAATAAACTTAGATACGAGTACTAACTTAAATACAAATAAAACCACTAGATCAGGAAGAATAGTTCGGTTCCCAAATTATTATCGACCGTAGGACGGTCTCTGGGGGGGAGTGGTGTGGTGTCCACTACTACATACTAATAATATATATAGGTACATAGATATTAAATAAAAACAAATGTAAACACTTACCTTACTTACAAAATAATCGTTCAGCAGTCGTGAGGCGCTCGTCGCGGAAATCGTATAGTAGAAATGTCTTACACATTCCTTAGAACAATAGCCTGACTGACGACGCGTGCGCCGGCCGCCTCCCGCCAGTCTGTAACTAGCTACCGCATAAGACGCATGTCGCTTGCAATCAGATACTGTGTTACGTACGCTATACTAATCAGCTGTTTTTCTTCCATCTATTAATTTATTGTGCTTAAACCTTACCTTTCTGTGATGATCAACTGCTCCTTCTATTGTGCTTGTGCATATTAAACTTCGGGTGATGATAACATAATCGGACTGTTTTACTTACTCCCGATACGCACCGCCCCTAAAATTTTAAAAAGCGATAATGGAGGTAGAGGAGGAATTTCTAAACATTAAAATTCTAAACCTATCTATTTAAAATACATGAGACTGATTGATTGCCTAAAAAAGTTAAGATCTTTTTTAAAATAGCTATATGCTACTACTTATATATAAGTTGGTTGGGTATTTTATACTGTTCTATTAAATTTAGTGTTAATATGAAAATAACAAATAAAATTTCGTAAAATAAATATCGTTGGGAATACTCATACTCATACAACGCCATCTGATTCCAAACTAAGCAGGCAGAGCTTTTACAGAGGGCATGACAGGGCAGAGGTATACTATACGCTCACATTTCACCGTATGCACTTTTGTCCCACGTAATGGGTTGTGAGCCTATTGCAATGTAGAAATAGACAGGCGCAGGTTGCGGAGACCAGCTGTTGAAAATTTTCAAAACGCCCATCTTGCCTTCAACTGGGCTTAACGCCTGCGAGGACCGAGGACTAGCCATAGTGAAAGTCGATTGACATTCAATTTTTAATTATTTTAGTTGTCGAATTTTATTATAAAACAAACTAATTTTAATTGTTTTAGTTATAATACCAACTGGTTCCTGAATAAATATTCGTAATTATTAAAATATGTTATCATTTTTGGTAATAATCAGACTTAAACCTTAAATATCCAGCCAAATAGTATATTAATTTAATATTAAACTAACTTAACACTAATTAAGTCTTTTTAGTTTTTAGAAGACAACTGCTGTTTAGTATTAAGGAGGCCTATAACCACCTACATAATTATGACAGCCTAAAATAAACAAAAAAAATAGTATTCAATTCAAATTTAAGGGTCAAAATATGTGGTTCATATACTATCCATATAAAAAAAAATACAACGCTACTAACATCTGGCTAATATTTAAGTCCGAATAAACAACGGAAGTCCTAATTGCAAAATTTTAGTTGCGTTTTGCCAAAAAATCATGTTTTTTTAATTCGGTCACTACATAGGCTGCAATAAAAGTATCGGAAATGGAACATTTCCACTGTTCCTGTCTTATTAAAATCTTTTTAATAGAAACCTCCTTGGTTTTAAAAATCGAATACCATTTATTTATTTAAAAAAAAGATTCTCGGTCTTGTCACAAGGTTTTGTCAAACTAGTTTAGTCGTTGAGAAAATGGAATTGACTCGAGAAAATTCAAGAGCAATGATTTATTATGACTTTCGAAGTGGTTTACCACAAAAACAGCGTGTTGACCGGATGATTTCTGCATTTGGTGATGAAGCCCCATCCAAAACCACAATTTTTCGCTGGTTTGCTGAATTTCAACGTGGACGTGTCAAACTCAGTGATTATCCCCGTCAAGGTAGTCCAAAAACTGCAGTCACCCAAGAAAACGTTGATGCTGTGCGTAAGCTGATTGAGGAAGATCGACATGTGACATACCGCGAAATTCAGACATCAGGCAAGGCAACTTTAGACATTGGCATGAGTCAAATACAAATAATCTTGCATGAACAATTAGGTGTAAAAAAGTTATTTTCCCGATGGATACCGCATTCGCTCTGTGAAGAGCAAAAAGCGGCTCGCGTTACTTAGTGCGTCAGAACTCTCGAAAGATTCCCCGCAGGATCCTCAAATGCTGTATACAACATCGTAACAGGTGACGAATCCTGGATATACGCGTACGAACCCGAAAAAAAAACCAGTCACGAGTTTGGGTGTTCGAAAATGAGTTAAAGCCAACAAAAATTCGTTCACGGAGTGTTGCAAAAAAAATGGTGGCCACGTTTGTCTCCAAAACCGGCCATGTTGCGACTATTCCTCTTGAAGGACAAAGAACGGTTAAAGCAGAATGTATACAACATCGTAACAGGTGACGAATCCTGGATATACGCGTACGAACCCGAAAAAAAAACCAGTCACGAGTTTGGGTGTTCGAAAATGAGTTAAAGCCAACAAAAATTCGTTCACGGAGTGTTGCAAAAAAAATGGTGGCCACGTTTGTCTCCAAAACCGGCCATGTTGCGACTATTCCTCTTGAAGGACAAAGAACGGTTAAAGCAGAATGTATACAACATCGTAACAGGTGACGAATCCTGGATATACGCGTACGAACCCGAAACCAAAAACCAGTCACGAGTTTGGGTGTTCGAAAATGAGTTAAAGCCAACAAAAATTATTCGTTCACGGAGTGTTGCAAAAAAAAAGGTGGCCACGTTTGTCTCCAAAACCGGCCATGTTGCGACTATTCCTCTTGAAGGACAAAGAACGGTTAAAGCAGAATGGTATGCTAGCATTTGTTTGCCACAGGTCGTTTCTGAACTCCGTAAAGAGAACTGCAACCGCCGCATCATCCTCCATCACGATAATGCGAGTTCTCACACCGGGCTCAGAACAAAAGAGTTTTTAGAGCAAAAAAACATAGAATTATTAGACCATCCGCCGTGCAGCCCCGACCTTAGCCCCCAGATTTTCATCACCTGAAGAAGCTGTGGACGCCTACAAAACGGCCATTTTGGATACCCCAACTTCCGAATGGAATGGTTGCTTCAATGATTGGTCCATCGTATGGAAAAATGTGTCGAATTTCGCGGAGAATACTTCGAAAAGCAATAAATACATTTTTAAATAGTAATGTTGTGTCACTTCCTTGATTCCCGAAATTTTCAGTACCGCTCTCGTATAATACTAAGCGTGCGAAGCTATAATAATTATATTTTTACCGAACCCTCAGAGCAAATGTTCGACTACTTGACTGGCTTTTTGTTAAATGTAGTTCTTTGAAAATTTTACATGAAGAACAGGGTTCCATTTAGAACAATATTTGTTTTGCAAACTGTTAATTGTGAGTGTATTAGGTGGAAAAGTCAATTGACATATGCTTGTTTGGAAAGATTATGAAGTTTAAGTACTGTAAAAGGTTACAGCAAAGTCCTTTCGAACTACAGCCAGTCGTCAAATTTTGACTTTATCGCAAGCTCAAATGAGTACCTATTGGTAAATTCTGATAGTAGTAGGTTAGCGTGATTTGTGAAAACCTGCAGGAAGTTGCTAGACACTCAATCACGATGTTTGTTACACAATTAATAATATACTTGAGATGAGTACACAACGCATCTGGTGACATTTACTATGGGAGTCAACAACTTCACCCTCAGTAAGCATCAAAGGCTGGTTCCGAAATTCGAGGTTTGTTTTCCTACTCTTCTCCGTGGCCACGCTCAAAACTCTGACTCTTATGTCTGTTTTCTAGCAAAGTGTACCACTGCAGATGAGGTTGGCTTTGAGTAAAGATCTTGGTGAGATGACCCAAATTTAAAATTAAATACAAAATAGATTTGCCCAATAAAGTGAGACACTTAAAGATGACGGATAAAACTTTATAATCCAAATAATTATTTGTTAGATATAATTATAACGAAAAGGTTTAAAGAGGATCAGAAAACTAATTCCAAGAAAGAAAATAACAAGCATAAGCAAACACTTTGTTTTAAAAATACACATTGTTGGCAGGAACAAAGTAAAGAAGACAGGCTAAATGAGGAAAAACGGAAAATTGGTAAAGAATTTCTGAAGGACACGAACAAAGAGAACACTATAAAAAAGGAAATTTTCGTGTGACGAAAATAGATTAAATTCATTTACAGTGATAAAAGTAACTTGGTTTGGGTAGGACAGGAAGTAGCTATGGCCTGTGCCTTATAGGAGCAACATTCTGACCCTGGCCGACCTGGACAGGACATCAGTGCATTGCCATAATATGATGTAGATTAATGCCTAAACCATAACGGTCTTAATGCGTCACAAATTTACTTAAATTAGCTGATGACCGCGAAGTGTATTTCTTCAACATGCCTGTACTTCTAATTAATTTTTTCATCGTATGCTACCTTCAGTCTAGTTTTTCATGATATCCCATATCTTCTACTGAAACCGGTGAAGATGTATACGATAGAATCCCTAAGATCAAGTTTCCTACTATCATAGGAGACCTGCTTATAATTATAAACCGCATACTTTGCATTTGTATCGATTTAGTTCTAGTCCGATACTACCAGGACTTTAATTGGTCGCGCTAATAAGTGTCTAGCACATACGACGTTTTAGCCTTTTTGTTACCACCTCTCTAAAAAGGCAACGGTTTCAAAATTTCTTACAAATTTAACATCTAAAATCGACACATTTTATTTTATTAAATTTATTCGGCTCTTTAGACCCACCCAGTTTCGTGCTTCGGAAGGCACGTTAAGCCGTTGGTCCCGGTTACCACTAAAATGGCAGTCGTTAAGCCAAGTTGAAGGCTTTATGGGCGGCTTAAAAAGTTTCAACAGCAGGTCGCCACAGCCTGCGCCTGTCCATTTCAACACGGCAATAGGCTCACCACCTGTTACGTGGGACAAAAATGTGGGCATAAGGTGAAATGTTGGTGTTTATAATGCCTCTGCCTTCCCCTTCGGGGATAAAGGCGTGACAATATGCATGCATGCATGTATCGATAGATTAAAAACAGTCAGCTGTTTATTTAAAAAAATATTGTAATGTTGAAATAGAAATTATCACAATCAATCAATGAAATCAACTTATGGCAACGCTGGACATAGACTTATCCTTATTAACGCCACAACACACGGTTCATTCCGTTACAGTAAGTTTATACTGCGTAAAGTCTGAAAGCAAAATTTTCTTAAAGCTGATCGATTTCTAATAAAAAGCTAATCAATAATGTTTATAACTTGAAAGATTGGGTCACATTTAATAGCACTTTGAATGGCAGGTGTAGTTTATAGCTAAAGTTTTGAGAGCCTATAAGACCTCTACAGAGAAGAACGGAAAGTTGTAAAAAGGAAAGGAAGTTATAACGTTTTCTCTTAACTTGTGATTTACTCTCTACTATTTCTAGCGTAATTCTAGTTTAAATTATAAGCAATTTAGTAGGCAAGTATGAATTTGTAACAAATTAAATAATGGAATTGGTTTTTTTATACTGTTGATTGATGGCATTTGGTCGAACTTACTACACATTTTAAATAACACCATTTGCACTGTTCCACAAAATTTACTTTATAAACACAGCCAGTTTCGCCTCACGGTATTCTCAAAGGTACATATAACGGGTTTTTTTATTTCTAAATATTATATTAATACCTGTTTCTTGGCAGCAAATGTTTCATTCTTAAAAATCACATTAATAAAAACACTTCCTACTATAACAATTTTGGCAGATTTTATATAACATAATGTTGTTTATAACACGCCTTACCCCAAAGGGGTAGTAAAGGCATATTATACCTACTAGCCACGAGTCAGCGGGGCCACGAACGCTTCAATAATAACATAATATCTAAAAAAATATCAGTATTTATTTCAAACCAACGCGCAATAATTTAAAAGAATTTTAATACAAAGATAGATAGCAATTTTAATACAAAGATTACTAGCGGACCCGATAGAAATTGTCCTGCAGTATACCGACTTCACGGCCTTTTTTTATTTGTGAATATATTATTAGCTGTATACCCGCTATCTACTGTGTATGGCGGTGCGCCCTATATAAAGGCGCGCCAATTCGAGCAAAGTCCTTTTTACTTGCTGGTCGCTGAGACGTCAATACCAAGGATACGTGAGCCATTCCTTTTGTGATCATTTGTAGGTGTAATTAAGTGAGTTCGTGTGAGTTG
The DNA here is from genome assembly GCA_948477245.1 of Thumatha senex. Classification (NCBI taxonomy): domain Eukaryota; kingdom Metazoa; phylum Arthropoda; class Insecta; order Lepidoptera; family Erebidae; genus Thumatha; species Thumatha senex. The sequence continues at coordinate 8,512,231 of OX419731.1, read as the reverse complement.
TATCGTTGCTAAAGTGCTGGAGATTTGTTCCAATTTTAGTAATAAATTTAAGACATAATTAAATAATCAATTAAAAGCTGTAAAATAAATAATTAAGTTGTTTGTGAGTAAATTTCTTTATTAAATCCACTCCTGTTCGTAACATCAGAAGTGGGATTCGAATGCTGATAAGCCCCGAAGGTCATTCTTGTTTTGTAAAAAAAACGTTGATTTATCAAAATAATGTCTGTACTTAGAAATGTAAAATTCGAACGGTGTTTAACTGCGCGATTCTTTTTAACGGTTAACAAAGGAAATGCCTGGTTACTCGTTGTGGACCAACTCCTATAGTGGTGATGCTGAGGAAGCTGCGCATTTGTGAGGACCAGTTACTTTAGTTCTAGTTCCTGTGCATCTGCGAACACGTGCTACATCAGAAGTTACACGGCAAGGAGCTTAGCTGTGGCATCGCCGTGACGACTGCCATGCTGCTGCAACCAACTGCGTCAGCTACCGCAACATCATCTGACGTGGTCACGTTACCGCGGCCGCGAAAGGCTCGACAAAACCATCCTCGCCGGGATGTTCCGCATGCGCAGTCGTGAACCGCGACGCTATATAGCACGACTGATCGTATTATTGACGACATACGATCCATCAATACCACGGTGAGATCTAACCAACCTTACTATGTTTCGAATTTTGATCCAAGTTTTAATGGGTGCGAAGAGGTAGACAGTACTAAGAATAAACAATTGGAGTGATAAGTGTCTCATTGAAAGTTGTTTAAAGGGTAATGCTAAATCTTGGCTCAACGATCAATTTTCGTCGCTCAAATTCCCAATGATCGTAGTTGGACCAATTTTAAGAAAGAATTTAAACGTTTGTCCCCTTGAAAACCGGGTATTGCAGATTGTATATGAAGTTATGAGTACCAATAGTGAGCATACGCAGATTATGCTTACCGGTCTTTATTAATATTACGCATAGTTAGAGGTTTATGTGACGAGTTAATGTCTGCAATAGTAACATGAGTTGAACAAGGTCCTGAGAAGACTCTTTGAATTGATTAATGAGTTTACTGGTTTCTGGTTTTTTTTTATTACTGGTACAGCTACCTCCACTGTTAATACAGGTAGCCTATCAATTAAAATAAACTGCAGCGCGCAGCCGTCGTTCAAGAAGCCGCCGCGCTCCTTGCCGTTGGCGAGTCTACGGCGCGCTCATCGCAGCGGGCAGCCGTCGTTCGAGGAGTCGCCACGCTCCTTGCTGACGGCAAGTCTACGGCGCGCTAGTCGTAGCGCGCTGCCGCCACGCTCCTTGCTAATGGCAAGTCTACGACGCGCTAGTCGCAGCGCGCAGGCGTCGTCAGTGGAGCAGCCGCGCTCGTAGCAGCGCGCAGGCGTCGCTCGTGGAGCCGCCGCGCTCCTTACTAATGGCAGGTCGCCGGTGCGCACGTAGCAGCGCGCAGGCGTCGCTCGTGGAGCCGCCGCGCTCTTTGCTAATGGCAAGTCTCCGGCGCGCCCGTAGCAGCGCGCAGGCGTCCCTTACCTATTTACGACGTAGCTCAAGACTGGTCTAAAAAAATAACATATAAAATATCGTTTTATTTGTTACAGCTTAGAAACTTGGCTATGAGTGAGATAATTATTTACAATGGTGTCTTATCAATTCTTAAATATTCTTAGTCAAATTATTATTCATTTATGATTTAAACGGTTATCCATACCTCCATTATGCGTTTTGTATTTTATGATAAATTATCTTTAGGCGTATAACAATTATACCCTTTACATTTATGCTGATTACAATTATGATAAAAAAATTAGAGTAAGTTAATGTTATGCCAATAAAACCATTAACCCTTTATAACACTCTGCTTATCATAATTTATGCGAGAAAACTTTATGCTGTAACTGTTTTACCAAACTACATTATGCTGAAAAAATTATGCGATCGAAACCACTGGTATTACTTAAGCCTCAATATAATCATATATAATATAAAATCAAGCCTCAGGACATGTGCTCAGATTTGAATTCTGGATCGGATCAAATATTTAATAGATCCACAACTGTTTGTTTCGTTGTTTGGGTGTATGTATTTAAAAATTATCAGTTGCCTAGATCTCATATGCTAATTTTACCTTAATTTTGGCCTAGACGAGCGAAAATAAGCTCATTACAAAATTCAGAGAAGAAAATGACGTCTTACCCCGATGTAACTAGATAAAAAAGTATAATAAATCTTCAAATAACAAACAAAACAACTTTACAAAAACACAAAGTATCAATGGAATCTTAAAACTTTGAAGACACTTAATTTGTAAGAAAAACAACAGAATAAGGATATAAAATACGCAGTCCTGCTTTGAATAAGATGCTATCAAGTTAATTGGAACAATAAAACAAGTACAATACAAACTATATCGACGAAAGACTGCACAAGGTATAATAAAATAAAATAAATAAATATCCATCACGCCTTATCCCCGAAGGGGTGGCAGAGGCATATTATATGCCCACTTTTCACCGTGTGGATTCCTGTCCCACGTAATAGGTGGTGAGCCCATTGCCGTGTTGAAATAGACAGACGCAGGTTGTGGCTACCTGCTGTTGAAATTTTTTAAGCCGCCTATAAGGCCTTCAACCAGGCTTAACGACTGCCATTTTACTGGCAACCAGGACCAACGGCTTAGCGTGCCTTCCGAAGCACGGAAACGCTCGCAAATGTAAATGCCACAAAGTGGTCACCCATCCGACGACCAGCCATAGTGAAAGTTGCGTACCTCAGTGATCGTTTACCGAACACTGAGACCGCGGGGCCACGAGCGCTTCACAAGGTATAATCTTGTTAGAAACGATTACTGCGATAAGCAGTTTTTTGTTATAAGGTGTGTGATCCTTTGTGACATTTTCATCTACGAGAGATTCTGTACTTTATAAGATACGTTAACCTTGTGATTCCCGTTACCAATAACACAGCAGTTAGTTAGAGGTAAGGCCTTTAACTAACTGTTATGTATTGGTAACGGGAATTGTTATTGGTGTATCCCGTGTCTTTATTGTGCACCATTATTGGCGGTCTTATCGCTATAAGCAATCTCTTCCAGACAACCTTAGTATCAGAGAGATAGTTGATGGCGCACTTACAAGACTTACAACTGTTTAGAATATATGTTTGTCTACCACATCCATACAATGTAGAAAGAGAAGAAATGTACTTACTGAGGTGTCCTAATCTAAGCGTGCGTTGCTATTTTATTTTGTTGTAAATATGTTCTATTCTTAGTTCAAAAACGTTGAAATCCGAAATTAAATATTTATATATTTTGAGTGTCCATTATTGAAAAGTAATGAAATTCTCTTTTATTTCTTCAAACATAAAATTTGCTTGAAATAGTGTTTTTTTTTATTCCACCTGAGAAATACCGCCAAAAAATCTCTGTAGAAATTATTTTTCAACACAAAATTAGTTTATTACATTCAAGATTTTACTGTTTTTGTGTGTGTTGAGTTACATTTATTTGGTTTATATAATCTGAATATTTATACTAAGTACATCTTGCTTGTCTTACAAAATTTGGGCTTACAGGTTATTTTAAATTTATTTACTGTCAGTATTCTAATTTCGTTGGTTATATAGAATCGTATACATTGCCCCCACAAAAAAAAATGATTTTTTTTTGGAGAGTAGCATGTAACTTATTATTTTTATGCTTAGTGGCACTTGTAGTTAGTTTTTTAGTTGACACTTTTGTTTTAAAACATGTCTGTTTTTCTGCACATAAAGTAAATACTAAAAAAAAAACTAAACTATCTTCACGCTGTATCTCTGACGGGGTAGTCAGAGAGGACAGTACGCCAGACTTTGCTATCCATGCATACTTCTTTCGCTTTCTGCAGATTCATTGATCGCTTCATACATGATCCTCTGGGTATCTGAGTACTTTAGAATTTTCCTTTTTTGAGCAATCTGCTGACATGGTCTTCATATCTAAGTCTCGGCGTACCCTGACTCCTTCTACCCTCTACTTTCGCACAATATATATATTCTTCGACAATCGTTCCTCACTCATTCGTTGGACGTGTCCAAACCAACGGAGCCCGCCCTTTTCCAGCTTAACGCTGACACTTTCATGCAAACCTGCCATATTGCGTATCACATCGTTACAAAACGGCCAAAAAAAAACTTGTACATATAATTGTGATATAATGACCAGAATGTCAATTTCTTAGAAAAGGACCAAACTAGTATATTGCTCTTACAGCTCTTTTTTATAATATTAATACGGTATTGATGTCTGCTAAATCTCCCCAGAGAAAAACTCCGTATAACATGATGCTATGGAGATAACTGATTAAAATAAAATTATTTGAGTCAATTCAACATCAGTGAGCTGTTCAATTATTTTTATTGCATATGCAGCAGAATTTAATTAAGCAGTCAATTTTCGTACATGTGGCCCCCACTGCAACTTTGAGTCAATAGTTTTATTTATCACTAGCTGATGCCCGCAGTATCACCCGCGTGGTGATTTTTTTCCGTACCTGTTTCCAACAGGGTATATAGTTTATCTAAGAGTTTATAAGTTGGTCACAGTTATCTTTAATATAAGACAATATATAAAAAAAAGTAGACGTCTAGAATCCATCGACCTATCCTTTTGGGGATAAAGGCGGGGATATAGTCATGTTTGTAACATAAAACATCTGATACAAATTCCCATGACTACACGAAGCCGTCTGCAGCCCTAGCAAAGTGCCTTAATGCATGCCATTTCATACAATAAAACAAACATATTCCATACCAAATCAGTACCCCTGTTATATTAAAATAAATAATAATATAAAGCTAAAGAGTTTGTATGTTTGTTAGTTTGGTTGAACGCGCCAATCCCTGGAACTACTAAATTATTTTTGTGTTGGATAGCCCAACGAGAAATGCTATAGGCTATCATCACGCTACTACTCAGGAGAGCGGAGTAGTAATCATAAATGTCAACAAATCGGGCAAATGTGCATACATATAATATATATGTTACGGGTAATGCAAGAAGAAGGAGTAAACCTAGGTTCAAAGTCTTTGAAAAAATAATCTTGAATCAAATGCTATCCCATTTTAATAGTCATAAAATACTCCATGCGAATCAATTTGGGTTTACGAAAGGGCGCTCAACTTCCGATGCTGGTGTTGAGTTATTAAAATATATTCATGAAGCTTGGGAAGACAAGCACGATGCATTAGGTATATTTTGCGATCTATCAAAGGCTTTTGATTGCGTTCAACATGAAACGCTGTGCAAAAAATTACACCACTATGGAATAAGAGGCAAAGCTCTCGACCTTCTGTCTTCATATTTGAACAATAGAATACAGAGGGTCGATATTAATGGTACACGTTCTGTAGGATACATGGTTACAATGGGTGTGCCGCAAGGCTCGATACTTGGGCCATTCTTGTTCCTCATTTATATTAATGATTTACCATTTTATGTAGGGGACAGGAATAAGATTGTTTTGTTTGCAGATGACACCTCATTAATTTTTAAAATTAAAAGACAATTAGATAACTATGACGATGTAAACAATGCAATCGCAAGAGTAATTCATTGGTTCAGCTCAAATAATCTTTGCCTTAATGAAAATAAAACTAAATGTATAAAATTTACTCTACCAAATGTAAAACAAGTTGCGGCCAATGTTCAACTGAATGGACAAGTGTTAGAGTTTGTAGAATCAACTGTGTTCCTAGGTATAGCTATTGATGCCAATTTGCAGTGGGGCCCACACATAGAAAAGACAGCCTCTAGATTAAGTTCGGCTGCATACGCTGTAAAAAAGATTAGGACTCTAACAGATGTGGATACGGCTAGAATGGTTTACTTCAGCTATTTTTATAGTATTATGTCTTACGGTATTCTCCTTTGGGGGAGTGCTGCAGATTTAAATATTATTTTTGTTCTACAAAAGCGGGCTGTACGCGCTATTTATAATTTGGGCCCCAGAGTTTCTCTCCGAGAAAAATTCAAAGAAGTAAATATTCTAACCGTACCATTACAATACATTTTTGCCAATCTTATGTATGTCCAGAAAAATCTATCACAGTTTTCTAAACTCTGTGATAAACATAATATAAACACTAGAAATAAAAATAATCTTTCAGTCCACCACAGTCGACTACATAAGATTGGCGATTCTTTCCAGGGTAACTGTATACGCTTTTACAACAAGCTTCCCTGTGACCTGAGAAATTTACCTTTAAATAAATTTAAAAAGTTTATTAAAAACAAGCTTTGTGAAAAAGGTTTTTACTCCGTTACAGACTATTTGCAGGACAGGGACGCCTGGAAATGATCTGCTGGCGAAGTGAAATAATATTAAATTGTAAATAGGCCATCAAAAAAAAAGCCTTCCTAAGTTTCTTGCCGGTTCTTCTCAGGTGGGCCGCGTTCCGAACCGGTGGTCGCTTTAAATATTTTAAATAGTGTATGACATTTTGTAAGCGCCGTTAAAATGGTCTATGCAAAATAAAGATATTTTTATTTTATTTTTATTTTATTTTTATCCGGGTTGACTTAGTATTACCCAAGCTTCTTGGGTAAAGTCCGAATAATAAGAAAAATAAAATGGATAAAATCGAAATGATTGTTGAACAATACAGAGTGGCGTGGCGCTCGGTGGCCGCTACGGCGGCCCACTCGCTACGCTCGCGTCTTCTGTTATCTAAACTGTCTTCTGTTAATTTTTTTTTTTTAATTGAGGTGAGTCACAAGTCGTGATTTTAACACTTTCTCAAAAATTTTTGACAAGATAGGTAACAGAGAGATTGGTCTGTAGTTTTTCGGATTACTTTTAGAGCCCTTTTTGTACACCGGAATTAACTATTGCCAATTTCATTTGATCGGGAAAGACAGATTCATTTATACATTTATTAAAAAACAAGGAAAGTGGCTATGCAAGTAAATTGATGTTCTCTTTAATAATTTATATTGACATTTCGTCAAAGCCACATGACTTTATGTTACTCATTTGTTGTACTATCTTAGTGATTTCGTTAGCATCAGTAAGTTCAAAATTTAAGACATCTTCAACCTTGGTGGTAAAATTTACAATTTAGGTAAAACTACACGCGTTAATGGTCACTGTTCTAACATAATCTAACCTTTACTTATTATTCGGACTGTAACGTTCAAAACCAAGGGTAACCAAGAAGCTTGGGTAGTACTTAGTCAACCCGGATAAACCTAGGTTTACTCCATCTTCTAGCTTTATCCGTAACATATACATTATTGTAAAAGCGACACGAATAAATGAATGTGACGGGATTTCAAAGTATGACACGGGCAAAGCCACGGGTCAGCTAGTGTTAGTATATATTAGTTATTATTCTACAGAATATACAAGACGAAGAAATTTTCGACCATTGATTTTCATACGATATAATCATTCTGTAAGTATCTAGTTTACTCTCAGTCCAACGAATCGAGTAAGAGAGTAATAAGCTATAATAGTAATCTGCACATTGTCATTTATCTGATTCAACTTCTGTAATCCAACACTTCAGTTTCCCAGTATCTCTACCTACTTACGTCTCATCTAACAGCTTCCTTTTTTACAAAGTATTCTCCTTTTCTCCCTCTAAATGCGACTACAGTTATAACATGTATTTATTTATTTTAGCTATAACATAATTTCTAACATTATATCTATCATCTCTCTAAGGTTTCTCTGACCAGGAAAAACTATCATGAAATAATTTGTTATCAAATGATTTTGTAATGTTTGTAATTAGGTTCAAGTCAAATATATATCTACAGTGCGTTTATACTCTTCTTTACCTTAGTGTCTTTCCAATACTTGCAAACTTTACCTGGATTTGAAGAATGGGGTCTGATTTTATTGGATAATAAAAACAGCTTACGATTTTGCTTCTAGTATTGCCATTTGATGGTATATAATCACTGCACTGTGGCTAATAACTGAATACAGACATGGAGTTTATGGCCAATTGCTGGGAGATGTCTAAGAAAAAGGAACCCGACCTCCCAAACTCTTACTTCAGATGTAACTGGGACTAACATTAACATATTTCCGACTAAACTACGTAACCTGGACTTCTGTTTTGTACTGGACTGCATACTTAACAGAATTAAAGTTGTAACTCCTGAACCATTTCATAGGAACATAAATTTTACATACCTTTTATTCCCTGCGTTTTAAAGATTATAAAATCTATGTCTCCGGTGAAGAGACAATCCAAACAAGCAATATTTCGTATCTAATTCTTATCTATCTAGAGACCTTAATCGGTTTTTGGGATATTTTTGTATAAATACTTAAAAATTTTAATGTATATATACTTAAAAAAATAAACATATTAGAGATGTTCTATTGGGGATGAGAAGATTTGAGCACAAATCCTACAATTTCAAAATAACTAACATCGTGTATGAGCAGCGACTAGCTTGTCGCCTTGTCCTATGTCAGATTGTTGACAAGGGGGTAACAAACATACATGCTTAAAACCCCTAGCTAGCATAAATTCGTTACGGGTATAAAATAAAATTAAATGTCTGTTCGTTGTTTCCTAAACATACTACATGTATTTAACTAACAGAATGTAGTAAGGTAATTTTTTTTTAAATTTGTAATGGCTGTGTCATACAGCCAGGAAGGGTTCGTTAGTAAAACGCTAAGATGAAAGAAAAAAAAAGTTTAATTCTTCGCCAAACGATGATTCATAATATAGATGAAAAATATAATGTGATAATGATACTGTGATTGTTCCATTATCACAGCACGCGTCACCAAGTCTAACCGTTATGTCTCCTTCCTTATTATGCGTTAACATAACCCTATTAAACAAAAAAGAACACAAAAATCAATCCACGTTTAGAAAAGATATATAATGTAACTGAACATCATTCTTTTTATGACAATCTATCAAAAATATGACAAAATTATTTACCCAGAAAGATATATTTGGGTAAAGTCACTAGAGAATAAATAGAAATGATATCTAAACTTAAGTTAGAGTTTCTTTGATTTATGAACCCTTAAACAACGCCATAAAAAAAATCTTCCAAATTGCTCAGTGTATTCATCATATTTATTCTGTTACGTATAAAAATGTGGCCGACCTCAGAGCCTCATACAACAGAGCGACGAAGGCCAGCAAAAGGGCCTTTATTAGAGCGGGTGCCTAGCGCATAACGCGTCTTGTCCAGGAGCTTACCTCGCATCCAACGGGTAGCCGTGGCCGTATATTATAACTGGCCAAAGTCGTGAAATCTAACTTCTTGCCGACCTTTGCTGCCACCGTTGCGGTACCATAACGGAACCCTGGCTCATAAGGCTCGAGAGAAGGCGGACTTATTAGACAATCTCTTCGCGGCCAATTCCCGGATCAACCACCGTGGCAAGCAGCCTCCGATAATTGCGAGTTGTGGTAATGCAATGCCAGAAATTATTTTCAGGCAGTGCGACGTTAGGAAGGTGCTGCGGTCGCTCCACATCCGTAAGTCCAGTGGCCCCGATGATATTCCTGCGGTGGTACTTAAGAGGTATACAGCGGAGTTGACTCCAGTGCTAACACGCCTGTATCGCCTGTCCTACTCTACGGGTAGTGTGCCGGATGCGTTCAAGGAGGCTAACGTGCAGCCGATCCCCAAGAAAGGGGATAGGGAAGACCCAGGCAACTATCGCCCCATAGCCGTCACCTCAGTCATCTGTAAGGTTTTTGAGCTCATCATAAACAAGCAGCTCATGCGTTATCTGGAAGATTACTCCTTAACAAACGACCGGCAATACGGATTTAGGCTGAAACGGTCAACGGGTGATCTTCTGGCATACGTTACACACCTTTGGGGTGAGGCTATGGACAAGCATGGCGAGTCCTTGGCCATCTGCCTGGACATCGCCAAGGCTTTCGATAGTGTCTGGCATGCATCACTTCTTTCTAAGCTTCATGGCCTACCACCTCAACTATGCACATAGCTCGCCAGCTTTCTGCACGAGCGCCGTATTCGAGTCCAATGTGACGGTCAGGCCTCAGACTGCCTGCAGATAAATGATGGCGTTCCGCAGGAGTCCGTTTTGTCCCCCAATCCCTTTCCTCTGCATATCATCACGATATGTTGTCCCTGGGCACTATACATTGCTATGCAGATGATAGTACGTTGCATGGGAGCTATGTAAGTCACCCGACGGCAAAGCGGACGGATGTTGAGGCTAAGAGGGGACAAGTTGTGACGGAACTCGATCGGAGTCTGGACCGCATCTCTCGATGGGGTTCCGATAATCTGGTCGAATTCAATGCCAGGAAAACGCAGGCGTGTGCATTCACTGCTAAATTATGTCCTTTCCTTCCCCTTCCAACTCTTCAGAACACAACACTACCACTGCAGAATTACCTCAGCATTCTGGGGTTGGACGTTCGTCGAGAGCTTAACAATAAAAATTACATCGAGGGGTGAATCAATTTGGCCTCTCGCAAGATCGGAGTCCTTAACAGGGTAAGGCGGTTTTTCACGCCGGAACAGAGATGCTTATTATATAAGTGTCAGATTCGTCCGTGCGTGAAATACTGCTCACATCTCTGGGATGGCTCTGACAAGTACCTACTTGAAGCTCTCGACGCGTTACAGCGACGTGCCATCCGCATTATAGACTGTCTAGAAGTTACTGGCAGTCTTGAACCGTTGGAGATGCGCAGAACGGTCGCCAGCTTAGCTGCATTTTACCGCATCTACCAGGGTGAGTGTTCTGAAGAACTCTTCCAATTGATCCCACCCTCCCCCTTCCGTCGTACAACATGGGCGGGGCAGAGATGTCATCCTTACACTGTGGACACCATCGTGCCTAAAACCGAATGATTCAGTAAATCTTTCATGTGTCGCACCATAAAAACATGGAACTCTCTGCCAGCGCACGTGTTTCCCTCCTCCTACAATCCTGGGTCCATTAAGAGAAGCGTGAAAAGGCATATATCTGGGCCGTCAAGATAAGGGTCGCTATCGGAGCCCTGCGTGGGTTGAGATAGCGACCCCAATCATGGGTCGTCGTCTTTGCTTAGCATCAGGCGGGCGACGCTATTTTGACGTGCCACGTTTAAAAAAAAACTGCCTCGGTGGCGCGGTGGTAGTGTATGCGACTGCCGCGCTGCGGACCCGGGTTCGATTCCCGGGTGGTAACAAATATTGTGTGATCCCCAAATGTTGGTTTCGGAGTTTGGGTGTTTTCTATGTACTCGTATAATATGAATGTCATATCTAGATCCCATAGTCATGTCTAGATTCCATAGTACAAGCGTATAGTTTAGTTTAGGCTAGATAACGCTGCGTAAAAAGTATCCCACAATATTTATTATTTATAGAATGGGGTAATATGTATGTTTCAAATATTAATTTACTTCCTATTTTTTTCACGTCGTTGTGGCGACTATTGCCTTTGGGATATTGGACATTTTTTCCAGGCTGCATTAAAACATTTAAATAATAGTGGACTCAGCTAACCATTAATAAGCTAAGCCTTCTGCAGAGTGTTGCGGCGAGGCTCGACGTAGACAGTGCTATTATGCAGCACTGGACACGTGTACACCTCGCCAAAGACACAAAAAATAATTATGTCCATTTTGAGTTTGAATAAATGATTATTTTTATCTTATTAAAATTATATTTTATTTACTAACATAGTTATTAAGTCCTTTGTTACTAACACATATGGGTAACTGCCCGAAATAAATAATTTTATTTATTATTAATTTCTGTGAATCCCATCTTTCATTTACTTCTCTTCAGCCCAGCTCGTTTCATATTTTGAGCATGTACCTTTTGATGAGTTTCATTAGTCAGGGCAGAAAAATTTTTATTTAACAGGGTAGCCGATAGTTTTTTTCATGTTTTTTTTCTTTATTTCTGTAGGCCTAAAGCGGCTGCTGGACATCGCATATTAGTATTAATTTTTTAATTTTCTTTTTATTTCCATCCCGTCCAGAAGTAAGTTCGATACTATAAATAAATTTCTATTTTTATGGTCTGCAATGCTAACATTTTAACTCCCACTTGTGGAGAAATGGGGTGATACATTAATGTTAAATGAAGAGAAAACTGACAGCAAAATGTCGAATGAAAAATTTCTAAATTTTAAATAGGTCTTCTCCAGTTAACGAGATCGTCTTGTTAGCAAAACTTTTGCACTAGATGATTCACTTGTCTAGTAAACCCCGCTGCACAAGAAGTTTGTGGTTTTTAAAAAGTTGGCATGTAGTTTGGTATGAAATATGTATGTTTTATTGTATAAAATGGCATGTATGCATTTAGGCACTTCGCTAGGGCTGCAGACGGCTTCGTGTAGGCAGTCATGGGAATTTGTATCATGTATTTTAAGTTACAAACAAAGTGACTATATCCCCGCCTTTTTCACTCAAGGGATAGGCCGATGGATTCTAAATGTCTACATTGTACTGTTTGCGTATATTATCTTATATTAAAGACAACTGTGACCAACTTAAAAACTCTTAGATAAACTGATTACCTGTCATAGAACCAGAGTGATCGACATCGCGTACAGAGAAAACCATATAAGTGGAAATGGGAAGGCCACATCTGTAGAGTAGCCGACGGTTGATGAGGCAAACATAAAAAAATAAAAGATACCAGCCACTAGCCTTCGGCTAATGCGGTACACTACGTCACTCTTTCAAATATAATTAAAAGGACTACATCCAGCAGTGGATAGATTATTGATTTCTTGATAGATGTATAAAAATGGTTCGATGTGTATAGCAGTTGCGCCGGTGAAGCTATGGGAGCATAAGTTAGTACAATATTATGACGACAAAATTACTAGCTGCGTTTCAATTACCTAATCGTAACTTCAGACCTGTAATTTAATTAACAGCTTTTCTGTAGTACTCGTAGTACTGGTCACGAAGCCATGCACGCAAATAGTTTTTAAATGTATCTTGATAAACGTTGTAAGCGAGTGTATAGACTTTGGGAACCATTATACCTGTTTGACAATCAAAATTGTGACGACCAAGTAACTGGAGAAAGGACTCACACTTTGAAGGCGGTGACGCGGAATACTATTGTCTAGCCGTGTCCTCGGGTCGTGTAAGCCGCTTGAAAGGTAGGGAAAGTACAAAATGGGCTATATATTTAACTAACTTAACTTAACTATCTTCACGCTGTATCCCTGACGGGGTAGTCAGAGAGGACAGATCGCCAGGCTTCGCGATCCATGCATATTTCTTTCGCTTTTTCGAGATTCATCAATCGCTTCATACACGCACGTCTGGGTATCCGAGTACTTTTGACCTTTCCGTTTTTGAGCAATCTGCTCACGTGGTCTTCATATGTAAGTCTCGACCTACCCTGACCTCTTCTACCTTCTGCTTTCGCACAATATATATTCTTCGTCAATCGTTCCTCACTCATTCGTTGGACGTGTCCAAACCAACGGAGCACGCCCTTTTCCAGCTTAACGCTGACACTTTCATTCAAACCTGCCATATTGCGTATCACTTCGTTACGTATTCGGTCGGCCAAGGTAACGCCACACAATTTTCGAAGTGATCGCATCTCCACAGCATTTAATTTACTTTCATGCATCTGCTGACATACCCAGGTTTCGCTACCGTAAAGCAAAGTTGGCACTAGCGCTGCGTTATGAATCGCCAGTCGTGCTTCTTTTACGATGCTTTGTCGCTTTACTAATTGGGACAAAGCACCGTTAACTCTGTTTCCGGCAGCTACTCGCCGTTCTACATCCGAATCACATCTTCCATCCGCGCTAAACATACTCCCTAAATACACAATTTCATTCACTTGCTCTAGACGTTCCTGGTTTACCCTAATCTCGGCTATATATTTCTTTTTTTAATTGGGACTAATCCCACCCGCATTCCCATTACTGTGACTCCTGTAAACCAGGATCTACAGCAATGACCAAAACACCAGAAACGTTACACCGAGCTCGATCTCGAGGATGTCCCAGGAGAAGTTAGCATGTCTTGGAACCCGCAACGAAATTAATCAGAAGATAATGTGAAGAAGTAAGAAAAGAACGCAATTCCTTCCCTCCTTTGCAAAGCGGGAGACCTGGAAAGCAACTAGGTGTAAATCCTATAGAAATAGGGAAGCACCAAGGTAATAGTATATTACGGGTCCTATGCGAGCTATGTTAGATTCCAGTAATATGTATGGCAAAAACGTTTAAAAGCACGAAAATTCACCCTCGATGCCACGAGTTCCGCATAGTAAACTACTCCCGACGTTCCTTGCAAACAGTTAAGCATATTACCTAGTCAGGTCATAAATTCTGTCACATGTTTAATATAAAATAATTGAAACAAGTTTATTCATAAGTAACCATTTATATACCAAAATGAACTTAACAAAACATAGATTCTTATGACAATAAAGTTTATTACTAGGTATATCGCTAATTTTGCCAAATGCTACACTCCCAAAGTATATGATGGGCGGTCTGATCATATTTGGCGTCAGCAGTTGAACACTGACAAAGTTACCATGTCCCGTAAGAAATTGAGCAACACAGTGAACAATCTCCAGCCAGGACATTCATAGGCGTTCACGAACGTCTGGGAAATACTGGTATAGGTGGCACCCTTTGATGGAAGTGTTCCAACGCAGCTGCCATTCGTCATAAAGTTCTTCACGTACATTATCACAATACAGTCTGGCAATTCTATGGCGATCTCTTTCTAACAAAAACCTATCATCCATGCCATCCTTAGCCGAATAGTATAAAGCGGCGCGTCCATGAATTTCGAGTTCAACCGGGAGGACGCTGCCATCACCGGCAGAGCCTCCGTGCTAACCGTCCTGTAGGCCTTGCATAAAAATATCAATGCAAGTCGTTGACTTTGCAGTAACTTTAAACGTGCAGCACCAATATTAGCCTTATCTGCCCATACCGGGCGGCGCCCCGTAACACATACAGCCTATATAAGTGGCCCCGTAAACGACCTTCAGTGTTATGAACCAAAGTCCCCATGTAGCAGTAGATATGCGACAACGCATAAAAGCTGTTTTTAGCCTTTTCACCTACAGTTTTTATGTACTCAACGAATGCAAAATTTCTCTCTTAAATCAATCCTAAATAGCCGAAGTTTTATTTTTAATGTATTAATGCACGGTGGTACTTTCAAACTTCCTTTTAAAAGCTACTGAAATGTTTTGTTGGGTGCAAAAAATAACCTGTTTCGTACGCCCCACTCCGCAACAACGCGCAAACATGTGTGGGCCAAGCTCTCGAGTCCCGCACGAGTATTCGACTGAACGAGCAACATACCGTTATCGGCGTATCTTGTCATTGAACAGCCCTCCGGTATTGGTAAACTGAAAAAGTCATCAAATCCTAAGTTCCACAAGTTTGGGCCTAGCAGAGACCCTTGAGGACAGCCTATTGTTAACGTTTTGGTAGCAGAATAATGACCTAATTTTAAAGTTGTTGTACCTTGTGAAAAATATGAATAAATAAGAGAGTAAATATTTCTATGGCAACCGCGAGACTTTAATTTCATTAATAGCATTGGCCACCAAGCGTTATCGAAAGCCCCGGAAATATCTAGGTAGATGGCCAGCACATATTGAGAATCCGATGAAGTGACAGTCTTTCGCACTGATATCGCTGCGTCAATAATAGATTTTCCTACTGTAAATCCAAATTGATTTTCGTGAAATTTAATACCGCCCGGCAGGAGCCGGGGTACTATGAGACGCTCTAAAAGCTTTCCCAAGGAGGGCAACAATGTGATAGGTCGGTACGACTTTGGGCCATCTGGCGGCTTGTCGCCTTTTTAAGGAATAATCTGAATATAGCCACATCGCCAAATACGAGGGAACACTCCCTCGTAAGTACATCGGTTATAAATGGGCTATAAATTTAATAATATCGTACAGGAATAAGTCCTGAAATATATATAAATATTTTGATGAACGACTGTCTCAGTGACGTAAGTGGTAATTAATGTAACGAATGACGAAGGTCGTTCCGGGTTCGATTCCCGGGATTGGAACAAATATTTGTGTGATCCACCAATCGTTGATGTCGTTGACACTAGGGCTCAAAAACAAAAAATCGGGTCAACGAACACATTAATTGGACGCAACAATATTGAATGAATTCCAAAGATAAATAATTTAAACACGCTCATTTTAACGATGGAGGTATTATTTTCTCTGTTCCGAGAAATTCGACTGGGCCCATTTATACTCATCACAGCATTTTTTTATTTGTTTAATATCTATTTATTGATACTTTTCGCATTCTAAAGCGTCTACCACTTATTGTTCTATTCAGATATTTTCTCCGTCTCATTCTCTTAAATTCTGTGCTAAAGGGAAGTGCAAGTGACATGTAAGGAGTACTTTTATGTCCTTATTTTACACTTTAGTTTTGCCATTTTAGTATTGCCAATTATACATTTCACTATATCTTGAATCATAAAATGTTTTGGCACCATCCAGTCAAATTTATCGTTAAAACTTCCAGATCTACTACACTACACAAATCAAATAATCAATGGTTTGAGCACAACAAGTGTTTTTCATCTTCAGAAAATTTATTGAGCAACCACATCCACAGCTCAACCAAAAATGTAAACAAATATACTACCTTAAACTACCCACAATGCAACGAATATGTAACTACGCAAATAACACGTTCTACCGCTTGAGAAAACATGACACATGTCAATAAAATATGCATCTTGAGTGATCAAAATCAGCATTTTTAAGTACCTTGTTCAGGTACTTAAAAATGCTGAAATAGTAGTTTATGATACTGTTGCATAATAAGGGTTCTTATAACACGAGTGTGTTTTAAAAAAACGAGCCGTAGGCGAGTTTTTTTATAGTATCACATGAGTGTTATAAGACCAAGTTATGTACAGTGTCATACACTACTTTATCTACTCTCATACTATAATACGTAAAACAATATTGCAAATAAAATGATATATAACAACAAATTTATTTTAAAATGTCAAATGTTTGCGCCTTAATATGAGAGATGTAAATGCATTAGAGTGTCGTATCTGCGTGTTATTGTGTGACGGAGGCGAGCGGGCGCGCGGGGTGTCGGAGGCGGGCAGGGCGGCAGTGAGCGTCGCTCTACCTCCTTGGTCCAGCTGGAGGTTGTTTAGGTGTATTGTTATGATTAAAAAGTTATATTATGATACAGGTGTCCATACAAGACCTGTATCGTAATTAAACTTTTTTGAAGTGAAAACTTCTTTAGCGGCGTTGAGCACTTTTTCTGTAATGGGCATAAAATCTTAAACTCGCGTCAGGACACGTGTCCTGATCGAAAAAGCGTAAGATTTTCATCATCATCTTTACGTCGATCCCGGTAAATTTTTTGAAGGAAAAACTTCTTTTAGCGCGGTACGCATATTTTTAGATGAGATAAAATCTCTGGACTCGCGACCATAATCATCATCATCATCAAACGTTGATTCCGGTCATCTACAGGTCTTATTAAATAATGCTGTGTAATCAATTAGGACTCTTTCAGTGTAGAATTATTTTTATCATCATCATCTTTACGTCGATCCCGGTCAATTTTTGAAGGAAAAACTCCTTTTAGCGCGGTACGCATATTTTTAGATGAGATAAAATCTCTGGACTCGCTACCATAATCATCATCATCATCTAACGTTGATTCCGGTCATCTACAGGTCTTATTAAATAATGCTGTGTAATCAATTAGGACTCTTTCAGTGTAGATTTATTTTTCATCATCATCATCTTTACGTCGATCCCGGTCAATTTTTGAAGGAAAAACTTCTTTTAGCGCGGTACGCAATTTTTTAGATGAGATAAATTTGGACTCGCTACTCCCCGTTACGATACGCAGCTATAGTGTGTGCATATATGCATGTACCAACGCGACTAGATAAATAAATTATTAATAAATTGAGTTTTTTAAGTGAAAACGCCTCTTAGCGTGGTACACATATTTTTAGAGGAGATAAAATCTCTGGATTTGCGACTATAATCATCATCATCATCTAATGTTGAACCCGGTCATCTACAGGTCTTATTAAATAATATTGTGTAATCAATTAAGACTCTTTCAGAGTAGAATTTTTTTTTCATCATCATCATTAACGTCCATCCCGGTCAATTTTTGAAGTGAATATTCTTTTAGCGCGGTACACTTATTTTTAGATGAGATAAAATCTCTGGACTCGCGACCATTATCATCATCATCATCTAACGTTGATTCCGGTCATCTACAGGTCTTATTAAATAATGCTGTGTAATCAATTAGGAGTCTTTCAGTGTAGATTTATTTTTCATCATCATCATCATTAACGTCGATCCCGGTCAATTTTTGAAGGAGAAACTTCTTTTAGCGCGGTTCGCAATTTTTTAGATGAGATAAATCTCTGGACTCGCTACACCCCGTTACGATACGCAGCTATAGTGTGTGCATATATGCATGTACCAACGCGTCTAGATAAATAAATTATTAATAAATTGAGTTTTCACTTCTGTCGGCACTCCCGGAGTGGTTAGGTTTTTTTTTTATTATTTTTGGCCTGTACGTAATGTTTGTCATAAGAATTTTGTTATCAGTTTTATAATCTTTGTATTATAGTATCAGAGTAGATAAATACTTTTACAAACTCCAAATAATTCACTACTCCATGCCGAATTCAAGAACTATGGACCTCTTAGACACTTTGGACGTAACTTAAAAATTATACTCTAAAAGATTTTTGTATTATTTTCATTGGGGAAAGAAATAAATAAATAAATAAATATCCATCACGCCTTATCCCCGAAGGGGTGGCAGAGGCATATTATATGCCCACTTTTCACCGTGTGGATTCCTGTCCCACGTAATAGGTGGTGAGCCCATTGCCGTGTTGAAATAGACAGACGCAGGTTGTGGCTACCTGCTGTTGAATTTTTTTAAGCCGCCTATAAGGCCTTCAACCAGGCTTAACGACTGCCATTTTACTGGCAACCGGGACCAACAGCTTAACGTGCCTTCCGAAGCACGGAAACGCTCGCAAATGTAAATGCCACAAAGTGGTCACCCATCCGACGACCAGCCATAGTGAAAGTTGCATACCTCAATGATCGTTTACCGAACACTGAGACCGCGGGGCCACGAGCGCTTCTTTCATTGGGGAAAGAGACTTTTTATTTTCTAAAAACTATGAAGCACTAGTTAAGCAGATACGATGTATACTAGAAAAGATTACCCACACATATACCCCACATATTATGTAGCCCTAGTTTTAAGTTACATTACAATGATACTTTATTTAATAGGCGAATTATTTAACATTTAATAACCTTCTATGCTTAAGTAACCAAATGTATGAGTATGTATGTATACCTGTTTGACAGAAATCAACTTCTTGAATAAACCCATAAAATGTTTTGTTTCAACACTGGTAAGATTAATAATAACGCTTTTAAGATATTTTTTAAACAATTAAATGACTATATAACATATATTGAGACACAGTATTATGATAGTTATACAAAGAATTTACAATGTAAAGACATTAAAGGATTTTGTCCAATTAGCCAATGCAAGCTAGGTACTATTCCTTATTATTTTAACATTTTTAAAGACGGTGTTACTCAGAAAGATAAAGACAGTAGTTCATTGAATTTATCTAGTAGAGGACTTACTCATTCTACTTATTATGAACAGTTTTTTCGTGAATGATTATTTGTATGTACTTCATCAGAACATCGCAGGACTTATAAGCAAGTCTGATATGCTGTCTGTTTGTCTAAGTGAATTAGCACAAAACAACCGAATGGTGGATATAATATGTATCACCGAACATTTTATTAAATCTGGCTATGAAACCAGATTGTGTATGCCTAACTATAGTCTAGCGGCATTTTATAGTAGACATGATAAAAAGAGAGGGGGTTCTTGCATTCTGGTTAAGAATGGGCACTCTTGGGGAGAGTTACCAGAAGTCAAATTAATGTCAATAGTTAAGACTTTTGAATGTTGCGCTATACAATTAATAAAATATCAAATAATAATAGTGTGCTTATATAGAATCCCATTAGAAAAAATTTATTGACCTTTTTCTGGAAACTTGAAAATTTATTACTACATTTAAAGAAAAGAAAGAACTTTAGGTTTGTTTTGGCTGGTGATTTGAATATCAATATTTAAAAAAATAATAATGCTACGCGAGAATTTAAAAATATATTGCGATGCTTCAACTTAACTCTAGCTATAAAACAGCCAACTCGAATGCAGAAGAAAACCTGCTTGGATAATTAAACAAACAAACAACAAACAACGGAGCATGTAAAGCAAGTGTCATAGAGCTGGCTATGTCTGATCATACTGCACAGTTGCTGCATTGCCCAGTCTATAAAAAGTGTCTAATGAAATATTGGCGTAGACCACAGCGAGGTTATTCGATTGATAATATGCGAAAATTTAGATCCTATCTGGCGTGTTTGACTTTTTCTGACATTTATCAGACTTATAACCCAAACGAATTATTTAATGAGTTTCTTGAATTGTTTAGACTGTTTTATAATCTATGTTTTCCAACTGTACACATAACAATTGGAGTAGAAAGGAAAATTACTTGGATATCACGAGGTATTAAAAAAATGTAGTTCCAGAAAAAGGGATCTGTTGTGGAAAGCCAGAATGAAATCTACAGCTAATAATAAATTAAAATGAATAAAATATACCAAACTATATAAAAAAATAATTAATTTGACTAAAATATCTTGAAACAACTATAATATAATGACTTCAAATAATAAAAATAGAACGACATGGCGAATAATTAATAATACTAATAATTTTAATTTTATTTTTTTGGCAGTCGTTAAGCCTGGTTGAAGGCCTTATAGGCGGCTTAAAAAATTTCAACAGCAGGTAGCCACAACCTGCGTCTGTCTATTTCAACACGGCAATGGGCTTACCACCTATTACGTGGGACAGGAATCCACGCGGTGGGAAGTGGGCATATAATATGCCTCTGCCACGCCTTCGGGGATAAGGCGTGATGGATATTTATTTTTATTTTTATTTACCAGATGAATCTATCAATAAAATACAAATAGATAATACAGTAATTAATGACCGAGAAAACATTGCTAATATCTTTTACGATCATTTTGTGGATAAAATAATGCCAATACCGAATTCAGGTAAAAACTTCACAAAATTTATAATAAAAAAATTTAACTCAATGTTTATGTATCCTTCCACTTCAACTGATATCTTCAATATAATTTCACGTTTAAAAAATACCAATTGTGTGGGGTTTGATGACGTTTCTACAAAGGTTTTTAAGTTTGTTGCAGATATAATATGTGAACACTTAAGCTTCATTCTGAATATGTGCATTGTTAAAGGTGTCTTTCCTGAAGCACTTAAGACATCTGTTGTAAGGCCTCTTCATAATAAAAATTTCAAAGAGATATTGAGCAATTATAGACCAATAGCTCTTTTATCTATATTCTCAAAAATATTTTAAAAATTTATTCATAATAACATTTATACATATCTGGAAAATAATAACATATTGTGCAAGGAGCAAAGGGGCTTTCGTAGGAATATGTCGTTAAACTCGGCAATTTATGACTTTTTAAGTAAAGTTATGCCAAATGTCGATAAAAAGACACCAATGTGTGCCATATATTGTGACATGACACAGGCCTTCGATTATGTGGATCATAATATCCTTATGAATAAGCTGGAATGTTATGGTATTAGCGGCAACATACTTAACCTATTAAAGAGTTATCTACAAAATAGGCTGCAAATAACTTACATTAAAAAACTTGACATAAAATCTAAAACAGAATGCCTTTACTTATCCCAAGTCCGTAAAATATCGTTTGGTGTACCACAAGGGAGTATGCTGGGACCTCTGCTGTTTATAATATACATAAACGATTTACCAAAAGCAGTCAAACCCAAAATTATAACATGGTTCAGTAACAATAATTTGAAAATAAATCTTGACAAGACTCAAATTATGCACTTTCGACAAAGAACAACTGCACATACTGACATTTATATTAAATATCAAAATAATGAAGTAATGGCAATCGAAACAATAAAATTTCTAGGTCTAACAATCGACAGTCAATTCAATTGGGAGGCTCATATACAAGTTGTAACAAAAAGAGTAAATAGCTCGACGTATGCTCTTTACAAACTTGCTCCAGTAGTGAGCATAGAAACATTACTAACTGCATGTCATGGTATGGTTGCGTGGGTGTTAAGATATGGCATTATGTTTTGGGGTAATTCGACTGACAAGAATATTGCTTTTAAGTCCCAGAAGAGGTGCATAAGGGCTATGTTTAACCTAACACAAATAGACAGTTGCAAGTCGTATTTTATTAATCACAAAATTCTTACACTTCCCTGTATATACATTCTAGAAGTAGCGTTATTTGTAAAGTCCAATGCCCCATTATTTCCAAAGATGTCAGACTTTTCAACGCGTAGTAGACGTAGGGATAATCTATGTATGCTTAGATCCAATACAACACTTATGTGGAAAAGCGTATTTTGTATGGCACCAAAAATATACAATAAAATTCCAGAAGCATATAAGAGATTGAACCATAGTTTATTTAAAAAAAGAGTTACAAATTTGTTAATTGGGAAATGTTACTACTCAATTTCAGAATTTCTAAATGACACATTGGAGTAATAGAAATAAAAATTAAGTAAGTAGGTACAAACCTTCATCTAAAAGTTCACATGTGTTAAATTATTGTAATATTAATTATTGGATTATGTTGTAAATAAAATATTATGAAATGACATAAACTATAATATTAAATTCTAATGACAATTGTATATAAATTCTAATTATTCTAAATGACATTAACTATTATATTACATTCTAATCATAATTCAAATTCTAATGTATTTAAATGACAGAAACAAGTGATATTTTAATGACTATTGTATGTTAATTTCAATGAAATGTAATGTTTAATAATTAATAATTTTGCATGTATAAATTTAAAATAAGCAAATACTATTTGTACGCCAGTTATGGCAGAATATGTTGCAACCATACCTATTATATTAACAACTGTATTTACCATATTCGTCCAAATAAAGATTACTGATTACTGATATTTTTAGTTTTTAAGTGGGTACTAAATTATAGTATTTTAAATTTTAAATATTAATTTTATATTCTACTAAAATTACCGCTTACTATAGAAACAATGCTATTTAACTAATACTCTAGACCGTTAAACGTATTACAATTAATCAAATTTTGCAAATTGTTTAGTGGGCATATACAAACATGCAATCGCATGATTATAACATTTTTGGATAAATATAGGTATTTGATAGAATATTGAACGGGCTTATTCAACAGGTTTAAAAGATTAACTCTCAAATGTGTGTGGTCAAATGTGCAGCCCCGTTTGCTATGAACTGATGGACTCCAAATCTTGAAAGGAAAAGGTAGTTTGCTACATCCAAGCAAGTTCTTCTTTGTGATATTATGGGCCTAGGAAGCAGCCGCCACCCGGGATCCATACGTTTTAGTTGGTTCCAGCCCGGTATAACATTCGCAAGCATTTTTATATGTATAAAATGCTAAAATTTTAAAGTCAGTAAGCATGTCTTTATTATTGTAAAAACGTTGCCTAACGTGTATTTTTGGGCATGCTTTTTGTTGCATGTCTTATAAACAGAAGTAAATGCAAGACCTGTTTCGTATACTTAAATTAACATAATCCAAGTTTACGTAACAAAACGCATTTATAGGTAGTGGAAGCGAAGTTAAAAGATTTCCGTTATTGGCAGAACGGCTGTTGATTGAACCATCCAACCAGCCATTCAGTTTAATATCCCGTGTTGAAGTGACACCGATTTTTCGAAGTCGTCTTGAAATGGTGAACAGCAAATCGATTACCGGTATGTCCATCATTGCCTTCTTCTGATTTATAAATAAGTTGTAAATGAGAACTGGTCATAGGAATGTAATGCGCGGAACCAAACGGTATGTTTTCGGAATATAGTTTTAATAGTGTACTTAATAGTAAGAGGTGACATGTTCTTGTGTCATTCAACAGTATTTTTTTCATTTAGTAAGAGTTTCTATATTTCCTTACAAAACAGAAACAGTTCTTGAATAAAGTCTATCATTCAAGAAAGGTTTCACTAGGTAATTCAAATATAATATTAAAATAGGCCATAATGAATAACGAACAATGTCCTTGTCTATAACATCGATAAACGTTGTTGAAAAATCATTGATTGATACCATTAAGAAACTATATACATACCATATTAGATTCTAATATATTTTTACAAAGTAAGATTTAGAGTGGCTTAAGATTATAGCCGTTTAATTTCTTCCTGAACATTTTGCCTCTACAAAAAGGTTACATTCTTAATTCAGAACTTTGTCCATAGTAAGTTAATAACTTCGTATAGGTTGCCTTACTGAGATAAACTGAAGTTTTGTACAAAGATCTGAATGTTAGTTATTTTGAGAGTTTGTGACATAAACCATTGTGTTAGATTTCCTTAGCATGTGGGTTTGTTCCCCGCTTAAGCTCATTTTTTAACCATTTTTTTTATGAAAATAGGTTAATTAGATAATTATGATGATTTATATGATACTTGTAAAGTATTACTTCATGTAGTACTACATGAAGTTATAATTATGAAGTAGTAATAAATACAAATAGATGGCGCTTATGGATAAAAATACAAAGTGTGAATTTGTTACGCTACAGAATTTATTACATTTCGATACTCGCACCGAGTATCAAGCTTTTAGAGCAAAATTTGTGGTCATTAAAACGATATCCATGGCGTGCAATAGTGTAAAAGCAAAACGTCCTCAATTGAAAACGTTGCAATAAAAAATCAAAATGTTTGTGTACAAAATTATCGCAATTTCATTGGACAAAGGGACAAAGTGTCCGCTAATTGAAAAAAAGTATTATATTCAATCTAGCGAGCATTTTAGAAATACTTACTTCTCAGCATTGCTTGCCCACCGTTGGGCATATGTCTCTCCAATGAGCGTCCCTTAGGCACGATCTATTCAATATACGACTAGGACGCTTTTGCTCCATCTGCCATCGCCTCGGCGGTAAAGATGCCCATCCCTCAACAATTTTAGCTTTGCGACCCGGTATCCAATATTAATGCAATAGAAATTGCATTAATTGATATTGATATCTTTCATGAAGTCGGTATAAAAAATTCACACGTTGCCAGTAGCTTTATTAGCCCCATGGAAAAGGAGGCAAGCTAATTGCCATTCTTTGTCATTTATATTGAAGAAAATCTACAACTACCAGAATTGATGTCACACATCTAAATACATTTGAGCATATAATTAAAACTTGGCTACTCATTAACCGACATAGCATTCATGATCAATTCCACACGTAAAAAAAATCATATTATTTAATTCAGTTAAAACTATTTATTGTGCTCTATACCTAATTGACTTCATTAAGGCGACCTTTTACATGTGAACACCCCGCCCCCTCGCCTCTCAAACGAGAGGAATAGAGTGATAGATATGTCGACCAATATAGCCTAAAAAAATGCCTAACTTTAGTGGCAGAGGGTGGAACGTGACACATTGCTTATAGAACTGACCAACACACACCGGAGAACAAACAGAGCAAACAGAAGGCTTATCCCCGCAGGTAGATTGAGAACCTCATAAAGGTGACTTTGTGAGTGATTGTAAATATATTTCCTATCTAAAGGTGTTAAATTTATAAACACAAACGCAATTAATGTTTTTTTTTTATTTCTATTCAATTGAAAGAACGTGATTTATTTCGTCAGCATAAACCCTAACGAACCATATTGTTTTTCTCTACGCTAAATGATTACAAATTAGGTAGCGGCCTTTTCTTAGAACTACTACTTTTCGAACTCAATTTAACTTTAGATAACAATGTTTAGCGAAGAACAAGATAAAGGATATCAATTACAATTAATTATCAAAATATTATTTGCAAAATTTCTGTGAATTTTGATTTTGAATTTCAATTTTGTAAAGCTTCCCAGTTTTGATTTTACAGCTTTATGTACGTGTCGCCTCTTTGCGACTTTTGTGCAGGCGTAAAACAGGGTCGTGTCATATCCGCCTGGCTGTTTATATCTGTGTGTGTATCTGGACAGTTGCCTGCAGAAGTTGATAGATGGGTGTGGATTTGGGTCACCTAACAGTAAGTTGTCTGTTGTACGCTGGTGAAATATGAAAAAGGAGTGTGAAAGTAAGGATCTTTTGTTGAATGCAAGTAAAACTAAGGTTCTGGTATTTGATAGAGGTGACGTAAGAACTAAGTGCGAGATTCGGGTAAACCAGGAACGTCTAGAGCAAGTGAATGATATTGTGAATTTAAGGATTTAAAGAGTATGTTTAGCGCGGACAAAAGATGTGATTCGGATGTAGAACGGCAAGTAGCTGCCGGAAACAAAGTCATTTTTCGGTAGCAAAACCTGTGTATGTCAGAAGATGCATGAAAGTTAGTTGAATGCTGTGGAGATGCGATCACTTTGAAAATTGTGCAGCGTTTCCTTGGCCGACCGAATACGTAACGAAGTGATGAGTAATATGGCAAATTTAAATGAAAGTGTTAAATGTGTTAACAAAAGGCGTGCTCCATTGGTTTGGACATGTCCAATGAATGGGTGAGGAATGATTGACGAAGAATATATATGTGCGAAAGTGAAGGGTAGAAAGAGTCAGGGTAAGCCGAGACTTACATATGAAGACCAAGTGAGCAGATTGCTCAAAAACGGAAAAGTCAAAAGAACTCGGATAGCCAGACGTGCATGTATGCAGCGTTTGATGAATCTGCAGGAAGTCAAAGAAGTATGCATGTATCGCGAAGCCTGGCGATCTGTCCTCTCTGTCTACCTCGTAAGGGATACAGTGTGAAGATAGTTAGTTAGTTTTTAGTTTTTATTATATAAATATTGATCTATAGATATTCTTTTATAATTATTTATTGTCTAAGTAAATACATAATATACATCGGCGGCGGCGGCGGAGTAGGGCCACCGCAGGAACGGAGACCCGTACGACGGTTGCCGAATCTGCTGACATGATCGGCACTCACTTCAAAAACTTCTGTCTAACGACAACACAACATCATAGTTCATTATAAATTATATTTTGTTTTTTACGAACCATATTGTAAGTAATTCGGAATATAGCATATATACAGTCCAGTCCACTACAGCAGTTTAACTAAATCATCAATTAAACACCTCAACATTGATTAACATGTTATTATGATATACCCATAGGTATATCATGCGGAAATTAAGACGCACCTCTTGAAAAGGGCCTATTACACAACTAATGATTATTTGAATGATAAAAATAAATGGAAATGAGTTGCTTGCTCTTCGCTTGAGCTATTTAGGATTCGAATGAATCTTGTGATTTGTCTTCAATCTGCATATATATGTTGTATTTTTACATCTCTACATTATTAATAATTTGAAACGTCTGACAACTAAAGGTTTCTAAATTGGCTGCGTTTAGTCCCGGTATTAACTAATATACAATGTAATTTGAGTTTGTTATTGTGTCAGCACCATGTAGACTTATTTATTACTTTGAAATTGACATGACAGTTGCTGTGCAGTTTTTGAGTATGTCATGCTCGCCTAAGTGTCCTGGCAGTGGTGGCGTATGTATCGGGTCGCCTTATTCCCTATAATACGGTTAAGTAGGACGATGACTGATATAATGCGTTATACCCGTGAACCCCGTCATACTCGTCTGTTGGGACTGGTCAGCTCATAGCTGTTATAGCAATTATTACAAATAATCTTATTTCTATTTAAGGGAAACTTAAGTTTAGTCGACTGTTCTCACATAAATCCAAAGGAACAATGTAAGTGTAATTTTAATGTTGTAAGTCATCCCTACATTTTAAAATGGCATTTATTGACTTTCTTGCCAGATTCTTCTTCTTCAAGGGTAGGCTGCCCTTAGAACCGGCAACTATAATCGCTCTAATTTTGATATGATTTTAAACACAACATTGATTTTGTTTTTTTTTTGTTTGTATAAATTCATTACTATATAATTGGTTAAATATTATGTTAATCAAACTAATTTAATTACTGGCGTTTAGAAAAGAGTGGCCATGAGTTTTATGGCCAGGTTCTTCCTCAGGCACTACCTATTGCTTTGCCAATCTGGCAGTAAATGTAAATGTAGAAGCAATATTCTTGACGTTCATAAGTGTTACTTTGTGACCTAAATGAATAAAGATATATTATTTTTAACTGTTTTCCTATTCTAAGATTATAAAAGCTAAATCTACTGAAGAGCGTTGGTTTCTTTATTTTTCACGTTTCTGATATATATTTTTTTTACCAGCGGGCGGTGGACAATTAAATTACTTACTTATAAGATTGTATCACAGTGTAGAAAATATTAACTACACTGTTAGATACTGTACTGAACTCTGTAGCTGAACCGCGAATCTTCGTTAGCGCCACATAAGAGAAACAGACAGTTATCTTACTTTTTTTTTCAATATAAGTATCCTGTGTTACTTCTAATACCTCTACATATCTTTAGAGGTATTAGAAGTAACACAGGATACTTATATTAATGTACAAATTTTCAAGATGATCGGTTAAGTAGTTTTTTCGTGAAAGCGTTACAAACAACCTTACATTCACATTTATAGTATTAGGAGGGTGACAATAATGTATGTATGTATGTTGCAAACCTATGGAAAATGATTTACTTGTACCGAAAATAGGGACACATATCTTAATTCCAATTATTATTCAGATATATTGAATAGCAATACTAGCGGTATTTTCGAAGTCATATTTTTTATAAGGTGAAAAGATTGTGAAGTTAGGGCTTGTAGAGTTAAGGGATGTATAGTTAGGAGGATGGGTCTACTTGAGATCAGATAACTTTTTGACCGAACGAGTTCGAGGATGGTCTCACCTTGGTAATAAATAAAAAAAAATACATTTAAAAATGTTTCGGTGGGATATTATTATATTTTTATTTTTACTAACTAACTGACTAACTATATTCACGCTGTATCCCTGACGGATAGTCAGAGAGCACAGATCGCCAGGCTTCACGATTCATGCATACCAGACGTGCATGTATGAAGTAATTGCTGAATCTGCAACAAGCGAAAGAAGTATATTTATTTATAAGTAATATCATATAGGTATGGAAAGGGAGAATCGTTTTGAATTAAGTCTTTTTTTTAATATGGGCTTAACCCCACAGTCTACACGATAACACTATCTTGTAGGACTTAGGAAATAAAATATATTGTTATTGTTTGATATAAATAAAATAAATCATCGTGACACTACCTTAAGATCAGACATTACTCAATATAGTCATATACTATGTATGATAGGCAAGTGTTAGTTCCCCTAATACAATACACGTACATAATTAGAACTAAAACATCTATAAATCTAGTAAAGTGCCTTTTAGCATTAGACAAAGTTGGGGGTCGAAACAACAATTTAGAACACGCGTATAAATAAAATAAATAACGAGTTAAGTGCTTGGACCTCTTTACATGAATTTATTAGGGCGCTATTTTTCACAAGCTTTCATTTAGGGAAAACATAACCCAAAAGTAATTTTAGGACTATATATTTTGTTATGGAAGAACGCGGTTACTTCCTGTTTCTCATTAACGGTTGGTTTTTATCTTTAACTAATTGATAAAATTTAATTGGAGATGCTTACTGACGACCAACTTTCGCTGTGACAGGACTGATTTAATTGATTGATTTCATTAAACAGTAACATATGAAGATCACGTAAGCCGATTGCTCAAAAACAGAAAAGTCAAAAGTACTTGGATACCCAGTTGTGCATGTTTAAAGCGATTAAGTAAACTACAGGAAGTGAAAGAAGTATGCATGGATTGCGAAGCGTGGCGATCTGTGCTCTCTGACTACCCGTCAGGGATACAGTTAAGACCATAAAAATAATATAACAACTACCCTGTCGGGGATATATGATATAACGTGAAAATAATATTTATATTGAAATTCGAAAACTAATAGTATCGTTATTATTATTGTTACTGGAACGAGTTTAGTTGTTTAGTGAATGTGAATACATTACAGATATCAGCTGTTTTATCGTGTAGATTTACCATTTTCCCCGAAAGTCATAAATTTATGTTTTTTCTATTTACCACTGAGGTGGCATACAAGCATAGGCCTACTGATGGAGAGCAGTCACCATAGCCTAGGACGTACGTACGTTTGTTTATTGTACCTTCTATACCCTACATGGTATGGAGGTGTGACATCAAATAGTCTATTGTACGTCCGTTTTCTGGAAGTACATCAAAATAGATTACGATGAAAATGGCAAAATTCAGTAGAAATATTTTAAAGTTTTTTAATTAGTAGTAGAAGGTGCCAGTTTATTGTTTGCATTACTTAATGTCAAAATTAATATTCTTTAAGAGGCTGAGATTCACGAACATAGTTATCAAAATTTAAGTCGTAGTTTGGGTGACATCTTAAGAGACACTTTGTCACACCCTGTGTTGATAACTAGTTCCAAGTTTTATTGGGAGCAAAATAAACCGGAGTTCTTGAACCGCTTAGTTAAGGTTGATTTAGAACTCGTATAGGCGTAAGTCCTCTGGCCAGTAAACATGGTGCAGCGAATTACACGGTATACTTATGACGGTACGTCGCTGCAACATGTTAATAATCTATATCAAGGATTTTGCATAAAAGCCTATTAGGTTACTTCGATAAAACGACCTTAACGCTGTCATTTAAAGGATATTAAGTCACCTCAATAATTCAAAAATATTTACGTTTCCAAAAGCATGCCTGGTATTTTTGGAGACATTGATGTCTACTTAGTCTGATGGATTAATGGATTAATTATCTCAGCTGAGTATTCCATTAATGATAAAATATCCAGAAATTAAAGCCAAAATCAACTTCTACCTACGGTAATCGAACATAATATGTTCGATTATCAAATTTTTTTTATACCATATTATGGTATTAAAAAATTTAAAAAGGGGTATTTTCCTGAATTTCTAAAATAAAAATATAGCGTTTCCGTTTTTACGTAAGGTACAATTGGGAGTAAACACTGAAATTAAATTAGATACTAATACGTCAAAAATGTATAATAAAATATTGCCTGTGCTATCAACGTTGTTTCCATTCTTAGTTCGACGTTCATCTTAATATTCTATTACAAAATCTTTACAGCTCTGGCATTTCAAATCTAATTTGATAACACTTTGACATTTGTTGACAGTTTCCCTAATTTTCAATAAGATTTTCAATCTTCACAAAAGCATTTTGAATAAGCAGCCTAATACCTATTGTAACACGGCAACGTGCTCACTGCCTGTTACGTGAAACAAAAATACTTACAGTGAAATGTGGGCATATAGTACTCTGCCACCCTATCAAAGATAAAGACGTGACTGTTTATAAAATATAATAATATAAACAACATAAATAATAAAAAGACTATTAAACTTGTAATAACATCCCTATGTTGCAATGCAGCTAGACGCAAAACAATCCGCGATAGTGAATTTCGTATTGCAGTTGTACCAATATCATCTACGTTATACAAAATTTATGTTCTTAAACTCAAACGATTCATATAAATGCATTGAAATTTTTGGGGTAATTTGCGTGGTAACGTGGCTAATACAATATTTCTCGACGATGTGTCAAGAGGTGGAAAAGTTTCTAAAAATGTTAATAACACTCCAAATAGTTGAAAAACCATAATATATATGTATTTTTTACAAGCTATGTTGCAATGGACTAATGTGTGTTTATTCGGGTGAAATCTTGCGACTCAATTTTGAAGCAGATATTTTCAACCGATTGGGGATTTTGTAAAACTTTTTCATTTGGATGAAAATGGATGATTAGCTGTGTAACGTCGTTCTAAATCCAATATGGCAGACTAGGTATTAAACGTATTAGGCTAAGTTTAGGCATAGTCGCCTAAAATATTGGAATAAAATAAAAGAACTTGCTAAGAATTGTTCTTTTTAATGCATTAAACGTTGAATATATTGAACAATACTTTAAAATATTAATTTATTTTTCGTATACCTTAACTTAAATTTAACGTCGCCGTCGTAAGAATATAATAGAATAGGATGGAATAAACTTTATTGCACACAAATATAGAACACTCACATAGAGATTACAGTTTCATAAATGAAAGTAGTTTCATAATTTTAAGACTGAGGTGAATAAATTTGACAATTTTGAGTGTTTTCAGTGGCTTTATTGGCTAAGCATCTCAACCGGCAAGTGAGAATACGCAGGTTCAAGTCCTGCTCAAGGCTGAAAATTTGTCCAATTTAAATTTATTTATATTTATTTATTTATTTATTTATTGATAAGTGACAAGTGGTAATAAAAGAAAACAATAAAGAAGATAACAATGTACAAAGGCCTACTTATTTCCACGGAAATCTCTTCCAGTAGACCTGAGATAGGAGATGTTAAGGTTAGATATAATTTAATGTGTGTGCAGGTTAACTAACATACATAAATAATAATGGCATACATATTCAAATACATACATATTAAATACCAAAATATATAAAACATACACATATACATATAAATATATAAAACATATACATACTCTACTTAGCTATACCTAAATAAATAAGTAATAATAATATTTAAGTCAAGGTAGTTATGGCAAAGAGGAGAGGTAATGTTCTTTCACTTTCTTTTTGAACAATGAAATAGTTTGGCAAGATTGTATCTTTGTCGGGAGGGAGTTCCACAGCCTTACTGCATGAACAGTGAAGGAATAAGAGTAAAAATCAGTTTTATGAGAAGAAAAAGTAAGGCGATGTTTAAGGTGCGATCTACAAGGAGCATTGGGTGTATTCATAAAAGAGAAACGCTCCCGTAGGTAGGAAGGACATAAGGGATTGTGCAGGATATTAAATAGGACACACAATATCCGAGTATTCCTACGGAGTCAGATTGGGAGCCACTTGAGTTTCTTACGAAATTCCGAGACATGGTCATACTTGCGTAGATTGAAAATAAACCGTATGCATAAGTTTTGCAATCGCTCAAGTTTATTTAACAGCTCCTCAGTAGCATCCAAGTAGCAGGAGTCCGCATAGTCAATTATGGGCTGTATTAAAGTTTGAGAAGGCGAGATTTTGATATCTACGGGCAAAAACGGCTGGAGACATTTGAGTGTATGAAATGTGTAATAGACCTTTTTGCTGACCTCCCCAAAATGATCTTCACAAGACAAATTGCAGTCAAGGATAATGCCAAGATCCTTGGCTGTATTGGTGTAAGAAATTGGGACAGCATCAAGTAGGACAGGTGGAAGCAAAGCCATATCCAGTCCGGATCGCATCTGCCTACTACCAATAACCATCGCCTGAGATTTTTCGGAATTGATTTGAAGTCCAAACGTTCTAGCCCACTCACTAATAGCACTCAGATCGCGATTCATGCCGGCAATAGCTCCTCTGTATTCGTTTAAAGTAAAATGGCGGTACAGCTGCAAATCGTCTGCATAGAGATGGAAATTAACTAACTACTAACTAACTATCTTCACGCTGTATCCCTGACGGGGTAGTCAGAGAGGACAGATCGCCAGGCTTCGCGATCCATGCATACTTCTTTCGCTTCTTCGAGATTCATCAATCGCTTCATACACGCACGTCTGGGTATCCGAGTACTTTTGACCTTTCCGTTTTTGAGCAATCTGCTCACGTGGTCTTCATATGTAAGTCTCGGCCTACCCTGACTCCTTCTACCCTCTACTTTTGAACAATATATATTCTTCGTCAATCGTTCCTCACTCATTCGTTGGACGTGTCCAAACCAACGGAGCACGCCCTTTTCCAGCTTAACGCTGACACTTTCATTCAAACCTGCCAAATTGCGTATCACTTCGTTACGTATTCGGCCAGCCAAGGTAACGCCGCACAACTTTCGAAGTGATCGCATCTCCACAGCATTCAATTTACTTTCATGCATCTGCTGACATACCCAGGTTTCACTACCGTAAAGCAAAGTTGGATTGTTGGTTGAGAAGATTATTCTGGGTTAAGTAACTAGTTAATTGACGATGTACTAAATGCTCAAGAACTTTGGAGAGGAAAGGAAGAATGGATATTGGGCGAAACTGAGCCAGAAGTATCAGTCATCTATTCAATTTTTCTATGAACACAGGTTGCTTTCCTAGTGCTTGGAAACAAGCACTTATAATTCCATTACCTAAGACCACGAATCCTACCGTTTGTTCATAGAAAAATTGAATAGATGAGTGAGGATGGGGATAACGCTGGGAAGTATGAGAGTAAACATTTTAGAACGTAACTGATCGTTACCAACCGCAGAAGAAGTGATCGACAGTAGGGATTTCTTGACTTCTTGCTCATTGACTGTGTTAAAATTGAATGCAGAACATTGTGGAACAGGCACAAGAGAGAGATCTAGCAGAGTGCTTGACTTAACAAGCGGGTCCAGACATAAAGGAGGAAGTGAGAAATGATTGTTTAGGGCACTCAAGTTAATATTGTGACAATCAATGTTGGGAGATTTGCCGATGCCGTTAGCTTTAAGAAATTTCCATACATCGGAGGAGTTACGGGTGTCAAGAGATTGATGAAAGTGGTGACGTTTAGCATCACGACACAGACGATTACACCGATTACGCCATGATTTAAATCTATCTAAATTTATATCTGTTGGACTACGCCTATATATCCGATTAGCCTTGTCTCTCCTAGCCATAGCCTCCCTGATATCCGGGGTAATCCAGGGTGCAGGTAAGTGTTTGATTTTAATTCGACGCTTAGGCGCATGTCCATCATACAACGCAGTATTGATATTGTTAAAAAGAAAAATCTTTCCGTCAACGGTATCACTATTAACAACAGAAGACCAGTCAATATCCTCTGCTTCCCGCCTCAATGCCTCCAGTGCAATGCCCTTGAAATTTCGAAGTACAGAAAATTGTGACTTACACTTACGAGAACGAATCGAAAGAGATAGATACATTAGGTCGTGATAAGAGAAACAGGCAGTGAGTTGCCCATGAGTGGCAACAAGGTCACGGGAGGAAACTATGATTAAATCAAGAAGAGATGGTCGGCAGTTAGGAAAATGATGCGTAGCAGAAAGGGGTAGAATGTGAAGATTAAGTGAGGATACAAGAGATTGCAAGGAATGGGCACGGTGATCATTCTTAATCAGACATGTATTGAAATCACCCAATATGACTAAGCGGCCGTAAGAAGGACATAGATCGCTAAGCAAAGTTTCAAGTGAGTCAAAGTAGTTAATGTGGAGATCAGGACTGTAAAAAACTCCAAGCAGCATCTTGCTATGCCGAACTGTAATCTCTAAAAAGAGGTACTCCGCTGAATTACTGTAGACCGACTGAGAGGCAATTAATATTTTTGAAAGGAATATCCTCACGTAGATATACAGCTACTCCTCCACATCCCTTGTCAATCCTGTCATTGAGCACAAGCACAAATTCAGGTATTCCATAAAGCCTCGAAGGATGTGAAGGTTTCAGAAATGTTTCAGAGACCAGCACAGCATCGAGATGATCACTGCTAAAGGATGCCAGAAGATCGGAATGATAGTAGGGGATACTCTGGGCATTGATGTGCGCTACGTTAAAGTTTTTAGGAAAGTTGGAAAAGACAGAGGATAAGCTGATCGTGCAATGTAAGAGCTGCAGAGCCAACGTCGCCAGTACTAACAAAGCTTGCGTCTGAAAGAGAACAAGAGTGGAAAGAGTCATCACTAGATACAGAAAAATCGTCCATAACAAATAATATAAGTAAATATGTATAAATACAATAGTATATAAAAAAAAAATATAAATGGCATGGGCCGCGTATCGCCATCACGGGCCTTGTTCTCACCACACTCCTGATCATCCTCCTACTCTTCTTGACTTAATACTTGTCTCTTCAACTGACCTTGTTGCGAAACACGGTCAGTATCCAGCTGACGCTTTTTCCTTTCATGACCTAATATTTCTCTCATACAATGTTCGCTCTCCCAAACCTAAGCCGAAACTCCTTATGCAGCGCAATTTTGGTGGCATGGATGTACGTAGACTGCGTGAGGATGCGGGTAAAATCAACTGGGATCCCTTGCTGGCAGCACAGACGATTGATGCCAAAATAACCTTTTTTAATAATACAATTATTGAGCTCTATGACCGTCATGCGCCGGTTCGGGCCATCAAAGTTAAACATTTACCGTCTCCTTGGCTTACTGCCGATATTAAAAAATGACTTTCCAGAAAGGCTGCTGCCAAATGCAGATACAAAATTCAACCCACAACTAGTAATAAGGAAAAATACATCACATTACGAAATCTCTGCAGTAAGGTGTGTAGAAAAGCACAACGTCAATATATTCATAAAGCGGTCGAGAACGGAGACCCTGCCAAAATCTGGAAATTTCTTAGAACATTGGGAGTTGGAAAGCAGCGGCAAAATTTGATGTCTAACTCACTTAATATTGATTCACTTAACCATCATTTTACATCTTCGTCCAAATTAGATCAGTTTTACAAAGATAATACTTTGCAGTTTCTTTCATCGCTTCCAATTCCTGAGCATTCCTCGTTCAATTTTGATCAATTATCTACGTGTGATGTTAAGAAGAGTATTATGTCGATAGGATCCAATGCGTTTGGCTGTGACAACATGAGCCGTAAGATGGTGGAGCCTGTCATTGACGAAATCCTCCTCATTATTTGTCACATTTTAAACTACTCCCTTATCTGTGCCGAGTTTCCAAAAGCCTGGAAAGATGCAGAAATAATTCCTTTACCTAAAAAGTCTAACCCAACATCCTTATCCGAATATCGTCCCATTTCCATTTTACCGTTCCTATCCAAAGTCCTAGAAAAGCTTGTTCACTCCCAACTATACACATATCTCAATAAAAATAACCTCTTAAACCCTTTACAATCAGGCTTTCGGCCATCTCATAGTACGACCAGCGCATTGATAAAGGTCACTGACGATATTCGTCTAGGCATGGAAAGTGGGAATCTCACGGTGCTTACATTGCTGGATTTCAGCAATGCTTTTAACACTGTGGATTTTCGCATCCTGCTAGACATATTACGCTCAATTAACATATCTCCACTAGTGATTGATTGGTTTCGTAGTTACCTTTTTGGACGCCGACAGCGTGTTCGAGTAGAGGATTCCTTTTCCACATGGTGTAGTACTTCTGTCGGTGTTCCACAGGGTGGCGTGCTTTCTCCCATGCTCTTTACAATTTTTATTAATTCTATATCTAAGTATTTATTTTCTTCTTACCACCTTTATGCAGATGATCTTCAAATTTACAATCAAGCTCCATTATCTGAGTTGTCGACAGCTTTTACAATAATAAATACAGACCTGGCGCATATCTGTCAATGGAGCAAGCAATATGGCTTGGAGGTCAATCCCTCTAAGACTAAAGTCATTGTGTTGGGCAGCTCTCGAATGCTAAGTCAAGTTCAATGGTCAACCCTTCCAGATATCAAATTTGATGGAGTTGCCCTGCAAATTAACAGTGAAGTAAAGGATTTGGGTATCATAATCGACAGCACACTATCTTGGCGTCCACAAATGAGGGAAGTCAGCCGTAAGCTATTTGCTTCTGCAGGCTCTTTGCGTAGATTGCGAAACTTTCTTCCAACAGCCACTAAAAGGGCGCTTGCAGAATCCCTTCTCCTTCCTATACTCGATTATGCAGATGTCAGCTATCTTGATGTCACCGAGGAGCAGCTAGACAAGCTTGAGCGACTTCAAAATTTTTGCATTAGATTTATATTTGGGTTACGCAAATATGATCACGTATCACAATTTCGCAAATTGCTCAGGTGGCTCCCGATTCGCCTTCGACGGAACGCTCATATTCTCTCTTTGCTTTACAGCACCCTTTTCAATCCCACAACTCCCATTTATTTAAAAGAACGATTTATGTTTCTTAATGACACACATTTAAGATCCTTACGGTCATCAGAGTCACTGGAATTAGAGGTTCCTAGACATTCCACATCGTTTTACGACAAATCCTTCACTGTACAGGCTGTACGGTTGTGGAATGGGCTACCTTTAAACTTAAGGCGAGCGCAGTCATTGACTATTTTTAAGAAACGAATAAAAGAGCACTACTTGGCGTCGTAGTATCTGTGTATGTACGCATAATGTTTGTGTGGATGTGAATTTATTTATGTTTGTGTATGAATTTATGTATGTGTATGTATTTATGTATGTGTTTGTATTTATGTATGTATATGTATTTATGTATGTATATTTATTTTTGTGTATGTATGTGATGTAAGTTCTTAGTAAGTTTTTAGGCAAACTACATTATAATTATTAGTTAATCGTCTTTCTTTATTAAAAACACCAATTGCTACCCATTTCCCTTAAGGTCCTTGACAACTTCTCCATCCAAAGGTTGCCTGTAAGAGATTGCTCTTTAGCGATAAGGCCGCCCTTTGTACATTTATGAAACTGTAATCTCTTTATGTGAGTGTTTTATATTTGTGTGCAATAAAGTTTATTCTATTCTATTCTATTCTATTCTATTCTTGTTGGTGTTGATTTGTCGCTGCCGGCTGTGGCGCAAGCCAAGGTCGGCAGCCAACAGTGTTGGGCCGCCGTCACCTCGTTTGCTAGCGAGGTGATGGCGGCGAAACGAGAGGAGTTGCGGGTGCGAGAGCGTATGGGACAGACGCTCCCGCCCCGCCGTCCGGTTCGGGGGCGTCGTCGTGCTCAATACATGCGCGCCCCCGAATAGTGTCTGGCCGTAGGTGGAAGGTCGGGGGACCCCGCCCAACTGGCCACTTGGCGACGGGCACCCTTTCTGTGTTCCAGGGGGTGCCCACTTTTTGCGCACGCCCGTACCGGCCGCTCTCACCTCCTCAGCTTACAGAGGAGCGCTCGAGAGCGGTGGAGGTGCGGGCTAGTTCTTCAGCTCCTTAGGGAGCTCCGGGGTGGTCGCTTATCGACCGCCCCGAGACGGACCCCACCGTTCTGCGGTGCTCTTGCCGGCTCGCAGTGATTTAACCTCAGGCCTATCCTGCGAGTCGGTTTTAAGGTGAGGCGGAACACCGCGGAGTTTAGTGGGTAGGACGGCCCTCTCTCACGGGCCGGGAGCTCCACACACCGTCCCTGCTGCCCCCGCAGCAGGGATGACGGTGCCTAAATGCATTCCCCGCGAAAACAAAAAAAAAACTCAAATGCCAAAGCCAATATTTTTCGTAAAGTCAATATGACAGTGACAGTTGAGTTAAGTTGTGTACTATAATTATAAACAAACCGCCTCGTTAGATTAAAAAAAAGTTAAATTTATGTTAAACTATGTGCGAGGTAGCAATAATAAATATATTTAAATTCATACCGTCACAGTTGTAACTTTATACAAGCAATTACACGGCCAAATATTGTGGACACAACAATGAACAAGTTCGAGTTCCAAACAACAACATTATACACGGTCCTCGTCCTCGCTATCGACGACGGCTCCTCGTGGTCTTGGACTCGGGGTTAGGGTTAGAAGGTGCTGTGTGTGAATTTGATGACGGAGTTACAACGGTACAAGCCACTCTAACCTCCCCAGGAACTCCACCGGTGTTACAACTGGAAAATTTTGTGATCATAGCTGACAACTCCGACGCGGACTCAATTTTATGGCGCTTTATTTCTGGAGTTATTATATTTATGATCCCTCCAGCGGTCCAGACATTCGACATATTAAAATGCTTGCGAGCCGCTGTGAAAACCCGATGCCTACCTCTTGTGAGAAATTCGGAAAAGGTGTATCCAGTCCCCTTCAAGGTTGTTTTGTTGTCCCAGACTAAGCGACGGTGCTCCATGTCACGGAACCTGATGACAATGAGACGTGCTTTTCCCTGACTGGATCCAAGGCGGTGACACTCCTCAATAATGTTTGTACTCACATCAGGCAACTGCATTTTATCGGATAATATGTTTACAATAGAGTTGTTTAATTTTTCATTCGACTTTCAGGAATCCCATGAAGCAAGAGTACTTTTCTGCACATTGTTGTTTCAATGCGTTCCATACCCTGCGAGAAAAGCTGAATTTGAGTTCTTAAGTGTCCCAGAGATTCTATTATGAAGGATTTGAATTCAACAAAGTCCTTGGACAGAGCAGTGACATCTGAGTAAACAGGGCCAGTGGATTCTAGTGCCTTTTGCAACCTTTCTTCATGGGTTTGGAGACGGCTTGTAAACAAGTTCTCTAATTCTTCAAGGCTTTTTGCAAACTTGCTGTCCATGTTGTGATCTGTGATATATCTCTTACAAAAGTGGAGTATACAAGAAAATGTTGTATTGTGGTAAGTAGAGGTGAGCTTGGCAACAAACTAACACATAAATGTAATACTAATTAGAAAGATAAATAATATTAAACAATTAATTATTGGGAGCTGAATAATTGTAATGTTTCTTTAGTGCCTACCCACACAAGCATTATTATTTAAATTATATTAAATTTATTTATAGTCAGTATCCCAACTAATTGCTCTTCAAAATTATTTCTAATTCGTTTATATC
The DNA here is from genome assembly GCA_948477245.1 of Thumatha senex. Classification (NCBI taxonomy): domain Eukaryota; kingdom Metazoa; phylum Arthropoda; class Insecta; order Lepidoptera; family Erebidae; genus Thumatha; species Thumatha senex. Next base: position 8,471,611 of record OX419731.1, on the reverse strand, counting down.
TTCTAAATAATTTTAATATTCTTTAGCTGCACTTAGGCATTGGATTCTGTTTTTCTTTGAGTTTGAACATGTTAAGACATTTATTTTTTCATCGAAAATATGTGTGATAGAAATATTATAAACGTTATAAATACTGTCATCCAAACTTACCTTAACTAACTTCCCTTAACTTTTCTAACTTACCTTACAATTTTACCATTGTAAGTATATATTACACCACCAACGTCCGTCAGTTCGATACACTTTTCAAGATAAAAATTTCACTAAGTGCAGTTGTTTGCTTTTATGATTGCCAAGTTAACAGTGTACAGCACGTTATTAAAATTTTAAATTGCTGATTCTTGATAAACATGCCATTCTGTGCCTACAGCAATTTATTCTTTAATATTTATTTTTCTTCAATGTTTAGAGAATAACCCGTTTCGTAATTAATATACAAGCATTTACGGTACCTAATATAACTTTCCTAACCAAAAAAGACTAAATATTATGAGTCCAGTTTATAATTCAACGCTAATGCTAGTTTCGAGATTTTTGTCGGATCCACGGAATAATTATTGACCGTTTAGGCAGGATACATTCCATGATTCGACATCCAAATCCTTACTTTGGTTTTAACGTACTCTTTGGAAAACGGAGACAAATCTTGTGCACTTGAAAATCTCCAATATTATACTAACTTCTTCAATCAATTACGGAATCGTCAGAAAAACGCGAAAATTCTAAGCATTATAGTGACTTACTTGGATATGCTTTTGTAAATGTATTTCACAAAATATAAATCACCGTGGAAGCTTAGGACCGCCATCTGGGTACAGCCTTCTACTTGTTACAAAATTTAGTTTACAACCTTATGTTATATAGGTACGTAGGCTATGAACGAAAATAATAAAAGATTATATTTTTTTCTTTTGTTTATTCTAGTGTTGTGTTTTGTCGAGCTCACAACCTGTTACGTAGGATAAAACACATACGGTAAATTATGGGTGTATAGAATTCCTTTGCGTACCCCTTCGGGGATAAAGGCATGATTAAGTGAAGTATTTACTCTTCTACTTCATCATCATCATCCGAGCGTCTGTCCCAGTTGCGTCTCGCGACGCCCGGGGTCCGCTTTCCTACATTTTCTCCTCCACTTCGCACGGTCGTCGGCATCCCCTGTGGTGAGACCATTGGCACGCATGTCATCCCTTACGACGTCAAGCCAGCACTTCTTGGGTCTTCCCCTCTTACCGGGACCCGGCGGGGCTGACATGGCCAGACATTTGTTACCTACGTAGCCCGGCGGTTGCCGCAAGACGTGACCATACCAACGAAGGCGACACTCTTGCAACTTGTCTGCAATGTCACGGACGTGAAGGCTGCCGCGGATGCGAGAGTTCCTCACGCGGTCCATCCGCGTGACTCCACACATCCACCGCAGCATCTTCATTTCCGTGACACGCAGCTCCTGCTTGTGTCGCTCCAATATCGGCCACGTCTCACTGCCATGTAAAAGGACAGGTCTAATAATGGTTTTGTAGACCTGTCCCTTCAACCGGATCGGCATTTTAGGGTCACAAATGACACCGGTCATCTCCCGCCATTTGGCCCACGCGGCAGCAATGCGTGACTTGACATCGCAATCGATGTCACTGGACGTGTGAAAAACAGATCCCAAGTATTTAACCTGGTCCGTGCGCTCGACCAAATCACCGCCTATGCGGACGGATGTGGGATCTGTCGAGTTTAGTGCCAAGTACTCGGTCTTCGCCACATTTAGTTTCAGACCGCCGTTCTCAAGCGTCTCCTTCCACGCCTTTACACGTCGCACCAATCTGCCCCTGTCCGCGTCTGCCAGCGCAATATCGTCAGCATACATGAGCAACCATGGAGGCTGCTCATGCGGGTTTCTGATGCTGTCCGACAATTCGTCTAATATTACACTGAACAGAAGCGGACTAAGGACAGAACCCTGGTGTACCCCGACGGTGATGGGGAAGGGTTTCGTGTCGCCAACAGCAGTCCGAACCATTGAGTCGGAGTCACAGTACATGTCCCGGATAGTGTCAATATAGACCTCTGGAACCCCTTTGGACCGCAGTGCCCACCAGATCATCGCACGAGGAACACAGTCGAAGGCCTTCTGCATATCTAGAAACAAACAGTGCAGAGGCGTGTTCTTCGACCTGTATTTCTCTGCGACAACCCTCAGGGCAAAAACAGGGTCCGTGGTCCCATGACCAGGGCGAAACCCATATTGACACTCCGAGAGAGTACACTCCTGCCGGATCCGAGAGTCTATAATCCTCTCGAAGATCTTCATGGTGTGGGACATCACCTTAATACCGCGGTAGCTCCCGCACTCCTGCACTGACCCCTTACCTTTGAAGACTGGAGTAATAATACTTAGTCTCCATTGGTTTGGGATCTGCCCGCTGAGGAGTATGCGGTTAAAAAGGTTTACTAAGATGCCCACACCGCGAGGACCCATCGCCTTCCAGGCTTCGATGGGGACTCCATCGGGTCCGACAGCTTTCCGATTCTTCATGCGGCGAAGCGCAGTCAGGACTTCTCCAGGCGTTACCGGTGGCACTAGTCCTTGATTCGGAGGGAGGTCCGGAGGCTGCACCTCTTTATGCTGCTTATTAAGCAGCTCGTGGAAGTACGAGCGCCATCTCTCCTTTACCGCGAGGTCTTCGCTTAACAGGTTGCCCTCAGGGTCTTTTACACAGCGACACTTGGATATATCCTGTGCCGCTTTGACCCTGGAGCGCGCCAGCTTATAGATGAGCTTCTGCCCCTCAGACGATTCCAGCTTATCATACAAAGGTTGTAAGTGGTCTCGTCTGGCTCTGGCTACAGCTCTCTTTGTGGCGCGCTTGGCAGCCCTGTACGCGTCGCGGTCTTCGGAAGATCCGGTCGCTTGCCACTTTTTAAAGAGGGCTTTCTTCTCCCTGGTCTCCCTCAGGACTGCGTCGTTCCACCACCAAGTTTCCTTGTCACATTTGCGTCCACCCTTAGACTCACCGAGCACCACCTTCGCCGCTCCAAGGATGGCCGCCTGAACTTTGTCCCAGTAATCTTGAACTGGTTCGCCTTCAGTGTCGGTGCACTTGTCACCGACAGCTGAGACGAACTCCTGGATTTACTCTTCTACTTCATCTTAACGTATTTCCAGTTGATCCAAACCCTACCTGGATTTAGAGTCTGAGATTCTCTCTTTTATTTTTCTGACAGGAGAAATTATCGTTAGAGTTTTGATTTTCGGCATTTTATAATAATAATAATATATTTATTTGCATTATACAGGTTAAAAGTAGGATCTTACAATTAAATTTGGATCACTGTATACTACCTTTTCAGGTGTGCAAATTATTTTTTAAATATGTCTATAATTCAAACTAATATTCAATATTAGTTATATTCATTGTTAGAAGCGGCTGCTGTTTGACGTCATTACCCCGAAGTACTAGTATAGATGAACGTAGTTTTAGTTACTAAACTAAATGAAATTCAATAGGTTTCAAATAAATAATTCCTCTTACAAAATAATTGTCCCTATTTTGGTACTAGACACCTCGTTCAAATTCAAAAGAAAATTGGAACATAAATCTCTACGAAGAAACTTAATTATAATTGTAAAAGGGACGAATGGCTTGGGAATAGGTTGTATTTATTTAAAAAGTCAGGTGCCTCTTAGGAAAAGCAAGACGTTATACTATTAATTTTAATTGTTCATGTAGGACGTCTTTAAAACATCGTATCACAACATCATACATCATTATTCTCTTAAAGAATATTCAATGAAATGCAAATAGCAAATAGGCTTATATGGAACACTACCGGACACTGAACACTACCTACGTCGTTGGCGTGCAGGTCAAGATCTAAACAAATGTGAAAACATTTTGTATTTCTTTAGGAAAATTGCAACATGCAATTAGACATACAGTCAAAGTGGATAAGATGTGCATAAAGCAAAATGTTTTTTCAATTGATTAGCTGAAATTTAAAAATTTAATGAACTACGGCCGAATTACGACAAATTGTCGACCACTAGTTAGTTTAAGTATGAAATGAAAGAATATTCAATTTCTTTTTTATTATTATTACAAAATATAAATAGACTAGCTGACCTGCCCGGCTTCGCCCGTGACATAATTCGAACCCCGTGGCAACAATTTAATCCCATCGTTTATTAATTTCACAATAATGTATGACCATTTTCCAAATTAGTTGATTAGGTACTTCTCCGCTCTTTATTACGCCCGCACGGCCTGATTGAATTGTGGTTACCCGAAATTATTTCCTTGCGCATTATTTTTTTGATTTTGCTATGTCTCAGATATTCATTTAATTTGCAAGGTGTAGAGAAACAAAATAGTCTTCATTAAATGCTGAAACCAACTAATGTATTAAAAATTATAAGGATTAATAACGTATTTGTGTAAATAGCCTTCAAATTACTACTGTATAATTGCTGGTTTTCTAAAGTAATAAAACGGATATATTATGTTATCCTTAAGTGATAGACATATACGTAGGTCACACTATAAGTTTTGCGTAACTTGAAAAAACAACATTTTATAACTAAAATATGATGTTTGTTACTTTTCAAAATACTCTCCTTTTCATTTTAAACATTTTTTCATGCGATCGAACCATTTTTTAAAACACGAGGACCATAGATCTGAAGGCATGTTTTCTACGTGCTGATTGAACGCTACCACTGCCTCTTCAGAGTTAGTAAAAGAGAAACCTCTCATAAAATTTTGGGGAAAATAGAGAAATCACAGGGTGCTAGGGCTATGCGCAGGATAGTTGTACTTTTTCGGATGCTAAAAATAACTTTGTTTTGTTGGCCGTGTGTGAAGAAGCGTTGTCATGATGTAAAATTGATGAAAAAAAATGAAAAAGTTCGCATAAGACGGCCAAAAAGCCGCGGTCTCCCGGCTTTTTGGCCGTCTTTTGCGAACTTTTTCACACAAAACAAACAAACAAATGGTAGAATACCACTCGGCATTAACACTCTTTTGATCGTCAAGTGGAAATTGTACAGATGGGACCCGTAGCTGAGAAAAAAAACGCGATCAGTTTTTTACCAACGTTTCTCGCCTGCCTCACTTTTGTTGGCCTGTTCTCATTTTCAAACACCCATTCACAAGATTGCAGTTTTTTTTCGGGTTCAAAACAATAAATCCTCGTTTCGTCTCCTATGACAAAGTCATAAACAGCATTAGAATGTTCGTGGTCGTACTTCAGTAGCATCTGTGAGCACCATTCCACGCGAGCCCGCTTCTGCTTCGCTGTCAGTTCATGAGGGATCCAACGACACAAAGTTTTCGAAATTGCAATTCTTCGTGTAAAATTTTCTGAATTTGGCTCATACTAATCCCCAATAGTCCTCGAATTGTCTCGTAGGTAATCCGCGGGCTTTATTTAATTAGCCGCTTAACAGTCGCCAATTTATTTTCGTTGACGGCAGTTGAATGCCGCCCTTCACGAAATTCGTCGTGTAAAGAAACTCGACCTCTCTAAAATTCAGAAAACCATTGCCTCACGGTGCTCAAACAAGGTGCTTCTCTCCGAAAAGCATTTAGAAGATGAGCGGCACAGTCTTGCGGAGAGAGAGAACTTTTAAAATCATAAAAAGTTATCGCTCTAAATCTTTTCGGCTTAATTCCATTTTCGATGCGTACGCAGAACTTCGATGTGTGATAAAATGTATTTGACAAATGATTTCCCGCCAATTGTTTTTTTCTTATTACTAAGAAAGTTGCAACGTTTCAAAATATATAACATTCGAAATCCAAATAGTTCCAATTAGCTAGAAGTGCAAAACTTTTAGTGTGCCCTAGGTACCATTGCGGACTTTTTTGTAGATCTATATTAGACTAGCTGACCTGCCCGGCTTTGTCCGTGACATACTTCCATCCCCGTGGCACCCATTTAATCCCGAAAATGTATGAAATTTCCCTGATTTGTTTACATTTATGATTACTGCTTCGCTTTCCTGTGCAGTGGCGTGATGAAATATAGCTTAGAACCTTCCTCAATAAATGGGCTATCCTATACGAAAGGAGTTTTTCAAATAGGTTCAGCCGTTTACGCGTGATGGCGTGACCAAGGGAAATAGGGATTAATTTTTATATATATAGACTAGCTGACCCGCCCGGCTTCGCCCGTTACATAATTCGAACCCCGTGGCACCCATTTAATCCCGTCGTTTATTAATTTCACGACAATGTATGAACATTTTCCAAATTACTTGATTACTCTCTCTTAGTTGTCTGCCATGACTGTAGACAAATAGTGTTTAGTTTCCTTGAAGAAGAAATAGATTGTCACAAGTTTGATGCAAGTATAGTTTTTCTTTATGAGCAATGTAACTAGCCGACAAAATTAATTCATCTATATGTAAATATATACAAATAAATACAAACTAACAGACAAACTAGTAAACAGACTACGATTTCAAAAACACATTTTTGGCATCAGCTACAAATGTACATTTTGGATACTGCCGAATTAGTAAAACTAATATAAAAACTGCACAGACATGCCGAATATATATTCTAGATGTACGAGGAATCTAAAAATAATAGTTTTATCAAAGATCTTTATATAATATGCACCTGCATATTATATAAAGATCCATGTTATGCCTTTTGCTAAATTCTGCTAAAAAGCATGGTTAATGGAAGAGTGTTTCTACTCGTACTAAGTTACAGAATTATTATAACTAAAATATGAAATTATTAAATTATGATGAATTTAAATAAAATATAAGTAAATATAACAATGTTATTAAATTTATAAATAAATCAGCAAGAAGCGATAAAAGTATGAATGGATCCTGAAGCCTGGCGATCTGTCCTCTTTGACTACCCTATCCAATAAAAATAAATTAATTAATTTCGTGGGACACTTTTCACACAGCGCCATCTAGCCCAAACTAAGCTATAAGCTTGTACTATGGGATCTAGACAACTGATATACAAACTTATATTTTTCTAAATACATACTTATTATACATAGCAAACACCCAAACTCCGGAACTAACATTTGTGGGATCACACAAATATTTGTTCCGACCTGGGAATTGAACCCGGGACCTCATGCGCCGCAGTAGCATGCACTACCACCGCGCCACCGAGGCAGTAGAAATTACAGTGGGAAAAATGTATGACACAAAATCTAATTACTTTCTAAGGCCCACTTGCACGATCTTGAGTTAATGTGTATAACTCGGAGATGTGGACTGACTCCGAGTTAAATCATTAATTTGTTTCGCATCACCCCGAGTTTTATACCTAGGGTTAAATCGCAAAAAAATAACTCACTGATTTCTGAGAGTGAATTCGTCAAACGTTGGGTTAGCAGCTGACAGACAATGCAGTGGCACGTGACACATGCGTGACACGGACTCCTCAAAGTGACACGCCGCGCAAACATAATACGATAAAAATAAAATGCACTCGGCTGTCATGTTACATTCATTCGTGTAAGAAAAAGTCTTATGTTGCAAACTGTAGTGTAAAAGAGATAGACATACCTGTTTCATTCTTTGTTCAATCGTTAATTTTGGTTGGATGACATAGAGTGACATAAAACACTGGGTTGGTGATACCCGATGACATTTTTCTATGGTGCAATAATAATTTGGGTTCAAAAGTTATAAATAATTATTTAACCCCAGCATTCATGCAAGTGGGCCTAAGAATTGTAGATTACTAAATTAATTATTCTAGGTTAGTATTAAATGATTTGCAATGTACTATGTTGGCAACAATAGAAAGCACTATATATATATATCATAACAACTTCTGTAGGTACCCCACTTACAGTGAACAAAGAATTTGTATTTGAATTGTATTTATAACAACACAACAAAATAAAATACAAGTTTTATTTTTCCAAAAGGAATAATGTTCAGACATGGCTCGTCTGCAAAATTTAATATAAATGGATAAAAACATTAAGTTAAGTTTAGAATAAGTTTTACAGAATCAAGATTTAACCTCTGACTCTGTGACGTTTTCACAATATTCCTTTGCTTTTTAAAACTTTTATTCAGTTAAGTAGCTTAAAGTTAAATAGCTTAAAGTTCTGAATTATTGTTTATTTATTATGAACTTTTTTGATTGTCAGCTAAGTAAATTGCTATTCTTCAAAATATCACTAATATTAGAAGTATGTAAGTTTGTGAAGATATTTCAATATTTTTTTTTAACCAATATTGGTTGAACTTTGGTATAGAGATAAAACCGACGGCGTGGATTAACATAGGCTATTTTTATTTCAGGAACAAGGTCATATAGGAAACTGGTTTGGAAAAGTTCCCCATCTAAGCGGAGCCGCTGGTATTAGCTAGTTTATAAATAAAAATTCATAGTTTGGAAGCCAAAACCTTTTAAGTTGTCACTCGTATACAGAATATGTTTCAAAGATAAATTATTTCTCCAGTTAGTTTAACATGAAAATGATAACGCAGTTTTACTTTAAGAGGTTATACATGGATTCCCTTTGAATATTTTAGACAAATTATAACTCCGTCTTTTTTCATAAGGGTATAACGTTGCTGTCCATTTATGATAGGTACTGCCATATAACTTTTCACTTCTTTAATGTATATCTATTTACATCTTCATTATCGGTAGTCCTGAAAGACTCTTGAAATGACAAATTCTATAAATATTTTTTCTACGTGTGTCAGACAATAAATAAGAATATAGAGTGGTACTCGGAGACTGCCGCGGTAAAGTTATTGCATTGCAAGTTACACCAAATAAATAAAAAAAAAATCAAAAAAAAAAACAAAACTCCCTCATCCTTTACCTCACCCTCACCATTACCCTCACCCTCACCCTCACCCTCACCCTTACCCTCACCCTCACCCTCACCCTCATCCTCACCCCTCACTCTCACCCTCACTCTCACCCTCACCCTACCCTCACTCTCACAGTCACCCTCATCCTCACCCTCGCACTCACACTGACTATCATCACGTCTCGATCCATGCGAGCTTCGTTCAATCGTACCATATAATACATGTACATACACGTTAAGTCAACGCTCGGCCGTGCTCGGTGAATCTCGTGTGACCTCGTCTCGACCTTCGTCTTAGGTTTTTTTCCTTACGGAATTTCTTGATTAAAGCCCACTCAAAGCCCGCGATAAAAACTATGCAATAGCTTAAAATGTTGGAGATAATAAAAAATAAGCTTATTGACAAGCTTATTTTTTAGACTCATAATCTCAGCCGGTTATTTTCAGTCATAGTTTGTTTTTATAAACGGTTTGAATAGAGTATATTGCGGATGAAGTATAGGGTTAAAAGGTCCATATATCTGCTTCAAAGAAGACCACGTAGTCTAAAACTTTACATACTACTTTTTTACAGCAGCACTGATACAATGCAGGTTATAAAATGTTAATAACTTTATATTACCAAAGTTACTTGGCGACATGCAGCCAAATTCTGCATAATGATACTGTGAGAAATTATGTACGACAAAGATTTTCTGATGTGGAAAATTTACTTGGTAAATATTGTTCACATCAATTTTCTAAATTAAAACGACACCTGTACCTAACGGCTTTTATGATACCTGTTTAATTTGAGTCATGCACGTGAAATGTAAGCGAAAATGTATTACATTTATATTTTTTCTTTATCGTGTGAAAATTCCTGCAGATGTTATGCCGGACTCGCACCGACAGAAACCGTGTGGTTTCTCCCTAAGTCAAAACTCTTTTCTAGATATTTTTTTAATAAAGTAATAAAAGGCATTTCGATTTGAGAAGGGGATTGAACCCGTGACCTTTGCCTAGCTAGGGCAATGTTCTAGCCACTGAACTACCCGAACCGTATCGAACCAAGTTGAAATTCTACCATTTTTTAGTCATCATTTTAAGAGTATGACCAAAGCCATCTATCGAGCTAATGAACAACTCGATACCAAATGAACACTGTTACAACCATTTTTAAACATTGATGTAATGGACCCCACTCAGTCCATGGATATTTTTTTTTATGGATAATCTCATTTCTAGAGTTTATTCCGAGTTTAATAGTAAGGACTTCGGACACTACCATGTTCAACTATACACTCAGTAAAAACTATGTAATGAAACTTCAAGTCATAAGTAATAAAAAATTTCATTCTCGCCACTCGTCTAGTTCTATGAGTCTAAGATAGACATATTTTCACGCTTATATTTCCGAAGGGGTAGGCAGAGGCATACTATATGTCCACATTTCACTGTATGCACTTTTGTCCCACGTAACAGGTAGTGAGCCCATTGCCGTGTTGAAATGGACAGACGAAGTTGTTTTGGTTTTGATATACCCATAACACCATCCGTTGGCTCCGATGGGTTAAAACCATTGAAGTTATGAAAACACGACCAAAGACGTGTCGAGCCATGTTCAATGAAGAGACGGCGCCCATCAAATTGAATGTACCTAGACTGTCTAGCACAGAATTTTTACTTCGATAGACAGATTTTCCGAGTACTTTAAAACTCGTAAAGAAAAAATGAACGAGTGTTTGTTTTATCTTAAAAGTTGCGATTCTCGAACAAGTTGCATAAAAATTATCATAAATAATTTTTGAATGTATACTGCACAGGGTGCTTATCAGAGTAAAATGGCAAAAAAATGGAAAAAAACTCTCAGCGGTATAAAAGATTCTCAACAAGTTTGCAAGAAACTTAATAATTGGAGCGAAGGAAACGAAGTGAGCGTAGCTCCATTCTTCCCCGATTCGGATTTTCACTTTGTCCTCTCAAACCACTCAACATTTTTTGATAAAATTTGAACCATAATACGACATCTGGCATCTAGATGGTTTGTAGAAAAAATTAAAGCGAAAAATCGACCATATAACGCATTTAGATTTACCGGTTTCTGGCCATGGGCGGATGGTCGGGGGACCCCGCCCATCTGGCCACATGGCGACGGGCACCCTTTCTGTGTTCCAGGGGTGCCCCCCCTTTAGCGCACACCCGTACCGGCCGCTCTCTACCTCCTCTGCTTTCAGAGGGGCGTTCGAAAGCGGTGGAGGTGCGGGCTAGATTCTTCAGCTCCTTAGGGAGCTCCGGGGTGGTCACTTTTCCGGCCGCTCCGAGACGGACCCCTCCACTCTGCGGTGCCCCTTGCCGGCTCGCAGTGATTTAACCTCAGGCCTCCCCTGCGAGCCGGTTTTAAGGTGAGGCGGAACACCGCGGGGTTTAGTGGGTTGGACGGACCCTCTCCCACGGGCCGGGAGCCTCACACACCGTTCCTGCTGCCCCCGCAGCAGTGATGAAGGTGCGTAAAGGCATTCCCCGCAAAACAAAAAAAAAATTAGATTTACCGGGGACGATTATTTGATTTTACGCATGTAGTTTTCTAATAGTAAATCTAAATCAAAATATTCTGAGTTTCAAAGAATATTAATTCGAGTTGACAATCTTTTCAAAGAATATTAATTCGAGTTGACAACGTTTAATTTCTCTTAGCATAAAACAAAAGTCAGTAAAAGAGTTGATATTTATGATAAAAAAAGAAAACATATTTTTTATTATTGTACATAAAAACTTGAAATTATACATACATTTTGATTGATCAGAGGCGCCATAAACAACAACCTTCTAAATAAGGTATTGCATATGGCGACAATAGATATAAAAAAAAATGTCAAAAATGACACTCAAGACATATTATTATCACAGTGACGTGCGTGACGTGTTATAATTACGTAGCTAGCACGTGCAAAAAATGAGAGAACTACCTACTGTGAACTACAAAAGTAAGAATATAAACACATATAAATTAAATTCTAGCACATGCTGCATTAAGCGTAACTGATCTACAATACAATCATTCAGTCCAATGTGTAATCTAAAAATAGGTTGACACTAATCTTATGTGTTTCTCAGTATATGTGTTTTTCGAGCCATCCTAAAGAGATACTCGGCGCCGCCAGGTAAAATCGCTATACTTATCTCTTACAAAAACACCAGCTTATCAAATTACTGTGTACAGGGTGATTTGTAAAACACCAGCAACCTGCTAGGAGTGGATAGCCAAGGTCATAACCAACAACGTTTGTTCTACCACTTTTGGCAATTCGTGACGACACGAGTACTATCATACATTACCATCGAGCTGCATTATACGTTTTCGCTCTTGGATTCGCTTATGAGAACTCCTGGGTCTCTTTTTCGTCACGTACTGTATACCTCAATGAACGATGGACGTGCGTGCATCAATGCGGTTGAAACAGGTCAAGGTCAAAAGAGGTATCACCATTCCCCTGTTATTTTAACGAGTTGCATTGCGTTGCGAAAAAAATTCGTAGAACATTTTTTTATGATGTTAGCAACCTACCAGTCCTAGCAGGTTGCTGGTGTTTTGCAAATGACCCTGTATATAACAGAGTAAAATTTGAAAAAGACTACATTAAAGCGATCCGAAACCAAGCGTTCCATGAAAGGTAAGCGAAACAAGCTCTGCTATAAATATAGCAGAGCTCGTTTCGCTTCTTTGCGTTTTTGATACAGTGAAATCACTGTATCAAGTACACCCACCCGTTTTTCCAAAATTTTAGCACTATTAACTATTACCTTATAATAAAATCGATATCATCAATAAATATTAATACTCCTTCTACACAACTAAATATATTTATTATGACTCTAGGACTTACTATTTTGTCAATGGCCCGAGTCAGATGTGCCTCCGTCTGAACATATTATTGTATCTGGACTACATAACAAAATACATTTAGGAGAGCCAGGTTTTGCAGGGTGGTAAATAGCCGTAGCGATCTTGTTGACTCTATCTATATATATAAAAATGAAACCCCTTTTCCGTTGTCACGACATCACGAGTAAACGGCTGGACCGGTTTGAAAAAATATTTTTGTATTGGATAGCCCATTTATCGAGGAAGGTTCTTAGCTATATATCATCACGCCACTACACAGGAGAGCAGAGAAGTAATCATAAATGTCAACAAATCGGGAAAACTTTTATACATTTTTGGAAAAGTAATAAGCGACGGGATTAAATGGGTGCCACGGGGTTGGAAGTATGTCACGGGCGAAGCTGCGCGGGTCAGCTAGTAGTAAATATAAATCAAGTTTCATCTCCATGTCAGACTCTGTTTAAGTTACAACATTGTATGATATTGAATATTGATGGTCTCTCATACTGTTTTTATAAGCATTCAATGTAAACAATTGTTGTTAGACCAAAATAAATAAATAGAAGAAGACTGATTATCATTTACCAACATACACCGTAATCAAGTGCAACTTAACTTCACACAGCAATAATAATACAAACTTAATTAAATATTAAACAGAATACGTCTAACTTACACTCTGTATGATAGTAGTCAAGAAATGAACAACCTTTGCTCTCTGTACTTTCATATTCTATCTCATTATTTATTAGAGGCAGCAGGCCAATGAGCTCTTTTAAGTATACTTTCGGTTATTCCATGTGGACACATGGATACTGGGAAACATAAATAAGCCAGATTTATTTATTTATTTATATTTATTTTAGATAGACACTTATGAGATCTAAGGGGATTATTTTTTATTAAATAACTATAACAATTATAAATCGTAATTGTGCCAGTGTGCCTAACTATAACAATTTAAGTACGTTGACATTTATGATTACTGGTCCGCTCTCCTGGTTAGTAGCGTGATGATATATAGCCTATATCCTCCCTTGATAAATAAACTTTCCAATTCAAAAAGATTTTTTCACTTCGGGTCAGTAGTTCCTGAGATTAGAGCGTTCAACCAACCAGACAAACAAACATACAAATGAACTCTTCAGCTTTGTATGTTAATATAGATTGATTTTATTGATGTAATTTGGCTGAAAATATTTATTTATCGATCAAAGACTTATTGCTCTTTAAACTCAACTATTATTCTTTCCTAATTTTAGTTTCCTTAGTTTTCATGAGGGAATAAAATGGTTTTGATTATATATACAAGACTGTAATAATCTCCAGATAAAGATGACACTATTGCTATAAGTTTGCATTATCAACAAAATTTTCTTTGAGAATAAATTCCCGAACGGGTGGCAGAAGCATATTACACGCACACATTTTCATCATGCGCATTTTATAAATGTGGGCCTGTAGTATGCATCTGCCTACTTCATCAAGGAAAAAGGCGTAACTGATAAGTATGTTATAATATAAAGCTGGAGGCCACTGAAGCCGCTTTCATACTATTATTATTCAGCGCTCGAGACCCCGCTCACTCAGTGTTCTGTAAACGATCACTGCTTTAAGCAACTTTCGCTATGACTGATTACGGATGGGTGACCGCTGGCATTTCCATTTACGATCGTTTTCAGGTGCCTTGTTAAACTGTTAGTCCCGGTTGCCAGTAACATGGCAGTCGTTAAGACATTAGAAAATTTTCAAGCACTGGTCCCCATAACCTATGTTTGTCTATTTCAACACGGCAATGGGCTCACTACCAACATGGGACAGGAATGTATACGGTGAAATGTAGGCGAATAATACACTTCTGCTACTCCGTCGTGGATAAGGCGTGATTCATAAATAAATTATTCAGTACTCCCTTAATCGAATTCATTAGAATTGATTGTGAGTAGATAACTAGAAAACTATTTAACGCACCGCGGAAGTAAGTAGTGTGGCAAAGTTGCCATAGTTTCAGATCACCATTAACTTTGCAATCAAACTTTAATCTCAATTAAAGTTGATACTCAGATACTGGTTCAACTTGTTCCGATAAGCTGAGTTACCTCGCTGACCTGTGATGAAATTTGCAATATCTTTACAAAGTGAGTTGGGAAATAGTTTTGCTTAATTGAAATTACATAGTTCAAGATCAGTCACCCTTGAATTTGAATTGCAGTGCATTCACGCATTTTGCTATTTGTGTTATTTCTCTGTCTGTAGATGTATTAAATAGCTAGCTGGTGCCCGCAGTTTCACCTCAGGTGAAGTTTTTCCGTACCCATTTCCCGGAGGATATAGTAAGATATCTTTAATTTTTTTTAAGTAGACTTTTACAAAAGGAGTAATGTCGCTACCACCCAAGTGAGCGGAGCATTAATAATAAATATAAACAAATAGGGCAAATGTTATCTAAATAATAAGCACCTACCTAGCAACGTTTCTACCTCGCCCCAAGGCCTCGTGGTCTCAAATGCCGGGCATTAAGTCAGTGTGTCAGTGTTTGTTCAAAAAGCTTAAGTAAATAAAAAGTTTAATAGAAAGGGTAAATGTAAAGTCGTCACTAAAATACTCTACCCAAGTTTAATAACAACGCCAGGTACCCGAAAATCAATTTAACATCTATACAGATAAATGAAATTAAAGTGTCGGTTTGTAATTCCAAATTAACAGCTTTTCACTTAATGGGTAAATGAAAGTTTACATAACTAACTAAGTAACTAACTATCTTCACGCTGTATCCCTGAGGGGGTAGTCAGAGAGGACAGATCGCCAGGCTTCGCGATCCATGCATACTTCTTTCGCTTCTTCGAGATTCATCAATCACTTCATACACGCACGTCTGGGTATCCGAGTACTTTTGACCTTTCCGTTTTTGAGCAATCTGCTCACGTGGTCTTCATATGTAAGTCTCGGCCTTCCCTGACTCATTCTACCATCTACTTTTGAACAATATATATTCTTCGTCAATCGTTCCTCACTCATTCGTTGGACGTGTCCAAACCAACGGAGCACGCCCTTTTCCAGCTTAACGCTGACACTTTTATTCAAACCTGCCATATTGCGTATCACTTCGTTACGTATTCGGTCGGCCAAGGTAACGCCGCACAATTTTCGAAGTGATCGCATCTCCACAGCATTCAATTTACTTTCATGCATCTGCTGACATACCCAGGTTTCACTACCGTAAAGCAAAGTTGGCACTAGCACTGCGTTATGAATCGCCATTCGTGCTTCTTTTACGATGCTTTGTCGCTTTACTAACTGGGACAAAGCACCGTTAACTTTGTTTCCGGCAGCTACTCGCCGGTCTACATCCGAATCACATCTTCCATCCGCGCTAAACATACTTCCTAAATACACAATTTCATTCACTTGCTCTAGACGTTCCTGGTTTACCCTAATCTCGCATTTAGTTCTTACGTCACCTCTTTCAAATACTAGAACCTTAGTTTTACTTGCATTCAAGCGGAGACCCTTACTTTCACACCCCTCTTTCATATTAGTGACTAATGCCTGTAGGTCGGCTTCTGATGAGGCCATGAGCACCGCATCATCAGCGTACAGCAGACAGTTTACTGTAAAGTCACCCAAATTCACACCCATATTAAAATCTTTCATCTTCTGTAGGCAGCTGTCCAGATACACTATGAACAGCCAGGCGGACATGACACATCCCTGTTTGACGCCTGTACAGACATCAAAAAGAGGTGACACATCCCCCCCTACTCGCACACAAGCCTTACAGTCCCTATAAAGCGACTGTATTGCCCGCAGTAGCGAGCCGTCCACACCAAATCCTGGCAGCAAGTCCCACAGCGTTTCTCTCACAACGTTATCAAATGCTTTCTCTAGATCCATGCAACCTCTTCCACGTCGGAATCCGCATTGAGCCTCTCATAAATACCTTTCAGACTTTTCTTGCATTCGTGCCGTTATAACCTTTGCATACACCTTACTAGCTAAGCTGACCAAGCTGATCGCCCTGTAGCTGGAGCAGTTTAGGCGCGAGCCTTTCCCTTTGTAAATAGGTACTACAACTGCTACTCGCCAGTCATCTGGGACCTCACCCGTCCGCCAGCACAAGTTGCATAACAGACATAGTGTGTTCCAGACACGCGACCCACCGTACTTGATCATCTCAGCAGTAACTCTGTCTTTTCCCTCTGGCCTTACCACATTTCATACTTCTTATCGCTTGTTCTATTTCTTTCATACTAATGACTTCAATGACATCGGGATCCGGAGCATCGAAGTGAGCTCCACTTCCCGATGTGGCATCTCTGTCTTTTCTTGCATACATCTTTCCATAATATTCACTCCATCTCTGCAGGACGTCACTTTGGTCTGTTAGGACGTCATTGTTAACACTAAGCACTTTATTCATACTGCAGATTGCCGAACAACTCCGGGTCTTGCCTACCTCTTTCCAGAAGAACTTGGCATTATCCCGGAAATTGGACGACAACCTTTCATCCGCTTTCATTCTGCACCTTTCACGTGCTTCTTCTATCAGTGCCTTCGTGTTAACTTTCTGCAGCTTGTATCTCTCTTTCATATTAAAATCATTCCGCGAGGCTAAGTAGTCTAGCCATGCTTTCTTCTTCATTCGAACTGCTTCTTTCACTTCCTCATTCCACCATGCATCACGCTTATTACTACTGCCTCTTTTCGTTTCTCCACACACTTCCACAGCGGCATTTATCATACTGTCCCTAAGGTTCTGCCATACACTTTCCACATTCTCACTGCTTACATTGACGTCGCCAAGCTTTTCGGCTACTCTTTCATTATATTTATCCCTAATGGATGCATCCTGCAGCTTCCAGCTTTTGATGCTATAAGCCGGCTCAGGTTCAGGATACCCGGTACGATGACGCCAACCCGCGAACAGACCCCTAATCCTAGTTATGACTAGGTAGTGGTCTGATCCCAGCTCAGCGACTCGATAAACCCATCGTGATTGTGTCCATCACCTGTTTACGGAGCCGACTATCCATTAGGAATAGATCTATCATGCTTCTCTTAGACTTACATCTCCTCGTATACATATGAATTTGTTTGTGGTTGAACATTGTGTTCGCCACAAACAAATCCTTTTTCTTACAATATGCCAGTATTAGCTTGCCAGCGTCGTTCACCCTTTTATCCCCATACTTCCCGAGTACCGACTCAAAACTATCGCGAGCGGTACCCACCCATCCATTCAAGTCTCCACATACTATAAGTCTTTCATTTCCTTCTATCACATTTAGAGCTTCTCTCATACTCTCCTAGAAGTCCTCTAGCTCACTCGCGTTCGACGAAGATACTGGCGCGTAAGCAGCTACCAGAAAAATCTTCGTCAAACCAAGTTTTACACGGATCCAGAGGATTCTAGGACCTACCAGTTTGTACTCATACATACCGGAAGCCAATCGCGAGGACAGCAAAATTCCAAACCCCCCGACTGCCATGCTCGCTCTCTGGTACTCCAGACCAAAGCGCGAGCATCCCACCCGGGAGCTCCAAAACTTCGCTGCCCTTGCGCTTGGTCTCTGTCAAGCACACTGCATCTAACTTTCTCTCATTCATAACATCCATCAACTCATTCATCTTATCTGTCATTCCTCCCCTAACATTCCACGCAGCTACCCTGCACTCCATCCTCCACTTCCCGCCGTGTCGGGCCGCGCGTGTAGGGTGGCGGTCCCCTACGCCGCTCTGGTACACACTTTTCGCACTAGTGGGGACGAACTGGTGCGCGTCGCCTCGGGGGCACGCCCTAGCATCACTCGTCCTGGTGGCACTCGTGTTGGAGAAGAATTGCAGCCGTAGCTGGCAGGGATGGCGACGTGCACGCTTCTACTCTTCATCCCCTCTACTCTTCATCCACTTAATGAAAGTTTGCATACATACATATTTTCACGCTTTTATCCCCTAAGGGGTAGGCAGAAGCATACTATAAATAAATACATTTCACCGTATTCACAGGCTGCGGCGACCTGCATTCAAATTTTTCAAGCCGCCCGTCTTGGCTTCACCTAACGATTACCACAGGCTTAACTACTACCATTGTACTGGCAACCGGTGATCCGATGACCAGTGATCGTTTACAGAACACTGAGTCAGCGGGGCCACAAGCGCTTCATATGCTTCATATATTAAGGTTTAGACGGTCTCTACATAAAAAAAACTATTTTAAATGATTTTCTCTGTCTGTTTGCTAATCTCCAAAATGACTAAACCGACTTTAACGACACTTTCACTGGCAGATAGCTGATATTATAAGTAGTAATTTAGGTTAGGTTCGATTCCTGTATTTCCATTGTAACGGGAACTACGCTGGACAAACCGCGGGGCATTCGCTAGTATAGTATATAATTTCACTGATAATTATATAGACGCTCTGATAACTCCGGAGGTAATAAAATAGACTTTACTTGCACCTTTAAGAACTCAATAACCATAATTCAGATTGTTGCCACATCTTTATATCTGACGCCGAAGATATTATAAAAGTAAAAATATTTACCAAAAGTGGGGAGTCCAATAAAACTATTTCATTTATTTTTACAATCTATCCTAATACTTGTCGTATATAAAAGCTGAAAAGTTTGTTTGTTTGGTTGGACGCGTAAATCTCAAGAACGACTGCTCCGAATCGTTTTGGTTTTTTATTAGATAGATTATCGAGCAAGATTATAAATCATAAAGCTACCACCTAGGAGAGTAGTCATAAATTTCAACAAATCTGGCAAATTTTCATACATTTTTGTGACAGTGATAAACGACGCGGTTAAATAGGTATCACTGTGCTTCAATGTATGTCACGGGCGAAGCCGCAGGGCTCAGCTAGTTTTTGTAAATCGAAAAAATAAACCACATTTCCATTACACAACTTACAAACTTTTAGTTTTTGAAGTGAAACTTTATCGACGTTGAAAGAAATTAAAAATTACAGCTATAACAGCTGTAAAAAAAAGATCAGGTTTTTCAGTTACGCTCCATGTTTTTTTGAAGTGATACCTACTTCTCATAAGTAATAATTCTTTATCGACTTATGAGAGCAATTTTGTGGCTGTAAAAAAATGTCGTCAAGAAGTTTCACTTCTTACCTGTGTACTCTGGTACGCTCACATTTTTTTTGTTGAATCTGCAGGAAGTGAAAGAAGTATTCGTGGATCGCAAAGCCTGGCGATCTGCCCTCTCTGACTACCCAGTCAGAGATACAGCGTGAAGATAGCTAGTTATAGCAATGCCTGTACTAGAAGAGGTCGCTCCATCTACATAATGACAGAAACTAACATCGTAATCGACCTGTTTTGGTTTAAGGGATAGTGTTTTGTCCCTATCTATGATGTCACGCAACTTTAACAAACTCTAGCCGTAATCTTACTTTGATGGCTCTGACACAGCGTAATTATTTTACATTGGGTGGAGGAGGAATCTGCATTTGGTTTGATGTACTTTTACAGAAACATACACTTTGACTCTCAACAAATAATGTTGTGAGAGGATGACTGAAGCAAATAAGCTTTTTTCTCAAAACTACCATTACCACCATTAAAAACCCATTAAAAAGACTGACATAAGTTTTATTGCCAGGTTCTTCCTCAGGCTCTACCTATTGTTTTGCAAATCTGACAGTAAATGTAAATTTAGAAGCACTATTCTTGACTAAGAAGTCTTACTTTGTGACCTACATGAATAAAGATATGTTTATTTCATTTTCATTTTCTCAAGTATTGAAGACTCGGTTCTGCATTAATAGTGTCTTTAAAATTTTGATGCTTTTAGTTATTAATGAAAGCATTTTATAATTATTAAAATAAAAACTTTCTCTAGTCTTGTTTGGTTTATCTATCTCGCCTTACCCCCTAAGGGGTGGCAGAAGCATAGTGTGTATTCGTTTCTATAGTTCGATTGAGAAACAATCTTTTGAATCGTTCCGTGCTGGCAGAAAAAATCTACTCAGTAAGAGAGCGGCACCTCTGACCGGCACATGTTATTCGGGATCAAAAAGGAGTGGGTGGAATTAGGTTGAAGAGTTCTTCTTAGTGTGTTAAAATAGTTTTTTTCTCAGACCTCAGTAAAATAGATTGCTAGGAAACTTCTTTATTAATATAAAAATAATACAATTCTATAATATTGTATAATTGTTATCATCATCATCCGAGCGTTTGTCCCAGTTGCGTCTCGCGACGCTCAGGGTCCGCTTTCCTACATTTTCTCCTCCACTTCGCACGGTCGTCGGCATCCCCTGTAGTGAGACCATTGGCATCCCCTGTAGTGAGACCATTGGCACGCATGTCATCCCTTACGACGTCAAACCAGCACTTCTTGGGTCTTCCCCTCTTACCGAGACCCGGCGGGGCTGACATGGCCAGACATTTGTTTCCTACGTAGCCCAGTGGTTGCCGCAAGACGTGACCATACCAACGAAGGCGACACTCTTGCAACCTGTCTGCAATGTCAGTCCAGCGGTCCATCCGCGTGAATCCACACTCCAATATTGGCTCGTAATAATCGTCGCTCCAATATTGGCCACGTCTCACTGCCATGTAAAAGGACAGGTCTAAAGATGGTTTTGTAGACCTGTCTCTGAAACCGGATCGGCATTTTTTTTTATGAAGTAACTGTTTGGTTACCTCATAACAATTACAATCTAGCCTTGAGGCTAATAAGTAATTTAAATTTAACTTAACTTGCTAAAAAAACTTACTGAGTAAAGAATGTGTCCATTGGCACTTTTCTTATGGTCTCTATTATAAGTAAATAAAATAAATATCCATCACGCCTTATCCCCGAAGGGGTGGCAGAGGCATATTATATGCCCACTTTTCACCGTGTGGATTCCTGTCCCACGTAATAGGTGGTGAGCCCATTGCCGTGTTGAAATAGACAGACGCAGGTTGTGGCTACCTGCTGTTGAAATTTTTTAAGCCGCCTATAAGGCCTTCAACCAGGCTTAACGACTGCCATTTTACTGGCAACCGGGACCAACGGCTTAACGTGCCTTCCGAAGCACGGAAACGCTCGCAAATGTAAATGCCACAAAGTGGTCACCCATCCGACGACCAGCCATAGTGAAAGTTGCGTACCTCAGTGATCGTTTACCGAACACTGAGACCCCCGCGGTCTCAGCGCCACGAGCGCTTCGATTATAAGTACACATTTGTTCATGACATGTGTTCTTCAGGGGTAGCACTTAACTGCACTCCGTAACACTATTTTAACTAAACTAACTCAAAAGGCTTAGTCCTTTTTAGTCTTCTTGCAGTGTCCGTGGTGTCAAGGAGCTGGATAGCTCCGACATTCACATGTTGAAGAAGTCTTTTTTCGTGAGCTTCGGCGTATTTTTTCATAACCTTAATAACAAGGTCCACTCCTAAGTCCCGGTGAATGTCCTCATTTCTAGTGTACCAGGGAGCGTTTACTATACTCCGAAGTACTTTACTTTGGAACCTTTGTATAATTTCAACCGTAGTGCGTTTTGTACAACCCCAAAGCTGAATACCGTATGTCCATACAGGCATAAGTACTTGTTTGTATAAAAGAACTTTGTTGTTCACTGACAATGATAAATGTCTGCCAAGTAGCCCTCTTCTGCCAAGTAGTATCTCATGCTCGCCTAAGTGTCCTGGCAGTGGTGGCATATGTATCGCCTTGTATGGGTCGCGCTGATATATGCGTCATACCCGTGAACCGGTGCCGTCTGTTGGGACTGGTCAGCTCATAGCTGTTATAGCAATTGTTACAAATAATATTATTTAAATTTAAGGCAAACTAAGTTTAGTCGACTGTTACTCACATAAATTCAAAGGAACTATGCAAGTGTAATTTTAATGAATACAACATTTATTTTGTTCTTTTTTTTTGTATAATTTCATTATTGTATAATTGGTCAAATATCATGTTAATCAAACTGTGTCAAATGGCGGTTAGAAAAGAGTTTCCATGAATTTTATTGCCAGGTTCTTCCTCTGGCTCTACCTATGCTTTGCGAATCTGGCAGTAAATTTAAATGTAGAAGCAGTAATCTTGACGTTCATAAGTGTTACTTTGTGAACTACATGAATAAAGATTTTTGATTTTGATTTGATTTTGATTGAGTAACTAATTGGATTTCAAAGTTGTCGTGGTAAATTATATCAGTTGCTATATTTTCAGGGCTTTACTCACCGCTTGTTTGAAAAATTTGTTCCAAATGTTCTGCAAATATACTCGCTTTTTGTTCATTGCTCATGGCCCATTTGCCATCTGTTTGTCCAATGGGTGAAGCATGAACAATAGGCTTTTTTAAACTTTTAGTGACTTTCCATAGGGAATATTCTGTTTTTCCACTACTTGTTAATTGGTTTAGGTAATCTTTTGTAGCATCATCATGAACTTTCTGTATTGCTTTACTTAGTCTTTTTGTAAGTCTGTTTAATATTTTTTTATCAGGTGGATATCTAGTTCTTTGCCATTTTTGTCTCTAAGCTCTTTTTATGGCAATGAGATTTCTTATTTCTAACGGGTATCTGTGGCACGCGTATTTTCTTTTCAAAATAGGTGTATTTCCCCAAGCGCACCTTTGGATGTCTGTCACAAATTTTGATAATTCTTTATCTTATTGCTCTTTGTTTTTGAGAGATACTCTCAGGTCAATAATGTTGTCTAATTCGAACTTGAAGCTATCCCAATCAGTGTGTTTATTTATTAAAATAGGATTGCTTTCTTTCTGGATTATAGTATCACTTAAGGTTAATATAATAGGAGAATGATCGGAATTCATATCAATTACTTCTTGTATGTTAAGAAATGTAGCTGACAGATTCTTATAAATGAAAACGTCGATCAGATCTGGGGTTTTTTTTGGGTCAGTAGGCCAGTAAGTAGGTTTTCCTGTTGAAATTGCATTGTTTTTGGTTTCTCTGATAGCACCAAGCAATTCCTTTCCTTTAGTGTTGGTCAGTCTGGATCCCCAGTATGTATTTTTTGCATTAAAGTCTCCTCCTAATATAAATGTGTTGCCAAGAAGTTTTAATATGTTTCTGTATTGCTCTATTTTAAGAGCATGCTTTGGTGGACTGTATATAGCAGCTACAGTAATGTGATGAAGTTTAGTTCTGACCCTAACTGCTACTGTTTGTATGAATTCTTCTTCATATTTATGTTCTAGGTAATGGTGAATGGTCTCTCTTATTATGAGAGTGCTTCCCCCTCTCGCAGTATTGACAGGGTGCAGTGCATGGTATATTTTATACCCATTAATGTGAATGTACGATTCTCATGTAAAGTGAGACTCTGAGATAAGGCACACATCAATTTCTTCTGAGACAAGGACAGCCTGAAGCTCGTTTCGTTGCTTAAGGAATCCGTTTGAATTCCACGCCATAATTTTTAGAGTATTTTTCATTTTTGCATCACATGAGTTAGCTGTGTAGCACTACTTTCTAGGTAACCTTTGTTCAAAAGAAGTTAAAATATTTAAAATTTTATTTATATTGTCATTTGTATCGGAGTCTCCTGTCTTGAGGGCTTGTGGAGCGTGTACCTGTGGCTGGGAATTTGGTTGAATAGCTTTCGTTACTTGTGCATAAGATACATTATTTGATACACTTTGGTGTGTAAAACGTAAAGGGAGATTGTTCTTAGCAATAGGGGCCTGAGTAGTAGATGTAGTAACCTTTTTTGTTATAGTTTTATTTTTTAACTATTGCAGTTCTTTGGCTACCATGCAGCCAGCCTAAATGTTTTCACTGACCACAGTGAACATATTTAGGTTTTACTGCTATAGATTTTGTGCAGTCATTAGTCAAGTGTTTACCAATGCATTTCACACATCTGGGTTCCTTGGAGCAATATTTCTGAGTGTGACCATATGCTTGGCATCTTTTGCACTATGGTATTAGCATAGAGGCTTCACTTCAACCTTACAACCTAGTATGGACTTAATACCATAGATCTTATTTATGTCTTCATCGTTTTGGAAGGAAAGCATAAACATATGTAAAGGTACCTTAGTCCTCCAACTTAATTTATGTACTGCTTCTTGGATTTTATAACCGTTAGCACTTAGTTCTTCAACTATGGTATTTGGCAAACACGATGAGTGTAGATTTTTGACTATGACCCTAATCGGTCTATCTTGTTTGTTCTCATACGAGTGCAATTACTTTGTAACAATAATTTAGTAATCGCTCTGTAGGAGTTCTCCTCTTTGGCATTTACTTTTACGGTATCTCCATTCATCATTTTGACCATGAAGGAGTCTTTATTTGAACAATTTAACATTAGGTCGTAAAACTGCTGATAGTTTTTGATGTTTTCTACAATGACTGGGGGAGGGGGGGGGGGGGGTTGCTGTTTTATTTTCTCGGCTTTTGTACTAGCCTGAGATTCAATGGAGCTTACTACTTGGGATAGTGGAGATAGTGAAGTATTTAACTTTCTTTTTTTTCTGCTTTTCTGTCGCACCCACTCTGTTTCTCTGGCAAGATCCTCTTCGTCAGTCTTATATTCGACTGTAGGCTGAGGTTTATCGTTCGTCGAATGTTCCTTCTCCCGAGTAACATTCTTTTGTTCCTGAATGAGATTCAGCTGTTGTTGTAGGGCTTCTATCTGACTACTGAGGTCTTTTACTAGCTACTGCAGTTCTAGACGCTCATTCTGTTCCTGTTTGTATCGACTGTACAACTGAGGACAACTTTATTCGGCAAAGCCATAATTCATAAGTTATAATTAAATTACTATAACTTACCGAAAATTTGCACAAATATGCATGATTCACTTATACTGGATGTAGGTCATCGCGGCGGCGGCGAGGGCTAGCGCGTCGGAATAGGTTACTGCGTCAGCACTTTTACACGAGCGCAGACTTGTGCAATGCGAAGCGGATACGGGTCGGGGCTAACTTCTTTAGCCGTGCTGGCCCGACACACGGCAGCCCTAGCCTACTTGCCACAGGAGTCGGGAGGGGCTCCTGCGCGCCGTTTTGCAGCGGCGCCCTATCCCTAGCTACATTTCCATTTAGTTTCGGCGGGTGGCTTTTATGGGAGCGACGCCCTCAGACCTCCCAACCCCAGAGGGGAAAGCCAGCGCCAGAGCCTCGTCCGTTAATCAGCAGGTGCACGCACTAGCACTCAAATTTTTTATCGTCACTAATCGATGATGGCTATATATCATCACACTACAACCCAGGAAAGCTTAGCAGTAAACATAAATGTCAAAAATAGGAAAATTTTCATAAAATTATTGAACGGCGGGATTAAATGGGTATCCGTATAGAAAAGGTAAGGGTGTTAGAGGCTCCATCAATACCTTGGTGCTCAAGCAACCTCACCTGCTAGTGGTGCACCTTCTGACTAACGGACGAGGCAACGACGCAGTTGCCCTTACGGGATTGGTATATAAGACGGCAGTCCCTCAACCCTTTGAGCTATAACAAAATAATGTATGGTGCAATTGTGTATCAAATGTGGTTCTACAAAAAAGTCCGTAGTGATGTCTATCTCATAAGAATAACATACTATTTCCATTTTAATACTATAAGGCTATATACACAAGTATGCTATTAATCCTTATCATTTTTACTACGTTAGTTGGCTTCAGCATTTCATGAAGATTATTTTGTCCCTTTATAACTTACGAGTAAAGCGCAAAGAATTTAATTTCGTGTAACCATAATTCGACCGGGCCGTGCGGGCGTAGCTAGGTAGGTACTGGAGAGCGGTGAAGTAATCAATGAATTGGGAAAAAGTTGTTATACATTATTGTAAATGTGAAATTAATAAACAACGGGTTTAAATGGGTGCCACGGTTTTTGAAGTATGTCACGGGCGAAGCCGGGCGGGACAGCTAGTAATATTAAAATGCGAAAGTTTGTATGGATGTTTGTTACTCTTTCACGTAAAAACTACTGATTAGATTTTAATGAAACTTTATACATCAGTATAACACATAGGCTACTTTTTATCCCGGGAACAAGTTCCTGTGGGAAACTGTAACGGGAAAACTTCTCTACGCGGGCAAAGCCGCGGGCGTCAATTAGTAGTACACAATTGAAGCAGTCATCGCGGAAAGAGTACATATTGTATGCCTCTGTGGCGCAGAGGGAATGTATCCGTCTGCCGTGAAACAGTGAGGTCGTGGCTTCGATTCCTACTCAGGATAAAACTTTGTGTGATGAGCACGATGATTTATTGTGTGCCAGACACAGAATAAATCATCGTGCTCGTCGAGTTATTTATCTATAATATGTATGTTTTTAGAAATATATAAGTATATTTATTAGTTATCTGGTTACCACAGTACAAGCTCAGCTAAGTTTGGGATCAGATGGCGTTGTGTGAGTTGTCGAAACGATATTTATTTTTCTTTTAAAAAAACCTCAGTACAATTTCCAATATAATTTTTCCAGTGATAACAAATTCAGACTATATGTGTATTGTAACGTAATTCAAATGAGCCGGCTTCGACAAAACCTTTTTCGACTGCACACTGAACACACTCAAAAGCATGTGTAGAAACGAACAACAGTCCTTCATCTTTTTATATTTCTGCATGACAGTTTTTTAGGCAGAAACTTAGACGGTTGAGCAGAAAGCAGGGTTATTGGTAGTGCAGAACTCACTCTTAGACGGTAGATTTGCATTAGGTTCAGGACAGAAGGAGCCTTTAGCTTCATGTTGAATACGTATTAGAACACAATATTTATCGATCACTTCTTCTTGCATAATCTGATACCGATTCCAATTTAATTCATAAATTGTAAAGATGTAAAAGATTATGGTTATGGAACAGATTATAAATGGGAATGCTATTAAACCTTTTTAAAGTCTATCTCCTAGAAACAATAAAGGGATAATTTTCACTGAAAATAAAATCTTATTAAATAGGTGGCTTCGCCCGTAATTATATTTTTATCTTTGTTTAGTAAAGTAAATTTACTGTTCATATGGTGTTTTTAATTAGTGTGTGATGATTTATTATTTATATTTACTCGTAGAAATCAAAACCAGCATAGGCACAAGTCATAAAACTACGTCTGATGCAATACAGTCACTTCACGCTAATTTTATTTTTTTTATCTCAGAACGATACCTGCTACAAGAGGGGATTCCACTAGATAATCCCATTAGTCATAACCTGATTCAATAACATCAGAATTAATTTCATCTATTTTACACATTTTACAAATTTTACTACAAGAGGGGAGTCCATTAGATAATCCCATTAGTCATCACCTGATTCAATAACATCTGAATAAATTTCATCATTTTTACATATTTTATAAGTAACTGAAGATTAGATGTTATCTACTCGTATTTCATATATTTTCTCGGTATATCATGTTACTGTAAAATCGGTACCACGTTTGACGTTAAAGTAATGCTCTCTATCATACAGCAACGGCACAAAAGACGTCTGAAGTGCACACCGACAAGCCCTTTGATAGCACTCTAGTGACCCCGACACATGTCACCCGTACAATATCTTTGATGTCGTGCACGCTGCGTTTTGAAACTGTAAATTTCTTTAAATAACAAATTGTGTTTG
Source organism: Thumatha senex (assembly GCA_948477245.1). Lineage (NCBI taxonomy): Eukaryota > Metazoa > Arthropoda > Insecta > Lepidoptera > Erebidae > Thumatha > Thumatha senex. The sequence continues at coordinate 8,443,377 of OX419731.1, read as the reverse complement.
ATATAAATTTGTTTGTTTTAGAACAACAATAAATTTAGTAAAAAGCTAGTGCTGCGACAAATATACGCGAGCTGCTGAAGATTTCAAGTACAGATGTCTCGGTGCCCAATATGAATTCATTCCTGTTGGTACTGAGGGGACCCAGTCTTTATTTAGATAAATAGGTTTGGTAGTTTTTATTTTGGTATAAAGTTAATTGTTAAATTGATTTATATTTGTTTTTGTCTGTAAAAGACAATTAACATTTTTATATAGCATACATACAACGCATGTAGGTAGGCAAAGGCATTCTATGCGCTTACTATCACTAGTTCTATTTCATCGTATGTAATAGGAGGCAAGCACAGAAATGCTCTTAAATTGAAATGCCACAAACTGTTACCCATTTTAGGTTACACAACAATGAGTTAGAGGAACTACAAGAGCGCTTCGAACCACGCCATACTTCATGCTAAAAGCTCATGATCTATTAATGTGAGCAATAAACATAATGGCAACATATAGGAATACTTAAGCATCACACCTGTAACATCTATGCTGATTATTCACGTAATCAATAAAGCTTAGTGTACCTACTGTATCTAGGTTTACTCTAGGGTTAATGGAATGGAATGAAGGAACATAATTATGTATAGCATCGTAAATAAACGTCATATAAAGCGCTCGTGGCCCCGCGGACTCGGTGTTCTGTAAACGATCACTGAGTTACGCAACTTTCACTATGGCTGGTCCTCGGATGGGTGACCACTTTGTGGCATTTATATTTGAGAGCGTTTCCGTGCTTCGGAAGGTACGTTAAGCCGTTGGTCCCGATTGCCAGTAACATGGCAGTCGTTAAGTCAAGTTGAAGGCCTTATGGGCAGCTTGAAAAATTTCAACAGCAGGTAGCCACAATCTGCATCTGTCTATTTCAACACGGCAGTGGGCTCACCACCTATTACGTGGGACAGGAATACATATGGTGAAAGGTTTAATAGATGACCGTTTAGGTGACGCAATTTAATATTATTATCTTATTCAAGAACCTTTATTGATTTTCCAGATTCGTCCATCTGACTACCTGTCCTCAGTTCAGTTCATACAATCCAGTACTAGAAAACTGTATGCTAAGCTGATAAGTTGATAAATAAAATTATATGAAAGATTAACTCTAGGCTCTAATCTAGCTCAAGCTAGACCAGGTAAGTGGTCACGTCCTACTAGTAGACGCCTCGCGGTTTCACGCGCGTACTGCCCATTTCCATGGGAATACGGAGATATCTTGTAGCCTAAGTTACTCCTCAACAGCTATATGTCAGTGAAAGTCCTGTTGCATGCAGAAGGCCTTCGACTGTGTTCCTCGAGCGATGATCTAGTGGGCACTGCGGTCCAACATTTTTATACAATGTCAGCTAGCCCAAATCAAGCTAGTGAATCTAGACAAATTATAAACATATTATAAATTTCTAAACAAATACAAAGTGTACAAAGAAGTACAAAAAAAACCTCCAAACTTAGAAACCAACATGTATGAATCACACATATATTTTTCTTCGACTCGGGGTCGAACCCGAGACCTCAGTACGCCACTCGCATACGGTACCACTGCGGTAACGGGGCAGTCGTAAGTCTGAAACTATATTGATATTGATCGACACATCTGTACCCCAATGGATAGCATCTTTAGTCATATATATATTAGATTACATATGAAGACCACGTGAGCAGATTGCTCAAAAACGGAAAGGTCAAAAGTACTCGGATACCCAGACGTGCGTGTATGAAGCGATTGATGAATCTCGAAGAAGCGAAAGAAGTATGCATGGATCGCGAAGCCTGGCGATCTGTCCTCTCTGACTACCCCGCCAGGGATACAGCGTGAAGATAGTTAGTTAGTTAGTTAGTTAGATAGCATTCAGTTTTATTTATTACCCTTTTCGATTATTGTGTATTAATATTATTTATCTATCTATCTATCTTCACACAGTATTCCTGACGGGGTGGTCAGACAGGACAGATTGCCAGGCTTCGCGATCCACGCATTCTTCATTCGCTTCCTGCAGATTCATTAATCGCTTCATACGTGCACCTTTCTGTATCCGAATTTTTCTTTTTTACGCAATCTTCTAATATGTACGTCTCAGTCTACCCTGACTCCTTCTACCCTCTTCGCGCAATATATTTTCTTCGTCAGTCGTTCCTCAATCATTGGTTGGACGTGTTCAAACCAACGGAGCACGCCCTTTTCCAGCGTAACGCTGACACTTTCATTTAAATCTGCCATTTGCGTATCACTTCATAAAAATAACTGAAATGATAAAAAAAATGATCGAAGTTTCTAATATAACTCGTTCCAAATTTCGAAACGCCAGACAAAAAGGTATGAAACATACCACAGAATACGCTCTGATAAATATTTGTTTCGGTATTTGGATATATTTCTTTGTAATGAATAATGTATGTTTGCGGAAATTGGTGTGTTTGATTATTTTGCCATGTAACATCCGTGTTACACCCTTTTGAGGGATTATGTTTCTAAAATACCTTTACTTTTAATCTATTATTGTTAATCGTACAAGATATAGCTGTGTGATAAATATATGGAAGCGCTCGGTGTTCTGTAAACGAACACTGAGTTACGCAACTTTCACTATGACTGGTCTTTGGATGGGTGATCACTTTGTATTACATTTGCGAGCGTTTCCGTGCTTCGGAAGGCACGTTAAGCCGTTGCCAGTGGTCCCGGTTGCCAGTGACATGGCAGTCGTTAAGCCAAGTTGACTTAATAGCGGTTTGAAATATTTCAACAGCAGGTAACCACAACCTGAGTCTGTCTATTTAAACACAGCAATGGGCTCACTTACATGGGACATGAATACACATTGTGAAAAGTGGGCATACAATATGTATGCCTCAGCCACCCCTTCGGGGATAAGGCATAATAGATATTAACAATTAATATACTATTTTTAATCGAACAAGATACAACTGTGTGATAAACTTATGGCAATGAGATCCGTTTAATAATTATCACCTAGACAGTAGACAAAAAACATCAAAAACAAGTAACGCGCAATTGACGTAGTGAAGGAGTCAAATGACCTCTAAACTAAAACCAGTTTCAAAACCAAAAGTGGTAGAAACTTCAAAAACGCTTATACAAGTATGCTTATACATGTTCTGGATCGAATGCCGCAAACCGTTTGTTTCTATATATAATGGTTCCTGAGAAATAGATGCGTACAGATACGTTTAGACTGAGCCGTTTATGAGACTTTTCTGAACTGGTTATCAGTTGTCTAGATCCCATAACACTAATTTTTAATTAGCTTATTTTGGGATAGGCGCCGCTGTGTTAAAAAAAAAAGAAAATGGCCCACAATAATTATTATTTATAATAATTAATCAATCTTTTGTCTAAGTATTAATGTCCAACTATCATTTAAACGGACGAAAGAGATGTTGCAGTGGATATGTGGAGTCACGCGAATGGACCGCGTGAGGAACTCTCGCATCCGCGGCAGCCTTCACGTCCGTGTCGTTGCAGACAAGTTGCAAGAGTGTCGCCTTCGTTAGTATTCACAACCCCGGCAACCCCGGGTAACGTTGGAAACAAATGTCTGGCCATGTCAGCCCCGCCGGGTCCCGGTAAGAGGGTAACACCCAAGAAATGCCGGCTTGACGTCGTAAGGGATGACATACGTGCCAATGATCTCACTATAGAAGATGCCGACCACCGTGCGACGTGGAAAAGAGCGAGTCCGGGCGTCGCGAGACGCAACTGGGACAGACGCTCGGATGATGATGATGATGAAATTGTATTTTCTTTTTAATTTAGATCGAGGCCGGATGTTGTGTGAATGTAAACTCTTACATTTGTAAAATTTATTGCAGACTTCCATTTGTTATGCCCAAGGAAAATTTCTGTTAATGACAATGACAATAGAAACCCATCAAATATGTTTTGCGATGGGCGACATGGCATTGCATAATTTAGCATTATAAGCTGTATACTAATTTTATTTCGGTTACAATTAAATGTATAATTTGTTTGCTTTGTTAAAATGTTTATTAATTACATAATCTGGGTACCTTCAAGTGCTTTCATTTCGGAGGCTTGTTATACCGCAGTAAGAATACAATTATGTTTTTAGAAGGAACATTTCACAATAATAATCTTGTTTCCTTATATTTTTCACTAGCTAACGGCTTGCACATATTTATTATATTTTCAGGAAAATATATGCAATCGTTTCAAAGGCAACTTTATCATTTTTTAAGATCTGCCTTTAATCTTCGTCCAAGTGATAATTAATAGTAATTTATTACCGAAAGCATAAACTAAAATTACCCACAATCTGTAATCCAATAGAACTATCGAATTTTAACTAATATGGTCTCGGCAATACAATGTTCTCTCCCACACAAATAGATACACCCAAATAATCAATACATAAACATATAAATAAAATATTACTACTTACCTCGTTATTATTAGCTAAGATTAGGGGCATAAGACTTGATCACACACAGGATAAACCATCCTAAGTCAATAGAATCAGTTCATCGAACTGTTTTGTGAAGCATCGCTGACCCTCTTACATTGCTGAAAGTTATAACTGATATATACCTACACTAGTTGACGCCCGCGGCTTCACGCGCGTAGAGAAGTTTTCCGGTTTCGTTTCCCACAGGAACTTGTTTTCGGGATAAAAAGTAGCCTATCTGTTATTCTGATGTATAAGCTATATTATTGTAAAGTTTCATTGAAATCCATGCAGTAGTTTTTACGTGAAAGAGTAAGAAACATCCATTATTATTAGTAGGAAGTAGGATTACTTGCACGTTCATATTATGTACCAGATGACGCATACGGCTCTGCTTGCACGGAGAAGTTTTTCCATTCGCACAGAATTATTTCCCACAGAGACGTTTTCTTAGGATAAAACGTAGACTATTGTGTTATTCTGATGTGTAAGTTATATTGTTGTAAAGTTTTATCTAATCATTTAGTAGTTTATCGTGAAAGAGTAACAAACCTACATCCATACCTTCTTAGAAACTTCGCTTTTTTTAATACTCGTGTTGGAAACACCAACATAATTTACAACAAGCTTCCCTGTGACCTGAGAAATTTACCTTTAAATAAATTTAAAAAGTTTATTAAAAACAAGCTTTGTGAAAAAGGTTTTTACTCCGTTACAGACTATTTGCAGGACAGGGGCGCCTGGAAATGATCTGCTGGCAAAGTGAAATAATATTAAATTGTAAATAGGCCATCAAAAAAAAAGCCTTCCTAAGTTTCTTGCCGGTTCTTCTCAGGTGGGCCGCGTTCCGAACCGGTGGTCGCTTTAAATATTTTAAATAGTGTATGACATTTTGTAAGCGCCGTTAAAATGGTCTATGCAAAATAAAGATATTTTTATTTTATTTTATTTTTATTTTAAGTAAAATTGTCTGAATGGGCTGATGGCCATATCCTGTTAACTTTAATTATAGAAAGTTTATTGTGGCAACACTGTAATCTGCCCTTTCCCTTCTTCTTGTTAACTTAATGTGCTCAATACACGTTTCCGAAGAAATCTACGATATTTTATTTATCACGCCAGTGTCAGACATCCAGAACCATAAGATCGACCTAACAACAAAAATACAGTCCACTACAATATTGTACAACTCGTACATATTGTTGCGTTATGTATTATATCGTTTTCAGAGTACATTATTACTGGTTGGTAAATCTTTTGCGAAGGATTGTGTACTGTGATTAGCAAAATCTATTGTGTGAGTTTACTATGCTGAAGTCATACACAAACACAGTCAACAGAAGAGCCTTAAATTTTTTTTTGACTGCCTCTGTGGCGCGGTGGGAGTGCTTCCGACTGCCACGCAAGAGGTCGTGGGTTCGATTCCCACCCAGGATAAAACTTTGTGTGATGAGCACGATGGTTTATTCTGTGTCTGGGTGTTATTTATCTATAATATGTATGTATTTAGAAATATATAAGTATGTTTATCTAGATGATCTAGATCCCATAACACAAGCTAATATTAGCTTACTTTGGGCTAGATGGCGGTGTGTGAAAAGTGTCCTACAATTTTTTTTTTAAATGGCTTCTTATGTAAATATTGGAGATTTAAGTAGAACTGACATAAAGGGGAAAAACTTCTATTTATTTTTAGTTGCCATCAAAAGTGGGAAGGGTTATGACAAAGTAATACCTACATAGTATTGCGTACCACCCACGTAATCCAACGTAACAAGTCACCAACCAGCTAGCGTTTAGTTTCTATTAAGTGAGAGTGAGCAGGCATACATTTTTGTTTATTAATAGTTTATACCTGAAACACTTAGAAGATAAATTTTATAATATAATCTACCACATCTTTTTTTGCAAAAATCATTCTAGAAAAATTTGTAGTCGATGTTTGTTCTTACTCATTACGTACCGGGAATACAACGAATGAGCCAGTGAATGTTATATTTGATGTAATTGGTTTAATCTCTCTTTAATTAGCTTGTTATTTAGCTGTGTAACAGAATCTTTAAACCTGCTTACTCTGTTGATTAATGGCACTTGGTTCCAGCAACCGTCCATTGGTTTATCTTGAAGAAAAACACTTGTACGTATTTCGGATGTCATTGAAAACATTTCTTTTGGTGGGACATTTTTTTACAATATAAAATATTTATATTGTATTCAATGACATCCGAAATACATAAAATATGTGCTGACCTTTGTAAATGCCGTAAGGCGATACCGGTCAGGTTAAAATAATAAGTAAGTGGCAACAGTACAAGTATTTTTGTTCAAGAATATTTGAACCTGATTTTCACCACCTTCAAAACAATGAATTTGATTTAATACTTTGCTTTTTTATTAAAGACCGATAAAAATGGAGTAATTTCTATAGATTGTCCCATAATCTTTACCAGGATCCTCGAGATTAATATTTATTTCCATTAATTACTGGATTTAAGTTTATTGAAAATTATAATGATTATAAGAGGAAAGATTTGTAAGTTTGTTTGTAATGAATAGGCTCAGAAACTACTAGACCGATTCTCAAAATTCTTTCACCATTGGAAAGTTACATTCTTCGTGAGTAACATAGGCTATATTACATTTTCAAAAGTTAGGGTTCCGTGCGAAATTTCGAATAGGAAAACTAAATAGTTAATAATGAACAAAAAAAAAATTAAATCATTTAAATGAGATCGGCGTATTGCAGCAATAACATACATATTGTCTCTGTCTTCACATTAATGGTATGAGCGGGTGCCTACAATGGTAATAGGCTTACCACCTATTAGGTAGGACAAAGTATAACAAGTGAAACGTTGGCGTTTATATTGCCTTCGCCTAACACTGCAGTGACTGTGTACATATGAACTTGAATGTAAGACATTTTTACTATTTTCTTCAAGTATAGTAGAATTATTTATGAATAGTAGAACTATTTTAATATACTAGGTGGTTATTTGTATTATAAAAAAAATTGAAGCGCTCGTGGCCTCGCGGTCTCAGTGTTCTGCAAACGATCACTGAGTTACGCAACTATCACAATGGCTGGTCCTCGGATGGGTAACCACTTTGTGGCATTTACATTTGCGAGCGTATCCGTGCTTCGGAAGGCACGTTAAGCCGTTGGTCCCGGTTGCCAGTAAAATGGCAGTCATTAAGCCTGGTTGAAGGCCTTATGGGCGGCTTGAAATTTCAACAGCAGGTAGCCACAACCTGCGTCTGTCTCTATTACGTGGGACAGGAATCCACACGGTGAAAAGTGGGCATATAATATGCCTCTGCCACCCCTTCGGGGATAAGGCGTGATGGATATATTTATTATATAAAAAAAATAAACCTTAGTCGCAATTCTATCTCCAAGAACGTGTATTATTTAACGTTAACCAATTAATTGTGACAACTCTTATTAACGCGCTAATAATTATCGATATATTTAATTCCATTAGCATGATTTCTGCATTAACAAAACTGTACTTCTTGTCTACCTATGAAAAGTAAGTTTACCCAAATTTTCTCAAAATATAACCACTTCTTACGCAAGACCCTCACCTTTGATCAATACGTTTCAAACTTCGATGATTAGGCAAAATTTAATCACACTTTGAATGGCAGGTGTTGTTTATGACTAAAGTTTCGAGTAGCTACAAGGCGTCGTCATGGAAACAGTTAAACGCAATAGGTATACCACAGACAAAGACAGTAAGCTTAGGTAAGCTTACTCTTGTATGTCTATGAGGTATACTAGGTCCCAGGATACTACAGAGGTTTTATTATTACATACTTTGAGAGTGAACTTTTTTTTTTACCTCTTGCAGTTACATAGATTATCATACCTACGTGTTAAACTAATATATTTTATTTTCAAAACAAATAGTTTACGATCTCAAATTGTCTCACAAAATATTTCATGTACACTTGGCTGTTCAAAATGAATCTAGATAGTTGCCTACAGAAGTTAAAAGAACTTGAAAAATTGAGTAACTTAACAGTAAATTTTCTGTTGTATGCTGATGATGCGGTGCTCGTGACCTCATCAGAAGCCAACCTTCAGGCAAAATCAGTTATATGAAAAAGGAATGTGAAAGCTAAGCTTCCGGTATTCGAAAGAGAAGACGTAAGAACTAAATGCAAGATTTGGGTATAAGGGAATAAAATTTTGTATTTAAGGAGTATGTTTAGCGCAGACGGAAAATGTGATTCGGATGTAGAACGGTGAGTAGCTGCCAGAAACAGAGTTAACGGTGTTTTGTCCCAAATATTAAAACGACAAGGCATCGTAAAAGAAACACATCTCGCGATTCAAAACGAAGTGCTGGTGCCAACATTGCTTTTCAGCAGTAAAACCTGGGTGAATTTAATTGAATGCTGGGGAGATGCACTGGCACTTTGAAAATTGTCAGGGTAGATCGAGACTTACAAATGAAGACCATGTGAGAAGATTGCTTAAAAACGGAAAAGTCAAAAGTACTTGGATACCCAGACGTACGTGTATGAAACGATTAATGAATCTGCAGTTGCAGCGCCGTCCTCTTTGACTACTCCGTCAGGGATATAGCGTGAAGATGGTTAGTTTTAGGTATAGGAAATGCCCTATACCTTATTTTTATTTGTTAAGCGTATGAAATTTACCACCGTATTGATTTATATAGAATGAAACATAACTGCTATTATTTCTCTGTTCTACCATAGTATAATGAAAAACAAATAAATGTTGAGACAATGTTACCCTGAAATAATGAGAATTGTCGTTCAGTTTATAGGGAAAAATATATAATAAAAAAACATGAATGTAGGTATTATTGACACTCTACAGCAATATGAAACAGTTTTAGTGAGTACTTAGAAACTTAGATTAAATTTTTTTTTTAATCGGAAAATTAGCTAAACTACGCATTTATTGAACTATGTAAAATATATAGTGAGACGTTTTTTTTTAATTACACAGTAAATGTAACACAATAAATATGCTTGTGTTATGGGACCTAGACAATTGAAAAACATACTTATATATTTCTCAATACATACATATTATACATAGGAAACACCCAAACTCCGAAAGAAACAAACATCTTTCCCGACCTGGGAATGAAACCCTAGGCTTCAAGCCTGGCAGTCGCATACATAAATAATGCGCCACCGAGGCAGTGGATGTCAAGGTAAGTCCTAATATATTTTGACAATTTCTTGAAAAGGATTGGTTTCATTGCGCATACAGTTTTGTGCATAAGCGTTGTTTTCCTATTTAAACGGTGAAGTTTTTTAGAACCACTTTGTCTCTCCATAGAATTGAACAGATTATGCAAATGATCTTTACAAAAATATTGACTTCAAATGATGGTATTTGATCGGCTGTGAACTGAAAGTCGCTCAAGATTAACAAATTCGTTGTATAAATAAGCATATTGTAATTTTAGAAGAAAAATACTATCGAATAACGCTGATCAGCACCAACAAGGTATTGTTTTTCAATCCTTTTATCAGAACTGCCTATAATCTTTTTTTATATGTAGCATGTCAGTAGAGATGTAGAGTGTAGCATTTGGCAAAATGAGCGATATAATATGCTTAATTGTTTACAAGTAACGTCGGGAGTAGTTTACTATGCGGATCTCGGGGCATCGTGGGTGAATTTTCGTGCTTTTAAACGTTTTTGCCATACATATTACTGGAATCAAACATAGCTCACATAGGACCCGTAATATACTATTACCGTGGTGCTTCCCTATTTCTATAGGGATATATTTACACTTAGTTGCTTTCTAGGTCTCCCGCTTTGCAAAGGAGGGAAGAGGCATTACGTTCTTTTCTTACTTCCTCACATTATCTTCTGATTAATTTCGTTGCGGGTTCCAAGACATGGTAACTTCTCCTGGGACATCACCGATATCGAGCACGGTGTAACTTTTCTGGTGTTTTGGTCATTGCTGTAGATCCTGGTTTACAGGAGTCACAGTAATGGGAATGTGGATGGGATTAGTCCCAATTAAAAAAAAATGTAGCATGTCAAAATGGTGGCGCTTCTGATGGTAAGCAAAGACGACGACCAGTGATTGGGGCTGCTATCTCAACCCGCAGGGCTCCTACAGCGATCCCCATCTTAACGGCCCAGAAATATGCCTTAACCTCGAATAATCTTGTAATAGTAACGTCAGCGTCAAATCTCTAGTTTTTTTTTCATTCTAATCCAAGTATTCATTACTGATAATTATCCATATTTATTGTTAAGGTTATTTTATTAATAATTATTAAGGGTTATTACTTTTTAACAACAATTTTGGAATATGGAATTCTTTTAAATCTTATCTTATTTATTATAAATTGGACTACAATTCATAACGTGGTGGTTTAATGTGGAAAGGTTCATAATAAATCTCTTTAAATGTATGGAATTCTACGCCATATTCTCATGCAATTTTTAAACCTTTCCGTCTCGGTAGCTAAGGGTAAAAGAAACCTAATAAATACTTATTCTCACTATTGTTACAACCCGGAATCGTAATATAAAATTTCAAGTTGTTTTTTGTCCTAGCCCTATAATTTGTATAAAATTAGCGAAAATGTCTGTATTCTTATTTTTGTTAGCGTTAACGTTAGCGATTTTTGTTTGTTGTTCCGGAGTTTAGAAGAAGTGTGACACGTGAAAAATTGAGAACCAAAAGGCTGCCCAATTTGACATGTTAAATGATTTTGACAATCAATCGATTCAATTTATCAACTTTATGGCCTTCCAATTTCAAATTTTTGCCATAAAATGAGTTAATGGTTCAATTTGCTTTCTCTGCCCATGCCTGTACAAATTCGTCAGCACATCTGATTGAGAGACACTTGCCTAACATTTGCAGAGTTGCGGATTCCACTATAGCCATCAAATAAAGCAACTTTAACGTGCCTCTTCGGGCTATGTCGACCACTTTGATTTTCAGACATATTATTAAAATTTTCTCATCACTCATCATTTTATGTACTAAATGTGGACAAAGTTCTTTTAAAATGTTTAATAAGCTAAATACACCTTTGTTTTTTTTTTTTCGTCTTGAAATCCTCATGGATGCTATGCCGGACTCCTACCGACTACAACCACACGTTACCCTTCTATCTGTCTATGGCCAGCAGTCCCGGGTGAGCCCTCGGAAGGATAGCCCCAGGGCTCCCGACAGACCTTGTCCGCTACCGCAGGCTCCTTTAGGGGGGGTTCGTGTGTGTATCCTGTCACTTTGGGGGGTTCGAGTGTTATCTCGCTTTTTCGGGGGTTCGGGTTATATACCACTACCTTGAGGGAGTGAACTACATGCATGTAACCCTCACGCTACGCCACCTTCCCTGGCCTGCTTCTGTAAGCACGGCGAGCAGCCCGCCCACCGTACTCAGGCCCCCGGTCACGGAGACCGGTAGTCTTGGGCGAAGACAAGTCTGCGGCGCCCTCGTCGCAGACTGCGGAACTCGGGAGGGAGAGTTCTTTCTCGCTCTTTCTCCGCCGCCTCTTTTGCGAGCATGACTTGCTCGCAAAAAGACGCAGCGGCGTCCCACTTGCTCCCGCTGGAGATCATGGCTCTCACCATGATCTACATCTACTACACGAGAGAATGTCCACGCCCAGACCCGCAACGAGGTTTCGGCGCTGCATCTCCCACGCTGCACACTTTGCCAGTGTATGCAGAGCCGTATCCTCGCTGCAGTCCGTACAGTGCTGGCACTCTGGTGTTACCTCCCGGTGTATACGCCACAGAAATTTACCGAAGCACCCGTGCCCGCAAGTATCTGTGACATCCGGTAGGTGAGGCTGCCGTGTTACCTCTCCAGCCACTCCTCCATGACCGCCTTCACCGCCTCAATTGTGGTGTGTCCCTACTTAGGTTGCTCAAGTCGCACCTTCCATGTCTCTATGAGCTCCTGGCGGAGCAGGGATCGCTGAGCCTCGATTTCTCGGGGCACAGGCCTATTGTTCCGCTCCAGCGCCTCCTTGCGCCATTGATACAACGACGCAAGGGCCCTCGCTTCCAGGTCCCATGGAGGGGTCCCGGCTAGGAGACATGCCACCTCGACGGAGATCGTGCGGTACCCTCTAATCATCCTGACGGCCATTAAGCTAAGTACACCTACCTTATTTTTATTAGTTATTTTATAAATACGTTAGTGATTTACGAGCAAATAATAAGATAAGAACATGTTTCAGTGATTAAGGTTCAGTGATTAAAACAGTTCATACATACATATTGTCACGAATTTTTCCCCGAAGGGGTAGGCAGAGGCATACTATACGCCCACATTTCACCGTATGCATTTTTGTCCCACGTAACAGGCGGTGAGCCCATTGAAAAACAGATCAGTTTGGTAGAAATCTTCCAAACATTGTTTTTTTGACGCAACTCCGCAACGATTCGATGAACACGCTCTATGGCACATTATTATGTAGGTTAAAATAATGTCAGTATAGTTTGGGCAGTGATTTGAAAACGTTTAGTAGTCCCATAGGTCACATTATTTTATTGCGTGATTTATTACCCCATGGCAAGTCAAGGCAAGATAGTTGCCTACAGAAGTTAAAAGAACTTGAAAAATTGAGTAACTTAACAGTAAATTTTCTGTTGTATGCTGATGATGCGGTGCTCGTGACCTCATCAGAAGCCAACCTTCAGGCAAAATCAGTTATATGAAAAAGGAATGTGAAAGCTAAGCTTCCGGTATTCGAAAGAGAAGACGTAAGAACTAAATGCAAGATTTGGGTATAAGGGAATAAAATTTTGTATTTAAGGAGTATGTTTAGCGCAGACGGAAAATGTGATTCGGATGTAGAACGGTGAGTAGCTGCCAGGAACAGAGTTAACGGTGTTTTGTCCCAAATATTAAAACGACAAGGCATCGTAAAAGAAACACATCTCGCGATTCATAACGAAGTGCTGGTGCCAACATTGCTTTTCAGCAGTAAAACCTGGGTGAATTTAATTGAATGCTGGGGAGATGCACTAGCACTTTGAAAATTGTCAGGGTAGATCGAGACTTACAAATGAAGACCAAGTGAGAAGATTGCTTAAAAACGGAAAAGTCAAAAGTACTTGGATACCCAGACGTACGTGTATGAAACGATTAATGAATCTGCAGTTGCAGCGCCGTCCTCTTTGACTACTCCGTCAGGGATATAGCGTGAAGATGGTTAGTTTTAGGTATAGGAAATGCCCTATACCTTATTTTTATTTGTTAAGCGTATGAAATTTACCACCGTATTGATTTATATAGAATGAAACATAACTGCTATTATTTCTCTGTTCTACCATAGTATAATGAAAAACAAATAAATGTCGAGACAATGTTACCCTGAAATAATGAGAATTGTCGTTCAGTTTATAGGGAAAAAATTATAATAAAAAAACATGAATGTAGGTATTATTGACACTCTACAGCAATATGAAACAGTTTTAGTAAGTACTTAGAAACTTAGATTAAATTTTTTTTTAATCGTAAAATTAGCTAAACTACACATTTATTGAACTATGTAAAATATATAGTGAGACTTTTTTTTTCAATAAATATGCTTGTGTTATGGGACCTAGACAATTGAAAAACATACTTATATATTTCTAAATACATACATATTATACATAGGAAACACCCAAATTCCGAAAGAAACAAACATCTTTCCCGACCTGGGAATGAAACCCTAGGCTTCAAGCCTGGCAGTCGCATACATAAATAATGCGCCACCGAGGCAGTGGATGTCAAGGTAAGTCCTAATATATTTTGAAAATTTCTTGAAAAGGTTTGGTTTCATTGCGCATACAGTTTTGTGCATAAGCGTTGTTTTCCTATTTAAACGGTGAAGTTTTTTAGAACCACTTTGTCTCTCCATAGAATTGAACAGATTATGCAAATGATCTTTACAAAAATGATGGTATTTGATCGGCTGTGAACTGAAAGTCGCTCAAGATTAACAAATTCGTTGTATAAATAAGCATATTGTAATTTTAGAAGAAAAATACTATCGAATAACGCTGATCAGCACCATCAAGGTATTGTTTTTCAATCCTTTTATCAGAACTGCCTATAACCTGTTTTTATATGTAGCATGTCAGTAGAGATGTAGAGTGTAGCATTTGGCAAAATGAGCGATATAATATGCTTAATTGTTTACAAGTAACGTCGGGAGTAGTTTACTATGCGGATCTCGGGGCATCGAGGGTGTATTTTCGTGCTTTTAAACGTTTTTGCCATACATATTACTGGAATCAAACATAGCTCACATAGGACCCGTAATATACTATTACCGTGGTGCTTCCCTATTTCTATAGGATTTACACTTAGTTACTTTCCAGGCTTTGCAAAGGAGGGAAGAGGCATTACGTTCTTTTTTTACTTCCTCACATTATCTTCTGATTAATTTCGTTGCGGGTTCCAAGACATGCTAACTTCTCCTGGGACATCACCGATATCGAGCACGGTGTAACTTTTCTGGTGTTTTGGTCATTGCTGTAGATCCTGGTTTACAGGAGTCACAGTAATGGGAATGTGGGTGGGATTAGTCCCAATTAAAAAAAATGTAGCATGTCAAAATGGTGGCGCTTCTGATGGTAAGCAAAGACGACGACCAGTGATTGGGGCCGCTATCTCAACCCGCAGGGCTCCTATAGCGATCCCCATCTTAACGGCCCAGAAATATGCCTTAACCTCGAATAATCTTGTAATAGTAACGTCAGCGTCAAATCTCTAGTTTTTTTTTCATTCTAATCCAAGTATTCATTACTGATAATTATCCATATTTATTGTTAAGGTTATTTTATTAATAATTATTACGGGTTATTACTTTTAACAACAATTTTGGAATATGGAATTCTTTTAAATCTTATCTTATTTATTATAAATTGGACTACAATTCATAACGTGGTGGTTTAATGTGGAAAGGTTCATAATAAATCTCTTTAAATGTATGGAATTCTACGCCATATTCTCATGCAATTTTTAAACCTTTCCGTCTCGGTAGCTAAGGGTAAAAGAAACCTAATAAATACTTATTCTCACTATTGTTACAACCCGGAATCGTAATATAAAATTTCAAGTTGTTTTTTGTCCTAGCCCTATAATTTGTTTAAAATTAGCGAAAATGTCTGTATTCTTATTTTTGTTAGCGTTAACGTTAGCGATTTTTGTTTGTTGTTCCGGAGTTTAGAAGAAGTGTGACACGTGAAAAATTGAGAACCAAAAGGCTGCCCAATTTGACATGTTAAATGTTTTTGACAATCAATCGATTCAATTTATCAACTTTATGGCCTTCCAATTTCAAATTTTTGCCATAAAATGAGTTAATGGTTCAATTTGCTTTCTCTGCCCATGCCTGTACAAATTCGTCAGCACATCTGATTGAGAGACACTTGCCTTACATTTGCAAAGTTGCGGATTCCACTATAGCCATCAAATAAAGCAACTTTAACGTGCCTCTTCGGGCTATGTCGATCACTTTGATTTTCAGACATATTATTAAAATTGTCTCATCACTCATCATTTTATGTACTAAATGTGGACAAAGTTCTTTTAAAATGTTTAATAAGCTAAGTACACCTTTTTTTTTTTTTTCGTCTGGAAATCCTCATGGATGCTATGCCGGACTCCTACCGACTAAAACCACACGTTACCCTTCTATCTGTCTATGGCCAGGAGTCCCGGGTGAGCCCTCGGAAGGATAGCCCCAGGGCTCCCGACAGACCTTGTCCGCTACCGCAGGCTCCTTTAGGGGGGGTTCGGGTGTGTATCCTGTCACTTTGGGGGGTTCGAGTGTTATCTCGCTTCTTTGGGGGTTCGGGTTATATACCACTACCTTGAGAGAGTGAACAACATGCATGTAACCCTCACGCTACGCCACCTTCCCTGGCCTGCTTCTGTAAGCACGGCGAGCAGCCCGCCCACCGTACTCAGGCCCCCGGTCACGGAGGCCGGTAGTCTTGGGCGAAGACAAGTCTGCGGCGCCCTCGTCGCAGACTGCGGAACTCGGGAAGGAGAGTTCTTTCTCGCTCTTTCTCCGCCGCCTCTTTTGCGAGCATGACTTGCTCGCAAAAAGACGCAGCGGCGCCCCACTTGCTCCCGCTGGAGATCATGGCTCTCACCATGATCTACAGCGAGAGAATGTCCACGCCCAGACCCGCAACGAGGTTTCGGCGCTGCATCTCCCACGATGCACACTTTGCCAGTGTATGCAGAGCCGTATCCTCGCTGCAGTCCGTACAGTGCTGGCACTTTGGTGTTACCTCCCGGTGTATACGCCACAGAAATTTACCGAAGCATCCGTGCCCGCAAGTATCTGTGACATCCGGTAGGTGAGGCTGCCGTGTTACCTCTCCAGCCACTCCTCCATGACCGGCTTCACCGCCTCAATTGTGGTGTGTCCCTACTTAGGTTGCTCAAGTCGCACCTTCCATGTCTCTATGAGCTCCTGGCGGAGCAGGGATCGCTGAGCCTCGATTTCTCGGGGCACAGGCCTATTGTTCCGCTCCAGCGCCTCCTTGCGCCATTGATACAACGACGCAAGGGCCCTCGCTTCCAGGTCCCATGGAGGGGTCCCGGCTAGGAGACATGCCACCTCGACGGAGATCGTGCGGTACCCTCTAATCATCCTCACGGCCATTAAGCTAAGTACACCTACCTTATTTTTATTAGTTATTTTATAAATACGTTAGTGATTTACGAGCAAATAATAAGATAAGAACATGTTTCAGTGATTAAGCTTCAGTGATTAAAACAGTTCATACATACATATTGTCACGAATTTTTCCCCGAAGGGGTAGGCAGAGGCATACTATACGCCCACATTTCACCGTATGCATTTTTGTCCCACGTAACAGGTGGTGAGCCCATTGAAAAACAGATCAGTTTGGTAGAAACCTTCCAAACATTGTTTTTTTGACGCGACTCCGCAACGATTCGATGAACACGCTCTATGGCACATTATTATGTAGGTTAAAATAATGTCAGTATAGTTTGGGCAGTGATTTGAAAACGTTTAGTAGTCCCATAGGTCACATTATTTTATGGCGTGATTTATTACCCCATGGCAAGTCAATTTCACGCTGTTTTTCCCTTCACGGCCATAGTTTTAGTCGTTTATCATTTAGGTAATAACAAAAGGTTGAACGTAGAAATTGTGTTACGTTTGTCGATAGTAAACTAGGTAAACTACTGCTTTTACTGTAAGGATTTTAGAGTAACACAATGTTCCAGTGAGATTCAATACAAAATGATGTACCTACTAAGAAAATCTTCCAAATGGGAATAATTTTTAAAACGATATTTTTAAGTTTTTGAAGTGAAACTTCTTTATCGACGTTGAGAGAAATTTTATAGCAGTAAAAAAATCGTTACGGTTTTCGGCGACGCGCCATGTTGTTTTAAAGTGAAACTTCTTTATCAATGTGAAACGTCTTTATCGACGTATGAGAGAAATTTTATAGCTGTGAAACAAAATGTAAAGAGGTTTCACTTCTTACCTGTGTACTCTGGTACATACACTTTTTTTTTATTATTACTTAAGTAGACAAGCAATCGGATCAAATATGATTATGGCCTATCGAGATTTGCAAAACTAGCACCACGCTGCCGACCATATTGCAGCTGTAATTGACAATATGAAACTGCCTTGCAAGTGCCGTGTAAGTGGACGTCTATGCGACTGTCGCGCTGAGGTCTCAGGTTCGATTCTCGGGTTGAAACTAATATTTGCGTGATCTGCAAGTATATATAATAATACATATTGTCATATTGACTGCCTCTGTGGCGCGGTGGGAGTGTATCCGACTGCTACGCAAGAGGTCCCGGGTTCGATTCCCGGGTCAGAACAAATATCTGTGTGATCCACAAATGTGTGTTTCGAAGTTTGGGTGTTTTCTATTGTGAAAGTGAAAGTGAAAAATCTTTATTCATGTAGGTCACAAAGTGACACTTATAAACGTCAAGATTATTGCTTCTACATTTACATTTACTGCCAGATTCGCAACGCAATAGGTAGAGCCTGAGGAAGAACCTGGCAATAAAACTCATGGCCACTCTTTTCTAACTGCCAGTAATTATATTAGTTTTATTTACATCATATTTGAACAAATTATATAGTAATGAGTCTATACAAAAGAAACAAAACCAAATCAAAATGAGAGCGTTTATAGTTACCAGTTTTAAAAGTAGCCCACCCTTATGAGGAAGACTCCGGCAAGAAAATAAATGGCTGCTATTTTAAAATGCAGGTATGGCTTACAATATTAAACTTACATTGTCCCTTTGGAGTTACGTGAGAACAGTCGACTAAACTTAATTTGCCTTAAATATAAATAGTATTATTTGTAATAATTGCTATAACAGCTATGAGCTGACTAGTCCCAACAGACGGCATCCGTTCACGGGTATGACGCATATATCAGCCATCGCCCTACTCAACCGTATTATAGGGAATAAGGCGACACGATACATGCACCACCACTGCCTATGTATAATATGTATGTATTTAGAAATATATAAGTATGTCTATCAGTTATCTACATCCCATAACACAAGCTAATATTAGCTTACTTTGGGCTAGATGGCGCTGTTTGAAAAGTGTCCCACAATATTTATTCACAATATTTATTTATTTATTTACTTATATAATAGGAAACGCCCAAACATTCGGATTTTGGGTGTTTCCTATTATATATGTATTTAAAATACATAGTATGTTATTAGTTGTTTTGATTCCATACCACCAGCCTCTATTAACTAACATTGGGTTAGATGGCGCTGTGTGAAAAATGAAGAAGGTAAACGCTCGTGGTCCCGCGGACTTAGTGTTCTGTAAACGATCACTGAGTTCCGCAACTTTCACTATGACTGGTCCTCGGATGGGTGACCACTTTGTGGCATTTACATTTGCGAGCGTTTCCGTGCTTTGGAAGGCACGTAAAGCCGTTGGTCCCGGTTGCCATTAACATGGCAGTCGTTAAGTCAAGTTAAGGGCCTTATGGGCGGCTTGAAAAAATTCAACCGCAGGTAGCCACAACCTGCGTCTGTGTATTTCATCACGGCAATGAGTTCACCACCTATTACGTAGGACAGGAATACACATGTTGAAAAGTGGGCATATAATATGCCTCTACCACCCCTCCGGGGATAAGGTGTGATAGATAAAAATGTACCATAATATCAATAATTTTTTTTTAAATCTGCTAACAAACTTTCAACATGACTAACAACCATGGTACCGTAAGATGTTTAACGCAAAGGTCGTTTACAAGTTGCAAGTGAATATTTAGGTCCAAGGTCCAAACGATTATTTTTATTTTTATGCATTGTGCAAACAAACAAACATACAAACAAAGTTTTCCTCTTTATAATATTAGTGTAGATGACTACGCTGTCAATTTGTATCGAATACACTGTTAAAAGAAAAACTGTATCAGACCACCAATACAGCCGTCATTACGATACGCTTGATTGATTTTAGATTATATACATGTCTTTATGATCAAGATAATCTATGTAATGGGATCCCTCCAACGCACCCACATTAATGGGTAGCCATTTTCATGTTACACCCACAATAACCCTTTTGGTCGTCCGCTAGTCGTCCGTAAGCAAGTTTAATTTTAGAATTCATTAATTCAAACTATTTTATACAATTCGGTTAGGATTTCCGAACAATTTTCTAGTAATTTCTAAAATTCGCCTTTTTCCTTATTTATCAATACTGTTATGTGGTCAATTATAAGTTTTCTTAGTAATTATAGGTCAATTATATTTATTTATTTTTATGGGGACGATACACGGTGACGCTTCGTTAACCACTTGTCTAACCTTTAACCACTGAAATCCAAACAAAAGGTCAGAGAACAAGAAGGTAATCTAAACCATATTTCACTATCGTTCGTTTACATAAATAAGTTAATTGAAGAAGAATCTCAAATTTTCTAAAAGCAATTTGTATCGTAAATATAAAGTGGAAAATTTTTCCGTCTCGAGCTGGACTCGAATCAGCGTCTTTTAACTTGCCGAGTCAGACGCTTGACCAACTAGGCTACCGAGACCCACACGAAACCTTTTGACACCTTAAGACAATTAAGTGATGATGATAGATGTGGATTAAATCGTCAGTGAAGTATATTCGAGTATAAGCTCAAAGTACAGCAAAAAAAGTATATTTTGCCAAACAATTATTATTGAATTAAGGGTAAACTTCAAAACAATCTTTGGAACTTCGTTTTTTGCCTCTGATTGTCTTAAAATAATTCAATATTATTTACATTATGTTCATATTTTGCTGTTACTTCAGTAGTATAATGTTAGAAAGCCACCCATTCAGAAATTAAAGGCACTTTCACAGTCGAAAAGACGGTGGGCATCAAATTGACGGCCCCAAGTTACGTCTCTCAACGCTTCGCAACCCAGCGTTGTAGGAGGGGTTTTTAAGAATATACTGATGCGATAAAGTTTAAGAGCTCTCTACCTGCTTATAACAAGACTATTTTTCATACCACTGAGGTGGCTGACATGAATACGGCCGACTCTGGACTGGAAAAAGTCAATGGTAGGAAAAATACAATTTCTGTTTGGTTACGAATCGTAAAGGACAGGATCCTTACTTAGGAGCAAAACATATTTTATTTATAAAAGGGTTAAAGGACGTATTATTACGTCCTTTATTTCATATCGATTAGAGTATAGAACTACATTTTCAACTGGTTTACATCGGACAAGACGTAAAATGCCGAGGGCTAACATCCTGCGTAAGTTTCGTTGAAAGTTTAAAAATTTGAATGTGGATTTAATACGTTGGTTAATAAGCAATAGTGCTTTATGTATTTCAAGATTTAGGTCCATTGAGGTGGAATTCTAAGTGAGCTTAATCTATCGTAAGCCGCTTCGATGTAAATTTTGTTTACATGGCTTATATTTTACTAGTAGACTATTCTTTACAAATAGAGATAAGTGCCTGAATTCTCATATTACAGCTGTTTGGGCCAATTTTTTTTTTGATCGAGAGAAATAGGGCGAGTGGGAAATTTAATTTGTAACAAAACTACTTATTGGAAGACGTTTGCTAATAAATTTGACCAGGCGTTAATTTTATAGTTGCATTTATTGTGAAACATAGTCAACTGAGTTCACACCGATTAAAAAATTTTACTCATTCTTATGCAATACTTTGATAGCGATGACCCTCTTGAGCACAGAGATAAAGCGAAGGAAGGCAAAAAAAAATTAAAGGTACCTGTGGATCCTATGATCGGTGTGACTGGGGAGCCTAGTTGTAAATCTAATAAGAAGTCTAGTGGCGAAAAATTGTTTGTGGATCCCATGGGAGCGAAGTCACGGTAGCCAAGTGGGCGAAAAGAAAATATTTAGGGCCAGTATCTTCACGGGCTTAGAATCCGCAGCCATGAACTTGACGTCAAGATGTGTCTAGCTGAGTCGATTGGCATGCGTTGCCTGGTAATTCTTAAAGTTAGGCTGAAGGGAAAGATCTTTTCAGCCATCATTAGAATTTCGAATGTGAAATGTAGCTGACACAAGCAAGAGCTGTTAATGCTGGTGTGGATGTGCTGCGTTTTGGTACATGGAGGGACTGCGTTATGGATCTCCGCATCTACAGGGTTCTCTTTGTTTATGTTATTGCGGAAATACCTCAGAGGTATGGTCGCGAACAGTCGCGAACGTAAAGCGTGTTTTGGAGAGATAATGTTAGTAGAAGTGGCATGACGAATTATTTTAATTTTTTTAAGTAGTATAAAAGGGCTGTGTGTAGTTAGTAGATTGATAAAATTTGTTAATTAAACACCAAGAACGAAACCAAAAGTGTACAACTTAGTACTTAGAATACAAAATTGGCAAACGCTTATTTAATAACTATAATACCCGGTTGGAAAGAGATACAATTGTGTGACTGTTTTTCTGAGTAAATAAGTAGCTATACTAGCGGCACGCTATGATGGTCGTTTTGACGTTTGTCTACTCATGAAGTTTCGTATTAATTTTAATTACCTTTTCTTTGTAGAAATATGTGAATAGTCGACCACGTTAGATTGTATTTATACTACGGCAGAAAACAGAGTTCTTGTATAAAACAAGTAAAATATGCATGATATGTCAAAACGGCCATCAAAGCGTGCCGCTAGTATAATATAATGTTGTGTGTAATGTATTGATGTTATTATTATTGGTTACTATAGTAGGTACTCATAAACTTCAACCATTATGAACTTCAAAGATGGGTTTTAGGGGCCCACTAGGTTCTTCGCGCGATCTCATCTCACCTCACCTGCTCTTTTTTATATTTTTTTTCGTGTGGAAGTCCTCATGGGTGCTATGCCGGACTCCTACCGACTAAAACCACACGTTTCCCTTCAACTGCCTATAGCCAGGAGTCCTGGGTGAGCCCTCGGAAGGATAGCCTAGAGATGCACTTGCTCACTAACAAATGAGTCAACGACGTAGGCACCTTCTCGGGGTTAGGAGGTCAGACATCAGTCGCTCCTAACAATGCAAATATTCTAGAGGCTAAAGAAATTGAACTGAAACTGTAGTTTAATTTCTGAAATTAAACTACAATTACTATGGTGTACTCATAAAAGTCAACCTCGATAAGGTTTTATATAAAACCTAACCTTACAAAAGGGTACGAAAGGTACTATTTCGGTTTTTACCCTGCATCCATTTCAGTTCTCTCGTTTCCAAATGTTTCATCATCATCAGGTGCCAATCCGTTATTGCAGGTCCACCGTCAACTCAGCGAATTCTCCTTATTTTGCGCCAAATGAAATATCCCTGATATTCTTAAGCCAAGGTTTCTTCCGGCTTCCAGCGCGTCGTTTTTCCTCAATTTGTTCCCATCATAATTATTTGCTGAATTTGGTATCTATCGTCACACTTAATCCCGCCTCCATGCTACAGTCGTCCTTGACTTTATTCAATAGCTCCTGCATGTCTCTTTCTGTCGAGGCTATCAATACAATGCGTCAGCGTATCTTAAATTGTTGACTATTTCTTCGTTTATCTTCACCCCGACAGTTATGATTTCAAGCGCTGCTGACTTTGGTCCACTCTGAAAGTTGGCCTCTGATTTTAGCATAGTTATTTAATAATTCTTACATCCTTGTCATCCTAACCAATGTCCATCGAGCGCTCCTTTGGGTTGTCGTGTCTCACGTGATCAAACGCCTTTACGTAATCAATGAAACACAAAATGACATCAGTCTGCATATCATTTTTGCACCAAAATGTACTGTATCTAATATATTTTTTTTATTTAAATTGCAACCTTAAAGAACTATTAAGTACATTGACTCTTTAATTTTAATATTTATACTTTAATTGAAACATAGTCACGCCAGAACGAAGTTAAATTCAATAATCCAAGACTTCTTAAACTCAACAATAACGTTTTGTAAATTTATGACTTAGGTATACTTGCTTATTAATATGGGTGAATTTGGTAAAGTAGTAAAAATATTGGTTAGACTGCGTGAAGGTACGCATAGTTAGTTTTTGATTGACGGTTATAAAAGTTTCAACCATTTTCTGGTTTAATCATTTTGAAAAACTTTAAAAGTCATATATTTTTTTATGAAAATGAAATAGCTTGATTCGGAACGGGACTTGAACCCGTGACCTTTGACTTAAAAATCATCTTTGTTGGAAGCGACTGGCGTCTCAAACCCCGAAGGGCGCTTGCGTTATTGCCTCGTCTGTAAGACCCTTTCACTCAATACGATATAGGATAAACAGTATTCTATATGGTCGCTTTAAATATTTTAAATAGTGTATGACATTTTGTAAGCGCCGTTAAAATGGTCTATGCAAAATAAAGATATTTTTATTTATTATTTTTATCTAGTACCGCAATAACGCATCCCTTATTATAGATTGATAATAATGGGCCTATGTGGGGGAGCCTTTTTAATCCTATTAGCATTATGAGGTAGTATTTACCTATCTGTATAATTAGCAAATCGTTTATATTATTAAGGTTTACTTAAGATAGCTGTAGTAGCAGGAGCATTGGGAGGATTGGGCAGTGACAGAAACTCCTCGAGTCCAATTATTTTAATCTGTGGTATGAATGATAAACATGTTGAAATTTTTTTCAATTGTAATTTTGTGTTGTCTATGTTACTTTACAGAATAATGGGTTATATGCAAATAATCTGGGCAAAGTGGATTATCCAGATTCAATTCGAAACAATACAATTGTGATAAAAATTGAATAAATTGTGGTGTTCGACTAAATATTGTTTGCACGTATAGGGAAATAATAATAAATATAACGAATTGAACAAAAGTGTTATTTGATAAATCTGCATGCATATTCAGTATGTATATTGATTTTAAAGTAATTAACCGTGTGGCTACGGTTGTGCACACGGAGTATCTAATTCACAACTGTCTCGTGCCCGGCAAGTACTGACTGGGCAAGCCCTCGGAAGGATAACCCTAGAGCAACACGTTCACATTTGGCGAAAAGAAAAAAGGAAGTAACAGTGCTGTTTATATGGCAATCCAATTTGAAGAATTTTAGTAGACGTTTTGAACATATTGAGAAAATGGCCTGCATATTTTTTTTTACATCCGATTAAAACTATTTTGCAAGCTGAACTGAAAAAGAAGAAAGGTAAAGTTGTATGGTCATGAATTAACGGTAACATAAATTACATGCAGTATAAATAAGACAACAAACGTGTTATATATACTACGAATAATAGCCAGAGCTTATAAACGTAAGTTTTTCGACAGTTTTACTGCCTATAAACAGAAAAAAGTATGCTCTAAGAAGTCTACTTGTATTCAAGTCAGCGCTAAGTCGCACCTGGCGTAAAGATTTACTCGCAAACAATGTTGGTTGGTGAAAAGTTCTTGGGTTCATTCTTTATTATAATGTTACTAACTTGGCGTCGACAACGATTTTGTTATATAATACCTTTTACTTTATTGTCTTTATATTTTCATAAAATAATCTATTAACATTTTTTAAATTAAGTAAGTACTTATGATTTATTATTTACTAATCTTTAAATATATCCACTGAACGAGTGTATGAATGTCACTTTATTAAAAATGTATGTGTGTATATCACTAAACTCCTCCTTAAATATTGGCCAGATTGTTTTTTGTTTGTATGTATCTGGGCGGCGCCCCGGATGGTTTAGCTTCACAAAATCAAAGTAAAAAAAGGTCACTGAAGTCGGTATACTACAAGACAACGTCTGTCTGTACGTATATAAAGTTGCAGAGTTTGTGTGTTTGATGCAATACGCTAAGTTCAGGTACAACTTGTTTAAATTGCTAAATTCTTTTTTGTATTGGATAGCCCATTTATCTAGAAAAGTGGAGAAGGATATGTGATATTTAATATCTATATAAATAGCCTAAATCACCTCCTCCTAGCCAGAAATGCGTAGTAATAACCATAATTGTCTGAAAAGAACTACCTGATAACTCCTAGTGCACTAATGTCACTACAATAAATATATTTATTAAAGTGAAACAAGACTTGGTTCAGGACGAAAATTGAGCCCTTGACCTTTGCCTAACCAGTGCTATGTTCTAGCCACTGAACTGCCCGAAATATAAATAAATATCGTTGGGACAACTCACACAACGCCATCTGATTCTAAACTAAGCAGAGCTTGTACTATGTAACCAGATAACTGATAAACACACTTATATATTTCTAAATACATTCATATTTTAGATAAATAACACCTAGACACAGAATACACCATCGTGCTCATCACACAAAGTTTTATTCAGATACAGATACACTCCCACCGCGCCACAGGGGCAGTCAAAACCATAATAGTTTGGTTGTAAGGTTGTATATTAAGCTTAAAATGTATTAGGGAAGCTAAACAAAATCAGAAATACAAACGCTTGTGCGATTTAGATATTTTAATATACAGTAACTTATGCACAGCTTGTACAGCAAGTATAAAATAATGTGAAAGTGTCTGACTATAATACATCATAACTACTATCAGTCATTCTATAATAATTTACAGATAGACGGATACCATTCGTGATGAATATTTATAACTGGTGAAAAAAGTACACAACCAAAATTGAATCTCGATAAAATATCATTCAATGTATTGATTCTGTTGCGCTACAGTGAATTGATAGCAAATATAGTAACTGAATAACCAAGCATTGTTACTATGAAACGGAATAAAACCACAGTGCGTTGCACCAACGTTTATTATTATTATGTAAAGTTATGCAAGGTACTAAATATTATAATTTAGTTGGTAGGCATTATTATTAACCAGACTATTTTACTACGTTTACACGTGTATGTATGTGTGTTACTCGTGAGTAAAACTGTTTTAATAATGAACAACGCTAACAAAAGTTATTATTCTAATATACAGCCGCTCCGTACCTGTTTGCCGGTACGGTGTGGCTAGAAAACTACATGCTAGTAAAACCGTTTACTTAGTAATAATTACAACGCTCAAAATTCAGCATAATATAGTTTGTTTCCTTTTAATTTTGATATTGACCCATTAACAACCGTTCAACTGGTAGGGTGGACCATTACCCTAACAAAAATGTATACCTTAAATTAATTGCCATACAACGTGGCAATCCTGCCAGTCTTCTAGGATACCATGTGAGAACTGCGATGCGGAGAAACTTTATGATGCATTTTAGATTTTTGGGTTTTAGTTTTTTTTAGTTAGTTTAGTTTAGAATTAATTTATTATAATATTAAACGTTAAAGATAAATATTTCACAAATGGACACTTATTTCACAAACCTTAAATCGAAAATTATGTTAGCATACCCACAATATTTTTAAAGACCTATCTAAAGATACCGTGTGGAAGGTAAAAATAGTAAAATAGCCCCAGTTACACATATCGCGTACCTATCCTTAATTTATTATTTTTCATTTTATTATACCACATTATTTGCGTACCTAAATGTATTTGCCTACCAAAAACAGATTTTTGAGCTTCTATGTTTCGCCATCTCCGTTCCTGGTTCAAAGAAACGTTTTTTGAAGTTATTTATTATGTGTTAGTTTTTTGAAGTGAAACTTCTTTATCGTCTTTGAGAGAAATTTTATAGCTTTAAAAAAATCCTCACGGTTCGGTCACGCTCCATTTTGATTTGAATTGATACTTCTTTATCATAAGTGAAACTTCTTTATCGTCATATGAGAGAAATTATATAGGTGTAAAAAACTGTCGCAAAGAAGTTTAACTTTTTCCCTATATACTCTGGTAGACACACATATTTTTTTATAGTTATAGGAGACTCTACTTAATTTCTGTCTATTTTATAGTTTTATTTTTAATATAGTGTGATAATACATGTATTTATTTCAATATTGTTAATTTGAAGAATCCAGCAAAAATAAAAACTATGTAAGAGAGGGGTTGTAAGATTAACTGTGTTACGTCTATAATTTAATTAAATGTATTATAAGAATGTCGTCCACAATAAATAAGAACATTAATATAAAAATCCTGTAAATTGCCAGCTTAAAAAAAAATTGCAACGTAGCAGGAGAGCAATATTGAGTTTTTATTGTAAAACTTATACTCGTTTAGCTTTTGGACAATCTGTACTTGGGGAGTCATTAATGTTATTCGTGTTCAAAACAACCATGACTTTAGAGTTTATAATAATAACAAGGAGCTTTCAATCTTTTGCAGAGTTTGAGAAATTATTGCTGAAGTTCTCGTCAAATAAGTAGGTATATCAGCCTTCTAGCACATGAGCATGTCTTAGAACTCCGCTAATGAAATTTTCATCTCTTGGATTCGTGGTAAAAAGCTTATGAGGTTAAAGGGATATACGGCAGCTATTCCTAACAATACATGTATGGAGGTCAGTGGTATGGGGACACCACTTAATTTTCAACTTTTTTATGTTTAGGATTTTTTCCTTTACCTGTGCATTAAACCGTTGCTTTCGATTCCCTTGCGTGTGTCGCAAAAATTTGCGGAAATTTGCGGCATAAACAATTGTTTTTTTTATTCCGTTGGCTTAGAAGTTTGGTCTTTGCCCAGCTCCACGAGACAGTAGACTTGAGTATTTAACATAAATTTCAGCGTTCTTGAGGAAAAGGTTCATGACAGAGACACGCAACACAACAGACGGACAACAAAGCAATCCTATAAGGGTTACGTTTTTTCCTTCTGTTCTACAGAACCCAAAAAAAAAACAGTAGGTTTTAAATACAAATAGAAAGACGCTAAGATGAAGAAGAAATGCGTATAAGTACACTTGTTCTATACTCGAGTAGCATAAGGTAGTTCATGAAACTGCCATTCACTATTCGAATAATAACCGGAAGGGTAAATCCACTAGAAATAAATCTTCCGCAAGTTACTTTAAAAAAAAACCGTTCTGTAAACAAGTTCAAAATTTCAATGACTTGTCCTTTTACTAGAAATATCATGTGCATCTAGTTGCCGTGACCACACAGCAATCAAAATGAGAACAGCTTTCTACAAGTGAAATTACTGCAAGTACTTACCTACTATTGGAACCAAAGTGTTTAGGTAACGGTTTAGCTTTTAATATACCTACTGAGTATCTCAATTTCAAGACGGGGTTTAATAGCCGGTCAAGTATCGATCTATATTTATCTTGGAAGTTCCTGACCGCGAGGCATCCCAAGTCATTAATTTATAACGTCGACTTGAATCTGGTACATTTTCCTTTAATTATTTAGATATGTAAATAGTGCAACATTGACAATTTCTGCGAAAACAAACCTCATTCCTGTAATGGTTATTTTAGTCTTTCAAAATTCATCCTAACATAACATTTCCCAAATGGTAAAGAATAAACTTAAAAATAATACTGTGCGAATGATATTTAAATATCATTTACAAAGTATTTTTTGAAAGTTCCTAAAATAAATCCAATTGGGGATAGAAGTAAGACATCTCATTACTAATTTATGAGGCGGGGTTTCCTAAAAAACGTTGAAGATTTTATTTCTCAACATTGTTGTAATTACAAAACTGAATTTTGTAATTACAACAGTCGTAATTAAACAGATTTGTTCCGTTTCTGGAAAACATTTATTTTATCTGCTACAAGCCTAAGAAAAACAACAGTAAAAAGTTTCTCCCAAAAGACACATTAGGGTACGTCGCTGGAGAGTCGTATTGATATCTCAACTTTACTTGGAACTGTCGGAAAGTTTATTTGATCTATAACCCCTTAAACAATGCCGTCACATAAATTTGTCTGGAATGTCATGTGTATTTGTTTTATTTACTTTATGACGTAGGGAGTGAATATTATCAAACTTTTCCAAAAAGTTTTTAAGTGTTGTTTACGTTTGTTTCGCTTCTTTATGATTCGCAACAAACAGTTGATGAGTGAAGTCCCATAAACTGTAACAATCTTCAGTTTATGGAACGTTATTCATTAAAACTGCAGTCGATTAAAGTTTTATATTTTAATGACTGATTGCCAGCTCCAAAATATAGTGTAGTAATGAAATTTGCATAATGTAGTATAGCGAAAGTTGCGGCCATCAGCTAGTTTAGTACAAACTATTTCTAAGTAATGATGTTATAGTTCTAGATCGCTCGCTACCTCATAAATGGGTTAGAATACTCTTTCTTTTAGAAAAGAAGCGAGAACTTTTTGAATTTCACCACATTTACTTCTTAGTTTAAGTTTGAAAGTACAATGTGCCTTTTTTTTTGCTATTAAATAAAACTAAAGAATATGCCATATTGAAAATCTCACTTTCCATACATTGACAATTACTGATTGATGTTTATCCAATCACTCCTCCAAAATGATAGTTCGGGTAGAAAAAAAAAGTTCGGGTAGTTGTTAAATAAACATTACAATTTTTTTAAATTAAAAATATTTAAACTTATATATAATCACTATAAATGGTAATTTTGAATTGTTAACAAGTAATACCTGCCAGTACTGTGTTATCCACTTCATTCCTTTATTTTTATTTTTTTTGGACCTTTACTGTACACTTGAACTGTTTGAGTCACTACAGGAAACAATCACCAGTATGAAGGAGGATTTTCAAAAGCGAATGGCAAATTTTGAAGCTGAGCTCCCAAAGGCGCAGGGTACTCCTACTCTGGTTGGTTTGATGACTGAGTTCGCCCACTTTAAGTCTTTCATCTCAGATGTTTTGGGCAACCTCCAGAAGCAAGTTGATGTTTTGTCTCGCACTGTTGATTCCATGGAGATGCGTTCCCGCAGAAAGATTTTGCTCTTCCATGGCATTCCAGAAACACAAAAAGAGGATACTACTGATGTGCTAATTAAAGTTGTACATGATAATTTCAAAGTCGATATAACATCATCATCATCCGAGCGTCTGTCCCAGTTGCGTCTCGCGACGCCCGGGGTCCGCTTTCCTACATTTTCTCCTCCACTTCGCACGGTCGTCGGCATCCCCTGTGGTGAGACCATTGGCACGCATGTCATCCCTTACGACGTCAAGCCAGCACTTCTTGGGTCTTCCCCTCTTACCGGGACCCGGCGGGGCTGACATGGCCAGACATTTGTTACCTACGTAGCCCGGCGGTTGCCGCAAGACGTGACCATACCAACGAAGGCGACACTCTTGCAACTTGTCTGCAATGTCACGGACGTGAAGGCTGCCGCGGATGCGAGAGTTCCTCACGCGGTCCATCCGCGTGACTCCACACATCCACCGCAGCATCTTCATTTCCGTGACACGCAGCTCCTGCTTGTGTCGCTCCAATATCGGCCACGTCTCACTGCCATGTAAAAGGACAGGTCTAATAATGGTTTTGTAGACCTGTCCCTTCAACCGGATCGGCATTTTAGGGTCACAAATGACACCGGTCATCTCCCGCCATTTGGCCCACGCGGCAGCAATGCGTGACTTGACATCGCAATCGATGTCACTGGACGTGTGAAAAACAGATCCCAAGTATTTAACCTGGTCCGTGCGCTCGACCAAATCACCGCCTATGCGGACGGATGTGGGATCTGTCGAGTTTAGTGCCAAGTACTCGGTCTTCGCCACATTTAGTTTCAGACCGCCGTTCTCAAGCGTCTCCTTCCACGCCTTTACACGTCGCACCAATCTGCCCCTGTCCGCGTCTGCCAGCGCAATATCGTCAGCATACATGAGCAACCATGGAGGCTGCTCATGCGGGTTTCTGATGCTGTCCGACAATTCGTCTAATATTACACTGAACAGAAGCGGACTAAGGACAGAACCCTGGTGTACCCCGACGGTGATGGGGAAGGGTTTCGTGTCGCCAACAGCAGTCCGAACCATTGAGTCGGAGTCACAGTACATGTCCCGGATAGTGTCAATATAGACCTCTGGAACCCCTTTGGACCGCAGTGCCCACCAGATCATCGCACGAGGAACACAGTCGAAGGCCTTCTGCATATCTAGAAACAAACAGTGCAGAGGCGTGTTCTTCGACCTGTATTTCTCTGCGACAACCCTCAGGGCAAAAACAGGGTCCGTGGTCCCATGACCAGGGCGAAACCCATATTGACACTCCGAGAGAGTACACTCCTGCCGGATCCGAGAGTCTATAATCCTCTCGAAGATCTTCATGGTGTGGGACATCACCTTAATACCGCGGTAGCTCCCGCACTCCTGCACTGACCCCTTACCTTTGAAGACTGGAGTAATAATACTTAGTCTCCATTGGTTTGGGATCTGCCCGCTGAGGAGTACGCGGTTAAAAAGGTTTACTAAGATGCCCACACCGCGAGGACCCATCGCCTTCCAGGCTTCGATGGGGACTCCATCGGGTCCGACAGCTTTCCGATTCTTCATGCGGCGAAGCGCAGTCAGGACTTCTCCAGGCGTTACCGGTGGCACTAGTCCTTGATTCGGAGGGAGGTCCGGAGGCTGCACCTCTTTATGCTGCTTATTAAGCAGCTCGTGGAAGTACGAGCGCCATCTCTCCTTTACCGCGAGGTCTTCGCTTAACAGGTTGCCCTCAGGGTCTTTTACACAGCGACACTTGGATATATCCTGTGCCGCTTTGACCCTGGAGCGCGCCAGCTTATAGATGAGCTTCTGCCCCTCAGACGATTCCAGCTTATCATACAAAGGTTGTAAGTGGTCTCGTCTGGCTCTGGCTACAGCTCTCTTTGTGGCGCGCTTGGCAGCCCTGTACGCGTCGCGGTCTTCGGAAGATCCGGTCGCTTGCCACTTTTTAAAGAGGGCTTTCTTCTCCCTGGTCTCCCTCAGGACTGCGTCGTTCCACCACCAAGTTTCCTTGTCACATTTGCGTCCACCCTTAGACTCACCGAGCACCACCTTCGCCGCTCCAAGGATGGCCGCCTGAACTTTGTCCCAGTAATCTTGAACTGGTTCGCCTTCAGTGTCGGTGCACTTGTCACCGACAGCTGAGACGAACTCCTGGGACCTAGTTTCATCAAGCAGCCACCATCTGATGCGGCGCTGGCACCGCTCGATGCGTTTGCCTTTAGGCTTCACGCAGAGATCCATGACAAGGAGACGGTGTTGTGCAGTAAGACTCTCACCGGGTATGACCTTGCAGTTGGCCACCTTGCCGATGCTGTGTCGCCTAGTGAGTAGGAAATCGATCTGAGTTGTACGCCTCCCGCTCTTGTAGGTGATGAGATGTTCGGATTTCTTTTTGAAATACGTGTTCACAATGGCCAGATCGGCAGCCGCACACGTTCTGAGGATAGTTTCTCCTTCAGTGTTGCGGGTGCCGTATCCAAAACCACCATGAACACGTTCAAACTCCTCACACCTCTCACCCACATGACCGTTTAGGTCGCCGCCCAAAACGATTCCCTGTGACAACGGAATGCTCCGAAGCACTCCCTCGAGTTGGCCCCAAAACGACATCTTATCGGCGTCGCTACAACCGGCCTGTGGCGCGTAGGCACTTATCAGGTGGGTAATAATCCCATCGATAAGCACCCTCACGATCATAAGCCGGTCGCTACAGCGTTTCACCTCCAAGATGCCGCTCTGCAGCCCTTCGGAGAGCACCACGGCCACCCCGTTCTCCCCACCAGGCGCACCCGTGTAGTACAGCTTGTAGCCTTTCTGCAAAGGCCGGGCTCTGTTGCCCTTCCACCGAGTCTCCTGCAGGAACGCCACGTCCACCCTCCGCCTGGAGAGTACTTCGGCCAACTCTACCGCACGCCCAGTCAGCGTGCCAATGTTCCAAGATGCGAAGCGGATTCGGGTTGGGGCTAACTTCTTTAGCCGTGCTGGCCCGACACACGGCAGCCCTAGCCCACTTGCCACAGGAGTCGGGCGGGGCTCCTGCGCGCCGTTTTGCGGCGGCGCCCTATCCCTAGCAGCATTCCTTTTACTTCTTTTCATTATTTGTTTCGGCGGGTGGCTTTTATGGGAGCGACGCCCTCAGACCTCCCAACCCCAGAGGGGAAAGCCAGCGCCAGAGCCTCGTCCGTTAATCAGCAGGTGCACGCACTGGCACGGGAGGTTGACTTGGGCCCCGAAGATCTTGGTGGGGCCCCTTACACCCATCATCAAAGTCGATATAACAGCTGGAGACATTCGCCGTTGCCACAGATTGGGTCGCCCTTCAGCAGAACACAGGCCCAGACCTGTAGTCGTAAAATTTCAGAGCGTTACTGTTCGAGACAGTCTGTGGTTTGGAAAGACAAAGCTTAAGGGCACCGGAATAACAGCCTCTGAATTTCTCACTAAGGAGCGTCATCGCACGTTCATAGCTGCTCGTCAGAGGTTCGGTCTTAATCAATGTTAGACCAGAGAGGGCTTCGTATTTGTTGTTGATCGCGGGGGAGTTCGCAATCGGATTGTCAATTCTTTTGAGCTCAATAAAATAGAACATCTCGAAGTGGAAAAGTCTCTCACTACATTAAAACAACCAACAAAAATTAGAAGAGGTGTCAATAAAAAAAAATAAACATTTTTCATTAGTAAGCTTCAACTTGAATCCGGGTATGTGATAATGTTTGTTTGATAGCAATTCAACTCAAAAGTAATATCAGTGTCAGGCAGTGAGTTTTTATGGTACGCTTATATTTATATTCATTTTCACTATTTTTACTCTGTAAATAGTTAAATATGTGCTTAAGGTAATTTTAATGCAACTTTGGTTTCTATTGGAGGTGATTCGCACATAAATTCGTTAAACTAATCTGAATAGTTATAGAATTTAGCTGAACAGAAATTGCGACACAGAGGCACAGACATTCTTTTTTAACATCTTCGCTCTTATCTTGGGCAGGCAAAGAACTTTGGACCATACAACTCATTTTGGACGAGCAAAGGAAAAATGAGCACAGCCAAATTTTTAGTTTTGAATTTTACTTAGTATTTGTTATGTCCAGTCCTGTGTCCTTACCTCAGTAAAGCAGTGAGCTCTTTACAACTGCTTTCTACGAAGATTTGGCACTAATCACAGTGAACGCAGCTATTAATTTGTGTGTGTTAATTTAGTATCACTATATATCAATTTCCTTCACTGCAAATATTTGAACTGTTTATGTATAATAATTCACTATTGTTAAATGGAAAATCTCGAATTACACACTAGTTTTGGGAAATAATGTACGACAGCCGAGCGTCTTTTCTGTGTGGGCACTGGTTTAGTTACTTACTATTATAATTATTTTCGCAATTATGTGATTTGACTGCCGCCACTTGGTTTTTTAGAAAATACCCGATTTGTAAAATAGTACTTGTATGGGAAAGTCCGTCTACCACACATTTGCCTGCGGTACCTGTTCGCAGGGCTAAGGAATATATTAAAGGTCTTACCTGACTTCAGCTGTCTTCATGGTTAATAACCTTCCCTGTTATAGTGTAATGTATCCCTATCTAAAATGTATATATATATTGTAATAAACAATAATAAAATAATAATGGATTAAATGTGTGTCCTTGACTGGATGCCGTCAGCTACGCGCCTTTCGCGGTTCGCCTGAAGATCAAGCCAATGTCCGGTAACACCTTTAACCACATGCACCGGCGGAAGGCCGCTCATCAACGCCATACACCGTAATATGATACTTGCACTTAATGTCCGTATAGCACAAGCAAGGAATATACCGATTCCTATTAATACACGTATTCGTGACCGTGAAAACCGCAGCGTGTCACCCGATGCTCGCAATAGCCAAGCAGTAGTATTTTTTTTAAACCGTACCGTACAAGAGGCGTCCGCCGCGACTATATACCGCCATATTACTTTTTTACTAATTTGTGTCGGTATTCCGAAAAACTGCCGTTCGACGTTCGGTCGCACATAAATTTAAGGTGCGTTCCGAAATCGTGTTCTTTACTAAACATCCCCCCGCTCCAGACAGAGGGATCTCTGTTCGCTAAAATACAGGCAAACGAGAAAGTGAAGTCACAGCCCGACGCAAAACGGAGTATATGTGCATGATTCCTAACTTCCACCTAGCCTCATATTATAGTAGGTGCGACAAAAGCCGAGGGGGGTCGTGTATATTTGTTAGGGCGGGATTTCAGTGGCAAACAATTACCCAAATCGCAGCTTTATCTGTGATTTCTAGCTTTGAGTGCTGGGGTATAGAACTAACCGAAAATGATATTATTATTATATGCATTTACAAAACGCCGTACCGCAATAATCTTGATACTTTCTTTGAAAGATTAGATAAATTACTAAAATACACTATCAAGACATACAAAAAAAACATAAAATTATTTTTGCCGGGGATTTTAATATAAATATATTAGAACGAAATAACATAACATCGAGGTTCGAAAGTCTACTACATAGTTATAATTTAGAATTGGTCTTGAGAAAACCAACACGACCTATTAGTGGGACCTGTTTGGATAATTTTGCACACAGTTTTCAAAAGAAATGCAAATCATATTTACTAATCTTTGGATTGTCAGATCACACAGCCCAGATGTTGACCTGCCCAACTAAAAAACCTAACCACTCCGGGAGTGCCGACAGAGGTGAAAACTCAATTTATTAATAATTTATTTATCTAGACGCGTTGGTACATGCATATATGCACACACTATAGCTGCGTATCGTAACGGGGTGTAGCGAGTCCAGAGATTTATCTCATCTAAAAAATTGCGTACCGCGCTAAAAGAAGATTTTCCTTCAAAAATTGACCGGGATCGACGTAAAGATGATGATGATGAAAAATAAATCTACACTGAAAGAGTCCTAATTGATTACACAGCATTATTTAATAAGACCTGTAGATGACCGGAATCAACGTTAGATGATGATGATGATTATGGTAGCGAGTCCAGAGATTTTATCTCATCTAAAAATATGCGTACCGCGCTAAAAGAAGTTTTTCCTTCAAAAATTGACCGGGATCGACGTAAAGATGATGATGATAAAAAATAATTCTACACTGAAAGAGTCCTAATTGATTACACAGCATTATTTAATAAGACCTGTAGATGACCGGAATCAACGTTAGATGATGATGATGATTATGGTCACGAGTCCAGAGATTTTATCTCATCTAAAAATATGCGTACCGCGCTAAAAGAAGTTTTTCCTTCAAAAATTGACCGGGATCGACGTAAAGATGATGATGATTAAAAATAATTCTACACTGAAAGAGTCCTAATTGATTACACAGCATTATTTAATAAGACCTGTAGATGACCGGAATCAACGTTTGATGATGATGATGATTATGGTCGCGAGTCCAGAGATTTTATGTCATCTAAAAATATGCGTACCGCGCTAAAAGAAGTTTTTCCTTCAAAAATTGACCGGGATCGACGTAAAGATGATGATGATAAAAAATAATTCTATACTGAAAGAGTCCTAATTGATTACACAGCATTATTTAATAAGACCTGTAGATGACCGAAATCAACGTTTGATGATGATGATGATTATGGTCGCGAGTCCAGAGATTTTATCTCATCTAAAAATATGCGTACCGCGCTAAAAGAAGTTTTTCCTTCAAAAATTGACCGGGATCGACGTAAAGATGATGATGATAAAAATCTTACGCTTTTTCGATCAGGTCACGTGTCCTGACGCGAGTTTAAGATTTTATACCCATTACAGAAAAAGTGCTCAACGCCGCTAAAGAAGTTTTCACTTCAAAAATCCTTTTGATTGACCGTTGAAGAGTTAAACGCAGAGACTATTCCATAGAAAACCTACAAAGGTTTGACGGTTGTATAGGTAAACTAAGTTTCTCAGAAATCTACGCTACAGAGAACCCTAACTCAGCATATGACAATTTTTATGATTTATTTAAGCTATTTTATGACCTTTGCTTCCCAATCAGACTTCTAACCATTAAAGCCCACAAAAATCAAAATTGGGTTTCACGCGGCATAAGAATTTGCTGCAGAAAAAAGCGAGAGTTGTTGTTAATATACCAGAAACTAAGAACTGCTGATAATAGGGTAAAATTAGGTGATTACTCAAAAAGATTGAGGAAAATAATCAAATTAACTCAGCGAGCACAAAATAGTTATTGTATTGATACGGCTCGTAACAAATCTAAGGCTGCCTGGGCAATTATAAATAATTCTAAGCAAAATGTACCAAGAGATATATTACTTGTATAAAACATAATAATCTAGTCTTGACAGAACCCAAACAAATTTGTAATACTTTCAACAACTATTTTATAGACCGAATTGTATCTAATAATAACAATATATTGAAGAATAAATCGAATTCTATAGCGACTACCTATACCACACAAAAATCAATGTATCTTAAACCATGCACTCCCCTCAATGTACTGAATATAATAAAAAATCTTAAGAATACAAACAGTGTAGGGTTTGATGAAATCAATACTAGGGTAATAAAATACGTGGCGACTAATATATGCCATCATATCAGTCATATCCTTAATTTGTGTATAGTGGCTGGAGTATTCCCATCCAAATTAAAAACCGTTATTATTAAACCTATTTATAAAAAGGAAAACAAGTCTAATATAGAGAATTATAGACCAGCCCTAGTTTCTATAATTTCCAAAATTTTTGAAAAATATATATATACGGAGTTAAATTGTTATTTAGAAACTAACTGTATTCTGGCGAACGAGCAAAAGGGTTTTAGAAGCAACAAATTAATTAATATAGCGTTATACGATTTTTTAAGTTTTGTAATGAAGAATGTTGATAATAGGACACCTGTCTGTGCCATATATATGGATATGACTCAAGCTTTTGACCATGTAAGTCATGCCACTCTGTTAGACAGGTTAGATTCTTATGGAAAAAGAGGTATTGTGTTGGAACTGATTGAATATGTTAAAGACCGTAAACAGTACACTGAAATCGTAAGAATCAATACAAAAACT
The DNA here is from genome assembly GCA_948477245.1 of Thumatha senex. Classification (NCBI taxonomy): domain Eukaryota; kingdom Metazoa; phylum Arthropoda; class Insecta; order Lepidoptera; family Erebidae; genus Thumatha; species Thumatha senex. Next base: position 8,404,615 of record OX419731.1, on the reverse strand, counting down.
AAAATAGAAGAAACCTACCGATCTAGCTCGCGATTAATACGATACGGTGTGCCACAGGGTAGCGTTTTGGGGCCTCTGTTGTTTTTGCTGTATATTAATGACCTACCAAAGGTAACCAGGAATCCAGTATCTCTGTATGCAGATGATAGCACAATTTCGATTAAATGTAACACTAGAAATACATACGAGTCTGATATAAATGGAGCATTGAACTCTGTTATCGACTGGTTAGACGGTAATAATTTGAGAGCCAACATTAGCAAAACCATGTTAATGCAATTTAGTCAGCGTATCCCCAAAGCACAGAACTTGGAAATATGTGCAAATGGTCAATTTTTAACCGAAATGGAATCAACAAAGTTTTTAGGTTTAATAATAGATAGTAAACTGACATGGAAGGAGCATGTAGAAAAGTTGTGCAAACGTATAAATAAATCTGTAAATGCACTACATGAACTTAAACAAGTTCTAAATACAGATGCACTATTAACTGCGTACCATGGTCTAGTAGCCTCTGTTTTGCGATATGGTGTAATATTCTGGGGAAATTCGGTACATAAAGACATGATATTTAAGGCACAAAAGCGCTGTATAAGAGCTATGTTCTCAATAAAAGTAACTGACAGCTGCATGCCATACTTTAAAAGATATGACATCCAAACGCTACCTTCTATCTACATATTTGAAATAGCTGTATTTGTTAAGCGCAATCAAAATCTATTCGTACTTGCCTCTGGCGTGACTGGTCGTGCGCAAGAGTTGTTTTTGCTTATATAAAGCAAACACAACGTTAATGCATAACAGTGTTTTTGCCATGGCTCCTAAATTATATGTATAATAAGATACCTAAACATATAAAAGAATCAGACCTGTATATTTTTAAACAACGCTTAAATAGGCTCCTGAGTGAGAAATGCTATTATAGTGTCCAAGATTTCCTATCTGATACACTTTGATGAAATTGTTGTTAACCCATGTTAAATAATCTGTTAATAATTTGTTTACCTATTTGACATTACTACAACTATGTCCGGTAACACCTTCAACCACATGTACCGGCCGATGACCGCTCATCATCACTTGCACTTAATGTCCGTATAGCACAAGCAAGGAATATACCGATTCCTATTAATACACGTATTCGTGACCGAAAAGACCGTGAAAACCGCAGCGTGTCACCCGATGCTCGCAATGTCCAAGCAGTAGTATTTTTTTTAAACCGTACCGTACAAGAGGCGTCCGCCGCGACTATATAGCGCCATATTACTTTTTTATTAATTTTGTGTCGGTATTCCGAAACACTGCCGTTCGACGTTCAGTCGCACATAAATTTAAGGTGCGTTCCGAAATCGTGTTCTTTACTAAACAGTACTATTGCAAACACAGCTGGCGGGTGGAAAGGAAATATTTTAGTAAACACTTGCATATTTTTAATTTTTATTGTAAATATTTATCTAAATTGTATATTATTATTTAATTATATCTATTATTATTCTTATTATTTTTTTGTGGTTTTATACTAGATTACAAACATAATCTAATGTCTGATGATGACAATGTAAGCCACTCTGAAAGTTTGAAATCAATTAGTAGCTCCTAAAAAAGTTTCAGAAGTATTCCGTCATTGTGAGAAAGTCTCAAGTCTCAGTTTTATGATGTCCCTAAGCATTTTAATGTCGTTCATATCAATGCCCAAAGTATTCCGGCACATTTCACCGAAATGTTGGCTACTTTTGACTGTAAGAATATTCATGCTATCCTTGTTTCAGAGTCATGGCTAAAAGCTTGGCATTCCTCCGGTACATACTCCCTGCGTGGGTTTCAACTTATAAGAAATGATCGCACGGGTTGCCGCGGTGGTGGTGTTGCCATATATCTCCAGATTATATATACCATATTCCGTTGTAAGTATATCGCAGCAACCGCCTCCGCTTGATGCCGGTGAACATTTGTTTCTGGAAGTTGAGCTTAACCATACCAAACCCCTATTCGGCGTATATTATTCCTCTTCATTGAATATTAATTACTTTTCCTCCTTCGAAACACTGTTAGTGAATTTATTACCTTCTTACAGTCATTCCATAATCATGGGGGATTTAAATACTTGCTTACTTTAAAATGATTCTCGCTCCTCCTCTCTTTTAAGTCTCATTAAATCCTTTAACCTATTCATTTTGCCTTCGAATGTCACTCACCATTTTCCACACTGTAAACCTACACTCATAGATCTCACTATAGTTTTCACCACAGAGCAAGTCGCGAAATACGGGCAATACCCAGCAGACCAGTTTTTTTATCATGACTTACTTTTTCTTTCTTTTAAAATCCGTCCTCCTAAGGTTAAGCCTAAAATCCTTCTGCAGCGTAATTTTTGTAGAATGAATATTAATAAATAAATAAAATAAATATCCATCACGCCTTATCCCCGAAGGGGTGGCAGAGGCATATTATATGCCCACTTTTCACCGTGTGGATTCCTGTCCCACGTAATAGGTGGTGAGTCCATTGCCGTGTTGAAATAGACAAACGCAGGTTGTGGCTACCTGCTGTTGAAATTTTTAAGCCGCCCATAAGGCCTTCAACCAGGCTTAACGACTGCCATTTTACTGGCAACCGGGACCAACGGCTTAACGTGCCTTCCGAAGCACGGAAACGCTCGCAAATGTAAATGCCACAAAGTGGTCACCCATCCGAGTACCAGCCATAGTGAAAGTTGCGTAACTCAGTGATCGTTTACAGAACACTGAGACCGCGGAGCCACGAGCGCTTCTAATATTAATAGCCTGAAAGAAGACGCTGCCAACATTGACTGGACACCACTGTTTACCTCGGGATCATTAGATGAACAGGTAGCTATTTTCACGACGAATCTTGTCAATTTATATGACAAACATGCCCCTATACGAGCAATTAAAATAAAGCATCCTCCGTCTCCGTGGTTGACTGAAGAGATTAAAACTCTAATTTCCAGGAAAACTGCTACTAAGTTTCGATAGAAAATTAATCCAGTCGAAGCAAATTTGCAGAAATATGTGTCAGCTCGGAATCGCTGCGGCAAGACTGCCTCTATGGCGCGGTGGGAGTGCATCCGGCTACGCAAGAGGTCGTGGGTTCGATTCCCACCCAGGATAAAACTTTGTGTGATGAGCACGATGGTTTATTCTGTGTCTGGGTGTTATTTATCTATAATATGTATGTATTTAAAATAAATAAATATCCATCACGCCTTATCCCCGAAGGGGTGGCAGAGGCATATTATATGCCCACTTTTCACCGTGTGGATTCCTGTCCCACGTAATAGGTGGTGAGCCCATTGCCATATGTATGTATTTAGAAATATATAAGTATGTTCATCAGTTATCTAGATCCCATAACACAAGCTAATATTAGCTTACTTTGGGCTAGATGGCGCTGTGTGAAAAAGTGTCCCACAATATTTATTTAATAATTTTCAAAAAATTCGACAAGAATTGATTTCAAATGATCTGAATATCGAAGTTCTTAACCAGCATTTTACTACCCTGTCCAATTTTTATGGGACTCGACAAGAATTGATTTCAAATGATCTGAATATCGAAGTTCTTAACCAGCATTTTACTGCCCTGTCCAATTTTGATGGAACTCTAAAGGCACAGACAATACATTATCTTTCATCTATTCCAAACCCCAACTATTCACCTTTTGTTTTTAATTTAGTTACCGCCTGTGATGTTAAGTAGCATAACGGCAATTACATTTAAAGCTGTTGGAGGTGATTGCATTGGGCGGAACATGATACTTCCTATCCTTGATGAAATCCTTTCAATCATTTGTTATATCCTTAATTTTTCCTTAACTAGTGGCATTTTTCCATCAACATGGAAAGAGGCCTTAATCACGCCTTTACCTAAAAAACTAAATCCTGTATTATTAACCGACTATCGTCCAATATCCATATTACCATTTTTGTCTAAAGTCCTTGAACGCCTTGTCAAAAATCAATTAAGTTCCTTTGTCCTTTGAAATAATCTCCTCAATCCATTCCAGTCAGGATTCCGCCCAGGTCATAGCACAGCCACGGCATTAGTCACTGAGGATATCAGGGCTGGCATGGAGAATGGAAGATTAACTGTTCTCTGTTTATTAGATTTCAGTAATGCCTTTAACACAGTGGATTTTGATATTCTACTCTGTATACAGCGCTCTCTTAACATATCTCCAGAGGTAATTGATTAGTTTCGTGGTTACCTATGCGGTCGCCGACAGCGCATTCGTGTAGATGATCGTGTTTCTAGTTGGTGTAATACAAGCGTCGGCGTGCCCCAGGGTGGCATTCTCTCTCCTCTCCTTTCCACAATTTTTATAAATTCTATCTCAAATAAACTTACTTCTTCCTACCACCTTTATGCAGACAATCTCCAAATGTACACACAGTCGCCTCTCGGACAACTATCGGAGGCGGTGGATAACATGAATCAGGATTTGACTCGTATAGCTACTTGGAGCAAATCTTATGGACTTCAGGTAATCCCATCCAAATCGCAAGTGGTTATAATTGGAAGTCCTAAGACTACTGCGAAAATAGACTGGTCACAAGTTCCACATATTGGTTTTGATGGCGTTAATATTCCTATTAGTGACAATGTAAGCAATTTGGGGATAATGATGGACTCGAATTTATCCTGGGGCACACAGCTTCAGGAGGTAAGTAGAAAGGTGTTCGCTTCTGCAGGTTCGATAAGGAGGTTACAACGTTTCCTTCCTACATCTACAAAAATTGCGCTGGCAAATCCTTTACTGCTTCCTATCCTTGATTATGCTGATGCCAGCTATTTAGATCTCGCCGAAAACCAATTAGACATACTTGAGCGTCTTCAAAATGTCTGCATATGATTCATATTTGGCTTGCGCAAGTATGATCATGTTTCACAGTTTCGTACACAGCTTAGGTGGTTACCTATACGACTTCGCCGGAATACTCATATTTTATCCTTATTGTACAATATTTTATTTAACCCATCTACACCTTCCTATTTAAAGGAGCGTTTTGAGTTCCTTCATGATTCGCATAATAGATGCTTGAGGTCATCCGAAAACTTAGAACTAAAAATACCACAACATTCTACAAAATTCTACGACCGCTCTTTTACTGTAACAGCAATGTATGTATGTATAATATTTGTATAATAATTATCTTTATGTCCCCATGTAAGCCTACTATAAAACCGGGTATCTTCATAAGAATAATAGTTTATTGGCACAAATAAACTATAAAATGTACTACTGTTAACATTGTGTTAAAAGTACTCGTAGTACAATAATACGTACAGAATGACATTCAATAGAAATATAGGTGGTAAATAAATAACTTTATGATATAAGATTATAAACTTATGATACATTATTATTGTTACGATAGTGATAACCCTGTCTCTTGTACTAGGATAACCTGTATTACAAGAGACAGTTTTCGGCTAGAGAAGGTTTAAAGATACCAGGATCGCGTGGACAATGAGTCACTTAATTCGATATCCATAGGTACGGATTTGCCTTTTTACAACCAACATGTATCTTTAGTTTATACGATCTTTATTCTTTTAGTCTTATAGAAACCATAGACTTAAATATATTTTTATTTTAATTAGACTGAAATATGTCTCGTAGTCCCAATATTTTTGTACGGGGCCAAAACCTGGTCACTTAAGTTACAAGATCGGCGAAAAATTGATGCACTGGAGATGTGGTGTTGGAGACTCATGTTAAAATACCCTAGACTGCGCTCCGCACAAATAATTCCATCCTCAAAGAACTTCTAATACGAAATAGATTATCGTGGATTGTGCAATTACGAATTCCGAAATTCTTTGGACCCGTTTCCAGAAATGAGAACTCGATCGAGAGACTTGTGGTGCAAGGCTGTGTAGAGGGTACAAGACCACGGATTCGATCTCTAAACCACTGGATCGATCTTATCAAATCCTCTACTAAATCGACCGCAGTAAAATGTACTCGCAATACAGTAAATAGGCATAAATTAAGACACATTGCACTATGCGCAGCTACCCTTACAGCGACTAATGAATGCATCCCGCCACCATATTCATCAACTACAGACACGACCACTCTGACAACAGTGTCCGGCTAAGAAGAAGAAAATATATATTAAGATTTAAACTTAATAGTTTTATGTTACGACAAAGCATCGTAAAAGAAGCACGAATGGCGATTCATAACGCAGTGCTAGTGCCAACTTTGCTTTACGGTAGTGAAACCTGGGTATGTCAGCAGATGCATGAAAGTAAATTGAATGCTGTGGAGATGCGATCACTTCGAAAATTGTGCGGCGTTACCTTGGCCGACCGAATACGTAACGAAGTGATACGCAATATGGCAGGTTTGAATGAAAGTGTCAGCGTTAAGCTGGAAAAGGGCGTGCTCCGTTGGTTTGGACACGTACAACGAATGAGTGAGGAACGATTGACGAAGAATATATATTGTTCAAAAGTAGAGGGTAGAAGGAGTCGGGGAAGGCCGAGACTTACATATGAAGACCACGTGAGCAGATTGCTCATAAACGGAAAGGTCATAAGTACTCGGATACCCAGACGTGCGTGTATGAAGCGATTGATGAATCTCGAAGAAGCGAAAGAAGTATGCATGGATCGCAAAGCCTGGCGATCTGTCCTCTCTGACTACCCCGTCAGGGATACAGCGTGAAGATAGTTAGTTAGTTATAGTTAGTTTTATGTTTATATTATACATTCTATAGCTTTATACTAGTTTGACAGTTATGCTAGTGAATTTATCTGCTTAGTTTGAGATCAAGTCGAGGAAAAATACAGTCAATAAGTTATTGTTAAAAAACGCAAGTATAGGAAAAAAGTGACTTATTCCTATCCTTAGCACAATAATATGTATAAAGATAATATTTATGATTTATTATGATTCAAGCGATAAACGATTTGTTTAAACATGCCTATTTAACGTTTATGTACAGGCGCTCCGGAATTTAAGCCCAAAGCTCCCTCACTTAAAATATTGTGCTATTTTTTATTACTCGCTACGAAACAAAAATGTTAGTAAAATTATTAATTTTCTTTATATATTTTTTTAACTGCCTCTGTGGCGTGGTGGTAGTGTATCGGACTGCTACGCAAGAGGTCCCGAGTTCGATTCCCGGGTCGGAACAAATATTTGTGTGATCCACAAATGTGTGTTTCGGAGTTTGGGTGTTTCCTATGCATAATATGTATGTATTTAGAAACATAAAAGTATGTTTATCAGTTATCTAGATCCCAAACCCCATTTTAATATTAGCTTTCTTTGGGCTAGATGGCGCTGTGTGAAAAGTGTCCCACAATATATATTTATTTATTTCTTTTACATTGAAATCCAAAATGAATTTAATCCAATCCAACATTGAATTCCGTCGGAATAGTGTTCCAAGACCTACACATAAACACCAATTACACATGAACTATAGCATTGAAAGTTACCATATAGCAGAAGTAAGAGATAGGTCTCCGATCTCAAAAATTTACGCGAAAAACTATCTTCACTCTCTTTTTAATTCCAATTAAACTGTCACATTACGTTTGCCTTGCCAACAGATAATCCGGTGTATATGAAACACTGGTTATAGTTGCGGCAGCGTCTCAAGGAACACATAAGTCTAAAATAACGAATCATAAAATTCATAACTGCTTTTTGCTCAACATATCGTAGAATCAGTCACAAACTTGAGTTACAATCAATAAAAAATCATTATATATCGAGAGACTGTCATTATAATTATATTTCTAGCAGGTAATTATACAAATCGTACCAAATACCTATGCGTGTTGATATTGTGGTGTTGTATGTCATGATTGAATTGAAGATAACAGAACAAATTCAGTCGTTGTTTATAAACGAAAATACGATAGAGATATACGTGTTTTAACGGTTAAGGTACAGAAATATACGTTTGTAAGACTTTTGAGTGTCGGTTACATATTCATAAGAATTGATTTACTAACCTTATTTCTGTATACATCCCTTTTGTGGAAACAAACTCAATTTTCACAATATTTTAGTTTTAACTCTAAACTTATTTGTCTAATTATTTAAAATGTTAAAACATTTCATTCTCGTTTGTTTTTGTTTTGAGTGACATGAGTTTGACGTTGTCAAAACTGTCACGGTCGTTTCGAGTTTCTGGGCGCGTTCTAGAATTAACGCGTGCTATCTATGGTGGTTTTCAGTTTGGTGCTGGACATTGAACTTAGATAGTTTGGCTATCCTGACTCACATCCACACATAATGTATTGCGTGCGGTGTGACAAACAGGAATAGTAAGGTTTTTATGTTGGTTTCGTCTATTCTGCCAATGTTTTGTCAAGGCTGTATGGTGCATGACTTTAGCCTGCCGTGATCGAGCGAAAGAAAAAAAAAGAAGCTGGGGCTTTTTGACGAGAACGGCGTGATGAAAAAGCACTTGGTCATGGTGATTTAATTCGGATTAATATCCGAAGTCTTTTTAGCAAATATGTAGACATAATAATTTGTGCTGAGGTGAGCATATTTGTTTATATTTGTTTCTTCGTAATCGGTAAGATTACTTGGCCTTTGCGAATAATATGTTCTTACGATGGCTGTACTTTGTATTTCAGTCTGCTTTTCAAGAGACTTTGCAAATAATATGAAAAAGATTGATGATAGAAGGATCTAGTTAAAACCCCACTGAAATAAGTGGTAAGTTAAAACTATATAATCTCTTAGACTGCATTCCTTGACAGAATGTTGAGGGTGAAAGTGATTTTTATTACAAATTACTAATGTCTGTAACTTTTCTATTGTTACAGGGGTTTTAGTTTTATGTTTTAGTTTTTTTCGTTTTTGTTCTTTTTCGTTTTGGTTCTTTATTTTATATCTACATAATAATTGAGTTTAACGTGTTTCACGTTCTCTGCATTCTACATCTTTACTCCTGATTGTCTGTAAGAAGACTTAAAGTAAGCTGAGACATTGTGCAAAATGGATATTTTTCCCTACTCTGGTTACCTACTACCTGGACTTCTGGAATAGGGAGAGATGTGAAGGACTTGGATGTTCCTTAAACTTAAATCCAGATAAGTAGTAATCTTTAATTAGTTTCTATGTATAATAACCCGGTAAAGGCCGACTGATGTTGATAGTTTAAAAGGAATAACTTTTAACTTTAAATATTCATTTTTCTATTACATATGTAGCTTTCAACTACTTTAATTAACTGGACTACCGATGTGACGTTCCAGTTATACTTATTTTATAATCTTTTTATTATCACAAAGGAATATTAATGGGAAACTTTATTTTACCTTGTTATGTTGTAGTGTACGATGATGATGATGATAGGAAGTGGCGTTGTGTGTTTAACTAAATTAAGAAATAGTTTAAAGGTATGTCTGTATATAATTTAGATATTTTTAAGGCATCTGACAACTGCTTTAATATTTGTCATTTTAGGCCACGCCCATTTCCATACTTTGGTTAAAATTTTTATTTGTACTAAATATAAACTTATTTTTAAGTGACCATATATATATGGATCCCACTATGCTTGACTAAGCCATTTCTTTATACTTTCATATATGTATATTCATGTCTACATATGGATATAGTTTAAATAAATATAATTAGTAAGTAGATAAAGAGTTTTTTTAATTGCATCATTCGTTTGATGGAGAGATGCCTGGCGCCCTCTTTTTATAAATTCTGGTATTTCTCTGCTCCAGGTTGGTCCATACTCACTCCCTATACCCATGCTCAGCTAGCTGGTGCACCGGAGATTCTTTGAGATAGTGTTACTTACACATCTCCAGGGATTACCAACCGTACCTGATGGGTGTACGTAGGTGTGTTGTTGCTACCTAGTGCGCACCACCCCTACCAAGTCCGTCAACCGTTATACGTTAACAAGTATTATTTTAGCCCCATTGTCTACAGTTACGCCGTGTTTATAGCGCTTGCGTTGCGGCAGTGCTAAAATATCAAGGATTCAAAATTTTCTACATTATTTATATTCATACCTTAGTCAAAATACAAATCAATTATGACTCTCCATTGATTTAGCCAAATAAAATTACGTAGTTGGTCAAACAGCGTAGTTAAAAAAAGAAATCGAAATGTAACTTTAAACTTCTAGGTCCTTTTTCACAGAAATATTTGAAGTTGAAATAAGTACCCAATACTCAAAGAGTATTAAAGACGGGCTACGTAGGTAACAAATGTCTGACCATGTCAGCCCCGCCGGGACCCGGTAAGAGGGGAAGACCCAAGAAGTGCTGGCTTGACGTCGTAAGGGATGACATGCGTGCCAATGGTCTCACTACAGGGGATTCCGACGACCGTGCGAAGTGGAGGAGAAAATGTAGGAAAGCAGACCCTGGGCGTCGCGAGACGCAACTGGGACAGACGCTCGGATGATGATGATGACTCAAAGAGTATTAAAAAGAAAATACGATGTTCGTTCAAGTTTCAAGGCACAGCCATGTGCTTCATTTTGACATCATTTGTATTTATGATGAAAAGAAATCATTTCTAACTGAACGATCAATTAATAATAACTTCAAAAAATTTTGAGTGGTAAAAAAAGTTACAATATCGATAAACCTAATGATAATGTTAACTCTTTCAACAGTATCTATAGCCAATACATTACAATTGATGATGAAATTATCGATAGTATTGATTGTATCGGTAGCTTTTAATGAATATTAACGATAGTATCGATTAAATACGATTTGATGCTGTGCATTTTAACCGTATATCTATATTCGTATGCTGTTGATAGAAATTTGGCTATCGATTTAATATACAAAACTGTTTAATATAATAACTGTTCTTGATTTGGGAGATTTTTCATTGTTAAATTAATCTTAGACCACGAACCACCACTATAAAGAAATCTTGAATACTGCATGTAGATACCCCGAGAAGAACCTCATATTTTGGACATTGTCTTAGGCGGGTCGCCGTGAATTAGTGGCGCCGGGTTTAGTGGTTAGGACGGTCCTCAAGGGTCGGGTATCCTACACACTGTCCCGGCTGCCTCTTCAGTAGGAATGATGGTGTGTAAACGCATTCCCCGCGTCAAAAAAGAAATAAAAAACTATGTAGATATAAATAGTTTGCATATATGTCAAGAAATACAAATTTTCCAGTATCCAACACTTCATAGCGTTTAATAAACCTAAAATATACGTTCCAGTAGGTAAACATACAGACACCTCGAAGGCAAACGAGATTTGTGCTCAAGATACCATATTCAAAAACATAATATTAATTTAGAGCGGATCTCATTATACTTCTACGAAATTAAATTGTATGCGTGTGATCATTCGTGCTACCGGCTCCATCCGTGTGTCGGTTTTATACGTAATGAGATGGAGTTCACACTTATCTCCGCCTTTCGTGTTTATATTCAACACAAATTTCATTTTTGAATTATAAAAAAAGGATTAAAATCGGAATAAATATTCCACGAATTTACGCATTACGTTTATACCTACAAAAGAAGTTGAATTGAAAATTTACACTTTTGGACACGTTTTATAAATAACAAACATTGAGGTATTTATAATATTGACTGTAAAAGTAGTTTATTATTGATTTATTGAAGTACGTGCTTTTTATTATCCTTAAAAAAATGCCAAAAACAATAGTGAAACAAAAGAATTACTTGTAGAAAATGCTAGGAGCTTCTTGATATGATACAAAAGATAACGTAAAACCTTTACTATCTGATTGTCAGCAGTTGGGTAAAAAGGGGAAGGAATATGCAAAAAAAATTGTGTGCAATGACAGTTGTTCGTAAAATTTGATAAATTTATTGATAGGATGTAATTTGAAACAAGTAACGCATCCTTCACTAATGAAGGAATCGCACAACTTCGACACCAAAAGCAGTTTTAAACTGGAAGTGGAAAAACATCAAAATCGCCTACGCACGTGAATATGGTGTCAAAAATTGAATGCCACCAACCGTTTGACTCTATCTCATATGGTTCCTGAGAAATTGATGGGTACAGATGGTCGGACGCATAGACAGCCGTTTTTAAAAGACTTAGGGATTAGAAGGCTTAGAAATTCAAAACTTTATCATAAAAAAAAAATCCCAAATGTAGCTAATATTAAGTTGTGACGTGGGATGAAATAACTGATCAAATCACTTAAATATTTCTACATATAATTTATTGCCACCGAGGCAATCAAAATTAATAATATAAAGGTTTATAAATTAGGATAGAATATGTAAGGGCTAATACAGAATTAGGAGAAAGAAGAGGATAATTAACCAATGTATAACACTTGGTGATGTTTTTTATAATCCTTAATTTTAAAACCGCCCGCAAAACTATGTTACAAATTGATATTATTAACACCAAAATACAGTACGTTGCCAAACCACTAACTACATTTTCTATTTTGAAACTTGTCACCACACATAAAATAATGAACAGTAATATACACTGTCACTTTGCTCACAATATTTTAAGTAAAGTAATGCTTGGAAATTAACAACAAGAGAGGAATGTAGGTTTAACCGCAGCGTTAGGTAAGTACTAAGCCTAGGTTGACATTTAGTAAATTGAATTTTGGTATGGTACGAGTATACAAGAGTTGAAAACATTATTACAATAACTTGATAAGTTCCTCTAATACAATTGGCTGAAAATGTCTTAAAATTATTAATGGTTAGATAAATATATAAACGCCATTCATAATTTACTTGGTTTCTGTTTAACTCACATACATACATACATACATATTGTCACGCCTTTATCTCCGAAGGGGTAGGCAGAGGCATAATAAACGCCCACATTTCACCGTATGCATTTTTGTCCCACGTAACAGGTGGTGAGCCCATTGCCGTGTATAGCTTACGTGAGACAAAAATGCACATGGTGAATGTGGGCGTGTAGTATACCTTTGCCACCGCTTAGGGGATAAAGGAGTGATTGATTGATTTAAAAAAATAAGTTTAATAAATCATCAATCAAATATTGGTATTAAAAAAATAAAATGTATGTCATTCCGAGGCAAAGGCACATCCGAAAAATACCCTTGTGGTGCCACTGTTTTATGGATCCGTAACAACCATAGAACATTGTGCCAGTGGTCTATCCATCTTTAAGGCCGATCTATCTTTAATTAAATTGGTTTTTCAATAATATTAAATTGCGTTCAATGAATTCTTATAGTACATACTGAGTTAATTTTTGTCATGGATCCTCACCATTCAATAGCTTGCCATAGATTCAAAATTAAATTAATCCACCTTTGACAACTCCCGGTCGAAAAATCCAACCTGTGCACTTAGAAAAATCTAGTTGTACATACCCAATGTTAGTCCACAACTGATAGTGTCCTCAAAGAAATGACTACGAGCCATAAAACCGCCATAAACCGCGAAGCCCGGCGATCTGTCCTCTCTGACTACCCCGTCAGGTATACAGCGTGAAGATAGTTATTTAGTTAGTTAGTTATAAAACCGCCAATTATATCACCTGAAAAGTGTGTTTATACTTGATGAAGTTTTTTTTTGGTACGGTAAAGTACAACTTAAGTAATTACAAAGACAACGACCGCTTCACCCTCCTTGGGGTCTTTAATTAAAAGCATTCTTTAAAGTCAGATCATTTGTCAGTTAAAGAACTTAATCTTCCCTGCGATGGGATTCGAAATAAAATACTAAATTATTATGAAATCAATTTTATAACAATTTAACATAGTTTTCGAATGCTTGTAAAACTTTTCATATATTGCAACCATTACATGCAGACTTAATAATGATAACCAAAATTAAAACCCGCCGTTGATGCCCGCCGGTCCGTGTGCGCGATGATGTTTTCTTGATCGTTCTAATTTTTACTAAATAAGTTGTTCCAGGGATAAAAAGAAGCATATAATATGTCTACTTATACTTATAATATGCCTCTGCCACCCCTTCGGGGATAAGGCGTGATGGATATTTATTTTTATTTTTTTACTTATACTAAAATCTCTCGGGCCAGCGCGGTCTCGTCTGCCAGCGGTGCATCTGCTAACTACGAAGCAACGATGGCGAGACAGTCACCTGCATTTTTGACTCGTCTGTTAGTCATCAGGTTGAGAGGTACGGGGTAAAGAGGTCAGACGTCAGTCGCGCTTAACAGTGCAAAAATCAAAAGTCAAATCATAGTAGTAACATAGCAGATAAATAATAGTAGAACTCAGGCTCAGGCAAATCCAAGTAGAATTTGTTTTTTTATTTATCAATTGCGCATTATCCCCGAAGGGAGGGCAGAGGCACATTATGTGCCCACTTTACACCTTGTGTATTCCTGTCCCACGTAATAGGTCAATAGGTGGTGAGCCCATTGCCGTGTTGAAATAGACTGAGGCAGCTTGTGGCTTCCTGCTTTTGAAATATTTCAAGCTGCCCATAGGAGTTTCAACTTGGCTTAACGACTGCCATGTTACTGACAAACGGGGACCAACGTTCCAATGTGCCCAAGCACGGAAACCCTAGTAAATGTGTGTGCAACAAAGTAGTCATCCATCCGTGACCATACATTTACTAGGGTTTCCGTATAGCGAAAATTGCTTAACGCAGTGATTGCTTATAGAACACTGAGTCAGCTGGACCACAAGCGCTTCTTTACCATGTAAGAAACTGAAATTATATTAAGTTGAAGAAAAAGTTGCGAGGTAGTAGTGTATGTGACTGCCGCGACTAAGGTCCCGGGTTCGATTCCAGGGTTGTAACAAATATTTGTGTGATTCACAAATGTTTGTTTCGGAGTTTGGGTGTTTTCTATATATAATATTGTATTTATTTAGAAATAAATAAGTATGTTTACAACCATAACACAAGCTAATATTTGCTTATTTTGGACTAGAGGAGCAGTATAAAAAAATTACACACTAATATTTATATTGCGGTAAAGTTTCATTAAAATCCATCCAATAGTTTTTATGTGAAAGTGTTTCATCTCAACTTTCACATACTAGTAGGATATAAAGGTTGCAAAGAGGGACTGTGTCCGAAAAGTGCAGAACCGTGTGGCGTGAGTTGTGAGAGGCCCACATCCAGCAGTGGACTGCCACAAGCTGTTTTGATCGTTAAATGAACCAAAGACAGAATTTCTCATACACGTTTATTTACCAAAAGGAATTCTCCAATTGTTTACAACTACCACATTTTTTACAAAGTACATAAGTATTAGTTTTATTACATTTAGACTTAAAAATTAAGTAACTAATAGACATAACAATTTATATAGTATCCATTTGAGAAAGAGAAAATATAATGTGACTTTTTAATTCTCCATCAATCAATCCCACATCTTCAGTCATCATAATCGTCGGATGCATAGTTTATATTGTTCAAAAGAGTTGAGTTCGGAGGCAACCATTCACAACTTGTAAATTGTGAAGAGCATATCTGAAAAAAAGGATGTATATAATACCTACGGGCCAGCCTGCGTGATGAAGATTTACCGTACCTGTTTTCCACGGAAACATGTTCCCGGGAAATAAAGTAGCAAATTTCACTCAGGAATAATACACTTATCTAACAGTGAATTTCCCCTTGATAATATTATAGTTTAGATAACATTTTTTATGAAACGGTTAGAAGGTAAATGATAAAATTAAAATGACTTTATTTTTCAGTGATCACTGTGTACTAATACTAATTATGTTATTAGATAGTATCTGTAACCTGAAACCCTCTACGGAAACCAAATTATCCGTAATTTAATTACGGAATACACATAAAAAGATTTCTACTTAACGTTGAAACATAGAAACCCAAATTAACAACAATAATATCTATAATTAAAAGTTGGGTTCTAAATGTTATACTATTGTATCTACTTATTATGTTTGGTTTTTGTCTAGATACAAAAATGTTCCTGTATTATATCTAACATTATAACAATTGTTATTTAGTACATTTAATTTAGGAGGCAAAATTACATTAAGAACCTCGCCTACTTCGTCATATTCATTAAGAACTCCAACCACGTAGACATCATTCGTAATAGGATAGAATAGAATACGTTTAAATATAGAAGCGCTCGTGGCCCTTCTGACTCAGTGTTCTGTAAACGATCACTGCGTTAAGCAACATTCGTTATAGGTGGTCCTTGGATTGGTGACCACTTTCTGGAATTTACATTTCTGAGCGTTTCCGTGCTTCGGAAGGCACGTTAAGCCGTTGGTCCCGGATGCCAGTAAAATGGCAGTCGTTAAGCCTGGTTGGCTTTATGGGCTGCTTGAAAAATTTCAACAGCAGGTCATACAACACCATTTCAACACGGCAATGGGTTCACCACCAGTTACGTTGGACAAAAATGCATCGGGTAAAATGTGAGCTTACAGTATGCCTGGGATACAGGCGTGACAATATATATGTTCATTGAAATTTAACAAATACTAGCTGATACCCACGTCGCTCGTGAAGTATATCAACTACTAGTTGACACCTTTTCAATATTTTAATAGTGGCATACGTCAATATTTTAAGGATATATTACTATTATCTGTAGGAACGGGTGCTTGTTAATTTCGCCTAGCGGGCAATGCCGCTGGCAACTGCTAGTGTAAAATATTTTCCATTAGTGAAGAAGTAAGTTAGATTTTTAATAAGGTAGATTCCCTCCGAATATTTAATGCAAGTAATAATGGAAACTGGTTTGGTTTTGTCATTTCCTGTCTGAATGCCTCTGCCCACCCCTATCCCGTGATAAAGGTATAAGTAGGATAATTTTTGTCCCCTTTGCTGGTATCTGATTGAATTGAAATAAATTTGGTGTAATGTAACGGTGATATTTATAAGTTGGTAGTAAAATTAGGATCGCCTTGGCAGGAGATAACTCTATAAAAGTTTATTCGATTGACCTAAAATTTTGCATACCCTTTGCATACCTATCTATGTATGTATGTTTTTTTTGCATACCGGTAATATAAAATAATCTGGTATGGTAATAGTGATTTGGATAACATCACAGTTGCTGGGGACACTTAAAAAAATAATTTATTATTTTAGACTATAAAATAATAAAATGTTTAGCTTAAGTTTTAAGTCGATAAAAATCGGTAATCAGGAGATGGTCGGTCCCAATCAAAATCGTTTTTACAGGAGAGTACTTCTCCAAGGTATTCTTTATAGCTTAGTTTGGACTAGATGGCGCTGCCGCTGTCTGAAAAGTGTCATACAATATTTATTTATTTATCTGAATGATTTAGGTATGCATATTTTATGTATATTCGGTGACAATTATATAGTCTGTTAGAAAAATGTAGTGTTCTGGCCACGATCTTCTCCTCAGGAGATGTGTCATTATATTTTTATAACCACTAACAACACGCGGTTCGACCCGTTTAGTTAAGATATCCCGTACCTGGTGCCTCCAGAAGCACGATCCCGGTATAAAAGTAGCCTAATGTACTAAGGGACAATACAACTTTCTAACAGTGAATTTTTTTTAAATTCGGTTCAGTAGATCCCGAAATTAGTCTTATACCCTCACGAACTTAAGATAATTTTTTTACGCATTATAGTTATGGGATCTAAGCAACTGATAATTATATAGACCACTTTAGGCCAGGATCCCTGGTCCATTTTCCGTGAGTAATAAATACATTTTGATGAGACGTCCAACAATTTCCTGCACTAAACTCTTGAGTGTAGCTAACAGAGGTAGCAAGGATAATATATGTCGATCTGATGATTCTAAAATATTTGTTGCGATCAAAATTTTTATTTGTTCAATCTAAAGATAATTATCGAAAATATTGTGAAAATTATTTGTCTTTGATTTATCAAAGGTTTTGGTTGATCAAAGGGAATTTTCGATTTTTTTTTCCTTCCAATATGTAACGATAACGACGTCATCATAATTATATGATTACTAACCAGCTGATTTTCTTCTTTTTTACTTAGTTAATATTTATATAATTTCACAGTCATATTATCTTACAAATTGCGTGGTACGTTATCCCGGTCCTACGCACAAAAATAGTAGTACAGATCCTTGACGTAACAATAATTACTATCAATTTGAATTTTCGTTAATAGCTTCGTTTCGATGAGACGTCCAACTGTTTCCTGAGCGGAAATTCTCGATTGTGGTAGCTAACAAAGGTAGCAATGACAAAATATGACAATTTGATGATGCTCAAAAATGTATTACTAACTGGGTTTTTTAAATCTCAAGATAATAATCTAAATTATTTGAAAAAATATTTGTCTTAAACAAAAATCTAATCAAAGAGTCGCCTCCTACCAACATGTATCGATAACGAGATTATTTATTATTAGTTTATTACGAGTATACTAATTATTAACACAGTATTTAGTTTATTATTAGGGAAATAATAAACTAAATACTGTGAGCAAATGACAAAAAAATAATCTACACTGATATTATAAAGAGGAAAAATATATGCGTTTGTAGTAGATAATCTCAGAAAGTACTGAACGCATTTTGAAATTATTATACCATCGAAAGCCAAGTCATTCAGAAGTACCTATCATAGACGATGTGTCGTTATGTAACTACCCTAAAGAGCGGAGTAGGAACAATATAAGTACGACAGCAAACCGGGCAGATTTACATATATTATTTGTTAATACAATAGGTCAGTGGTGGTGCCGCGGGGTTCAAAGTAGGTCACAGGCAAAGCCTTGGAGCACAGCAAGTTATTTATAACGACAGGTTGAATTGAAAAAAAAGTAGAAAAATTTTTGTTGCCTAATTTAGCATTAGTAGAAAAAATAATCTGATTATTACGATTTAACGGGAACAAATGAAAACTTTTATGAGATTATAACAAGAAAAACTTATTTTTTGCCTAAAACATATGAGAGAGATACAATTTTTATACTTTATCCATTATTTTTGCAGAACAGTGTTTTAACGATCTATTTTGTTATTCATCTCAGTATATTCGTCACTACTTTCATTCTTAAATAGAGTTGGAGCCTGGGTTCCACTTTAAATTTGTTACTAGGAACAACTAATTTGATGTGAAAGATTTGGGTTTGCACTTCGACTCCACCCTTAGTTGCAGGAAGCAGCTAACTACTGCTGGCTAGCAATGGGCTTGTGTAGGGGTCACCCAGCACCTGATCGTGTTGGTACTGGGAATATTCACTAAAAGTCCTCGGCTACCTTTCTGCCCTAATAGAGGTGTTTTGGGACCTGTTTCACTTACCAAAACGCCTCTGGGCAGTGTCTGCCTACCCCAAATGGAGTGTAATGAAACTTTATGTATTTACTTTTCATCACATACCAGTTTATTACAACAAAATGGGTATTATAACTTAATTGTTTTGAATTTTGATGATGCTGTTGAAACTCAAAACTGGGCCTTAAATTTGATTAAGTACTTAATTTGTTAAAGGAAGCTTTATTACTGGTTGATGTAATTTTACTATTAAGCTGTATATTACAAACAAATTAACGTCTTATGATTACGATGTACCTACTTGTATTTAAGTAATTCACTTTTAAGAGATATCCACTCTTTGTTCTAATAATTTTTCAACTTAAATCTTTGAGCTCAAGTTTTTTCGGGTTTGATACGCTTTGTTGTGTTTGTGATTTTTATACTGCTTGCCGTACATTTTGTATTATCAAACATCGATGCCGGTTATACAATACAAAGCAGCATAGATCATCTATCATTTTCATCAAGCATCTATGACTCACGCACCTGACTCTCAAGTAAAACTATACTAATATATATGAAGCAAAAAAGTTTGTTTGATTGAACACTATTTCAGGAACTGATTGCATTTTGAAAAATTCTTTATGTGTTGGATAGCCCATTAATCAAGGAAGGCTATACTACCCTGGCGAGCGGAGCAGTGATCATAAGTGTTACCAAATCGCACAAATTTTCATACATAATTGTAAAATTTATAAAGATGGGATTAAATGGGTGTTACAGGGTTATAAATACGTCACGGGTGAAGTAGCGGGTATAAGCAAGAGTACTGTTATTGTGTAGGTCTTACCTTACAACGGCAATCCTCAGCGGCAACAAATCGAAATAAATCAGTACCAGGAAGGACGCCCTGTTCACAGTGCCGTAACCGGGCATTCAGCGGACGACGAGTGCCATAAACGCACACAGGGTGGTGAGATTTCTTGAAAGGGAATTCCCAGTCTGAAATCTAAGAATATTTTGGAGATATACTACTTATATATTTATTAAATTTTCTTATTATATTTTATAGTAATTTTAGAAGCAAACTACATTCATTTAAGCTAGTCGTGTCACCGTTATACCGAGACGTGCATGTACGAAGCGATTGATGAATCTGCAAGAAGCGAAAGAAGTATGCATGGATCGCAAAGCCTGGCGATCTGTCTTCTCTGACTAACCCGTCAAGGCTATAAGGCGTGAAGATAGTTAGTGTCACCGTTCCGTCAATGTTCATCAGCTGGTGCCAAATATGATCAAACTGCTCATCACATACTTTGAGAGTGTAGTATTCGGCGAAACGAGCGATATACCTAATATATGCTAACAGTTTACAAGTAACGTCGGAGTTGTTTTACTATGCGGATTTTGTTAGATTTGGGGTGAATTTTAGTGCTTTTAGACATTTCTGCTATATGTATTACATAGTCAAGCATGGTTCACATAGGATCCGTAATATACACCTAGTTGCGTTCCAGATCTCCCTCTTTGCTAAGGATGGATGAAACTTTTCCAACTCCTTCAAATTATCTTCTGATTTATTTCGATGCGGGTTCTAATACACTAACTCCTCCTGGGACTTCACCAAGATCGAGCACGGAGTAACTTTTCTGATCTTGGTCATTGCTGTAGCTACCTACAGCTTTACTCCGTGCTGTCCTGATTTACAGGAGTCACAGTAATGGGAATGGGGGTAGGATTAGTCCCATTCATTTATTTTTTTAAATGAATAAATATTGTAGGACAATTTTCCCACAGCGCTATCTATCTAAACTTAGGCCCACTTGCATGAATGCTGCGGTTAAATAATTAATTATAGAGTTTGTTAACTCGGAACTAACTTTTTAACCCTAATCATGTCTTGCACCATAGAAAAATATCATCGGGAACCCAAGATCGTGCATCTTGGGTTATTGTGTATAACTGGGAGGTATGGACCTAATACCTACATACTCGTATCAATGTTAAAACATAAGGTTGACTGGAAATGACAAATAAAGCTTTCTTATTCGCGTTACTTACGCCACCGAGGCAGTCAATTATATCGAAGTGGTTTTAGGTACATTACAAAGGGATATATTCTTACTCATAGTACTTTAATACTTTTAGAAACGCTCCACGCATGAAAATTTCTAACAAGTAGCCAAGTTGTCTTATAACAACCATACATCACTTGAACATTCTGAGTGATTACACATTTTACACGAAGTAAATGAAAACATCCCGCCGCTACAGCTCATGGAATATTATATGAGCTTGCGTACACACCATTGTGTTCTCGTTGGCAAGACAACCGATGATTTTAGCCAAAAACTTTTGGCGACGGTTTTATCATGTACTTTGGTTGTTTCAGTTTGGTTGCACAGTATCTCATGAAATATTTAAAGACTGGTTAATTTTTTTCTTACTTTCGTTGCCAGCCATAAACGTACCATAAAATCAATAGTGCCAGTTGAAAACCAGCCATTCCAATAAGTGGTAAACTCGTCCATTAGCCACTTTTTTATCGTGCCAGTCGCCACCTACGCTTCACTGTTTTCAAATTATTCTCAACAAATCGTTTTAATTAAGACTCATCAGTACATTAAAAATTACCTCTTCTGAAACTAGACTGCCTCTTGGAAGTTGCACCATGTTAGATCTAGGATGACGCTACACAGGTAACCGAACGTCTACAGTATGGGGTTCTTCAAAGGGTCTTAGAAGGGTTTTAAACGGTCGGCAGCGTGAGTGCTGCATCTCTGGTGTTGCAAACGTCTAAAGGCTATGGTGACCACTTTCCATCAGGTGGGGCCGTATGCTTGTCTGCCACCTCAGTGGTATAAAAAATGCATTTTCATGAAAAATAAAAGTGTAAAAAATTTCAGCTCTATCAGTATTAGAAGTATTTCAATGTTAAGTTATAATCTGATTTAAACTTGCACTCGAACAAACATATCAAAATGATAAGTAAATCATTAGATACATAAAAAAAAATTGTGAATAAGGAACAGGTAAGGGGAAAAACATGTGTAATTTTACAAGCGTGCGAAACTCCTATAAATAAGAGGGCTTTGTAATCTTTGCGATCGCTTCGATGAATTTTCATTTACAATAATTTCGAATAACTTCCGGTCAAATAATCAATTTGCTGTATTCTTTAACTGTTTTCTAATCATATTCTAATTTTAGATTTATTTATTTCAAATGCAATTGTTTGTTCTAAAAGTGCTCGTAGCTTAGCTCGATTAACTTCCGGTCAAATATCAATTTAATGTATTCTTCAACTGTTTTCTGATCATATTCTAATTTGAGATTTATTTATTTCAAATGCAATTGTTTATTCTAAAAGCGCTCGTAGCTTAGCTAACTTAGTGTTCTATAAACGACCACTAGGTTAAGCAACTTTCACTATGGTTGATCGATTGTTTCCGTGCATCGGAAGGCACGTTAATCCTTTGATCCGATTGATTGTTAAGTCAATTTGAAGGCCTTATATAGGCTAGAAAATCATCAACAGCAAGTCGTACACCTGCGCCAGTCCTTTCAAAGCTGCAATGGGCTCACCGGTCATTTCAAAGCGGCAATGGGTTCACTACCTGTTACGTGATATGACCATGCAAAAATGTGAAATTTGGGCTTGAAGTATGCCACCCCATTGGGAAAGGTCCATCAATCAACGGTTTTAATAGATAAGTTGGATCTGACATGAAATTAGATATTTCTGGACTCTAAGACTAAAAGACTCCAAGAATTAAAAGACCAAAAAAAGTCAATAACATCAAAACCGGTCGGTAATGGCAGATGGTATTAAAAGCCAATAGCTAACCCCTACTTTTTCGTTTGGCACTACAATACCTTTATCATGGACTTTGTATTGACCTACCCCCCAAACTAATATCACTGTCCTCCCAATAACCATTTCATATTCGCCATTTTGGCGCTGTTGGTATACGGACGTCTACGGAACTAATATTTGATGTGTTTTTTTACTAGGCTTTGGTCCAATAAAAATAAATATATATAATAAATAAAAATCGTTTATTGCAGGCACAAGTTAAGCCCCATAGTTTACATATCTAAATAATTAAAATATAAATCCAATGACACACTGTATAGGGGTGCTAGTCAATACAAATAAACATTCACAGTAGATATTTACACAATTATAAAGTACTGGGTCATTTTTGTTCTCGTCCATATGAACAGAAACCCAATATCTAAACATCGGGCTTCTTATGTCATCAGAGACCGCCACAAGAATTTCGTTGGCGGAACGTCTAAATCTATTCCAAAAGGATGCAACTCTCGCTCTCATTATGGAAAAGAAATCCGGGACCCTCGCTTCCGCAAACATACTGGACGTACTGCAACATCGTGGTAACCTCATAAGAGCCCGGAATGCATCATTATACTGAACTCTTATTGTACTGATAGGTTTTCGTGTAAATGCAGTCCACAGTTGACACGTATACATGCATAAGCAATAGGCCTTAAATAAGGTGATCTTTACAGCCCTACTGCATTTAGCAAACCGTCGTGCAAGCATGTTGCTTCTAACAGCAAGTGCGCTCATCTCCCTCTCAATTTCTGCATCATCATTGAGACGTTCCGTCAACCAGTGGCCTAAATATTTAAACCGGTCCACCACCCTGACTACCTCACCATTCAAGTGTAACGTTGCCGGGACCCTACCCACTGCGAACACCATCATCTCTGTTTTAGAAACATTATATTTCAGTCCGTGGGCATTAGCATAATGCTCACAGATCGAAAGTAGCCTTCTCAGACCCTTGATCGAGTGACAGAGCAGCACCATGTCATCTGCGTAGCTCAAACTATTTAAACATACATTTCCTATATGGCATCTGACTTTGGTGCTCCTCAGTTCCTCAATCAAGCCGTTCACATACAGGCTAAAGAGGTCCGGAGAGGTAAACCTCCCCTGGCGGACCCCGCACTCTAGCCTATAATTACTAGAAGTCGTGTCGTCCCATTTTACAGCATTAGTTTGGTTTTCGTACCAGAATCTCAAAAGATTTACCACTTTGCTGGGTACCTGGGACGCTGTTAACTTAGCGCACAGTATGTCGTAGTTGAACAGGTCAAATGCGCGACTAAGGTCTTAAAAACACGCATATACTATAGTGTTACGTGATGTATAGTGGCTCACAGCACCCTTGAGACTCACAATGGCTGCATCCGTGGAAAGACCGGGGCGGAAACCAAACTGAGCATCATCAATCTCTAAATTTTTAAGCAGCTCAGGCTGTATAAGTTTCTCCAACACTTTACCAATAACCGTTCCCAATGATATAGGACGATAATTAGAAGCAGCGTTTTATTCTTTATTACTGGAACCACCAAAGTCCGCATCAAGGCTTCCGGTAAATAGGCAGCCCTGATACAGAGATTGAAAAGGCGACACAAATGATCGTAATTTTTATCACTCGCCCAGCGTATATGCTCAATACTGAGTCCATCATACCCGGGTGACTTACCACGTTTCATACCCATGATGACTTTGAAAATATCCTTACTAGTAAACTCAACATTTTCGTTATTTTGATGATAGGACTCAGTATCCAACACACACCGAGCCCGTAACGGTTTTATATAACATTTTTTAGCAAATAATTCTGCTATATCTAGCGGCTCCTGGAGGCCCTCAACAGATGCAGGTAAGTTTTGTTTACCGTTAAGCTTCTTTGTTGCATTCCAAAATTTGTTAATATTTTATTTTGTCTATGTAAGGCTAATATGTTAATTTTAATAGTATCTTCATTTTTTTGACACCACCTAATTTTGTTTTTAAAAGCAATCCTACTATCTCGCATATTTTTATACTCAACGCCGCTGGTGGGCCTACCAGCATTTATGGCTTAGGGCTAACCCAATATTTATAATATAATCTAGCTTTGTTATGACAGTCTCTAACGAGGAAGTTCCAGCCGGTTACCTGTTTATATCCGGTCTGTTCATATGTACGAGAACTCTTAACAGCAGCTTCACTTAAAACACCAACTATATGTCCGTAATAACTATCAATATATTTATAATGTTCCAGCGCATGTACACAGGTTAATATGTCATTACAGTTACAAATAATTGGTGCAGGAAATAAATCTAGGTTATTATAGCAATATTGACCATATTTATTAATTTGGCGAGTGCTTCTATTACCCCATCTTATTAGCCTTAGTTTGTCATGGACACAGGAGATAGCGGGCCACTCACAACCTCCGGAATGTTGCATTCCAAACTGAGAGGATGATGATCCGACCACCTGACGTCATGTTTAACATGGACACCTGCAATGGTCGCCAAAGCAGCCTTTGTTGTGATGCAATGGTCCAGCCATCTTCTACTGCCACTTCCTTCACATTGAAAGGTGTACGTACCAGAATTACTACCTAGCATGTTAAGATCCACCCACTCCCACAACATATCATCACAGAATTTATGCAACTGTGAACCAAACGACGCTGTCGGCTGCGCATTAAAGTCGCCCATAATATAAGCAACCTGAACATTCGCCTCGTCGATAATCGCTTTAACCTCGGACAGACAGTCTGTAAATTCCACTATATTCTTGACATCATCACATGGCATGTAAACGTTGACTACTTAAAAGTTAGTCGTCCCCGCGCTCACACGAATGGCTTGAAACCTCTTATTAGTGCATTCCACAGGTGATACGTAAGGGAATCGGGTCCTATTCCACAGTATAGCAAGTCCCCCAAACGGCCTCCCACGATGCAGAATAGTACTGTCTATGGAACTTTTTGCGACACATACATATGCCTCATTGATGCTCTGAACAAATGCCAGGTCATGCTCAAACAACCAGGTCTCAATGTATGGTGTCAATAACTCAATTTTATTACATTTCTCACCCTTGTCCATAACATAGTCATTCACATCTTCAATAGTAGTCGTTTTCTTCAATCGTGATATATAAACAAACGATGTTAATTCCGCTACCTGCAATCTATTCGAACACTTAGCAGTACCAGTTAAATTATTAGCTTTCTTACGCTTTTTGTGTAGAACAACAGTAAAACTATCATCTGACTTGTCCTTATTTTGTACCAGCAGGCGATTCGTATCTTCATATCTATCAAAGTTCTCGCTAGTGTGTATGTCGCCGGGAACCGGTATCCGTTGCGTCATGTGTGTGCGTGTGTTGTTGATAAGTGCATTGTTGCGATGACACACCGACCGTCCTCAACGTCTCTTTTGACCGTTTCTTACTAACATTTTTGCCTCGCGTTTGTGTTACAGAAGCAAATGTATGCAATATATTGTTATCACTCGACTCGGCGTTACTGGTTATTACACGATTATCGATCGAATCGTTCGAAGAGTACGTGATTTGAGTGTTAATGCTTTGTAACTGTATTAAGATGCATTTAACTTCCTCTATTTCTGATTTTAAATCTTCGATCTCACTTTTCGAAGAGAGATTGTCATTTTTTGTCGGTTTGGCGGCTTTAATGCTAGCTACGTCATTTCGTAAAATAGCTATTTCTTTAAGAAATGATGTCGAATCAATATAATTAAATGAGACGGGAGGTATTTTGTTTAAATCTCTTGCGACAAACACAGGTAAATTGTCGGGCTCGAATTCGTTTATCATTTTAACCATTTCCTGGATACTTTTTTGTTCACTCCCTTCCTTTCTTCTTAAATATTTCTTCTGCGGTGCTAGTAATTCGTAGACGATGACCCGTGCCGCTTCAATATCAGTCATAGAATACGCCGTCAAACATATCTCCAGAATCGCCGTCTCCGGCAAAACGTCAACTTTATTGCTGATAAAGGCTAATAGTTCATTTATTACCACTTTGCAATTGGTACACTGCGTTTCCGAACCACCATTCGTATTTATAACCGAGTTACTTCGATTAGTAACGTTCTTAGGGGACAACCGTAACGGCATCGCAGCCATTGTCCGTCGCACGCGGCGGTCTGCGAATGACTGTATAGGCTGCTCGCCGTCCTTACAGAAGCAGGCCCAAGACCGCGGCATGACGTGAAGATTTCACGTACGCCTCACGGCCCAAGAAGCGGGATAGTATCCGAACCAACCCCCACAGAAGTGGGATAGCACCCCGAACCCTTAGGTGAGGCCGTGGTGGTCTGCCGGGAGCTCTGGGACATCTTTCCGAGGAGTTACCCGGGGCGTCCGGCAATAGACAGTTAGGCAGGGACCGTGTGGTTTTAGCCAGTTCGAGTCCGGCATGATATCCGAGGGGATTTTCACACGTACAAAAAACTTATTTAGGCGCGTTAGACTTTTTTTAGATGGGCACTAAAGTGAAACCCAATTACTTTAAGAACAATAGTACTAATCGGGTAAAATACACTATGGTTATTTATAAGTTGACAGTGTTTAAATACACAAAAAGAGTTCCATTCTAATTTATAACCATCTATAGTCCACCGTTCTTCAACCTGAGCTATCGATGGTTGATAACTCAGTTCGAAATTATTAGTCTAATACTTTAAAACTTTTTATAGGCACACACTTTAGCTGTGCCTCGGTAACGGTGTCGCTATGCCAGAGATTTTATCACATCTAAAAATATGCGTACCGCGCTAAATGAACTTTTCACTTGAAAAAAAGGCTTTGGTCCAAGATGAAACATCTCCTTTTGCTACATATTTAGAAAGAAAAAATCTAAGTAGTATCTACACTTACCTCGTTAGAGTCACATCTACCACCACAAGCTGGTACTTTGACAGTGTCCCAGCACCTGAGGCCATTGTCATCCATCTGTTCTGCGCGTGCAAGGTAGACTCGAAGCTTACAAGTTGTCAGACCACGAGATGACGTCATCGTGCATAGTACCAAAATGGATAGTAAATATTGAATCAACATAATCTGTAAAAATTTTTTTTGTAAATGATCACATTTCTTTGAAAGTTATCAATGTTATGAATTCAAATTAGGTCAAAGTTATAAAATTGTTTTATATATATAGAAGTAATTTATGACTGTTTACACTGTTGATTGATGGCACTTGGTGGAACTTGCTACACATTTTGAACAAAAACACTTGTACTGTTCCACTTATTTGTGTTAATTAAATTGTTAAATAAGTAATAGTGTTAAATAAGTAGAACAGTACAAGTGTTTTTGTTCAAGAAGTAATTTAAGTTGTTGTGCTATATTATGAAATTCAGATACCTTTATCTAGATATTAAAGCTTTTATCGTCACTAACATTAGTATTAGAGTTAACGTTGTAGTAACAATGTTGCAAACGTTATGATAATGGAGGATCAGTGTCAAAATATGGGAAATAGGTATATTTCTAAATAAATACATTTGTACATAGAAAACACTAAAATAAATCGAACTGGTTACCCGATACCTACTAGGTTTAATGCACAGAGTGACGCAGGCTTATAAACTAGGTACTACCGTTCATGGTACAAGTACACTTGCTATTTGTGTATTGCCAATGTTTGCAATTCTAAGCTCTCGGTATGACCACGGTGATGGGTTATTTACATAGATATCACAACTAAAGAGATATGGCGAACAGTGTTTAATATGCGAACCTATGTCGCCAAGTTTCTCCCACTATTATACTCTTTACAGTTCTACATACGGATCATTACAAACATTAATTCACACTGTGTATCACACACTTTGAACTAATGTCACTTATTGACTTTCACACATTAATAATTGACTGAAGTGAACCTTCTACTACATTGCAAAAGCAATCTATTTATGTACATTGAAATCGAAATTATGAACATTCGTTCTGAAAAGGGAGACACCGCCGCGCGCTTGTTTCATATCTCTTTAGTTAAGATATCTATGGTATTTTAGTACTAAACATTTTCCGTTATCAAAATATTAATGTTATCTGCTACCAGCAACTTCTTCCGGAATTGTAATCATTTATATATTCACTCCTTTTAACTAGATAA
This sequence comes from Thumatha senex, assembly GCA_948477245.1. NCBI lineage: Eukaryota > Metazoa > Arthropoda > Insecta > Lepidoptera > Erebidae > Thumatha > Thumatha senex. Next base: position 8,375,489 of record OX419731.1, on the reverse strand, counting down.
TTTTCTTTTGCGTGCTTTAATACCTTCCAATTTTAAAACATAAGTTTAAGCTACACTGCCAGTTCTAATTTTTTTAACGTTTAAAATCGTCTTAAATCTTATGAATACACAAAGTGTCCATAAAATTATTTTGAGGTTGTAAAGTAAAGTAAGTATTATATGTATCTAATGTTTCCTCTTTGTAAGAAATTCGACCGGTGGTTAATGCTTATACAAATAAGACGAAGTGCATAAATAAGTATATGCACTTATTCTTTTAAAAAAATAAATACGAGGGTGGTTTGATAAGTCCGTGACTTTGGAAAGATGAAGAAGCAACTTTTTTCGATTATTGTTCTACATAATCTCCTTTCAACTCTACACACTTAGTCCAGCGAAGTTCCAACCTCTTCAACCCATCAAACAATTTTTTTTGTCCAGCCAGGCAGCTAAAATAAAGCCTATTTTTCAGGGTTTGAACCCTAAAAATAGGCCTCAGTTTCAGCAACCATCTCTTTGTCTGATGAAAATCTTTGCCCGCCAAGCCCTTTCTTCATGTTAATACGTCATGGCCAATACGGAGGGTGTGGCAATAATTGGTATCCCAATTCGACAAGTTTTGATTTCGCGATTGCAGAAGAGTAGGCCGGAGCATTATCCCGATAAAACAGAACTTTTTTCTTTGCAAGATGCGGTCGTTACTTGACGACTGAATCTGTATAACAATGCAGCATAGTAAGCCCGGTTATTGTCCTGCCTTTCTCCAAAAATCGATATGAATGACCCCTTGGCTGTCTCAAAAGACTGTGGCCATCACTTTACCAGCCTACCTAACCGTGTTTGCCTTCTTTGAGGCACGTTCACTGGTAGAAGTCCACTGCTTAGACTGTTCCTTAGTCTCTGGTGTATAATGATGGACCCCCGTTTCGTCAACTATTACATACCGATGCATAAATTCACTCGGACTGCGGTTATAAATGGCCAGGCACTCCTCAGAAGCGGTTATACGGTTTTGTTTTTGGTCGACTGTCAGTAAATGCGGCACCCATCTTGCGGAAAGCTTTTTCATGCCCAGAATATTATGCTAAATATAAAAAAAACCCGTTCAGTCGAGAAGTGCACAGTATCAGCTATTTTGGGTATCTTCATTTGACGGTCTGCCAAACCAATATCGCGGATTTTGTGAACCATATCCTCAGTGGTGACTTCAATCGGCCTTCCTCGGCGCTCGGCGTCATTGGTGGTAGTACGTCCACAACGAAATTCAGTGAACTACTTATGTGCCATCCCATGAGAAGAAGTAGAATCACCATAATATTTTTTCAATTTCTCTTTGATCTGTTTAATAGTTTTACCACGTAAAAAAACAGTGTTTAATTAACACTCGAAACTCGCTTTTCTCCACTTTCAACGAATACTTAGCAGTCGTCTCACTTTTTGTGACTGAAAAGTTTATTTGGACACCAAATTTGAAAAAAGAACAGTGTAAGCATCCGTATTAAGATCCCAATTAAGATTTAAAAAAAAATATTATTAAAAAGTTTTTATTCGTCCTAAAGTCACTGAATTGCCAAAATGCCCTAGTATATAATCAGAGGCATATTATTTGCCTACTTTTTACCGTGGATATTCCTGTCCCACGTAATAGGTGGTGAGTCTATCTTCACAGTGTATCTTAGATGGGACATAGTGTGCAGAGAGCACAGATTGCCGCTTCGGTTCTTCGCGAATCGATCTTCGCGATCCATGCATATATGCAGATTCATAAATCGTTTCATACATGCACGTAGGGCACATGGGGTATCAGAGTACTTTTGACCTTTCCGTTTTTGAGCAATATGCTCACGTCGTCTACAAAAAATATAAAATCGTAGGTATTACAGAATAATTTTTACTCATTTGTAATATCCTATCCTACCAATATTATAAACACGAAAGGTAATAAAAAAATACAGCTTACACATCATAATAACACTTAAACTACTTTTAATCCCAGTAACAAATTCCTGTGGTAATCGAGAACTGGAAAACTTCACCCCTCAGGTGGAGCCGAGAGCGTCAACTAGTGTTAAATATTATTTCCATCTATTGACCCCTTTTTTTGATAATGTTTGTATATTTTAATGACAAAAGTCTCTCCAGAGTTGACACTTCTAAGAGCTGTAAGCATAAATATTGGAACAGAGATTTCCTATTTGAATGCAATCGGACTGTATGTTTTTTTCTGTTATTATTTCTATGGCGCTAAGGCTTGTCGTGATCGTAGATCTAACTTGCTGAAAATCCTAATTTCCTAAATCTCAAACCCCTTTTTCATCCTGCTTTAAATAAAGATTTCTCAAAAACAGAAAGTCTTTTTATATATTTTAGCAAACAACTCTTAAAACGCGATTCATGACTGTAGCTCTCACCATTTACTTAAAAACTTAAAAAGTTATATTATGTTAGAATGAATTTAACTGCACTTCATCAAGCTGGTTAAATATTCTCAAACGCGAGTCAAAGATGAATAGAAGAAGATTGTACTACAAAGAAGACTTAGTTGATTTCATTTTAATTTAAAATAAAATACACTCACCCAGCGCTAGTTTACTTAAACAAGACGTACTCGTTAGCTGAAGGGTTATTTGAAACTGGATATTTTACGTTCGCTCTCGACTCTCTTTGTGTGCAGCTTTCCTCCCCACTTAACATTATGATCCTCCATTCCGGCTGTTTAACTAAGTATACACGGTCAACGTCAGCCTATAAAAAGCCCGTTAATAACAATATAAAATACGTTTTCTTGCCTTTTATCATCGTATGTAAATTGTGAATTTTATCGTTGTTATCAGTCCGTGAACAATAAAAATTTCCTAGACTTGCTATATGTCTTTTTATGTCATATAATAATTTTATTTATTACATATTCTGTATATTATAATACTCACTTCTTAACCGCGGATCAGTAAGAATTCAAAATAATGTTACAGAATAAGTATTATGTTTTTGTATTTACTTAACTTCAGGCTGAATGAGTGTATTGTTTTTTGATGGCGAGAAAGCATACCCTTCATTAGGGAGATGAAAGACATGTCTAGATAGACAAGCATACGGCCTTGATGGAAAGCGGTCACCGATTTAAGGTCTCCAGATCTTCCCGGTTTACCCACAAAGCCCTACGGTTGCCCAACTGATGGAAAGCGGTCACCGACTTTAGATTTCCAGATTTTCCCGACTTACCCACAAAAACCTACTGTGGCTTATATCGGCAATGGGGAGGAGCCTCTTGAACGCATCAGCTGCTATTGTCGACTTCCCTGATAAGCTTCATGACTGGAGCACAGCCCGGTGTGATTAGCATCACCCCTTGATTTTCAGCGAGGGCCCACATCACATTAAGTGCAAGTAAGTTCTCCGAATATGTCCTAGAGGGTTATGCCCGCGCCTGGTCCCATTCAGCGGCATCATACTCGTAACATACAAAAGGAGACGACTACCCTCTCTCTATTTCTTGTCATCATTAAATTTCATACTGGCGGTGACAGATCCCAACGTTTGTAGGTACTCTCATGTAGGACAGACGTTCTGATGATGATGTTGTAATGAGGTAAAATTTTGCTGTCAATATTCCATATCGATTTTGTGATAATGGGCACTTTTTCATACAAAGTATCACTTCCGTGGGTGTGATACCACAACTTTCAAAGCTAAACGTTTATTTTCTTTTCCTTAGAAGACTTTAGCTTACTATGAGGTTAAGTACTTTTATGTAGTTAATGTGTAGTCTTAATATGTGGATACATAAAAATGGCCACAAAACAGTATTAGAATAGTGTGCGGTTTTGTATAAAAGGAATTTGGGATTTTGTAAAAAATATAGGGAGTGCTATCATGAAAGGTACGGAAATACCTATATATAATAGGTATATGGTCAGTATAAGAGAGCACTCTGGGAGTGCGACTTTCGGGATCAAAGTCGAGTACCACTCGACACGATTCAAAGCTTTCGTGTTTCGTCCTTTGTGATTCGTTAATGATAATAATGAACACTTGAAATCGCAATATGTTTTTGAAAGATTTCGGTAACAGATCTGTATGTCCAGCAAAGACAAAATAGTTAGTTATATATAACTAGACTGTGCACAAAGAGGAAAATACTGGTCCGCGCGAGAGGGCTCTCGGTGATAGTGTGTCCTTTTCTAAATAAGTGACCATGACCAAACCAAACAGAACACAGGACAAATTGAACCTACCTAATTATTGTAATAAAAAAAATATAAAAATACACCAAATCATCATGTGTCCTTTTATTTTTTGGAATATACATCACAAATCTCTAAACGTGGATTACGGGTCGGAAGTACTTTTGTTCCTGCTTTTATAATAGGTATAATCTGACCTACCATTAGTATAATACCATGTACCTATCGTGTGGATACCCCATGTGTGTCTCCGTATCATTGTCGTTGTGAAAAAGCCGTCAACAATCTTAGACACCATGGACTTTCACGCGGCAGAAGCGCAGGACGTATCGATACATCTCCAGTTTAAAACAGTCGATACGTAAGTATCTACCTACCTACTATTAGGAGATTGTAAAAATATTTGATCAACAAAATTCATGGTGACCCATAACTTTAAGCAAGATTGTATTTAGTATTACCAAGACCAAACATTTAAGTACTACACTTAAAAAGTATTAATGACATATTTTCATAACTCAATTAATCATAGAATAATTAGATAAAATTTGTGAATAATTTCACTAAATCATAAAAAGAAAAATATATTTTTTTGTACCATTTCTTCCAAATCCAATGGCAACGCGTCCGACAAGGACACACTACCATTGGGAGCTCTCTCGCCAGAACGGCTTTTAGTTAGCTACCAGGAATAGCTATACCAGTACTAAGAAAATAGATGTAATTTTAGCTAAACGAATTTTTTTGGTAGTCAGTCTAGTTGTAAGTATGTGTAAGTTTTTAAGACCCTTTTTTACATTCAGTTCCATCACCTACCTTACCATCATCATCAAGTACCTTCATAAATAAGCGCCAAATGCAAAAATAATATACATAAATAAACACAAACCGTTGTATTGGAAAGGTTATTCTAGATTTATACTAGGGTCGAGCCGATATAACTTTGGAATAAAGATTTTAGGATAGAAAAGAAAATTTATATTTGGTATAAAATATTCTTTGCTTGTTTGTTGACATTTTGCTTATTGTTAGTTTATTCTCGAGTAAAAATGTTATACCACGTTTATTTGTGAGGCTGCTTTTGGATACCTACGTTTTTTGTAAGGCTACGTGGGAAACAAATGTCGGGCCATGCAGGGCTAGCTTGACGTCGTAATGGATTACATACATGCTAATGGTCTCACTATAGGGGATGCCGACGACCGTGCGAAGTGTAGGAGTAAAATAAGGAAAGCGGACTCCTGGCGTCGCGAGACGCAACTGGGACAGACGCTCGGATGATGATGATTATTTTGAAAAATATTTATAATGACAGTTAACATCAAAATAATAATAACTATTAATCACAAAATTACTGTGGGACATTTTTTGCACTGCGCCATCTAACCCAAAGTAAGCAAATATAGCTTGTGGTATACATTTTTAAACTATTTATAATATACAAGCAACAACCAAACTCCGAATGAAACATCTGTGGATCACACAAAACACAAAGAGACAGTCATTAATAATATCGGTAGCTCATTTATATCGGTCTGCACGAATGTAGTAAAAATATCTCACCAACCCACTCGAACTAATCACTACTATATATTTGTGAAGTCTCTCACAGCAAAATTATCTGGACATTTAGAAAATATGTAAAATACTAGCTCAAGGAATACTGACCTAAAATGTAGCCTATGTTAGGTACTCCTTATAACATTAGCTACGTGCTAGTAACAGTACATTATTGCAAAGGCCGGAAAATAGGCAATTGCAGGTCAAGTATGTGTGTTAAGGCCAAGCCGCAGGCGAGGACTTCACTAATACGAGACAAGCAATTACCGAGCAATTACTGAGACGTAATAGGTGGTGAGCCCATTGCCGTGTTGAAATAGACAGACGCAGGCTGTGGCTACCTGCTGTTGAAATTTTTCAAGCCGCCCGTAAGGCATTCAACCAGGCTTAACGACTGCCATTTTACTGGCAACCGGGACCAACGGCTTAACGTGCCTTCTGAAGCACGGAAACGCTCGCAAATGTAAATGCCACAAAGTGGTCACCCATCCGAGGACCAGCCATAGATAAAGTTGCGTAACTCAGTGATCGTTTACAGAACACTGAGACCGCGGGGCCACGAGCGCTTCTTATTGTTGTTGTGTGATAAAGTGTCCCAGAATATTAATTTATTATTTATAGCACGTAGACACAACTTTTATGTCACAGAATCTAACACCCCCATTAATAAAACAAGATATATGCACTTATTTTATATAAGTACTGACAGTAAGCGTCCGCTGAAGAATAATGATTAAAGAAATCCAATTAAAGAGTACCTATTAGCCCCAGCACGCTGTTTCATACAACATTGCTGGAGCGGTGTAATGTTCCAAATTCAAAAAACGAGCCTGCAATTATTTTCATTTTCTCTGTCCGTAAATGCAATACTTCGCGTATTATTTTTTCGAAATAATGACAGTATTTCCATGCATGTTTGAGAAAAATAAATTTAAGGAGAACCAATATGAGACTCTTTTTTTAACGTGTGGAAATCCTCATGGATGCTATCCCGAACTCTTACCGACTAAAACTACACGGTGCCCTTCCATTTGTCTATGGCCAGGAGTCCCGGGTAAGCCCTTCGGGAAGATAGCCCCAGGGCTCCCAGCAGACCAATATGAGACTAATATGAGTTATAAAATTTCTCAATATCTTCCTCATGTGGTAACCTCCCCAGAAGACAAGGCAGAATTTCCATATTTGAGCTTTGATTGGAAAAGAAACTAGCGTTATGACCGTGAGAAATATCTATGAATTATTTTGCAACCTTTCTAAAGACCTGTGACAAAGACCCCACCCAAAACAGCTACAACAAAAAAAAAACTTCTATCTAAATATCTTTATTGATGCTGTATCCCTAATGGGGTAGTCAAAGAGGACCGATCTTGGCGATCAATGTACATTTCCGTTTTAAAGGATCTGCTCAAGTTTTCATCGTATGTACGTCTCAGTCTACCCTGACTCCTTCTACCCTCTACTTTCACACAATAAATATTCTTTGTCAATCGTTCCTCGCACCTTATGCATTCCTACCTGGTAACTAACTAACATATTTTTACTTTGTGAATAAACTTATTTCAGAAGTAGGTAATTTCAGATAAGTTATAAGGTAAGGTTAGTAAATTTCACCAAAATCTGCGGATTTCTATGGTGCCCATTGGGTTGGGTTTTACGTAGTCAGAAGGTTGAAATATCAAGTCATATTGGTCCTAATAACCATTAAAAGACCCCAGACCCTAAATTCAGGTAGGATTTGGAAGTATCTGGAAACTTGCTTGCTTTCCTTCTCCACATCTTAAAGCTTTTTGGTTGCATTTACGTTCTATCAAGAGCACGAATTCCTCTTTCAGTTTGGCCGTCCAACAAACTTTATGGCTGTAAACCATTATTTCATCTATAACATAGCAGGTGTTCATTTTTGCGCAGGGTGAGGCTATGGCTATGGCACTTTTGACCCAAATTATGTAGGTATGAAGAGTTTCTTACTTAAGAGTTACCGCTCAAGAGTAGACGTCATTATCTACTTTACCGATCTAATTCTGAATTGATGAAATGTAGTCGAAAATATCATTAGTACAATGACTTTGTATTTTATTGCTATTGATACCGCGTCTACAATAAGCGCGGAATATATTAGAAATTAGATGATTTATATCTTACGTACATATTTGTATCGGTGATAACATTAGTCTTCTAATTGCAACTTTAGTATAATAGCACTATAAAACTATATTTAAGCAAAAATAATACGTTTTTGGTACTAGTAGATCATTATCATACAACATTTTGTTCTAAATCTATTAGTTCCATTAGCTGGGGTTTTTTCACTGGAGTAATATATTTTTCAAACGTTCTAATCATGCGATCGCGTGCTACTTCGAGGGTTGGTGAAATAAAATGACCGTTGCCCGGCGAGCAATTAGCCAAGTTTGATTGAATGGAATAAGTGCCACCGAATACTTGTTCTTGTAGGATTTGTGGCCTTGTTTAAGCGACATTTTGAAAAGTTTGGAATAAATGGCTTTAAATAAAAATATACTCTTAATTCTTTTACTAATTCTTACAGAATTGGTCAGAATTATATTAAAATCTGCAATATAATATAGTAAAAGACATAATTTGAGCACTGTACAATGTTTTTTTCTAATTTAGACTTTAATTAACGAAGACAATATGTGATTGCAGCTGGTATAATCTTATTTAACAGAAAATCTAAACGTGTGAATGAGCTAATACTTTTAATGCTAACTCACTGATATTTCTGCGATTCATGATAGATTATTGTGTTTTTCGAAACACAGGTAATAATTGAGGTGGAAATTGCTTAATAACGCATTGCGATTTGTTTTTGCTTGGCCATATAAAATACAATGGGGTGATACACTGATCGGATCTCAAACCAGCTCACCTGCAAGTGGTGCACCTACTAAATAAGGGACGAGGTCATGGAAGAGGAAATCTCGAAACATATCCTTGTACTGATTCCTCCGACCAGCGTGGAAAGGCCCATTAGGCAGTAGTAGGTAGAGGCAGTAGAAGGTTGAGGCGGTAGTGGGTAGAGGCAGTAGTAGGTAGAGGCAGTAGAAGGTTGAGGCGGTAGTGGGTAGAGGCAGTAGTAGGTAGCGGCAGTAGAAGGTTGAGGCGGTAGTGGGTAGAGGCAGTAGTAGGTAGAGGCAGTAAAAGGTTGAGGCGGTAGTGGGTAGAGGCAGTAGTAGGTAGAGGCAGTAGAAGGTTGAGGCGGTAGTGGGTAGAGGCAGTAGTAGGTAGAGGCAGTAAAAGGTTGAGGTGGTAGTGGGTAGAGGCAGTAGTAGGTAGAGGCAGTAAAAGGTTGAGGTGGTAGTGGGTAGAGGTGGTAGTGGGTAGAGGCAGTAGTAGGTAGAGGCAGTAGAAGGTTGAGGCGGTAGTGGGTAGAGGCAGTAGTAGGTAGAGGCAGTAGAAGGTTGAGGCGGTAGTGGGTAGAGGCAGTAGTAGGTAGAGGCAGTAGAAGGTTGAGGCGGTAGTGGGTAGAGGCAGTAGTAGGTAGAGGCAGTAGAAGGTTGAGGCGGTAGTGGGTAGAGGCAGTAGAAGGTTGAGGCGGTAGTGGGTAGAGGCAGTAGTAGGTAGAGGCAGTAGAAGGTTGAGGCGGTAGTGGGTAGAGGCAGTAGTAGGTAGAGGCAGTAGAAGGTTAAGGCGGTAGTGGGTAGAGGCAGTAGTAGGTAGAGGCAGTAGAAGGTTGAGGCGGTAGTGGGTAGAGGCAGTAGTAGGTAGAGGCAGTAGAAGGTTGAGGCGGTAGTGGGTAGAGGCAGTAGTAGGTAGAGGCAGTAGAAGGTTGAGGCGGTAGTGGGTAGAGGCAGTAGTAGGTAGAGGCAGTAGAAGGTTGAGGCGGTAGTGGGTAGAGGCAGTAGTAGGTAGAGGCAGTAGAAGGTTGATGCGGTAGTGGAGAGAGGCAGTAGTAGGTAGAGGCAGTAGAAGGTTGAGGCGGTAGTGGGTAGAGGCAGTAGTAGGTAGAGGCAGTAGAAGGTTGAAGCGGTAGTGGGTAGACGCAGTAGTAGGTAGAGGCAGTAGAAGGTTGAGGCGGTAGTGGGTAGAGGCAGTAGTAGGTAGAGGCAGTAGAAGGTTGAGGCGGTAGTGGGTAAAGGCAGTAGTAGGTAGAGGCAGTAGAAGGTTGAGGCGGTAGTGGGTAGAGGCAGTAGTAGTTAGATGCAGTAGCAGGTAGAGGCATTAGTAGGTACAGGTCGAAGTCCAACATTTGACTACTATAGGTTGATTTGATTAATATTAAATTGCACGCCTGACGATATTCTACATCTCTTAGGCGATAAAGTCCTGTTTTATAATTCTTTTTAAATTAGAGTTTATTCTTTCCCATAAAATAATTTCATTGTAAGTAATGCTAGTTAATACCAGCGGTTATGTTTTCGGTGATGCTTTCCCATTCCTGTTTCCGATTAGAACTTGTGCCCGGGACAAAAAGTAACCGTATGTTATTCTGGTGCATTAACTATATTACTGTAAAGTTTCATTAATATCCATTCACCCATATAACATTTTTTTGAATTTATTTGTAATGTTAAGTAGTAGGAATATGTACAGAAAGTAATATATTAGGTAACGATTATAATACCTTGTATGACAAATGGTAATAATATCTCTAACCTAATCTATCTACTAATGGTAGTAATCTATTTTATTTATTTACATCTACTATATCTATTATGCTAATAAAGGTATTTTCTTAATATAAGAGGTCTGCGTTTTAAATGAGATTAAAGCACAGAGTATATTTTTTATACCTACTCGTATTACATATAATATATTTGTTTTTAGCGTATCTACAAAACAACAAAAGTATTAATTGTTTGTTCTTGTTCAGGTCTAGCAACCTGTTTTATAATAAGAATTATGTAAACTCAGTTTGTTCAACAAAAATGAATTTGTAGCAAGTGGAAGTCAAGTTAGAATATTTCCATTATTGGAAGAACGGCGGCTGGAGTTGATTGAACCATCTGTGTAATTTCCTGTATTGAAATGACATCCATTTTTCGGAGTCGTCCAGAATAGGTCAACGACCAATCGATTGCCGGGTTGTCTAATATAGAATTCTATCTGTCACAAATGAGCTTCTGTTACAAATGAGCTAAAACTAACAACATACTTACATATTGTCACGCCTTTATTACCAAAGGGGTAGGCAGAGCTTGCAGGCTGTGGCGACCTGCTGTTTAAATTTTTCAAGCCGCCCATAATGCCTTCAAGTGGGCTTAACGACTGCTATTATTCTGGCCTCCGGGACAAACGGCTTAACGTGCCTTCCGAAGCACGGAAATGCTCTTAAATGTAAATGTCCCAAAGTATCCATCAAAGACCCATCCATGGATCGGCTATAGCAAAAGTCGCTTAACGTAGTGATTGTTTACACTGAGTCAGCGGAGCCACAAGCGCTTATAACTATAAACTATTACTATAAAAGCTGTAAAACATTTAAACTTCTTAAACATACATACAAATTGTCACGCCTCTATCCCCGAAGGGTACACGCCCACATTTTACCGCATGCATTTTTGTCCCACGTAACAGGTGGTGAGCCCATTGCCGTGTTGAAATGGACAGGCGCAGGCTACGGCGACCTGTTGTTGAAATTTTTTAAGCCACCCATAATGCCTTAAACTTGGCTTAACGACTGCCATTTTATTGGCAAACGGGACCAATGGCTTAACGTGCCTTCCGAAGCACGGAACTGGGGTGGGTCAAAAGGACCAAATAAATTTAATAAAATGTGTCTATTTTAGATGTTAAATTTGTAAGAAATTTTGAACCCGTTGCCTTTTTAGTGAGATGGTAACAAAAAGGCTAAAAGGTCTTATGTGCTAGACACTAATTAGTACGACCGATTAAAGTCCTGGTAGTCTCGGTTTGGTTAAACCTCTTAAAAATAGTAAAAAATATACAGATACAAAATATAGCTATAATAACTTTGAATTTTAACCCAAATTAGTTTTATTAAAATCGTTATAGTAGGTTGGAATAAAAAATAAATGCTATGGAGTTTTGGCCTCGACGCGGACAATTTTGTAGCGCCTTAAAAATACTGATATTACATAGCTGAGACTATGTAGAAACCCATGGTACAGATTTTTTTGTAGCCAGGTAGTTAAAAAAAAAAAAACTGCAGGTTTTAATCTTAATTAAATTTTCAAATGTGATCATTATAGTCTTCATATGTTAGTAAAACAATGTCTAGGATTGAGCTGGAGGAGTAATATTTTCACCATACCTTACCCAACTTAAGTACCACATCACAAACATGATAGTAGCAAACAACCAATAAGTGTTTGGCCGACAATGCTGTAATAATAATAATGTTTTAGGGTGTCTAGGTTACCAATGTTATTTTCATATATAAACAAAATATGTTTTTATATAGCATATATAAGGAAAAAAACATATTTTGTTTGCTATATTTTTACCTCTTAATAATCTGCAGTTGACGGCTAAAAGGAATCATGCCCAAAATCTTGCTAGTTCTATTTGTGCACATTTCAACAATAAATATGTATAATTATTTCTTATGTGTTATCAAATTATGATCCTGGTTGTTTTATTTAGTATAACTTAGCCTTTAACTACATCAATATTATATAGAAAATAAAAAATAAAAGCATTATTTTTTGTCACCAAGTATAAGGAAATTATAGATGGAATTGGCAAATCCGACATTGCTGTAGTATATATCATATATACTTTGTTTATATATGTACTCTTAGTCACCTAGAAACTTAATATCTCTCTTCATAGTTACAGTTCAGGAGAAAAAGCAATGTAATAGAGTATCAGCGGCTCTCTTCAAATCTGGCAAATGATGGTTCCTTCTGGGTTCTGTTATTTGACTTGAAAATTATTATGTCCTTACAGATTTCAAGTAACTTGCCCATTGGGGAAAATACAACAAGTATAACAGGTTCTATCAGATGCTCTTAGCTGAAACAAAAAAGGCAACGAAAAGTACTTAAATAGTTATATGTAACAAACCTGTTGGTAAATGTTGATGTAAGAGGCTCCAAAATAATCTATGGCAACAAGCCATATATCACCTGCATGTAATGCAGCTACTGGCTAGCCCACTGAACGATTAAAAACAATTGTTTTAACATTTGAAAGCTATGTTGTGTAAAAGTAATACAGTAGTAATTATAAATATCAAAAAGGGGGCAGAGTTTAATACAATAATATACTGAATAACATTATATTCAATAAATTATTATAAATGGGAAGTCAGGAGTGAGGCACAGCTAGTCTATGTATATTTATGTTGGTCACTTTAATAATACATACTTAATAAAGTAAATCAATAAAAATCAAAAGGAAAAAAGTACCTACCTCAAGTGAGATAATACTTTTCATTGTTTATCTATCTACACTTAACTTACATATATAACTTATATACATGTGCATCTGGGTCCAAAAGTACTAAAAGTAAGTAAGCGATCATTTATAACAACCTACTCGAAATTAAAAAAACTTCTACTCAGATTACAATCCACTGAAGAATTACATGCGGCACTTCCATCAGGTCAAGAGTTATAACGACTTCTGTGTGTAATATCATTACCACAACAGATTCAACAAACAAAAAAAGAACATTGTCTTTATTACAGGACCCAAAAAGCCATGGTGGTCGTGTGAAGTTGAATTAGTTATTATAATACAAAACACTCGATAAATACAAACGCGAACTAGGTATATAATTATATAGTTGAAAATATATTTTTTTAAAACACTTTGTGTTGTTTATTTGTTTACAATTCAAGGTCGTTCGACTTCGATGACAGGTTTGATCAGTGTTGCTAGAAGATAAAAACTAGAATACCCAATACGGTTTATCTTTTATAAAAATATGCATTTATTTAAACATATTTAGTATTATAAAAATGCAGAAGTATTTTAAAAAGCAATAAAATAATTACACAAAACATTTAGCACAGTTTCAGTTATTAAATGAAATAGTAGTGACTAATAAATAAGGAGTTTCAACTTTTAATTCTCCCTACTCTTGTCATTACTTTTATTTTATGCAAGACAAGGGTGTCAATCAAAATAATATCCGTTTGTAAGCCAAGACAAATATTTTTTAAATTCGTTTTGAATATTAGATAAGTGGCTACAACCAAATTGGCATTAATATTTATTGTATAATAAATAAAAATTATTACAAGTTTTATAACTTTCCAAAACTGCTGTCCGCGCTCAGGCCAGATTCGGTCACTGTCCTTTGCTACTTACATGTAAACTAATATAAAATACTATTTATTTTTTCACATATCCTGGAATTATAACGATTGCAATGATATACGATACTAATAACTTATTATTATTCTAAATAGCAATTAATTTAATATAATAATAAAAATCACAAAAACTATAAAAATGCCGCCGTCAATGTTTATCCTGAGTTTACTTTTATTTTGCGCTGACACATGTAGTTGTTATGCATGCACTACACAGATAATTTATCGACGATTCTACTGGTGTGCAATTTATTCAATCAAACCATAGACAACATAATGTAAAAAAAATTAGAAATAAAGACTGTCAACGAAAAAAATGGACTGTCCTAGTCGCGATAACGGTTGAGTGGGTAGTTTAATCACGTTGGAAGCTCTAGTGAGGCCCTTGGTTTGTTATTGAACTTCTCAGAAACGGAATTTTCTTTTATTATATAGGTTGTAGAGATTTTTTTTCATAATACTAGGTGATAAAGTGACTCTAGGCAGAATATGATATTGAGATGGGAATTCTATGATATTCAAGAGACTTGGTAGATACAAATTATTGTGATCAAAAGGCCAATAATTCCTGGACCCTAGCGACCTCACCTGCCAACAGTGCACCTGCTGAATAACGGACGAGGCGACGAAATAGGCGCAGTTACGAATCTCGTAGGTCAGACGGTAGACGCTCCTAATAATGGCAAAAAAAACAAAAGCCAAACGATGCCTGCTCCTAGCTCCTAGGGATACCCCAAATCCATCGCCTTTCGACTCCAAATCCAGGTAAAGCTTGAAAGCAACTGGTGGTGCAGTGGTAGTGTATGCGACTGCCGCGACTGAGGTCCTGAGTTCGATTCCCGGGTCGGAAAAAATATTTGTAGCATGTTTATGTCAGTTCGGAGTTTGAGTGTTTCCTATGTATACTATGTATGTATTTAGAAATATATAAGTATGTTTATCTCTAGATCCCATAACACAAACTAATATTAGCTTACTTTGGGTTAGACGGCGGTGTGTAAAAAAAATGTCCCACAATATTAATTTATTTTATACAATACATAAAGAGAAGAAGAGAGAGTGCTCATAAAATGTAGTTCCTAACAATGAAAGATACAAAGTCCATACAATAACATTACCGTTATCGAAGTGAAACTCGATCCGAGAGGATATTAAAGTCATCAATATTAAAATAAAGGATATCACATATCATCCATAAATTTTTTATCCCAGGCTTCATTTGATCCCAAACCTTTTAGTTAACCCTAACGATCTTGGGAGGTTTGAAGAACGCGATTAATCTTATCCCATCCAATACATAATTATATGTGTCCAAAATATAAATTCATCGTCAATAATATAATAGAATAGAGTACAATAGAATATTCTTTATTGTACACCAATCATTACATTAAAATGATTGGTGTACAATAAAATAGAAGCGCTCGTGGCCCCGCGGTCTCAGTGTTCTGTAAACGATCACTGAGTTACGCAACTTTCACTATGGCTGGTCCTCGGATGGGTGACCACTTTGTGGCATTTACATTTGCGAGCGTTTCCGTGCTTCGGAAGGCACGTTAAGCCGTTGGTCCCGGTTGCCAGTAAAATGGCAGTCATTAAGCCTGGTTGAAAGCCTTATGGGCGGCTTGAAAATTTCAACAGCAGGTAGCCACAACCTGCGTCTGTCTATTTCAACACGGCAATAGGCTCACCACCTATTACGTGGGACAGGAATCCACACGGTGAAAAGTGGGCATATAATATGCCTCTGCCACCCCTTCGGGGATAAGGCGTGATGGATATTTATTTTTTTATTTTATATTACATTAAAATTAATTTCATTAAAAGCAATTAAAAGCAATTTCTTACAGGTAATCTTGTATATTAAAATTGTTATTTATTAAAATTATTTAGTAGTTTACTGTTGTTCAAACAGAAACGTCTCAGCAGGCGAAAAATCTTAAAAAGTTATGTCAATTATCAAATCAATATTATTAAAAAATAATAAGAACAGTTTTTGCTGTAACTTAAAATAGCTTAATTTTTTTTCCAATTTCCAGATTTTGAAATTTATCATATTTTATGTGAATACGATGAGAACTTTTCAACGATTAACAATTAAATGATTATTGATAGACTTACGGCCGAATACTGAAACGTCACTTAAATATGACGCACAGTGGAAGGGCTCTCAGATTTCAGTATCTCTCAAATTTTAAGTGGTATACACAAAGGCTACTCAAACGATTTGCAGGCATAATCAGCTAAGCAGCCGCCAAAGAATTTGCGTCATGGCAACATTCACGATGCCTCATTTTACGCAACAGTTTTGGACTTAACAATATTTACAATGCTACTTAATTTAGTTAAAATAATAGAAAATAATAATAGTGTTATTTGGTACACAATGTAATTTCTATAATGTTCTGGAAGATAGGTTTTTAAGTTATGTAGAAGAATAAATAACTTAAAAACTATTTCGAAATTGAACGTAAACATTTGCTGACCCAATTGTCGTAGAACGAAACGTTCAATTTGATTGAAACCAGTGACATTAGCGTGACTTGTAAACATTTTTCAAAAATAAATTGGGATATGGAGAAAAACATTGGAATGTACTTCTTCAGCAGGCGTCTGTATGTAGTAATGGAGTCAGCACAGCAAATAGGCTGACATGAATAGCCGCTATCTCCAAGAATTACCATATTGACAAAATAACCATCATCAAATTGCGTTGATAGTTACTGCTTATTCTCCACTTGTTTTTACAAAACGTTTCAAGACTTTTACTAAAACTTAATGTAGAAAAGGAAAGATGAGAAGGGATATTAGCATAAGACATTTATCTTTCTTGTATGGTGTGAGGAACACAGTTTAGTCGGTATATATTTTTCATCTTTGATGTTTTTTTGGTCTGTTATATAATAAATAACTTTTACAAGTGTTCTATAAATATGTCTGTCTTTTTTTACTCTGTTTTATTTTATACAAATGTTTGTTTTAATTTATACAAGTTGACGCCCGCGGCTCCGCACGCGTGGTAAAGTTTTCCCGTACCCGTTTCCCACAGGAACTTTTTCCCGGGATTAAAGTAGCATTATGTGTTATTCTGATGTGTAAGCTATTTAATTTTAAAGTTCCATCTAAATCCATTCAGTATATTTTTGCGTGAAAGAGTAACAAACATCCATACTTAAAATCTTTCGCTATAATATTAGTAAAAATTTTTCTAATAATAAAGTTGAAGAGTTTGTTTGTTTGTTTGGTTGAACGCGCTAATCTCAGAAACTACTGGTCGGATTTGAAAAATCCTTTTGTATTGGATAGCCCATTTATCGAGGAAGGCTATAGACTATGTATCATCACGCTACTGCACTGGAGGGCGGAGCAGTAATCATAAATGTCGACAAATCGGGCAAATTATGCATTATTGTAGAATATATAAGCGTCGGGATTAAATAGGTGAGACGGAAATTCGAAGTATGTCAAGGGCGAAGCCGTGTGGTTCACCTAGTATTAGCTATTTTAAAAGTACGGTGGATGGGTTACCCGCTGTCCTTACAGATACAGGCTTAAGATGACGGCTTTACGTGAGAATTTCACGTACGCAATACGTAATATGCGCCAGGCAATACATTTGTACATTGAGATTGAAAGCTGTGCAAAAAGTACAATATATATAATAATAATAATATTTATTTATTAGCAAGAAAGGAATATTACAGTGGTAGATCATCAAGTAACAGATTCATTACAACTTAGTACAAACAACAATGGAGCTATATGTTACAGGTAAGCAATTATAATGTATGTATCAAATGAACCCTGTCTCTTAAACTAGGCTAGGCCTGTGTCTTAAGGAACAGTTTTCGGCTACAATATTTTCTAACAAAATTATTATATAGCTAGTGACGCCGCGTTGATCCACTCGTGGTAATGTGCGATTGGTAAGATATAATTGAATTTATAACAATTTTCTTTGTTGTGTATGTGTGTGTGTGTGTGTGTGTATGTGTGTGTGTGTATGTGCGCGCGCGCGCGCGCGCGCGCGCGTGTGTGTGTATGTGTGTGTGTGTGTGTGTGCGCGTGTGCGTGTGTGTGCACGCGTGTGTATGTGTTTCTGTGTCTGTATGTTTGCGTAAGTATTATGTTTGTTGTAGTTATTTTAGAAAATGTAGTAAAGACTCTGTAGCAGAATAGTCCTGAAGCAGTAACCACTCAGTTAGTTGCTTTTTGACAAGATATTTATGTAAATTGTAAATGTTTAATTGTTTGTTAAGGTTTTTATAGAGAAAAGGACTTAATACAAAGGATTGGTGTTCAGCAAATGAAGTTCTGTGTTTAACAGTAGGGATAGTATTTCTCCGTTTTGTTGAGTCTATTGGAGGCAAGGTACTATGGTAATTCAGGGATGATTGTAGAATGAATAACTTGCGTACCGAGAGCACTTTGCATTCATTGTACAACTGTGAGGTTGGATACCTAAAATGTTTTTTTGTCATTACCTTTAAAATAGCACGTTGTGCTCTTTCTATTTTTAGGATGTATGTTGTTGCCGCACCACCCCATACACCTATGCAATATCCTAATATCGATTGGCATAGCGCGTAGTAAACTAATTTCAACGTATCAAACCTGGCTGATTTCCTAAGGAGCTTGAAGATGCGTATAAGACGCATTGTCCTGGTGACTAGTGAATCAGCTTGTTTATCCCACCTTAAACCGCTGTCTATTTGAACTCCCAGATATTTTACACAGTCTGTTTTGAGAAGTACAGGACAACCACAGAGAGAGTGTCGATCAAGACAAGCGTGCGCAGTGATTCTGAAAGAAGCCGGTAGTGCAGCGTTACTTCGGATGGAAAATGGTATGTATCCCGTTTTATTTACATTTACAGTTAGTAGGTTTGAATTTAACCATTTGATGACTTCGGCCAGAGCCAATTCCGCATTAAATTTGACGTTCTCCCAGGTAGTGCCATAAACAACTACAGCCGTGTCGTCAGCATAAGCGAACAATTTGCAGCATTCCGGCAGATTAATCATACATAACCCGTTGACATAAATCTGGAATAATGTGGGGCCCAGAATACTGCCCTGAGGAATGCCAAAAGTTACAAGTTCTTCGTCACTAATGTAGGAACCTATTTTAACAGCCTGTGTCCGGTTAGTCAAATAGTCCTTAAAAATTTGCAAAGGCAGACCGCGTACTCCAAGGAGTTCCAGCTTAGAAAGGAGGAGAGGAACAGAGACAGTGTCAAACGCCTTGGACAGATCCAAGAATATCCCCAAACACTTATTCTGCTTATCAAGTTGCTTTGCTACCAGTTGTGTGAGTGCCAAAACAGCATCTTCAGTAGAGACGCCAGGACGAAAACCATACTGATTTTGGGCTATTATGTTATATTTGTTCAAAAAAATCCTGAGGTTATTATTAAGAACTTTTTCAAGCAGCTTAGAGATAGTTGGTAAGACGGAGATTGGTCTATAATTGTCCACACTGTCCCTGCTTCCTCCCTTATGTACAGGAAAGACGATTGCTTTTTTTAGGGCGACTGGAAACACCCCGCTATTAAGGCAGAGGTTGAAAATAAAGGTCAATGGAGGTATTAATGCTTGGCGACATTGTTTCAATATTGCAGGTGTGATTCCGTCCCATCCAACCGCGCAGTCTTGGCGCAGCTGTAGGATAAGAGATTCCATCTCAGCAGCATCGATTTCCAAGATGGTTAGCGAATTAGCCGGAGAGTGTTGGAAGCGATCTTCAGTTACATTTGAAGAAGGAGCAGTATGGGAGTGAGATTTTATTTTCTCCGCTAGATTTTTGCCAATACTAGTGAAGGTATGACAGATTTTATTCATGGAAGCTTTAGGATTTTCACAGATCTGTAATAATACTAAAGGGCTATTATGAGGTTTTTCAGTATTGGTTATTTGTTTTATTGTTTTCCATAAAGCCTTGGGATCATTTTTTGCTTTTTCAAGTTCATTTCTCTCATAAGTAGTTTTTAATTTACGGAGAAGTTCATTACAAAAGTTTCGGTACCTAGTATATGCTATTTTAAGTATTAAATTGTCCGGTGAAGCTTTAGATTTGGTATGCATCCTATCACGGTTCCTAATACATTTTAGTATACCGGGTGTTATCCAAGGTTTTATTGGTCTATAAGGGCGAGGTGTGGTTTTTTGAATTCTATTGTTTGCTATAACAGATGTCACAATCTCAATAAATTTATCCATAGCGGTATCAGCACATTCCAATGAATATATACTCGAAAAGTTAGTATTTAGTAGTTCTAATTTGAGAGTTTCAAAATTTATAAAATAAGAGCATGAGGGAGGTTTCTTTTTTAGTTTAACATCTGAAATAGCCAATAGGACGGGTTTGTGATCTGTTATGTGTGCTTCTAGTACCAGAGTAGTAGACGGCAGACTCGATTTTAAAAGTACATGATCATAGCATTTTGCAAGCCGAGTTGGAAAAGTGTGTGTAGGCAATAGACCGTGGTAGGCGTTTAAAAATAAGTAGTCTAACGCGTTGTTGTCTCTGTTTTCTTGAACTATATCCACATTCAGATCTCCAACTAGTGTGATGTTAGAGTACGTTGTCAATTGTTGATAAACAAGGTCCAGACTATTTAGGAAATTTGAAAAATTCTCATTAGTAGAATATGAAGGTGAGCGGTATATGGCTAATATTGCCATCTGATTATTCACTTCGCATACCAGACAATTGCCGTCCATAAAACTTGGTTCCCACACCCTATGTTGAACCTCAGATTTTATGTAAAATGCGATTCCGTCGTTCTGATTAGAATTAACGTTTGTAGAGTATGATTGATAGCTATTCATAACCGGTAAACTGTCTATCACACTCAGCCAACACTCAGTGAGAACTATGAGGTCGTAGTCAATTTTTGTGTTACATATCAACGCCTGCAATTGATAGAAATTTTTGTTAATACTGCGTATGTTCAGATGTAGGATTTTGAGGCTGTTTTCCGAAGGAGAAATAAGAGTGGGACACTCCTCAGGACTACACTCATAGCAATTCCCCAGCATAGCATCTAATTCATTATTAAGGTTATTAATGTAAGCCATTGATGAATATATAAAGCAGGCAAGGAATATTACACAAGGCAGCAACCACTAAGCTCAGACTGGCCGGCGTGACCATGCATATTTTTTTTATAATGAGGTTTAGGGCATGTGAATTGGGAGGACATTTGTATGTTTGATAATTTCGTTATTAATGTAGTGTATTTAGTGTTTATGTAAATTATATTTAATAGTGTAAGATATGTATAGAAAGGAATGTGATATAGGTATAATATTGTTTGATTTGATTGTGTTAGTTTACAAGGAGTTTCAACATAAGAAGCAAGATCAATTGTATTCTCTGATAAGCTAAAGAAAGTTAATCTTATGTTTATAATATAGGAATCACTAAAATGTTCATATAGTCACTTTCGGTTGTTTTCTAGGTTTCGTAAGCACATTTCAGAGGTAATTTTTATTTGTTTCTCACCTTCCTGCTTTCGAAGAAAAATGCTTCCATTGGAAATCCAGCAAAATTTATACGAGTTATTTTTGGCATAGTCTCGCGTTAGATAAAATATTTTTTTCTGACTTGGAGGTAACTTCTCGACTATGTAAACCGGTTGGTGCTCACCTAACAAACCAATAAGCCCAGTATTTAGTTTGTCTTTTGGAGGTTTATCTTTGTTGTACGTTCTAGCGGCTATAATAAGAGATTGTTTCATTTGTACATTTTTGAATTCCGCAACTATTGGCCGGGGAGAAAAGGTATTATTTGACTTTCCAGGTATGCGGTAAGTATCTCGGAGGTCAGACTCAGAGATATGCAGTCCGATAGTTTTCCCGATGGTGCAAACTAGTTTCGTAAGACATTTATCAGTTTCAATTTCTTGTTGCGGGATATTTCGGATTTCCACACTTGAAGGTCTCGATGTAAGTTGTAGGTCTGATATTTTTCTTTCCAGGCCCTCTATGTATAAGGATTGCTCCTTACGCTCCCGTCTTAAGACTTCAACTTCTTTTTTCAAGTCCTCAAACTGCTTATTTATGAAAGCCATGGACTGGACAATCTCCTCGTTTGTTTTTCGTATTTCGACATTCGTAGCTTGTATTAAATTATTTTGTTTCTTAATGTCTGCGATATCATTTACTAATTTCGACATAATAGCAGTTTGTTCCGACAGCTTCAAGGACACAGACAAGTCCTGCGAAGGGATCGATCCCTTTTGCGGTGAGTTTTCATTACGCCTACGCTTAGTTCTAGTAGTTCCAACGTAGTCACTGATTGCTATTGCAGAGTTAATATCAGGCTCAGATTGGGTCTGATTCAAGTTACCGGACGGTTTAGAAGTACCAGGAGGAGTGCGTTGAACTTTAGACATTATAAGTTGTATTAAACAAATTTCTAATTGAAGTTATAGGTAATCTCACCGTGGAACCAGCCTGTCGCCGAATTACTATCGTAGCCGAAGCGTGCGTGTGCCAATACTCAGTCACGACGTAGCACCGTCGCTGCTTGCCTACGTCTGTAGTGAAGCTACAATGGGCGGCCTTATCACATAAAGCGATTTCTACCAAGCTAAATTTTATAGACAAATGTAGGAGTCGTAAACCATGTCCGGAAGGGGACAGCTCCCCTTCTGCCCTCCCCTGGGTACGCCCATGGAATAAATTATCCAAATATAGAACTGTCTCATTGGAGATACGGAACCGAGCAGAAAACTCCGCATTGTTGCATTTTTCGAATGTATTTAGGTTCTCTAGGTTTCGTCGACAGACGGTCAGTCTTTCATGGTCAGCGAGTAAAGATAGAGAAGATAAACACATTATTTTAACGCTTCAATATATTCAATTCCAGATTTAAGAGACCTCTCGACCACTTTTACATTTAGGGGAAGTTTAAATCAGTTTGACAGGTCATTTGACAGCTAAATTAAATTAAGTGGCATTCCAGTATACGAATTTTACATTGAGTGGCGTCTGAGCGCAACTAACCTGAGTTCATCTTAAATTTATCACATGCTTAAATAGGATGTTTGAGAATACGAATTTTGTATTTAGGAACTGCTCAAACATTTAAGTTGCCGTTAGATATTTGAGTGACGTGAGGTATTCGGCCGTTAGGAAACAAATCTAGTTAAAAAGGGAACTTGTTGAATTAAAATAGTTCTGAAACATAGTACATCACGGATCTATTCTTTTTTAATAATTGTTCTGTGAAAATTTTCTGAAAATTTTAATGCTAATGAGGTAGCAAATCATCCTAACAGACTCTGAGGTACTTTGAACTTCGTTAATCATTGAAAGTCAAAAATGGACCTTTGCTAGGTTGGTGTTTAAAATAGCAATTGCTTTCTATACAAACCGGAAGCACAATTGGTACAAAGTCATTTTAAAGTTGATTTAATTTAAAATTAATATCGATCGGCCGAAGCTACTTTATTCCACATAATAATACAATAAATACATAAATATCGCTGGAACAACTCACATAACGCCAACTGATTGCAAACTAAGCAGAGCTTGTACTATGGTAACCAGATAACTGATAAACATACTTATATATTTCTAAATACACAGAAGTTAATAGATTAACAACACCCAGACACAGAATAAACCATGGAGCTCATCACACAAAGTTTTATCCTGGTTGGGAATCGAACCCACGACCTCATGCGTAGTCGGATACACTCCCACCGCGCCACAGAGGCAGTCAATGTTATAGTCAATATTAAACAATGTTATATCTTATGTTGCTCTTGGAATATAAAACGTCTCAGGCCCCTCTTGAACCATGGGTGCTAAAAAGGTTGCCTGTTTAAGGACTTAGGTCCGTATTCCAGAATGTTGGTCAATACTCAATCAGCACTTGAGGCTAGTTTTTGCCTTATAAAATCTACTCTCAAGCGTCGATTGGGTATTGAGTAAAGTTCTGGAAAACGGGCCTTAGAGCTGTATTCCAGAACGTTTCTATATCTTTTTGACAAGCACTTGGCAGAGCAGAATGTGGTTGCAGTATATACGATATACGACGGACAGTATCCGGCACTAAACCTTAAATTGAAAGTATATTTTATACAGTGTTTATTTAGCTGCAAACAAACATTTTAAATATGCAGTGGCATATATAAAATGTTTGTTTGCATGTACCTATTAAATATGTAACATTGCCATAAAAGATATTAATATACTACAAGGTTTCAAGCTTATTTTTTTTATTTTTTCATTTGTTTAATTTGAACTCGAACTATCGCATCATAATGCTTATAATATAGAGTTTATAATCTGACAGGTACCTTCATAAGTAATTTAGAACTTGGTTTGCTAATAACTATGTAAATGGTATCCTTTGTAACCCTTCTGAGATGAATTGAAGTGTTCACAGAGTATAAAGAGCTTGCTGATATCACAGTCTGAAGTAATTAATTGCCAGCGCTTGTCATTTCATTAAAGCGTTGCTAACGAGAGTTCAATTTAAAAATATCTCATCGATTCAGGTGCAGAATATTTTAGAAGTTATATATTTTATTTTAATTTTACGTTAGAATTTTCCGTTCAAGAGTTCCTACCCTTAACCAGCGTGTGTGTATGACAACACTTATTAAAGTTGAAGAAGCAAAAGTTGTATGCTAGGATCGTAGCAACTGGAAAGCCATACTCTCTGCCTACTCCGATGGGAGACAGGCGTGATGATATGTATGTATGTAATTTTCCGTTTCCCACCGAAACATATACCTGGGATAAAAAGTAACTTGTGGCACTCAGAGATAATATACCTTTCTAACGGTGAGATAATGTTGAATCCCGATTAGGTGGATCCAAGGGTTATTCCTACCAAACGTCACATAATCAAGAATATCACAAACCTTCAATTTTTACCTATTTTTATAAATACTATGGTACAGATAAATCTTTCAAGATGAATTCTATACCTATATACTTTACTATATTTTTAAGAAATAGACCAAGAGATGTTCAAAAATCAATAATAATACCAAATACGTGATTTATACAGTTTTGTGTACTTGTTTGTCCCTCTATATGTTGATGGTAAACTCAAACAGAGTTGAAAAGTTTCTCAGGAAACTTAATATGATAATGAATAAATACTTACGGGATTAATGTTAGTTTCTTCTGGCAAATAGATAGAAGCTATATATCGATATGGCGAAGTGAATGTGTGGACTCAGGATGGACTCCGTGAGAAATATCAGAATATACCAGAATACACCGGTCTTAATATTTATTATTACGAGTACGAGTATAATGACAAAGTGCAACTGCGGATACGGCCTTACGAAGACATTCCCAATACGTGACGTGTTATATTTTGAATGTTAATCGGGTCTTAGTATAATATTTTGGTGAAAGATTCATTCGAATCCGTTCAGCCATTTTTGGGTGAAACGAACACATTGATAGACAATAACTCCTATATTTTTTTTTTGTGTGTTGTATAGGGTTACTATGATATATTTCAATGGAAATTTTGGAAAATTATTCAATGTAGGTACCTACACAGAAAGTGTCTCTTTAGTTTTATTATATACTAGTTGACGGCCGCGGCTCTTTTCGACGAAGTTTTCCTGTTCCCGTTTCCCACAGGAACTTGTTCACGGGATAAAAGTAGCCTATGTGTTATTCTGATGTGTAAGCTATATCATTGTAAAGTTTTATCAAAATCCATTCAGTAGATTTTGCGTGAAAGAGTAACTAACATCCATACTTACAAAATTTCGCGTTTATAATACTAGTAGGACTAGTAAGATAAATTTGCATTCAAAAGAGAAGTAACAAACATCAATACTTACAAATATTAGCGTTTATAATATTAGTAGGATAGATTTGCATTCAAAAGAGGATGTAACTAGTTCATCTAAAATTAACTTACTGTAAATTTACAAACGTCGTTGAAACAACCGCGAGTCGGCCTGAATACGGATGAAATACATTTAACATCAATGCTAACTTAGGTGAACTTGTGATAGCTAAACATCTTCCTTTACAATATTATTACTTACGATTGGTATCTTGTTGTTGTTGTACAGGTAAAAGTACAGAATGATGATATAAGTTTAGTTATAAATACAAAGCTGGAGAGTTTGTTTCTTTGTTTGTTTGGTTGAATGCCCTAATCTTAAAAACTGCAAGTTTCAATTGTATTCATTTTGTGTTTAAAAGTCCATTTATCGAGGTAGACTATAAGCTATATATGATCACGTTACTACCCTGGACAGCGGAGCAGAAATTATAAATGTCAACAAATCTGGCAATTTATCATTATATTGTTATAAAAAAAGCAGTAAACGATGGGATTAAATAGCTGCGACGGGGGTTCAAAGTATGTCACGGCCAAAGCCAAGTGGATCAGCTGGTTACGAGATAAAGTATAATATGTAGTATTTTTTTATCGTTGTTCAGCATTCTATTTGTAATAAATGTTCTACATTATAAAATTGAAAAATTCCTTAAATCAAACTTTCCATTTCTAGGTTTCGATTTCGCTACGTGAACTTAATTTACTTTTACTGATTTCACAAGTGGTTTCAGGTAATTTCCCGCATAGAGACATAAAATTTGTTTTATCACATGTGAAATATTGTTCACAAAAGAAAGGGTTGGGAGGGTTCAAACATACCGCCTCTTGTGTTTGATTTAAATTTACTTTAATACTGCTTGACCCATCATTTGGTCCGAAATGCCCTTTGCTTTCATTTGGTTTTGATAAATAAATCACGACAAAAACATTACCTAATACTGAAATAGGATATAATAATATAAAATAAAACTTTTTCATTTTCGTGTTCTTATTCGTATTCAAATTGGCATGAATTACTAGTTACCTTTAAGCTGTTTGAAGTTTTGATAAGAAGTTAGCGATGGTATTGTATAATTCTAAATTATACACTTTTTTTTATAATTTTACACTCTCGTACGAGCCACGAGACGAGCTGCGAGAAAAACATGTTACATAATACTGTGTTAACACTCACGGCTCGAGGCTCGTCTCGCAGCTCGTCTCGTGGCTCGTCCGAGAATGTGAGTATCAAACGCAGTATGGGTGCATAATAGATGACATGCTTGACAATTTGTCAATGGCATTACTTTAGAAACCATAAACAACAATCTTTAGGACTTTGATTTTAATAATAACAGTGTATGCATTTCAAGTACTTCTAGCACACAGCACCGTTAATTTTGTACGTGGGAAGCCTGGTAATCTATCTGACAGGTTCTTCCTAGTTCAGATACCAGTCTCTCACAAAGATGTGTATTGTATAAAAAGTGTGTGTATACTTATGTTCACGCGTTAGAAGTATTACTGCTTTAGTCTGATAGGAGTACATCACATACACCACAACTCTTTGTTTATAACAGGAATGAAAAATTAGCCAGATAAAAACATCAAAAAAATGAAACTACTTTGAATGTAGTTATAAGTTGTCATGGAAGCACTTATCAGCTAACTTCATGGTGTCGGTTTTTCGTGACGGTCTGCGCGCGTATCGTAAAAAAGTCCTCTCATATTTTTCCCTAATGCGCCAAAAGAAGTATGTTTTAAAATAAAATAGAATTAATTGTATGTAACATTACATAGAATTAATTCTATTTTATTTAATCATTTTAACCTTTGTAGAAGAAAAATAAATAAATTTAAACAAATAAACATTTTCCTTGCTAATAATTTTAAGACGAAGCATATTATTTTCTTTAATCCTGGATAACGACGAGATAAATTTGTAGCTTATCTTTCACTGTACATTATCATTAGTACCTTAAAACCGTAAAATGTTTCCCAAAATACCTACCTTGTCTCTGTACTGTTTTTGTTGCATATCAATGACACGCTGTCCGTTGAAGACATCCATTGCCACGCGGATGACAGTATGAATGACACTTATTGCACGGGTCGCTCCAATATCTCCCGGTCTGCAGTTGAAGAAAGTCGTAACCAGCTTGTGTCTGAAATCGAGGCTACCCTCACAAAAGTTCAATTTAACCTTATCAAGACTCAAGTTTGTGCGTTTACCGCTAAAAATGCCCCTTTTACTGTAGTTCCTCAATTATAGCTCTTCATGTTCAATAGTATTGGGATCCTTGGCGTTGAGGTCTCTAGTGATGTCTAATATCTTACTTATTTAGAGGATAAGGCGAAGCTGACGTTTAAAAAGCTCGTAGTGCACAACAGGGCGCTGCAGTACCTACTGTACTGCGGAGCAAACACTGCTTCTCTATAAGTCGCACGTGCAGCCATACATGAAGCCTTTCTGTAACCTTTGAGCTGCTGCACCTGAATAAAAGCTTCGACCTTACGACTAGGTAGAAAGGCGTGAAATGAGGATTGACAACGATCCTCTACTAGCAGGCAGTGTCGAGACCCCTCGCGGCAGGAGAGACTTTAACTCCTTATGCGTGTTCTATTGCCTGTTCAACGGTCTGTGCTCTGAAGAATGTTTGATATTATGCCCACGGGTACTTTTCATCATAGCACCGCTCGCTATAGACAGTGTGTTTACCCTCACAGTTTGCGTCCAGAGTGCTCGCATGCGGTTAGATCCGATACGGGTTCTATCCCACGTAGGATTAGAATTTGGAATGAACTCCGTGCCTGGTTTTCCCGGACATCTACAGTATAAATTTCTTCAAAAGAGACGATAGAAGGTTTTAACAGGGTTGGCAAAGCGAGAGCCCATTATGAGGATCGTATGCTTTTCTGCCACTTCAGTGGTATAAAAAAACATTTCTTGAATATTTAGTATAATTTTGGAACATGGCCCTGTTTGATGAGTAAAGAACGATTCGGCGCGTAGTCCTGTCTAGCGATGCGACCCACATGCTTTCCTTCACGTCAATGATGGTACGGTTTTTCCGGTGAATCCTGCGAAGTGAGATCCTCTGTGGCCCACTAGGTAAATGGACGCTGGATCCAATCCAGCTGAAGACAACAAACAGTTTTTAAAGTAGAAGAGCAAGGGTGTATTTTGTACCACGTAATAGGTTGTGAGCCTATTTAATCGCGAAGCCTAGCGATCTGTCCTCTCTGACTCACTCTGACCCTGTCAGCGATACAGCTTGGATATAGTTAGTTTAGAACTATACATTTTAGATTATTTCATACATTCCTACAATAATTTTATACTTCATTTCTATCACAATAATCAACCTCCATGAATATTTATAAGTTTACTGTGTATCGTAAAACACACACGACCCGAATTAAAATTTTATCTCCTAGCGGTATGCATGATGGAGAAAATGATAATTATCAAATTATGTTGGTTCACTGTGGAGTGGAACATCGGAGTGACAGATTAAACCCCTTCCTAGCCTTGTATTTATGACGGCCTACAAAGTTATTTACGATGGTGACTCCGCATTATTTCGCGATCACAAGCTGTCAAACCTAAAAGCAAGTGGGTCAAGGAATTTGTCGCAGATACAACTCCACAACTTGCAAGTATGTGACATGTTACAGAATTTGCTGTGAAATGTATCTTGTGAACCTTATTACTATCAGGCCTACATGCTTCGGTTGAGGTTATTTACGAGTTAGGTTAAAACACAAACCTACATGTAAGCGTAAGCATTACAAATACCAACATTTCACCTTGTGCATTTTTGTCCCACGTAATAGGTGGTGAGCCCATTGCCGTGTTGAAATAGACAGATGCAGGTTGTGGCAAAATTTTGACAACAGGTAATACTGACAAAATATTTCAAGCTGCCTATAAGATCTTCAACTTAGCTTAACGACTGCCATATCACTGGCAACTAAGACCAATTGTTTAATGTGCCTTGCAAAGCACTGAATCGCTCGTAAACTAAAACACCACAAAACGGTTACCCATTCCTAACCAGTCATAGCGAATGTTGCTTAACGCAGTGATCGATTACAGAATATTGAGTCAGCGGGACCACGAGCGTAATATTTTAAAGTTATCTATAAATGAAGGCTTGCTTAAAATATAAGTAATAATTTGAATTGTTACCCAAAAATAAGCTTTACCACCCCGCGTTTTTTAAAGCCGATTTCTGTTTGCAATTATGTTTTATAAATAATCATTGCTCTGTCATTCTATATTATGTAAAGTTTGCATTACTATTAAAAACAACTCAACTGCATTATAGAAATCAACTTTAGCAACAACTAGAATTCACAGAATCTTTTGTCAATGCTGGTAGACCACTTTCTTTGCCGATTCTTGTTATCATGTTCACATTTTATTGGTAGAGCAAAAGTATTAAAAAAGACTTGTTTAATAGCCAAAAAACCAGCTCACAGCATAACTCGCAGAATAAATTAGAGTTCTCGCATAATCATCTGTTAAGTAAGCTCAACCAAAGTGTAAAAACTCGTTAAAATAGTGTTCGTGTCTTTTCTCTTCGTTGATAATTCAATTTCATTCTTAATCTACTTAGGCCCACTTGCGCGATCTTGTGTTAACATGTATAACTTTGGAGATATGGACTAACCCCGAGTAAAATCATTCATTTGTCTCGTATGACCCCGAGTTAAGGGTATACCTAGGCTTAAATCGCTAAAATTTTAACTTACCGATTTCTGAGGGTTAATGCGTCAAACGTTGGGTTAGCAGCTTACAGACAATGAAGTGGCACGTGACACATGCGTGCCATGGTGTCCTCAAAATGACACGCCGCGCACACATAATACGATAAAAATAAAATGCACTCGGCTGTCATGTTTCATTCATTCGTAAAAGAAAAAGTCTTATGTGGCAAACTGTAGTGTACAAGAGATAGACATACCTGTTTCATTCTTTGTTCAATCATAAATGTTTGGTTGGATGACATAGAGTGACATAAAATACTGGGTTAGTTAACCAGATGATATTTTTCTATGGTGCAAGACAGGATTAGGGTTAAAAAGTTAATCACTTAATTCCGAGTTAACTAACTCTATATTATTATTTATATAACCCCAGCATTCATGCAAGTGGGCCTTATTGGTTCGAAATGGTTGCTACTTGCCAGTTGCATTATTCAGACAGTTTTGTTTTTACACCGGCATCTGCAACGTAAGTACCTACGAATTGTACTATTCATAGAATAGATTTTGAATTACTACTCATTTATTTATCGTAGTAATACTTATTTGTTTTGTTTTTGTATTGCAAGAAAATATAAATGAAAAGAATTGTAAATGTCATTTGACTTTCGTCAATGTACACATTTATTATTATTTATTTATCAATCACATTTTATCAACGAAGGGATGAGAGAGGCATAATTTACGCCCACATTTTACCGTGTGTATTTGTGTCTCAAGTAACACGTAATGAATGCCATATTAATGGCAGCCAGGCTCAACATTAATAGCCTTTCCGAAGCACAGTAAAGCTCTTAAATGGAAATGCCACCAACAAACAATCACGCATCAGGACTGACCGCAGCGTAAGACGCTTAACGCAGTGATTGTTTACAGAACACTGAGCAAGTGGGTAGCTCCGCTTTTGCTGTAACAAAGACAAATCGTTGTGAATGTTGTTGGTACTTTTAAGCCAAAACGACTTTATTTCTCCTTATCTTAATAAAACCTATTTGGAACGGTGCTTTCGGCGAATAGGCGCTGCATAATCTAAATTAGACCATTAGTTTAATTTTATCACAAAACCTATCTAGCAATTTTAAGCTATTGCCTATTGAACTTATTTTCTAGTTTAGTTACTAAAAATATCTTCATTATTGAACTCCCACAATCACCCGGAGATTATTACAATATTTATTTCTTTTTGTGCTCTTAACTGAACAAAGTACAAAACAACAAGCGATATATATAGATTTATAGTTATTTTCATGGACTATAGGAGTGTTTGAATTACGTGGACCATCTCTCAATAGATGGGCTATCATGTTAAGTACTACTCCAATTTTACTTGACATTTTTTTTATATATTTCATGAGCTTATCCGAGGAATAGACAGACAGTGTGACACAACGTTTGATTATCCTCAACAAATTGCCTTTTCTCAGAAAATCAAATGTAAATATGTTAAAAATTTCTCAGTTTACGAATATTTCAATCATGATAATATATTCTAATGAGATACAGCCGACAAAATGCCATAACTCCGTTTTAAGGATTCCTCCTCTTTTGACAATATCGCAGCGCAATGTAACTGACAATGACAAATATATGCGTCTCAATGTAAATTACCTCGCCTTATTTTAACTTTAATGTTCCTTACATTATGGCAATAATTCCAAAAAGGAAGGTTAAGAATTTTTGTAAAGAATAATTGAGTCATTTGAAAGTTAATACTTAAATACTGTTTATGACAACATTTTTCAATTATTGTGTAGTGGTTTTAGTGGGTAGAAGTAATGTGATTCCACATAGCATTCATGTGATCCAACACGTAAAAAAAAAGAAATGGTTGATTATTATTATTCGCTTTTTTGAGTAAATACCTATATTGTTCTCAGTAGCGTATGCCGATGTTGTTAAGAACTTTAAGATGTGAACCTCTAACAGCCGTAGACTGGCATCACATGCCATTATTACTGTGTCAAATAGTTTTCTTAAAAGTATATAACTATTTATATATGTCCACTAAAACGATTTTGCGGGCACTGCTGGATTTAAATAAAGGCCCTTTGGCCAAGCTAGACACCTCATTTAAATAAGCGTTAGTCAA
Source organism: Thumatha senex (assembly GCA_948477245.1). NCBI lineage: Eukaryota > Metazoa > Arthropoda > Insecta > Lepidoptera > Erebidae > Thumatha > Thumatha senex. The sequence goes on along the minus strand of OX419731.1, from coordinate 8,342,847 downwards.
GTAGCAATCAATTATCACTCAAGAACTTTTTTAGCCTTAATCCTTGGTGATTTATTTAAACCAAGCTTACAATAGTCAAAGAAACAAACAAATTGCGTATTTTTTGATAAGCTCTTGGCAGAGCGGAATGTACAAATGCGTCTGTCAACTGCCAGATTATAACGACAGCTAAAACTCCTCTGAATTTGTTGACGATATAGCACTGTTTAGACATTGACAGGTTTTTAATGATGGTCTCAGTGTTCTGTAAACGATCACTGAGTTACGCAACTTTCACTATGGCTGGTCCTCGGATGGGTGACCACTTTGTGGCATTTACATTTGCGAGCGTTTCCGTGCTTCGGAAGGCACGTTAAGCCGTTGGTCCCGGTTGCCAGTAAAATGGCAGTCGTTAAGCCTAGTTGAAGGCCTTATGGGCGGCTTGAAAATTTCAACAGCAGGTAGCCACAACCTGCGTCTGTCTATTTCAACACGGCAATGGGCTCACCACCTATTACGTGGGACAGGAATCCATACGGTGAAAAGTGGGCATATAATATGCCTCTGCCACCCCTTCGGGGATAAGGCGTGATGGATATTTATTTATTTTATTTAAATAATATAAGAATCGTGAGTTTTATCTTCCTGTTTAAGGTAAATTTTACCTAAGGGATATTTAGGCTCTGGTAGAAAAATACTAGCCAACAACGGTCATCGTTTGGGTTATATAAGAGACATATCACTTACGCGTGCAGCAATTGCTGCCAAAAAAGGTTCCTCCTCCGAATGTTCTCCTTTTTAAGGTTTGTTTGAGTTATGTGTATGAAACATCGTAAATAACTAAAAGACAAGATTTTTTATCGCTTAAGATAACGAAGCCACAAGAACATTTTTGGACTGTTACGACTATTGTGTATCTTAATAGCTAATGCCATATATTCTTTTACTTATACGTACTGATGAAATGCAAATGGCCAAGGCAAAGAGAATGTATTTTTTTTTAATGTTACAGATATTACTATGTGATCCTTAATTATAAATGGCTTTCTTCTGTATCTTTCTTGTAAAAAATGAGACAGTATTCAATTTAACCTAAATTAAATTTACAACATCCTTAACTAGAGTCAAGGTGCATGTACCACATGCACCTTGCTTGCATCATTGCTTTCATTTTGGATATTATATACCTTTTATGTTATCAATATTTTACTTAATTATAATGGTGGCAAATAAATCAACGGCCCTCCTCCTCCTCCGGTATTTGAACAATGGCAACAATAACTACTGTATTGAACGCAACTCGACCTCTCAGCACTAAACATATGGATACTATCTGTGATGGAAAGAGGTTTTATTTATTTACTGCTAAGAGTTCTGCACATTCCTATATGCCCTGATATATAAAGGAGAAGGCAGGAGCAAAGTATAAGTCCACACGAAAAGAAAAATAACGCATCAAATTTTTTAAATAAAATAGTGTACGTAATATTCATTTATTTAGACTTATTTAAAAACCATGTAAAAAACCTTGTTTGGAAAATATGTTTTAATTAAAAATAATGCAAAATTGATCATCACTCGTAAAGGGATTTCTTGAAAATGTTGGCGCAATTTGTACAATAAATCCTTATAGAAATACATTCTTCACATAAATAACATCGTTGCACACTATCAGGCGCTCGCTAATATGAAAGACCCTGAAACAAAAAGCGTATTGACAAGTAACTGTATGTCGTTAAACTCTGGAGTAATTTGCCACCTATAGGATTAAAATTAGGCACTGCGTATTCAAGCTGTGACCCGAGTCCAGACATTACACCGGTTGTCCCATAAATCGTCAACTCACGCAACGCACATTGGCAAATTGAGTTGCAATACATATATTATACTAGCTTATCCCCTATGACTATATTTTGAAACGCTCGTGGCCTAGCGGTCTCAGTGTTCTGTAAACGATCACTGAGTTACGCAACTTTCACTATGGCTGGTCCTCGGATGGGTGACCACTTTGTGGCATTTACATTTGCGAGCGTTTCCGTGCTTCGGAAGGCACGTTAAGCCGTTGGTCCCGGTTGCCAGTAAAATGGCAGTCGTTAAGCCTGGTTGAAGGCCTTAAGGCGGCTTGAAAACTTCAGCAGCAGGTAGCCACAACTTGCGTCTGTCTATTTCAACACGGCAATGGGCTCACCACCTATTACGTAGGACAGGAATCCACACGGTGAAAAGTGGGCATATAATATGCCTCTGCCACCCCTTCGGGGATAAGGCGTGATGGATATTTATTTATATTTATTTACTATATTTTAAATTTAACTGTACCCGTTTCTCTCAGGAACCTGTTCAAGGGATATAAAAGAAGATATGTGTTAATTCCAAGATGCCAGTTATCTGTTCATCAAATTTCGAATAAAATGATTTTGGGGTGATAGCTTGATTGATTGGGTAGTAAACATTAAAACATAAAAACAGAGTACAATTAAAAAAAAATGTTGATACAAACCTTGCCCTGACAAAAATTAACTTAATAAAATAATTTGGTGAAGTTCGAAAGTTATGCGTCATTCGTCCTTGATTCGTATTTAAAAATATAGGAAAGTAAACGAACCTCTTCTGAGTACCGCTAGAGGACACTCTCGGCTCCACCCGGATTTTGAAGTTTTCCCGTAGTCTTTTCCTACAGAAAACTGTACACCGTGTAAAAAAATGCCACCCACATACTTTTACCTTTTAGCTTTTATATCTCGTAGTAGTACTTATTAAAAATAAATATCGTTTATGTTATAAATATTCCACAGCAATGGGTGAGCCTCACACCTCGTACGTGGGATAAAAATGCATACGGTGAAATGTTTGCGTATAGTCAGCCTTTGCTTACCCCTTCGGGGATAAAGGCGTGGCATATATATGTATATTTACGGTAATAATAAGTACTCCATCCTCATCAAAATAATAACTTTATTGTTAAGATAATAATAGCAAACATAGTTAAATTGTTCACCGAACCTTTGTAGGTAGTTGTATCGAACAATGCAATATCGGCCTCCGCAGTAGTCGCTGACATTAATCAGGATTAAAGGTTACGTGCCGGCATTAAACATCGGAGGCTGTGTTCTTAATACTGTCAAACAGTGGACTGCAAAGATTAAGTTGTATACCGCAGATTTATTTATATTCATTGCGTTTAAATTCATCATTTCATGGCCTCTTCAGTCGACCTTCAGGCATTAGTCACTAATATAAAAGAAGAGTGTGAAAGTAAGGGTCTTCGCTTGAATGCGAGTAAAACTAAGGTTCTCGTATTTGAACGAGATGACTTAAAAACTAAATGCGAGATTTGGGTAAACCACTGTGTATTTAGCGTGGACGGAAGATGTGATTCTGATGTAGAACGGCGAGTAGGTGCCGAAAACGGTTAACGTAAAACGTTAACCGTAAACTTTCACATTTATAATATTTTTTTATTTTTAAAATAAAAAGAATATAAAAATAAAGTTTGTAAGTATGGATGTTTGTTACTCTTTCACGCAAAATCTACTGAGTAGATTCTGATGAACCTTTACAATAATATAGCTTACATATCAGAATAAAATATAGGCTACTTTTTATCCCGGGAACAAGTTCCTGTGGGAAACGGGGACGGAAAAACTTCACCACGCTTGTGAAGCCGCGGGCATCAACAAGTTATGAAATAAAGTGATAGGATTTTTGTCATACCGTAGAGAAGATCCTAGCCGTTCCTTAGCTGTTGCATACAGCTAAAGATCGGCTAGCATCTTCTCTGAAAAATTTGATTCATAAACGTTTTTAAATTGAATTGAAAATGAAATTAAAAAGTGACAGCTAGTAAAGAGGTTAAACTCTTTTCTATCACATGCCCTATTAGTAAGCATCCCGTTACGCACCGAATTTGTCACTAGACAACATTCGCAACGTGCTTGTTCTGAATTCACATTTTTATTAAAATAATCTCACAAAATAAGTTTCAGAAAAAAGAAACGATTGTCGAATACTAATGTACTGCAAATGAGGAAAAGAACTGTAAAACATTGTTCATTGAAAAGAACTTATGTTTCTGAAAATCTGTTAAGTAAAATGTATATTCGCAAATGCACATACACATTTTACATATATTGTTGATCAGATGATTCATAACAATAAAACAATAGTTATAAAATAGATTTTGGTCAGCATCTAATGATCAGCTATGAGTGAGTTTAATTTATCTTGCTAGATTTAGCATAATACAGCGCCCAAACCCATAATGATGCAATGCGACTGAAACGTCGGTGCAAGTGAGTTAATATTATTTCACGTAAAGCTCCGAGTAATATAAAAAGTATAGTATAATCATAATATTTTGATAGTTACGAGTATGTTATTAAATATATATTTATGTAATAAAAAAATTAGACCAATGTAGATCATTTTAGAGGAATGTAAAAAAAAATGTAGACCAATGTAGATCATTTTAGAGGAATACTCATCACACATTTCTGAACATTATGTCACGGCCACACCATATCTTTAGTCCTTCTCCTCGCCTAAAAGAAAATTCGGGACTTCTTTTTTTTCTTCATCTGAGTGAATTCCCAGTCCAAACGCTACCTGGAAATTTATCAAATTTGTAGAAACATTCTTGCAATAAGTTTTGAATTTTCTTTATCCAATTTATTTCTGTAAGTAAGCATATTACTTAGTTAATTCTGACAAAATTCCGTTAGTGACGCTTCAATTAATTAATACTCTGCCATAATTAGTTTTGTAAGTATAAATTAGAACTTAATACTTTTCAGTAAACTAAGTAAGATTATTAAAACTCAACTGTATTTGATTGAATTTAATCTACATAACTTAACCTTTTTAACACTTTTTAGAAGTCCTTTTTTTAATAGTTTCTTTAAATTGGCCGTCTAACCATCATTAAAGGTATGCGGTGCAACATTTATATTATTTGTAATTTGTCTATCTTGATGCTGTATCTCTGGCGGGATAGTCAGAGAGCCACGCTTTGCGATCCATGCATACTTATTTTGTTTCCTGTAGATTCATTAATCGATTCGTAACTATGCACATTTGGGTATTCGAGTACAAAGACCTGTCATACTTTTTCATTTTATTTCTGGACATATAATCTAGTTGGACTTTTCTTTATTTGATAGTTTTTACAGTTGATATATTTATACTTGGAAGTATATTGGATTAGACGTTTCTGAAGTTGACTATTAATAGCCGATTATATTTTTTTAAGTTGTGCAAGTACATATGTTAATCTACGTAATGCTTTTGTTTTTAAGCGTTCATAGCCTAGATTTTTTTTATACCACTGGGTTGGCAGACAAGCATATGATTAAAAGGGGTCACCGTAGCCTATGGACGTTTACAAAACCAAAGGATCTGTGATCTGTAAACGGTCACTACGTTAAACATCTTACACTACGATTAGTGTTGAGATAAGCGCCTTCTTGTGGCATCTTCATTTACGAGCATTTCGATGGCTTGTAATAAATTACTTTATAGGCTGTCTACTCGTGACCACGGCTATTGCAATATAGCCGAAACGTCGAGAGGTGAGAAAAAGTTAAAATATTACGCAAAAAAGACTCGAATAATATAAAATGCACGAGTAGGCTAGCTACTCGTGATCACGGCTATTTCAATATAACCGAAATGTCGAGAGGTGAAAAAAGTTACATTATTACGTAAAAAAAGACTCGAATATTATAAAATGCATAGTACGAGTAGAAGCCGTGTAAGTTAACAATATTACTTCCATACAACCGGTTACCCTTATTTTACCACCTTAGGGTTGAAATTTCTAAAAACCCTTTCTTAGTGGGTGATTACTATTTAAGAGTGGCTCACCTTAAAAACTTTAAGTCTGTTAGTCCAAGGACTTCGGCTAGATGTTGATTATAATAAAGTTTCCCAGTATCTGTACCAATAAAAGGACATGTCTTTTTTATACCTATATAGGAAAAAAATTGCAAAAATGTGTTTATTTATCTGTAATCAGGAATCGGTACATAATTTCATATCTCTAACTTTGAAAATGACAAACTTTCATACAACTGTTTACTCCTAATTTTAGTCCCTTTATTTACTCCCAAAGGGGTGGAATTTTCAAAAATCCTTACATAGTGAGTGCCTACATTAGAAGGATAGTTTACCCTAAAAATTTCAAGTTTCTATGTGTAAGGGTTTGGGCTGGGCGTTGATAGATGAGTAAGTCACACGTAATTTTATTAATATAGATGTATGATTTTGTATTTAAAATGTACAATATTCTATTCAAGGACAAAAAATGCTGGGTATGTTAATAATTTGTCATACCTATTTTTATATTTCATGAAAGCTACCGTTGAGAGTCACTGTAAGCTTTTCCGGCTATGGTGAGCCCTTTTGATCTTTCGACATCGCTTTTACTTGGGATTTAAGGATATTGAGATATGTTTGTTTGTAAGATATTTACTAGAAGTTTCTATCGTCACATCGCTGTTAGAGGTTTTATAATAGGTTCAATATCTTATATTTAAATATGTATTCGTCCATGGTATGGATTCAAATATACAATAGGATTACTAATATTTTATTGTATTACATACAGAGACAGATGTCTCAATATAGTTATTAACTTAGAATATATTCTTCCGACCTGTTATGTTGAATTTGTAAAATGTTAAACTCAAAGAATCGTAACATGATTGTGTGCTCTTTGTGTTACGTATGCTATAGCCTGTAGTGAGCACTATCTCACTAGAAACACCTCTGCTGGAATGCTACTTTAGTTTTATAAATAAATAGTTAAAAAGCTCAGTTGATTGAAGCTACCTATCTGCTTCAGTTGTTGCAAGTTGCAAGCTAATAAAAGAACCAGCTGTTGCGGCTACATTTTAATAAAGGACCTTGTATTAGGTATGGAGCACTCGCAGCGTCGCCAACTCACTGATTTGTAAGCGATAACTATAGACCATTCTAACGGCGCTTACAATATATCATACACTATTTAAAATATTTAAAGTGACCACCGGTTTGAAACGCGACCCACTTGAGAAGAACCGCAAGAAACTTAGAAAAGGTTTTTATTGATGGCCTATCTACAATTTAATATTATTTCACTTTGCCAGCAGATCATTTTTGATGGATTACGCATTTCTTTTCACGAGCGTCTCTGTTACACGTAACATAATAGTCGATATGTCAAGTTGAAGGTCTTATGAACGACTTGAAGAATTTCAAGAGCAGCTCGCCACAACCTGCCCCTGTCCAGTTCAACACGGCAAGATTGCTCACTCCTTGTTACGTAGGACAAAAATGAATGCCGTGAAATGTGGACATATAGTATGCCTCTGCCATCCCTCTACTTCGGGGATAAAGACGCGATAGATAGGTACTATTGTATTAGGCAATTAAATTTTCAGGTCACAAATTGATACTCATGACTAACAATTTATATTTACTGCCCAATTAATTATAGTCGAATACCTACGTAGAGTTATTTCACTCTTTTTCTTAGAAATAACTAAATAACTTTAAAAAAAAATTTCATCTTCAAGCGAGGCTCGGATCGAGGCTGTAATTAATACCACTTTGAATTTGATATAGTTGGCATATTAATTGCTTAACAAGAATTATTTTAATAAATTTGGAGTATAGATTTACATTTTAGATGTTCCCAGCAACAAATTCAATCCCTTGTTACCGAAATATTTGAAAATGAGTATTGATATTACGTAGGTTTTACTATTATTGATCATTTTAAAAAACTATTTATCAATGTAGTATAATAGTTTTGTCTTATTTTGAAGTGTTTATTTTTAAACTTTCTAACTGAAATCCTATTTCAACTCAGTGAGAATCATGTAAAATCTCAAAGACATCTCAAAGTTCAAACGTATCTACGCGACGTATTAGAAGTTTAATTACCCTCATTCCAAAGTTGTTCCAAACAAGCTGGAAATCGTTGTAGGGTGCTAATGTAAGGCTAACCACAATTCAACATATTGGAGTAACACTTAATATCGTTTACAATTTTGTTTTTTCATTAAAAAATTTAACTAATTAAACTTTGTGAACTTTATATTACGTATTTTGTGCAATTTATCTTTAGTCCTACGGTTTTTGTGTACCGTAACAGATGTTTCGTTTTCTCTATATATATTACTAGCTGTCCCGCCCGGCTTCGCCCGTGACATACTTCGAATCCTGTGGCACCCATCCCGTCGTTTATTAATTTCACAATAATGTATAAACATTTTCCAAATTTCTTGATTATTTCTCCGCTGTCCAGAGGGCCAAGTCTACTATTTCAATCGCGTCAGTAAAGAATATTAATCGTCGCTCAGTAGCCACTGGTTCAATTTTGACTTTTGTTCGTAGTCTACTATCACAATAACACGCCGTTAAAATGGTCTATGCAAAATAAAGATATTTTTATTTTATATTTTTATTTTAAATCGTACTTCAATAGACTTATATCGGTCGGCCGATGATTTCTACTAATACGTACCGCGCTAGTGGCCGCTAGTCAGTAGTCTAGCATTTTTGATAGTATACTAACATTTTGACAGCTAAAACAGCGATTCTGGTTCTATTCTACAGCTTGTCAATAGTAGACTCGGCCCCCAGTACCTACGCCGCCCGGTCGAATTATGGTTACACGAAATTAATTTCTATGCGCAAAATTTTGATTTCGTCGTATCTACTAAGATATTTATTTAATTTTCAAGGTGTAAAGCGATAAAATAATCTTCATGAAATGCTGAAGCCAACTAACATATTAAAAATGATAAGGATTAATAACGTATTTGTGTAAATAGCCTTCAAATTACTTCTCTATTATTGCTGGTTTTTTAAGGTATTAAAATAGATATAGTATGTTTTCCTTAAGAGATAGACATATACCGTCGCGGACTGTTTTGCAGACTTACATTACATACACAATTTCACCCTACATTATTTTGTTATACCTCTAAGGGTTTAGGCAGCGTTTTCGATTAAAGCTCCCAGACGGCTCATTTTTTCCGACATCCCCAATAAATATCGTCATAATTTTGTCAATGTATACAAAATCTTAACAAATTATGCATAAAAACCTTCTATAAGAATCACTCTAACTATTATAAAAAAACCGCATCGTAATTTGTTGCGTAGTTTTAAAGATCTATGCATACATAGGGACAGACAGCGAAAAGTGACTTTGTTTTATAATATGTAGTGATATATCGAAATCCCAACAATTACGCTTCCTCGTGCTCAAACAAGCACTGGTTGAGGAATGGGAAGGTATTCCTCAGCACTGTATCTGGAATCTCTATCAATATTCTCATTTCAAATATTCTCAGTGAAATGTAATATATTCGATTAAATTCCATCTGGTTGCACCTATTGAGACCGAAGTCGCTGTGTTTGTTTATAAGAATAAAATCATTGATGTCTCGAAATCTGTAAAAATAATGGAAAAAATGAAAAGTTATTGATTATTCTCTAGAGAAACTTTTCAGACACTGAAATAACTGATTTATGAACTGCGTCATGGTGTGCATTACGCAGTTCATATTTAAACGAGCAGTGTTTGATATGATAAAGGGCGCTGTATATACAGACTTACAATTTTTATTTAATAAAAAAAAATCCTAATTCAGCAATAATATCTATATTTACCAATAACTAATATACTATGAATCAAGATTACATGAATATGGTGCGGTGGATATATGGAGTCACGTGGATGGACCGCGTGAGTAACTCTCGCATCCGCGGCAGCCTTCACGTCAGTGACATTGCAGATAAGTTGCTAGATTGTCGCCTTCGCTGGTATGCTACGTGGGGAACAAATGTCTGGCCAAGCTGTCCTCTCTGGGTCCCGCTAACAGGGGAGGACCGAAGAAGTTAGCTGCTTTGATGTCATAACGGATGACATGCGTGCTAGTGATCTCACTACTAGGAATATCGACAACCGTGTGAACTGGGGGAGAGAAAGCAGGAAAGCTTGCATCGCGAGACACAACTGGGGCAGACGCTCGGATGATGATGATGATAAATATCATGAATACATACAGTTTTAAATCTTAATTTAACTTATCTTCAATAGAATTTTTATCTTTATGTCGTAACAAGTATCGTATAATGTTGTACAAAAACGATTCGTCAAATATACACATGAAATATTTTCTTCGGCACTGCTTAGGAAACATTTTTCCATATTGGTATGCTTCGTTGAAGACCATGTATGCGGACTTATTCTCGTCGCTAGGTCTTAATCTGCAACAAATAAAAAATATATTTAAGTAGTTTTCTAGCTGTCACTTAACGTCTTTAAGCTACAGTAGAGCTGCGTACCAGCACAGATAATAGTACCAGCGTCTTCTGGTTAAAAAACGCACTAGACGCGTTACCACTACACCAGCGATACCTAATCTTTCTTTCGTGTAACTTTGCTAAGCGCCGGTAGATGGCGTCTTACGTCGCCTTAAGACGGAAAGAGGTGAGTCAATTCGTCAGTTTTGAGTAGTAAGGCGACTGGTGCGTTTAACCAGAAGACACTGGTTCGAGTCCAGCTCCAGACTGAGCAATTTTTTCACTTTTAAAATAGATAGCAGAGTATTTTTTTTCAATATGTTTATGATAGAGTCGGCGGTGTGAACGTAACTCATCTGGTTTGGCAAACCTTCAGTGGCTAAAGTCCACGGTACGTTCGACCAGTTTGACAACATAATGCTTGTCTGCCACCTCAGTATTATAAAACTATTACATAACTGGTTTGGATACTGGAAAGCTATAAACACCACTGAAAAGTGCTAATACAAACCAAAAAGAGCCAATAATAGGATCGACAAAGCATCGTAAAAGAAGCACGACTGGCGATTCATAACGCAGTGCTAGTGTCGACGTTGCTTTACGGTAGCGAAACCTGGGTATATTAGCAGATGCATGAAAGTAAATTGAATGCTGTTGAGATGCGATCACTTCGAAAATTGTGCGGCGTAACTTTGGCCGACCGAATACGTAACAAAGTGATACGCAATATGGCAGGTTTTTTATAAAAGTGTCAGTGTTAAACTGGAAAAGGGCATGCTCCATTGGTTTGGACACGTCCAACGAATAAGTGAGGACCGATTGAAGAAATAGAATTGAAGAATATATATTGTGCGAAAGTAGAGGGTAGGCCAAGACTTAAATGAAGACCACGTGCGCAGAATGCTCAAAAACGGAAAACTCAAAAGTACTCAGATACCCAGACGTGCGTGTATGAAGCGATTGATGAATCTTGAAGAAGCGAAAGAAGTATGCATAGATCGCGAAGCCTGGCGATCTGTCTTCTCTGACTACCCCGTCATGGATACAGCGTGAAGATAGATTAGTTTAGTTTTAGTATATATATCACTACATGACCCGCCCGGCTTCGCCCGTGACATACTTCGAACCCCGTGGCACCCATTTAAACCCGTCGTTTATTAATTTTACAATAATGTGCAAACATTTTTCATAATTACTTGATTACTTCTACGCTCTCCAGTGCCTAACGCCCGCACGGCCAGGTCGAATTATAGTGCTCGAAATTATTTTTTTTGCGCATTTTATTGATATTGCCATATCTCCTAAGATACACATTTAATTTGCAAGGGACAAAATAATCTTCATAAAATGCTGAAGCCAACTAACTTATTAAAAATGATAAGGATTAATAAATGTATCTGTGTAAATAGCCTTTAAATTACCGCTTTATAATTAGTGGTTTTATAAAGTATCAAATTGGACATAGTTTGTTATCCTTAAGGGATCAATATATACCGTCGCGGACTTTTTTGTAGACCTACTCGTATATTATATACACAATTCCACGATACATTATTTTGATATATCTCAAAGGGTTTTGGCAAAATTTTCGTTAAAAGCTCCCAGACGGCTCATTTTTTCGACGCCCCCAACATATATCGTTATAATTAAGTTAATGTATACAAAAACTTAACAAATTGTACATAAAAACCTTCTCTAGGAATCACTTTAACTATTAAAAAAACTGCATTGAAATTCGTCGCGTAGTTTTAAAGATTTAAGCATACATAGGGACAGACAGCGAAAAACGACATTGTTTTATAATATACTAGCTGTCGCAACCGGCTTCGCCCGTGACATACTTCGAACCCCGTGGCACCCACTTAATCCCGTTGTTTATTAATTTCACGATAATGTATAAACATTTTCCAAATCCATTGATTACTTCTCCGCTTTCCAGTACCTACTCCTATTCCCGCACGGCCCGGACCAATTATGGTTACACAAAATTAATTTATTTGCGCTTTATTTTGAATTTGTGATAACTTGTAAGATATTCATTTAATTTGCAAGGTGTTAAGGGACAAATAATCTTCATGAAATGCTGAAGCCAACTAACGTAGTAAAAATGATAAGGATCAAAGCATATTTGTGTAAATAGCCTTCAAATTACCGCTTTAATTTTTTTTTTAAATATTGTTTCAAATATTGTTGGGACAACTCACACAACGCCATTTGATTCCAAACTAAGCAGAACTTGTACTATGGTCACCAGATAACTGATAAACATACTTATATATTTCTAAATACATACATATTATAGATAAATAAACCACCGTGCTCATCACACAAAGTTTTATCCTGGGTGGGAATCGAACCCACGACCTCTTGCGTAGTAGTCGGAATTGATGGTTTTTTAAAGTATTAAAATGAATATAGTATGTTATTCTTAAGAGATAGACATATATCGTTGCAGACTTTTTTGTAGACCTACATAATAGCACCATGCATTATTTTGTTATATCTCAAAGGGTTTAGGCTGCGTTTTTGTTGAAAGCTCCTAGACAGCTTTTTTTTTCCCCCAACAAATATTGTTATAATTTGGTCAATGTAAACAAAAACTTAACAAATTGTACATAAAAACCTTCCGTAAGAATCAATCTTACTATTTTAAAAAAACCGCAACATTACGATGCGGTTTTTTTAAATAGTAAGAGTGATCGTTCGATCGTTTCGTAATTTTTTAAGATCTAAGCATACATAGGGACAGGCAACGAAAAGCGACTTTGTGTGAGTGATCTAGATCTAAATATAGATATGTGTGTCAGTTGTCTGGTATCCCATAGTACAAACTTTTAGCTTAGTTTGGGCTAGATGGCGCTGTGTAGAAGTATCCCACAATATTTATTAGATATTATAAAAAATTGCCTAACTTGTTGATATTTATGAATACTGCTTCGCTTTTCGGGGTTGTAGCGTTATGATATATGGCCTATAGCCTTCCTCGATAATTGGGCTAATCAATACAATTTTCTGTTTCAATTTAATCCAGTATTTACTGAGCTTAGCGCGTTCAACAAAACAAACTCTAAAGCATAATATTTTAGTATAGTAATAATATATATTATGAAACTTTATTTTTTTTTACTAATTTATGTAACGCTTACTTTAAATCGAGGGAAAAATGAGGATATATAATTATAATTCTAAACAAGGTACTGTCTAACATTTTCATGCTATAAATGTTAAACATCCTTATGTTTTGGATATTTTTTTAAAGCAATTATTATGCTAAATTTCTCACAAATTTTTATTAAAGCGATAAATGACTATTCGATTCGAGACGGGGATTGAACCCGTGACCTTTGCCTAACCAGGGCAATGTTCTAGCCACTGAACTACCCGAACCGTATCGAATCCAGTTGTATTTCTTCACTATGTTTTAATCGTGTAGTAGTTATTATTTTTCTTCTTTTTATTATTTTAAGTTCATGGTTTTCAAATTGTGTGAACATTCAGGCAAAAATGTTTACAGAATATCATCAATAACAAATGAAAAAAATGCGTATACAATAATACTGGAATCATTATTTCAGTACTATTGCATACGCATTGGTATTGTATTGGGTATGTCAGCAGATGCATGAAAGTAAATTGAATGCTGTGGAGATGCGATCACTTCGAAAATTGTGCGGCGTTACCTTGGCGGACCGAATACGTAACGAAGTGAAACGCAATATGGCAGGTTTGAATGAAAGTGTCAGCGTTAAGCTGGAAAAGGGCGTGCTCCGTTGGTTTGGACACGTCCAACGAATGAGTGAGGAACGATTGACGAAGAATATATATTGTGCGAAAGCAGAGGGTAGAAGAGGTCAGGGTACGCCGAGACTTACAAATGAAGACCACGTGAGCAGATTGCTCAAAAACGGAAAGGTCAAAAGTACTCGGATACCCAGACGTGCGTGTATGAAGCGATTTATGAATCTTGAAGTAGCGAAAGAAGTATGCATGGATCGCGAAGCCTGGCGATCTGTCCTCTCTGACTACCCCGTCAGGGATACAGCGTGAAGATAGTTAGTAAGTTAGTTAGTATTATTTCAGTACTACAGCGTAGTCCTCAAATATTTAAAATCTAAATGGATCTCCGTCTGTTAAGTTTCCTAATAATAAAGAACCGGCTCAAAAATGTAATGAAACATTTTTATTGTGAACGAAAACACCTAAAAGCTAGAAAGTTGAGAAAGACCAAAAAAGTATATAAATGAAGTAATTTGCGATGATGGTACCAAAATACGCTTTAGCAACAATGAAAGTGCTTGTATTTAGATAGTAAACTTCTTTATTTATGCTTAATGGGCTCTCCACTCCCACTGCTACCGTAATTTTATCTAATGAAATAAGAAATACTTTGGCAGTATGCAAAATAATTGTTTTGTTTTAATACTTCTTGCAAGAAGTTGTAAGAAATAACAACATTGTTTTTAAATACGTTAATCGTTATGCTCACCTACATACACACTTATTTGACAAATTGCTTTTTGTAATGTATGGTAAAACAAAAAAGTTTTAGTGAACCAGAAAAATAAATAATTCTCTAATGTATTTGAAAATACATTAGAGATTTTGTATTTGGCTTGAAAATTTCAACAGCAGGTAGCCACAACCTGCGTCTGTCTATTTCAACACGGCAATGGGCTCACCACCTATTACGTGGGACAGGAATCCACACGGTGAAAAGTGGGCATATAATATGCCTCTGCCACCCCTTCGGGGATAAGGCGTGATGGATATTTATTTTATTTTATGTATTTTATTGATGAAATATTGGTAGAATAAATTCAATTGTATTTTTTTTTCGCAATATAAATAAACAAATTATGCAACCAAATTCGTATTTAATTATACTTAACAGCTTTGTTACGGAAGTCAACGCAGTGAGGTAAGAATCTAATACATTAGTCAAAGTGATCAGTTTTCTTTATATGCCAAACAAGTCTTACGTCAAAAACATGATATTGTTGCCGTTGATACGTAGTCACTCATTAATGATATTGTTAAATTCTCTTGGCAAATAAGAATAGGATCACAGACAGTGGCAAAAGAATATAAAATAAATCGAGGCAAATAACATTTACGATGAATGAAAATAAAAAAGCAAATACAGGCAGTGAGAAAAGTAGATAAACTAAGTGCAATAACTAACTACAATCGGAGCAATTAACTTTCACGACAGATGAAAATATAAATTTAACAATAACCCTTATATAAATATAACTTGGCCCAAGAATGAGTTTCCTTTCACTTTCTTCTACTTACCTACCTGGATGCTATGCGCAAATTCTGATAAAACATAGTAATGCTCTGGGTCATTGTCAAAGCCCATGAGATAAATGAACCTCAGATTTTTGTGAAGGCATCCATGAAATGGTGTGACACGTTGACTTCTGGGCAAAATTTTGTGAAAACAATAGTGGAAAAGGGGAAACTTGAAACAGATCCATACCTGTTTCTAATTTTCTGTTTTATTATTATACCTATAGCAAAATGCTGTTTGTAACAATTTTAAAGTATATATGTATCAATGATACTTTTAAATTGCAATATTTACAAACATTGTTGTTAAGTAGTACGCCAGGTTCGTAATTGATATATTCTATGTATGTTTAAATAGAAGGCGCCGGTACTGATTCTTAAAAGTCAGTTGCTTGTAGTACTAAAGTACATATATCAGATACATAATTTATTATGCTAAAACATTTTTTTAAAACACACAGTACCCTATAAAGTCGGTATGGAATGTTAACGTTGTGTACCGACGAAACATAAAAAGTTAATTTTTATCACTTTAATTACCTTATTAACACTGTATTCATTACATAATAAACTATATACTAGGTTAAAAAAATATCCTAATACATTGTTTTTAAATTTATGTTCCGTACCAGTTGAGTATGTTTTGGTATCGACCTATTTCATCGTAACATTTAGTTATTTATCGATAACAGCAAAATGTTATCTGGGTAAGAAATAGAACAATTTGAGTTATCATGAAATAGTGAATTTCCAAAAACAAAGGAAGGTTTGGAACGTGTGATGCTAAGTTTATTATGATTAATTAGGTAAATTTTTTTCTATCTATTCTTCAATTTTGATTTTTTTTTACCACACGTACAAAATAATATTTATCTGAATAACAGATATAATTCAGACAACACATCTAAGAAATTGAGTTCAAACTTTAATGAAATTCGTGTCAAATCATATTGGTGCTAATTCTGTTGTTAAGACCACTAAACTAAATTTCTCTAAAATTTTCTTATTTTTATTAAGAGATTGCCAAATGCTATTCTGTTATTAAGTCGAACTAAAGTTGGTGATATCATAAATAGCACTTATTTGTATCTGATATCACTAAAATTCATTTCATGTGATTAAATTGAACAAGATGTGAAAAATGTACATAGACAGTAGAATGTAAATACATGCCGCCTTAAATTGGTGATTGAACAGCCTATGTATATTTTTCACTTTATAACGTTTTACACGTTTTCACGTTTCAAACGGTTACTAAAATTAATAAACGTCCCACTAAAATTAGACTTTTCACTAAAATTAGACGTCACCTTGTAACACTTCTGAGTGTCGGTTACAAATTCATAAGATTGGATTTACTAACCGTATTTCTGTATACATCCCTTTTGTGGAAACAAACGCAATTTTCACAATACTTTAGTTATAACTCTAAACATAATGGTCTAATTATTTAATATGTTAAAACATTTCATTCTGTTTGTTTTTGTTTTGAACGACATGAGTTTGACGTTGTCAAAACTGTCACGGTCATTTCGAGTCTTTGGGCGCGTTCTAGAATTAACGCGTGCTGTCTATGGTGTCTTTCAGTTTGGTGCTGGACATCGAACTTAGATAGATTAGCTGTCCTGACTCACATCCACACATAATGTATTGCGTGCGGTGTGACAAACAGGAATAGTAAGGTTTTTATGTTGGTTTAATTTATTCTGCCAATGTTTTGTCAAGGCTGTATAAGGCCGTATGACTTTAGCCTGCCGTTATCGAGCGAAAGAAAAGAAAGGAGCTTGGTTTTTTTAAATGCCTGGTCATGGTGATTTAATTCGGATTAATATCCAAATAGTCTTCATAGCAAATATGTAGACACAATAAGTGTTGTTATGAGGTGAGAATATTTGTTTTGATTTGTTTTCTTCGTAATCGGTAAGATTTCTTGGCGTTTGCGAATAATATGTTCTTACAATGGTTGTACTTTGTATTTCAGTCTGCTTAGCAAGAGACTTAGCAGATAACATGAAAAAGATCGTTGGTAGAATGATCTAGTTAAAACCTCACTGAAACAAGTGGTAAGTTAAAACTAAATAATCTTTTAGACGCTGTTCCTTAACAGAATGTTGAGGGTAGAAGTGATTTTTATTACAAATTAGAATGTCTGTAACTTTTCTGTTGTTACAGGGGTTTTGTTTGGGTTCTTTTTTTTAGTTCTTTATTTTAGATCTACATAATATTTGATAGTTTAACGTGTTGCACGTTCTCTGCATTCTACATTTTTTACTCCTTGTGAATGTCTATAAGAAGACTTATAGTAAGCTGAGACAATGTTCAAAGCGGATATTTTTCTCTACTCTGGTTACCTACTACCTGGACTTCTAAAATAGGAAGAGATGTGAAGGATTTGGATGTTCCTCAACCTTATATCCAGATAAGTAGTAATCCTTAGTTCATATGTATATTAACTCGGTAAAGGCCGACTGATGTTGATAGTTTAAAAGGAATAACTTTTAACTTTAAATATTTTACTTTATTTTCTCCGTTACCTATGTAGATGTCAACTACTTTAATATACTGGACTACCGATGTGACGTTCCAGTTACACATATTTTATAATACTTTTATTATCACAAAGGAACATTAATATGAAACTTTATTTTTACCTTGTTATGTTGTAATGTATGTTGATGATGATGATAGGAAGCGGCGTTGTGCGTTTAAGTAAAATCAGAGATAGTTTAATTGTATGTTTATATATAATTTAGATATTTTTAAGGCATCTGACAACTGCTTTAATATTTGTCATTTTAGGCCACGCCCACTTCCATACTTTGGTTTAAATTTTTATTTGTACTAAATATATACTTATTTTAAATGGCCATATATATGGATCCCACTATGCATGATTAAGCCATTTCTTTTTACTTTCATATATGTATATTCATGTTTTCATATGGATATAGTTTAAATAAATATAATTAATAAGTTGGTACTTGAGTTTTTAATTGCATCTCATCATGATACCTGGCGCCCTCTCTTTATAAATTCTGGTATTTCTCTGCTCCGGGTTGGTCCATACTCACTCCCTATACTCATGCTCTGCTCATGATTGATCCTAGTGATTCTTTGAGATAGTGTTCCTTACACTTCTCCAGGGATTACCAACCGTACCTGATGGGTGTATGTAGGTTTGTTGTTGCTATCTAATGCGCACCACCCCTACCTAGCCCGTCAACCGTTATAACCTAAATAGGTGACGTCTAATTTTAGTGAAAACGTCTAAATTTAGTGTGACGTTAAATTTGTATCTGACAAAACTAAAATTCATTTTATGTGATATAATTCAACAAAAAGTTAAAAATGTACATAGACAGTTCAATCACTAAGTTAGTCGGCATCTAATACATGTTTTGTCGAATTTTATCACCTAAAAGGAATTTTAGTGATGTCAGATACAAATTTATTGCTGTTTATGATATCACCAAGCTTAGTTCGACATAATAACAGAATTAGCATTTGGCAATCTCTCAATAAAAATAGGAAAATTGTAGAGAAATTTAGTTTAGTGTTTTTAACAACAGAATTAGCACCATTGTCTGTAAATGTAATGGTCACCAAAAATTCTCCAAGATTTATCACGATTCCTATTACTAACTTCTTATTGAAAAAGTTTCAATTGCATAATGCCAGTAATTCATTTTTGTTCCTGTTGGAAGGTTGGTATATCTTGAAGATTATTTTGATTATTTAGTGATACTTGTTCATTTTTTGTATTGTATTGTATTTTTTGTATTGTATTTGTATGTAGATGGTGCTAACATGATCAAAATACTGCTTTTAAGTAATTCTACAAAAAGCTATCACGAAACACAAATTAACTAAATTCAAATATCACTGTAACGTCTTCCTAGACGTTACAGTGATCTTTAATTGTGATTATAGACGACTGTTTCGGTTCGACTTTGGTTTAGAAGACTACTTTTATGGAAAATAAGTGACATTATTTAACTACCTACCCTACAGGCGAATACTAAGATGTGAATATAAAGTCATTATCCGCAAGCCCTAATTTTACAGAATTTCAGACTACCTAGTGTTTCCCTTCAGTTTACTTAAGTACTCTTTACATTTTTTTTTATTTGATTCGATTCTCATATATAAAATATAGTAGGTGGTTTTACTTAGTGAGCATCGATGGACGAAGAATTAATATTGTGCGAAAGTAGAGGGTAGAAAAAGACAGGGTAGGCCGAGACTTACATATGAAGACCACGTGAGCAGATTGCTCAAAAACGAAAAGATCAAAAGTACTTGGATACCCAGACGTGCGTGTATGAAGCTATTGATGAATCTTGAAGAAGCGAAAGAAGTATGCATGGATCGCGATGCCTGGCGATCTGTCCTCTCTGACTACCCGGTCAGGGATACATTGTGAAGATAGTTAGTTTTGGTATAAAAAATCACACATACATAAATTACAGTTTTATTTTATCTGTATAGTTCATGAGTTTGGTCGGAGATGGATGTGTGCAACAATACGGGACACGTTGAAAAGGAATCACAATGTACTATCAGCTTCCGAGTGTAATTTCTGGTTCTAAAATACCTTGCTTTGTAATTCGGGTCCGTTCTCTCCAATCATAATAATATTATATTAATATGCAATTAACACTAGAAGAAAACTTACGAAAGCATATAGATGAAACCATGTCGCACCTCGTCGTTTGCAGGTCGAGCACCCAATTCACAATAGAAATATCTTCCGCACTGTATTGAGTCGTATTGTAGTATTCTTTTCCAGTGCACAGCCAATTTCTGTGAAATTGAAAACTTACTGTAAAATACCTATATAACGTAAATTAAATATTGTTCGTGTTCGTTTAGGAAATTGTATAATTTAAAAAAATGTTGCCATTTTAGTATACAAGTAACAGTATTTTAAGTAATTCGGCGAATTTTGTTTTCTTGTTCTTTTAACATAGGTACTATAATACATTAGTTAAAATAAAACAAATCTTCATGTTATTTAGTAACAAACTATCTTCACGCTGTATCCCTGACGGGGCAGTCAGAGAGGATAGATCGCTAGGCTAAAGTACATAAATAAGTATATAAATATTTAATAGGCCAAAGTAAATAAATATTTATAAATGTAATGTGGCCAGGCTTCGCGATCCATGCATACTTTTTTCGCTTCTTGCAGATTCATCAATCGCCTTATACATGCACGACTGGGTATCAGAGTACTTTTGATATTTCCGTTTTTCAGCAATCTGCTCACATGGTCTGAATATTTAAGTCTCGGCCTACCCTGACTCCTACCCTCTACTTTCGCACAATATATATTCCTTGTCAATCCTTTTTTCTCACTCACTAATTCGATGGCCGTGTCTAAACCAACGGAGCAATCCCTTTTCCAGTTTAACGCTGACACTATCATTCAAACCTGTCATATTGTGTATCACTTCGTACCTTATTCGGTCAGCCAAAGTTACGCCGCACAATTTTCAAAGTGATCGCATCTCCACAGCATTCAATTTACTTTCATGCATATGCTGACATACCCAGGTTTCGCTACCGTAAAGCAACGTAGGCACTAGGACTGAGTTATGAATTGCCAGTCGTGCCTCTTTTACGATGCTTTGTCGCTTTACTAATAGGGACAAAGCACCGTTAACTTTGTTTCCGGTCGCCGTTCTACATCCGAATCACACTTCAAACATCAAACATACTCCCTAAATACACAATTTCATTCACTTGCTCTAGACGTTTCTGGTCTACCCAAATATCGCATTAAGTTAAGTAAGTAACTACGGTATTGGACGTCACTAGATATCTCAACACCGACAATCCCAAATATTATTTGAGGTAGAGAGAGGTGTGCCCTAAAATTACGGCTAAGAGAAAAATAAGCAATTATTATTATTATTTATAATTTGTCTATCACGCCTTATCTCCGAAGGGGTGGCAGAGGCATATTATATGCCCACCTTTTCACCATGTGTATTCCTGTCCCACGTAATAGGTGGTGAGCTCATTGCCGTGTTGAAATAGACAGATGCAGGTAATTATCGAATCACAAAATTATAATAATAATAATAATATTTGCAGCTTTCACTAGCATTTGTCGCTTATTTGTATGTTTCTCTTATACTTTAATGTAACATAAAGTTAATATAACTCATTAGAAGTACCTGAACATAACTGTTTTTAATGAAGTCTGTACGAAGTCCGCCGGGTCCGCTAGTATTAAATATAATGTTACGTCACATTGCCAATAATTAGGGGAAAATTAAGATACTTCTTGTAATAGATACCTATCAAAATGGTTCAGTAGACCAGGCCCTAAGAAGAAACACAAGTAAGATGAATATGCAGGAACTGCAACCTTCATTAGTTTTGATCAGTCACAGTCAGGTAAAATACCTCGGCTACCGGTCAGTTTATTGTAGAGGTTTCTTAATTACGCCAAGATAACAGGTAAATGTAATAATTTTATTAGCCTGTAATTATATAAAGCGTTATAATAACGTTAAAGCTAATAAGTCAAGACTACAAAATAATTATGAAAAACGAAGTCTTATTTCGGTCACTGGTTCTAGCAGAGACTCGTAACTTGACATTTTGCTCATCAGTCTTAATTTTTATAATACAGAAATGTATTCTTGCGTCTTCCCTAGGGCTATTAAATATCCTCAACTGTAAATGTAAGATGCACATATCAATAGATCACAATAACTTATTTTATACTAATATTATTTTTTACACTAATAGGTGGGTGACTGTTTAATACATTTTGAATATTTTAAATAGTACATTTATTGGAATAAACTCGATACATAAGTATTGTGCACAAAATGACCGCATTAGTTTATAACTTTGTCGCAGTTATTGACACCCGCATTTTACATTATTCCAAATCAAGTATGTACAATATAATTAGTGCTTAATATGTATACAAATGTGTGTGTGTGCGTGCGTGCGTACGTGTGTGCGCGTGTGTATGTGTGTGTGTGTGTATGTTATGTGTGTGCATATGTGTGTGCTTGCAAACTTAGTTGGGGCATACTCTGTGGTACATACCGCCGTCCCCGCAGAATAAAATGATAACTACCAATATCTTAGTTTTAGTAAATAAAAATAAATAAATAAGTATCCATCACGCCTTATCCCCGAAGGGGTGGTAGTTTTAGTGTTATGCCATTTTTGGCATCTATGTGTGGTAATACAATTGCTCAATTTTTTTGAGATTTTTATAGACTTATTTCATGGAGTTACAAAATGTTACAATAGTATTTATTGATTTAACACAGGCCTTAAATCACGAGAATAAAATTTTAATATAACATTATCGAAATGTTTTCTTACTTGTTAGTATGATAAGTACTCATATAATTATGTTCTCGTAAAATTTCTCTACTAGATAATGATAAATTTCAGTTACCATTTTATTCTCGTTCAAAACGAACCAGTCGCTTCGTATAAAAATGTGTAAGTAAAACGATCAGTTTGTCCCCGGATTTTGACTCATACGGAACAAAACAGTAACGCAGCCGACTATGATGAAGAAGAACAAGTTGGAGAGGAGAAACTTGGAGAAGAACAACTTGGGGAGGAACAACTTGGACAAGTTTGAGAAAAACAAGATGGAAAAGAACAAGTTGGAGAGGAAGAACTTGGAGAGGGACAAGTGGGAAAGGAACATGCTGGAGAAAAACAAGACGGTGAGGACCAAGCCAAAATCACAACAGTTCAAGAATCGACACAGAATAAAAAATAAAAGAAAACGTACACAAAATTTCAACGAAAGACAAGATGTTAAGAATAAAAAATTTAAAAATTCTGGAGAAGCATACAAACGCTGTAGATCGAAGAAAATATACGACAAAAAGGTTTTAAAACCTTGTTGTAAGTGCACGAAGAACAGTAGCGAAAAGATAACTAATGAGCAAAGAGAGTACTTAATGCAGCAGCATTATAAAAGAGGAGATCACGAGAAACAGTGGCAATACATTGTAAATCATACATTAGTCAAAGATGTTATACGAATTATCCTAGAGCGAAAACGAACCCGAACTCAATCAATCACATACTTCTTACAATAGATTAAAAAAAGAACAAGTGTGAAAACAACTTAATACGAAACTAACACTGTTCTTTTTTCAAATTTGGCGTTGAAATAAACTTTTCAGTAACAAAAAAGTGGAACGACTGCTTAGTATTCGTTGAAAATGGAGAAAAGCAAGTTTCGATTTAATTAAGCACTATTTTTTACGTGATAAAACTATTAAACAGACCGAAGAGAAATTGAAAAAGTATTATGGGGATTCTACTCCTTCTCATGGGATGGTACATAAGTGATTCACTGAATTTCGTTGTGGACGTATTACAACCAATGACGCCGAACGCCTAAAAAGGACGATTGAAGCCACCACTGAGGGTACGGCTACCAAAATCCACGATATTATTTTGGCAGACCGTCGAGTGAAGATACGCGAAATAGCTGTTGCTGTGCACATCTCGACTGAACGAGTTTTTTATATTTTGCATAATATTCTGGGCATGAAAAAGCTTTCCGCAAGATGGGTGCCGCGATTACTGACAGTCGACCAAAAACGAAACCGTGTTAGCGCTTCTGAGAAGTGCCTGGCCATTTATAACCGCAGTTCGAGTGAATTTATGCGTCGGTACGTAACAGTTGACGAAACGTGGGTCCATCATTATACACCAGAGACTAAGGAACATTCTAAGCACTTCTACGGGGAACGTGCCCCAAAAAAGGCAAAAAACGGTTAATTCGGCTGGTAAAGTGATTTTTATTTTATTTTATTTTTATTGAAAAACACAGTTTCTAATAATCTAAGTAAGTTACAGAGTCATATCTGGGAAACCATTGATTAGTTTTCGCATTTTGAAACTATAAGAACTAATGTTTACATAAAGATATCATGTACATTGAATATTCATGAGCTGAGATTCTCATATACAAAGAAGTTAAAAATAAATTATACCTATAGCAAAGATATTTGGAACATATAAATCGATTTAAATATAAGGGAATTGAGTCCGATAGAATCGAATTCAAGACTCGCCAAACCAATTATTAGATATTGATTATCTTAATTTCCTTTGAGTTATTGTGAACAGGTCGAAGTCAGGCAAGTACAAGCCATTAATTAACTTAGGTGATCTGATGAAAAAAGAGTTACGCCTATAATTAGTACCACCATAGTGGTACTAATTATAGGAACATGAAGAAAGTTCTGGTCCGGGTGTCGTCGAGTTCTCGTGGGCACTACAAGGCCTATATTGTTAAGAAGTTCCGAAGAATCAATTTGTGCGGGAGGAAGTCGAGAAGAATTATCGAGTAACGCCTATAGAGGGCGTCATGACTGCATTCGAGAACCACCGTCAGAGGGCGCCACTTTCACATACATCGGTTGTCGCCAGAGGGCGCAACGACTGCATCTGTCAGCCGCCAGCAGAGGACGCCACAACTGCATCAGTCAGCCGCCGGTAGAGGGCGCGACAGGTGACGTTGAATATCGGGAGTGAAACTGTGAGTACATTTAACTATCTTAAAACAGCTTTAAAAAAGTGCAGTGAATTTCAACTTTATAAACAAGACAATATTAACTTAGTTATTTAGTAGATTAGTTTAGGACTTGTATAATTTTAAGTAAAAAGTGGTTGGGACGGGCAACCTATGCCTGATTTCTCTTTGATTCATAGTTCAAACACTTAGAAAACTCAGCCACAGTTGTAGACTTAGTGTAAAATTTGAACTTTGCAATTTGTTTTTAATGGAACTTAACAGTTTATTGTGGATTCCTAACTAGCAAGGATAAACATTTCTATTTTTATATTTATTTAAAGTTTTTGTTTGTAAATCTAATTTGTGAGTACTTATTTATGAAGGAAGCATTAATTTCTATACAAGAAAACGTTAGGGCTAATATATTAAAGGCAAGGACCAACTTTAAAAAGTGTTCTAAAGATCGGCTTACTGTTTCTTATATACAAACACGTTTAGAGAGCTTAGAACAACAATGGCAATTGTTTTATACCACTAATGTAAAAATAATTAGCGAAATAAAAAGATCGGAATTACAAAGTTCCGATTATTATAAAAAGGATGTGTATGACGAAGTGGAGGAATTGTACATTCAATGGAAAAGTGATATGAAGGATATGTTACTTAAGTCTCCAGTACCTTGTGAGTCTAAGGAACTGAAGCATAGTTCTCATATTACTAAAGTGAAATTGCCTGAAGTTAAAATTCCTGTGTTTTCAAGGAAATATACAGATTGGTTAACATTTCGAGATTTATTTGTTTTTATTTATTTATTTGTAGGTTTAATTCATAAGAACAGTAATCTCGATGATCCACAAAAATTATATTACTTAAAGGGTGGGAGAAGCTCAACAATTAACTAGTAACATAAGCATCACAGCCGACAATTATAAGGTCTGTTGGGAAAAATTGGAATTAATGTATAACAATAAAAGATTTCTGGTGAATGGGATTTTAAAACGTTTATTTAATCAAATATCTTTAACTTTTGAATCAGCATCTGAAATAAAGAAATTAATTACTACAACTAGACATTGTTTAGAGTCTATAAAAAATATTGGCATTGACATTTCGTCATGGGATATTGTTATTATTTATTTAATAAGTTCTAAACTGGATAAGATTACTAGGAAGGCATGAGATTTGGCTGTCGCGTCAGATCCTACTGATAAATTACCAACTTTCACGCAATTCGGAGACTTTCTAACAGGAAGGTTTCGAGGCTTAGAAAGTTTGGAAAATCCCAAGTCGAACATGTCAAAATCTTGCCAATCGTTTCATGTCACAAAAAATGATAATAAGTCCATAACATGTACATATTGTTCTGCACAACATAAAATTAGTAATTGCAAAAAAAAATGCTAAAGAAGGTAACAATGCTCGTCGTGATTTCGCTCAGGAAAAAGGTTTGTGTTATGTGTGTTTAGGTAATAATCACTCGGCAATTTTTTTGTAAAATCACTATTAAATGTCGTATTTGTACCAGGCGCCATTATACTTTATTTCACCCCAGTGTTGGTTCTGGGACTGGTGATAGTAGTTTAGTTCATGGTGAGTTGACAACCTCAGTTGGTAACAGTAATGGGTTAGAGGATAGGTCAACAGATGGTGATAAGACCGTTGATCAAACGGAGGGGTCTCATAGACCAATAGTTTCATGCCTTTCGACAGGTTTATGTTCAGATACGGTTCTGATACCCACAGCTTTAATTAAAGTTGAGTCAAAGGATGGAATATATCGTGTGGTTCGTGCTTTAGTAGATCAGGGATCACAAGGTTCTTTTATAATCGAGTCTATGACTCAGTACTTGGGATTGAAAAAGGCTTCGACAAAACATCTGGTAACGGGTGTAGGGGGAAGTAAATCTGTAATGTCAAGGTCTACAGTTACAGTAAAGATACGATCGAGAGTAGATCCTACTTTTTGTATGTATGTGAATGCTCACGTTTTGTAATCCATCACTTCCCTTCTCCCAATTGTGAAAACAACCAGGGTAGAATGGGTAAATTTGGGAAATAAAGATTTGGCTGATCCTGATTATCACACGCCCAATAAAATCGATATTTTATTGGGTGCTGAGGTATTCAGTCAAATCATTGGCGACGGTGTTAAACGGAGCACAAGTGGATCTCTCGTGGCGCAGTATACAGCTCTTGGTTGGATTCTATCTGGTACTGTTGAAAAAGACTATTCAGATGATGTTCGTTCGTATGCTTCTATCACTGTCATGCACTCTAGTGTAACCGAGGATGATTCACTCTTCCGGAAATTTTGGGAACTGGAAGCGGAACCCACCAAAACTAAGCCGTTGCTTACTAAAGAGGAAATGGAATGCGAGAGATTGTTTGCGACTACCACAAGCAGAGATCAAGACGGGCGGTACATAGTTAGGCTTCGTGATGGCGATTGTACTTGTGAAAAGGGTGAGTCACGATTAATAGATGAAAGGAGACTTAGAAGTTTAGAATTCAAATTATCAAAGGATTTAAAATTGAAAGACGAGTACACTAGGGTAATACGAAAATATCGGGAACTTAACCATATGATAAAGGTAAATCGAAATGAAAATAAAAACGGTGTATATTTACCACATCATGCGGCATCATCATTCGAGATGACAAACTGACTACCAAGGTGCGTGTCGTTTTTGATGCGTCTTGCAAAGGAGTCAATGGAGTGTCGTTAAATGTAACCTTATGGTCGGTAATACATTACAGGATAAACTTAGGCACATAGTGCTTCGTTGGAGAAAACATCGAATTTGCCTTAGCGGGGATATGATATTATCAAAATGTATAGGCAAGTACTGGTAAGCAGGGAAGACACAAAATATCAACGTATTCTTTAGAGAGAAGATCCACAAGACGTAATTGAAAAATTTGAGTTGATTACAGTTACTTTTGGTACGTCGGCAGCTCCTTTCTTAGCAGTGCGAGCTTTGCAACAGGTCGCTCTCGATGAGGGTGAACATTCTCCACTGGTAATGAACATTCTTCATCATGATTTTTATATGGATGACTTAATGACAGGTGCAGAAAATCCTGAAAAAGCATATACAATATACACAGATTTAAATTATCTAAAGCAAGATTCCACATGCAAAAATGGTTAAGTAATAGCAGTGAGCTACTAAACAAAATAGAAGCAATGGAAGATAAAAAGGACAAGAAAGAAGGGGTAAAAATAAGGATAGATAATGTAACTAAAATACTAGGACTTACTTGGGATCCGAATTCCGACGTTTTCCAGTATTCAATAGATCTTCCTCTTCTTACGAAGCCTGTAACAAAACGCAACATTATTTCGGATATATCGAAGCTTTTTGATCCTTTGGATTGGTTGGCACCTGCTGTACTACTGGGCAAAATATTGATACAGAAACTTTGGTTAAGTGGTGTCGATTGGGATGAGGAAGTGCCAAGTAATATTTATAAAGAATGGATAACTTACCTAGACAATTTACCTTCTTTAGCAGAAGTGAAAATCCCACGATGGTTCAACACTGTATCCAATAATTTAAAGGTAGAGCTTCACGGTTTTGCTGATGCGTCCAAAGTGGCTTACGCGGCGGTGGTTTATGTAAGAGTTGTTGACGCAGATTAGATTCGAGTAACGTTAGTAACTGCGAAAACAAAGGTCTCTCCAATACGACAAGTTTCTATCCCTCGGCTGGAGTTATGCGGCGCGGTTCTTTTGTCTAAGCTGATGGTTGATATAACCAACGCGATCAATATAGAAGGGATTGAGTTACACGCTTGGACAGATTCTGAGGTGGTCCTAGCATGGCTCAATAGTCACCCCAGCCGTTGGAAGACCTTTGTAGGTAATCGTGTCGCCGAAATATTGAACACGTTAGACACAAAATATTGGTCACACGTACCAACTAAACACAATCCAGCAGATTGTGCTTCTCGCGGCATCATGCCGACTGACCTCGCTTCGAATTCTTTATGGTTTAGGGGCCCAGAATTTTGAAGGCAACCGGTAATTGAATACAAAAGGGCAAAACATCTAGTTACTAAGTTAGAACAGGTAAAGGTACATATGGTTGTTTTGAATTTTTCTTTGTGGAGTAAATTTTCGTCACTACAAAAATTAATTAGAGTAGTTGCTTATTGTTGGAGGTTTTTGTATCTTAGGAAATCGGTAAAAGATAAACCACGTAACGGTTATCTAACAACCAAGGAATTGGAAGAAGCTATGGAGGTATGTGTGAAGAAAAGTCAGAGTGAAGATTTTTTGGAAGAAATAGAAGAAATCAAGAAAAAAGACTGTTTACAACTAAAAGGGAAAAAATATAAGAGTCTGAATTTATTTTTAGATAGTAAGGAAAGACTTCGTGTTGGAGGGCGATTGGAAATGTCATCTTTGGAATACGATCGCAAACATCCAATATTTTTGTCTAAGGAATCATTTCTAACAACGTTGCTGGTAGCCGACGCTCATCGGAAAACTATGCATGGTGAACCGCAGACAATGTTAATATACCTACGTACCCAATACTGGATTATAGGCATCAGAACATTGGTCAAGGCGTATTTTCGAAAATGTGTAGTTTGTATTAGACATTCGAGAAAATCAAAAATACAATTAATAGGTCAATTGCCTTCTCAACGTGTAACACCTAGTAAGCCATTTCTTAACAGTGGTGTAGATTACGCTGGGCCTATAAACATCAGAATGTCTAAAGGTCACGGCAACAAGGCTTACAAGGGCTACATAGCTTTGTTCATTTGTATGTCCACACGCGGGATTCATTTAGAGGTCGTCAGCGACTTAATATCTCAGGGTTTCTTAGCTGCCTTTAGAAGGTTCATAGCTAGACGTGGCCGTTGTGCGGAGCTCCATAGCGACAACGGTTCCAATTTCGTAGGAGCAGCGCGCGAGTTATCGGAATTGTTTAATGAGGAAAAATCGAATTTTATTCGAGAAATTTCTGAAGAACTCTCAAATAATGGTACTCAGTGGCATTTTATTCCCCCCCACTCTCCAAATTTTGGAGTACTCTGGGAGGGGGGAATTAAATCCACAAAATACCATCTCAAGAGAGTCATAGGTACTCTACCCTAACATACGAGGAGTTAACTACAGTGTTGACTCAAGTTGAGGCATGTCATGCAACTCGAGGCCACTTTCGTATGTGGTAGAACAAGATGACTTAACGATGTTGACTCCAGGTCATTTTTTAGTGGGGGAATCACTTGTATCGGTGCCAGATAATGAGTTTGAAGGGCATTTCATCAAGCATGTTTAGAATATTATTTTGTATTCTTGCCCATAGATGGCGTTATTTGTTATTACTGAGACGCGCTATGGTTACGTGACCAGGTTGATTGTAAGCATATGTGAAAGTGCATTTACTGTGCGATTCCTATTGATATTTGCAATATAAGACGCTCTTATCCATTATAGTGAACTACGGATAGTGTTTTATTAATTGCACCCTCACCTTTGGATCTGGAATCGTGTTCAACTGTCATCAACAATCTTGCATTTATACTGTAAATCCGCATGAACCTTTTCTGTATCAATTCTAATCTATTAATGTAAATATCTTACATCGGATTCCAAATTTGTGAACAATACTCAAGGATACTGTGCACGTAAGAACAATAAAGAATCTTAACTATTTTAATACTATGGAACTGAGAATTTGACCTAATAATAAATCTTAACGCTTTATTAGCCCATCTAGCTATATTTTCTATGTAATTTTCATAAGTAAGTTTAGAATCATGAGTGACGCCTAAGTCACGCACTTCATGAACCACCGAAAGATCTTGGCCGTTGAGTTTGTATACAAAATGTATCGGTTGTGGTTTGCGAGTAAAAGCTATTGAATAACATTTTGTCACATTGATTTCAAGTTTATTGCGCTCACAATAGCTTGCAAATCTGATTAAGTCTTCTTGTAACAGGTAACAATCCGTAAGGTTTTTAATATTGTTATAAATCTTCATATGATCTGCATATAAAACGAATTTAGAGTTTAGGAAACATGTCTTCACATCGTTGAGAAATATATTGAACAGTAGAGGACCCAAAAGCGATCCCTGAGGAACGTCTGATGGTACATAAATCCACGAAGATGAGTAACCGTTTAGCACCACCGCCAAGGAACGATTTTCAATATAAGAAGTAAACCACCTGAATAGGTTTTCAATGAATACCCGCGTTAGAAAGCTTTCGCAAAAGTACGTGATGATCGATACGATCAAAACACTTTTTGTAATCAGTAAATACACAATTCACCTGCCCCCCTGAATCCATATGTGCGGTTACATAGTCTGTGAAAGTCAGTAAATTTGATGTTGTGGAGCGATTTTTAAGAAAACCGTGCTGCTCAGATATAAAATAACTCGAAAGACTACTGTAAACTTGTGTGAAAACTATTCGCTCAAGTAATTTGGCAAAAATGCATAACTTTGAAATCGGCCTATAGTTCTTTACATCACCTTTCCCACCACCCTTGTGAATGGGGGTAATAAATGCAGATTTCCAAACCTTGGAAATATAACCCTCTTTAAGTGAACGTCTAAACAATATTGATAACGGTAACGTTAATGCATCTGCACATTTCACGATAAATAAAGGCGGAATGTTGTCAGGGCCAGCTCCTTTTGTAAGATCAAGTGATCGAAGCAATTTGTTTATTGTGTCAGGGATGATTTCAATATTGTTTATACTATTAGAATAATTTTGGTTATATTGGTCAGATGACAATTGACCACCTGATGAGGGGGAAGGGGGGAAAAAGGTCGACTGAAAGTAAGTCACAAACAAATTGCACACTTCCACCCCTGTATCCGCAAGTTGGCCATTATACGAAAGAGAGGACGGGAGAATGTTGGCACCCTTTTTGGTAGATTTTATGAACGACCAAA
This sequence comes from Thumatha senex, assembly GCA_948477245.1. Lineage (NCBI taxonomy): Eukaryota > Metazoa > Arthropoda > Insecta > Lepidoptera > Erebidae > Thumatha > Thumatha senex. The sequence continues at coordinate 8,310,833 of OX419731.1, read as the reverse complement.
ACATTTTTGGGTTGTCTATTATGGACTTCTCACATTTACTTATGTAATTTTTGTAACATTCTGTTTCTAAGAGTTTCGCTTTTTGCCTTAGCATTGAAAAGGTATAATAATCAGACAAATTGCCATAAATACGATATTTTTTGTATAACTTGTATTTTTCCTTGTATTTTCTTTAGAGAAGTGTTGTACCAAGGTGGGAAAGAGGTAGCTGATAATAGTTTATGTGGTATGCACTTCTCTATGACATTGTCTAAATACTCATAAAAATTACTTGTTGCTTCCTCTAGCGGTCTATTTGTCAAGCACTCTTCCCAATTACTATTATTTAACATCAATCTTATTCTGTCGTAGTCCCCTGATTCATAAAAATATTTGATGCGAGGGTTTACTTGCAGTGGTTCAGGGGTTACCATGTTCAGAATGATGTCCAATGGTCTATGATGAACATTTTCCGGTACCAAAGGGTTGTCGCACGTAGTTATTTTGTAAGCAAACGTTGCTTAGCGCTAAATCGAGAATCCTATGTTTTGATATGTTATAACAAAAGTTAAATTGTGTCAACTCACATGTAGTCAATGTGTCGAAAAAATTTGTTTGCGCCAAACTCCTGAATATTGCGGATTTTTATTCTGTGACCAAACAATATGAGTAAGGTTAAAGTCTCCCAAAATTACAAAATAGTCATCAGGACTTGAATTGTAAATGTCTGACAGCTTATCCGTGAAATTGGCTAGTTGCGTGTTAAAAGAATTACCTAAATTTTCATCACACAGATACATGGTACAGAAGTGTACTTTTTTTTCCTTGCTATTATTGTATTTCAAAGAGACCGTTACCCACATGTCTTCTGTGGATGATGACCATTCTGAACGAAAAACCTCCGGTAGGTCTCGACGTACTGCCATTAAAACCCCTCCTCCGTACTTTTCTCCAGTAACTTCGTAATTACGATCCTTGCGCCAAACCACATATCTCCGGTCAAACAATTCACTATCGCTGATACCGGGCAACAACCAGGTTTCCACTAAAGATACTACGTCGTACGAATTTAATAATAAATTGCCACAGTCTTTTGGGACAGCCAAGGTCATTCAAATCGATTTTTTGGAGAAAGTTAGTACAATAACCGGAGCTTACTATGCTGCATTGTTAGACAGATTCAATGAAGAGTTAGTCAATAAACGACCGCATCTTGCAAAGAAAAAAGTTCTGTTTCATCAGGATAATGCTCCGGCTCACTCGACTGCAATCGCGACATCAAAACTTGTCGAATTAGGATACCAATTATTGCCACACCCTACGTATTTGCCAGATTTAGCCCCCTGTGACTTCTTTCTCTTCTCTAATGAAATTATTTTCCCTAATTAAGAATTTTCCAAATTAAATACAGAGCCTGTCAGAAGGATAAGAAGCAGGCGGGGTACCGCCCAGTTATCAAGCCCAAGTCCTGGTTATGTGCCTGAACTTTAAACATTATACACCGAACCTATTCCAATAAGCAAGGCTTTATTTGATGATCTAATGAGCCTCTGTACGGCAGGAGATATTTCAAGTAACTATCACGGGTTTTACGAGTCCTTGACTTATAACCGTAGCGTAGCGTGTTCCGAAATGGTCCCGTAGTAGTTGACAAGAGCGTTCAAAACGGTTTAGGGTGATATAGGCTTGAAGTGTGCTGCTTTTTTGAACTGAGAATCTTGATTTTTTTCTTTTACTCAGCAGTCGTTTAATAAAACTAATGTTGATTACCATATTATAGTTTCAATGGCTATTCAAATTAAAGTCCTTAACTTAAAAAATGTTTTACAGTATTTACTAGAATAAGATGATATTAAAGTATTATCATCATTAATTAAACTCTAAAAACCCGTAGAACAAAATGACAAGTAACGAATGCAATATTTGACTCGGGTCAGGCTGTACGGAGAATATACGGATAATGGATGTTATAGTCCTAAAACGATGACTTATTTTGATTATTATTTTATTTCTTTAATATTAATCTCTATTTTAAAAACTATTTATTATTTACTACATCATTTCTAACATACAAAAAATAACCTTTTTTCAAAGCTATCAGTCATATGATTACGTCCAATATTTGAGAAGAAAAAGGCAAAAACATGTGGTTTATTTTTTCTGAAAAGTTGCATTTTTGTAATTATCATTTTATTCTCTGGGGACGGCGATACTATGCCTTATCTTCTTTTTTTAGACCTATATGTAGGATCAAAATAATGTAAGTTCCCTGTGCTTACGCAACACTATAAGCAAAATTAAAGACTGTCTAATAGTAGGAAGTTGACATAACATATAACATTCAATATTGAGGAATTGTAAAGGCTTTAACAGCGTAACCTTTAAAATAGCCCTTTGACCCCTTTTAGGTCTCAGGCTAACGGTTTTACCAGCACTACCCCATACTGTTATGCAGTAGGTAAAAATGGATTGTGCAAATCCAAAATAGACTGTTTTAGAGTGGCTAGCTCAGCCGACGATCGTAAGGTTTTAAAATGAAATATTAATTTCCTAGTTCTAGCGCTAAGGGTCTTAATATACACATGCCACGGGTACTATCAAATATTACACCTAAGTATTTTATGACATTTTACCGGAAAATATTAATACACTGATGAACAAAGTCATAGTGAGGAGCCTCTAGTTTGAAGGACACCGAGGGCTGAGACAATGGCATGAAACTAGTTTTTTGTAAATTAATTTGTAGCATTTTCATTTAAGAAAGTTTCAAAGGCTCGTGCCTTCAAGTATATAGATATCAAGAAAAAAAATAACAGCATAAAACCACAACCTACGCCTGCCCATTTCAACATGACATGACACTCTCTATTACTTTTGTTATAAGGGGGTTACGGCTACCGACCTATAATTGGACGGGTACCGTATAAAAATCTAAATGGTGAATCCATTACGGTGGAAATTGTTGTACTATTCTGGCTAGAAACTGTTGCTTGTTCATTGTTTTTAAAATTCTTTTATTTCTATGTTACTAGGTTATCTGTTACTTCAATAAAATTACAAACCGATGAACAAGTTTTTTTTTTCTACACGAAAAAAAAAATTTCATCAGCAGGTCACCACAGCCTGCGCCTGTTCATTTCAACACGGCAATGGCCTCACCACCTGTTACGTGGGACAAATATGCATACGGTGAAATGTGGGCGTATAGTATGTCTCTGCCTGTATATGTATGTATGTACAAGTACAAAATTACAACAGAAATTACCTTGAATGTCATACTCCAAGAAGGAGTCACGGGAGGTATGTATGTTCGGGGTTTGTTAGGTTAGTTTAGTTATATGTAAGAGTAAACTTACTGTACGATTTTGTGCACTTGTGTCTCGCTTGAATAGCATACTGAGTAGTTTCGAACCTGCCGTGAGAGCCTGGTAATCTTTCACCAGTAAATGAATGCTGTACAACACTCCTGCCAATAACCCCAATAAGATCAAGAGCCTGGAATATCAATAAATTTATATTAGTCCTATGTTGTAATCGTGAGGCGCTCGTGGCCCCGCTAACTCGGTGTTCTGTAAACGATCACTGCGTTAAGCAAAATTCGCTATATATGGTCCTTGAATGGTGACCACTTTGTGTCAATGTGCTTCAAAAGGCATGTTAAGTCGTTAGTCCCGGTTGCCCTCGGTTGCCAGTATATTGGCAGTCCTTAAACCTGGTAGAAGGCATACGGCCTTGCATAGCGTCTTGAAAAATTTTTACAGCAGGTCGCCACAGCCACCTGTTACGTGGGACAAAAATACATACTGTGAAATGTGGGCTTATAGTATGCCTCTGCCTACCCCTTCGGGGATAAAAGCCTGACAATCTGTATGTACTCGTATGTCTGTGTACTTATGTATGTTATACTAGTAAAATTGTTGAGTATTAAAATCTGTAAAAATCTTCGTCTCTACCTTCTAACCATAACAACTCTTACATTAAACTGCAACTTTTTATAAATAGCTGATGTACCTTTGATCGCGATGTATTTTTGGGTACGATTACGAGGATTTTGTATAATCCCTTCAGGACGGAGCTGTGTGGGACATTCTTTTTATTAACACAATGCCATCTAGCTCAAAGTATGCTAATATAAGCTTGTCGCATTGGATCTAGAAAACTCATATACTTATATATTTTATTTGCGATTTTAGATTTTTTTTCGTATTGTATATGTGGGGTGTAATGGAAGTGCGAAGTATGTCACAGGTGAAGCTGGGGTACACAGCTAGTTATTCATAACTAATTTTACAGAACCCTCGGTGGGCGAGTCCGACTAGCTCTTGTCCGCTTCTTGTTAAGTTAATTTAGTATATCCTAAGGGCTAAGGGCCTAAAGGGCTCCACGAAGTTTAAAATTTATAGGCCAATTATTTATACCTTTTATCCCGTTATTTATGCCAATAGATATTTAGAAAAAAATTGTTAGTAAACAATTGAACAACTTTTCTAAAATTGGTGATTAAACTTTTTTCTACGGGGATTCTTCCAAGTGTTAGGAAGATACTAGCTTTATTAAAATATATATATATATATATATATATATATATATATATATATATATATATATATATATATATATATATATATATATATATATATATAGCAGTGCCACGCATGCCAGAACTGCCGCGTGGAGCCTTATTTTCAAGGTCTAGTTAAAATTATAAATATTAGAGATAGAATTCTTGATTCTTTTAGACTTTTTTATTAGACATTTTCTCCTCTTCAAGGAACTTTTTTCAAAATTGTTAAAATATTAATATTTTTCGAGTTATTCACTTAAAACTAAATTTCATTTTTTTTCATCTTATTTTGTTAATATCAATTGCAATTTTTACCTGTACGCAATCCTTCAAATTCATTTTTCTAGAGGTAATTCCGAATCAAATAACCTCATATTTTTAGGACCTTTATCTCTATTTTTCACGTTTTTGAACTTGTTGACTAGAATAATACTTAAATATTCGGGCGCTTTGCTAGCACCATCTGTTGGAGCCGAGCATCAGAGAATAAGATGCAAAAAAACAAGAAAATCAGAAAAAGCCTAAAGAAATCAGCGGAAACATAAGAATAAAATTTTTAATAGAAAATTTATTGACTCCATGTTTATTATTTCATAATTTTGCGAATTTAAAATTCAGGCTCAGTCACGATTTAGATTTTAACGTGTAAATTCGATGTAGTCAAAAAATACGATATTCGGTTAAGAACATGCTTCACATACATTTCGCTATTGAAGCTGATCCATAGGAGCTCCGCTCCAATGACTTATGTATTCACTTTAACAATTTTAAATGGCTTATAACTAAGTACTCACTCACTAGATGATTACTCCATAATTAGATTGTATTTTAAATTAAACAGTAGAATTTGAAAACAAGCTTGTTATTAACAGGAAGACAAACCAGAAAAAAATATTAGAGAAAACTTTGTTGTTAAAAAGCGTTATTAACATTATTAAACTGAAAAACACATCTTACTTATATCCCATTTTATAAAACACACACACTTGTTATATAACACGACTTACACCAAACACAGAACTAATTGAAATACCTGGGCATTCCTGTGCGAATAAATTCCTAAATGCCATTTCTCCGCATGGTCATGATACTTAACTTGATTTTGGTAACCCTACCACATTGTGTAGACCTAACCACAGTTAGTTAAATGCAGTACAGTTAGGTACTCTTTAACTGGAACGTGCTATACTAGCAGTTTATGAAAAGGAAAGTGTTCGTTACTTGTAGTACCTCAACAAGTTTGTTATTTTATTTCCTCTAAAGAGTAAGTATTATGTAGATAAACCAAGTGAGAAATTAAGTGGATTTAACATTATTTATTATAAAACATGAAATTTCAAGTTTTTAAAGGAAATTATTTTCGCAAATCAGCATTCTCTGAAAAAAGAATTTCATGCTAGTGCGAGATTAAAACTCGCATCTATTCCGGCAATAAAACAAATAAACTCCCCTGACGAAGGAGTAGACGCGATTTCAAATCAGATTTATCTCTGTTTTATGAGTAGGTTGCATTAAATTTAATTCTTTTGTTTTAATATAATTTAATAGTAAAAATAAAAAAAGCATTAAATTTCACTTCCACCTCCACTACCACAATACCTCTGAATAAGAACATTGGTAAATTAGTTAATAATTCACTATATGACGCAATCTTAGACGATAGCGTGTGTTGATGAAGTATTGCACTGTGAATAAACATTAAATCATTAATGAGCTCTTTTTTTAAATCAAGATTTAAAATAATGACAAGAATTTCGAATATATTACATTAATTAGATCGTCACTAGTAATCACATGAATAAAATATCATATAGTTCTTGTAACAAACATAATTAATAAGAAAACATCAAAATAATTTAATGCCGTTGCTTTTTGTAACATTGCCCTTTATTCCTTTTGTCGCTCAAATAATGGCATGACACAAGAAAAGAGACCACACGTTAATATTCTTCAACATTATTATGAAAGCGAAAACCGAACCTACTCGTTTGTTAATTCTTTCTATTGTTCTCAAAATTAATTTATGTAAGTAATACAATGATACTTCATTTAAATTTTTATGTAAAAAATTAAATATTATTTTAGGTTATATAAAAGATCATCGCATCAAGTATTTTACGCTATGATCAGTGACCGTTTGCGATATTTCCATTATGAGCATTTCTGAGCAGCAAAATAAAAAAAAATGTGTTTTTTAAAAGGGTAAGGTTATAAAGGTAAGGTGGAGGATGGAGTGCAGGGTAGCTGCGTGGAATGTTAGGGGAGGAATGGCAGATAAGATGAATGAGTTGATGGATGTTATGAATGAGAGAAAGTTAGATGTAATGTGCTTGACAGAGACCAAGCGCAAGGGCAGCGAAGTCCTGGAGCTCCCGGGTGGGGTGCTCGTGCTATGGTCTGGAGTACTAGAGAGTGAGCATGGCAGTCGAAGGGTTGGAATTTCGTTGTCCTCCGGTATGTATTAACACAAACTGGTAGGTCCTAGAATCCTCAAATAATTGGTGGTGAGCTTGTTGCTGTGTTAAAATAGACCAAAGGCATAACATGCTACTGTAATATGGAAAAACTTGTAAATAGAAGTAATATAAATGATCACACAACACATCTCAAGTCTGACTATAGATGAGATGTTTGCAGTGTTCATTTACAAAACACAGTAACACATTAAGAATAGGAATATTTTGTTGAAGAAGTTAGATTTTGATTTAGACTGTATTAACCTTGAATTGTTGAAGGGATCCGCCATACGATGGAGTATCTTTGACATCGACTATTAATGGTACTTTATTATCATAAACTATCACTGTAGTGTTGTTGGTAAAAACAACTTTCTAGGTTACAAAAACAAATCGAATATATCACTTACAAACTGCCATTGTTGCTTTGAGTAATGATAATTATTTAAATATCGCTATATTTCACAGAATCACTTAATTTAAGTACCTTATTTAGTACTTTAACGATTATTTATTGTGCAGTGAAAAGCGTTCCGCTGGCATATAGTTCTCCGGAGAGAACTCGAATATCGATTACATTAGCGCAGTAGAGGATTCGGATCCGATGTTTGTGAATTGCGTTTATGCTTCCTAGACTAATATTTCCTCGCCCAATCCGATATCCGCTGTATCCGAGGTTTGTGAATAGCCTAGCTGGAAAGAGGTAAGCAAGACCCGGAGTTGTTCGGCAATCTGCAGTATGAATAAAGTGCTTAGTGTTAACAATGACGTCCTAACAGATCAAACTGACGTCCTGCAGAGATGGAGTGAATATTATGGAAAGATGTATGCAAGAAAAGACAGAGATGCCACATCGGAAAGTGGAGCTCACTTCGATGCTCCAGATTGCGATGTCATTGAAGTCATTAGTATGAAATAAATTGAACAAGCGATAAGAAGTATGAAATGTGGTAAGGCTGCGGAAAAAGACAGAGTTACTGCTGAGATCTTCAAGTACGGTGGGTCGCGCGTCTGGGACACACTATGTCTGTTATGCAACTTGAGCTGGCGGACGAGTGAGGTCCCAGATGACTGGCGAATAGCAGTTGTAGTACCTATTTACAATGGTCGTGGAAAAGTTTCTGGCTATTAGCCAGAAGGTATTCTGCGCTTTTGTGGATCCGGAGAAAGCATTTGATAACGTTGTGAGAGAAACTTTGTGGGATTTGCTGCCCGGATATGGTGTGGACGGCTCGCTACTGCGGGCAATACAGTCGCTTTATAGGAACTGTAAGGCTTGCGTGCGAATAGGGGGGAATATGTCACCTCTTTTTGAAGTCTGTACAGGCGTCAAACAGGGTTGTGTCATGTCCGCCTGACTGTTCATAGTGTATCTGGACAGTTGCCTGCAGAAGTTGAAAGATTGTGATATGGGTGTGAATTTGGGTGACTTAACAGTAAACTGTCTGCTGTACGCTGATGATGCAGTGCTCATGGCCTTATCAGAAGCCGACCTTCGGGCTTTAGTTACTAATATGAAAGAGGAGTGTGAAAGTAAGGGTCTTTGCTTGAATGCAAGTAAAACTAAGGTTCTAGTATTTGAAAGAGATGACGTAAGAACCAAATGCGAGATAAGGGTAAATCAGGAACGACTAGAGCAAGTGAATGAAATGGTGTATTTAGGGAGTATGTTTAGCGCGGATGGAAGATGTGATTCGGATGTAGAACGGCGAGTAGCTGCCGGAAACAGAGTTAACGGTGCTTTGTCCCAATTAGAAAAGCGACAAAGCATCGTAAAAGAAGCACGACTGGCGATTCATAACGCAGTGCTAGTGCCAACTTTGCTTTACGGTGCTGGGTATGTCAGCAGATGCATGAAATTAAATTGAATGCTGTGGAGATGCGATCACTTCGAAAATTGTGCGACGTTACTTTGGCCGACCGAATACGTAACGAAGTGATACGCAATATGGCAGGTTTGAATGAAAGTGTCAGTGTTAAGCTGGAAAAGGGCGTGCTCCGTTGGTTTGGACACGTCCAACGAATGAGTGAGGAACGATTGACGAAGAATATATATTGTGCGAAAGTAGAGGGCAGAAGAAGTCAGGGTAGGCCGAGACTTACATATGAAGACCACGTAAGCAGATTGCTTAAAAACGGAAAGGTCAAAAGTACTCGGATACCCAGACGTGCGTGTATGGAGCGATTGATGAATCTTGAAGAAGCGAAAGAAGTATGCATGGATCGCGAAGCCTGGCGGTCTGTCCTCTCTGACTACCCCGTCAGGGATACAGCGTGAAGATAAGAATATCCTACTAATATTATAAACGTGAAAGTTTATAAGAATGAATGTTTGTTACTCTATCACGCCAATTCAACTCAATGGATTTTGATGAAACCTTACAATTGAATTACCTTAAAATTAAGCGTATACATCAGAATAACACATAGGATACCTTTTATCCCGGGAAAATAGTTCCTATAGGAAACGGAAACAGGAAAACTACACTGCGCGTGTAAAGCCGCGTGCGTCAACTAGTAAGAGATAATTAATTCATCACGAAGAGTAATTTGTTCAGCAATAGTAGCATTTGTTTGAATAGTATTTTCGAAGTAATTGACAAAAACAAGTGTTGCTGGAGTAACGTTTGAAAAGAAGTATTGGTACTTTTTTTAAAAACTGTTTTTAACCGTAACCAAATACATTGATAGCTTTGTTTGTGTTGTGGTTCTTAAGTAATTTAGGATTTAGCAAATGTAACTTTTTGGAATTTTTCAGATCTCGATTTAGGCTCGAATAAAAGACAAGAAAAAATAATATCCCTTTGTTTGTTCATATATGTTCAAGCTTTACTTTTTAAGCTATTGCATAGTTTTTATCGCGGGCTTTGAGCGGGCCTTAATTAAGAAATTCCGGAACGCAAAAAACCTAAGACGAAGGTCGAGACGAGGTCACACGAAGTTCACCGAGCGCGTTTTTTTTTTTTCTTTTTGTTGTGTAACTTGAATTAATATCAAAGAAAAACAAAGGTATGCTATGCAATAGCTTTACCGCGGCAGTCTCCCAGTGCCACACTTCCTTTTTTTTTTCAAGAAACACCATTGCCATTAAATTGTTCTGAAAATAGGAAATTAACGAATTTTCTTGTATGCTGGTACACTTGTAACACTTCTCAGTGTCGGTTACATATTCATGGGATTTGATTTACTAACCTTATTTTTATATACATCCCTTTTGTGGAAACAAACTCAGTTTTCACAATACTTTAGTTATAACTCTAAAGTCACTTGTCTAATTATTTAAATCTGTCTAAATATTTCACATTGTTTGTTTTTGTTCGGAACGACATGAGTTTGACGTTGTCAAAACTGTCACGAACGTTTCGACTATTATGGCGCGTTCTAAAATTAACGCGTGCGTCTATGGTGTCTTTCAGTTTGGTGCTGGACATTGAACTTAGATAGATTGGCTGTCCTGACTCACATACACCCATAATTTATTGCGTGAGGTGTGACAAACAGGAATAGTAAGGTTTTTATGTTGGTTTCGTTTATTCTGCCAAGGCTGTATGGTGTATGACTTTAGCCTGCCATGATCGAGCGAAAAAAAAAGAAGCTTTTTTTTTGACGAGAACGGCTTGATGAAAAAGTGCTTGGTCATGCTGATTTAATTCGGATTAATCTCCGAAGTCTTTTTAGCTAATGCTAGAAGGTGAGAAAATTTGTTTATATTTGTTTCTTCGTAATCGGCAAGATTACTTGGCCTTTGCGAATAATATGTTCTTACAATGGTTGTACTTTGTATTTCAGTCTGCTTATCAAGAGACTTAGCAAATAACATGGAAAAAAGGATGATGATAGAAGGATCTGGTTAAAACCCCACTGAAATAAGTGGTAAGTTAAAACTATATAATCTCTTGGACTGCATTCTTTAACAGAATGTTGAGAGTGAAAGTGATTTTTATTACAAATTACTAATGTCTGTAACTTTTCTGTTGTTACAGGGGTTTTTTTTCGTTTTTGTTCTTTTTCGTTTTGGTTCTTTATTTTATATGTACATAATAATTGAGCTTAACTTGTTTCACGTTCTCTGCATTCTACATTTTTACTCCTGAATGTCTGTAAGAAGACTTAAAGTAAGCTGAGACATTATGCTAAGAGGATATTTTTCCCTACTCTGGTTACCTTCTACCTGGACTTCTAGAATAGGAAGAGATGTGAAGTACTTGGATGTTCCTTAAACTTAAATCCAGATAAGTGGTAATCTTTAATTAGTTTCTATGTATAATAACCCGGTAAAGGCCGACTGATGTTGATAGTTTAAAAGGAATAACTTTTGACTTTAAATATTCATTCTTCTATTACATATGTAGCTTTCAACTACTTTAATATACTGGACAACCGATGTGACGTTCCAGTTACACATATTTTATAATCTTTTTATTATCACAAAGGAATATGAATGTGAAACTTTATTTTTACCTTTTTATGTTGAAGTGTATGATGATGATGATGATGATGATGATAGGAAGCGGTGTTGTGTGTTAACAAAACTCAGAGATAGTTTAAATGTATCATTTTTATTAAATAATGATTAAACAATGAAATAATAATTACATGGTTATTAACAAATTAAAATTTTAACATATTTACAGAAAACAATACAAAAAGAAGGGGGCGGGTGGTGGGAATTATTACAAGACTGACAATGATGCCCCGACTAGGTGTCGAAGAATTCCTCCCCATCAAAATCAACCGGTAAGGTTCCCATAAGGCTGGCCGCATTGCCACGTTGTATGGCAATGCTTATTCTCTGAGCAAGAAAGAGGCCAGCCCTATGGTCACGAGAAGAATCGACCAGTCGCTTTGCGATATCACTATACAGTGAACGAGCACTTGGGCCCCACGAGCACTTGGGCCCCACGAGCCCAGTGTCTCGACCCCAAACGGCTCAAAAATATAATTACCTATTAAATTATTATATTTGCGCCGCTTGAGAGTCTCGGCGGATGCAGCAGCAGCACAAGCGCAACTCGCCGTGCTATGAAGATGAGAAGGAGCCAGGGTGTCAACACAAGTTGCATCCCAAACTAAAGGCTTTCCCATCTTCCATGGCACCAATGACATACCGTCTGGCCTCTTGCCATCGTCACGCGCCAAACCATTAGGTTCTAGAACGGCTGGAACACCGGCGGTGACAAGAGCCCGACGGATAATGTCATTAAGGTATGCATGACGTAACCTGCGACCTGCACCCCTGCTGCATGAGAGACCGTGATGCCCAAGGCTGTCGACTACTTCACCACATTGACAGCAATGCGGAGAAACGCAGGGAGCACCTAAACGAAGATAGACAGCAATTCTGAATGTAGTGTCGTCCAACATAGTACCTATGTTGGGCGATGGAAGAGCCTGAAGCCAAACACCTGACTCCCATTCTCCCACAGCCAATAGGCGAGCACGTTCTGCAACATTCGAACACGTGTTCAATAAATTTTTTCTAACCTCGTTGCAGAGCGGCCTATCCCACTGCCTCTGGGAGCACGGGTTGGTCGGTAAAACAGTATCTGGGCACTTAAGTTTCCAAACATTTATGGCTTCAATCTTGCCTGGCGCTTCAGAATTGACCAGTGTAGGAATTAAAATTTTCCTGGTCAATTCATCAGTGCCGTGTACTGAAGACAAAAATGCAGGTAAACTTATATCAGAGATGTTACGAACACCGAGGCCGCCCCAGCGTATTGGTAAAGACGCTTGGAGCCACGCTCGGTCGTCCAAATCTGCATTCAAAATTTTGGAAAGCGTGGTATGAATAATTTTGTCCATATTTTCCAAAAGGGTCGGATGTTTAAAAAATTGAGATGAGCGAAGGGCATGAGTTAATTTTGGGACGAAAAGACAATACCGAATAATTGTAAAGGCCGATTGTATATTTATTTGAAGGAGTCGATCCGAAACTTCACAAAAATTTTTGATCTTTTCCTCAATGAAAGATTCATAGGCATCTTCTAGAACGGGAGACCCTAGGAGGCGTAGAGAACAATTCTGAAGGATTTTCAAATTTGGAGCCAAAACATTGAATTTTGAAATAGTAGAAACACTATCAATATTGTCATTTAGAAAAATTTCACACTGAAGGATTCAGATCCAAACCAATTAATTTAAATTTATCTTTTATCAATGCCAAATCTCTGAAAACTGTGTCTACATCTCCTCCTAGAGTGCCGTCATCTAAATACCAGACGTTAAATTTGGAATTTAGCTGGCTAATTATTGGGTGTATTGATAAGCTGAAAATGAGTGGCCCGAGAGGGTCACCTTGTTGACAACCCACTGCAGAATCTAAAATATTTTTCTTATACATTAATTTTGATGGGTTTCTGTAGCACTGCCAAAGAAAATTAAAAATTTTGGGTGTTTCCAATTTGGCTTGTGTCAACAAAGTGTCCCTGTTTACTGAATTAAAGGCATTCTTCAAGTCAACTTTAAGAATGACCTCTCCTTTCCCGCAGCCAAGGTAAGTAGACAGGGCATGTATGGCAGCTTCACAACCCCCTTTTGTTCCAAAACCGAGCTGTATGGGTTGGAATTTGCCAGACAGTTCTTCCTTATAAAACTGACAGCAAATTTTGGCTACCATACGCCTGAAAGTACATCCCACGGCAATGGGACGAATTCCACCCTCCTTCTTGCGAAGAGCACACAGATTGGCACCATAAAGGATGTCGATGATGCCTTCGTCCACATTGCCGGACAACATAAGGTTAGCCAAACCTGTTAGCTCCTTAAAGAGTGCCTCGCCGGCCTCCCCAGCGGCCGGACCCAATAGGTCCTTTAAATGTTGTGGAGTCAAACCATCAAGGCCACCAGCAGAACCACTACGGAAGGAGTTAACAGCTGTCAGAACTTCCTTGGGTGAAACAATCAAAAAATCAGATTCAGAATTTGGAGGATCGGGAAAGGACAAGTCATCTATTGGCGCAGGATGCTTGCTCCTCAGATCGGCAAGAGTATCTGGAGAGCAAGGCGCCACCACGTCGCTACTAAATAATAACCTGGATGCTCCTCTTATGTCACCTTCTCTTAATTTAGATTCTACATAATGATAAATGGAATTCTTATGAAAGAGTGTGAATTTGGGGTCAAATAAACGCGACGAATTACAGTTTTCTTTAATTTGGCTAGTCAAAGATTTATTGGTTGTCTGATTTTTAGAAATATGTAGAATCCTATAAGAAAAGGTAAGTAGTTGCTCCCAAGCATAAGTAGAATTCTCCCGTACTACAAGGCCAATACAGTGGGCTAGGTTTTGTGCCACTGCAGGTCTTGCAGCACGAGGAATCCTTTTTAAAACCGGAAAGTTTAAATGTATGTCTGTATATAATTTTGATATTTTTAAGGCATTCGACAACTGCTTTAATATTTGTCATTTTAGGCCACGTCCATTTCCATACTTTGGTTTAAATTTTTATTTGTACTAAATATAAACTTATTTTTAAGTGACCATATATATATGATTCCCACTATGCATGATTAAGTCATTTCTTTTTGCTTTCGTTTATGTATGTTCATGTCTACATATGCATATAGTTTAAATAAATATAATTAATAAGTAGATACTATGAGGTTTTTTAATTGCATCATTCGTTTGATGGAGAGATACCTGGCGCCCTCCTTTTTTTTATAAATTCTAGTATTTCTCTGCTCCAGGTTGGTCCATACTCACCCCCTATACACATGCTCTGCTAGCTGGTGCACCGGTGATTCTTTTAAATAGTGTTACTTACACATCTCCAGGGATTACCAACCGTACCTGATGGGTGTACGTCGGTGTGTTGTTGCTACCTAGTGCGCACCACCCCTACCAAGCCCGTCAACCGTTATAAGTGCGCCCAACGTGGGGCCTTGGAGAATGATGCAATTAAATATGTATTTTAATTTAGTGATAAGCATGTACTTAATTGTGTGTCACTATGGTTTTGTTAGTGTTAAGGTGTACTTTAAAGGAAACTTATAAATTTTCTTTAGTCTTAAGCGCTATGGTATATCCTAGTTACTTTTGAACAAATCTACTACTTTATGTATTTGGTTAGATAGTTAAAGCTGATAAACTTGAACCTATCCAACATCAATGAAAGGCAATATATTTAATTTTGGCTTATAAACTTAAAGAGATATTTTTAAATACGCCGTGCTTATATCTACTGTTTTCTATTTTTTTCATTTTGATTAGGTGCCATAACCCAACAATAATACTTGTTTTGAATTAGAATTAAATTTAGAATTCAATTTTCTATCATGGATTTTCTACAAGCTGGATGTAAGATCTCTCATTTACACAAAGACGAAATTACACATGAACTGTCCATTCGTAAACTGGAAGTTAATCATCTCTCGCGACGTTCCAGTCTTTGTCAAGCGTTAAATGAGACATCGAAACTTGCTCGAAGGGGTATTCTGAAATTAACTAATTTGGTCAATGTTAATTTGACTTCGGAATTGGAAGTGTGTCAACGAAAAGTTGAAGAGATCGAAAGAGAAGCTAAAGGTGATTTGTCTACATCTGCTAGAGGTCGGTTAAACTCTCGTTGCAGATACTTTCTTTGCCGTCTAGGTCGTATTGATGAGAATGAGGCGGTTATGCTTCTCAAAAAGCAATTGAATTCTATAATTGAATGCTTACAAGATAGTGATTCTGCTTCTTCATCGGATTCAGATGATGACTTTGACTCTGTAGTTACTGAGAAGCAGGTAGTCAGAGAGGTCATTTATAAACCTGAAAAGATTTTTAATATTAATTCTTTAAACTTGAAATTCAAGGGGGACACTTGTGTCCGTACTTTCCTTTCTCGCTTGGAAGAACTTCGTGTTGCTAGGAATATTTCTGAAGACAGAATATTCAGAGGTTTCCCGGAAATTTTGGATGGACCGGCGTTGTCTTGGTTCCGTTGTCAACGTATTAATTATACTACTTATCGTGAGGTCACAAAAGCCCTTGAAGAAGATTTTGATATACCGGACTTTGACTTTCAACTACTTAAAAAAATTCGTGCTAGGACTCAGGCAAAATCTGAAACTTTCGTAATATTCGTTTCCATAGCTCTAGGAATGTATGATCGTTTAAGTAAAGAGGTATCAGAAGAGGACAAGCTTGATATTATTACCCGTAATATGCGTCCCGAGTATTCTAAAGCTTTGGCTCTGCATGATATAGAATCTATTCAAGAACTTAAAACTTTGTGTAAGCGTATTGAATTGGCTGAGGTAAAAGCCAAATAATTTAATGAACCTATTTCATCTAAAAAGCCTAACGTTATGTCTACTACTCCTGTACGTGAATATGCGTCGCGTAATACACAGAAAACTTTTAAACCACCTCCTAAAAATTATGTAGCTTCAGTAGCTAAAAAGACTTCTAAACGTCCCTGTTTTCGATGTGGCATGACGAACCATTTGATTAGTTTTTTTGACAGATTGTTTGTTTTAAATGTGGTGAAAAGGATGTTCGTACTCCCGAATTTCCTAAATAATAATAATCCAAAAACTGAACAACTTTGTCTTTTCGAAAAAAACATCTACTTTAACTTCTACTCCCGTACTCGACGAGAAGACAATATTTTTTCAACCCTCTGAGGGAGATAACAGACTTTATCTAATTTTAAACATACTTGGTATACAAGTGAAGGCTAGGAACTAGATAGTGGTGCCAGTACTTCTTTTCTTGGCTCTGATAGTCATCTTGTTTTTGCTTCGGCTGGTATACCTGTTCGTACTCATAAAATTCCGGTTAGAATCCGGGTAGCTAATGGAGAACGTTTGATATGTACCCAATATATGATAGTACCAGTTGATTATAATAATAATGTACAGCTCATTCACTTTAATATTCATCCTGGACTTGCTACTCCTATTATAATAGGTTTAGACTTTTGGAGATCATTCCGTTTGGCTCCAGAAATAATATCTGAAGTATGTACCGAGCAAAACTTTAGTGTGTCCACAGCCATCGCTGAAAATGGTTTAAATAATTTTGAATCTTTAACCCTTAGACGGAAATCTCAATTAGAGGATGTAAGGTCTCTATTTGATCAAATTGATACTGATAAGGTAGGATTAGGTAAAACTCATTTAATAGAACATGTTATTAATACAGGTGATACTCCACCTATTAAACAAAAATATTATCGTCTTAGTCCTGATAAACAAACTGCTTTGGAGAAGGAACTTGATCGTATGTTGGAAGCAGGTATTGTTGAACCTTCTTATTCCCCTTGGTACTCACCTGTTGTTATGGTACAGAAATCAAGTGGTGAGATGAGATTATGTCTAGATAGCCGAAAGGTTAATTATGTGTCGAAGACTGATGCTTATCCGTTACCTTATGTAAACTACGTACTTGACAACTTAAGAGATGCTAAATACCTCACATCATTAGACTTGAGTGCGGCTTATCATCAAATCCCTCTTAGTGATAATTCTAAGGAAAAAACTGCTTTATATTGCTTTATATTATATCCTGGAAGAGGACTTTTTCATTGTAATCGAATGTGCTTTGGTTTGGTTGGCGCTAGTGCTACCATGCAACGTCTAATGGACACTCTTTTTACTGCTCAATTTGATAATAAAGTATTTTGCTATATAGACGACATAGTCTGACTTTGATGAACACTTGCGATTGCTTAAATCGGTTTTTGAAAAACTTAAGGCTGCAAACCTTACAATAAATATGAAGAAATCTTTATTCTGTAGAAGTGAACTCAAATATTTGGGATATATAGTGGATAGGTACGGCTTACGCACCGACCCTTCTAAAATAGACGTCTTTGACGGACTTTTCTAGACGGAAGATGCGAAAAGCATCAAACGCTTTCTCGGTATGTGTGGTTGGTACCGACGCTTTATTAATATTTTTTCTAAAATCGCTCGTCCCTTGTCTCGATTAACGGGTAAGAGAGTGAAATTTGATTGGTCAGAAGAGGCCAATAATTCTTTTAACTTTCTTAAGTGTGCTCTTATCTCGGCGCCTATTTTGAAGTGCCCTAACTTTGAAGAACCTTTCTATATACATACTGACGCGTCATTTTATGCCATTGGTGCAGTATTGACACAAAAGTATGACGGACTCGATCATCCTGTAGCATATTGTAGTCGAACACTTGTAAAACCTGAAATTAACTACTCAGTTACTGAGCGTGAACTTTTAAGTGTAATTTATGCCCTGGAACAATTCCGAGCATATGTTGAAGGTAGAAAAAGCTACATAGTTACTGATCACGCATCTTTAAAATGGTTCTATAACTTAAAGAATCCTTCTGGTCGTTTGAACAGATGGGCTTGCAGATTGAGTCGATTTAACTTTGAAATTATACACCGAAAGGGTAAAGAACACATAATTCCTGACTATCTGTCGCGTATTCTTTTAAACTCAATTGACGTTCTTTCTACTCAAGATCCTTGGTACTTAGATATCTTTTAAAAGGTCTCTGATACTCCATCTATGTTTCCTAATTTCAAAATTGAAAATAATAAACTTTATCGTTTCTCAAAGAATAAATATCGCCTGACAGATCAATTTGACTGGAAGTTGGTAGTGCCTTATGAGGAACGAAAAGAAATTCTGACGAAGTGTCATGATAATTTTACTTCTGGCCATTTCGGTGTGGCCAAAACTCATTTTAAAATAGCTAGTATATATTACTGGCCTAATCTCTTTGAAGATGTTAAAGAATATGTTGATTCTTGTGAAATATGCAAAAGGTATAAACCTACTAATTTAGCCCGTCCTGGATTTATGGGTAAACCACGACGTATTACATTGCCTGGCGAGGCTATCTCTTGTGACATTCTTGGTCCATTTCCTCCTATAGGAGAAATCAATATTTATTTGTTTGTACTGATTACTTTAGTAAATATGTAACTTTGTTTCCTTTGCGAACTATAACTGCTCAAGCGATAGTTAAGTGTTTGGAGAAAGGATTTTTTCTTGTACATGGGGTACATAAATATCTTTACTGTGACAACGGCGCACAATTCACTTCAAAAGACTTTAAAGACCTAATGGTTAAATATAGTGTTCCTCATATCTTTTACAATCCTAGATATCATCCACAGTCAAACCCTACTGAGCGTGTAAATCGTGAATTGGTAAGAACCATAGCTTCGTACGTGCGTTCTGATCACCGAACTTGGGATAAGAACATATCTGAGATACAATGTGCTCTTTATACAGTTAAACACGATGTAACTAAACATACTCCGTACTTCTTAACTCACGGACGTGAGATGATTCTTGATGGTTCTATATATAATGATGACACTCCCATTGACCCTAACTCTTTAGAAGTTGATAATGAGAATAAATTTTCTAACAAGTTAAAAGAACTTGAAACTATATTCAGTAAAGTTCGAAACTGTTTACTCGTATCGCATGAACGTAATGCTCGTTATTATAATTTGAGAAAACGTAATGTGGAATTGAAGGAAGGTCAAATAGTCTACAAGCGTTGTTTTCATTTGTCAAATGCCTCCAAGCATTTTTCTGCAAAGTTAGCTCCGCGCTATGATAAATGTGTTATACACAAGAAACTTAGTCCTCTTGTTTAAACTTTAAAATCTTTAGATGGAAAGAATCTTGATAATTTCCACATAAAGGACATTGTTCGCCCTGGCGAATCTGTTCCTCAATAAATGTAGTTAGTGCTTTTCCTAGCTATATCCAAAACTCCATATAAGTAAAAACTCGACGTTGAGTTAGAGTTGATACTATTTAAAAGGAATCATAACTGAAAAAAACATATACTTAGAGTTTTCTTTCAGTAGTCGTCTAATTCGACAAAGTGTTTCGAGATCTAGTACTTTTGGAATCTCTTGGAATATAAGATTTTCCTATACTACCTCGGTTGTAAATAAAACGGCATCTTGTAATATAATAAGTTGTTTTTTTTTGCCATTTAGAATTTACTAGATAGTCTTAACAGTATTTATAGAATAGAATAGAATAGAATAGAATAGAATATTCTTTATTGTACACCAATCACAATATAATAGCAAAGGATTATACAGATATATTGATATGTACAATCGGCGGCCTTATCGCTAAAAGCAATTTCTTACAGGCAACCTTTGGATGGACACATATTCAAAAAAATCCAATAATATACCTAGTGGGTAGTCGTTGGTGTAAGAAATAATAAACAATAAATTAATAATATATAATAAGTAGACCTATATAAAAAAAAAGGAAAAAAAAAAATCATATATATACATTGAACTAAAATTTTAAGAGAATCCAAGGTACAGACACATAAACATACCTACATCTATCCAATACACACAATATACCACAATAATAGTGCATTAGTAGAATATACATTATAAAATAAACACACAGACCTACACATCAATAAATAAACAAATTCAAACTCATTCAGGAACGAAATATTAACGTTAAATACTGACAGGAAATATTCAGTCAAGATATAAGATAAAATTCTTTGACCATATTCTTAAACACAGGCAGTGATTGCGCACGCCTAATGGACACAGGTAATGCATTCCACAATCTTACAGCTTGTACAGTAAAAGATTTATCATAAAATTTTGTGGAATGCATAGGTATTGCCAACTCCAATGAATCCGACGACCTCAAGGATCTTGTATGTGTGTCATGAAGGAACGTAAAACGTTCTTTTAAACATCTAGGGGTACAGGGATTAAAGAGAATGCCATAGAGAATAGCAAGAATATGAGTATTCCGACGAAGGCGAATTGGGAGCCACCTGAGCATGCTGCGGAATTCTGAAACGTGATCATATTTGCGCAAGCCAAATATAAATCTTATGCAAAAATTTTGAAGGCGCTCAAATTTATCGAGTTGCTCCTCCGTGACATCAAGATAGCTGACATCGGCATAGTCGAGTAAAGGAAGAAGCAGAGACTGTGCAAGCGCAATTTTAGTGGCGGTTGGTAAAAAATTTCGCAATCTTCGCATGGAACCTGCCGATGCATACAATTTACGACTAACTTCACGTAGTTGTGGTCGCCATGATAATGTGCTATCCATTATTATACCCAAATTCTTTAGCTCAGTGTTCACAGGTAATGGCACTCCATTAAAAATAATACTTGGAAGAAGTGACCAATCAATTCTAGAAATCATCCAGGAGCTACCCACCACCACAATCTGTGTCTTAGAGGGATTCACTTCTAATCCATGTAGCCTACTCCAGTTTGACAAACGTGTCAAATCACTGTTAATATCTGAGAATGCTTCGGATAGAGCAGACAGTGGCGCTTGCGTATAGATTTGAAGATCATCTGCATAAAGGTGGTAGGATGAAGTTAATAAGTTGGAGATAGAATTAATAAAAATCGCGAAAAGTAAAGGAGAAAGCACGCCGCCCTGCGGAACACCGACAGAAGTATTAGACCACGACGAATAGGTGTCTTCGAGATGAATACGCTGCCGGCGCCCAAACAGGTAACTACGAAACCAATCAATTACTGTCGGAGATATGTTAATAGAGCATAGAATGCTGAGAAGGAGATCGAAATCAACAGTGTTAAAGGCATTGCTAAAATCGAGTAAGCAGAGTACAGTGAGATTTCCATTCTCCATTCCCAGCCTAATATCATCAGTAATCTTGGTCAATGCAGTGACCGTGCTGTGGCCAGGACGAAAGCCTGATTGGTAAGGATTTAGTAGATCATTTCTGGTAAGATATGAGCTTATCTGAGTATGAACAAGCCGTTCTAAGATTTTGGACAAGAAAGGTAATATGGAGATGGGACGATATTCGGACAAGGAATTAGGATTAGATTTTTTAGGCAACGGTATAATATGGGCCTCTTTCCAAATTTTGGGGTACACGCTACAAGAAAGGGAATAATTCAGTAAATGACTAATTATAGGGAGGATTTGGTCCAGAATCGGCAGTATCATGTTTCGACTTATGCTATCACTGCCCACAGCATTTGAGTTTACCGACAATATACATCTCTTAACATCACAATCAGATAATTGATTAAATGAGAACGGTGGATAGTTAGGAGTTGGAAGCGTTGAAAGTGAAAGTAACGCAATATCTTTATTGGTCTGATCAAATTTAGACAAAGATGTGAAATGTTGATTTAGCAACTCAATATCAATTTGCGTATGAAAAGAATCATGTTGTGCCTTTCCAACTCCTAGGGTTTTAAGAAACTTCCATATCTTTGAAGAATCGCCGTTTTCGATTGAATTATGAATATGTTGTCGTTGTGCTTTTCTACACACCTTACTGCAAAGATTTCGTATTGCGATATATTTTTCATGATTACTATTAGTAGGGCGAGTTTTGTATCTACATTTAGCTGCCGCCTTTCTCACCAGTAAAGCCTTAATATCATTTATGAGCCATGGTTTAGGCAAATGCCGTGAGGCATTTCACAGCACGGATAGGTGCATGCCTGTCGAACAGTTGAGTAAGCTTGTTATTGAATGCACTAACCTTGCAGTCAATAGATTCCATGTCCAGAAGCGTGCCCCAATCAATATTATCGGCATCAACACGCAGTTGATCAAGATTCATACCCCTAAAATTGCGTTGCATGAGAATTTTGGATCGTTGTTTAGGAGGACGAAGTTTATAGGATAGAAAGAGTAAGTCATGGTACGAAAATGCATCAGCAGGATACTGCCCATGCTTAGCCACTAGATAGATAGATGAGACAAGTATGAGATCAAGGAGTGATGGAGCACAGTTGGGCACATGATGTGTGGTATTAGAAGGTAAGACAGATAAATTGCAAGATTCTATAGTACTAAGAAAGATAGAAGAGCGAGTATCTTGTTTCACTAGGCATGTATTAAAATCTCCCATTACGATAGTATGGCTATAATTTGGACAAAGACGTTCTAGAAGATTTTCAAATGACTGGAAAAAGTCAATAGTAAGCGATGGACAGTAGTACACACCAAGCAGTAGCTTCGTGTGCGAAAGTTCTACCTCGAGAAACAAATGCTCACCAGCGTTTGAAGGAGGAGGCTGCGATGACATGTCTATGGTATGAAAAGGAATACTATTGCGTAAATAAATAGCCACGCCACCACATCGTCCATCCACGCGATCATTCCTGATAAGGTTAAACCCAGGAAGAGCATAAGAGGTTGACAAGAGAAAAGGCTTTAGAAATGACTCAGAAATAAGAATAGCATGTATATCTTTGCAATCAAATGTAGTCAACATATCTGGGAAATGACATGGAATACTTTGTGCATTAATATGGACTACATTAAAATTCTTGGGTACGTCGGCGAAGTGCGCTTGAAGAGTTTCCGCCAATGACGGCATACTTGTAAAACTGTCATTTAGACTGCTGATTGACCGAAAACTTTCATCACTGTCACTGTAATTTAACATTTGAATTTAAAAATTTATATAACTGAAAACTATATATATAATTGTAAGTATATATAATAATATAAGTATGTATAACAAATAGAAATGAAGGAACCAATTAGAGTCAACCCTTAATGCAAGTGTAGCTTCTAAAATTAAATATAGTGTCCACCCGCCAGCTGTGTGTTATAATAAGTAAGAATTTCATCTTATTTGATAAGAATTTAAGAAAAACAATAATTTTAATCACAGCCAGGATTATTTTCTAATAAAAAAAAAATAAAGACTAACCTAAAACAAAAAATACACACAGTGTATAAAAATGCACATTAGGCTGTATAAAGTACAATGCAATTTGCAACAATGCTTTTCCTGCCCAACACCAAGAAACAAATAGAAAAAAAAAATACAAATTGTCACTGTCAGTGTCACACTACCAATCACCAACAAACAATGTCAACAAAACGTTCTTTTTAGTTTTATAGGGTAGCTTGGTAACTTATTATAGTTATTGTTTATAGTTTAATGTGTAGAATTAAATAATAAGAAGTATAATAAGAAAAAGTACAAAAGGTATACCTGGCCGTGATGTAACGAAGCAATGTAATTATCTAATCTACTTCTTACTCACTACTCGTCTCGACTTAGATGTAAATTTTGCAGTCGGGACCGTCTTCTGTGCATCCCAATCCAGTTGACTCAACTGGGCATGAGTAGACACACGATGCCGCAATCCATCAGGGTCAAGAACATATACATGACCCTCTCTTGTCCAGCACTTTGAGATGCCGAAACGCTCCCGTGCTAACATGAAGACTTCATGCCTTGTCCGAGTCATAAATTCGGAGAGAGTCATACCGCTGCCTTTAAGTTTTGATTTAGAGAACCACACTTTGTTTCTCACAGTCATATCATTCAGCTTAAACAATATAGGCCTAAGCCGGCCTGCACCTGAGGGTCGGCCCATCCTATGGCAACGCCGAATATCATCTACTGTGAAGTGCTCGAGCTTTAAGTGAACCTTGACAGCATTCACAAGAGCCTGCGAGGTCTCCTCAGCATTCTGTTCTGGAACACCATGAAGCAGTAGAATCTTCTGACGACTACGCTGTTCAAGATTGTCCACCTGATGGGCCAGAAGTGCCATTTGCTGGCGGAATGCAGCTAAGGTACTAACAACAAAACCCTTGAAGGAAGCGAAGTCTGATGACAAAGAAGCAATAGTTGGTGCACTGCCAGGATTTTTTACATTCTTTTGAAGTTCTGCCTCAAATTGCGCTCCTCAACACCAGTCATGATGGAAGTAAACGAGTCCTTCATTGCCTCCATATTGGTGAAGTTAGATGTAGTGAGCAAGTGTGTAGTGCAATAGTTGAAAGTTTCTCACCTTGGATATAAAGAGTGGAAAATAACACCCAGCTGGTAGATAAATTAAATCAGTATGTCATTCATCTAATTCAAACTTATATAAATGTAAGTTTTATATTTTTATTTAAAAAATTAAACAGGAGCAAAAATTTTAAAATGTCACTTGATAACTACCCACCACTCTTTTACATATCTTATACATAGTTTTGTCCGTTCTGTTTCAATAGTTTTTGTCATACTCTTTAGAGCTGAGTGTTATCTGTTAGTTAGCTAGGTGTCTGATGTCTATAGTTGTTGTAAGATTATTTTTTTGTTATTGTTGTATAAATAGTGCTTAAAAAAAATTTAAAATAAAAATTTTCTTTTTACCCAACTGAAGAGGAACTGTAACACTTCTGAGTGTCGGTTACATATTCATGGGATTTGATTTACTAACCTTATTTTTATATACATCCCTTTTGTGGAAACAAACTCAGTTTTCACAATACTTTAGTTATAACTCTAAAGTCACTTGTCTAATTATTTAAAAGTTTATAGATATTTCACATTCTTTGTTTTTGTTCGGAACGACATGAGTTTGACGTTGTCAAAACTGTCACGAACGTTTCGACTCTTATGGCGCGTTCTAAAATTAACGCGTGCGTCTATGGTGTCTTTCAGTTTGGTGCTGGACATTGAACTTAGATAGATTGGCTGTCCTGACTCACATACACCCATAATGTATTGCGTGAGGTGTGACAAACAGGAATAGTAAGGTTTTATGTTGGTTTCGTTTATTCTGCCAATGTTTTGTCAAGGCTGTATGGTGTATGACTTTAGCCTGCCATGATCGAGCGAAAAAAAAAGAAGCTTTTTTTTTGACGAGAACGGCGTGATGAAAAAGCGCTTGGTCATGGTGATTTAATTCGGATTAATATCCGAAGTCTTTTTAGCTAATGCTAGAAGGTGAGAATAGTTGTTTATATTTGTTTCTTCGTAATCGGCAAGATTACTTGGCCTTTGCGAATAATATGTTCTTACAATGGTTGTACTTTGTATTTCAGTCTGCTTATCAAGAGACTTAGCAAATAACATGGAAAAAAGGATGATGATAGAAGGATCTGGTTAAAACCCCACTGAAATAAGTGGTAAGTTAAAACTATATAATCTCTTGGACTGCATTCTTTAACAGAATGTTGAGGGTGAAAGTGATTTTTATTACAAATTACTAATGTCTGTAACTTTTCTGTTATTACAGGGGTTTTTTTTCGTTTTTGTTCCTTTTCGTTTTGGTTCTTTATTTTATATCTACATAATAATTGAGCTTAACGTGTTTCACGTTCTCTGCATTCTACATTTTTACTCCTGAATGTCTGTAAGAAGAGTTAAAGTAAGCTGAGACATTATTCAAAGAGGATATTTTTCCCTACTCTGGTTACCTTCTACCTGGACTTCTAGAATAGGAAGAGATGTGAAGGACTTGGATGTTCCTTAAACTTAAATCCAGATAAGTGGTAATCTTTAATTAGTTTCTATGTATAATAACCCGGTAAAGGCCGACTGATGTTGATAGTTTAAAAGGAATAACTTTTAACTTTAAATATTCATTCTTCTATTACATATGTAGCTTTCAACTACTTTAATATACTGGACAACCGATGTGACGTTCCAGTTACACATATTTTATAATCTTTTTATTATCACAAAGGAATATTAATGTGAAACTTTATTTTTACCTTGTTATGTTGAAGTGTATGATGATGATGATGATGATAGGAAGCGGTGTTGTGTGTTAACAAAACTCAGAGATAGTTTAAATGTATGTCTGTATATAATTTTGATATTTTTAAGGCATTCGACAACTGCTTTAATATTTGTCATTTTAGGCCACGCCCATTTCCATACTTTGGTTTAAATTTTTATTTGTACTAAATATAAACTTATTTTTAAGTGACCATATATATATGGATCCCACTATGCATGACTAAGCCATTTCTTTTTGCTTTCGTTTATGTATGTTCATGTCTACATATGCATATAGTTTAAATAAATATAATTAATAAGTAGATACTATGAGGTTTTTTAATTGCATCATTCGTTTGATGGAGAGATACCTGGCGCCCTCCTTTTTTTTATAAATTCTGGTATTTCTCTGCTCCAGGTTGGTCCATACTCACCCCCTATACACATGCTCTGCTAGCTGGTGCACCGGTGATTCTTTGAGATAGTGTTACATACACATCTCCAGGGATTACCAACCGTACCTGATAAGTGTACGTAGGTGTGTTGTTGCTACCTAGTGCGCACCACCCCTACCAAGCCCGTCAACCGTTATACACTTACAATAAAATAAAAAGCTGCAACATGTACCCTTCTTCGAAACCATCGCGTTCGATCCCGACTTTCCCGACTGCAGATTTTATGTTATCGATCTACAAAAAACCTTTCCTACAAAAAAACAATAAAATAACTTTCTACCTATTTTCATTTCTGTGTAAGTAGAACACGTATAAGTTTTTGATTAGTGGCTTGAACCTCACTGGTAGGACTATTTTGTAACAGTTGCAGTGTAAAGACGTATCCGCACAATACAGGTAAATCTACAATATTAAACCAGCAAGTTTTAAGCCCGTCGCACATGTAGCTATAATATAATCTAATGTAAATTTTAACAAGGCATATAACGATATATTTTCTATGCAAATACTCGGGTGACCATACTCGCAGCTATAACATATATATTTCTATGACGTCACCTCCATGTATCGTAATTTATACCAGTGTTTTAATATATCTACAAACCCTAGGCTGATCGTCAATGAATGAAGGCAAAATAAAAGCATCATCTCCGTGTGCGGTAGCTAACTATAATATACATTATAGCCCGACATATAAATATATATTATAGGTACATGTGTGACGGGCTTTATCCTATAAACTTGTTCGAAGTGAGTCATAAAAGTATGAAATTACTAGTTGACGCCCGCGGCTTAGCCCGCATAGAGAAGTTTTAACGGTCCCGTTTCCCACAGGAACTTGTTCCCGGTATAAAAAGTAGCCTATCTGTTATTCTGACGTATAAGCTATTTTATTGCAAATTTCATTAAAATCAATTCAGTAGTTTTAACGTGAAAGAGTAACAAACATTCATACAAACTTTCGCATTTATAATATTAAGATGTGTTAAAAGTCGGGGAATATTAAACCCTGTAATATTCCCCGAGCAAATTACTGTGCTATCGTCAAGATTAATGGAAACGAGGACATTCCACAATCTAGTCCGTAAGACCTGTCATGGAGGATAGAAGGGACATAATGAGAGTTTATCCTACTGGCTGAAACACAAGGTGATAGACTGAACATCGTGGTTGGAGTGCAATAGGCTCATAGCATTTGCAGGTGTTAAAAACTACTTGTTTTGTGAGTAGGCGATAGATAGAAAAAATATGCTATAAAGAATAGGAGACAAATACGACTTGCTGTACCGAAAAAGCGACATAGGCAAACAGAAGTACCTTTTCGATTACCAGCCCCTACTGCCCCAGTACACTGTGATGCGAGACTGTATTTTTTGCATGCTTATATTTATACTACCGAGACTACCAGGACTTTAATTGGTCGTGCTAATTAGTGTCTAGCCTTTTTTACCTCCTCACTAAAAAGGCAACGGATTCAGAATTTCTTCCTAATTTAACATCTAAAATAGACACATTTTCTTTTATTAAATTTATTCGGCCCTTTTGACCCACCCTAGTTCAATGCTTCAGAAGGCACGTTAAGCCGTTGGTCCCGGTTGCCAATAAAATGGCAGTCGTTAAGCCAAGTTGAAAGCTTTATGGGCGGCTTAAAAATTTCAACAGCAGGTCGCCGCAGCCTGCGCCTGTTTATTTCAACACGGCAATGGCCTCACCACCTGTTACGTGGGACAAAAATGCATGCGGTGAAATGTGGTCGTTTAATATGCCTCTGCCTACCCCTTCGGGGATAAAGGCGTGACAATATGTATGTTTTATATTTTTAGAATAGAAGGAAGAGATAACAAGACTTACCTAGGAAGACAACGTAAACAAACTGCTTGAAAATGTGAAGGTCAAAGATACTGGTATTGGATAATTGGTGCATGTATGAAACGATTATACAGAATTTGGGATTATGTTCTGTAATCGATCACTGCACGCAGTCCAGAGGGAGACTAGGGAGAAGAAAGCCCTCTTTAAAAAGTGGCAAGCGACCGGATCTCCCGAAGACCGTGACGCGTACAGGGCTGCCAAGCGCGCCACAAAGAGAGTTGTAGCCAGAGCCAGACGAGACCACTTACAACCTCTGTATGATAAGCTGGAATCGTCTGAGGGGCAGAAGCTCATCTATAAGCTGGCGCGCTCCAGGGTCAAAGCGGCACAGGATATATCCAATTGTCGCTGTGTAAAAGACCCTGAGGGCAACCTGTTAAGCGAAGACCTCGCGGTAAAGGAGAGATGGCGCTCGTACTTCCACGAGCTGTTTAATAAACAGCACAAAGAGGTGCAGCCTCCGGACCTCCCTCCGAATCAGGGACTAGTGCCACCGGTAACGCCTGGAGAAGTTCTGACAGTGCTTCGCCGCATGAAGAATCGGAAAGCTGTCGGACTCGATGGTGGATTATTACTCCAGTCTTCAAAGGTAAGGGATCAGTGCAGGAGTGCGGGAGCTACCGCGGTATAAAGCTGATGTCCCACACCATGAAGATCTTTGAGAGGATTATAGACTCTCGGATCCGGCAGGAGTGTATTCTCTCGGGGTGTCAATATGGGTTTCGCCCTAGTCATGGGACCACGGACCCTGTTTTTGCCCTGAGGGTTGTCGCAGAAAAATACAGGTCGAAGAACACGCCTCTGCACTGTTTGTTTCTAGACATGAAGAAGGCCTTCGACTGTGTTCCTCGTGCGATGATCTGGTGGGCACTGCGGTCCAAAGGGGTTCCAGAGGTACTATCCGGGACATGTACTGTGACTCCGATTCAATGGTTCGGACTGCTGTTGGCGACACGAAACCCTTCCCCATCACCGTCGGGGTACACCAGGGTTCGGTCCTTAGTCCGCTTCTGTTCAGTGTAATATTAGACGAATTGTCGGACAGCATCAGGAACTCGCATGTGCAGCCTCCATGGTTGCTCATGTATGCTGACAATATTGCGCTGGCAGACGCGGACAGGGGCAGATTGGTGCGACGTGTTAAGGCGTGGAAGGAGACGCTTGAGAACGGCGGTCTGAAACTAAATGTGGCGAAGACCGAGTACTTGGCACTAAACTCGACAGATCCCACATCCGTCCGCATAGGCGGTGATTTGGTCGAGCGCACAGACCAGGTTAAATTCCTGGGATCTGTTTTTCACACGTCCAGTGACATCTATTGCGATGTCAAGTCACGCATTGCTGCCGCGTGGGCCAAATGGCGGGAGACATTTGTGACCCTAAAATGCCGATCCGGTTGAAGGGACAGGTCTACAAAACCATTATTAGACCTGTCCTTTTACATAGCAGTGAGACGTGGCCGATATTGGAGCGACACAAGCAGGAGCTGCGTGTCACGGAAATGAAGATGCTGCGGTGGATGTGTGGAGTCACGCGGATGGACCGCGTGAGGAACTCTCGCATCCGCGGCAGCCTTCACGTCCGTGACATTGCAGACAAGTTGCAAGAGTGTCGCCTTCTTTGGTATGGTCACGTCTTGCAGCAACCGCCGGGCTACGTAGGTAACAAATGTCTGGCCATATCAGCCCCGCCGGGTCCCGGTAAGAGGGGAAGACCCAAGAAGTGCTGGCTTGAAGTCGTAAGGGATGACATGCGTGCCAATGGTCTCACTACAGGGGATGCCGACGACCGTACGAAGTGGAGGAGAAAATGTAGGAAAGCGGACCCCGGGCGTCGCGAGACACAACTGGTACATACGCTCGGATGATGATGGAATCGATCACTGCGTAGCGCATCTTACGCTGCAAACAGTATTGAATTGGTCATGGTCAGCGTTTGAGGCATTTGTTGACCTTGGTGTCAGTAAAATGTTACGGAACAGTAAGCACAAGTAATTTAAATATAGCTGTACTTGTACCGATAATCGTACCGCTAATGGATGGAGTGAACTAGCGTTCATATAAAAAAAAATACCAGAGTACACAGGTAAGAAATGAAACTTCTTTCCGAAATTTTTTTACAGTTATTAATTTTGTCTCATACGTCGATAAAGAAGTTTTACTTATGATAAAGAAGTTTCATTTCAAAACAACAGAGCGCGTAACCGAAAAAACGTGACGATTTGTTTACAGCTATACAATTTCTCTCAACGTCGATAAAGTAGTTTCACTTCAAAAATGAAACTGAAGTCTGTCTCTTTTGCCACTTTTAATTCAAATTTAATTCAGTAGAATTTTATTTGTAAATGGTGTATCAGTCACACCTTATCCCCGATGGGGTTTGCACGTTGAAAAGTGGGCATATTATACGCCCATTTTTCACCGTGTTTATTCATGTCCTACGTAATAGGTGTTGAGCCCATTGCCAGATTGAAATAGACAGACTAAATAGATTATGTAATAATTATATATAATGTTTATGTACAGTAGAAACTTAGGGCCATAAGATCCACTGTATATTATTTTGATTTACGAAAGTCCATCTGCATGATATACATTGATCATTCAGTTGACGAATGCTAACACATGACACAGTAAACAATTGAAATATAAATCATTTTTAAAATGGTGTTAACTGATTTAATCTTGGCATTTCAGATATAGAATAAAAAAATAAAAAAGACCCAAAAACAAAGTTTTTATACATCACACACAGATGCTATCAGTGGAATAGTACAGAATAGTAGACTGAAATAGTACTTAATACACCCCTTGAACTATGACCTTGACAGTTGATTGCAAAACGTCGATAAGATAGTGATCAAAGTGTTGCTCATGTCATTCATAATACTGCTCAAACTTTCGCATTGATTCCACTGACACCAATATAGTTGACAGTTTGTTAAATTCATGTGCACAGTATGTTTCAACAAAATTTGACTCAATGTCTAATACCTACTAGTCTAATACATACTATCACAATAACTGTTCTACTAAATACGTATGTTCTACTAAATAGTCTTATATTTACTATATCAATAACTGTTTGTGTCACGAAACTGAGGAACATAATTCAGTAATGTAATGATAACGAAAAACGAATAGTAGACTGAAATAGTACTTAATACACCCCTTGAACTATGACCTTGACAGTTGATTGCAAAACGTCGATAAGATGGTGATCAAAGTGTTGTTCATGTCATTCATAATACTGATCAAACTTTCGCCTTGATTCCACTGACACCAATATAGTTGACAGTTCGTTAAATTCATGTGCACAGTATGTTTCAACAAAATTTGACCCAATGTCTAATACCTACTAGTCTAATACATACCATAACAATAACTGTTCTACTAAATACGTATGTTCTACTAAATAGTCTTATATTTACTATATCAATAACTGTTTGTGTCACGAAACTGAGGAATATAATTCAGTAATGTAATGATAACGAAAAACGAATAGTAGACTGAAATAGTACTTAATACACCCCTTGAACTATGACCTTGACAGTTGATTGCAAAACGTCGATAAGATGGTGATCAAAGTGTTGCTCATGCCATTCATAATACTGCTCAAACTTTCGCGTTGATCCCACTGACACCAATAGAGTTGACAGTTCGTTAAATTTATGTGCACAGTATGTTTCAACAAAATTTGACTCAATGTCTAATACCTACTAGTCTAATACATCCTATCACAATAACTGTTCTACTAAATAGTCTTATATTTACTATATCAATAACTGTTTGTGTCACGAAACTGAGGAACATAATTCAGTAGTGTAATGATAACGAATACTAAAATATACGCAGCGAAAAACGGATTGTATCACACAAATCAGTAACGCGTCGTCTCCCGTACCCTTCATACGTCGCTCACATGCCTAATTATGCACATTATCAACGAACTACATCCTATTGTTTTTATTGTTACAAATATTTAATTCCAAATCATTACAGTCAACAAGTTCATTTTAACAAATGAATCCGAATCGAAAGAACTAAAAATAGCCGCGAGTTTGTTAACGAGAGTATAGTTTTATTATTAGTTGATTGAAAGGTGTGTGTTGGAAATAATTCTCTTACAAAATGGAAGTCCAGCCGGAAGAAAAGAAAGGCAGAACTTACATACAATGGATAGTTGCAATTTCAGGTAAATTATAGTATGATTTCAAATATTATAGTGATTTTGACATTTCACGAAATTGAAGCGATATATTTATTTATTATTTATTATGTATTATCAACTTTAATGCAGTGATATGCATTAAAAACCTCCACGGATAATTGGAAATCGGTTGAAAGATAAAATAAAATAAATAAATTTAATTTAATATTTTTAGCTAATAAGTAACGATTATCATGATTATATGTCATCCGATGTCACTAAAGTCGTATAGTCTGATAGCCCAGGGTTATGTATGAGATAATTTAGTTCGGATACTAACCCACCTAGTGAAATTGTGCTACCGAACCCCAAGTTCAAATTCGTATGTCAACACAATGTTGCCTGTATTTATACATAATCATTTCGTTTGAATTTCTATGATAGTTTTCATAGATAGAAATTAAATTCATAATCGATTGTACAGTTATATTAGACCTGTCAAAATTATCATTCTAATTGAGATGAGTATAGGCACCAGATGGCCTTCGAAAATCAACTCTAATTCTATCACTAATTAAACATCGAATTTATATCAAACCTTATAATTATGTCCACCGCATGGAAGTGTGTTTTTTTTTAATTTAAAAATCGTTAAATAAATATTTATGTGCCGTCAAGCCATAGGCGAAGTTTTGAACGATTTCTACTTAACTCATTCTTATGAAACATTGCATATGCACACGTACGAATACGAATTCCCGTGACAGTACTATAATTAATAAATAATTTTAATAAAATAACTTGAAAAATCTCATGAGTCATGAGTCAATCTCATATATAAGTAAATAAATAATATGTAAGAATATAAATATCAACTTTCTGCTCTATTTCTTCATAATTATCCCAACTTTCTTATTTTTTAGTTAAACGAAATAAAAGATATCATTTTATTGTTAAAAATTAAGTTAGCTTTAGCATAAAGTTAAAAAAAAAATTGGATAGTCTTTTACATGGTGCCATCTAGCCCGAATTTGGTTGATGTTAACTACATACATAAGTAGCAACAAGCTCTACACACCTAATAAAATGCAAGACAACACTCGAATTCTGAAACAAACATTTACGGATCACGAAAATATTTGTATTGGACCCAAAGCTCGATTTCAAAAACTCAACAATGGCATTCACTCACATGACGCGACTGAGGCAGTCAAATTACAATAATAACAGTGGTCTTATTGTACGGCTAATTAAGATTTTAGCATAAATGCAAACGAACTTTAAAATGCTTTACTTATGCGTATAAAGTTTTATAATTGCGACTCGGTGTGTTTTTAACGTTACTATATTAATGTTATGAAAAATAATGGTTTATAATTCATTCATCAGAAATCGAGAAAATAATCAATTATTGATTATAAGCGTAATTAACATAATCAATGAAATCCATTAGTTAGTGAAAACAAACTTATATCATTGATACATTATTCTTTGAATAAAAACGAGTTCCAATCAGTTTTAAGTCAATGTAATAAATGCATGAATCATTCATTATGATATATATTCCATTCATCTGGTGACTGGTTATGTCTATACATATGAAAATATTTACAAAAATAACGTAATATTTTTCTTACAGCTACTGCTACACTTTTGGTACATGGCATGCAATCAAGCTGGATATCGCCAACATCTAAATTATTACAATCTGCAAATTCTCCATCAGGGAAACCATTAAGCAACGTTGAATTAGCTTGGGTAGCAAGTACAATTTCATTAGGAGCATGTTTTGGAGTACCATTATTTGCATATCTTGTTGATATAATTGGTAGAAAAAAGTGTATAATAATTATGACTGTTTTTCAAGCGGTAAGTAGTTGTTCTGTAAATATATATGATTAGGTATGCTTCACCGCTTTCACCTTGCCAAAACTCAACTTTTCCTTAACAAGGAATAGATTAATTTAAATATTAGCTTAGTGACTTGAGCTGTGAGTAGATAAATCAGTCAGAATAAATATAAATATTTAAAAATATCGCATGCACGTTTTTCTTATTATGTAAGCTTTAGATTAAACTTGTTTTATTTATACATAAATAATGTTCAAACAGAATATTTGAAACCAGTGTCACCGTAATATTGGGGAAGACACTCGCACCTGCAACACAGTTTTTACTAGCGCAGGTGTGAGAAAATCCCATAATGTGATGTATCCAGCTTTTTCAATAAAGAATATAGTTATTATTATTATTATAAAATATTTTGAAATGATTAAGACTACAAATTATGGGTTAATCAAGATCTCTATAAGCTTAATAAAACTTCAATCTAAAAGGACAAAAACTGAGACTTCTATACATTGAAATCGAATACGAAAGCGTATTTTTAAATTGCGAAATCCTTCTTGAAAGAGACGTAAAGATTGGTAAATAGAAATAGTCATGTTACTACAAAATTATAAAATATATTTTCGAGGACCCGTATTAGTCCCTTGTGAACTTCTAATCCCAAAAGTTAAAAAAATCTTGTAAAATGACTTAGTCTGTCCGTCCGTCTATCCGTCTGTACGCATCTATTTCTCAGTAAACATAACAAACGGCGGCTCTCGATTCAGGACACCATGATTACGTGCACAGGCAATTTTGAGGTTTTGAAACTGCTTTCAGTTTCAAAGTCATCTGATTCATTTGCTCCGACAGTAAAGAGCGCGTTACTTGTTTCATATAAATTTGATTTTATTAAATTAGTTAGTTACCTTTTTTCGTGTAATTTTTTAAAAAATAGCACTGTCAGTGCTTTTTTCTGTCTACTTTAATCATTATAATTTTTTGACATTTTAATTTATTTACTTTTGTTCTTGAGTTTTTAATAATGTAAGTAAATAAATTAGAATTATTTTTTCTATTACAGCTGTGTTGGATTATTAACATAATTTCATCAAGTACAATTAGCTTGTTAATAGGAAGATGTTTTGCTGGAATTTCTGCTGGAGCCTGTTACAATGTAGTTCCTATGTATGTTAGAGAAATTAGTCAAGATAATATAAGAGGGACACTGGGATCATTTATAGTATTACAACAGAACATTGGAATCTTGGTCATGTTTGCCATTGGGTTTAATTTGGACTATTATGTGGTTTTATGGATCTCTGCCTGTATACCAATAGTAACATTTGTCGTGATGCTCTTTGCCCCTGAAGCTCCAGCGTTTTTAGTAAAAAAAGGACAAGTTGATGTAAGTATAATGACAAATATTTTATTTAATATTTTTTTTATTTAGGAACAAAATGGCTGTCACTTATACTTAATATATTTTTCAAGATAAATTACGATGTAAAATACCAAATTGAGAGGTACAACGCATTCAAATCATCTGTAAAAATTAGAGTTAAATTACTTGATTTAAATGCTATTAAACACACGCTAGTTTAATGTGTTATGGAATTTTGATTTATTTTAGGATAAAAATTATAATTTTTTAATATTTGCTCGCCTCTACGGGTCCACCTCACTGGTCACGATTAAACTCCTAGTAGTTATAAAATTAAAAAATTATAAAGACTTTTTCGGTTATAATACTTGATTAATAATAAACACTAAAAATTTAGTGTATTATTTAGAATTCGATAACTTCACATTAGTTAATATAATCTAATAGTTTCTTAACGTGTGGAAATCACCTACTCGGATGTCTATTGCCGGACGCCCCGGGTAACTCCTCGGAAAGATGTCCCAGAGAATATAATCTAATAGTGACATTAACTCGACAGAGCATAAGTATAGTGAAAGGGGTCATACACATTTCATATTGTGATCAAAACAGTTTATCATTCTAATAATTTGCATGCTGTATTCATTTAAACTATTAAATGAATACTTTATTGAAAAATAATAAGCGTCTCAGACAGATCTATCGTAAATGCGATAAGATTTAATTTAATACGGCGAGGCATACGAAATAGTTATGATTTTCACCGGTATTATATGTGAATATCTTTTCCACTAATAATCGTAACAAAAATAATAAATAAATAAATAATGTATTT
This sequence comes from Thumatha senex, assembly GCA_948477245.1. Classification (NCBI taxonomy): domain Eukaryota; kingdom Metazoa; phylum Arthropoda; class Insecta; order Lepidoptera; family Erebidae; genus Thumatha; species Thumatha senex. Next base: position 8,273,864 of record OX419731.1, on the reverse strand, counting down.
TTAAAATGGATTGTAAGGTTGTAATTTTTGTAATTTGATAAGTAAATAAAGTAAATAATTGCTTTGATGTTTTAAAAACAATTGAAGTTCATTTGAAGCTAAATATTTCTTTAAACTTTATTTAAATCTTCGCAGCAAGCAGCATCAACATTAGCGTCTCTACGAGGATTAAATACCAAAGATGAAATCATTCAGAAAGAAATTGATTATATGAAAAATGAAGAAAACAGATATAAATTAATACCGAAAATAACCTTTTCAGAAATTTGTGAGTATGAATGGGATTTATGTTTTAGATACTTACCAAAGGTAATTGTTTAAATATTTTGAGATTATTTATATTTTATAATTATAATAGATTTTGAGTTTGACAGTGGTTATTCCAGAAACAGACACGTTAGACTCTAAAATGATAGGCAGAAAGAGATAGAGCTGTGCAGCTCTATGCTAGTCCAAGGTTTGACTGATACTTGATCAACAGAAGCAATAGCTACGTGTGGCGGAAATATTAATACTGCGGAGCATTTGTTAACGTTTGTGAAATTGTGGAATAACTAAAATAGATAGTCACTTTCAATGGTACGGTCATATTTAGTGCCCACCACGTGGAAAAAAGAATAAATTTCACCGATAAACTGCACATAAATTTACATACATACACGTAAAATCATTGTTACACGTTTACGACATACTCGTACTTGTCAATGGTCTCAATATAAAATGTAAGTGGAAGGGCAAACGTAACAACAGGGGTTTCAAGACAACTTTGTTTTAACTAAATCCAATTGTATTTTAGGGCAAAATCAAGCATGGCGTCGTGGTTGTTATTTAAATATGACTTTAATGACATGTCGTTCTCTTAGCGGCACCTTCGCACTGATCACTTTTACACCCACCATCTTGGAAGCCTCTGGTGTTACCGTAAAAGCTGAACTTCAAGCTCTTAGTTTTCCCGCAGTAATGATCGTCTCCTCACTTGTTTCTATGAGCTGCGTAGAAAAATTCGGTCGGAAGGTACGTAAAAGTATATTTAAAATCTTTAAAAGTAAATTCAAAACATATTCTTTCTTTATACTCAGTATTATTTATAGATTTTTCAATAAAATCAATAAATATTGTAGACTGTTTTTTTACACAGCGCCATCTAGTCCAAAATAAGCCATTAAAAGCTTGTGATGTGGGATCACTGAGTTTCGGAACATTTACTATTACTGGTCCTCGGATGGGTGACCACTTTGTGGCATTTACATTTGCGAGCGTTTCCGTGCTTCGGAAGGCACGTTTAACTGTTGGTCCCGGTTCCCAAGTAACATGGCAGTCGTTAAGCGCAGCTGAAGGCCTTATGGGCGGCTTTAAATATTTTCAACAGCAGGTCGCCACATCCTGTACCTGTTCATTTCAACACGGCAATGGGCACACCACCTGTTATGTGGGACAAAACTGCATAAAGTAAAATATGAGCGCATAGTATTCCTCTGCCTACAGCTACGGGGATAAGGGCATGACAATATGTATGTATGTTTGTATGATTAATATTTCATCAAATTGATGCAGCTTGACTGGTATAAATCATAAAAAGTTCAGGTTATTTTATATCTAGAACTTAATTTGAAGGTCAATGACGGTTTTAGAGAAAAAATATGGTACCTACATTTAAAACCACTAGATTTAATTTATACTATATCCTACTAATATTACAAACGTGGAAGTTTGTAATAATGTATGGAAATAATGTTACTCTTTCACGCAAAAACTACTGAATGGATTTTGATAAGACGTTACAATAATATAACTAACACATCAGAATGACACTACTTTTATCCTTAGATCAAGTTCTGTGAAAAACGGGAAATCTTCTCAACGCGTGCGATGCCGCGGGCGTCAACTAATTGGACATATATTTAAAACAAAACACACAATTATAAAAGAATTCTTAGACTTGTATAAAAAAAGTGACTTTTTTCTGCCCAAATCAACACGGAATATAAGCTCAAATGGGTTATGACTTTTTAAAAAAATATAGAAACAAGGGTTATTATTATTATTGACTAATACTATAATGTCAATGCTTGTGAACATATTCATATATATTGTAACTCAGTTATGCTCTATAGCCGTAACATATTAGACCTAAACTTGGAATATACTTAAGACTAACGTTTATGCCGAGAACAAAGTACAAATATTATTTTAAGTTTCTGTTCTCGGAATCTTCACAACGAGGACGGAGACACGGACTTAACTAATTCGGAATAAAATGAACTTATAAGCGACAGATTACGGAGTGTATTACTTGGGTATTACTTTTCTTTTTTAAATGAAATGCTAATATTCTGAAAAAGGTTATAAATCCCAAACTCAATAACATAATCGTACCAGACCTGAATTACGACTTCCATGTTTAAAAACATAGTTTATTGCTTGACTAATTAATGACATAAATATAAAATTTAGGTTTAGCAATTGACACCCAATGATAAAAATACCTACTTGTTAAATTGGTAGTTTGTTCCTACCATGAATTGTAATCTCAGGTATCAGGATTATTTTCTTAATTTCAGCCTATCATGCTTTGGACTTTCGTAATAGCTACTCTATCACTATGTATATTAGCTACAACAATGTTGTTACAAACTAAAGGACAGTCCCCACCAGCATGGATTCCAGCTGTGGCAATGGTCATTTACATGATTATGTATGCTGGTGGGATCTCCCCGATGCCGTATATTATTATGGCAGAGATGTTTAATTTTCAAGTAAGTGATTTTTTGTAGCACCTTCCTTAAATAACTTGTTTTTATTCAGACGTTCTGAAAACCTCAATAAATTTGCAAGAAAAGCAACTATGTCTTAGAATCAAATTAATATTATTCAGAAGAAAGCGGGGGAGCAGCAAAGCTTCTAAATATAAAAAGATTCTAAAAATAGTTTGGTTTGTAGGCAATAAAACAACAACCAATGACGAGTTAATTATATATTTATAAACATAAATTTAAATTCTAATATCATTTTGTATCTTACCGATATCTTTAAAAGCCGCACTATTTTACTTATTGGAACGTTTTCGTTATACAAACAACATTATTTTAGTGTGACCTGCATAACGAACACATACTGCTGAGTATAAAACCTGAAATTAAGTGAAGTACTCGGGATATCGTATATTTTAGGTCCCGTGTGAGCTGCTGTTGATTCCAATAATATATTTGAGAAAAAGGCCATAAAGAATGAAAATTTATTCCAGCTAATATGAATTCCAAACAATTGTGCCTGACTGCCTCTGTGGCGCGGTGGGAGTGCATCCGACTGCTACGCAAGAGGTCGTGGGTTCGATTCCCGCCAAGGATAAAACTTTGTGTGATGAGCACGATGGTTTATTCTGTGTCTGGGTGTTATTTATCTAAAATATGTATGTATTTAGAAATATATAAGTATGTTTATCAGTTATCTGGTTACCATAGTACAAGCTCTGCTTAGTTTGGAATCAGATGGCGTTGTGTGGGTTGTCCCAAAAATATTATTATATTATAAATTTAACTAAAATAACAATTATGTAAAAAAAAATCTCTGGTTTATTAAATTATTATATTTTTAATAGTCTAGAAACCAAAGAAATCTGAATGCAGAGTACTAGCCATGGCTAGTAAATTAAATTTAAATTAAATTAAGCACTTATTTAATTTTGTGATTTCTAAAAAGAGCATTTTATTAAATCTCTATAATTTATATTTTTTATTTCTTTCTGTAATTTATGTATCACTATTTTTGATATTTCAGATTCGGGCAAAAGTGATAGGCATCTTTGTGACTTATGCGTGGTTTATTTGCTTCTTGCAGCTGCTAGCTTTTAAAAGTATTGTCCACGCTCTCGGTGCCCATAATGTGTTTTACTGCTACGCTGGAATTAATCTGATAGGTACATTGGTAAGTGTTTTCATTTTCAAAGAGACAAAAGGAAAAACTGTTGAAGAAATAGAAATGGATTTAATTGGACAAATAAAATGATTGAAATAAATTAACTGTTTTTTTTTTTATTTCAATCAATTCTTTCATACGTATTTTAAATGATTTGTATTGCGCACCTGCCTTTTCACTTTGCCGATAATTTCCTGACTCTTCTAGTAGATCAGCTATGATTTAAAATTAAATTACTTCTTCTAAGTATAACCAAATCCTACCTTGGTGGTGAACGCTGTCTCCTGCTTGCATTTTGCCATCTTATAAGGATGGGCATCCTATAGGCATGCCTAGAATAATCTTAGTTTAGTATTTCTGTTTTTTTTATATATCGTAACTGTCCTTACATGCTTATTGATTAATAGAATTACTAGGCCTGGAAATACAAATATAAGTACACAGATACCCAGACGTGCGTGTATGAAGCGATTGATGAATCTTGAAGATTTCGAAAGAAGTATGCATGGATCGCGAAGCCTGGCGATCTATCCACTCTGACTACCCCGTCAGGGATACTGCGTGAAGATAGTTGGAAATACAATATTTTGGAACCAAGTACTTCAATGCTCAAAACGTATCAATACACCTATGATGGTCCTCTTGGGATTAACTTGGAAAGCTAACAGCTATTCATATGCAAATTGAATCCCTTTCTTGGCGTCCTTGTAGTTAAATTTTGCTATTGATAGTCACAGACTTTAGCGGAGAAATATAAAATAGAACATTAAACTTTAACTTCAACTCTCACAGGACATATCTAAGCTTTGGTAAAAATCTATACAGAACAAAAACGAAAATGAGAAAATGATCCAGTACTTAATCCAGAAACTTAATAATCTTGACTGCCTCTGTGGCGCGGTGGGAGTGTATCCGACTACTACGCAAGAGGTCGTGGGTTCGATTCCCACCAAGGAAAAAACTTTGTGAGCACGATGGTTTATTCTGTGTCGGGGTGCTATTTATCTATAATATGTATGTATTTGGAAATATATACAGTCCGAGACTACCAGAACTTTAGTTAGTCGTGCTAATCCTTGGTGGGTTTTCCCGAACGTCTACGTATGAGGTTCTTCAAAAGGGGTCTTAGAAGATTTTTTAAAGGGTCGGCAGCGCGAGTGCTGCACCTCTGGTGTTGCAAACGTCCATAGGTTACGGTGACCACTTTCCATCAGATGGGCCGTATGCTTGTCTTCCACCTCAGTGGTATAAAATAATAATAATTATTAGTGTCTAGCACATAAGACCTTAGCCTACATACGATTTACCCTTTTTGTTACCACCTCACTAAAAAGGCAACGGGTTCAAAATTTCTTCCAAATTTAACATCTAAAATAGACACATTTTATTTTATTTTATTAAATTTATTCGGCCCGTTAGACCCACCCCAGTTTCGTGCTTCGGAAGGCACGTTCAAACAATAACAAACATAAACAGTGAAGAATTTTCGACTATATATTATTAGAAAGTTTATAATACTAGAGAGAATGGAAATTGAAGATTTCCGACCATAGCAGATGAAACGGTAACTTGTGGTTTTAGTCGGTAGGAGTCCGACATAGCAGAATTGATGATTTCAAGGGTGTACTAGGTTTCCTGGTCATCCGTAGTCATGATATGATATCGTGAAGATTTAAACGGGTAGGAGTTAGATATACCCATTTTACCATAAGCTTGTCTGGCGTATTATGTAAAATACCTATATAATAATGTTAATATTTTTCGTCATAGTATTTTCCTGGTTGTTTCCAAACCATACCTGGATTTAGAGAGAGAACTTTTATTTTAACTGCTAGATACAGCTATCGTTTGACTTTTAATTGTATACCTCATCCGTCGCTTTGGCTCCAGTGATGGTGGGTGAAAAATTGTACTTAGAAAAACTTAGTAATTAATTACATTTAATATTACTAATTTAATAGAATGTCAAGTTTTAGGTGTACAAACGTATTATATGTGGTTGTGTCAGTACAACGTATGGTGGGTGGGAAATTGTACTTAGAATAACTTAGTAATTTCTTAGAATTAATATTACTAATTTAATAGAATGTCAAGTTTTAGGTGTACAAAAGTATTAAATGTGGTTGTGTCAGTACTACGATAAGGTAAACAAACTCTGCTCAGTATATCTTATTTATCTTATAAAATCATGTTGTTTAACCACAATGATTTAATAATAACGTTGATGTAAGTTATAGACTGTTATGATTTCCATTAATACATAAGCTGTTTTGTAAGAAGTCCAAATTAGTTATGTTCCAAAGTATGAGTTAATTGAAGCACTTGTTTCCCTGCTAGCTTACTGTTTTGTAAACGATCCATGGCCTATCTTGAGATGGATGATGAGGTTCACGAGCATTTTCGCGCAATAGAACGTACATCAAGCTGTTAGCCCTGGGTGCCAGTAACATATAGTAGTTCAGTCAAGTTGAAGGCCTTATGGGCGGTGTGAAAAATGTTTAAAAACAGGTAGTGGCAAACCTATCACTACCTGTTTTTAAATGAAATGGACAGGGTACTAACAGCCGTCAGTACCCTGTCCCTTTCAACATGGCAATTCAAGTATCACATCTCTGGGGCACCATGACTATTTCGATGAGGACGACCTTCCTCGACTGCCACATTTGTAGTATTAAAAAATACCAAAATTATTCACTTGCAAAGTAACATAAATGAGTTGAGAGAATAAAAATTCTAGTTATTTTATAATTTGGTCAGTGAACTCTAGTCAACAACAACAAAAGAGCCTACTGACCAAGGTTTGTACGTTTACCTGTCATGAATTCTCTCTTTATAAACAATAAACTACAGAAATATATTGTGTATACTGCTAAACAAGTTCAGACACGCTTGTAGTGGATGAGATATCCACTTCGTTTGTCTCAACGCCTTCATCTCATAAGAATTGAACAAGACAATAATTTTCAAAAAATAATCCTTTGAGAATATAGTAGGGCAAAACCAGTCCGGTTTAGAAAGTAAATACTGTAAAACAGTACAACTGTAACAATTTTCTTTATTACTTATAATAAACACCCTTGCGAATTATACGTCTATCACGCCTTATCCCGAAGAGGTGGTAAAGGCATATTATATGCCCACTTTTCACCATGTGTATTCATATCCCACATAGTAGGTGGTGAGTCCATTTCCGTGTTGAAATAGACAGAAGCAGGCTAAGTTATACATGTGAAGAGGAATTACACAGTTATTACTTAATTTAACTTTTATTATTTACAGATTTAATAAAATAAATTAATATCCATCACGCCTTATCCCCGAAGGGTTGGCAGAGGCATATTATATTCCCACCTTTAACCATGTGGATTCGTGTGGATTTACAGATTTGACACACTTATGAAAATTATAGGTTAGAATTATAAAACTTACATACCTATTATCACGCCTTTATCCCTAAAGGTAGTCAGAGGCATACTATCCGCCCACATTTCACCGTATGCATTTTTTGTCCCACGGAACAGGTGGTGAGCTTATTGTGTTTAAATGGACAGGCGCAGGCTGTGATGACATGCTGTTGAAATCTGTCAAGGCGCCCATAAGGCCTTCAACCGGGCTTAACGACTGCCATTTTACTGGCAACCAGGACCAACGCTCGCGAATGTAAATGCCACAAAGTGGTCACCCATCCAAGGAATAGTGAAAGTTGCTTAACGCAGTGATCGTTTACAGAACACTGAGTTAGCGTGGCAAGGAGCACTTCAATTACACAATTAATCATGAAAATTACTTTAAAAGGTTACTAAAAAAACTTTCGCGGATTATACTGATACGGACTGGAGTCCAGCCGCGACCACGGGCGCTGCAACGCGCTCGAAACGTCGGTGAATGTAAGTACAAAATTGTTTCGCGTGAAGTCCCGAGTAGTATATAAAATATGAGTATAAACCGCAAAAGTTTAAAATTAACGTTACTAAATAAAAATTTTATCAAATCAACAAACCACACAATACAAATATATAATTTGCCAAATAAGCCAATGTCAATGACAGTTTTGTGTTGTGACAATACATTGCTTTCTTGTTGCTATACGAGTACTAAGTAAAAATAATATAAATAAATATTTGTACTTAAACAAAATATTAGGGTTATATAATATCCTACGAGCTGTTCGCAGATAAAATATTATTTTCAGCCAGAAGCCATATTTTCATAATATCTTGCAGGTACAGCGACAAGATAGCAAATATAGCACAGTTTTGTCACAACACAAACATCCTTATCATTAGCCTAGCATTGTTCGTATTTAATACAATAGATATATATTAGGTAAACAAGAGGAAACGTGAAGGTGATTTTTCTCATGAATTAAAAAAAATTAAGGAAGAAATGAAATATATGTTGTCCTCTTTATTAAATGAGCATAGTAGGGAATTAAAACAGAACACATCTACACTAAAAGAAATAAAAGAAACTAGTGAAAATATCAAGGCCATTGCATTCCTTAGTGCGCAAAATGAAGAGCTGAAGGGGAAAATACAAAAATTGGAGGAAGAGAGAAGGGAAGATAAAAAATACATAAAAATTCTAGAGGAGAAATTCGAAAACGTACAGCTGGACATGCGCAAGTCTAACTTCGAAATAAAAAATGCGCCAAAAAAATCTAAGGAGACTAAGGAGGATTTAATTGGCATGGTATTGCACCTTACCGATACTATAGGATCAAAACTTAAAAGAGAGGATATTACGGACATCTTTAGAGTGGCCCCAAAAATGATGGGTTTCAAAATACCAGTTAAACAAAAAAATCTGAGGTATTAAGAAAATGCAAGGCGTACAACGTAATTGAAAAATCTAAGCTGCAAGCTAAACACCTAGGTTGGCGAATATAAGAGGAAACTCTGATATTTGTCTCCGAGCAACTGACGGGTAAAGTAGCTCGCCTATATTTTTTGGCACGCGAATTCGTGCAAAGTAAGCTATACAAATTTGGACATCTATGGAAAGAGTTTATGTCAGAAAAAATTAAGAAAAAGAATCACTGTATATACATATTAAAAGTTGTAACGTTACTATTTTCCAGGAGGGGAAAAAGTAAAGTTTAGGAGGAAACTGTCACCAGGACTGGAGGAGTCCTGGCTTAAAAGGAAAAGTAAAAGAAAAAGGAGAAAAGGTAAAGTTAATTTAATATAGGTAATATAAAAATGTTAAAAATAAAACCAGAGAAAGCCGGGAGTAAATTAAGGTCTTGATTCTTCAAGAACAACCGCTAAGATGGGGCCTCGAGTAGGCCTCCACGATGCCAGGAAGGGGGGCCTCGAATAGGCCTACACGTCGCTGAGAAGGGGGCCTCAAATCCCCTCAAGGCCTACACGTCGCCGACCTCGGAGAAGCTGGTCGCGAATTCAGGCAGGTAGAGGGCTGAAACTAACGAGCGGTCGGCGTCTTTCACAGAGCCGGTTAATAGCACACAACACTGCAGACCATCACCTCACTATTTCTGGAGGGCACAACCCTCACACTCAGCACTTATTCCAGCACCTCCTCTCAAGGTGAGCACCAAAAGTAGACTGATCTGACGGCCCCGGCTTCCTTCTTTTCCAGAGCATTTCAAAATTTAAACAAGTTTAGAATACAAATAATTTAGAATATAAATTTATAACAAGGTCTAATATCTATACAACCTTACCAACTGGCAGCTCTAACAATACATTAAAAATAAAATCTAGGCTTGTCATTAACTGACATTAAAAATTACAAAAGGTAAACAAACATTAAGAGAGCATAAAAGCTCTTGAATTATCAAGGCCTATGAATGCTACAGATAATGGTCATGCAGATAATTTGGAGAGAACGTATAATAAAACATTTAATTGAAAAAAGTAAGTAAAAACTGTTACATTACAAAGTGAACAACAAATTCAAGAACTAATTAAAAATAAATGACTATATTGTACTGATAAAATAGTGAGCACTGCTTTCCAACAAACACGGGCAATTGTCTAAAGTTTATCATGTAATTATAATTTGTAAAATAAATAATAAATATCCATCACGCCTTATCCCCGAAGGGGTGGCAGAGGCATATTATATGCTTTTCACCGTGTGGATTCCTAATAATTATAATTTGTATATTTACTTTTTAAAATTTGCCCTTACAGAACTGGCTTTCACTCGGATTATCAGGAGGATGCAGTTATAGCATTGACAACACCAATTTCGAAACAGCTAGACGCAAGAAGGAAATGCATTACAGTATTTCTGGATCTCAGGAAGGCGTTCGATACTGTTTCTCTCCCCACTCTCATACGGAAATTAGAAAAGATCGGAATAAGGGGTATCCCCTTAAAACTTTTCTGTGATTATTTGTATGGGCGGAAGCAGAGGGTGCGCATTGGGGATTATTTTACTGAGGATAGGGAAATCCCACATGGGGTACCTCAGGGAAGCGTTCTTGGCCCAACCCTGTTCCTCATATATATAAATGACCTAACTAATCTAAAGATAGACGATGGAAACATTATTTCATATGCTGATGATACGGCCGTTGTTTTTGAGGGACCAACGTGGAATAGGGTATTAAATAGTGCTAACAGAGGACTAAAAAAGATTTCTCTATGGCTGAGGTTGAACCTACTCTTAATTAATATCACAAAAACCAAGTATATATGTCATCATATTTACAAAATAACACAACCTACTGCTAATTACCAACTTAAAATTCCTGAATGTGACGGAACTAATTTTGTATATTGCAACTGCACAGCACTGGAAAAAGTGGTCTCCATTAAATATCTTGGAGTTATACTTGACTCTGGTCAACTATAACTCCAAGACTATCTTGGCATCCGTATATAGAGTATGTTAATAAAAGAATAAGAAAGCTGATTTGGATTTTCAAAACACTTAGGCACGTCGCATCACGAAATCTATTCCTACAAATATATATTACTTTGGCTCAGTCTGTAATTACCTATTCTATTCCTGTATGGGGCGGGGCAACCAAATCTAAATTTCTGGAAGTTGAAAGGGGGCAGAGATGTTTATTAAAATTAATGTTTTTCAAGGCACTAAGACACCCTACAAATGACCTCTATGAAAGTAGTAAACTTCTTTCTGTTAGGAATCTATTAATTTTGTTGACAACTTTGAAATTGCACAAATTAATACCTTTTAACCCCAGTAAACAAACTGGTAGGAGGAAGAATAAGGTCGTCCCAAATCATAAAACTGAAACTAACTTTGCCAAACGACAATTTTACACAATATCAGCTTATATTTATAACAAAATTAATGAAAAATTTGACATTCACAAATTAAAAATATCTGAATGCAAGAGAAAAAAACAAATGAATAATAAATGAATAAAAAAAAAAATCAAAATCAATAAATGAATGGCTACTCTCTATAAACTACTGTGATACGGAGAAGTTTGTGAGTCCTTTGGTGTGCTAAAAAGGTACCTAGGTAAGTGGCTACACTACACTGATAAAATTCATTCTACTCCCTTTTCACATACTCAAAAACAATGATCCCAAAACAATTATTGGACTATTGCTTATATTTGGCACATATACTTGTCCATCAATCTCATTCTCACACACAACCACACTCAACTCTAACCACACTACACACAAAAACACACACACACATACGCAAACACACGCTCGCAAACATGATCACTTAAAAACTTTATACTAGGCCTATGTAAAAATTGTGATATGAAGAGCGAGACCTCCTGCCACAGGCTTCTTATGAGCTTACTAGGAGGATCTCAGAAATATGTATAATTAGTATCCTAAGTTTCTCATAAATTTTTAATAAAGTGGAAAAAGACAATTTGATGCGAGACAGGAAAAAAATAATAGTAGTAACACTGTTCATTGGTATCGAGTCGTTCATTAGCTCGATAGATGGCTCTGGTCATACTCTTAAAATGACGATATAAATATGGTGGAAAATTTCAACTTGATTCGATACGGTTCGGGTAGTTCAGGTGGCTAGAACATTGCCCTGGTTAGGCAAAGGTCACAGGTTCAATCCCTGTCTCGAATCAAATTGTCTTTTTCCACTTTATTAAAAATTTATGAAAAATTTAGCAAATAATTGCTTTAAAAATTTGGAAGCGCTCGTGGCCCCGCGGTCTCAGTGTTCTGTAAACGATCACTGAGTTACGCAACTTTTACTATGGCTGGTCCTCGGATGGGTGACCACTTTGTGGCATTTACATTTGCGAGCGTTTCCGTGCTTCGGAAGGCACGTTAAGCCGTTGGTCCCGGTTGCCAGTAAAATGGCAGTCGTTAAGCCTGGTTGAATGCCTTATGGGCGGCACGAAAAATTTCAACAGCAGGTAGCCACAACCTGCGTCTGTCTATATCAACATGGCAATGGGCTCACCACCTATTACGTGGGACAGGAATCCACACGGTGAAAAGTGGGCATATAATATGCCTCTGCCACCCTTTCGGGGATAAGGCGTGATGGATATTTATTTATTTTTTATTTATTTTAAAAATTTATCAATTATTAATATCCTAAGGCTTTTGAAAAATAAAGATTATTATATGTTGGTTTGATAAAACTCACAGTTAATTAAATAATTTTGCAAAGTTATTTTCCTAGAAGCTAGCAAACAATTTACCTGCATGTTATAAACCAAACTATAATAAAGATATAAACAAACTAGCTCACTCCCACGGCTTCGCCCGTGACGAACTTTGAACTCCCGTCAATTTATCAGTCACGCTTTTATCCACGTCGCACTCATTTTATCCCGTCGTTTATTACTTTTACCATTGTTCGATACATCGAACACATATTTGTAATGAGTAATTTTTCTATGGCAATTTTTTGTTATTCTTAGGGAAAATCGTAATTCTGTTACTAGCAACTTATAATCTTTAGCTTACCAATATATGGTCGTGCTACAAAGACTTGTTTTTCCTTTTTATTTTATAAAACCCTTGATATTGCAAGTCACCATACCACAAATCCTGCCCTACTACACCTACAGTCCACTTCTTCGTCTTTTTCAACCATGATGTATGAAAATTTGCCGGATTTGTTGACATTTATGATTACTGCTCCACTCTACAGGGTAGTAACCTGATGACATAATATTTCATTTATCGAGGAAGGCTATAGGCTATATTATAGCCTATAGCCTTCCTCGATAAATGAATCTCAATAAATACATTTTTTTATCAAATTGTAACTAGTAGTTCCAGGCAGAGATAACCGCGTTCAACTAAAATAATTCTTCAACTTTATATGTTAACTTGCTGACCCGCGCAACTCCGTTAGCGCCACATAGAAAAACAAACAACGAAAGAGAGATTAGTTAAAGAGGGTGGCGCGTAGGCATCTATATTATTATGAAACAACTTTTGAAATATCTTCTTCAACAAAGAACTGAATTAAATCGGAATACTTGTTGATGAGTTACAACTAAATAATATACACGCGGGCGATGCTGCAGGAACTGAATATACATTTTGTCTTTCATTCTCTCTCTCAAAGGAAATTTGAATTGATTCAGTAGTCTCGACTTTATAGTCGATTATACAATGTCATACAAAAACAATTTTCAATATAGCTATGTATACACACACATACATGTATCTCCAACAGTTGATGCCCGCGGCTCCGCTCACGTGAAGTTTGGTTAGTGCCCAAAAAGGTTTTCTCGTGAGAAATAGATGTTATACTCGGATAAAAAGTAGGTACCCTATGTATTAATATTATTCTATTTGTGTACTATGTTTTCCTATTAATATTTAAATTAATTATTAATAGAAACGAAAAAGTATTCTACATTACTATCAAAATGATGCGAATCGGGCAAAATGAAATTTATAAATGAAATTAAGTATACATGTCCAACATAGTTCCAGATACGCAGTTGTCTTGTATTAAACCTAAACATTCTTTCTTTTTCTTTCTTTCATACGTCCTCTATCGAATCATTTAAGACCTTTGAACAGCGTTTGCGTAAGATAGGTCAATTGTCTGACACATAACAAAGAGAAATAGATACGGCAGAAGTTTCGCTGACTTTTGATTAAGATTCATTAAAGCTTTGATTGCAATTCATGGCCATTACGTATAAGTCTGTGAATTAAGATTCATGTGTTTGTTCTTGATTGTAAAGAAAAATTTTACATAATTTTTATCTATTTTACATTCAAACGTACACATACAGTCTTAAAATACACAATGAGATGTTTATGAAAACAATATATTCCGTTGTGTTTATTTATGCCTGGTTTGTTGCTACTACGCTTTTGTACCAAATGTTTTAGATTGAAAATATTTTAAGTACTTTCATACATTTATTCAAATCGTAATAAAATTTAGACAGTAGTATTTATAAGTCCAAATTTAACGAAAAAGGGATGCTGCTGTCTATTTTATTCCTTTTCTTGTTAGCCCTAATTTTAAGTATAACTTCTAACAAATCATCCACCGTAGCTAACGATGGACATGGGCGTGTCGGACATAAACACAATTATAGCGCAATCGGACTTACCATCAGAAGGAAATCCCTAGAACCCTTGTCTATCTCTGCCAGTCGTTTAGGTTACTTCTCCTTTTTTGTACAGAGAGGATGAAACGTGCGAGAATATTTATAGCATAGCTTTGGTGTGCTACACTAGGTCTACTTCTAAGATGATAACTTGGGCATGACCATTTAGGATCGATTGAAAATAACTGATTACATACATACATATTGTCACGCCTTTATCGCCGAAGGGGTAGGCAGAGGCTTACTATACGCCCACTTTTCACCGTATGCATTTTTGTCCCACATAACAGGTTGCCCATTTCCGTGTTGAAATGGACAGGTGCAGGTTGTGGCGACCTGCTGTTGAAATTTTTCAAGCCGCCCATAAGGCCTTCACCTGGTTGAACGACTACCATTTTACTGGCAACCGGGACCAACGGCTTAAAGTGCCTTCCGAAGCACGGAAACGCTCGCAAATGTAAATTCCACAAAGTGGTCACCCATACAAGGACCATCTATGGCAAATGTTGCTTAACGCAGTGATCGTTTACAGTCACTGAGTTGTTAAAACTTATTTTACATTCCCACGTACACTTACAGTCTTAAAATACACAATGAGATGGTTATGAAAACAAAATATTTATTTTTATTTACATATTCCATAGGCTAGTTTCTTGCTACTACGCTACGGTACCAAATGTTTTAGCATCAAGTAGGACAGGTTTAGTTTAGGTTTAGCCTACTACCAATAACCATCGCCTGAGACTTATTGGGATTGATTTGAAGCCCAAACGTTCTAGCCCACTTACTAATAGCACTCAGATCGCGATTCATACTAGCAATGATGCCTCTATATTCGTTTAAAGTAAAATGGCGGTACAGCTGCAAATCGTCTGCATAGAGATGGAACTTGGAAGATATAACTCGAACAGCAGAGTTGATGAAAATGAAAAAGAGTAAAGGAGAAAGTACTCCACCCTGACCTCAGAGTAAGACTCATTAAGGCAAACACACTGCGAGCGCCCCCGAAGATATGAGTCAAACCAGGTCACAGCCTCTCAATACCTAGAAGAACTTCTAGATCCACGGATTTGAATGCACTGCTAAAGTCAAGCAGCACAAGAATCGTAAAAGATTTATTCTCCATGGCCAGACGGATATCGTCGGTCAACTTTAAAAGGGCCGTCACGGTACTGTGACCTGGCTGAAAGCCTGATTGTAGAGGGTTGAGAAGATTATTCTGGGTTAGGTTAGGTTAGGTTAGATTATCATGTTTCATAGTAACATTTACTGATAAATAATGTGAAGAATACTTCCGTGGTATCAATAAATAATGCAAAATTACACTTAATAGATTCAATCATTTCTGCACTAGTTAAAATTGTTATTTGGTATTTTTAAACTTTCGCGGTGTATACTCATGTTTTATATCAACGTCGGTGAATATAAGTAGGATTTTGTTTCAAGTGAAGTGCAAGTAGTATGTAAAACATGAAAATATTATTGGTTTATCAAATAGACCTTGATTATTAAGGAACTACACAAATTGACTGTCTATTATGATAATAAAGATTTGTACATCACAAAGACTGAATAGCCTTACGATGTATTATCTACAAAGAAGAGACAAGCTTTGCAAACAGCATTTAATAAGAAAATTATAAAATTATATTTAAAAATACTTGATCTTATATTTCCTGATACTTGTATCAGTCATTATTGAGATAAAATTGATAAATTTGACCCCAAAGTCACTAAATCTGCAAATATTTGCAAAATATTTAATAATAATAGTGTTAGGTCACTGATTATTATATTTTATGATCTTAAACTGATTCAATAACATTAATTACAATATACAATATTACCTACAATTCCACGTACTATGTGTAGTATAACCGCTACTTTAACTAGAGCAACTATAACAGTTGTGGTTGCTTTGGTAAAACTGACTCAAAAACAGGATTATAGTAATTTATTAAATTGGTTGAAAAAAGATATACAACTGCTTTTTATAAAAACTTACAGCAAGCAGTATCAACATTGTAAACAGCATTTAATAAGAAAATTATAAAATTATATTTAAAAATACTTGATCTTAAATTTCCTGATACTTGAATCAGTCATTATTGAGATAAAATTGATAAATTTGACCCCAAAGTCACTAAATCTGCAAATATTTGCAAAATATTTAATAATAATAGTGTTAAGTCACTGATTATTATATTTTATGATCTTAAACTGATTCAATAAAATTAATTACAATATACAATATTACCTACAATTCCACGTACTATGTGTAGTACAACCGCTACTTTAACTAGAGCAACTATAACAGTTGTGGTTGCTTTGGTAAAACTGACTCAAAAACAGGATTATAGTAATTTATTAAATTGGTTGAAAAAAGATATACAACTGCTTTTTATAAAAACTTACAGCAAGCAGTATCAACATTAGCCTACCTACGTGGTTTAAATATTAACGATAAAATCGTTCAGAAGGAAATTTTCAGATGATGAAGACTATACGAGGTGGAGAAGGAATAAATTTAACTATACATTTACTTATTCCATTTCAGGGCAAAATAGAGCATGACGTCGTTGTTGCTATTTGAATTTGGCGTTATCGACAGTTCGTGCCCTTAGTGGCACCTTCGCTTTAGTTACTTTCGCACCTGCCATCTTATCAGCTTCTGGTGCTTCGGTGAATACTGAACTTCAAGCTCTCAGGTTCCCAGTAGTAATGATCGTCGCCTCAATGATCTCTATGAATTGTGTGGAAAGATTCGGCCGAAAGGTAACGTGTTGTTTTTAATATTTTAGTATATTTCTGAGTATTCTAAATATACTAGAGCCCAACAAAAAACTTCAGGGCCCGAGGCGTAGACGTGCTGACGTACAAAACACGTGCCCTAGTCCGGGAGTCAGATGGTGGACACTTCTAACAAAAAGCCAAAACGTAGGTTGCCAGTATTCTTGAAAAAAAAACATATTCGTATCAATACTGATTAAACGGTTTAGGAACACCAGCTATTCCGCGTATTGAGTAATTTTACCAAAATAAGGTGTTTACTCATAAAGTGTAAGGGATACCCCTTACACTTCCACCAAAATGTCCAGTGACTGCCCAGGAGATGAGGTAATAACACAGCCGCCATTACGAAGTCAAAAAGACAGACGTCATTCACCCAAAACTATACCGAAAATCAACAGCCAAACGTTATTTGCTCCTAGCAGTAAAATAAAAGTGCAATCCAGGTGGGGTTTGGAAGCAAATACACCAAGATGAAGGAAAAGATAGTTCTTATTCATGCGAACAACTTACGTTAATGTTTCTGAGTACGTTATTTAAACATTACAAATTATGAGTTTACCATTGACATCGAAATAAATTGAAACTAGAAATATTCCAATAAAAGTTTTTATTTCAACGCATCACATTTTGTACTATTTTGTACTCTCAGAAAACGCTTTAACAGTCTTATATTATTGGTCATGTTACGAAAATATATATTATCTCCTGTTCTGTTTTTCTCATAACATAATTTGCCTCGTTGCCGATCTCTGTATGCGGAACAAGTGAATAAGCTTTGATATACCTTTGAAAAATGTCTGCCTGTTTGATATTATGGAACTGCTGACATGTTGGGTGTTAAAGAACGTTGTCCCACGTTCTTTAACACTAAAAAACTAATCGAATGCAATAAAACTGATAACACATACTAAGAATCTATGTATTCTATGTATTCTTAGTATGTGTTTTCAATTTTGTGTTATACCTACTAATCTAGATATAATACATAGGCAAAATCTTAATATTAATATTTCTTTCTTTCTCTTATTTTCCATTTTAGCCGATTATGATATCAACCTTTGCGATAGCAACTCTATCGCTATGTGTATTAGCAACTAAGATGTTGCTACAAAAACATGGACAGTCTCTTCCTACTTTGATACCAGCTGTGGCAATCATCACTTACATGATCGCGTACGCTGGTGCTGTGTCACCGATGCCTTATTTTATTATAAAAAAAAAATATTGTGGGACACTTATGGCAGAGATGTTTAATTTTCAAGTAAGTAATTTCAGTTGCAGCTGTAGACATTTAATTTTTAATACAGAATATACAGTTGTTTACCTAAATAATGTTTATTAATTTACTATCTCTCGTTACTTTATGAGTGTTGCGTTTTGTAGCCCTGTTAATGGTCGTCTCTACTTTGTCGTCATCAAGAAAAGAGTTTTAGGAAGTGTATTACTTTTAAACTTAATTTGATTTTCGCAGAATGTTGTTATAATTGATCGATTGTAATATTTGAGGTCATAGTGAAGAGAAGTTAAACTCAAACAAATCCCTATATCCCCTGTACCTGGCTGATGGTGGTAATTGGTCTTACTGTTACAGTAAAGTCAATCACCACCACGTACAATTATTAAAATAAATCAAAAAATCCAAACGCTAACCACTCCAAAATGTTTCGGTGAAGCTAATGTTTGGAGTGAACTGCGATAGACATTTCATCATCATTTTCTGGGCCTTGGAAGCGTTTACAGCAGGCACTATAAAAAAGAGATAGCTACACTAAGAACATTCTAGAACTATGTGATAGAGATAGCACCAGAAGGGACAGTTAATAGTTCGAGAACTTTTCGGCACACATCGAAGGAGCAACAAGTGCCGTCTGGAACATTCTAGAGAATGTACCTGAGTATAGGTACGGAAGGAATTCTCTCGAAATATCCAGAACATTAATAGGCGTTAATCGACGCAATAAGGTTAACTTTAGATTAGCACAGATTAATAAATGAAATGAGACGTGTGTCAGCTTCAATGAATTTATTTGCACTAACTTGTCAACCTATCCTAAGTAAGTTCGTATGCATAGTAGGTACATATTTATAGGTAAGTATTTAACACATAGAATTGGCCCTAACATACCGCCCACCAAAGAACTACTGAGTTCTTTAATTACTTAAACATGCTTATCATCCCTGACATGAAATTATCAAAATTTTACATAACATGCTATTTCAGTACATACAAAATTGATTATAGCCTAAATTATAACAAATTGCATACTTGATATACATAGTAATACATTCTTGCCAAATTACCATGCACACAATTGAGTGTTCATATTTATTACATTTCTTTTTAACTTATTATTTTAATCATTAACATTTACGGGCAATAGACATAATTTACCAATTATGTCTATTGCCCGTAAATGTTACCCGTTTTTGGAAAACACTCCCAAAATTAAAAAATTCTGTTCCCGATTTAAAAAGAATTCCCCGGGGTGCAAGATCTACGGTGGTTAAATATTTATCTATTTACTTGGGTCTTGCAGTCCGAGAAAATTCTAAATCAGCTTGGGAGCAGCTGCTCACCTTCCCATTCAAAATTCTTCACATCAATAAGGATAAACCTACAACTTCGAAATCCTTAACTGCCCAAATAAAAAATAATTGCAATAATTTGACTTATAATTTAAATGCAAAATTTACAATAGTACGCAAATATATTTTTTTCAATTTAGTTGAATCCAAATTAAGGGATGGTGACTTAAGTGGGGCGTCGAGACTCCTTTTCAGTAGTGATGTGGTGGCGCCAAGTACCCCTGAAACACTTGCGGTCCTGCAGAGCAAGCACCCGGCGCCTGTGGATGACCTTCGTTTCCCTGAGGCTCCTGACTCAAGCCTTGACTGCCTCAGTGTTACTGCCAAGGATGTCTTGAGTGCCGTTAATTCTTTTCGTTATGGTTCTGCTGGTGGCCTCGACGGCTTGTCTTCACAGCATCTTAAAGATCTTGTGGGTCCAAGCCCTGGGGACGCTGGTGAAGTGCTTCTTGGGGAGTTGGCGGCTCTCATGAATCTTATGCTCTCCGGTGGTGTAGTTGATGACATCATCGATATCTTGTATGGGGTCAATCTGTGTGCTCTTTACAAGAAAGATGGTGACATCCGCCCCATTGCCGTAGGGTGTACTTATCGTCGTATGGCAGCAAAAATGTGTTGTAATTTTTATAAAGAGCATTTAGCTGAGGAATTTCAGCCCCTCCAAATAGGTTTTGGTTCGAAAGGGGGCTGGGAGGATGTCATACACGCACTTTCTATATACCTTGACAGTGGGAAAAGCGAGGTAATCCTCAAGGTTGATGTGAAGAATGCTTTCAACTCGGTGTATAGGGACACTTTGTTGTCCCAAGATAAATTAGAAATTCCAAAAAATTACAACTTTCTTTGGCAATGTTGCAGATACCCAACAAAACTGCTATATCAGGACAACGTTTTAGAATCAGCTGTTGGGTGTCAACAAGGTGATCCTCTAGGACCGGTAATTTTCAGTTTAGCTATATTATTCGCGAGTTAAATTCAAAATTTTATGTATGGTATCTAGATGATGGTACTTTGGGAGAGAAAGTTGAGACAGTTTTACAAGATTTAGTATTTTTTAAAAATAAATTCAGTTCTATTGGTTTAGAGCAGAGGTTCCCAAACTTATTTTGTCACTTTGAGACAATAAATTTTTAGCGCCCTCATTTTTTCACCTACTTAAAAACCACTATAACTTCAAATTAAATTAATTAATTGTTGTAAGCTATATTAGCGGAGATAAAACATTCATTCTAAAATAGACTTTTACTATAATCCGCAAGAGTTAACTTGAGACCTGAGCACAGTAGGTAGTACATAACGACGCTCAGGTCTCAAGTTAACTCTTACGAGCTATACCTGCCAATGAGAATGATTATTGAAACGCAACTTTATAGTATTCAGACAGAGTATCTTTTATTCAAAATAAAACAAACATAATCGATTCTTATATAAAAAAACTAATGAGAACTTACTCTTACTTACTTAACAACAGCCGCAAGTCGCCACGTTCGGTAACATGCAAACGATTTCTCTTTTTAGTAAGCAGCGTTGCCACAGCACTAAATCCACGTTGACACAAATATGACGATGGGAATGCTATCAAGAATCGTTGAACGATTGACCACAATCCAGGGTACAATTGTGGGATCGGTTTTTGTAGCCAAAATTCTTGATAGCCATTTGTGAACTTGATTTTTATTTCCTCGTTTGTTGTCAATTTTATAGGTTCTTCTTCCAGCTGAGGTGAGATTGCTGTGTTGACATTTTAAAACGGATCTAACACCTAGCCTGGTATTTCCAAGTTCTAAATGTCCTGGTATCGTTCGGTGAAGTCAATGTGGAGGTTTTCCAAATGTTGGCAGTAGGCAAACAAGTCGTCGTTACTGCAGGATACTGATAAATTCGGAAAATTGTGAAACTCACGTCTGCCCATATTCTTTTTGTGTAGATGCAGTTTGGCTGCGAAAGCAGCAACGACATTTTTTGCTTTAATTAAATTTAGTTCATCGCCTTGCAGATGGAGATTCATATCGTTGATCAATTTATACAGGTCTGTCGTGTAAGCTATATCATTTTTTGATGTAATGAGCTTGTTGCGCAATTCTGTATCTTTAGTTTCCAAGAACTCTATCACAGAGTCAAACAGGTTGTAAAATCGAGTCAGAAAATTGCCTCTTGATAGCCAACGAACCTCAGTATGAAGCAACAAACGGTTGGATCTTCGTCATTAGTAACACAAAGCTGATGAAATAATCTATCATTTAAAGAGCTGGTACGGATTTTATTGACTGCTTTGATGACATATTGCAGTGATTGAAATAGTCGTTCACTTAAGTTTCTAGCAACCAAATGTTGTCTATGAATAACGCAATGTACAGCAAGTACATCTGGAATTTAATTTTTTAAGTACGGTATGAAGCCTTTATATATTATTATATAAGTTGCTACGGATGGCACCCTGTCATAGCCGGAGCGCCATCCGTAGCAACTGATATAATATTTTTCAAGGGAATCTCTTTCTCATCACAAAACTTTTCCAATGTATTGAATATGGTTTCGCCTTTTGTATCGGTCTCTAAATTTCTAGCAAACAATAGTTCTTCACATATTTTCTCATGTTTAATAAACCTCACGTAAGACAGGAACAATGCTTCATTAGTAGGTAAAGTGAACTCATCGAGCTGAATTGAGAATTGACTAGTCTTCAGATGATTGCACAATGATCCTTCAAAAATTTTCAGCCATTTCATCAATTCGTCTTTGCACAGAATTATTACTCAAAGGAATTTTTCGGATAATATCTGCGGCCGGTTTATGAAGCACAGTAGTTATTACTTTCTTTTTTACTGGCAAAATTAACTCTTCTCCGATGTTGTGTGGTTTGCCTTTTTGAGCAATTAACAAAGAGATATTGTACGAAGCTCGAAGTCCGTCGTCATCTTGCTTAGCAGCTGCCGAAAATAGTTTTGCTACACTTGGCTGAGTCTAGGTCTTGAAAATATGCTATATTCTTGTCTTTCTTATCTGGATGCATTTTATTCAAATGATCTTGCATTCTTCAAGGCTTCATTGCTTAATTCGAAAATGTTTTTAGACATAGAAGGCACTGGGCAACGATGGGCTTGTGGGATTTTCAATGAATCCGAATTTAATATATTCCACAGAGTATTGCCGTATCTTCTTTTTTACTTCCGACATTGTTTTGTTTTAAGAAATACGAAGTAAGTGTTGAACTTAAGTACTGCTTATCTATTACGCGCGAACCGCAAATGAAAATAAAATAAATATTCCGTTGTATATATAGGATTACATAAGCAGCACGCACCGACAGGAATAAGACAAACATGCATTTATCTCATTCGACGCTCAATTGTACTCAACAAGTAAGAACAAGTATTCTATGCATCAGCCGATTGATACAGGAATGCACAAATCGGGTTATTTAACAAAAACTTGTTAAAACATGATTTCCCGCGGTCTATTATCTACGAAAATTACCTATCTAGAAATACTAATAACTATTAAAATGCGAAAGTGTGTCAATTGCCTTTTTATTTGTTTGTTTGTATCTACTTTCATTTCGAAACGGAGCGACCGGTTGACATGATTTTTATTCCTATTTATTGAATAAAACAGGACAGATACATGAACTACGCGGAGAGAAATATCGAACCGAGTTTGAGCAATCTCTTAATTAATATTAGTTGATGTTCACAAGTTGTAGCCGAAAGTACGCACACATACACCACCCACAACACACACACACACACACGCAAGCGCGCGCACCACGCTCCCACGCACACATCTGCTTTATTATTGTGTTTTCAGAAATATTTAACCATATACTCGTAATACATCAACTACTAAAATGTACCATTTGACCGAACACTGTTCCCTAAGATACAGTCTTATAGCCTAGTTTAGGAAACAGGGCTTAAAATAAGACTTTGTTACTGTTTAGTTTAGATTGTATCAAATAAAACTACTGTTAAAATTTGTATGCAATATCTGGTGAAATAAATATACTTATAGAGTCGAGAGTTCTGTCGGTGTCTAAGAGTCCTCCTAGCTAGATGAAATTACATGACTGCAAGATTACATACTGCAAGACTAAGCATTGCCATTCAACGTGGCAATGCTGCCAGTCATGATTTCCCGCGGACCACGTGAGGACTGCGATGCGGAGAAATTTTATGACGCATGTTAGGTCTTTGGTTCTTAGTTATTTTTATAACAATAAAAATTCTTTTTTATTTCCAAATCAGTTGTAGTGTTTATGACTTTATATTCAATTTCTTCTTGTTTCAGCCATTCAGGTCCTTCCCACCACAATTTACATCCTTTTAAATCTGGTAAAAACATACCTCAAGACACAATGTCTGCAGGGTTGTGTTGCGAATCTACATGAAACCACTTACTGCTTATATTATCAGTTATTGTATTACGAACAAACGTCTGCCATCTTATAGGATCTCCTTGCAGCCATGATAAAACTATTGTCGATTCTGTCCATGCAAATATTTGACTTACATGAATTCGCATTGCTTCGCTTATTTGTTTTAACAATTGTGAGAGACGTGCAGCACCGTATAGCTCGAGTCGTGGTAAGGACATTGGTTTCACCGGTGCAAATTTCGGGATTTTGCAGCAATAACGGATGTTTTGTATTTATTATCCTCTCCCAATACTCTCAGGTAAGCGACGGCGCCATACGCCTTGTTAGAAGCGTCGCAGAAACCATGGACTGTAACGTGTTTCATGTTTATGCTTATACATAGTAACCATCTTTGTATTTATATTTCCTTTAAATGTGTAAAACTTTGACGTATACTAATGTACTCTCTTTCTATTTCAGAATCTACTTCATCATCCCAGGCATGACGATTCAACCACAACCTCTGTATTAATATCTGTGCAGGTACTATAGCAGCTGCCAGACATCCCAAGGGGTCAAACAGGCGATGAACCTCAGCCAATATCTTCCTTTTAGTCATAGTTTCACACCGCAGCTCAGAGCCCATATGGTAATACATGGTATCTTTACCTATGTCCCAGGATAGACCAAGCGCTCTGACTGTACCGTGCAGCTTCATATCTATCGTAACCGGCTAACTGTATTGTGAAAGTTCAAATTGTTGCAAGAACTCAACACTGTTCGACGCCCACTTCTGCAGGGAAAACCCCCCACCACGTTGTTAAATATTGGTGATATTTTTAGCTAACTCCACAGCCCTCTCAACTGTATCCTCACCTTTTAAGATGTCATCCATAAAACAGTCTTCCTTAATAACTGCCACTGCAGAGGGATAATCAGTGCCCTCGTCTTCTGCGACCTGGTGAAGGGTTTTAACGGCAAGGTAAGGAGCTGAAGCTGTGCCAAATGTTACCCTCAGCAGGCGACAATCTTTTATGGGTTCATTAGTAATATTTCTCCACAGAAGGCGTTGATAATCTGCATCTGCCTTTGTCACCAATATCGTGCGATACATTTTCTGGATGTCAGTCACAAAGCACACAGGTTGCATTCTCCATCTCATTACTAAATATTTCATATCGTCTTGTAATTGTGGCCCTATAAGCAGTTCTTCATTTAGAGATATGTTATTCGAACCATTGGTAGAAGCGTCAAACACCACTCTCAGTTTTGTAGTTTCACTGGTCTCCTTTATGACTGGGTGGAGTGGTAAGTACACAGCTGGGTTGTAAATTTCATGTTTTGGAACTTCTTGCATGTGGTTAAGATGAATATATTCTTGCATCACTCTTGTATACTCTGTTTTAGATGTATATCATTTTCTAATCGACGTTCTAGCTGCATGTATCTCTTCAGTGCTATATCTCTGGTATGACCCTCGAGAAGATTTAGGTTTCTCAGTCTTAAATGGCAGTTTCAATACGTATCTTCACTCTTCGTCTCTTGTATGTGTCTCTCTATATATTTTCTCGCATAATTCTTCATCCTTTGTTAGTTTATTCTTACTGTCTTCTTCAACCTCCCGAAATGACTTCAACATACTATCTATGTTCATATGATGATGCATGACAGTAATGTCTTCTGATGAAGTGTTTTCGTCCACTCTTCCAAAAAGAATCAACCCTAGTCTTGTGTTCTGAGCAGTTGGGGAGCCTAGTGGACCTTTGATGAGGCCGTCTTTCAAAATAATGTCATATACTTGGACACCTAATAAAAGGTCTACTCGCCCTGGTTGGTTATAGCTTGGATCAGCCAGAGTGAGTCCTTGTAAGTGCGGCCAGGCCTTCATATTATCGGTAAAATGTCTTGGAGGCAGGTTAAAGGTAATCTTTGTGGGTATTACGTATGCCTTTATTAGTACTTTGAAATTGTCATCACGTCTGGAAATAAGATCAAACTCTAGGACTTGACTTATCTGTATTTGTTTTTCTCCAACTGTTGTAATTGTATCCCTACTTGGCTGTCTTCTCGTCTTTAACATCTGTACTGCTCTTTCACTAATAAAACTTTCATGAGACCCATGATCAATCAAGGCGCGCAAAACTATAGTTGGTCCATTTACATCCCTTACATAGACCAAAGCTGTTGCCAGCAAGGCTGTGGACTTCTTCGCTGTGAAGTGTGAAAATATTGCAACGTCTGTATTTTCATCTCCATTCTTTGTCTCATGACCTTGACCTTCGGTGTGACTGTGCTGAGTTTGTGTATTATCTGATTGTTTGGTACTTCTCAACTGATGTAACAGAGAGTGATGACGTCGATTTCATCGGCGACAATTAACAGGTACTCGACGCTTCCAGGCGGAATGCCCGGGTATCAGACAATTGTAACATAATTGGATATTTCTTACAAACTCACTTCTCTCCATAGGTTGAAGCTTTATAAAATCCTTAGAATGGCTAATGGTATGATTTTCCTTGCACATTGTACACGTCTTCACTGGTGTGGTAGTTGAAACGTGACATAATTTTTCATTAATGACTTTTTCCCTTGAGACAGCTACAGAACTTACAGGTGTTATCAACTCCAATGTACGGAACTTGGACTCCAAGAATATATTGAATTCCTTCCAGGTAGGTAGTTTATTAGAGTCCTGAGTGTATGCATGCTCTTCCCAGTCCTTATGGGTCTCAGTATCTAATATTTGAACCACCAAAAATATAATGATGGGGTCCCAAGCCTCAATGGATATGTCAAGATTTTGTAGACTATTTAAACATTCTGTGGTAGTGTCTAATAATGATTTTATTAGGTTTTCAAACGGCGATTTTATGATTCTTTGGCCGGTAAATCGTTTTAAAAGCGAATTCACAATCAAACGTTTATTGCTAAAGCGTTGTTTTAATATATTCCAAGCTTGTTCGTAATTATTTTCGGTTATCTGTATATGTTTCAACAAGGCTTCAGCTTCACCAGTGATACTTTGATTGGCACAGATTACTAAATGAAATGAGACGTGTGTTAGGTTCAATGAATTTATTTGCACTAACTTGTCAACGTATCCTAAGTAAGTTCGTATGCATAGTAGGTACATATTTATAGGTAAGTATTTAACACAAAGAATTGGCCCTAACAGGCGTATATAAAGGATCAAGCTCGCGGCTACTAGACAGTCTCCTTTGAAGAGGCGAACAGTGCGAAACAAAGCGAATCTAAGTGATCGAAGCTAAATAGCGCGATACTGGTACAGTGCGATTATCTAAGCGAAGAGTTTGTGTTTAGTGTGTTCAGTAGCGATTATTAATTGTGGTGTTATTGTTTTTATTTAGAGAAATTAAAGTGTTTCTTTTAAATTTGTGGTATTAGAGCAAATTCTATTAGTACTCACCCTACGAACGTAACATTATGTTATCATTTACTTAGGGGGTGATTGCTTTTTTCTGTTATAGTACTGCATATATCACCTACGAAATATACCTCACAGTGGCCTGTGATAGACAGATTTAATTAATTTATTGATTATTATGGCAACCATCTCATATTTTATTAATAGCACTTTTTAGTATCAGTATTTATTATTATAGTGAGAATGGTTATTATTTCAATGTTTTATTTTTCGAAAAAATAATTTTCAAATTATATATACCTAGTCAGGTCATAAGTATTGTCACACAGTAAAAACTTTTCTTTTAGAATGCTAGCCACAAAAAGGTTTATTGAATTCGAATTTCGAATTGTTCATGAAAATAAAAATGTATACTTTTTAGAATTTTACTCATTTTTAAATATGGAGTGGACGCTTAAAGAAGACCGTGTTGCAGTTATTGCGTTGCATCGTTGCGGTTACGCGCCAATTCAAATTTTTGACATACTGAAAAATTTGAATATAACCAAAAGATTCGTTTATCGTACCATCAAACGATACAATGAAGACTCTAGTGTAGATGACAGGTCAAGAAGTGGTCGCCCTCGGTCTGTTAGGACTCCAGCAGTGATAAAAGCTGTGAAGGCGCGAATTCAAAGAAATCCCAAACGTAAGCAGACTGTTGGCCCTTCAGATGGGGTTAAGCAGAATCACGGTGAAAAGGGTGTTAAATGAAGAATTAGGGCTTCGGTCATATCGAAGAAAAACAGGACATCGTTTAAATGCTCGTCTAATGGACCTGAGACTGAAGAGATGCCGCGCTTTGTTGAAGCAGTACGCGGAAAAAAAAATATAGGGAAATTCTTTTTTCGGATGAAAAAATTTTTACCGTAGAAGAGAGCTACAACAAACAAAATGATAAGGTAGTGAAGAAGTGAGCATCCGTATTCCGCGTGTTCAACGAGGTCATTTTCCACCCTCGCTCATGGTATGGTTGGGAGTTTCTTATTGGGGCTTAACAGAGGTACATTTTTGTGAGTAAGGTGTAAAACGAATGCAGTTGTGTATCAAAATACAGTCCTGACGAACCTTGTGGAACCTGTTTCTCATACCATGTTCAATAACAGGCACTGGGTATTCGAACAAGATTCGGCGCCAGTTCATAGAGCGAAGAGCACACAAGACTGGCTGGCGGCGCGTGAAATCGACTTCATCAGGCACGAAGACTGGCCCTCCTCCAGTCCAGATTTGAGTCCGTTAGATTACAAGATATGGCAACACTTGGAGGAAAAGGCGTGCTCAAAGCCCATCCCAATTTGGAGTCACTCAAGAAATCCTTGATTAAGGCAGCCGCCGATATTGACATGGACCTCGTTCGTGCAGCGATAGACGACTGGCCGCGCAGATTGAAGGCCTGTATTCAAAATCACCGAGGTCATTTTGAATAAACTTTATTGTCATAAGAATCTATGTTTTGTTAAGTTCATTTTGGTATATAAATGGCTACATAATGAATAAACTTGTTTCAATTATTTTATAATAAACATGTGACAGAATTTATGACCTGACTAGGTAGATACAAATAAAATTAAAATCATAATCTAACACTAAATATAAAAAAAAACAACTAACTAAACTTAAATAAATATACATTACCTACAACGCGTCAAAAAATTCCTCCGCATCATCGCTGACCGGAAACGTTCCCAGAAGACAGGCAGCATTGCCACGTTGAATGGCAATACTAATCCTTTGTGCAAGGAAATAACCAGCTTTCTGGTCGCGCGAAGCGTCGAATAGCCGCTTTGCCAAGTCTTTAAATAAAAAGCGGGCACTTGGACCCCAAGGTCCCAAAGTCTCAAGTCCAAACGGCTCAAACATATAAACCCCTACTAGATTACAATATTTGCGCTGCTTGAGGTTTTCAGCAGAAGCAGCTGCGGCACCCGCACAACCTGCTGTGCTTGGAAGATGTGATGGCACCAGAGGGTCGACGCATGTGGCGTCCCACACCAACAGCCGACCCATCTTCCAAGGCAGCAGAGACATACCGTCAGGTCTCTTACCGTCGTCACGCACCAAACCGTTTGGTTCTCGAACGGCTGGTACGTCCGCGCTGGCAAGAGCGCGACGGATAATGTCGTTGAGATTGGCGTGGCGAGATATACGACCTGCGCTTCTGCTGCACGAGAGGCCATGGTGAGCAATTGCTCCCAGGCCGTAACGGAGTTCTCACGGACGACGAGGCCTATGCAACTTGCAAAATTATAAGCCACAGCAGGCCTCGCACCACGCGGAATCCTTTTCAAAACTGGAATTGAATTTTTCATTTCACTTAAAATTTGCCAAAAAGGTATTTGAGAAGTATTAGGAGAATTAATTGCCGAAGTGATTGGATTAACTGGGCTTGGAAGTACATTCAGGGATTTGTGTATTTTCCCAAAATGCACTTTCAAGCCACGCTCACCTTTAAAAAAACAGGCCTGAGGGTAAACAGGGCATTGTACAAGATTAGGTACTTACGAGAGTAGCGGGTTGACCTGAACCAAATTCCACATTGCCACTGCCTGTGCTGTTTAAAGACATAAAACAAATGTTATATTCTACTTACACCAAAAAAAACACACACAAAAATAATAAATAAAAACATTGACACTAAAAGTCTCAAAATACTCAAAATACTGGTACTCACGCCTGCGCCCGTGTTGTCATGCGCCTTTTGCTTAGCAACGCGAGGGACCTACGCCCCCCGCGTCACACATGCGGTAAGTAATGTTTTTTCAGATTGATAAATTTCGAATTGTAACAAATGATCCACAAATTGACAAACGTCGATTGCTCCACTAGGTAAAATACAAAACTGTTGAAGAATTCTGGTTCTTCCGGTATTGTGATATATAATATATATATTGTGGGTAACGTATTAAAAAGCCTGCCTCGGTTCTTGAAATACTCAATTTTCCATAATTAATTTATATAATTAATTCAATTCAATTCAATTTTTTGGGTATGGCACTCGTCGATAATAATTATAATAAAAATAATAATAATTTAATTATATAATAATATAATTATTTAATTTATATAAATAATTTTTTTTTAAGTTTACTTTGTGACAGTCATGTTGTCATTTTTTTTTAAATGTTTCATACTGTAATGTTGCCTGACATTTAAACCAAGTTGTATCAGCCGTGGTAACAGTCTCCGCAGTTAGGGTAAAAAACATAAGAAACTATTATTAAAATTACGTGTGACTCACTCATCTATTAACGCCCAGCCGAAACCCTTACACCTAGAAACTTAGGCAGCACCCACTATGGAAGAATTATTAATTTAAATTTCTCCCCTAAGGGGGTAAAATAAGGGGTAAACAGTGTATGAAAGTTCGTCATTTTTAAAGTAAGGGACATGAAATTAGGTATATCTATTCTTGAAGAGTAGAAGCGTGCCCGTCGCCATCCCTGCCAGCTAAGGCTGCATTTCTACTCAAACACGAGCACCACAAGGGCGAACAATGCTAGCGCGTGCCCCCGAGGCAACACGCACCAGTTCGTCACCGTTGGTGAGAAAAGTGTGGAGAGGGTTGGAGAGGGATAGGGAGAGGGGCTGTAACAGGAATTAAAAGTATATCACGAGCAAAGCAAGGGCATATCTGTATTTTACCCCTAGTTACGGTAGTAAAATTGGGGTTCATAGCTTATAAAGGAGATTCTTAATTTTTAAAGAAATTATCTACAAATTTGGCATACCAAATTTTTATTAAAAATAAATTTAATAAACACATGATTCAGGATTTTCAAAAATTCTACCCTTAAGGGTGTAAAATAGGTGATCAATTTTGTATAATATAATAATGGGCATGAGTTTAATGTGTGAGGTGCAACGGGTCTTAGAAGAATGTTACGAGCGAAGCAGGGGTTCACAGCTAGTATAAATATATAGTACGGAACACTATAGTATTAAAAATATGTTTTCTTATTTCAGATTCGAGTGAAAGTCACGGGTATCTTCGTCACACTCTCATTTCTTCTTATTCAGTAGCTTTTACAAGTATTTCCAATATACTCGGAGCCCACAATGTATTTTACTGTTACGCCGCAATTAACCTCGTGGGTGCTTTAGTCAGTATTTTTATTTTGAAGGAGACAAAAGGAAAAACTGTTGAAGAAATAGAAACGGATTTAATTTG
The DNA here is from genome assembly GCA_948477245.1 of Thumatha senex. Lineage (NCBI taxonomy): Eukaryota > Metazoa > Arthropoda > Insecta > Lepidoptera > Erebidae > Thumatha > Thumatha senex. Next base: position 8,242,102 of record OX419731.1, on the reverse strand, counting down.
ACAAAGAAAATGTTAGAAATAAATTAATTACTTTTTCTTTGTGTTATCTTGCTACCTACTTGTTATTGATTTCTTTCTAGCAAGAACAGCTGAAATAAATGAAATTCTTACCGTAAATTGCTATTTGACATCACAACATCAAAATCACAAATAATAATATTTAGGATCTATAAAGTTAATGTTCGATGTAGTATCGCCTAAGTCTCCTCCTTCATCTTAGCGATTCCTATTTGGTTCGAAGTCCACATTTCAGTATTATGTATTTTGTCTTACGCAAAAATGTTGTAAAGTACGGGAACTCTCGTTAAATTTATATGTCACACGGTCACTCATCTTAGGACAGATCATTGTGTAAGATTGTTTCCTGACTTTGACTTCAAAACAGAAGGATATGTACACAATGTGAGGATTATTTTATTTATGTACGTTCACCGATGACTCCAAGATGCCTAAACCGATTTGGGAAATTATTTTTGTTTTCTACGTTCACTTAAATTAAAAAAAAAAAGTATATGAAATATAATTTAAATCGATTTATAGTCAGTCACATTTGCGTCAATATAAATGAGTCATGTTATAAATTATATACCCAAACCTTTCTTATGAATCACTCTGATGTGTGAATCTCCGTTTGGTAGTTTGTGTTTATTGCAGTCATCCAGACAGTTTTTTTTTAATATTTTCACACAGTGATACCTGAACCGATTAGTAACTTTGGCCTTTATAGTCAATAGGTTTATGTAGTGATTTTATAAGCATTATTTTTCATTTCAATCAAACCTAGCATATCACCAAGTACTCGTAGCTGTCATTCATACTTCTATCATGTAATTTTTCGGCTAGTCACAGACTTCAAACAGATCATTAGGTACCTAGCACGTACTTTAATAATTTATTTATTTGATATTTATTATTTATCTATTACGCCTTATCCCATGTATGTGGCAGAGGCATATTATATGCCCACTTTTCACCAAGTGTATTCCTGTCCCAAGTAATAGGTGGTGAGCCCATTGTACTGTTGAAATAGACAGACGCAGGTTGTGGCTACCTGCTGTTGAAACTTTTCAAGCCGCCTATAAGGCCTTTAACTTGACTTACGACTGCCATGTTACTGGCAACCGGGACCAACGTGCCTTCCGAAGCACGGAAACGCTCGCATTGTAAATGCCACAAAGTGGTCACCCATCCGAGGACCAGCCATAGGGAAAGTTGCGTAACTCAGTGATCGTTTACAGAACACTGAGTCCGCGGGGCCACGAGCGCTTCTTTTTATTGATGTTTAGAAGATATAAACAAAAATTGGCACATTAATTTTTCGCTTTTTATTGCTGTTTTTTTTTAATTAAAGTCAGTTTTTAAAACATTTTTTTTAAGGTTATTCATCACAACAATTCAACACAAAAACAAAGTAAAAACTATCGTAGCGAAGGAAACAGACGATTTCTAAACAGAAACTAGTTTCAAAACAGGAAGTGGTAAAATCTTCAAAATCGCCTATGTATATTCATGGTGTCCTGAATAGAATGCCGCAAACCGTTTGTTTCTGTCTCTTATAGTTTCTGAGAAATACCTGAGTACTAATGGACGGACGGACAGACTGAGCCGTTTTATAAGACTTTTCTAAACTTTAAGGTTAAAACTAAAAGAGTAACAAATAAAAGAGCTGAGTTCTAAAATACTGGTGTTGCTATCTTTTAATTTTATTATATTTTAAAAGTACTTGTACTTTTAAAATATAATAACCTTATCCTATTACCTTTTCGACAACTTTTTTATTTTTTATCATTCGTTGTTTTCGCAGCTTTTGTTTAAGCTCTCAAGGTTTCAAATCGAAAACAACAGCCTAAAAGATAAGTATCTTGTTATACAGATTAAAAAAAACGATTGAAACAAAGAATGGGCGGAACGTAGGTATTTTTTAGTTTAATTTTATATATGTACTGAATATACTTTTTAACCAACTTTAAAAAACGAAGAGTTTATTAATTCTATTAGTATATTTATTTATTTATGTACATCGATTACAAAAACGAAAAGTTCGCACACTAACTGCTTTAAAATTTTTATCTATATCTTGAATGGACTCCGTCGCATTAATGTTTAAAAAAGGTTATTACACTCTTCATTAATATCAGAGTTGTTAAATAGCTCGATAGATGGCTCTGGTCATACTCTTAAATACCGCTTAAAATATGCATACATACATACAGAAAACGCTGCCCTTTGAGTTATAATAAAAACAAAAATGGTGGAATTACAATAAGACTTACTCAATAAGACTTATATAAGAATAAGTTGACATAAAAGTCCGCGATGACATATGTCTATAACATAGGTACTAGCGGGGAAATAGGTACGGGAAAACTTTACGATGCGGCCGAAACTGGGAGCATTGCGTATTAGCATTGCCGTTGTAGAAAGCATATACTCGTAATGCTTTTGTAAGTTCATTCATTCAAGAGAGAATTTAAATCTAAAGCGCTCGTGGCCCCGCTGAATCAGTTCTGTAAACGATCACTTTGTACAGCAATTTTCGCTATGGCTAGTTACGGATAAGTAACCGCTTTGTGGAATTTTCATTTTAGAGTGTTTTCGTACTTCGAAAGACATGTTAAGCCGTTGGTCCCGGTTGCCAATAACATGGTAGTCGTTAAGCTAAGTTGAAGACCTATGGGCGGCTTTAAAAATTTCAACAGCAGGTAATAATATAATATAGTTGGGACAACTCACACAATGCCATCTGATTCCACACTAAGCAGAGCTTGTACTTATAGTAACCAGATAACTGATAAATATACTTATATATTTCTAAATGCATACATATTATAGATAAATAACACCCAGGCACAGAATAAACCATCGTGCTCTTCACACAAAGTTTTATCCTGAGTGGGAATCGGTAGGTAGAAATACCTTGTGTAGCAGTCGGATGCACTCCCACCGCGCCACAGAGACAGTCAAGGTAACCTGCGTCTGTCTATTTCAACACGGTAATGGGCTCGCTATTACGTGGTACAGGAATCCACACGGTGAAATGTAGGCGTATAATTATGCCTCTGCCACCCCTTCGGGGATAAGGCGTGATTGGTTGATAATATAAAACCTAGCCAGGCCCTTTTCATTAAGGTTATTGTTCTCACAATATTCTTCATCTAAATCCATATTAGTACGGTCAGCCCCAAAGAAATCTCACACCCTTTTTTTTCTTGTGGAAATCCCCATGGATGCTATGCCGGACTCGTACCGACTAAAATCACACGTATCCCTTCCTTCTGTCTATAGCCGGGTCTCCCGGGTGAGCCCTCGGAAGGATAGCCCCAGGGCTCCCGACAGACTTTGTCCGCTTTCGCGGCCTCGTTCAAGTGTTATCGTGCTTTTTGGGGGGATATGGTTTTATACCACTTCCTTGAGGGGGTGAAGGGCGTGCGTACCTCCTGCTCTTACACCGCGTCACTGACCGGGGCCTGCTTCTGTAAGGACGCCGAGCAGCCTACCCGCCATCCTCAGGCAATCTCAACCCCTTAGTATGTAAATTTAAACTACTGTTGGTGAAGTTTCTCTGGATTGGTTTCTTAATGTATAAGCATTGCAGATATAGAAAACATTATATTGTGCTGTTTAAAGTTTACCTCAAAAGGTATTCTAAATCTGGTATGCATCCAAATCACATATTATGTAAGTATAAGAAACATAATACATAACAATAAATAAAGTTTACTGACTCTGTATAGTTCTTCAGATAATTAATTCCTTATCGCTAAATAGTGTTGACTCGCCCGAAACAAGATTATGTTTACATAATTTTATCTGATGCACGTTTTACGGTTATTGGCTGCCTTTGACGTGATACTCATCAAGCATATGAGATTGACGTAATGTACTAGTTTTCTCTTGCTTTATGTAACTATCCTTATGAATAAGCTTGTTGTCTCCTGATAGTTATTACTTACATACATAAACCTTACATTTATAGTAACAAGGTATTAATACTGCCTCGGTGGCGCAGTCGTAGTGCATGCGACTGCCGCGACTGAGGTCCTGGGTTCGATTCCCGGGTCGGATCAATATTTGTGTGACCTAAATGTTTGTTTCGGAGTTTGGGTGTTTCCTATGTATAATATGTATGTATTTAGAAATATATAAGTATGTATATCAGTTGTCTTGATCCCATAACACAAGCTTCTATTAGCTTACTTTGATTTAGACAGCGCTGTGAAAAAAGAATCCCACAATATAATTTACGAAAGCAAAATCTATGAAATATGAATCTATAAACAAAAAATGTGGGTTTTATACTTACTATTTTGTGAAAAATGCCATCATAACCAAAGCTATATAAATATGTTAAATCTGCTAATGTTGTCAGGGTATTGACATTAGCCTATTTTAAGCAATATTGGTAAGATGATTACGTTATTAAGCAAAATTATGACGTCCTCTTCATTCCAATATTGCTTAAAATTATAATTGATCTTTTTAGCAATATTGTTTTATAATATTGGCTATAAAGAGTTGGTGTATTGCTTTGTTCTTTACTCTTTGATTAACCGTAATGTTTAAAATGGAAAATATAATAGATCTTGAAATTGCCATAGGCTACTTTGTTTCTCGGATAAATTCTTATGCCCACGAGAAAACACATTTAAGGAAGAAATAAAATTCACGCGGGCGGAGCTGCAGGCGTTCTCCAGCAGTATAAAAACAGGTTGACAACATTATTCCATATCAGATTAACTTGAAACAGGTATATTTCTTGATATAGCTAACGTATTAGGTAATTATTATATAATGTGTGTTATAACACATTCTACAGAGATGACTTTCTCCCTCCTTAGCCAGCTCTTGCTAGACGGAACCTGCTAAGATGCAGCAGTTGTTGACTAATGGACACGGTAACAACGCAGGCACCCTTATGGCTTATACCCCATAAGCCATAAGGGTGCCTTCTGACGCCAGTCTCTCCCAACAATGACGAATATCAAAAGTGAAACTATAGTTACAAGTGAAAACATTTGTGTGTACCAGAGTACACAGGTAAAAAGTGAAACTTCTTTACGACATTTTTTTGTACAGCTATAAAATTTCTGGCATACTTCGATAAAAAGTTTCACTTATGATAAAGAAGTTTCACTTCAAAACAACATGGTGCGTAACCGAAAAAACGTAACAATTTTTTTTACAGCTATAAAATTGCTCTCAACGTCGATAAAGAAGTTTCACTTCAATAAAATAACTTATAATAAAAAAATTATGGACAGGAATTGCAAAATTTCCCCGAAGGGGTGGCAGAGGCATATATACGCCTACATTACACCGGCTGTGGGCGTATAATATGCCTCTACTAATTCTTCAGGAATAAAGGTGTGATTGCAAGTGGTAGTCAGATAAAAGCGATCATAGAATTTAAATCCTGCCAGGGTTTTACAAACAAGCAGAGTTTGGATTCTAGGGCAACGGGTTTGAAATTGAGGGGGTGATAATGTTTGGTACCTAGACACCTTCAGTTATTCAGTCTATTGCATACCAGTGCTTTCACAGACTCCTTTCCACCCATCCAAGGACCACCTATACCTATAGCGATATTTGCTTAACGCAGTGATCGTTTACAGAACACTGACTTAGGTCACGAGCGCTCTTTCAAAATGAAGTTGTAGCAATAACTTTTTTAAATTTAGGCATATCTCTCATAAATATTAATATATATTTTAAATATTAATTTTTGTCCTCATTTTCAGGCATGATTAAGAGATACCAGGAAAACAATAGTGACAGTTTTATAAAAAGAGATTTACGCGAAAAGAAAAATTCAGTTTTCGACAGTCTCCATGCCCTTGGACTGGAAAGAATTCAGCAAAGTATCCGGCAGCAAAAAGAACTACATGATCAAATCGTGAGACAATGAAGAACGAAATAAACAAGAATTAAAAAACTTTTCAAATTGACATATTAGAAAATAAAAAATACTATGATAATTAATAAATTGTTTATTAAAGTATTTAATTGTCTGTTTATTTCTACATAAACCACAGAATAAACCCTACTAATGTACTACTATTTATGTAATCTTTACTCTGTATCCCTGACGGGTTATTCAGTGCGGGCCGATCGCCTGGCATCGCAATCCATGCATACTTCTTTAGCTTCTTTATCAACCGCTTCATACATGCACGTCTGGCTATGTGAGTACTTTTGACTTTTCCGTTTTTGAGCAATCTGCTCACGTGGTCTTCATATGTAAGTCTCGGCCTACCCTGGCTCCTTCTACTTTCGCACAATATATATTCTTCGTCAAACTCAATCGTTCCTCGCTCATTCGTTAGACGAAGACTGTATGTCTCGGCATTTATTCCACCTGAAGATTTGATATTTAAAAGGGTACAGTATCAGAAGAACTAGATTCCTATAAAATATCACGCACTAATGCCATCATACAATAGCTTATGTAATCTATACTTTACCTATTACGAATGTTTATGCACACAATAAAGCATATTATATAGGAATATTTGATTATTGTTTGTAGTGTCAAGTTGACCGTAACGTCATTACGTCTGTTACTGTTACTATAACCGACGATATAACTTTAACCGCCAAGATTCGGCTTGTTAAAGTTAGTGTCAGATGTGACGTCATTTTAACCATTGTAAGAATGGTGTAATTCAAATAGTGTTTAACCAGAGATTTGACGGCTGGTTTGGCTTTGGTTATTGTTATAGTATGTTGATGTTTAAAACTACGCAACGGACTTCGATGCAGTTTTTTTTAAATAGATAGAGTGATTCATAGAGAAGGTTTTTATGTATATTTTGTAAAGTTTTTGTATGCATTAACTTAATTATAACGATATATGTTGGCGGTGTCGGAAAAATAAGCCGTCTGGGAGCTTTTAACGAAAACGCTGCCTAAAACCTTTAAGATATAAAAAAGTAATGTATTGTAGAATTATGTATCTAATATAGGTCTACAAAAAATTCCGCGACGGTATATGTCTATCTCCTAAGGCTACCGTACTATATCCATTTTAATACAGTAAACAGTAAACAATACAGCAATAATAAAACGGTAATTTAAAGGCTATTTACACAAATACATTATTAATCCTTATCATTTTTAATATGTTAGTTGGTTTCAGCATTTTATGAAGATTATTTTGTCCCTTTGCACTTTGCTAATTAAATGAATATCTTACGCCATATGGCAATTTCAAAAAAATGGGCCTTGAAATTAATTTCGTGTAACAAAAATTCGTCCGTGCGGGTGCGAAGGTAGTACTTGAGAGCGGAGAAGTAATCAAGTAATTTGGAAAATGTTCATACATTATCGTGAAATTAATAAACGACGGGATTAAATGGGTGCCACGGGGGTCGAGGTATGTCACGGGCGAAGCCGGGCGGGTCAGCTAGTAATATATAGAGCTCTCTAAAACAATATATTTAAACCTATTCTATTTTAATAAATCACAATACAGATTACAACTATTACGATGATCAAAAAAATTTAGTTTAATTACACCTATACAAATATACATATTATCACGCCTGTTTCCCATCGGGGTAGGGAGAGACTATGGTTTTCCATTTGTTACGCTCGTGACATACCACTTTCGCTTCTACTTTCATGAGTGTTTTCATACACGCTCGCCGGTTAAAGGTACTCTTGACCTGGCCTATTTCCAAAAGATCTTCGATTTGATTGACATACGTACGCCGAAGTCGACACCTACCAGTTTGCCCATTCACTCTTCATCATCATCATCACTACATATTATAAAACAAAGTCACTTTTCGCTGTCTGTCCCTATGTATGCTTAGATCTTTAAAACTACGCAACGAATTACGATGCGGTTTTTTTTAATAGTTAGAGTGATTCTTATAGAAGGTTATTATGTATAATTTGTTAAGTTTTTGTATACATTGACTAAATAATGACGATATTTGTTGGGGATGTTGGAAAAAATTAGTCGTCTGTGAGCGTTTAACGAAAACGCTGCCTAAACCCTTTGAGATATAACAAAATAATGTATCGTGAAATTGTGTATCTAATATAGGTCTACAAAAAAGTCCGCGACGGTGTATGTCTATCTCTTGAGGATAACATACTATATCTATTTTAATACTTTAAAAAGCCAGCAGTGGTAATTTGAAGGCTATTTACAGAAATACATAATTTTTAATAAGTTAAAAAAAATAATATAATTATTTTGTTTTTAAATGTTATTTTTCTACATACTATATCTATTTTAATACTTTAAAAAGCCAGCAATAATAAAGTGGTAATTTGAAGGCTATTTACAGAAATACGTTATTAATAATTTTTAATAAGTTAAAAAAAATAATATAATTATATATATTTTGTTTTTAAATGTTATTTTTGCAATATTCCGCTTTTTTAGAATGTCGTACGATGTCGACACGAGGCATTATCAAGACTATTTGGCTGCCAAACAGTCTTGTACTCTTATATTATAATCGCCAAAACCGCCATGTAACGCCTGATTCAATTAGTTATTTAATAAGTTAGTTGGCTTTAGCATTTCATGAAGATTATTTTGTCCCTTTCCACCTTGCAAATTAAATGAATATCTTTGGAGAAACAGCAAAATAAAAAAAATTGCTCATAGAAATTAATTTCGTGTAACCATAATTCGACCGGGCCGTGCGGGCATACTGGAGAGTGGAGAAGTAATCAATTAATTTTGAAAATCTTAATACATTATTGTAATATGTATTAATAAAAGACGGGATTAAAGAGATGCCACGGGGTTTAAGTATGTCTGCACAGCACATAGTCAGCACAGCTTCGTCAGTCTATTTTCATCCATCCTCTCCATGTGTCCGAACCATCTAAGCAACCCTTTTTCTATCTTAGTCACTACATCTTCTGTCATACTGCAATGTTCTCTTATTGCGCTGATTCTTTCTTTATCCATCAACTTCATTTAGGATTCATAAAACACAAAAAAATGTAATTATTACAACAGGTTACATTAACTAAACGCGAGATTAGGGTAAACCAGGTACGTCTAGAGCAAGTGAATGAAATTGTGTATTTAGGGAGTATGTTTAGCGCGGGTGGAAGATGTGATTCAACAGAGTTAACGGTGCTTTGTCCCAATTAGTAAAGCGACAAATCATCAAAAAAGAATCACGACTGGCGATTCATAACGCAGTGCTAGTGCCAACTTTGCTTTACGGTAGCGAAACCTGGGTATGTCAGCAGATGCATGAAAGTAAATTGAATGCTGTGGAGATACGATCACTTCGAAAATTGTGCGACGTTACTTTGCCCGACCGAATATGTAACGAAGTGATACGCAATATGGCAGGTTTAAATGAAAGTGTAAGCGTTAAGCTGAAAAAGGGCGAGATCCGTTGGTTTCGACACGTCCAACGAATGAGTGAGGAACGATTGACGAAGAATATATATTGTGCGAAAGTAGAGGGTAGAAGAAGTTAGGGTAGGCCGAGACTTACATATGAAGACCACGTGAGCAGATTGCTCAAAAACGGAAAGGTCGAAAGTACTCGGATAGAGATAGAGACTTTAGAATAGCGGTAAATTTGACAGAAATATATTTTATACGATATCTAACTCAGTTTATTCAATAAATTCAAGCATGGTTTATAGCTGCGTATTATATTTGGGTAGATTGAAAATAAAAGGGGTTAAATATTTTTGAAAGGTGATCAACATTGACCGGTAAAGTTTTTGGAATACGGGTTGGCAGCTGTAAGGGTTTAAATAATTGAATCCTTAAGGGAAACGTTTCAAGGCCACTGTTTGATTTTTAATTTTTAGGTATTAGCCGAAGTAAGCACTTAGAATCTCCCTTCATCAAACGATCCTAATGCAAATAGTTTTTGAAATAAACCATGCGATTTTTAATAAATGTTTTTTATTAAGAGAATGCGCATTTATTTGGTCTTTACTAATTATTTATTCTTTTATTTAAAACTAAGTAAAGCCCGCAGCTCCGCCCGCGTAATGAAGCTTTCCCTTTCCCTTCCATAGAGTTCAAGGTATAATTAGAAGAAGAAAAAATACTCGGATTGGTCCAGCCGCCTTTGACTTTTACGCTTAGCAACATATTTTGCGATTCATTTTTATTTAAATAGATAATTAACCCGATAAACGTTGTACCGCCATATAAAATCGAACATATGTGAATTTGAAGCAGCTATCGTTTGGGTTTTGACTAAACCCCACTATGCCTTCTTTTTGCCTGCTGCTCTTGAAGTGGCCGTAACTGCCGCACAGGATGATTCCAGCTTCAAAGGGATAGACATAAAAGGGTCAGACTCTTCTGGTCATGACCATATACCATGCTCAATAGTGTGAAGCTCCCCTCTCTAAAATAGGTCTGCTTATTTTGTCTACGTCCAGCAGTGGGTTTTTTTAGATTGAAATAAATATTAAGTATATTGAAAATATTTTGATATCTATTAACTTTTTATATCCGGCTGTGATACTGGCCCTCAAATTTTTCCATCAGACAGTGTTATTATGAGCTCGAAATTTAGTGACATCTATTGCTGCATTTGAGCACTACGCTATATTACAGCTAAAGTTGCGAATGTTGTGAGCTTATTTGTCGTCCAAAAGTTTCACTTCAGTGCGCTAGAGGGCAGTCTTTATAATCTTGTATTTGTGTTGTTCTAAGAATATTGATATTAGCACAGATAATATAATATAATTCTACAATGTAGGCAATGTCCGTTTGATTTACTATGAAAAAAAATGAAAATTAATGAGGTACCTATCTATAAACTTAACCTCTTAATCACATAAGTATTTAGAGTGCTCAAAAACGGAAAGGCGAAAAGTACATTAAACCATTTGGAGATTCATTTTTTATACAGAGCCAAATTTATCAAATATAAACTTGTTTATCTGATAGCTAAGTTAATATATTTTGCTTAATTGATAAACATATAAATTACGTATATTTTATTATATCCTATGAAGATTCGACCCTGAGATCTCAGCCACCGCAGTCGCATAAGATTTATCATTGCATTGAAAATAAAGATTTGTTCACAAAATAAATAGGTATCTTCATTAAGCACCGTGTCGTTTACTTCGTCACTTTATTCACAGCATTAACTTTGACATTTTATTAAATTGTCGTTTTATGTAAATCGTTATGAAGTGGAGTTAAGTGCGTTTTTATTTCGAGCACGATCAAGTCGCGATGGCTCTTTTTTTGTACTTGATTTGTTCCCAAATTATGGTCTATTATTACTCGCAAAAGCCTTAGTAAAAACAGAGTTATGGTATGAAATTAAAAGAAATGCAATATAAACTAAAGAGCTTAGAAATAATTCTGGCGTCTGACAATACCTTAAAACTTGGGTTTATAAATAGAAAGTCGATCTTATTGTCAGTTTCATACTTGTATTTAAGTTTTAAAATAGTAGGTACTTATATATAATATTTCCCTTTTTATATTGTTACCGTACTGGTTTCACATCAACAGTGCGTTAGCCTACATTCTACTTTTGCCTCGCGCAGAGCAACGTTACGCGTAGTGCGGTAAATCTACATATTTTGCTCTCCAATAATAAATAAATAAATATTCCTTAGAGGCGCCAAGCCAATAAAAAACCATCCAAACTCAGTTTAAAATTAAGTTCTTAGCTCCCAATGCAAAACAAAATGGCATCTTGGCAATCTTCTTGGACTCGATCTATTTGTGACTAATTTATAACCACGGCTCCGCCCGCGAGTAGAAGTTTTCCCGTTCCCGTTTTCGGCAAGAACTTGTTTCCAGGATAAAGAGTAGCCTATGTGTAATTCTGATGTGTATGCTGATGTGTAATTGTAAAGTTTCATTAAAATTCATTAGTCAGTTTTTGCGTGATAGTGTAACAAACCTACAGCTATACATTCTTATAAACTTTCGCGTTTATAATTGACTGAGGAGGCGAGCGTAGCGAGCCATCAAAAGCCTTCGTTTTAATGCTATTGATGTCCATCCGTCCATTCAGTCACAGGTTGCATTATTCATCGGATTTGCATGCAACTTGGCATGGACAATCCTTCATGTAGACAACAACTTTTAATGGTCAACAATGGTCCCGTAGTGGTTGTTAGTTTAAAGTTTAGAGTTTGGTTAGTGGTTGTTAGTGGGTGTTAGTCCCCTTCACTCTGGGGTGCCCCTTGCCTGCTCGCAGTGATATAACCTCAGGCCTAACCTGCGAGTCGGTTTTAAGGTGAGGCGGAACACCGCGGGGTTTAGTGGCAAGGACGGCCCCTCTGTCACGGGCCGGGACCGTCCCTGCTGCCCCCACAGTAAGGATGACGGTGCGTAAAGGCATTCCCCGCGATATAAAAAAAACTATATATATATTTGGATTTTAAAATACGAGCACTTATTTCAAACACTTTCACATCAATGCCATCTAGTAGATATTATAAAAACTAAGATTGAAGCATGTGCAAAATAAGAGTGGGTAATAGTTTGTTTAAGCATAAAGTACTAGATGGCAGTGTAAGTCTTTTACAGTAATACGATAAGATACAAAATATTCTGCAACTACGGCGAGCTTACTGGAATTTTGACACAAAATTCCAACAGTACATACATACATAAATTCCTTTAAAACCTCTATCCCTGTAGGGTTAGGCAGAGGCATACTATACCCGCACTTTTCACCATATGAATTTGTCTCATGTAAGAGATGTCAAGATGAGAATGCCAACAGTAATAATACAAAAAAATATTATAACCGATCTTTAAGGATAAAATATTCTTAAATATCTTATGAAAAGTTTAAGAACGTCAGTGGTTTTGTTATTTACAGCAATACACTTACAAAAACTTATTTATCCACTCAAACGGCGCAAATACACAAATCTTGCAGAAAATTATGTATTTGAGCCGTTTGCGGTCGAAACTCTTGGTCCGTGGGGTCCTAGTACAAAGCTTCTTTTCAGAGCTCTATCTAAGCTTTTGGTCGATGGTTCTCATGATCAGAAAGCTGGCTTGTACTTGGGTCAAAGGTTCAGCATTTCAATTCAACGTGGCAATGCTGCCAGGATTCTGGATACGGTTGTGGCTGACAGCGATGTGGAAGAGTTTTTTGATGCCTAAATATTTCTTTTATTTTTTAATTTTTGATATAAGTTTGTAAATATTCCTTACCTTCCTTTTGTAATATGTGTAAAGTTTATAGTAGCTGTAAGTTGTAAATATTAAAAAGAACTTATGAGTAATATATTTTCATTGTACACAGTGTATAAGTAGCTTTTGGCACTCTTCTAGACCTATGTCATAATTTAAAAAATCATCAATTACTCTCGACAGCGACAGAAAGAAGAAGAAGTACAGACAGACAGTCACACTTTCCCATTTATTGAATCGGTAGGTACCCTGATCCTCGCTATTTTCAATTCAGAATATCGTAAACAAGGTATTTAAAAAGACCCCAAAACGAAGATAAAATTTCAAAGGCTTGGTTGTAATTAATATATTATTACAGGTATTCACCTGTGCCTTGTTTCAATTAAGCGAACGAGCGAATTGAAATTTTATCTTGGTATATTTTAGCAATGTTGTTGTTTTGAATAACAAATTATTTATGTTTTTACTTTTATAAGCGGGTACAAATTTATATATTATTCCTTGTAACCTGAGAAATTTAACTAACTAACTAACTAACTATCTTCACGCTGTGTCCCTGACGGGGTAGTCAGAGAGGACAGATCGCCAGGCTTCGCGATCCATGCATACTTCTTTCGCTTCTTAAAATTATTCAAGCCGAGAAATTTACCATTTAATAAATTTAAAAGGTTAATAAAAAAAAGCTTTGTAAAAAAGGTTATTACTCTGTTAATGACTATTCGCAGGACAGGGACGCCTGGAAGTGATCTGCTGGCAAAGTGAAAAAAATAAATATATTTTTTTTATTACATAGTTTTTTTTGCACTTTTTCGGTGTAAATGGCCCGACTAAAATCTCCGGATCTCTCACAAGCTACACGTCACCCTCTAGCGGTGCACCTACTAAATAACGAAAGAAGCAGCGACGCAGACCTTTCTGGATTGTGAGGTAGACGATAGTAGCTCTCAAAAATGCTGAAAATCTAAAGTCAAACGACAACGCACCAGAAGGTTCGTACAGCACTATAGTAGGTTAGTATGTATGTTTGTCTAGATTCCATAATGCAAGCTTATATTAGCTTAAATATTAAAAATTAGTAGGTATTTGTTAAAATAAAATCTAGAAATAATAATTAAGAATAATAATAAAAATATTCCAAAATATTTTTATAAAAATACGACTCACCTTCCACTTAGACCCACAGTATTGCTATACATGTGGATATTGGGTTTACATACCTATTTGCTTTTGAATTCACTTTTCAGAGGACTTAAAAATACTGTTTATCTAACACTTTGGAAAAAAGGAAGGAATCAAATCTTAGGTCCGTATTCCAGAACGTTTCTCAATACTCAATTAACGCTTGAGGCTGGATTTTGCCTTATAAAATCTACCCTCAAGTGTCGATTGAGTATTGAGAAACGTTCGGGAATGCGGACCTTAAAGTCTATCTATGTATAAACTATACTCAATATAAAGAGTGTGTTTGTTTGGTTGAACGTGCTAATTTTAGGAACTACTTACTGGTCCCAATTAAACTTTTTTTTTTGTATTGGATAGTTTATTTATCGAGCAAGGCTATAAAGATGTATAATATCACGCTACTACCCAAGAGAGCGGAGCAGTAATATTATTTGTCGATAAATCCGGCAAATTTTTTGGCGTTTTTGTAAAAGTATAGGTGAATTCAAACATCTTGGTCCCTCTGAGTTGTAGCGAGTCCCTTGCGCAGAACGCAATATTAGGTGTCGTAGGGAATGTCGTAGGTAATTGTAACAAGTGACAGAATTAAATGGGAGCGACGGGGATTTAAAATAAGTCGCGGGGGTTAACTAGAATTGAATAGTTTAAAACATCAATCAATCTGTTGCAAAGTGCTTAGAGCATCCAGTAACTAAATCGCGGAGTTCATCCTGCAGATGTTCAACCCAGGGGCGTATCTCCGTTGCACATCCTTCTGAGGAGTTGCCCGGGTGTAGTTTTATTTATTTATTTTATTTATCTATAACGCCTTATCCCCGAAGGGGTGGCAGAGGCATATTATATAATATGCCTCTGCCACCGCTTCGGGGATAAGGCGTTATAGATGCCACACCTTCGGGGATAGGGCGTTATATATTACGTAATAGGTGGTGGGAGTAGTAGTTTTAGTAGATCTAGCAAAAACCGCGTGGGGATTATTTCTACAATTGAAAAAAAGTGCTTCTGGTCTGGAATAATTAAGTAAGATACCTATTTTCAGTGATTTCAGTTTGTATGTTATTAAGAGTAGGTGACAGTACGGTACGGTAATTAGCTTCATTCAGTGATTCTAAGAGTTATCTGGTTACCATAGTACAAGCTCTGCTTAGCTTGGAATCAGATGGTGTCGTGTGAGTAGTCCCAACAATATTTATTTATTGCAATAAAACAAAATAAAAATCCACATTTATCGAATTATAAACAAAATGTGACGAAAATCATTATGACATTTTCCGAGACGTACTACAGTAATATCTAGCTGCTAGTTTTAGGACACTGCGATAGGGTAATAGGATCGAACTGTGATTGATATTTATAGCCGTCGATATCAAAAACATTGAACTAAGAATTTGAATCTGCCTTAATTTTCCCGAACGACAACGTATGAGGTTCTTCAAAAGGTGTCTTAGAAGGTTATTGCAGGGTTAGCAGCGGGAGTGCTGCACCTCTGGTGTGGCAAATGTGCATAGGCTAAGGAGACTAATTTCAAACAGATGGACCCGTATGCTTTATACCTCAGTGGGATAAAAAAAAACTGATAAAGCTTAGTAAATACTGGATTCTAAGTAATCTACCACGGATAATGCGGTACTGTAACTGCTGAAATATTATATCAGTAATAGAAGCAGTATACCGACTGTTGTTCTGATATACACGACAGCTTTGTATATCACTGTAATGCTCCAAATGCGGGTAGGGCTGTCGATGTAGAGTACTGTTCAATTTTAGATAATTTTTTCAGCTCTAGGAAGTTTAACTATGGAATTGATATTAATATCGTATCTCACTAGTGTTAGTCGGCTCTCCAATAAAATACTTGTTTAAAACTCTTTCACTTTTATTTTGTATAACAATACTAAAATATCACTCTATTTGTATCACAATACACAATATATAATTTTACTCTACGGTTGCCAGAACAAGAAGGTTGAACCGGGCTCGTGCGATACCTTTTATAACTTTTACACGTTATGCCGTTTTTCTTCGCAGCCAGTAAAATGGTAGTCGTTAAGCCCAGTTGAAGGCCTTATGGGCGGCTTGAAAAATTTCACCAGCAGGTCGCCACAGCCCGCGGCCGTATAAAAAGGCATACGGTGAAATGTGGTCATATCGTATACCTCTACCTCCCCCTTCGGGGATAAAGGCGTGACAATATTATTGTAATTTATTTTTTAAACATAAGAATAACAACATTTTGTTACTCACCGACATCTTTAAACACCTCTTAATATCACTAAGATACCATTTGCTTATGGATCTAAATAAGAAATTCTCATGCAAACCTAACTATATTCATAAGTGTAACCTATAGATACATTCCAATGGATGAATTTTCAGAGGAATTGTCTTAAAACCCAGTAGATGAGTTTTTTGATCTCAACTCTTCTCTTCGCTAAACTACGTAGTAGGTACGCTACAATTTTTCAGTGTATTATTTTATATTAAAAATGTGAATGAATGCAACCCTATCTTGGCAGATTGTAAGATGTCTGATAACACGAAGGAAATAGAGTGTGAGTGAGGAGCTACAAGGGGTGCGGCCGGCCTCGAAACTGATGTGAAAACAATGTTACTATAACACATTTATTTTATTACTACGAGAAGATACTTTTCTCTGTGAACCTCATTCCAATTTTATTGGTTTGCAAAGTTTGAGGAACTGCTTGCAAATAGATTACTAACAAACGGTTTATTAAAGTTTTTATTTATCAGAATTAGGTATTCATTATTGTGTACCTACGTACAAATATAAATACAAAAGTACTTGTTTTCATTTCTAAATTGACTACAATGAACTCTTTTTAAATCTTAGTGAAATAACATTATATTACGGAATCCACTTTGATATGGAGGTAGGCTGTAGTTATTTGGTTATTTTACTGTCATAAATCCCTTCAAATCATAACGTGTCTGGGACACATCTTTGTCTGTTAGTCAATTTTATTCTTACTTGTAAATTTTCAGTTTTAAACAAAAGTGGAGGCTTTTGAGTTCTTAGAATACATTTAATCATCCAATCAAGAATCGATTTCTGCTAAAGCTACTTTAAATCCTCGCATTCGGAAGTCTGCAAAAGTATAGTCGCAGCCCGGCCGCAGATGGCTTTTAAAGCTTGAAAACAATCGTTAAGATGTTTGCAATAATGGGTCCTAGCTCGACTTTGGGCGTTTGAGTCCAAATAGTGACCCACTTGTTAATAGTCTAACAGTTTCTCAAGGTTATTTTAGAACTCAATATCGTGTGGAATTTAGTAAAATGTCGCAACTTTACTTAATTCATACAATGCAATACTCAAGAACATCTTTAATAAATTTCTGTAATATAGAATAGAAACTTTGTATTTATGAATAAACAGAAATACTGAATACGTTCTATAATCTAAAATAAATTCTGGAGAGAAACTATTTTTTACTATTAGAATCTTTTTCTTGAAGTTAACAATCGTATTTTTTTTAAATTTATGGTTTCGCTATGAAAACTATAATCTTGTGCGTTTACATTAGTCATTTTGTGATTTTAAATTTTTAGTGGCCGTTATATATTTAATTTTATTGATAGATAGATTTGATTTTTGTCTAATTGGTGGATTATCCATTTCGGTCCAAGTATCCTCCCTCTGACTAAGCCGAGGAGCATAAATTATTTACGAAATAAAACACATAATTTGCTTACAGAGACTGATCTTATCTCACTTTCGAGACGATTACGAACAAAAACAAATTCAATATTGAATCTCGGTTAAGTACGCATTACAGCGACAATATAAGTTCATTCACTTTAAGATTCTGTCCAAAACATAAACTCAATGTAGATCCAACATCCAGATACGCTTAAACAACATATCTACGTAAACCTTTGACCCCTGCCAGTGGACATAAATGTGTACTCCAAACAACAATGTGGTTTAGATTGGCGTCCCAAAATTAGCAAACCGGAAAATAATAATCCCATTAAACCCGAATCTCTGTGTGACTTTCTGTTTTAATACAAACTAAAAACATTACAGTAAATTTGGTGAATCTATTGTACATACATACATATTATCACGCCTGTTTCCCATCGGGGTAGGCGGAGACTATGGTTTTCTACTTGCTACGATCCAGACATACCACTTTCGCTTCTTCTACTTTCATGAGTCTTATACACGCTCGCTAGTTAAAGGTTTGACCTTGCCTTTTTCCAATCTATTGTATATTTTCTAAATGACCTACAAGCTTCACAGAGGGGTATAACTTTGTGATTTTATATCTATTTTTAGAACCAGTTTAACACCAGCTTTCAATAGCTTAGCCGTAGCTGCCATCACCCGGTACCTTGTTGTTTATAATCTGTTTAAAAGCTATACCACGGACAGGCTGATGTCCGGGAAGTCTTGCGCCTTCTAGCCCAATTTAAGCTAACCTACAGTTATTATGGTATATTTAAATTTGAAGAAAAAAAATTCAGGCTCGAACTGGACTCTTCTGCTTTTAAGCACCAGGGGGCCAAGTCTTCTAATTCAATCGCGTCAGACGAGAATAGAAATCGTCGCTCATTAAAGAGCCGACAGAAGATAGTTTTCGTAGACATAGACATATTGTCACGCCTTTATCCCCGAAGGGGTAGCCAGAGGCATACTATACGCCCACATTTCACCGTATGCACTTTTGTACCATGTAACAGGTGGTGGTAAGCCCATTGCCGTGTTTTCGTAGTCTACTATTAAAATTGCACTACAATAGAATTCTATCGGCTGGCCGATAGAACTCTATTGTATAAACTATTGAGACGTGCAGCGCCTGTATGGTAGTCTATTTTAATATTTTGTTAGCTTAAAACAGCTATTTTGTCTCAATTCTTCAGCTTGAGAAGTGTGATTGTGAAATATATAATAGTTGTTATAGACTACCTAGTTTTAGACTAATCTCAATAGAACCGCTATAGAATATAACTATTACGGCTTTCTATTGGAAAATAGTAAACTCGGCCCCAGGTGCGTTACCACTATACCACCGAGACCTACTCAAAACTGACGAATTAATCCACCTCTTTCCGCCTTAAGGCGACGTAAATGTGATTTATTGCTTATTTTGCCTTCTAATTGTTTCTAATATTATGGTATTTGTATGCAAACTTTCTGAATACTATCAGTATTTTTAGACACTTATATACTGTGGTCATGATGGGTCATGACAAAAAAGAGCTCATCTACATACTACTGGTAAAAATTGATTTGAATTTTAATCTTTTGGATATTTATAAACTAATAATATTACATATAATTATGCTTGTCTGTCAGTGGTATATAAAAACAATCTTAGCATATTCTTCCAGATTAAGAGACATTTACGTTTAAACGGATACATGACGGACCTTAAAGACTCTACCTCCATTAGATTCGGTTAAAACCATTAAACTGCTAGTATCTTAGATGGAAAATTGTTTCCTTTTGATTTCAAGTAAAAATAGACTGGCATTAAGCAAAATTCACTACTGACAGAGTCAGACAGGTAGAGACTTTAACGGACCCTAATCAATGTCCAAGGATTTTCCGGAACACTCATAAAGCTGCATTATACTGTCCGAATGTAATAGTGAATTTGGACAAACAATGAAGCTTACAGGACTTTTGTGCGTAAGGTGGATATTAGGTTACTAGGTGACCCCCACGGTTTCGCTCGTGACATACTTCAAACTCACGTCTCACCTATTTAATCCGTCGTTTATAAATTCTACAATAATGTTTAAAATTTGCCCGATTTGTCGAAATTTATAATTTTTGCTCTACTCTCCAGGGTAGTAGCGTGATGATAAAAGGCCTTCCTCGAAAAATTACCAGTAGTACCTGAGATTAGCGCGTTTAACCAAACAAGCTCTTCAGCTTTATATTAGTATAGATTGCAAAAAAAAAAACTTGTTTTAAATAAATAAATAGAGAATGGAAAGGGGCCCTAACGATATCTCTAGAGTCCAAGCGACTTCACCTGCTAACGGTGCACCTGGTGAAAAACGCAACACCTTCGAGGGGTTGGGGGTTCAGACTTTAGTCGGTCCCAACAATGCCAAAAATGAATAGTCAAACGAGTTGCTCCTTGCTAAAAGTAAAAGTAGACCCCAGTCCCCAAATACTGAATACTTCACACACCTTTGGTCAGTCAGTCATGACTTTACATACATTTCATCTCTCACATTTAAATACCATACTCGTACCTACACTCTATAGAGTTACAAAATCCTCAACCAAAACATTTACAATAATAACATTCTACATATTCACGTTTCATGTCATTATGAACACTTTAGGTGAACAATCTGAAACAACAATGGGCAAATTTACTTTGAACTGCAAATTTTTATAGCACTTTAATGGGAGGGTCACTTTGACTAATGGTCAAGTTGGAAAACCAATCCAGCCATTGTCTGCCATAGAAATTTGTTACATATTTCAATTAATTCGTAAGCTGTAGTACCTAATGTTAGCTTCATAAAATTGTCATGTAATAGTACGGTTAGTAACTAAAGTTGCTTATCATAGAAGAATTATTATCTACAAATATAAATATAGGGTTCAATATCATATATATCGGAGAACTGTGCGGTTAATCGTCACGATCAGATGCCTATATTTAGTTACCAATTTGATTAGGTAACGATAATTTTGTGTCTCTTCGCCACGCTTTCTGCTATCAATCTGAATTGCAAATCAGAATTGCGACACACACGACTTCATCTCACTTTCACTCTGAAATATGTTTTTTTTTATGAATTCACATATATATCTGAATTTATAGAAAAATTTGATCTACATAAATTTTGACAGTAAAAAGATTGGAATAATAAATTTAAAAGTATTAAAAAAAAATATAAATATTATTTTTAATTTTAAACTAAGTAGCTTACACTATTCTTAGACAACACTGTTCTTAGTTTGTTCTACGATGAATTTCCGCCATGTAACACCCGATTTTCCGAATTTCTTTGGACATATACCTAGTCAGGTCATAAGTATTGTCACACAGTAAAAACTTTTCTTTTAGTATGCTGGCCACAAAAAAGTTTATTGAATTCGAATTTCGAATTGTTCATGAAAATAAAAATGTACACTTTTTAGTATTTTACTCATTTTTCAATATGGAGTGGACGCTTAAAGAAGACCGTGTTGCAGTTATTGCGTTGCATCGTTGCGGTTACGCGCCAATTAAAATTTTTGACATACTGAAAAATTTGAATATAACCAAAAGATTCGTTTATCGTACCATCAAACGATACAATGAAGACTCTAGTGTAGATGACAAGTCAAGAAGTGGTCGCCCTCGGTCTGTTAGGACTCCAGCAGTAATAAAAGCTGTGAAGGCGCGAATTCAAAGAAATCCCAAACGTAAGCAGCCCTTCAGATGGGGTTAAGCAGAACCACGGTAAAAAGGGTGTTAAATGAAGACTTAGGGCTTCGGTCATATCGAAGAAAAACAGGACATCGTTTAAATGCTCGTCTAATGGACCTGAGACTGAAGAGATGCCGCGCTTTGTTGAAGCAATACGCGGAAAAAAAAAATATAGGGAAATTCTTTTTTCGGATGAAAAAATTTTTACCGTAGAAGAGAGCTACAACAAACAAAATGATAAGGTAGTGAAGAAGTGAGCATCCGTATTCCGCGTGTCCAACGAGGTCATTTTCCACCCTCGCTCATGGTATGGTTGGGAGTTTCTTATTGGGGCTTAACAGAGGTACATTTTTGTGAGTAAGGTGTAAAAACGAATGCAGTTGTGTATCAAAATACAGTCCTGACGAACCTTGTGGAACCTGTTTCTCATACCATGTTCAATAACAGGCACTGGGTATTCCAACAAGATTCGGCGCAAGCTCATAGAGCGAAGAGCACACAAGACTGGCTGGCGGCGCGTGAAATCGACTTCATCCGGCACGAAGACTGGCCCTCCTCCAGTCCAGATTTGAGTCCGTTAGATTACAAGATATGGCAACACTTGGAGGAAAAGGCGTGCTCAAAGCTTCATCCCAATTTGGAGTCACTCAAGACATCCTTGATTAAGGCAGCCGCCGATATTGACATGGACCTCGTTCGTGCTGCGATAGACGACTGGCCGCGCAGATTGAAGGCCTGTATTCAAAATCACGGAGGTCATTTTGAATAAACTTTATCGTAATAAGAATCTATGTTTTGTTAAGTTCATTTTGGTATATAAATGGTTACATAATGAATAAACTTGTTTCAATTATTTTACATTAAACATGTGACAGAATTTATGACCTGACTAGGTATATTAAAAACCATTTTGATAGACATCTAATAAAATTTGACACTTTTGTTACTTATGTATGATGTGGTGACATTGATATTGCAGTTAAATATGTTTTTGTGGTTGTATAAATTTTGTTAGGTTCAGTTTATGTAGAGTTTCTGTTGATGTTTCTTTTTTTTGTTTTTACTAAGCTATTGCATAGTTTTTATAGCGGGCTTCGAGCGAGGCGACCTAATCAAGAAATTCCGTAACGAAAAAAACCTCACACCCGAGATCATACGAACTTCACCGAGCACGGCCGAGCGTTGGCTTAACGTGTATGTATATAATAGATACGACTGTTCGAAGCTCGCACGGATCAAGACGAGCTGTAGAAATAATATATATTTTATATATTAGTAATCTATATATATGAAATTCAATGTCACTTTTCGTAGTAATTTTATATCTCGAGAACGGGCTCACTTAGCCAGGCTGTTTAGGCTTTGTTCGAACTATTTAGTACATGGGTTATGTGAAGTGTGCACAAAATCGGTCGAGCGGTATTTCATTTATCACATTTTTTGTAACAAATCTCTTAAGTGGCGCTAACGAAGTTATTCAGGTCAGCTAGTACAGTATAAATAATTTATAATAATTGCATAAGTTGACAAAAAATGCCATGCAATAGCTTTACCGCGGCAGTCCCCGAGTGCCACACGTTTTTTTTTACACAACAAGTTAAACAACGCTAAAGTTAATTGTAAATGAGCGTTGTTTAACTTGTTTTCTCGCTTGGTGGGATTATTGCATTTTTTTTTGTTTGTTCTTGTGTATATATTTTGACAAATTGTAAATCAATTAAAAAAGTAAAATTGAAACAAACATTTAAATTTTCATTCAATATTCTGTAACTTAAAATTTTGTTCTTCTTTTTCTGAGACTGATTGTACTAAAAAAACCATTATTGTGAAAAATTTCACTTCTCGACATAGGCCTCTCCCAATTTTCACACAGTGGGAGAAATTGTACCATAATAAGAAAGAAGCATAGTACGGTATTTTATTTCAAAGTTTCCTTTTATTTACCTTGACCTCGTTTGTTAGAAGGTAAAGCCCCATCGCACCAAATTCATTGATAAAAAATATCCTTGGAAATTGTATACTTTCAAAAAAGGTTTAATCAGTACATTTTTGTCTTCTATTGTGGAATCTTCATTTTCTTCAGAAAACGTTTGAAGCAGAGTTTACTTGTTTTAAATTAAAATAACACCAATTTTTGTTCATTTGTCCTTGAACTAAACATTTGGTTATAGAAAGAGTACAAAAATAACATACGCAAAGAAAAAAACAATCTTTACTCGTATTATTTTCCTGCGTTCTAATTTGTATAGCTGAATTGAATCGGTATATACTTAGTTGTAAAGAAATATTGTAAGCATTTCAACCATTAAGTTCAGCAGGTTTAACCAACCTTTTAACTTAATTAACAAACCATTTGGGAGCCTCATGGCTACACGTAATCGCTTTTTGCTATTCCCTGGAGATATAATTATCAACGGTATTTCCTGAACTATTTCGTCTATCCATATATTAACTTACTAGCAGACGACACGCGGTTTTACCCACGTGGTTCCCGTAGGAATATGGGGATAAAATGTAGCCTATCACTAGTTCTGAACGAATAATATCTTGTAAAAATTAGAGCTCAATCGATGTAAATTTTTAAAAATGTTGGTACTCTTACACATTTTTACAAAACTTGCATCGATTGAGCTCAAATTTTTACAAACGAACTTAGCATTTATAATTATGAAAGTTAGTAGTGAACGCACCTCGCTCAGTGTTTTGTAAGCGACCACTGCATTAAGCATCTTACGGTACGATTAGTCCCGAGCTGGATTAATCGTTTGTGATATTATCATTTTACAAGCGTTTTCGATGGCACGTCTGACTGTGGTTTATCCTGTCAGAAACATGGTAGTTGTTAAGCCAAGCTGGAGGTTGTGCAACCACAGTGTTCGTTCTCACATGTTAATAGGCTTCCCATATAGGTGGTCCCCACGTAATAATACGTGGTACAAAATACCTGTCTGACAAAATACAGGGTACTGCTTTAGTAAAAAAAAAATATACTAGTGTAGGTACCTGTTACATCATGCCACTGTGTAAAAATTAGGTAGGTACTTATTCGAACAGTGTCTATGCTAAGTTTCGTGCCAAGTTTTGTCCCATTTGCATTAACTTCCTCGCTTGTTCCAGTCACAACTTGTTGCAATCGCAAATAACTTTTAGTTACCTATGCAACTAAAGTCTTCATTCAATATAACTTGATCGTCTAGAGCTGATATACATCTATCTTTTTATGATGAAAATACTACAAGAAAAGATGTCTGCATATGCGTAGGTATGATTCAAAACCAAACACGACTTGATAATATAATATAGATATACTCAACTTAATTTAACTATCTTCACGCGGTTCCTCTGACGGAGTAGTCAGAGACGACAGTTCGCTAGGCTTCGTGATCCATGCATACTTCTTTGGCTTCCTGCAGATTTAATAATCTCCTCATGCATGCAC
The DNA here is from genome assembly GCA_948477245.1 of Thumatha senex. Taxonomy (NCBI): domain Eukaryota; kingdom Metazoa; phylum Arthropoda; class Insecta; order Lepidoptera; family Erebidae; genus Thumatha; species Thumatha senex. The sequence continues at coordinate 8,216,955 of OX419731.1, read as the reverse complement.
GTCTGGGTATCCTTGTAAATTAGACCTTTCCGTTTTTGAGTAATCTACTCCTTAAAGACCACGCTTTATATGTAAGTCTCCGCCTACCCTGACTTCTAACCTCTACTTTCGCACAATATCGTTCCTCACTCATTTCTTTCCAAACTCAAGAAGTGTACAATGATATAATAGGGTATTGGGAAGTACAGTCAGCAAGAAAAGCGCTTAGCATAACAGAATATTGTTACGCCGGCGGACTAGTGAACAACTTTAAACGTCATTTTCTGGGCCTTGGGAACGTTTTCAGCAGGCTGAAAAGCGGTTTCAGGCCGTTTCCGAGGAAGCTCTATCACATACCAAATTATCCAAATTTCACCCCAGTTGCCGTTGTTTTCAGGCGCCTGAAACATGTTTTCAGTTCGTTTCAGGCCACCCCCTATCGCATGCCATCATAACCTGAAAACCCTTTTTCAGGCGTTTTCAGGACCCCTTATGGGCCTTTGAAGCCCACTTCAGTAAATAGCGTAATTTCATGAAAGTGTGACAAGGATAGCAGTATTAGAAAGAGAGAGCTACATTCAGAATATTCCAGAGCTATTAGACAGGGATAGCACTATTAAAAAGAGATAGCTACACTAAGATCGTTCTAGAACTATGTGATAGAGATAGCACCAGAAGGGACAGCAATAGGTCGAGAACCTTCCGGCACATACCGAAGGAGCAACTAGTATCGTGTGGAACATTCTAGAGATGTACCCGATTGTAGGTACCGAACGAATTCTCCCGAATATTCCAGAACATTACTAGGCGTATATAAAGGGCCGAGTTCGCGGCTACAGGACAGTCTCCTTTGAGGAAGCGAACAGTGCGAATCAAAGCGAATCGAAGTGATCGAAGCTTAATAGTGCGATACTGTTTTACAGTGCAATTATCTAAGTGAAGAGTTTAGTGTGTTCAGTGGCGATTATTAGTAGTGGTTTTATTGTTTTTATTTAGAGTTATTAAAGTGTTAGTTTTATAATTTGTGGTATTGGTGCAACTCCTATTAGTACCCACCCTACGAACGTAACATTTGGTGTCAGAAGTGGGATAGGAAATGCCGATTATGCCACGTGAAACCGAGCCCAAGGGGGTTCAAACCCGAAGTCAAACGGGAGCCAGTGGGGAATCTACGCCTGTTGCTGGAACATCGGAGCCGCGGACCATACCCAAGCAAGAAGTGGACTTGAGCAGCATGCTAGTCCTATTAAAGGAGCTGGCTAGAAAACAGGACGAGCAGGCTAGAAAACAGGACGAGCAGGCTAGAAAACAGGACGAGCAGGCTAGAAAACAGGAAGAACAGGTTAAGGAACTTTCTAGCAAACAAGAAGAACAGGTTAAAGAACAATCTGGAATGCTGCGCGAGGTTCTCGAGAATACTGCAGCGTGGAAAAAAGAAATGCAAGAGGTCCAGGAGAAACTTACTGACAAGGACGTCAAATTTGAGACTAGATTTCACGACGTGAATGAAAAAGTGGAGACGCACGAGAACCGCCTGCAGAAATTGGAGACCCAGGCAAAAACAGTCAACAGTTCCTGTGTGCATGAGACTACCATGTCGGGAGGTGGAAGATTCAAAGCACCTCCCTTTGATGGTACGTCGTCCTGGACTGCATATAAGTTGCAGTTCGAGTCCGTTTCCCAGGCTAACGGCTGGAGTAAGGAGCAAGCTAAGACAGCGTTAACGTTAGCCCTACGTGATGAGGCCCTCACCATCTTGGAGGCCCTGGGAGACGACAGGACGTACGACCGTCTTCTTGAAGCTCTGGAGGCGCGTTACGGCGATGGTCACCTGGAGCACGTGTATCGAGCACAACTGAAGGACCGAAGCCAGGGGCGTAATGAGTCCTTACAACAGTGGGCCTTAGAAATAGAGAAATTGGTCAGGAAGGCTTATCAACGAGCTTCAGCGTCTCTGGTGGACAGCATGCTGGTGCAAGCCTTTATTGACGGGATACGGGACCTTGAAATAAGAGCCGCAGTGCGATTGGGGCACCACGGAAGTCTTAAAGATGCAGTTGCCCATGCACTGGAAGTAGAGGCTGTACGGCAGGATTCTTCGAGGCCTTACAGGGTGCGGGAAGTATCTGCTAGGGAGCCAATTGCACCTCGCCGTGAGTTTGGACCACGATGCTACAATTGTGGCGAACGAGGGCACATACAGTCCGGTTGCCCCAAGAAGAAGATAGATGGTCGCGACCCAGCCCCGATGACAAGGACGTCATGCTCAGCCCCTGTGCCGCAGCAGGGAAACGAATAAAAGCCAGGACTACGGGACGAGTGCTGGCTGGTGGTCGAAATGTCCCAGTTATGATCTCACAGGCGAACGACGGGAATAGTCTGGTTGTTACAGGAGACATTGGTGGAATACCATGTCACCTCACCATCGACACCGGAGCTTCTCGGACAGTGATCAGTTCTCGGCTACTGAAGTACCTGCCCAGAGATCATCTAGTCCGACCTAAGCAACTCCAGCTGCTAACAGCTACCGGCCAGCATATTCCCATCCAAGGTGAGCGGGAGGTAGTGTTTGGAATTGGTGAAAAGAACTACCGGCATAAAGTCATCGTAGCTGACATTGTGAACGACTGCATTGTTGGACTAGATTTCATGAGAGGTTACGGCTGCAAGATCGACTTGAAAGTTGGAGTTCTGAAATTCGGATCCGACGAGGTGCCTATGGAAGGCGGAATTAATGGGAATGTGTACTGTGCACGAAGGACCATTCTCCAACCGAAGTCCCAAGGGCTGGTTCCAGTAAGTTTGCCATATCACGCAGAGCGCGGGGCCCACCGTTGTGTGTTGGTAGAGAAGATAAACGACGGAAGACCTTGGATCGTCGCTCGTACGATGGTAACGACATCACCTACCGCATTCGTAATGGTTCTAAATCCAAGCAGTACTAAACGTGTCCTCGGGAAAGGAACTCTTATTGGGTCGTGTGAGGAGATCTCTTGGATACGGAGCTGTCAAGGAGCGGACGAAATCGAGAAACCTGATGGTGCTGTACCGTCTGTGGATGTCGAGAGACTACTGGACGATTCCAAGAACGAGCTCACCCTGGAAGAACTTTCTAAGGCACACAAGTTACTACTGAGATACAAAGATGTCTTTTCTACACATGACAGTGATATTGGCAGAACTAGAGTAGTACAGCATGAAATCAATACTGGTGAAATAATGCCCATCCGACAGCGACCTCGGCGAGTTCCAATAGATCGGGAGAAAGATGTAGACGATATGGTCGAAGAGATGAGAAGCAGTGGCGTTATTGAGCCATCAACTAGCCCATGGTGTTCTCCCGTAGTATTAGTTAAGAAGAAGGACGGAACCATGAGATTCTGCGTTGATTACCGCCGACTTAATGATAAGACCAAGAAGGACAGTTATCCTTTGCCACGAATTGACGATACTTTGGACACTTTAAATGAAATGAAATGGTTCTCTACATTGGATTTAAAAAGTGGGTATTGGCAAGTGGAAATCAAGGATAAAGATAAGGAGAAAACGGCTTTTTCAACCGGAAAGGGATTCTGGCAGTTTAATGTGATGCCGTTTGGTTTATGTAATGCACCGGCTACATTTGAGAGATTAATGGAACAAATACTTGCTGGTCTTCTTGGCGACACTTGCTTGGTCTATTTGGATGACATCATTATCGTTGGAAGAGACTTTGACGACCATCTCAGAAAACTGGAGCAGGTGTTATCTAAGTTGCGAGATGCAAATCTTAAATTGAGCCCAAAAAAATGCTCGCTATTCAAACGCAAAGTGAATTATCTAGGTCACGTGATCTTGGAGAACGGTATACAGACAGACCCTGGGAAAATAAGTGCCGTTAAGGACTGGCCCATACCGAAGGACAAGACTGCAGTACGCGCCTTTTTAGGACTTTGCTCATACTACAGACGATTTGTGAAGAATTTCTCTGATATAGCAAAGCCCTTGCATCAGCTAACGGAAGAAAAAAGAAAATTCGATTGGAACGAACAGTGTGCTGCAGCGTTCGAAGATCTTAAAAGAAGGCTTTGTGAAACACCCATTTTGGGTTATCCAGACCCGGAACTTGATTTTGTTGTGGACACGGATGCCAGCAATACTGGTATAGGTGGAGTCTTGTCACAAAAGAAGGGAGATCAGGAAGTCGTGATCGCATACTTTAGTAAGTCGCTATTAAAACCAGAAAGAAATTATTGCGTCACTCGAAGAGAATTACTGGCAGTTGTCAAGACGTTGCAGCACTTCAGTAAATATCTGCTCGGGCGAAGATTCCGTATCAGAACGGACCATGCTGCCTTGAAGTGGTTGTTGGAGTTTAAGAACCCCGAAGGACAGGTGGCACGGTGGATCGAACAGCTGCAGGAGTATAACTTCGTCATCGAACACCGTAGCGGGAAGTCACATGGAAATGCAGACGCTCTCTCTCGAAGACCTTGTCCTGACGACTGCAAACATTGCCTAAGGCAAGAAGACAAGGAATGTGTGAGAATTTTAAGGACCGACACCGTGAGCGAAGAGTGGAGCGATGAAGTCATGAAACAAGCGCAGCAAGAGGACCTATATATCCAACCCATTTTCAATTGGATTAACGCAGGAATACCCAAACCGAGATGGTGTAGAGTAGCCCCGATGAGCACAGTAACAAAGAGCTATTGGGCACAATGGGATAGCTTGGTCATGCATAATGGCGTACTGTGCAGGAAATGGGAGTCTGCGAATGGGAAAGATGCTCACCTGCAGGTTGTTGTTCCAAAGTAAGAGATGTTTTGAAGTGTTTTCATGACGGAACTTCCGGCGGACATCTTGGAATGAAAAGGACGCTAATGAAAATTCGCCAGCGGTTTTACTGGATTCACTGCCGTGAAGACGTTGAAGACTGGTGTAAAAAGTGTACTAGCTGTTCATCAGTCAAGGGTCCACATACCCGCAGTAGAGGAGCACTGAAGTTGTACAACGTTGGAGTACCTTGGGAAAGAATTGCTTTGGATGTTGCGGGCCCGTTTCCAACATCAGACTCCGGGAATAAGTACATTTTGGTGGTGATGGATTACTTCACCAAATGGCCTGAGGTATTTGCTATTCCCAACCAGGAAGCGACCACCATAGCGGAAAAATTAGTAAATGAGGTATTCTGTCGGTTTGGAGTGCCACTTGAAATTCATAGCGACCAGGGCAGGAACTTTGAGTCTATGGTCTTTCAAGAAACTTGCCGGATAATGGGTTTGCATAAAACGAGAACGACGGCATATCACCCACAATCGGATGGAATGGTCGAAAGATTTAACCAGACACTGGAAAGACACTTGGCCAAAGTTGTCGAGAGTCACCAGAAAGATTGGGACCGACACATTCCGCTCTTTTTGATGTCGTATAGGTCCGCAACTCATGAAAGCACAGCTGTTACCCCAGCATACGTGAATTTTGGGAGAGAACTTCGTCTACCTGCAGATCTTTTAACTGGGCGTCCTCCAGACTCACCTAGATCCATCACCGAGTACGCGAGCGAGTTGCGGGATCGGATCGACGATGTTCACAAACATGTTCGTGAACACGGGCTTCAAGCTAGTGAGAGGATGAAAACTCGATATGATCGGAGATCAAACCAAGTTGGGTTTGATGAAGGCTCATTGGTGTGGTTACATAATCCTTTGCGGCGGAAAGAGAAGTCCCCAAAGCTATCCCCTAACTGGGAAGGACCGTATAGAGTGGTTACTAGAATCAATGACGTCACGTATCGAATACAGCGGAGTCCTCGTAGTCCCTGCAAGATAGTTCACGTTGACCGACTTGCCAGATATCATGGAGACAACGATGCTCGGGACGAGCATGTCTTAGGAGGGGGTAGTGTTACGCCGGCGGACTAGTGAACAACTTTAAACGTCATTTTCTGGGCCTTGGGAACGTTTTCAGCAGGCTGAAAAGCGGAAGGAAGCTCTATCACATACCAAATTATCCAAATTTCACCCCAGTTGCCGTTGTTTTCAGGCGCCTGAAACATGTTTTCAGTTCGTTTCAGGCCACCCCCTATCGCATGCCATCATAACCTGAAAACCCTTTTTCAGGCGTTTTCAGGACCCCTTATGGGCCTTTGAAGCCCACTTCAGTAAATAGCGTAATTTCATGAAAGTGTGACAAGGATAGCAGTATTAGAAAGAGAGAGCTACATTCAGAATATTCCAGAGCTATTAGACAGGGATAGCATTATTAAAAAGAGATAGCTACACTAAGATCGTTCTAGAACTATGTGATAGAGATAGCACCAGAAGGGACAGCAATAGGTCGAGAACCTTCCGGCACATACCGAAGGAGCAACTAGTATCGTGTGGAACATTCTAGAGATGTACCCGATTGTAGGTACCGAACGAATTCTCCCGAATATTCCAGAACATTACTAGGCGTATATAAAGGGCCGAGCTCGCGGCTACAGGACAGTCTCCTTTGAGGAAGCGAACAGTGCGAATCAATGCGAATCTAAGTGATCGAAGCTTAATAGTGCGATACTGTTTTACAGTGCAATTATCTAAGTGAAGAGTTTAGTGTGTTCAGTGGCGATTATTAGTAGTGGTTTTATTGTTTTTATTTAGAGTTATTAAAGTGTTAGTTTTATAATTTGTGGTATTGGTGCAACTCCTATTAGTACCCACCCTACGAACGTAACAATATTATATACAGATCAAAAATAAAAATAAAGGATTTTGAATATATACTAGGTATTCAGTGAACATATGTATTTTAACAAGCAGGTAGGTATATGTCGACCATTTTTTTTAACAATTTATCATAATTAAGAACAAACATGAAGTTTTCACAAACTTATTCTGAAACTTTGGATTGTGTTAATCTATTTCTGACGCTAACTGTACAAAAATGACCTAGAAGAGTAAGAGAACTGGGTTTATTTACTTAATATAACACGATCCACGATCTTCGATTTACTCTGACAGGCAATTTATGATGTAAGTTTTGCATTTTGTGCCATTTATTCTAAAGAAAACACTTTAGTAAGCTTCAACCTAAAAGTTACTTTATAGAATAAATTGCATTGTCGCTATCGTGTCACCATCACACCGTACCACTGCGATAAAAAGTTAGAGGTGTATTTCAGCGTCATTTTTCTATAAAAGAGGATATTACTGCATATCTTGGTGTGGATAAAAGTATTTTATATGTAAATAAAACTTCAGCACTTTAAACACCCTGCCTAGGGGAGACACGTCGTCGTACCATAAAATGAATGTAAAAATTAAGAATTTTTTGTACGCCTACCGACACTCCTTTAACAGTCATTTCATTTCGACAGAATTAGAATTATGGCGGATTTCGGCATTTGTGAAAAAAATAAAAGATGTCTTACATGAAAGTTACATAAATAGAATTAATTTACACATATGCATGCATATTTCTTTCTCCTCCAGCAGATTCATTAATCGCTTCATTCATGCACGTCACGGAAAAGTCAAAAGTACTCGGGTATCCGAGTACTTTTGAGTTTTTGAGCAATCTGCTCACATGATCTTCATGTACGTCTCGGCCTATCCTGACTCCTTCTACCCTTTCGCACAATTCGCACAATATAGATTCTTCATCAATCGTTCCTCATTCGTTGAACTTGTCTAAACCAACGGAGCACGCCCTTTTCCAGCTTAACGTTGACATTTATATTCAAACCTGCCATATTGCATATACATTTTAAATGTACCTATATTATGCGACTTAATAAAAATTTACTTACTGCTGGTGGCTGATTATAAATAAAATCCAGACAAGTGTAATTCATAATTGTCCACCGAGGGTTCTGTACAATTTTCTATGTACATATTATAAACAATTTCTTATTTTATATTTTTAATGTTTATTTTTTTGTAGATTTTTTCCTACACTTGTAGTATTCATCTATCACGCCTTATCCCTGAAGAGGTTGCAGAGGCATACATATTGTATGCCCACTTTTCACCATGTGTATTTCTGTCCCACGGAACGGAACGAACCACGGAACGGTGGTGAGCTCGTTGCCGTGTTGAAATAGACAGACGCCGGTTGTGGCTACCCGCCGTTGAAATTTTTATCTTGACTGTACTACAAGATAAAAATTTCAACGGCAGAACTTGACAAATTGCACAGTTCTAGGTCAACGGTAAAATTTGTAAATTGATGTTGACCTTGAGACCTTGGGAGTGATGCAATAAACGTTTTGTGCTGCAGAAACGACCGTTTTTTAAATTAACTCAGAAGCTCAATTTGATCACAGCTGATTCCTATTTATAATATGTATGTATGTAATTGATGTATTTAGAAATATATAAGTATGTTTATCAGTCGTCTAGATCCCATAACACAAGCTTATATTAGCTTACTTCGGGATAAACAACGGTGTGTAAAAAAAAATGTCCACAATGTATAACAAACAAAATGCTCACAAAATACTACACGAACAATTTCACTTCGTTTCGTGTATGTAATAAGAAACATGGAATTCCTGAATGCTAAATTGAAGGGGTACCGCGAGTAATTCCCACTGGCAATCTGGGTATGAATGTCTCGAAATTAAATGTAGTATGAGGATTATAATTGAACAGGTTTTCGTCGACAGAGTCCTAAATTCAAGGCAAGAATGTAGCTTAGGTCTGCGTCCGGTGTGATGAAATATTCTTTTGTGTACTACGAAAATATACGTTGTGTTCATCATAGCTTTGTATAAAAATACACATTTATTACTTTGTATAAAATTTTACTTTCTTTATTATAAAAATATAACGATATCCTAATAATATGGACTTTAATTATAATAAGTGTCCTATAAAAGTTCACATTGGTTTAATCAATTAATTGCCATCTACGTGCCATCTAAAAAATGTACTTATTTTACAAAATTTGTACCAAGATGAATCTAAGAATGCGCTTATGCACTCGTGCGCTCGTGGGTCCGAGGACTCAGTGTTCTGTAAACGATCACTGCGCTAAGTTTCGCTATGGCTGGTCACGGATGGGTGAACAAGAATATAGTCACTAATACACCTAAAGCCAACTCGAGGGAGTGCTTCGGAGCATTCCGTTGTCACAGGGAATCGTTTTGGGCGGCGACCTAAACGGTCATGTGGGTGAGAGGTGTGAGAAGTTTGAGCGTGTTCATGGTGGTTTTGGATACGGCACCCGCAACGCTGAAGGAGAAACTATCCTCAGAACGCATGCGGCTGCCGAACTGGCCATTATGAACACGTATTTCAAAAAGAAATCCGTACATCTCATCACCATACAAGAGCGGAAGGCATACAACTCAGATCGATTTCCTACTCACTAGGCGACACAGCATCGGCAAGGTGGCCAACTGCAAGGTTATACCCGGAGAGAGTCTTACTGCACAACACCGTCTCCTTGTCATGGACCTCTGCGTGAAGCCTAAAGGCATACGCATCGAGCGGTGACAGCGCCGCATCAGATGGTGGCTGCTTGATGAAACTAGGTCCCAGGAGTTCATCTCAGCTGTCGGTGACAAGTGCACCGACACTGAAGGCGAACCAGTTCAAGATTACTGGGACAAAGTTCAGGCGGCATTCCTTGGAGCGGCGAAGGTAGTGTTCGGTGAGTCTAAGGGTGGATGCAAATGTGACAAGGAAACTTGGTGGTGGAACGACGCAGTCCAGAGGGAGACTAGGGAGAAGAAAGCTCTCTTTAAAAAGTGGCAAGCGACCGGATCTCCCGAAGATCGCGACGTGTACAGGGCTGCCAAGCGCGCTACAAAGAGAACTTCGCCGCTTGAAGAATAGGAAAGCTGTCGGACCCGATGGAGTCCCCATCGAAGCCTGGAAGGCGATGGGTCCTCGCGGTGTGGGCATCTTAGTAAACATTTTTAACCGCATATTCCGCAACGGGCAGATCCCAAACCAATGGAGACTGAGTATTATTACTCCAGTCTTCAAAGGTAAGGGGTAAATGCAGGAGTGCGGGAGCTACCGCGGTATTAAGGTGATGTCCCACACCATGAAGATCTTGGAGGGGATTATAAACTCTTGGATCCGACAGGAGTGTACTCTCTCGGAGTGTTAATATGGGTTTTGCCCTGGTCATGGGACCACGGACCCTGTTCTTGCCCTGAGGGTTGTCACAGAGTAATACAGGTCAAAGAACACGCCTCTGCACTGTTTGTTTCTATACATGCAGAAGGCCTTCGACTGTGTTCCTCGTGCGATGATCTGGTGGGCACTACGGTCCAAAGGGGTTCCAGAGGTCTATATTGACACTATCCGGGACATGTACTGTGACTCCGATTCCATGGTTCGGACTGCTGTTGGCGACTCGAAACCCTTCCCCATCACCGTCGGGGTACACCAGGGTTCGGTACTTAGTCCGCCTCTGTTCAGTGTAATATTAGACGAATTGTCGGACAGCATCAGAAACCCGCATGAGCAGCCTCCATGGTTACTCATGTATGCTGACGATATTGCGCTGACAGACGCGGACAGGGGCAGATTGGTGCGACGTGTAAAGGCGTGGAAGGAGACGCTTGAGAACGGCGGTCTTAAACTAAATGTGGCGAAGACCGAGTACTTGGCACTAAACTCGACAGATCCCACATCCGTCCGCATAGGCGGTGATTTGGTCGAGCGCACGGACCAGGTTAAATTCCTGGGATCTGTTTTTCACACGTCCAGTGACATCGATTGCGATGTCAAGTCACGCATTGCTGCCGCGTCTGCCAAATGGCGGGAGATGACCGGTATCATTTGTGACCCTAAAATGCCAATTCGGTTGAAGGGAAAGGTCTACAAAACCATTATTAGACCTGCCCTTTTACATGGCAGTGAGACGTGGCCGATATTGGAGCGACACAAGCAGGAGCTGCGTGTCACGGAAATGAAGATGCTGCGGTGGATGTGTGGAGTCACGCGGATGGACTGCGTGAGGAACTCTCGCATCCGCGGCAGCCTTCACGTCCGTGACATTGCAGACAAGTTGCAAGAGTGTCGCCTTCGTTGGGTCACGTCTTGCGGCAACCGCCGGGCTACGTAGGTAACAAAAAGTCTGGCCATGTCAGCCCCGCCGGGTCCTGGTAAGAGAGGAAGACCCAAGAAGTGCTGGCTTGACGTCGTAAGGGATGACATGCGTGCCAATGGTCTCACTACAGGGGATGCCGACGACCGTGCGAAGTGGAGGAGAAAATATAGGAAAGCGGACCCCGGGCGTCGCGAGACGCAACTGGGACAGACGCCCGGATGATGATGATGATGGACACCTAAAAACTAGTGTTTCACAAAATATAATATACCAATATAAATTCAAAAATATCACTGATATTCGTGAATTGTGTATCTTTGTGGTATAGAAAATTTAACATTCCATTATATTCAAAGAATGTAAAGAGAAAACACAAATGATTACCTATTTCCACAATAGGCAGCAACGTCGGCCTTATCTTATATTTATATTCAAAGGGTTTCAATTTTATTTGCAACTCTCCTCGGTCCTTACATAAAATCTGTCGGGACTTGACGTAACGCTGACAAGACGAAAATGGATGTATAGGATAGGATATCTTACGATGGCTTTGTCTATTTTACTTGAAATATTATCTTATATTTAAACTGAAAAAGCAAATTTGACTAGACAAAGGGCTATTTTAAATCGTAAGAGATCTATTCTATATGTACACGTTGAATTTATAGTTGTGTTGGAGCAAAAGATTTTGAATTCGGTATAACTAACATCGTTAAAAGAGCCAAATAAATTAAATTGTCAATGTGTACAATTGTAAGAGTGCTAATTATTGTTATTTTAGTATTATCTTCACCCATTTGAATTCCCAGATGTAAAAAAATAAATAATGTAAAAAAATGTATAAATTTTTATTTTCCAAACCAAATAAATTATAAAGTTTTTAAAAACTAATATCACTATTTTTTCAACATCCATACGCCCATTTTTTATCAGTACCTATGTACACATTATTATGTAGTGATCACGGAGTAAAGAATAACAGTTCTTTCTGTACTCCGTGGTAGTAGTAAAATTAGGACTAATTCCACCCACATTTGACTGACACATGTGACTCCTGTAAACCAGGATCTACAGCAATAACCAAGGTCAAAAAAGGTACACCGAGCTCGATCTGGGTAAAGTCCCAGGAGTCCCAGAAACGTCTAAAAGCACAAAAACTCACCCCAGGTGCAACGAGATCCGCATAGTAAACTACTCCCGATGTTACTTGTAAACTACTTAGCATATTATTTCACTCATTCTCGTGGTGGTGGTAAAGGCGTTGATGAACGGTGTGTGATGTCCCGCCTACGCGACGCTTTGGAAGTAGGTATTCTCTGACCATAAAAGGTAATCAGGCCTAGCGGCTAAATCTATGGTGTGTATTTAATTAGTTTAATTTCGCTAATCGAGTTACGTGTAAAACAATGGTGACTAATGGTGACATTAAACATTAAGGGGGAGAAAAAATTTGAAACCCTTTCTGACGGTCGCTGCACAAAGCAATTAATATGATTTATGAGAGAAATAAAGGCCTTAGGGCAAATTTAGCAGCATTTTTGCTTTAGCAATAGTCGACTTTCGTAATAAAGTTTGATTTATAATTATATTAAATTTCTACAAATAAGGTTTGAAAATTTTACTAGTCGAAGGGAATACGCGTATCGCATGTTTGTTTGATAAACATCAATGCAAGAGAGAATAGGTAGACCTAAAAATGTTAGTAATATATTACAATATTTGATGTACAAATGTCCAAAAATAATCACCTCATATGTATATTATTTGAGCATAAATAAATCCCATACCAATTTGCTTGCTTTTTTCTTACTTGTCCAATACTACTTTTTTACAATAAATAGTAAAGTTTGGATAAATAACGTGCAAATAAATAAATAAATAATAGTATTTATATAAATAATAGTATCTAAATACAACTCAACATAATCCTATGATTATGACGAGTTGTATTTAGATATAGATACTATGACGAGTTTAACAATATTTATTAGGAATTTGAGTTAAAATTTTATATGTATTATAGCTACAGATAGAATCTGTAGATTATTGACTTTTTAAGTTGTCGATTTAATTTGTTAAATTTTGTTACTATTAAACTAGGACGTTAGAGTGTGTAAAGGAAAATATTCCCACCAGAAAAAAACTAATGATAACGGCGATATTTTTTAATTCAACTTTTTAGTCATATAACTTTGATTTTGTAAGAATTTTAAACGACAGTAAGTATTCTAGCGTGGGTGGGCCACGCTAGAATACTTATATGTGGGCGTAAACATACATAAACATATTCTTCAAAGGTCGTATCACTCGTTGACCTTTCATGGTGCGGTGGCACGTGTGAGCGGTATTTATGCCCTGCTGAACTTAGCGTGGTAGCTGACATTTAATAAAGTTTTGAAATGTTACCAAGAGTCAGTGGTGGGCGGAATGTTAATAGACACTTAAAACTCTTTGTTTAAAAAATAATTTTAAAACATTTCTATACCTATTGAAAGTGTTTGCGACAGCTTATTAAAAAGAACTTCAGGCCCAAAACTCTAACAAATTTTTCACAGGCCCGTTAAAATGAACCTCAGAAAAATCAGGTAGAGTTTTGAAGTAACTGGAAATATACCAAGATTAATATAAACTATTTGAGAACGAGCACTGAAATATTTACAACTTGTAAACGTGGTGCAAAAGGAATACTTGAGAAAAGAGATATTCATCTCATTACAACAGTATGCTTGCTATGTACTATGGGCGATCATCAAATACTTGTGCCTCTGCCTAAATCTGCCGAGAAAATGTATTTACAATATTTACGTATTTCTAAAATATTCATACCTACAAATGTACGTTTCACTCAAATTCAGGCATAGAAGTCATTACATAAATCGCTCCTGATCAATTACTGTCAAATTGAATATACGCAGTGGGCGTTTTATATAAAAACCAGCGGATATCTACAGAATAAAATACAGTGACAAAAGTATAAAACATTAAGAACAAAAAGAACTCAGTTGGAAGTTAATAGTACCTGGCCGGGTCGACTCTCAACCAACAGAAGTTTGCAAACTTAATAAAAGTGCTCTTAAATGGAATTTATTTTGTTATACCATTAAGTACCTATAGGAGCTTTCTTTAGAATTTAAAAGCTTTCTTGAATCAATTCGATATTGTGGGATTTCAATTTATGTTTGTTCAGCTAGAGATCTTAAAGAGGCATAGACTTTCCATAGCCTTTCACGGCATCATCATCATCCGAGCGTCTATTCCAGTTGCGTCTTAAAGCGCTCTGTGTCCACTACCTACGGTATAATTGTAATCATTTTTACTTATGGTCATTTCAGATCACACGAGTAGCTGACACAGGAAAAACATGCACCAAATTCTACCAGAAAACTTCTTAAGTCTATTGTTTTACATATTTCTTGTAAAATATTTTAAATACTTGCCATTTTATCTTACGCGTGCTAATAAATAATAGGTACTACATATGTTAGCAATTTTTTTATATGGGTATATTTCAAATAAATTATCTGTTTATCGCGGGAAATGCCTGTTACGCAAAGTCATAAATCGGTATAAAAAAAAATTGTTTATGTATAACCTACAGAACAGGGATTACCTTATAACCTTTTTACACAGCGCAATCTAGCACAAATTAAAATATAATCTTGTATAATGAGATCTAGACAACTGATATACATTATACTTATATATTTCGAAATACATATTTTTAAATTATATTATTCATAGCAAACACCCAAACTCCGAAACAAACATTTGCAGATCACACAAATATTTGTTCCCGGGAATCGAACCCGAGACCACAGCGCGGCTGTCGCATACTGCACCACCGAGGTATGTGTGACTACTAAGTCCTACCCATTAAACTCTGCGGTATTCCAACGTCTTCCCACCCGGGTCACCTAGTAGGCCTAAAGGATATACAGCGATTGATATTTAGCTCCGAAAATTATTCATTTGACTTTCATCATAAACAAATTACTCGGATACCCAGACGTGCGTGTATGAAGCGATTGATGAATCTTAAAGAAGCGAAAGAAGTTTGCATGGATCGCGAAGCCTGGCGATCTGTCCTCTCTGACTACCCCGTCAGGGATACAGCGTGAAGATAGTAAAGTTAATTTAAGAAATGAATAAATAAATATCCATCACGCTTTATCCCCGAAGGGGTGGCAGAGGCATATTATATGCCCACTTTTCACCGTGTGGATTCCTGTCCCACGTAATAGGTGGTGAGCCCATTGCCGTGTTGAAATAGACAGACGCAAGTTGTGGCTACCTGCTGTTGAAGTTTTCAAGCCGCCCATAAGGCCTTCAACCAGGCTTAACGACTGCCATTTTACTGGCAACCGGGACCAACGGCTTAACGTGCCTTCCGAAGCACGGAAACGCTCGCAAATGTAAATGCCACAAAGTGGTCACCCATCCGAGGACCAGCCATAGTGAAAGTTGCGTAACTCAGTGATCGTTTACAGAGCACTGAGACCGCTAGGCCACGAGCGCTTCAAAGGGTAAGTTAAGGGTAGGTTCGCCGGTTAAGGGTACTCTTGACCTGGCCTTTTTCCAAAAGATCGTCGATTGGATTGACATAGGTACGCCGAGGTCGACCCCTACCAGTTTGCCCATTCACTCTCGCTTCATATATCTGCTTCTACAGCCTATTTTCATCCATCCTCTCCATGTGTCCGATCCATCTAAGCATCCCTTTTCTATATTAGTCACTACATCTTCTGTCATACCGCAATGTTCCCTTATCACGCTGTTCCTTTCTTTATCCATCAATTTCACTCCAGCTATACTTCGCAGACTTCTTATTTCCACAGCATTTATTTTACTTTTATGCGTCTTCCGCCATAACCAACTTTCACTGCCATACATAAGTGTGGGGACCAGCACTCCTCTATGTACAGCCAGTCTTGCCTTCTTAGACACGTTCTGACTGCTCATAAAGGTGTACATGGCTCCATTTACTTTATTTCCTCCCAAAACTCTTTGCTCAATGTCATAGTCACACTTTCCATCTCTCGTAAATTTTGTACCCAGATATACAAACTCTTTCACTTGTTCTACTCTTTCTCCTTCCACAAGAATTGAGCAATCTGTCGTACTTATCTCTCTTTCAAAAACCATTAATCTTATTGATGGTAATCATGCATAATGATTACCATCAACTGCAACTCCTCCGCCGATGATGCTAGTATTACCTGAACATCAGCGTATAGGAGGCACTTGACGGTCAGTTTATCCATTTTTAAACCATACGTACTCTCTTGCAGTTCTTTCAGGCAGCTGTCCATATAAAGATTAAACAGCAACGGCGACGCTACACAACCCTGTCTCACACCTTTTTCAATGTGAAAAAAGTCTGTGCAAGCTCCGTTGATCCTGACACAAGCTCAGGAGCCCTCATAGAGAGATTTCAGTGCTCGTATCAAGTGGCTGTTTACTCCATACGTGGCCAGTATTGAACACAGTCCATTCACCACTTTATCATAGGCCTTATCCAAGTCTACAAATATACAATAGACTTTTTGACTTTTTGCCAAAAGCTTTTCTGCTACGCATCGTAAGGAAAAGACCTGATCCGTGCATCCCCTTCCTTTCATAAATCCTTGCTTTACATCCAAAATTTTTCCTTCAGGTCCATTCATACTCTTTTTATCAAATTTTTTGCATACAATTTGCCGACGATGTCGAGCAAGCTTATGCCGCGGTAGTTTTTGCACTCTTGCTGTGACCCTTTTCCCTTATAAAGCGGCACGATGACAGCCTTACACCAATCTCTTGGTACGCTGCCATTCTTCCAACAAAGGTTGAAAAGGCAGTAGCAAGCAGAAAGAAATGTTCCTAAGTTTACCTATCTACAGCGGCTAATGAAGACATCGTTGTAATTATCAAGCCACACGACGAAGGATTATACCTATATCATGATGCTAACCCATTCATGTGTCAGAGTAATTCAATCAATATCCCATTATCGTTAGTGGCCAAAGGCTGTAGTTAAATGGCTCGGTAACAATTACTTACTAAACTGTAATATCGAACAAGATATAGAGACATGTTATAAATTATATATATTATATTTTATAAATAAGGTAGAAATAAACCACACAAAATACATCATGGTAATCTATACTTCTATACTAATATATAAAGCAGAAGAGTTTGTTTGTTCGGTTGTACGCGCTAATCTTAGGAACTACGGGTCGGATTTGAAAAAGGAAGTATATAAGTTATATATCATCACGCTACTACAATGGAGAGCAGTAGTCATAAATGTCGACAAATCGGGCAAATTTTTATGCATTATTTTAAAATTTATAAGCAACGGGGGTAAAGATTTCGAAGTATGTCACGGGCGAAGCCGTGGGGGATCATCAGTAATAAATAAAAATTACAAGCTACCGTCTGGCTTAATGCGCGGAAGTGTTGTCAATATATCCAGGCCTTTTTAAGTAAATTTCTATGATGTTTTTATGTATCTTCATGTGATATCATATTTATTTAGTACACAAAACATAAAAAAAAGATATTGTCACGCCTTTATCCCGGAAGGGGTAGGCAGAGGCATATTTAACGCCCACGTTTCACCGTACGCATTTCTGTCCCACGTAACAGGTGGTGAGCCCTTTGCCGTGTTGAAATGGACAGACGCAGGCTGCATCGACCTGCTGTTGAAATTTTTTAAGCCAAGCCTTCTTGACTTCGCTTTTCAATTTTTTATTTTTTTAGTACACAAGCACCATAATATATATCTGTCCAAATTTTCATGTTTATGTAATATCTGCGACATAGTTTATCTTTTTTAAATATTTTATAAGTTATTATGATAAACTACAATTATATTTTAATACACAATAAATTTAGTTCGAGGTTAAGTGATAGTGACGCCATCTCATGCACGTCGTCGTTGGCTTTCTATGAAAATCAGCGCTGTCAAACTGGGTCTAGACAGCATTACGCTGAGAAGAGGCCAAATTCCACACAGTCCCTAGCTTTTTATGATGTGAATTTATTTTGTTTTTTTCTCGTGTATGTCTCTACTAATACTAAATTGTTTCTCTGTTTTGGTTTGGAATAAAAAGGCTTTTTTTCAGTAGCTAGTTATAAGACTATTTCTCAAATACCTGGTTTTGGAGGATTAAATTATTTGGTATTCTCAGAAGCAGTCAGTTGATATTATCACTCAAACACAGTCACCGTCAACGCATTCAGTCTTATGAGTTGACTAAACTGGTTTGCTAGATCACCAGATTGCCAGACCTCAGTTATCGATGATGGAGCTGTCACGCCGGGACTATGTTGTATCCTATAATATTGCACACTATAGTGTATTTCAAAAGTTAATTAAGCAAATGATTTCTTTACGCTTTATAAAGAAAAATAAAAATAAAATAAAAATATCTTTATTTTGCATAGACCATTTTAACGGCGCTTACAAAATGTCATACACTATTTAAAATATTTAAAGCGACCACCGGTTCGGAACGCGGCCCACCTGAGAAGAACCGGCAAGAAACTTAGGAGGGCTTTTTTTTTTGATGGCCTATTTACAATTTAATATTATTTCACTTTGCCAGCAGATCATTTCCAGGCGTCCCTGTCATGCAAATAGTCTGTAACGGAGTAAAAACCTTTTTCACAAAGCTTGTTTTTAATAAACTTTATAAATTTATTTAAAGGTAAATTTCTCAGGTCACAGGGAAGCTTGTTGTAAAAGCGTATACAGTTACCCTGGAAAGAATCGCCAATCTTATATAGTCGGTATCCCCAATGGGATAGATGGAGAGTTTAGATCGCCATGCTTTGCAAACAATGCATACTTTTACACTTTCTGGGGGCCGAGTCTACTATTAGAAAGCATTATTTTTAGCTATATATACCTATATAGATATATTTTTATTAAATTTATTTTAGGCCCTTTAGACCCACCCCAGTTCCGTGCTTCGGAAGGCACGTTAAGCCGTTGGTCCCGGTTGTCAGTAAACTGGCAGTCGTTAAGCCAAGTTGAAGGCATCAAAAATCAAAAAAATTTCAACAGCAGGTCGCCACAGCCTGCGCCTGTCCATTTCAACACGGCAATGGTCTCACCACCTGTTACGTGGGACACAAATATGGGCATACGGTAAAATGTGGGCGTTTATTATGCATCTGCCTACTCCTTCGGGGATAAAGGCTTGACAATATGTATGTATGTATTTTTAGCTATGTTAGCTTTGTTGCTAGTCAATATGTTAGTAGACTATCAAAAATGTCACTGACTAGCTGCCACTGGCGCGGTACGTGTTAGTAGAATTCTATCGGCCGACCGATAAAGTCTATTGGAGTACGATAAAAAAAAGTACTGTAAAAAGTACTGTCAAAATTGTAAAGGTGGCTTTCTATTGAGCGACGATTTCGACACGACTAAAATAGCAGCCTCGGACCCCCGTAGATTCCTCAATCGTGGTATACATGCACGTCGTCACCTGGGTATCGGGTACTTTTAACTTATCCGTGAGAAAAGTTAGTTAAGTTTCTAAAAGCTGTATGTGTGTGCCTGTCTGTAAATGTGTGTATGTGTGTGTGTGTGTCTGGGCGTGTGTATGTTGCTAGGTATCTACTAAGTCCTTAATATATTTGGTTTTCTAGAGTTTTTAATAATGAAAATATTTTTTTCAAGTTGCATCTACCTTGTATGCACGCTCTGACACTAACAATAACGTATATAATACTACGTCTTATTTACAGTTGCAGGTTAGACGTCTCTATTTTATTTAAATATTTAGTGTTACTACGACCCCTAGTAAGAATTCATCAGCGTATTTCCCGATTAAATTAATTTGTCCTTTATACATTTGCCAATAATCTAAGTTTTGCTCCAATACTATGTTCCGATGTCACGTAGCAACAAACAAACCTCCATAATTGTATGCAAATTCTGTGCTTTCTACAAACAAGATTGGTGAACTGATTGAATGAAATCCTTACTCACAATCTTCAAACAACTACTTAATAATGCCTTTAAAGCACACGCTGTATGCCTTACGGGGTAGTCAAAGAGGACAGATCGCCAGACTTCGCGATCCATGCATACTTCTTTTGCTTTCTGTAGATTCATTAATCGCTTCATTCACATGCACGTCTGGGGACTTTTCCATTTTTGAACAATCTGCTCACGTAGTCTTCATATGTAAGTCTCTGCCTACCTTGACTGCTTCTACTCTTTACTTTCGCACAATATTTATTCTTCGTCAATCGTTCCTCACTCATTCGTTAGCAGTGTCCAAAGCAACGGAGCACGCCCTGTTCCAGCTTAACGCTGACACTTTCAATCAAACCTGTCATTTTGCGTATCACTTCGTTACGTATTAGGTTAGCCAAGGTTACGCCGCACAATTTCTCCACAGCATTCAACCTACATGCCCATCTGACATACCCAGATTTCGCTAACAAAAAGCAACGTTGGTACAAGCACTGCGTTATGAATCGCGTTTCGTTCTTCTTCTAAGATGCTTTGTCGATTTACTAATTGAGACAAAGCACTATTAACTTTGTTTCCAGCAGCTACTCACCGTTCTACATCCATATCACAACTTCCGTCCGCGCTAAACATACTCCCTAAATACACAATTTCAATCAATTGCTTTAGACGTTCCTGGTTTACCAAAATCAATGAAATGTTCAAGGCCTCCAGCTTGGCTTGACGACTGCCATATTACTGGCAACCGGAGCCGACTGCTCAACATAATTTCCGAAGCACAGAAACGCTAGTACATAGAAATACCTCAAAGCGCTCACCCATCTGATGATGGTTGACCTTACTCTGCCTTACCTTACTTTCAGCGAAAGTTGCTTAACGCAGCGAATGTTTCCAGAACACTGACCTAGCGTGGACCACGAGCGCTACATTCGAGACTTTTTGATACTTTAGGACAATCTATATTTCAATAGGATCCGCATAGCGTCGAGCGAGTCCAGTAAGTACCTCTCGAAGTCATCCCAAAGGCAAATCTGCGTCTTGTACAGATTTTTTTATACCACTAAAATGACAGACAAACATACGGCCCACCTGATAGAAAGTGGTTACCGTAGCCTATGGAAGTTTGCAACACCAGAGCTAAAGCACTTTCGCTGCCGACCCATTATAAACCTACAGATAATACAATAATAATAATAGAATGCATATGATTTCTATCCTCCGGGGAGTCCACTTTTCCACGAACTACGATTTTTGATAAAGTGATGCCTTGACCAATTTCCTATGACGGGTGTTGCCTACTTCGTGAATAAAATATAATTTTATAACAGGAATTTTTACAGCAATGTGTAACTTGTGGGAATATTTGTATTCTACTTGCATGTAGGTGACTTGAATAATCGTCAACTAACCAATTAAAAATATTTATTAATCTTTAACTGCATATTTCATTGATTCATGGTTAAATGATTATACAAAGCACGCACAATAAAATGATATCATAAATGATAAGTATTTTATTGACGTAAGTATAAAAAAATATTCCTACCTGCAGAATATGGAACTTTCCACATAACGCAAATGAAATATTAACAGAAACACTGAATATTAATGATTAATGAATGTCTCTGTATCTTTCTTCGACTGGCAAACTTGCGCGACAAATCGATTCCAAGTTAGAATTTAGCCCAGAACTTTTCCAACGGAGATATATAGACTTTCATGAACATATATTTTACTTAGAATCGCGAATTACTCTTGCTCTAGATAGATAGATAATTCTTTATTGCACACCATTACATACAGTATTTTCAATACTAAAACTACAAATTAGAGTAATATGGTCGGTCTTATCGCTAAAAGCGATCTCTTCCTGGCAAGAAAAAGCTTAGTATGGAAAGAGATGTTCAAAAAAGACAGAAAGTGGTAATTGATAGCGTACCACAGATTAATATGATAGCGAGGATAATAGTTAAGTTGATAAATTTTTAAAGCAATTATTTGCTAAATTTCTCATAATTTTTTTTAATAAAGTGGAATAAGACTATTTGATTCGAGACAGGGATTGAACCTGTGACCTTTGCCTAACCAGGGCAATGTTCTAGCCACCTGAACTACCCGAACCGTATTGAATCAAGTTGAAATTCTCCACCATATTTATATCGTCATTTTAAGAGTATGACCATAGCCATCTAAGTTGTACAGCCAATAGTTAAGTTGTACACAGTGAAGAAATAAAAGAAAAAGAAATACAAGTAAAACTTAGTTAAAGGTCAGAAAGTGGTTTTTAACCTTATCCTTAAAGAAAGCAAGTGACTTAGCACGACGTATATCTAATGGCAGCGCATTTCCCAATCGTATTGCCAAGACAGTATAGTCTTTTCCTAATACTGTTGTGGAATGTGACGGCATTTTTAGTCTCAGATTCGCCGATGATCTTAAGCATTTCGAATGAGTATCATGAAGGAATTCAAAACGACCTTTCAGATATCGTCGATTATTTCAATTTCATGCCTTCACCTAAGATTCCACTTTCTTTTTTAATTTGCATTTCAGCTTGTTTGGTGGTTTTTCTGTATAGTTGAAGTAGAAATTAACCCTCAAAACAAAGAAGGTGATTTGCATATTTTGAACAGCACGTAGCCATAGTCCGTTCCTGTTCGTTTCAGCACGAGCGTAATGTTCATATGTTAAGTAAACTACTGTCTGCCATCTCAGTAGTATAAAAAATATTTACACAGACTATAATAGACTGAACTCAGAAAGTAACAGTACTGTAATATTGAATTTATCAGTAATATCGTAGTTATTACTAACAAAGTGAGTAATTCACGAATCTCATAAATATTATTCGGCCATCTTCCTTGAAATTGGAAAGTATTTCTCTTTAACGATTTAAGAACTCAATTTCAGGTTACATTTCTCGTTCAATATATACAAATAAAATGAAATTGTATATTTTTTGGCACTTATAATTGCGAAAATATCATTATATACTAATCGTTTCTTATAAATAAAGTATAATGTTGTATATGAAACATAAATACTTTTGACAACCTATTACCGCCTGTTGAATATGGAAATAGGTACTTATGATATGGATTTAAGTATCTTATTAGAATAGTGCAATGAGATAACGATAAGTGCAGTAAGGTTATTTTGGAAAGAAAAGCTTTGAGATGAATTTAATTATTTAGTTACAAATTAAGAAGCGCTCGAGGTCCCGCGGACTCAGTGTTCTGTAAGCGATCACTGCGTTAAGCAACTTTCGCTATGGTTGGTCACGAATGAGTAACCATTTGGTGGCATTTACATTTGCGAGCGTTGCCGTGCTTTGGAAGGCACGTAAAGCCGTTGGTCCCGGTAGCCAGTAACATGGCAGTCGTTATGTTGAAGGCCTTATGGGTGGCTTGAAAATTTTCAACAGCAGGTAGCCACAACTTGCGTCTGTCTATTTCAACACGGCAATGAGCTCACCACCTATTACGTGAGACAGAATACACATGGTGAAAAGTGGGCATATAATATCCCTCTGCCTCCCCTTCGGGCATAAGGCGTGATAGAAAAATAAATAAATAGTTACGAATTTAAATGATTAGATTCGTCTAAATAAATTATGCCACTTCTTTGTAAATTATGATTTCAAGAATGACCTTAAAGATTAGAATTTTTGGTTATCAATATTTTAAAACATACATAAGTTTTTTTGCCGTATACTCGAAACCCGCAAGTAATCGCATACAGTACCAATGCTCTAACAAGACTAATACTAAAAAATATAACTAATATACTGCATGTGCATTTTGTAATTTAAAATTTGGTTCATTGTTAAACAACAGGTACTACTTCAATTTCACAGAGTGCAAACTATAGTTTGTAATTGAGATCAAAATTTGAACTGAATATTAAGAGCCAACATGTTAACAGTGATCACGATTCAGTTAGCGTAGCATGCGGCGTGAATCGATACGGCTGGTCAAGCCTAAGCTTTAGTTGTCCAACGAGGGCATAATTGCACGTGTCGACGTGAACGATGTCAATTTGAAAAACAATGAACTTTTGAATGTAACCTATATACTCATATTTATTTATTTTAATATTTAGAGCCAACCTGTTAACAGTGATCACGATTCAGTTAGCGTAGCATGCGGCGTGAATCGATACGGCTGGTCAAGCTTCAGTTGTTCAACGAGGGACAGTTCAGCAATGGACTTTTTAATGTAACCTACATACTCATACTCGTTTATTTTATGGTAACTTGTAAGTCAAGGAATATCGCCCGTAGCACTGGAGTAAAAGTGTAAAAATATAATTATAATTTCATAAAGTATCATTCATAGTTGTCGATTATTACAATAATTTTAATTATAGCTCACAATTTTAGTAAGTTATCATTTATTCCATGTTACTCAATTACTACATCATTCATGTCAATCATCGTGTATTTCAACGTCAACACATTATTATAATGTGGATTACTATAATGTAATAAAAATACATTGACTAATATAAAATCAACATAATTATGTAATTCATATAATGAATTACAATTAAAAAGAGTTGAAACAGAATGTTCACTAGCCAATAATTTATAGTCATATATTTAAACATTTTAACGCGATGAAAAAAGCGTTGTATAGATCACGATTCAGTAAATATTTTCTTCCCTAAGTGATAAGAGTACCATCCTAACTTATTCTACGGTTAAACGAAATTCGACTATCGACTTAGTTCTGAAATTAAACAAACAGTGATAGGCGCTCTTTTGATGAGCCTTGAGAAATGATTACTACTAGTGGTTCTGTGAACCGTAGACTTCGGAGTAATGGTTTTAATTTATTTTTTATCAATTAAAAAAGTAATTCAACCTTTCTTTATTTCGTTTTGAGGGCTCTTGCCAACCACTGTGTGATCATCATCACGAGAGCGATTTTCGCATACAGTTTGACATAAACTTGCTACGTGATATTATTATTATCATGATGTTTAATATTATCATCATTTCTTGCTCTGTGGTAATGAAATTAAATGAAATATCTTTATTCATGTAGGTCACAAAGTAACACTTATGAACGTCAAGATTTTTACTTCTACATTTACATTTACTGCCAGATTCGCAAAGCAATAGGTAGAGCCTGAGGAAGAACCTGGCAATAAAACTCATGGCCACTCTTTTCTAACAGCCAGTAATTGCATTAGTTTGATGATGACATGATGTTTGACCAATAATATAGTAATGAATTTATACAAAACAAAAACAAAATCAATGTTATGTTTAAAATCATATCAAAATTAGAGCTATTCTAGTTGCCAGTTCTAAGGGCAGCCTACACTTTAAGAAGAATCTAGCAAGAAAGTAATGGATGCTCTTTTAAAATGTATGTGTGGCTTACAACATTAAAATTACAATTACATTGTTCCTTTAGATTTATGTGAGAACAGTCGACTAAACTTAGTTTGCATTAAATTTAAATAATTTTATTTGTAATAATTGCTATAACAGCTATGAGCTGACCAGTCCCAACAGACGGCACCTTTTCACGGGTATGACGTATATATCAGCCATCGCCCTACTCAACCGTATTATAGGGAATAAGGCGACTAGATACATACGCCACCACTGCCAGGACACTTAGGCGAGCATGACATACCCAAAAACTGCACAGTAACTAATATGTCAATTTCAAAATAATTAATAAGTCTACTTGGTGCTCACACAATAACAAACTCAAATTACATATTTGTATATTAGTTATTACCGGAACTAAACGCAGCCAATTTAGAAACCTTTAGTTGTCTGACGTCTCAATTTATTCACAATGTAGAAATGTAAAAATACAACATAAAAATGCAGCTTCAAGACAAGTACAAAATAACACAAGATTCATTCGAATCCTAAATAGCTCGAGCGAAGAGCAAGCAACTCATTTCCATTTATTTTTATCATTTAAATAATCATTAATTCTGTAATGAGCCCTTTTCAAGAGGTGCGTCTTAATTTCCGCCTTAAATTTATGTAACGGCAGGTTCATAATGTCTAAAGGAATTTCATTACATAGGCGTACGCCAATTACAGCAAAAGAGTCATGAACCTTTTGTAAACGATGATGCGTTCCAATTGATTTATGCTTATTTCTAGTATTTATCGAATGTATGTCACTGTGTTTATTGTATAAATGTATGTTCTGTTTAACTAACATGAATTTTGGAAATATATACTGTGAAGCAACCGTTAAAATGCCAATTTCTTTAATTTTCTCTCTAAGAGACACTCTAGCAACAATGTATATATTGCACGTATAGCTCTCTTCTGGATTACAAAAATTGCTTGTATATCAGCAGCTTTGCCCCACAGCAAAATGCCGTAAGACATGACACTATGATAATAACTAAAGTATACTAGCCTGGCAGTTTCCACATCAGTGAGCTGCCTGACTTTTCCCACGGCAAAGGCTGCTGAGCTGAGTTTACCTGCAAGACACGTTATTTGGGCGTTCCACTGCAGTTTGCTATCTAAAGTAATCCCCAAAAATACAGTTGATTCTACAAGATTAAGGGTATCACCGTTCAATGTTATATTTGTACCGCAATTCCTGACATTAGGCATGCTGAATCTGATACATTTTGTCTTCTTAGCGTTTAGTAGCAAATTATTGGTCGTAAACCAATCTACAACTTGGGCAAATGAACTAATTACGCCGTTAAACTCAGTAAGCGTGCGATCAACTTTAAAAATAAGTGACGTATCATCAGCAAATAGAACAATGTCGCACAAGTTCTGTATATAAAATGGCAGATCGTTAATATAAATTAAAAATAGAAACGGACCTAGAATTGATCCCTGCGGTACGCCCATAGCTACAGATGCTCCAGAGGAGCTAATTCCATTGACATCAACATGTTGTATTCAATCGTTTAGGGAGGAGGCAACAAGGTCCAGTGCAGAGTGTTTGATACCATAATAAAATAGTTTTCGCAATAGTGTTTTATGGTCAACGCAATCAAATGCTTTGGAGAGATCGCAGAATACACCAATAGCATCTTGTCTATTCTCCCAGGCGCTATATATATGATTTAGAAGTGTCACACCAGCATGAATCGTAGAACGGCCCCTTGTGAACCCATACTGCTCTTTATGTAATAGCAAATTTGAATTAAAATGAGCTTGTAATTGTTGCAATATATTTTTTTCAAAAATTTTGCTAATGTCAGGTAATATTGAAATTGGTCTTAAATTACCAGGGTCGGTTTTGGATCCAGATTTAAATAGAGGTATTACTTTACTGTGTTTCATTAAATCCGGAAACACTCCTTTATCAACACATTTATTAAATATTTCAGCTAGATGTGGTGATATATTAACAATAATAGACTGTATCAATTTTACAGAAATACCTCACAAGTCAGCTGTTTTTTTTTTATTAAAGTGACTGGAATACTTTAATGATATCGTTGGGGTTTACATATTTAAAGCTAAATAAGACACTACACTGATCCACGCTGCCTCCAAGCATACGTTGAGCTTTTATTGGACAAGAATTTAAGGAGCTAGTTGTTTTCGCGGGTATGTCTATAAAATAGTTGTTAAAAGTTTGTGCTACATCTAATTTATTATTAATCACTTTGTTATTCATAATTAACTCAATGTAGTGTAAAAAAGGTAGTGATCGACCGGTTTCAGTTTTGATTACATTCCAAGTTAGTTTTATCTTATTTTTTGACTCTTTAATTTTATTACTTATATGTCGACGACGACTTGGCAGCAGCACAGGCCTTTTTGAAGGTTTTAGAATAAATTTTAACATATCGAATAAAGGCAGGATCAAAATTAAATTGCTTCATACCATATAGTTCTTACAACTTAGCCCTAGTTTTATAAATTCCTGTAGTTGCCCACTCACAAAATTGCAAGCTTTTGTTTTTATAAAATGTTTTTGATTTGAATATGTTAGTGTACTTAGCTTTAATTGTATTAAATAAGGAGTCATATAAACCGTTTGGATCTTCCTGATAAAAGTCAATATTAGTGACTTTTGCTGAAACATTAACATTAAATTGTTTAAGTCGATACGCACTCATTGGCCTACATACAATTTTATTCCCTTTAGAAGTGACATTAATAGGAAATGCTGCTTTTTGACCAAGATGATTTGATGGAAAGTTACTTAGTATCTCCCTTGTTGTTGATGCACAGTTGCAGAATATATCGACGGGTGCAAAGTAAATAAAGTCAACTACAAATCCGCGTTTTTCTTTTTATTACAATTTCGTACTAATCAAACAAGACGCCACAACCTGACATATTTTGTTTTACTTATTTCACTTTATTTCAATCAATTTTCGAACGTATTAAAAGCAATCTACGCATGTTTATGCAAATCGTACGAAGTCAAGTCAAATCAGCGCGGGCCGCGAGACGAGCTACGAGCGCGCGCAAAATGTCATCAGGCAGTTGACTCACGTAGCCCAGTCATTTTAGGCATTTTAAACCCCAATCTGAGAAAAAAATCCTAGTGAGCTGAATTTTTATAGTCACTTTTATTACGGCGTTGTAATGAAGACGTGAAAAATCGACATTAATATCGTGCCGGTTAAAAAAGTTATCCAGGTCAAAGATCGCGAAAATTAGTTTTTTGCAAAAATCTCGCGACCTATTGCTCGGAGGTAAATCATGTCATTATTAAAGTGTTTGTCGTGAAAATATCTACAAAAAATTCCTCTTGCATTTTTCTGTAAAATTAACTGTTTTTGGAGTAGAACGCTGAGAAAGCAACTAGAATGCACTCACATACGGTATTGTATACCGTACACCAAAGAGTAAACTCTATTGCTTTTTATTTATGTTTTTAAGTGTCTTAAAAACAAAACTTCTATCTGAAATTTGGGCATTTTGTAAAAAAATATACTTATATTATAGAGGTTTTGGAGCTTAGTAAAATCTTATACAAACGACCTCCACTGGCAGATCGACCTCCACTGGCAGATGTTCTGTATTTTATTGTTCGGAGACCTGTCCCTTTATACCTGCTACTGTCTGTCGGACTGTGTTTAGTTCAGTTCAAAAATATTTCTTGAGTGTTAAAGACGTTATTTCAGTAGTTTCATGCTCTTGAACAGTTTTCATAATGAGTGATACATGTTTTAAATGCAATGAATTGTTATCGGATGGTAATGTAGTAGAAGTTAGGCGTGATCTACAAACATTAAAAGATGCAAGTATCGCTAGAGGTGATGGTAATATGGTAAGATGGTGCAAAATGTCAGGAGATGCGTATGAAGTAATAGAAGTATTTTAACACAGGACATGATTTTTGATGTTAAAGATTCGATGGATTAAAAGTGGATTAAAAAACGTTAACAATGAAAAAGTGAAGTTAAGTTTAATACATGAGGGTGCAGTAAAAACGCAATATCCTTACACAATATTTTATAAATATGACTTAAACGAAAAAGATTCTAAAAGAATCGATTTACTACAGAAACGAAATACACGATCCCGGCGAGATGATTCGACAGAACTGAAAATTTGTTGTAATGAAACTTTAATGGTAACGCAATCTAAATACAATGACTAAATAAATTGGCAATGGGCTCACCCCAATGGCTATTTTATAATAATTATTATAATAAGACCGATTATGTAAGCCAAATGTGCAATTGAAATAGTAAAGATATTTTTTTAAGTTTTTGTTAATGTCAAAGAAGATTATGTTATTTTAGTATGCGTTTTATTTTAACTTGATTGTTTGTAGTTAATAAAAACTTTTTTTCAATATAATATATTTCATTTGACCTTATTGTCCTTTAAAAATTGCTATCCAATTACGAAGCATAAAATGTTATCCTCGATATTATGTTCTACAGTAGATATTTTATTAATATATATGAGTAAGGTCGTCATATATTTTATTATTAAAGGTTCCAATAACAATTGAGATCAGTAAAATACAGAAAATACAAATGATACATGAAATTTAAAGTCCCGAGTACATACACGACCAACTGGTAGTTGGCTCAGTTAGCATTTTATAACTAACTAACTAACTAACTATCTTCACGCTGTATCCCTGACGGGGTAGTCAGAGAGGACAGATCGCAAGCTTCGCGATCCATACATACTTCTTTCGCTTCTTCGAGATTCATCAATCGCTTCATACACGCACGTCTGGGTATCCGAGTGCTTTTGACCTTTCCGTTTTTGAGCAATCTGCTCACGTGGTCTTCATATGTAAGTCTCGGCCTACCCTGACTCCTTCTACCCTCTACTTTTGAACAATATATATTCTTCGTCAATCGTTCCTCACTCATTCGTTGTACGTGTCCAAACCAACGGAGCACGCCCTTTTCCAGCTTAACGCTGACACTTTCATTCAAACCTGCCATATTGCGTATCACTTCGTTACGTATTCGGTCGGCCAAGGTAACGCCACAGCGTTTCTCTCACAACGTTATCAAATGCTTTCTCTAGATCCACAAAAGCGCAGAAAACCTTCTGGCTAACAGCCAGAAACTTTTCCGCGATCATGCGGAGAGAAAACACTTGATCCATGCAACCTATTCCACGTCGGAATCCGCATTGAGCCTCCCATAAATACCTTTCAGACTTTTCTTGTATTCGTGCCGTTATAACCTTTGCATACACCTTACTAGCTAAGCTGACTAAGCTGATCGCCCTGTAGCTGGAGCAGTTTAGGCGCGAGCCTTTCCCTTTGTAAATAGGTACTACAACTGCTACTCGCCAGTCATCCGGGACCTCACCCGTCTGCCAGCACAAGTTGCATAACAGACATAGATTGTCCCAGACACGCGACCCACCGTACTTGATCATCTCAGCAGTAATTCTGTCTTTTCCCGCAGCCTTACCACATTTCATACTTCTTATCGCTTGTTCTAAATCTTTCATACTAATGATAATTCAATGACATCGGGATCCGGAGCATCGAAGTGAGCTCCACTTCCCGATGTGGCATCTCTGTCTTTTCTTGCATACATCTTTCCATAATATTCACTCCATCTCTGCAGGACGTCAGTTTGGTCTGTTAGGACGTCATTGTTAACACTAAGCACTTTATCCATACTGCAGATTGCCGAACAACTCCGTGTCTTGCCTACCTCTTTCCAGAAGAACTTGGCATTATCCCGGAAATTGGACGACAACCTTTGATCCGCTTTCATTCTGCACCTTTCACGAGCTTCTTCTATCAGTGCCTTCGTGTTAACTTTCTGCAGCTTGTATCTCTCTTTCATATTAAAATCATTTCGCGAGGCTAAGTAGTCTAGCCATGCTTTCTTCTTTATTCGAACTGCTTCTTTCACTTCCTCGTTCCACCATGCATCACGCTTATTACTACTGCCTCTTTTCGTTTCTCCACACACTTCCACAGCGGCATTTATCATACTATCCCTAAGGGTCTGCCATACACTTTTCACATTCTCACTGCTTACATTGACGTCGCCAAGCTTTTCGGCTACCCTTTCATTATATTTATCCCTAATGAATGCATCCTGTAGCTTCCAGCTTTTGATGCTATAAGTCGGCTCAAGCTCAGGATACTCAGTACGATGACGCCAACCCGCGAACAGACCCCTAATCCTAGTTATGACTAGGTAGTGGTCTGATCCCAGCTCAGCGCCTCGATAAACCCTTGTGTCCATCGCCTGTTTACGGAGCCTACTATCCATTAGGAATAGATCTATCATGCTTCTCTTTGACTTACATCTCCTCGTATACATATGAATTTGTTAGTGGTTGAACATTGTGTTCGCCACAAACAAATCCTTTTCCTTACAAAATGCCAGTATTAGCTTGCCAGCGTCGTTCACCCTTTTATCCCCATACTTCCCGAGTACCGACTCAAAACCATCGCGAGCGATACCCATCCATCCATTCAAGTCTCCACATACTATAAGTCTTTCATTTCCTTCTATCACATTTAGAGCTTCTCTCATACTCTCCCAGAAATCCTCTAGCTCACTCGCGTTCGACGAAGATACTGGCGCGTAAGCAGCTACCAGGAAAATCTTCGTCAAACCAAGTTTTAGACGGATCCAGAGGATTCTAGGACCTACCAGTTTGTACTCATACATACCGGAGGCCAATCGCGAGGACAGCAAAATTCCAACCCCCCGAGTGCCGTGCTCGCTCTCTGGTACTCCAGACCAAAGCGCGAGCATCCCACCCGGGAGCTCCAAGACTTCGCTACCCTTACGCTTGGTCTCTGTCAAGCACACTGCATCTAACTTACTCTCATTCATAACATCCATCAACTCATTCATCTTATCTGTCATTCCTCCCCTAACATTCCACTCAGCTACCCTGCACTCCATCCTCCACTTCCCGCCGTGTCGGGCCGCGCGTGTAGGTTGGCGGTCCCCTACGCCGCTCTGGTTCACACTTTTCGCACCAGCGAGGACGAACTGGTGCGCGTCGCCTCGGGGGCACGCCCTAGCAGTATTCGCCCTGGTGGCGCTCGTGTTGGAGTAGAATTGCAGCCGTAGCTGGCAGGGATGGCGACGTGCACTCTTCTACTCTTCATCCCCATTTTATAAAGTACGATGTAAGAACGGCTATCTGCAAAATCTCGTAAATTATCAAGAAATTAGCCAAACTAACTTAATGTATAAATAAATAAGAGTATAAATAGATTGTGATTAAATTTTCAGTAATATTGGTCCACTCATTAAAAAAATAACACACGTTTTCGATCTTTTCGCTCCCCTGTAAAGTTGCTATTTTGCAGATGTTTTTTTTTACTTTGCACCCGTCGATATTATCTATACACTTTCCAGAATGTGAGATGATTCTAGTTGGCTCACAAAATAAATTTTGTAAGACAAAAGATTTAAACAAATTTAAAAATCTTATACATTTCGAAGACTGCACAAGTATGTCAACATTAAAATCCCCACACACCACAACATGTTTTCTACTAGTGAACAAACGCTTCAATGCATTTTCCATTACAGTTTCTAATAAATTATAATCCCTATCTGGAGGACTGTAGACACAGAGGACTATGAGTTGCTCAAGCTCAACACAGGAAAATTCTGCAGTACGCTCAATAGTAAGGGCCACAATATCTTTACGTTCTTTACATTTTAAATTATTAGAAACGGATATAAGAGAGCCACCACGAATAGCTTTCTTTCTTGAGAACGCACTGCAAAGTGAATAAAATTCATTGTTGAACAATAGTTCATGACTTTTTAACCAATGTTCTGTAATACAAAAAATGTGAACATAGTGTTCTTTCATAAAAAATTCTATTTGTAGTAGTTTTTCAGATATGCCTTCAATATTTTGGTGAACCAAGTTTAAACTACTAGAAGTATTGTTAATATACTGAGAATTAATACAACTAATATTATTTTCAGTGTCTTTAAAAATGGTGGGCTCAAAAGACCTATAACCATGGCCAGATTTTTTATCTGTTGTCTTACAAGCTAGTTTTTTGGGATATTATCCCAAGTTATTATGTCAAAATTATGCCCAAACGAAGCTAGTTTAGCCAATAGTTTGGCTTGATTCAATACAAAATTTGATAACAATACAGCTATCTGACGTCGTAAAAACTTTGATAGTAAATAACTATCTAATGTCAAAAAGTAATAATTCTGTAATAAAGGATTACAGTCAAATAATTTTATATTCCTACAATATGTGGTCAAGGTATGTAACTTTCTATTCATATTGTATCTAATGTTGTTTTCAAGTTGTGTAAAAGATTTGCTATATGGCAGTGTAGACAGTATAACCTGTTTAACTTGCAATTTTGACAACTGTTCATAAAACTTTATGATAGTTTTATTGTTTAAATTATCTCTTCTGCCAATAAGTGTCACTATTGTTGTTTGTGGGCAATGTGTACTGGTTAATACCTTATTAATTATTTGAGAGTAGGATGCCCCAGGAAATGAAAGGGTCATGACCGAGTTACCCAGATGTTGAACTAAATGATAACCTAAACTCTTGCCTATTTCATCACAATAAACAACAGTCTTTGCAACCTTTAAAGGTTGTGTAATTTTTGTTACAGGGCTATTACAGCAAGTGTTATTTGTGTTTCAATATTGTCACATATACTGCCTCCAGAGTCAACCATTGAAGAAGTTGATTTGGCCTGGGATGTTATTGACAAGAAACAACATGGTAGGGATTTTTCATAGTCAGGTGTTTGATTATATAATTTTTCAAGTGAATAGAACCTTTGTTGTGATGTTTTGTATTTTAAAGTTATTGACTCTAAGGAATCATTTAAACACGTAATTTCTGTCTATAATTGATGTATATCCATTTCATATTACTCTATTTGGCTGTTTAACAGTTTTTTACTTGTTTCTATTAGTTTTTTAATTGTATATTTGATTTACAAGTCCTAAGATATTTGTTTGTTCCTATTCTAAGCTTTTTGATGTCTTTTTGTGATTTGGAAATAAATTTATTGAGTTTTATGTATTTTTTTAATTTATTCCTGCTACTACTTACTAATCTTATTGATGTGTTGGTGTTAGTTAATAACAACTGTTCACCAGTTTTGGCTATTGCTGTAATAGAAATATTCAATGCCGAGTTGTCCATCAGATGCGAGGTGACGGGGTCATTAAGACAATTTGGATCTTGCTCTGATCTTCCACTCACAAGCTCATCATAAAGACTGTTAGAAAGGGCAGCCTGATCAACTGATTTCAGATTTTCCCTAAGAGTGATCGAGTTATGAGCATCACTCAGCTCGCACTCTAGAACGCTAATACGTTTCAGAGCACGTTCATGGGTGTCACTGCACTCTTCTAGACCCATTTCTGTTGACTGAAGGTGATCCCGCTGAAGTGTGAGCTCCATGACCTGTGCATGTAGCTCAGCCAACTCTTGTTTGAGTTGGGTGTTTTTCTCAATTATATTAATATTTATGTTATGACTTCCCAACTAACATTAGGCGCTACTATAAGAGTTAGTACAGATATAAAAAACAGCTAAAGAGATCCTAAGGTCATCAATAAGTGCTATCACATAGGAGTTATAGCAAGCTATAACTCTACTATACCCCTGGATTGGGCACAAATTCTTATGATCTTAGGTTCCACTATGGCAATGTAGTGGAGTTATAGAATGAATTTAAGAGGTATAGAAGAGCAATTGTGGAGGAACAGTAGCGCTATCTGAGACCTAAAGCGCTGTAAGAGTAGTATTTTGGTGACCATTAACTCCTTAAGCGGTATGGTAGAGCTACGTGCAGCTTACTGACTCTTTGAGCGTTATAAAGAGAGTAAATGAATGAATATAAACTCCGGGAGGGGTGTAGTAGATCTATGATGTAACTTGCTTACGGTTTTAGCGGTTAGAGGGTGGTAATAAGGTAAATTGTAACGCCTTGAGTTGCAGTATGGATCTACAATGGGAAATTACAGCGTCTAAGGATATATTTTCCCTTATTTTTTTCTTATAATTTGTTAAATGAATTAAGAAAGATATTCCCTTTTCAAAGGGATCAAATAAACATAGTGTAATGCGTTGTGTTTCCGAAAATAAATGGCGGAGTTGAGTGCAAAACTTTTAACTGATTTTTAGTGCAAAATGAAGCGGAATTTTCATTGCGAAGGTAAGTAAACTGTGAATATGTGTATATATATATTAGCAAATAATTGTAGCGCCTACTCTTTGCGGTGTATTTATCTAAAAAATATTGTGCTTCACATAGAGAAAAACATTATTTTTAGTAAATTTGTAACAAAACTTTGCCTATTGACTTAAAAAGTCGTGACCTTGTTATTAGAATGCTATAAAAATAAATACCTTCATTGTATTATGTTACCTTTTAGTCCGTTTCACTGTTTTTTATTACCTTCATAATCTAATAATGGTGGACCCATGAATTTGGAGATCAGTAGTAATTTTTTAAAAACCACATACTGCCAGTTAAAGCCTTTGAATATTTGTAGCAATGGAATGTTATTTTTTTAATGGAAGGTTGACTTTATTTCCAGCATAAACTCCTTACGTTCATAAACGACCCGTCAATTGTCTAAACTTTGCATGTGATACTAATTAGCTTTTTTGTACCTAAACAGCGAGAGCAAGTCCGGGCGCAAATTAAATAAGTATCAACCATTCAGTCTCTGCCCTCCACTAAGTTCGACGTGACACTTGTTGT
The DNA here is from genome assembly GCA_948477245.1 of Thumatha senex. Classification (NCBI taxonomy): domain Eukaryota; kingdom Metazoa; phylum Arthropoda; class Insecta; order Lepidoptera; family Erebidae; genus Thumatha; species Thumatha senex. The sequence continues at coordinate 8,180,826 of OX419731.1, read as the reverse complement.
TTTTGACGCTGTGGTCGGACACCGCGTAAAAACTATGTACCTACTGCTATACTCGTACCTTTGTTCACGTAAGTAGCTTTGATTACGCTGTTTTAAAAGTGTCACTCTGTAAATTAGCACTAAATAATATAAAATAAAATAAATCAATATCCACCACGCCTTATCCCCGAAGGGGTGGCAGAGGCATATTATATGCCCACTTTTCACCGTGTGGATTCCTGTCCCACGTAATAGGTGGTGAGCCCATTGCCGTGTTGAAATAGATAGACGCAGGTTGTGGCTACCTGCTGTTGAAATTTTGTCAAGTCTTCAACTAGGCTTAACGACTGCCATTTTACTGGCAACCGGGACCAACGGCTTAACGTGCCTTCCGAAGCACGGAAACGCTCGCAAATGTAAATGCCACAAAGTGGTCACCCTTCCGAGGACCAGCCATAGTAAAAGTAGCGTAACTCAGTGATCGTTTACAGAACACTGAGACCACGGGGCCACGAGCGCTTAATAATACACTAAATAATATCGTAAATAAATTGTAATAGGATTGATAAAATAAATAGGAGTACAAGACGACATAAACGCTACTATATTTTATTTGATTCTGTTACAATTATATTTCAATTTTAGAATGCCGTTCAAAATAATAAGAACATTAGAGAAAGGAGAATACAGCCACTGCATTGCACGCGGATATTAATCGACCGTGATGTAATAATTTTGTTTGTAAATCGATTGTGGAGCGTACAAATGATCTAACTTATATTAACACATAATGCTCGCACTGAGCTAGTGTTTTATTTATGCCAATATTCACTATCGCCACCTAGTATTTGTTTTAAATTTTTTTTTTGATATTTTGTAAAATAGTTTGAAGATCTTTTGTTAGAATCCAAATCTCATCATCATCAGATCATTTAAGATCAACATCAAATCTTTCATAGCAGTTTGTTTAATATTCTTAATAGCTCATGTCCTCAAATTTTCACTAAAATGAAAGATTCTTAATATAGTCACTGGAATTATTCACATCATCACTACTCAATGAGTAATAACTGTCTCCTTCAGAAATATCAAGACCTGCAGTTGCGATTTCATTCCATTACATACGGAACCATCATCTTAGAAAATTTTGAAAGGAGCTCTTTTGCGGCGCCCTTTTATGCTTTCATGACCGCTTACATGACCAATTAGGGGTACTAAGGTAGTAACGAACTCAATAATTCAACCTTAAATAATATAGAGGCTATACTTGACACTATACGTTCTATTTATAGGGAAAATTATCCCTACTATTCAGCCCTAAACTATACAAGGGACCTTTGTATCTCTTTAAGAGTTAAGTGTTGTAAAAGATTTATAAAACACCATTATAGAGCTAGTAGCGTTGATTGCTCCTATTGTGGAACTATCAGTGCCCTAAAAGAGTTTATGGTAGCTTGCTTAGAACTTTAGAAGTCAATAATAAATGTTAATTTCTAATATAGATCTTATAGTAGTAAGATTCACTCAAAGCTATAACACAGAAGCTTTGGTCTGTATTGTAGGGATAATAATCGCTGCACTACGCGTTTAACCTTCACAAATTGCTCTTATAAACTTGCTTTGTCACTGTAAGCGTAATATTTTATCACTAACTCTTTTTTGCCGTCGCAAGCTATAATTGCAGCTACTACTCTACCTTCATAACACTTAAGGTTATATGGTAAGCTCTATTTGCAGCCAAATTGTTTGTTGGGTTAGATACTGTAACTCTACTAACTAAATTATTTAGAGAAAATTGGGTGAAGTAGATGCTCGGACTGCAGAGACATTATTTGTAGCTGTGCAAAATCTGCCCTGACTATTGGAATTTTTTTAATCTTAAAAAGCTTTATTATTTTCGCCATCAACACAGCCTTAATTTTCATTCGTGGTAAATACTTGCGGCTCCGTTCATTATATGTCAAATAGAATTTTGAGTTAAAAAAATTAAATTAATTATCTGATCTATTTTGTTTGATATTTTTTTTCAAGAATTAAATACGTTAAGTATGTTTGGCTCACAGTCAAGGAAATGTGTCACAATCTCGTCTGACAAATACCGAAAGTTGGTGACAAACACTATGAATACAAGAACTTGGACAAAATAAAAATTAATGAAAACATTAAAAAAATACACAAACAATAATAAACAAAGTAGGTTGTATGATACAATTCCCGTATTAGAGCAATTATAACAGAATGAATGAAATTTTCATTGTTCATTCGTATAACCGGGGCAGATGTATTTGAAACTGGGCCGCTCGTAAACCGCCTGTCTGCATACCGTTGTGTATTGCACAGATGCCGTATCGAACTATTTACTGTGAACATTATTAAATTTGAACACATCAATGTCAAATTCATTTTGCGATGTGGTGTGAATCGTGTTTGTATTCAATATTTTATACCATGACCAAAATTAACTTGTCCTCATATTTACTTACTACTAGGGCAGTTTGGCAATTCAGTGACTTTAGGATGAATATTTTTATTTAATAATTCCGTTTTTTTTATCTTAATTGAGATCTTAATACGAAGCTAACACTGTTCTTTTTTTCAAATTTGGCGTGGAAATAAACTTTTCGGTAACAAAAAAGTGAGACGACTGCTAATTATTCGTTGAAATTGGAGAAAAGTGTGTTTCGAGTGTTAATTAAACACTATTTTTAAAGTGTTAAAACTATTAAACAGACCGAAGAGAAATTGAAAAAATATTATGGTGATTCTACTCCTTCTTATGGGATGGTACATAAGTGGTTCACTGAATTTCGTTGTAAACGTATTACCACCAATGACGCCGAGCGCCCAGGATGGCCGATTGAAGTCACCACTGAGGGTATGGTTAACAAAATTTACGATATTGTTTTTGCAGACCGTCGAGTGAAGATAGGCGAAATAGCTGATGCTGTGCACATCTCGACTGAACGAGTTTTTTATATTTTGCATAATATTCTGGGCATGAAAAAGCTTTATGCAAGATGGGTGCCGCATTTACTGACAGTCGACCAAAAACAAAACCGTGTAACCGATTCTGAGGAGTGCCTGATCATTTATAACCGCAGTTCAAGTGAATTTATGCGTCGGTACGTAACAGTTGACGAAATGTGGGTCCATCATTATGCACCAGAGACTAAGGAACAGTCTAAGCAGTGGACTTCTACCGGGGAACGTGCCCCAAAAAAGACAAAAACGGGTAATTCGGTTGGAAAAGTAATGGCCACACACACATATTTTTTTTTGATGTGTTGAGGAGGTTGGAACATCGCTGGACTATGTAGAGTTAAAACGAGATTATGTAGAAAAATTAAGAAAAAAATTCGAAAAAAGTGCGCTTCTTTTTTCCTAAGTGACGGACTTATCAAACCGGGTGGTTTCCGTATAGCGAAAATAAAATTTACACTTATTTTAAAATAAGAACAAGGAATCACCAAAACATTTCTTTGCTTAGTCTGCCAAGCGCGACTTTTCACTGAGGTGAAGCAATTAAGGTAAAGGGATCATCCTTGGATGAAGTTCTTTTCCCATTATAGGATTCGTATTAACTATATAAATATTTTCACGCTTTTATCCCCGAAGGGGTAGGCAGAAGCATATTAAACCGAATGCATTTTTGTCCCACGTAACAGGTGGTGAGCCCATTGCCGTGTTGAAATGGACAGGCGCAGGCTGCGGCGACCTGCTGTTGAAATGTTTTAAGCCGCCCATAAGGCCTTCATCTTGGCTTAACGACTGCCATTTTATTGGCAACCGGGACCAACGGCTTAACGTCCCTTCCGAAGCACGGAACTGGGGTGGGTCTAAAGCGCCGAATAAATTTAATAAAATAAAATAGGTCTATTTTAGATTTTAAATTTGGAAGAAATTTTGAACTTTGTGCCTTTTTAGTGAAGTGGTAACAAAAAGGCTAAAAGGTCTTATGTGCTAGACAGTAATTAGCACGACCAATTAAAGCCCCGATAGTTTCGGACTTAGTATCAACTATCCAATAAAATGCCTAAAAGAGGCATTGCTACAACAGCAACAAACACACAAACACTTGAACTTGGTTGAACACAAACCAAGAATAAAATAAAATAAATAAATATCCATCACGCCTTATCCCCGAAGGGGTGGCAGAGGCATATTATATGCCCACTTTTCACCGTGTGGATTCCTGTCTTACGTAATAGGTGATGAGCCCATTGCCGTGTTGAAATAGACAGACGCAGGTTGTGGCTAGCTGCTGTTGAAATTTTTCAAGCCGCCCATAAGGCATTCAGCCAGGCTTAACGACTGCCATTTTACTGGCAACCAATCTCTGCCACCCCTTCGGGGATAAGGCGTGATGGATATTTTTTTTATTTTTTTTAATAATGTTATGCATACTATCTCACCCAACACTAAAATGCGGTAGCTAGTACAAATTGCATTGTGCATTTCCTCGTTAAGATAAATTTGCACAGATATGAAAAATGTTTCCGCTTTTACCGTAACCACTTGTGTTAATGCTAATTCTAGTTTGCTCTTGCTTTTATATTTTTTGTCTTTGTGTCTTGAGTCGTAAACTTTTGATACTGCACCAAACTTTGTAATTACTTAGAGATTCAGTTTGAGAAACTCTTTCTATCGTCAAATTTGCGGACATAAGGTACAAAAAATTGTTTATTACAGATTTTATGTAAGCTCATAGTTTACTTACTTATTTTCTTACCAATTACCAATTATCTCCTAAGACATTAAGAAAGGGACACTCATATTTCACCATATACATTTTTGTCCCACATAACTCAACCTCATAATGCAAAATAAATTCACTGTTGATCAGTAAAATAATTTTCCATAATGATATTTGTCTTTACATATGACACTCTTAAATTAAATACGGTTAAGAATACTGCTTCTCCAAAAACAAACATACTATCTACACTCTGTTTCCTGACGGGGTAATAAATATAAAATAAATATCCATCACGCCTTATCCCCGAAGGGGTGGCAGAGGCATATTATATGCCCACTTTTCACCGTGTGGATTCCTGTCCCACGTAATAGGTGGTAAGCCCATTGCCGTGTTGAAATAGACAGACGCAGGCTGTTGCTACCTGCTGTTGAAATTTTTTAAGCCGCCATAAGGCCTTCAACCAGGCTTAACGACTGCCATTTTACTGGCAACCGGGACCAACGGCTTAACGTGCCTTCCGAAGCACGGAAACGCTCGCAAATGTAAATGCCACAAAGTGGTCACCCATCCGACGACCAGCCATAGTGAAAGATGCGTACCTCTGTGATCGTTTACCGAACACTGAGACCGCGGGGCCACGAGCGCTTCTATATGATACAATCTTAAATTAAATACGGTTAAGAATACTGCTTCTCCAAAAACAAACTTACTATCTACACTCTGTTTCCTGACGGGGTGAGATCAAGTTTTCCATTAACCGTAAAATGTTCAAGAGCATTCGCAAATTTGTAATTGCATTATACAACACTTTCATATCTGTAAAAAATGATTATAAAAGGTTTCTATAAGATCTAAGCCTATAAGCTTCTACATATATTTCGTACCAAATATATATGTATATATTTACGTAAATAAGTATGAATGTATGTCATATATAGTATGCGTTTTTTTCATTTATTTGAATCAGTGTAATTTTTTCTGCATCTATCTTACACGGTAATGCCACTACTTTGTACGTGTCGTTTAAGATTGACTAAAAGAAAATGATAATTATGAAAAAAATAATTATGAAAAATATTAATAAATAATTTACTGATGAAAAAGGATAATAATGAAAATAAAAAAATTACGATTAGGTATGGTCTCCAATTTCGACTTGATAGATTACGATTTTTACAATAGCTTGTGTCGGATACTGATTTTGTTCATCTCAATTCACAGTGAATTCAAACCAGACACAATGGAATATTATCAGGGGTGATTATAAAATCGATACAGTAAGTAGAATCTTCATGTATATCATGTATATCATTCGAAATTTATATCGATTTCGTTTAGTGTAAACTTTACCGATTTTGAAGTATACTTATTTTTGATCATTGATGAATGATTCTTAATTTAGCATAATAATTTTGTTAAATATAACCATTTTTTTTCATAAGGTATTAGATATGATAATTATGGCTAATCTCACGCTGCTTTCGGATCTCATGTGGAATGGAACACGAGATAAATAATATCACCTAAACTTTGTAACGAGTAGTACCAGCAAATGCAAGCTCACTGGTGAGCATGAAATTAATTATAAAAGAACAATAATTTAAAAGAAAATAATATTTTACAAGCAGTCTTCATTTTCCATTATATTCATAAATCCATTTTACATTCTGTAAATTATAAAAAAATATGTGACGTCAGTATTTTACCATTGTGATTCAACCATAATATCATTAATCTCACCGTATCAGGCTCACCTAATGCGGATGGGAATAATCAGATAAGTTATACGTTATAATTTAATAATATATATATCTTTTAATCAATATTTTTAAAACGTTGTAATGTGGAAATAAGACGAATTTATTTCCCCTAATGTGGTTAATTAACTTTCTGGACTTCTTTGACGAGATTCAATAACTTTAAATTTCACTGTGAGAAAAAAAATTAATGATGGATTTCCGCCATGAAACGCCCGATTCAATTAAAAAATGAAGGTTCTGAATGTATTTTTAAAATCTTCAATATATTTTTTTTCATGAAAACCAAGATTCTACTTCCATTAACGTTAATACATTTGTAAGCACTCTTAATCTTTATTAAATTCATAGCTTCTCCCAAATAATTTCCTATCCATATCTATACGAGTATACTATAAAATGCAAAATTACTCACAGACTCATTGATCAAGAAATCTCTGAAACGACTGGAGCTATGAAGCCCAAACTTCGCATGGCGGGGTTCCTTTTAACACGTAGGTGTCCCCTAAGAGAGGATTTGCGGAATTCTACCTCTAAAAAAATAAATAAGGGTTAAACGGTATGGAAGATTGTGTTTATTAAAGATAGCAACATGAACTTACGTACGCATACGCCTGTTTTTGATTACAAATAAATAGGCAGTGTATCGCTGTTTCGCAGAATTGCACCTATAAGGGGGTAAACAGGGGTAAAACAATTGTAAGTTTATATAGAAAATTGCAGGACGGGATTTTAAACTTTAGCCCTAAAATAAAATGTATATTCAGTTTCCGCAGCGTTATCCGCGAGTATATTATTCAGTTGTAACTCATCAACAAGTATTCCAATTTCATTTTGTTTTTTGTTGTTAGTAAGGGGATACTTCAAAAGTTGTTTGATAGGAATATAGATGCCTACACGGTACCCTCTTTCTTTGCCTGTTTCTCTTATGCGGTGCTAATAGCCCAGTCATATTAGGTAAAAAAAGGGGTCAACCTCGGAATGAAAGATAATAAGCTGCAAATTGGTATGAACCTTTGTTTTGTCATTCTAAATGTTGTCTCAAAAGTCACAATCGTTATCGTGTCCGCGTCTCAAGATATTCAAGGTCAAAGCACATCGTACAGTCATATACGGCCTAATGCAAGGTCAAGCGTGAGTTATGGTTATCAGTACGTTATAAAGTCAATTATTTACTTGGAAATTATAATTATTAAACAATGCCTATTATTTATGTACTAACTATTAATTATTTATATTTAATTAAAGTAAGTAACTTGATTATTTATATATAATTATTCATATTTAACTATTTAAGTATAAAATATTATTAATTCTGGATTATATATTTTAGTTTTATTTTAAGTTAACACGACATTATATATCTTTTCTTTAAAACGCGTAAATTTCTCAATACTTATATACCTGGAAATACTTGTCCCTACCCTATGCCCTTTTCTATTCATTGCCGGGGCAGATGTTCTATAGTATTCAAGGCCACTCTCTCCACTTTGTATGAGTCAAGATTATTCGTTAGTTTGAAATTGTACCGTTGCAACTACGGACGTACGGTTTTAAGAGCTATGGCTGATTTGTGTTTTATATGTGATAAGAAACTTTCAGAAGGTGTTTCTGTGAATGTCGTACGTGGTTTACAAACTTTAAAAACTGCAAGTATTGAAAGAAATGATGGACATATAGACTATTTAAATACTTTAAGTTCTGTAAATGTGCATTCCGAGTGTCGAAAAGTGTACACGAGTAAAAATGTTATTATTGCATCAAAACGACGCACAGATGAGAGTGAACCTTCAACGTCAAGTGCACCTCGCAAAAAACGAAATGAAGTCTTTGATTTTGGAAAGTTATGCTTATTTTGTGGCCAAGAAGCTGATGAAATAGCAGAAAAGAAAAAAAAAATAAAGTATAGACGGACAATAAGTAATGTAAGTACTCTTGCATTCAAAGACAACGTAATTAAGAGAGCAGAAGAACGAAACGATTCCTTAGGAGAATTAGTAAAGGAACGTATATATTACGAGTATGATTTGATCGCTGCTGAAGCAAAGTATCATACTATTTGCTATACCAACTTTTTAACCCGAGTACCATCTGCAGATAAAAAGCCTCGCCAAGATGATCAAGTCAATCAAGCAATGAAGGAGATTTTTTATTATATAGAAAATAATGAAGATTCTCAATTTACTTTGAAAGAACTTAAAGATGTCCCTACGGAATACATACCTGACGATAAGACAATTATTACAAAATTACAACAAAAGTATTTAACTGATATAATAATCACAAAAAAAATTGGATCATTTACAATTATATCTTTCCGTGATACACAGCTTAACGTATTATCAAAAGCTTGGTACGAAAATAAAAAAAGTACTCCTGTAGAAGAACGTCTACGGATTGTAGAAGCTGCTGCGGCTATTATTAGGGAAGACATCAGATCATCTGTAGTGGAAACAAAAACGTATCCACCTCCGAATAAAATGCTAGATTGTATTAATGAAGAAATACCAAAAACATTATCACATTTTTTGGAAGAAATGATATTAAAAAATAGAAAAGGACAAGTAGATCATTTAAAAACGAAATGCACATCTATTAGCCACGCAATAATGGCTTCGATACGAGCACGTTCATTTTCATCACAGCTACTGTTGGGCCTTTCCGTATTTCTTCACAGAAGATATGGGTCTAAAAAATTGTTGGATGTTTTATCATCTTTAGGATTTGCTGCATCATATAGTAATACCATACAGTATGAAGTTTCAGCAGTTTACCATCCACAACCTCGTATTTTACCATCAGAGTCTGGTGCGTTGGTACAATATGTTGGAGACAATGCAGATATTAATGTCAGTACTCTTGACGGTAATAATACTCTTCACGTTATGGGAATGATAAAAATAATTACTCCGAAAGATGCTGTAATTTATGATGATCGCATAAAAAAATGTACAACTAAACCGAGTGCAAAAGAGTTAGCAGCAATATCACATGTATCTCTTTTAGCATATGAAAAGCCAGTTGTACCTGGGTACAGCAAGATTCAAGTCCAAAATGGACATGATGATCAAGTACTGATTGAAAAAAAATTTAATGCAGTTGATTTGTTGTGGTTATACGGAAAATGGAAGAATCTTTCACCGTTGCCAGGGTGGAATGGCTATCTTCAACAACTTACGAAAAATAATCAAAATTTTTCAACTTCTCAGGTTATATTTCTACCTTTCATTGATCATCCTGCCAGTAATTTAGACACAATTTATACAACTTTACATAGTGCTATAAATATTGCCAAGTCACATCAACAAAAAACGTGCATAATTACATTTGATCAGCCCCTGTACTCAAAAGCACGTGAAATGGTTGCTGCGTCAGATGCAAACTCAGACTTGTCTAAAACAGTTGTCAAACTTGGAGGATTTCATATGCTCATGTCTTTTCTTGGATGCATAGGACATGTAATGGACGGTAGTGGTCTCAAGGAAGCTTTAAGTAAAATATATGCTACAAATTCGGTCGACAAAATGTTGAATGGTCACGCTTATGCAAGAAGTATCAGAGGCCATATATTATTACGACTTGCATTATCAATAAAGATTTTTGAAGAGATGAAAATTGAAAATTGTGTGTTAGATGAGTTAATTGAACAGATAACTAGTCGCGATGTTTCCTACGAAGATGTTGAAGGATGTACGAGCAGCTCCAACTCGTTAATTGATCAATTTCAGGATAAACTAAAAGAATTAAAAGCTCGAGGTCCCACGGCACAGTTATGGGTGCAATATTTTGAAATGGTATCAATAGGCCTAGATTTCATTCGCGCTGAAAGGCTGGGACTTTTTCAAGAACATTTGGATGCAGTGCGAAAAATGCTGCCCTATTTTCATGCTGGTGGTCATTTCCTATATGCGAAATCAGCTCATTTGTATCTTCAAGATATGTTAAAACTTGAGGAGACAATGGATCAACAGGCTTTTGAGAACTTTAAAAACGGATTCTTTACTGTAAAACGAACAGAAAAATTCAATTCTGGTACATGGACAGACATGGTAATCGAGCAAAGTCTGATGAAATCTATGAAGACAGAAGGAGGAGTATCTCGAGGCCGAAGTACACAAGAAAGTGTTCTATGTAAGTGGGTATATGCTATGTATGCCACGAATACAATTTGTGAAGAAATTGAACGGTTTTGTAACATTTCTTTCGATTCTGTGGACCAACATGTTGATGCTAGAGATTCACGAATAAAAAGGGATGATACTGATGTAAATGAACTGGTTGGTTGGTTTACGCTTCATAATCCCTTTCCAAATACGAATCAGTTGGTATCCTTAGCTTCAGGAATCGTTGGAAATGACCAAATTAATTGTCACCGAGCCCATGAAATCGGATTGCAATCTATGGTAAAGATAACTGGTTTGAACTTCAACGAAATAAAGTTAAAACGCGTCGATAAGGTTTTACCGCTTTCAGCCATTAACAAATCTGTCAAAATTAATGATTGTAAAGTTTCTATAGATCCAATGTTACTTTTCCAGAGAATAACTGTATGCAAAAAATTTGAAAGTAATTTACAAGAATATCTTCAGTATGAACTAAGCCCGTATCCGACATCTTTATTTGATAGTAATGGCATGAGAAAAACCACGAAAGCAAAATTATATGACAATATGATGCCTGTCGTTATCGATCTTGATGAAAATAATGTAACATACATCATCGATGGTGGATTTCTTCTGCATCGCGTCGTATGGAGCAAAGACGATACTTTCTCTATTATTTTAAATAAGTACATTAAATATTTACAAACACATTATGGCTCAGCAATTGTTGTTGTATTTGACGGATATTCGGACTATAGTAAAAATATTAAAGCACTGGAACAACAAAGAAGAACTGCTGCACTTTCAAAATCATATGAAGTTTGTTTTGACGAAAGAATGGTTGTGCCAATCAGTCAAGAAAATTTTTTATCAAATCGGTCTAATAAAAAAAAATTTATCGACATGCTTGTTGAAAAATTTAAAACTGTTAATATCACAACAAAACAAGCCAGAGATGATGCTGATGTTCTCATCATTGACACAGCTATTGCCTTATCAGAACATCAAAAGACTGCTGTCATCATAAGAGAAGATATCGATTTGCTCGTTATTTTAATTGGACGTACTCAGTCACATCATCAGGAAATTATTTTGAAAAAAGTTGGCAAAGGCAATGTCAAAACACAAATATATTCTACTAAAAGTTTTGACCAATATCCTCGTACTAAAAAGCACATTTTATTTTTACACGCATTCAGTGGCTGTGACACGACTTCTGCGCTATTTAAAAAAGGAAAAAAAAATGTTACTAGAGCATTGGAAAAAATTCCTGATTTAGATAAACTGGTGGAAGTATTTCAACAAGAAAACTGCCCAAAACAAACATTATTAGAAAATGGAGTGCGCATCTTGTTGGCATTATATAATGCTCCAAAATCTGAGGACAACATTGATCATTTCCGCTACACGCAATTCATCAAATTTACAAAACTAAATAAACCTGTACAACTGTCAACACTTCCACCAACAAGTGTAGCAGCTCATCAACACATAAAACGTGTCTACTACCAGATTCAAACGTGGTTAGGGAAGGACTTAGAACCTCAAGAATGGGGCTGGATGCTTGAAAATGAAATCCTGGAGCCCATACGAACGTTATTACCTCCAGCACCAGCCGAACTACTAAACGTAATATTTTGCAATTGCAAAAATGGTTGTGGTTCCCGCTGTGGATGCAGAAAATCAGAGCTACAATGTTCTTTAGCTTGCGGCCAGTGCAACGGACAAGCTTGCCTCAACGCTTCACTGTATCCAAGTAATCCCGATGAAGAAAATACATATGATCCCGATATTCTGGAAAGTTTGGAGATGAACATGACAGATAATGAGGATGATGACAATGAATCGAACATTTTTGAGCGACAAGAAGAAGAAGACGACGAAGAAGAAGAAGATAATTAGCTTCCATTTCCAATTTCATTACAATTAAAATCAACAAAGATACTTTTGATATTTGAACTCAGATTTTGATAGATGTATATTATGCCGTATTTAATAATAAATAAAAATATGTGTAAAATATATACTCTTACTATCATTTTAACTTAAAATAAAACTAAAATATATAATCCAGAATTAATAATATTTTATACTTAAATAGTTAAATATGAATAATTATATATAAATAATCAAGTTACTTACTTTAATTAAATATAAATAATTAATAGTTAGTACATAAATAATAGGCATTGTTTAATAATTATAATTTCCAAGTAAATAATTGACTTTATAACGTACTGATAACCATAACTCACGCTTGACCTTGCATTAGGCCGTATATGACTGTACGATGTGCACTTCGCGCTCTACCTTCAAAACGGTTGGTCGTATGAAAAAAAAGTTTTTTCAAAAGTTGTAGGGAATTTTATAGCCTACAACTTTTATAATAAATGCAAATCTCATTTAACCGATAGGAAGCCAGATATTCGCGAAAAACCGATTTTTGTGACCTTTGACCTTGAATATCTTGAGACGCGGACACGATAACGATTGTGACTTTTGAGACAACATTTAGAATGACAAAACAAAGGTTCATACCAATTTGCAGCTTATTATCTTTCATTCCGAGGTGAAAGCACTAATATGACTGGGCTATAACGAAGCTTCATATATAAAATCCAGAGGTACCACATTATTGTAGTAAAATATTGAGCATTTTGGTTTCGATCACAGTGCAAGGAAATAATGTCACTCGTGCCCTACTATAGACGTCTTACTCCAAATATTTCATAAAAACCAGGCGTGTCAGGACGCGTCACTATTTACTCATACGATTATACTAATCACTACGAATGGCGGGTAACTGGCATGCCACGTATGCTACTTTCGCCTATAGTTTGACGTAAACTTGGCACCCGGCATTATTATTTATTCGGCTATAAAAGGGAACGATCGACATTCCTTGTCCTATGGTTTAGATCAATGAGTTATTACAAATTTGTTGAATTTCGGAGGATCAACACATCATGGTGCTAAGGTGCTATACAATCTTACAATTTCAAAATTTAAATTTAGATAATGTAAAATTATTGTAATGCTCGAGACTGAAAAAATTTCTACTTTAAAATTTAAACTTACAATTTCAAAGATTCCGCCCAGTTTCATTTCATCAGAACAATGAAAATAATTAGGGATCAGTTTCGTCTTTTAAAATTATTCTCTCAATGACAGCCGTTAGCTTTCATCGGATTAACCCAACCCTATAAGGAATTAGTAGAGTTTCTGCTGATGTTATTCATATTCTAATATGGAAAGATATGTTTCTAAAGGTTAATAAATAAATAAATATTGTGAGACACTTTTCACACAGCGCCATCTAGCCCAAAGTAAGCTAAAATTAACTTGTGTTATGGGATCTAGATAACTGATAAACATACTTATATATTTCTAAATACATACATATTATAGATAAATAACACCCAGACACAGAATAAACCATCGTGCTCATCACACAAAGTTTTATCCTGGGTGGGAATTGAACCCACGACCTCTTGCGTAGCGGTCGGATGCACTCCCACCGTGCCACAGAGGCAGTCAAGTAATGGAAGTATACAACCCCAAGGCAGCATGTGAGGAGGCTGAATGTACGTGGTTATGTCCCGAAGGCATGCGTGGTGTACACATATAGGTACCGGTGTGCCCTTAGAATCCGGTTTCAGCTGGTTAAGAAAGAAAGAAAGAATTTCACATTTAGTTGGATGCGCAGTTAAGTATATATTTTTATTATTTACTAGATGATGTACGTGGTTCCTCCCGCGTAATGAAGCTTTCAGCTTCCCGTATTACATGCGTTCAATGTTTCAAATTTTTCTCTCCATTAAAACTTTCATTAGAGTTCAAGGAATAAATCTTGGCATAAATACTGTGCGCCATATAGAATGCAGAGCTGGTTTTCTGATGGCGCCTTTTAGTGACATCACGCAAGTTTTCTAAAACTAATAGCTTGTATGATCACCAATCTTTACTTAGCCAATTCCCTTCTTTAGGTCAATGTAGAATATACGGCAATAATTATTATCTCAACATCAAAGTAGGTACATTGTTACATTGAGGCAAATCATCTCCATTGGATGATATGCATGATGTTAATTTGTAATATATTCAAAATTGCCTCACCCTTTGCTGAAACGTTCTTCCAAATAAAAATGAATTATGTTTATAAATCCATTCTTTCTTGATACTTATTCCTATATCAAACAAGGCACAAACAAATAATATAATGGCTCAGGTGCACGGCCGGAAGGCGGCTGCGTCACTGGAATTATGACGGTTCTGATTTACTACTTACATACTTTTGTTTTGTTATGCCAGAAACGTGAAAAGGGCATATTACGTGAAAATGTATGTTTTATTTATCTAAATGTAAAATATTATGAGAAAATTTCGACGGCTGTAATAGAAAGAGCTGAGCTATGTGTGCCCCGAACTGGATCTAGTTTATATCGGTGACTATTGGTTGATGTGTCTTTCTGCCAAAGGTTGTGAATTTAAATCCTTTTATAATTTAAAACAATACTTCAATAGTTCACTGCTGAACGTAGACCTCTCCCAATTCACTTTTTGCTTTACTTTTTGCGTTATAAACTGTAACCTTTATTTACATTAACTTTAAATTTTGTTTTCTTCTCATCAACATAAAGAAAAGAAGAAAAGGCATATTACGTGAAGCGCTCGTGGCCCCGCGGTCTCAGTGTTCGGTAAACGATCACTGAGGTACGCAACTTTCACTATGGCTGGTTGTCGGATGGGTGACCACTTTGTGGCATTTACATTTGCGAGCGTTTCCGTGCTTCGGAAGGCACGTTAAGCCGTTGGTCCCGGTTGCCAGTAAAATGGCAGTCGTTAAGCCTGGTTGAAGGCCTTAAAAATTTCAACAGCAGGTAGCCACAGCCTGCGTCTGTCTATTTCAACGCGGCAATGGGCTCACCACCTATTACGTGGGACAGAAATCCACACGGTGAAAAGTGGGCATATAATATGCCTCTGCCACCCCTTCGGGGATAAGGCGTGTTTTTTTTTTTATAATTAAAAAAAATACTCCACTCCAGCAAATCAATAATTCACTGCTGAATATAGAAAAAAAATCTTAACTACCTTCACGCTGTATCCCTGACGGAATATATTCCTCCTCCTGAATATAGACCTCTCCCAATTCACTTTATGCGTAATTTTTTGCGTTATAAACTTTTTGTTTTTAACATTAACTTAAAAAAAAATATTTCTTCTCAGCAACAAGAAACTGAAGACTTGAGTATTTAGTTTTAATGTTTTAGTTTCAACTCCATACCTTCACGCTTTCCCGAGATACGACGGATGGATGAATGGACAACAAAGTGATCATAAGAAAGTCCCGTTTTTTTACTTTTGAGGTATAGAAACCTAAAAATGAAAAAAATACTTGAACTAAATTGGTTCTTAATGAAATGAAAAATCTTTATTCATGTAGGTCACAAAGTAACACTTATAAACGTCAAGATTATTGCTGCTACATGTACATTTACTGCCAGATTCGCAAAGCAATAGGTAGAATCTGAGGAAGAACCTGGCAATAAAACTCATTACCACTCTTTTTTCTAACCGCCAAACAAATTATATAGTAATGAGATTATACAAAAGAAACAAAATCAAATCAAAATGAGAGCAATTCTAGTTGCCAGTTCTAAGGGCAGCCTACCCTTATGACGAAAGCGGGATAACACCCGAACCAAACCGTACGGAGGTAGCCAAAATCTGTCCGGAACTCTGGGACCTCCTCCCGAGGAGTTACCCGGGGTGCCTAGCGATAGACAGATAGGTAGGCACCGTGTGGTTCTAGTCGGTTCGAGTCCGGCATGACATCCGAGGGGATTTTCACGTGAAAAGGAAACCCTTATGATGAAAAATAATAGTTTGCCTCAGTATACATAAGCTACACTCGTATTAAAATTTGTGTAAAATACAGGTATTAACGCGATCATGCTTACTTACCTTAAATATTATTATATTTTACACTAATTTTAATCATGCAACGGGCAAGTTTAAAAGTTTGTATACTTGTATTATAAAGTCATAACAAATCCTTCACTCATAACATAAAAATAATAAATTTCATTTCAGCAGTGTTTCAGAGGTGACCTGTTGAACTAGTGACGTGCCAACCCCTACGGTTGGCGTTTGGCCAAACTCGGGCTATTTTGCATAATTCTTCGAAACCCGATAGCACACGTTTTAAACCTATTAGGGGATTGATGACCCTTTTCAAGTTTGTCAGGGTTCAAAATAGACAGCATATTATTTCTAACTATAGACCAGGGTAGAAGCCTTTAAAATTAGTGAAAAAAAAACTAGAAGGGTCTCATTCATCGGAAAAGGAAGAGTTTATTATTATTATTTATGGAAGTTGTCAATTAATTTTTAAACACTGTAATTTATTTGAATTAATATTTCAATTCAAATAAATTACAGCATATTATATAATAAAAAAGTAAGTTTTCACCAAATTGCGTGAAAAAAGAAACATTTTTGTAAAAGATACAAATAAGAAACCAAAAAATTGTTTCTGTTTTTTTTATTTTTCACATAAATTTTGAGGTTATGTGACAAAAGTATAAATGCAAAACTTGTAGATCTTTTTAATACCATTTTTGCCATTTGACTTTTATCCTAAAAAACTCACGAACTTATCCTCCCGACCTCAGTTCGCGCGTAAATAATTTTTCTTTCCTTTTTATAATATTCTCATTCTTTCCAATGGGTTTCATCCAACTATTATATTATTGGTTTTAAAAATTATCGGTACTGGTCTACTAGGAAATGCTCATGCCTTCACTCGCGTGGTGAAGTTTGCCCGCACCCCGTTTTTGCCTATGAGTATATATGCCTATGAGTTTCATGTCAGCTATCTTTTTTCTAGCGAGAAAATTTGGTTCAAGGATTAGAACGTGATTGAGTAATATTTTCAAAAACTTTCACCCTTCTAATATTAGTAGGATATTTTAAAGTTTCTACAGAAATTTCAGAGTGACTGGCTATGAAATTAGATAGATCTTAATAACTTTCGATTTATAAAATAAATAATAAATGTTGTAAAAATAATTAAAATATGAAGGAAAGAAGGAAGAGTGCTTACAAAAAATAATTTAATCTAATTATAAAGAATCCATTAATCCAGTTATCTAGTTGGTTAGTCATAATATACTAGTGACTTGATAAATAATTTATAATACTGACGTACTCGAATTTTACTAACGATCGGTTTTTCTATTATTCTGATAGACTGCCATCAACGCCCAATAATATACGATACTCTGTCACGCTTGAGTAATTCCTGAAATCCCTTGAAGGCCTCACCTACTAGTATTAAGCGTTTCAAAATTTTCTACGTAGGTAGTACAAACTACAAACAGCTAACGTATCACAACACATTGACAAAAAGGAAATGAAATGTCGCCTGTCGCAACAGTTCCAATGAATGGGTTGGCTGGCACTCGCCACAACGTGTGGAATATTTTCCATTCCTTCCTGCCATCATGCAACTGGAAAATTAATTTTTAATAGTTTCTGTTTGTAATCAAATGTTTGAAACAAAACTCATTTCAATGTTAGGATGTTAGCTGATATAAGGTCAAAAGCGTTCAGAATGATTAATGTCCTTCAAAGGGTATAGTATATTTCAGATTGATTTTGAAAAGCAATTAGTATGCTAACATGATAAAATCCACTTAAATTTTATGATAATATAAAAGAAGAAAATCGTGTGAGTTTTGTACGTTACTATTTAGTGATTCAAGCCCATGGAAGTTACTGATGTACACTTATATACATACGCATAGTCAAATATTATTAAAGGGCCTCCCTTTACCATACTAAATACTCACGTTTCATCAATTATATTGCCTATTGTCGAGTTTAAATGGACTAAGGCAAGTTGTGGCTAGATCATGCTGAAAACCATTTTTAGCCTCCTTTAAGGTTTTTAACTTAGCATAACGGCTACCATGTTACTACCATCTAGAACTGTGTAGTGTGCCTTTCGTAGCACTGAAATGCTCATTACTGAAAGTGCCAAAAAAAAAGACTAGGTTTAGGAGTAGAAAGGCTATTTTTCAAAATGACAATAGTGTCACAAAAGGACTAATTCGCAATTCGTCGAAATATAATGATACAAATTGAGAATTAGGCTTTTTGAATATTAGCCGTTTTTCTGAATTAGTACTCTTTGAGACTCTGTTGCCAACTACCTCTGGCTATCAGAGCCATGAGATATAACACAAAAATAAGCCCATTATTATAATTAACCTAAATTTTAACAGCATTTTGGTAAGTGCTTTGTCTATATCTAGCTGAAGTAGTCCTTAAAAACATTTAGGACACTCAACTTAAATGAAGGGCAAAACCCGTGATGGGTGTGACGTAATAATTAAATTAGAAGACGCTTGTCTCATAATAGGGTCCACAGGGTCGTTACAGGGCTGCGCAGCGTAATGATGGGTGGATTCGACGGAAGATAATTTATTTTGATTTATTAATGAACTATCTATGGTCATTAATAAATCAAAATAAATTATCTTTAAAGAAGTTTCATTATGTTAATTTATTAGTGTTTCGAGTCAACACAAATATTATGAAGATTTTATGTTGTATAGAGAAATTATTGTTGCATATATTAAAAACTATAAAATAAAATATTTTACTATAGAAACTTTTAAAGATATAAACATGAGTTTTGGACATTAAATTTCCGGATGAAAATATATTCTGGGGTGATATTTATTTAAAATTCACGACAAAATGTAGGTTATCGGATTAAAATTTGCACTGGTCACTATTTGATTTAGATACCTTATTGAGCTGAGTTCTTTAAGGGTATCAACCATGACTGCTATATCATTAATAAATGGAAGCTGAATGAGTTATTTGTAAGTTAATGACGAGTCTTTCTAGTTCAGAACTTCAATACATTGAAACCAATCAAATTATAGCTAGCGATCGTTAGTTCATTTTCGTAGAAATACCGACTGTCTACACAAATTACCACAAACTCGGGACTGAATTTCAACTGATGACCATTTACTAAGTTCTAATGCAAATTAATCATCTTATACTAATACAAGATACCTAGAAGGTACATAGTGGACTTATTATGACTGTATTGAGTATCTGTTGTAGCATTAAATTAATATTTTAAAAAGATGTAGAACAAAAAGTTTTGATAGAATTCGTTTAACTTTGCTGACAACTATCAACAAAGATATCTAGCAGTACATTTTTTATTCAAATCTCGCTATAAGTCGCCCTATTGGCGTGTTCAAGAAATCAATTCAAAAGTTCACTAGACAATATTGACTCGGATGTTATTCAAGATAGTTGAACGCTTTCATTGATAGAGATAGTAGTAGATATAAGTTTAAAACCTTCCAACGACTTTTTATCAATCTAGCCACAAATTTATTGTATTTGAACCTATACTCCCTGATTTTGTAATAGGTACCAAATGTCTTATAACGAAGCACTCGTGGCCCCGCTGACTCAGTTTTGTATAAACGATCACTGCGTTAAGTGACATTCGCTATAGGTGGTTCTTGGATGGGTGACCGCTTTGTGGAATTAACATTTGCGAGCGTATGTATCACTCAAATCAAAAAAGCCCCCCCCCCCCGGCTTCGCCCGTGACATACTTCTAACTCCCGTCGCACTTTTAGAATCCCGTCGCTTAAAAATTCTACAATAATGCATTCAAATTTGCCCGATTTGTCGACATTTATGACTACTACACCGCTCTCCAGGGAATTAGCGTGATGATATATAGCCTGTTTAAACAAAGAAACAAATTCTTCAGCTTTATAATATTAGTATAGATGTTTAACTAATTCAGAATATCGTAGTACCAAACATTTTATTGTCGACTCAAAACCTTAGTGTAAGTTGGCAATATTGGCCGTCCCCTTTACGTGCCACTGTAGAAGCTGATGTATTGGAGATCACACTATATACGTTTAGTTCGCACAGGATATAGGCTCTCATAATTACAAATTCTGTTATAGATACGTATACTGTACTCACTCCTTCAATCTTATTGTACGTTCTTTTCACACTTTGTATTATCTCTGGTCCCAAAAAAGATTATACTGCTTTTAATGAACCCATAACATTCACTTAAGAAATTACGAAAAAATACTAGGACCGTTTTGTAATCTGACTAGAAAAAGGAACCAAAAATAAACATTTACCTATTTGCTAGAGCTTCTAGCTTTGTTTACGATACCCAAGTCAAGAACAAATACAATTAAAACCAGGGCTGATTGTATAACTTCGATTGAATTACGGACAAGGTTCGGTTTGTCATAATACACAAATTACTCATATAACTCAACCCTTCACTAAGGAACTTTGAATGGATCCTTGTGCTACTTTGGATTTATTATCCGACTATATAATATATGTTCCAGTTTAAACAGTTTTATTAGTTGCTTGAATGTTACAGTTTTGTCTAGGTGCGGTAGTTTGATTAAGCGGCAAAGTGAAGTTGTCACACGGCTCGGTTTTTTTTAGATTTCATCTCATTCCTACCTCATTTTGCGGTTAGACGTTCGTATATCGAATTGCCACAAACAGTAACCCATCTCAAGGCTAAATGTGGCCGATACCTAGCGTAATATTCATGCACAAAATACTGAGCCAGCAGAGCTGCGAGCATAGCGATTAATACTGTAAGTATTTTGTCGCGTAGAAGTTTTCATTTTGCTATAACTTATTACAAAAGTTAAAAAAACAAGTAAAAATTTCAAGACTTGCTTGAAATGTTTACCTATTTCTTTTTCAAATTATACACTGCCAAAATTATAAGGTACCAGAAACCTCTAATTACATAATTGGCGAGGCGTTTACTAACAGAGTAGAGTTGCTTCGGTCTACTACTTTAGGAATATTCTGTGTAATTTGAAATCATACTTTCTAAGATTAAAAATATTTACTAGGTACTGTTTGAAATTTAAATTATGATTTAGCTAAAGTAATTAAATTTAAATAATTAATTTTATGTTATATAGTTATTGTCGTTTATCTTTGAATGTAGGTAGAGTAGGTACCCGCCATTTTAGATTACAGATCAATCACATTTTTTAGATATGTATATAATAATACTAGTTGACGCCCGCGGCTCTGCACGCGTTTTTAAGTTAAATTTTCCCGTTCCTGTTTCCTACAGGAACTTGTTCCCGGAATAAAAAGTAGCCTATGTGTTATTCTGATGTGTAAGCTATATTATTGTAAAGTTTCATAAAAATCCATCAAGTAGATTTTGCGTGAAGAGTAACAAACATCCATCCATACTTACAAACTTTCGCGTTTATAATATTAATAAAATAAAATAAATATCCATCACACCTTATCCCCGAAGGGGTGGCAGAGGCATATTATATGCCCACTTTTCACCGTGTGGATTCCTGTCCCACGTAATAGGTGGTGAGCCCATTGCCGTGTTGAAAATGGACAGACGCAGGTTGTGGCTACCTGCTGTTGAAATTTTTCAAGCCGCCCATATGGCCTTCAACCAGGCTTAACGACTGCCATTCTACTGCTTAACGTGCCTTCCGAAGCACGAAAACGCTCGCAAATGTAAATGCCACAAAGTGGTCACCCATCCGACGAACAGCCATAGTCAAAATTGCGTAACTCAGTGATCGTTTACAGAACACTGAGACCGCGGGGCCACGAGCGCTTCTCCTCTATAATATTAATGTGATTTGTTTACTACCACGATACAAACGATACCGTGTTGGCGGATAAAGTCTGCTGGAATCCTCCCGAGGCGTACCTGGGATTCCTGGCCATAGACAAATGGAAGGGCAGCGTGTGGTTTTAGTCGTTAGGAGTCCGGCATAACATCTATGAGGAGACTGCCGCGGTAAAGCTATTGCATAGCATACCTTTGTTTTTCTTTGATATTAATTCAAGTCACACAAAAAAAAAAAAAAAAAAAAACACCCTCACCCTCTCCCTCACCCTCACCCTCACCCTCACCCTCACCCTCACCCTCACCCTCACCCTCACCCTCACCCTCACCCTCACCCTCACCCTCACCCTCACCCTCACCCTCACCCTCACCCTCACCCTCACCCTCACCCTCACCCTCACCCTCACCCTCACCCTCACCCTCACCCTCACCCTCACCCTCACCCTCACCCTCACCCTCACCCTCACCCTCACCCTCACCCTCACCCTCACCCTCACCCTCACCCTCACCCTCACCCTCACCCTCACCCTCACCCTCACCCTCACCCTCACCCTCACCCTCACCCTCACCCTCACCCTCACCCTCACCCTCACCCTCACCCTCACCCTCACCCTCACCCTCACCCTCACCCTCACCCTCACCCTCACCCTCACCCTCACCCTCACCCTCACCCTCACCCTCACCCTCACCCTCACCCTCACCCTCACCCTCACCCTCACCCTCACCCTCACCCCACCCTCACTCTCACAGTCACCCTCATCCTCACCCTCACACTCACTATCATCACGTCTCGATTCGAGCGTACAATCGTACCATAATATAATATATGTACATACACATTAAGCCATCGCTCGTGCTCGGTGAACTTCGTGTGACCGATCGGATCTTAGGTTTTTAGCGTTACGGAATTTCTTGATTAAAGCCCACTCAAAGCCCGCGATAAAAACTATGCAATAGCTTAAAAACAAAAATAATAAATAAAACTTTATCTAAAGTTAAAGTGTACTTCATGATTGGCGTATTGTTTGGTGAAGAATCAGTTTAAATAGTTTTTAAAATCAAAATGAAGTCTTTTTCCTGTTTGCAGTATTTTATAAACTATTTCAACATACACAAAAACGCTTACGGTGTAATATCCTTCGGGGAAAAAGGCGTCAATGATAATATGTAAGTCGTGAGAACCCTGTGTCGCAATATTATGTATCATGCTTTCTATTTCATTTATTGGTGACACGAAAATCGAAACCCTTTTTCTGTCATAGTTGCAGGCTAACAAGTTCCTGGTTAGAATATTACGTAAGCAATATAACGTCGATATTATAATAACATCTTTCCCAGTAGGGTGACGCTAACTTAAACATACACACATAGATACATATTGTCACGCCTTTATCCCCGAAGGGGTAGGCAGAGGCATACTATACTCCCACATTTCACCGTATGCACTTTTGTCCCACGTAGCAGGTGGTGAGCACATTGCCGTGTTTAAATGGGCAGGCGCAGATTGTGGCGACCTGCTGTTGAAATTTTCCAAGCCGCCCATAAGCCTTCAACTGGGCTTAACGACTGCCACGTTACTGGCAACCGGGCCCAACGGCTTAATGTGCTTTCCGAAGCAAATGTTAATGTCACAAAGTGGTCACCCATCCGAGGACCAGCCATAGCGAAAGTTGCTTAACGCAGTGATCGTTTACAGAACAAGGAGTTCTTCGCTTAAAAGGTAGTTTGTGGGTGGGTCTAAAAGGCCGAATAAATTTAATAAAATGTGCGTTTTTTTAATATAACTAGGTGTACACCTACTAGATCCAGTTGTCATATTGTGTGCCTTTGAGAATGCCGTGAGGAGAAACCGGTAAGGTTTATCAAGTAAATATTGTGGAATAGTACAAGTGTTATTATTGAAAATGTGTGTATTTTAGATGTTAATTTTGAAAGAAATTTTAAACCCGTTGCCTTTTTAGTGAGGTAGTAACAAAAAGGCTAAAAGGTCTTATGTGCTAGACACGAATTAGCACGACCAATTAAAGTCCTGGTAGTCTCGGACTAGCTCAAACTAAGTTTAAAACAGATATAAACAGATTATATTATAATAAAATATATGTATCATATGTACTGAAATGTATGAAATTTGTTTATGTGCATGGGTGTGATTAGATAAGAGGTTGTGCATGTAGAATTTAGTTTTAGATATCTATTTGCATATTATATACATTTGTAATCTTTTGGACTTCAGATTTTATATAATTTAAAACATTGATTAAATAATTTACAACATAGTAAAAAGGGTTAGTAGATACGGAATAATTAAATTTAGCTTAACGACAGAACGATTAGCTGATTTAATTAGATAACTTCAATATACTTTATCCGGTTTGGTTTTGGTCTAAACATTATAAGAACAAGTATTATTGACGATGCGACGTGCTGGCGATTACAAATGACGACTGAATTAATGTAGCGTACTACATACGTTACAAAATTGTTCCTTTTGATTGAATTAAATGCTGAGTACATTTAATCAGTGTTGAATCATACTAGATTTCGGCTAACTTCGAGAAGATATAGATAGTCCAGCGTATATCACCATCAGACACTACTATTTGAGTCGACGTGCACAGCTATTCAACGACTACAAACCTATATAATTCGAATACACACTAATATTAATGAGACATGGCGTTTGACGCTACGATACTCACACAAACAGGACGATTTATGAGGCTGTAAATAAGTTCTCGGGGGATATCTATGATTGAACCTGCAACGTGGGAAGTTCCTAGTTGTGATGTTATCTGGCTTAGTCATGACTAACTTGATGAATATGATCCAGAGTTCCAGCTTACAGATGTGCCTAGACTGCAAATGTATTATTTAGTAAGCTTAATTTATTTAAGCTACTATAATGCGCTAGTCTTCTATATGACCTTTCATACATCCAACTATCCAACTATGACCTTTCATATTTAATATGAGGTTCTAAGTTTCACGCTAGTACGTGTAAGTGCTAGACTTCAGAAAAAGACTGAATTAAGTGCTGAATGTATTTAATCAGTGTCAATTCTACTAGATATTAGTCACACTTCGAGGCGATATATATATGGCAGAGCGTATTTACAACTTTACTCGAAATCATCTCATTGGCTGTGAAGTAATGCGAGTTCATTTAATTTTTCTCTAGCCATGGTGTTCGACGCTAATGGTACTCACACGACAGGACGACTTATGGGGTTAAACAAATACCTCCGGGGAAAGTCTAGCACAGTTTGGCCGATCTGTAGTGATGACGAGAATCCTCGCAACGAGGGGAGTTCCTTGCTGGCTTAGTCATGATTAACTTGATTAAAATTACTTTGAGCTCCAATTACACACATGCTTTGAATTCAAATATGACACTTTGGAAGCTATGTTTATTAAGCTATTTTAGTACGCTCAGTCAATATGACCTATCATTCCATATCAAACTACTAGACTCCAGACAGGGATTGATACCCTAGATTGCTCATCAGCACATATTAGTGCTATGCTTCAAAAACAGTATTTAATGTTGAGTACATTTATTCTGGTCACTTCGTCCTGCTGTCAAGAGGACTACAAATTTTCACATCAAACAACTCACTCACTCATTCTGCGACTTCTACTTGAAATATTCTTTTAGACCAGAATCTGTCGGAATAAACTTATATTGTGTTATATTTGACGGGACGCACATTGGGGTAATGTAGTATGGACAAAGGCTAGTCTCATAGGTCAATTAAAATTTACAGGACCCAGAATCGAGCCCGAATCACCTACAAGTAGAAATTAGTTCGAGCCAGTTATATCAGGTCAGAATGCATGAGACTTTATTTGCAGTATCCAAACTATTCTTTACTTTAAGATAACAATTCACCATTCATCTTTTGTATGTTTCGATCAATGTGTTTTTCAGAGATTTTATAAAATATTATCAAACAATTACTTTTTTTTAATAAATTTAACCACTGGACGATTACGGATCACAAGGCCATATATTACGTAACATGTTCAATAGCATCACTTAGGTATTCCTTTCTTTAGCTAGAATAATAACTCAGCGGTTAGCGAGGGATTTTAGAATCCATCATCTACTCGCTTCACACCTTTAGTTATCGCGCGCGGTCGAGTACGGGCAAACCACAGTAGGGGGGGGGGGGGGGGGGGGGCGTTACATCTGGTACCGTGTTGACCAGGATACATTCGTCTTTAAAAATGTGATAATTAAAATTATTGCAACGAAGTATCAAAGAACTTGGTAATTACTAACACAACGTTTAAAAACAAATAAAGGGTCAAATAAATAAATTTAGAAATTGTTTGATATTATATTTAATAATAGATACTATACGTCATATTAGTCGAACATAGGTTCAATATAAACACTATAAATATTTTGTATGTATGTTTGTATGTCTATACAAACTTTTATCAAAAAAATACACAACGTAGGCATTTAAGTTTGCTTAAATATCTTCATGCTATTAGGCCATGAGAGGTTAAGCAGCAGTACGGTATATCTAAAGATGTACATAGGTTTCATATACTAAATTGTCGAGTCTGTCGCCTTTAGGTAAGGCGGGTTCGCCATCTGGTTTGCCATAAAATAGAAATTTGGGGTCTGTTATTTTACAATAACACTTCCTTATTAATAAAAAAAAAAAAAAGGATTTTTACTTAAATAGTTCCCACAGCAAATTCAATGAATAGCGGATATCTCTTTGTCTTAGAAATACATTTGTGTAACTTACTAACAACTGTGTTTTAGAAAAAACATTGATTACTTTCAGATGACACGAACAAACGAAATAGATATTTTATTGTTTAAGGGTTCGTAACAACAATACAACCCTGTAATAAAATAAATGGCCAAATCTGTTAAATAATAGGCTTTGTTACAAGACATTTTATAGACAGTCAAGATGAATGGTGAATTTTGAAAAAAAAGAGAAATGTTAAAAAAAAATAATTATTTTATAAATTTGAAACTGCATTTAAAGAGTCACATGCAATCTGTTTTGGATTTTGTACATATTATATATTTATTGTCTTTATTTTAAACAACGAAATGAATTCAATCCTTATATAGGCTACGTGAAAGAGGATTTTTTTCATGTTTGATAAGCGCAGAAGAAACAGATTTCACAAAAAGCGGCGGCTATTCCAAGCAAATTGATGTGGATTTGGTGCGACCAGCGGTGTGACCCATTAGCTATAAATGCAGATCTGAGTATTCGTAACAAGAAATTTATGAGACTAAGAATAGTATTGATAAGTTAGAAAATGGTTCCACTGGCATTATTAATTCTTTGTCAACAGAAAAACACACATGGGGAATTCCAAATTCTACCTGGGGTTAGAGCTTAGAAGTTTGTTTATGTTTGGTTGTTAAAAGCAACTAGCGTTTGACTTTTACTTCCGGCATTGATTGAAACGACTGTCGTCTGACTTACCAACCCTGTAAGGACACCTACGTCGTTGTCTAGTACCTTAATCAACAGGTACTCATCCCATAATCAGCAGGTACTCGTTTGATATTCAGCAGGTACTCGTTCGGTAATCAGCAGGTACTCCTCCGATAATCAACAGGTACTCGTCTGTTAATCAGCGGGTACTCATACGTTAATCAGCAGGTACTCGTCTGTTAATCAGCAGGTACTCGTCCGATAATCAGCAGGTACTCGCTAGTAGGTGAGGTTGATTGGCCCCTTACACTAGAATGAACTTGGAGATGGGATTGGGTCACCAATCCCATCAAGTGCACATGCTTTGAATTCAAATATGACACTTTGGAAGCTATGTTTATTAAGCTATTTTAGTACGCTCAGTCAATATGACCTATCATTCCATATCAAACTACTAGACTCCAGACAGGGATTGATACCCTAGATTGCTCATCAGCACATGTTAGTGCTATGCTTCAAAAACAGTATTTAATGTTGAGTACATTTATTCTGGTCACTTCGTCCTGCTGTCAAGAGGACTACAAATTTTCACATCAAACAACTCACTCACTCATTCTGCGACTTCTACTTGAAATATTCTTTTAGACCAGAATCTGTCGGAATAAACTTATATTGTGTTATATTTGACGGGACGCACATTGGGGTAATGTAGTATGGACAAAGGCTAGTCTCATAGGTCAATTAAAATTTACAGGACCCAGAATCGAGCCCGAATCACCTACAAGTAGAAATTAGTTCGAGCCAGTTATATCAGGTCAGAATGCATGAGACTTTATTTGCAGTATCCAAACTATTCTTTACTTTAAGATAACAATTCACCATTCATCTTTTGTATGTTTCGATCAATGTGTTTTTCAGAGATTTTATAAAATATTATCAAACAATTACTTTTTTTTATAAATTTAACCACTAGACGATTACGGATCACAAGGCCATATATTACGTAACATGTTCAATAGCATCACTTAGGTATTCCTTTCTTTAGCTAGAATAATAACTCAGCGGTTAGCGAGGGATATTAGAATCGCTACTCATCTTCTTTCTACACACGTTTCTCAATCGCGCGCATATCTAAGTACGGGCATTTTCACAGGGGGGGGGGGGGGGGGGGGGGCGTTACAACGCAGTGAGTTGGTGGGGCACTTCAATTAAACTTTGCAGTAATTTCCAACTAATATTATAAAGTGGAAGTTTATAAGAATGTAATCCATGTAAATTTAGGTTTTTTACTCTCTCACACAAAAAGTATTAAATAGATTTTGATGAAACCTTACAATAATATAGTTTACACACCAGAATGACATAAAGGCTACTTTTCAAACAAGTTCCTGTGGGAAACGGGAATACTATACATCGCGGGCGGAGCCGCGGACGTCAACTACTAACGTATACATTACAATAAGACATAGGCAAATTTTATCCCGGGAATAGGCCCAATTAAAGTAGTAGGTAATAAAGTAGACATAAAAACACAGGAAAATTCATGATGGATCTTTCCATGGATTCTAACGTAGAAAAAGAGATCTGTTAAGTAACGAACTACTTACTTACAGCTCTGTGTAAGGTTCCAAAGATATTCGCAAACAAGATTACGCGTTAAATAAACTACATCAATTCCACATGCCTGTACGTAACGGAATCCAAAAGTATTTTCTCAGTGAACTTTTACGTACCAAAGTTCTCGAACATTTTAGGTTAATTGAAACTTTTTACTTGTGGAAAGGATATTCACCGAAAGCTGACTTCACACAAATTGATCTCATTTACTAGAGGTCAAGTGATTGCAAATATGTATTATTTTACCAACTTGCCCCTCACATTCACCCAAGACAAACTTATTAACCAATGCTAAAAATCTTTGCTAGGTACCTACATTACATACAATAACTGATTTTGAGTAAATTTTAAGTCAAACCATATCAGCGATTTAAGCTGCACGTTTATGAATATGTAAGTTAGTGAGTTTGACTTATCCGGACCATAGCATGCAGTCACATTGATGCTGGCCCGCAGTACTAGGAGCCAAATATAGATATGTACCTGTATCATCATTGACAATATTGCATATCATATTTTCGAAGCATTTCATAATAATGAAAGACACGAAACCCGTCTGTTTGCAACTTGAATAGTAAAGGAACTTGCTTAACAAGGGAAATTTTGAATTTTCAACGTGGTAATATAGTACTTACTTGAAAGCTTCGTACAATTTAGTCTTCACGCATCTGTAGATATCGATTGTGACATCAAAGTCAGTACCTACGCGTGGAAAGTGAAACAGCGTCAGGTGGCTGTTATCATTTTCGCAACCCCTTAATTTCGACAGTACCTACTGAAAGCAGGTCTATTAAAAACTCATTAGTATCATGCTTGTATATACAAAGACAAACTGTACAAATAGGATTTTATGAATATTGAGACGCTTCTGGCGCCAGTACTCGTAGCTCACTGCCCAAGTTTTAAGGAAATAAATATGTGTGTGTACCAGAGTACACAGGTAAGTAGTGAAACTTCTTTACGACCGTAGACAGAGAATACGATTATTAGTATTTTCTGTCTACGTTTACGACCTATTTTTTTACAGCTATCATATTTATCTCATACGTCGACAAAGAAGTTTCACTTATGATAAAAAAGTTTCACATCAAAAATTAGGAAATCTATTTGTTTCTAGTTTCATTTCATAGTCTTGTTAATAAAGAAACCGCGACATTCGTATCACTTTTTAAAAAGTCCTCATCGTTTAAGTATTTCACTTAAACTTACGAGTACACTTAGGATGTTTTGTGTTCCACATTTTACGGTCCTGAGTTAATTACTCAAAATCGTAACACGTTCAGGTGTCATATTTTTGCTAATTGATAAATATTGGAAGTAAACTCGATAGTGCTAATTAAGAAGGAATTAAAAAAGGCATATAGATATACCTTTTTTAATTCCTTCTTATTTAGCTGGAAAGATCGTGTTATCAAAGTCAGTTTTAAGTATACATACATACATACGTACATATTATCACGCCTGTTTCCCATCGGGGTAGGCAGAGATTATGGTTTTCCACTTGCTACGATCCTGACTTAACACTTTCGCTTCTTCTACTTTCATAAGTGTTTTCGTACACGCTCGCCGGTTAAGGGCAATCTTGACCTGGCCTTTTTCCAAACGTTCTTCGAATTGATTGACATACGTACGCCGAGGTCTACCCCTACCAGTTTGCCCATTCACTCTCGCTACATAAATCTACTTCGTCAGTCTACTTTCATTCATCCTCTCCACGTGTCCGAACCATCTAAGCATCCCTTTTTCTATCTTAGTCACTACATCTTCTGTCATACCGAAGAAACAACTAAACTTTAAATGCAAGTGCTAGCATAGGTTCTTAGAACTAAAAGTCAGCAGAGTTTTATTTTAGAGTTCGATATAGAAAATGGTTGCGCCGGTATACGTTTCAAAAGTGGCCGCGTTATTATTTCTATGTTGCATCGAAGATCTCCATTTTTTTTAATTAATTAGTTGTCGACACTTCCACCCCGCTTCCCTTTATTCCATTTCTCTTTCGCACCTACCTTGTCTCGCATAAAAGAAGAGCGAGACAGCTGTATTACGCGCCATCTAAAACGCCTCTCACAGGCAGCGAGGACGGACTGGAGACGCTCTGTATAGTACTGCAATGGCCGCGCGCGCGCTCGCACAAACTTTTCGCAATAGTTGTGTTTTCCATGGATAAATAGTGTATTCGTGCAAGGAAACCAGGAATTTAAGTCCAGGGACGCCCCCGGCAGCCTCCACCTCAGCATCTCGCAGCAGCAGTTTCCCCGCAAATACAGTCCACTTCGAATTTATTTGTTGTTATTGTTTTAACAATGCCTCCGAAAGAGATTCCGGATCTACAGTTAAAACTATTACACGCTAAAAAGGATAGCCTTTTTAAGCTAATGCAATTAATTTGTGATTATTCATCAAGGATCGCAGATGAATCAATTATAGAATTGTTTTTATCCTCGATCGAAACCGTAGATACTTTACGCTTAAATTTCTAAAATGTTCTCGATAAAATAAACTTGCTTGAATTAGAATTAAATCCCGATTTCTTATTAAGTTACAGTTACATTACTTAGTTAGTAAACTAACCGGGAAAGCAAAAACCGTTTAAGGTATAACGCTTTGCGCCGAAAATTATAGTTTGATTTTGATTACTTTGAAAGTCAAATACGAAGACAAACGCTTAGTAACAACCACTTATTTGGATGAAATATTTAATTTGAAAAATTAAAGTCGTGTTCATTGTGTAATGAACACGACTTAGAAAAATTCTTAGATATTTTTGCATCAGCTGTTCGCGCCCTAAAGAATCTCAAGGTCCGCCACAGGTGACCTCTGTGACTTTTTGTTTTTGTATATCGGTTTAAAGAAATTAGATTCCGAAACCGTTTGCTTATTTGAAATGGATAGACGTGGCCATCAAATACCTAAGTTCGACGATTTAGAAACTTTCGTTCGTCAACATATTCGAATTTTGCAACGAACTTCGTTAAACCACGGAGTAGCGCAAAATAGTCCGACTAATCGTAGTAAGCCCACGAAGTCCACGCAATCTTTTGTTAATTTTGAACCCACAACTTAGCAATCAAGTGTTGCATTCAAAAAATTGTTCTTTGTGTCAAGGTCACCATGAGCAACTTTATAAATGTTCGGAGTTCAATAAACTCACTCCTAGCGATCGCTATAAATTTGTTCGTTCTAGTAATTTATGTATCAATTGTCTCAGTAAGAAACATCGTGTTTCATTCTGTAATTCGAATCATTTTTGTCGCAAGTGTAATGGTAAACAGCATTCATTAATACACTTCCATAACAATAATGCCGCGTCCAATTTAAACTCAGTGCCTAACCGTCCGTCCGCTGTGACGTCACAGCCGCCCGCGCCGTTGAGTCGCGACTGGGAGTGCTCTCGCGTGTTTTCGTCCCCGTCCGCGCCTAGCGACGGCGGCGCCACTGCCGCGCGCCTCCAGCCGAACAATGTCGCTTTGTGCTCGCTATCAAGTTTGCACACAAGCCCTACTACGGTACTTCTGGCAACCGCTCGAGTTGTTGTTTACGATTCGCATGGTATTTTATTATTCGCACTGTCAAGCAGCTCGCCGCCAATGAGGGCGACAGTTACCCGAAGGCTAAGGAGACTGTAGAAACTGGTCTGTACATGGATGACTATATTTATTCTGTGCAGACCGAAGATAAAGCCGTCGCAACTGCGGCTGAAGTAATTGATCTCATGAAGGCATCGCTTGTCGACTGTCAAGGAGTTTGATAGTAATGATACGCACAAGGTTCTCGGTTTGCGTTGATCACCTTCGTCCGACATGTTTAGTTTGAAGGTTTGTCCTACACCGTCAACCTGCAGGTTGTAGGACAAACCTTCACCAATCGCACCTTATTGGCGTGTGTCGCACGCATATGGGATGTAACGGGATTTGTAGCACCTGTCGTCTTGTACGCAAAGCTTCTCATAAAAGAACTTCGGCTGTCCAACTGTGACTTGCACGACACTCCTCCTGACCACATCATTAAATTGTGGGACCGCTTTAGAGCCGAGCTTCCTATGCTCGAGCAAATTAGAATACCGCGCCATGTTGGCATCTCCGATGATAGTATTGTAACTGTTTTAGGTTTCGCTGATGCTATTGTGAAGGCGTATGGGGGTGTTGTGTACTTCCACGTCTCAGGTACGGACAACCATGCCGATTGTTTGTCTCGTGGGTTAACCCCTGCATAAATTTTGGATCATCCGTTGTGGTTCCATTGCTCTTCCTGGTGCCAAGCCCCACCTGATGAACGGCCTGTTAGTCCTTTCAACCCCGCTACTGTGTCCACGCCGCCAGAGGAAAAGAGAACCTCTTTAGTTACTAACGCACCGCACGAAAAAATCGCCTATCTTAGAGTTGGCTAGCCGTGTTTCATCGTGGTCGATTCTTTTACGTAGTGTTGTTTTTATTTGTCGATTTTTGAAAATCCTTCCTCGTCGCGAGCATGTTACCGCCTTTGACTTAAACAATGCTGAGTTAATCGTGCTTCGTGAACTTCAGCGATTTTATTTTTCGTCTGAAATTAGAAATTTGGAATTAAATAAACCTTGTAGTCGCGCTTTTCAACATTTGAAACCTTTTTTGAAGGATGGCCTCATTCGAGTTGGTGGTTGTTTGAGCCAGTCCGCATTACAGTACGATTAAATGCATCCTGTAGTTCTCCCGCGCAAGTATCATATCGTTGATCTTTTAGTTGAATATCATCAAATCCATAGGGTGAATTTGTAACACTTCTGAGTGTCGGTTACATGTTCCTAAGATTTGATCTACTAACCTGATTTTTATATACATCCCTTTTGTGGAAACAAACTCAATTTTCACAATACTTTAGTTATAACTCTAAACTTATTTGTCTAATTATTTAATATGTTACAACATTTCATTCTCGTTTGTTTTTGTTTTGAGTGACATGAGTTTGACGTTGTCAAAACTGTCACGGTCGTTTCGATTGTCTGGGCGCGTTCTAGAATTAACGCGTGCTGTCTATGGTGTCTTTCAGTTTGGTGCTGGACATTGAACTTAGATAGATTGGCTGTCCTGACTCACACCCACACATAATGTATTGCGTGCTGTGTGACAAACAGGAATAGTAAGGTTTTTATGTTGGTTTCGTTTATTCGGCCAATGTTTTGTCAAGGCTATATGGTGT
Organism: Thumatha senex; assembly: GCA_948477245.1. Taxonomy (NCBI): domain Eukaryota; kingdom Metazoa; phylum Arthropoda; class Insecta; order Lepidoptera; family Erebidae; genus Thumatha; species Thumatha senex. Next base: position 8,146,372 of record OX419731.1, on the reverse strand, counting down.
ATGACTTTAGCCTGCCGTGATCGAGCGGAAAAAAAAGAAGCTGGTTCTTTTTGACGAGAACGGCGTGATGAAAAAGCGCTTGGTCATGGTGATTTAATTCGGAAGGAAAAGTCTTTTTAGCTAATGCTAGGAGGTGAAAATAGTTGTTTATATTTGTTTCTTCGTAATCGGCAAGATTAATTGGCATTTGCGAATAATATGTTCTAACAATGGTTGTACTTTGTATTTCAGTCTGCTTATCAAGAGACTTAGCAAATAACATAAAAAAAGGATGATGATTGAAGGATCTGGTTAAAACCCCACTGAAATAAGTGGTAAGTTAAAACTATATAATCTCTTAGACTGTATTCCTTAACAGAATGTTGAGGGTAAAAGTGATTTTTATTACAAATTACTAATGTCTGTAACTTTTCTGTTGTTACAGGGGTTTTTTCGTTTTGTTCTTTTTCGTTTTGGTTCTTTATTTTATATCTACATAATAATTGAGTTTAACGTGTTTCACGTTCTCTGCATTCTACATTTTTACTCCTGAATGTCTGTAAGAAGACTTAAAGTAAGCTGAGAAATTGTGCAAAGAGGATATTTTTCCCTACTCTGGTTACCTTCTACCTGGACTTCTAGAATAGGAAGAGATGTGGAGGACTTGGATGTTCCTTAAACTTAAATCCAGATAAGTGGTAATCTTTAATTAGTTTCTATGTATAATAACCCAGTAAAGGCCGACTGATGTTGATAGTTTAAAAGGAATAACTTTTAACTTTAAATATTCATTTCTCTGTTGCCTATGTAGATTTCAACTACTTTAATATACTGGACAACCGGTGTGACGTTCCAGTTAACATATTTTATAACCTTTTTATTATCACAAAGGAATATTAATGTGAAACTTTATTTTTACCTTGTTATGTTGTAGTGTATGATGATGATGATGATGATGATAATAGGAAGCGGTGTTGTGTGTTAACAAAATTCAGAGATAGTTTAAATGTTTGTCTGTATATAATTTACATATTATTAAGGCACCTGACAACTGCTTTAATAATTGACATTTTAGGCCACGCCCATTTCCATACTTTGGTTTAAATTTTTATTTGTACTAAATCTAAACTTATTTTTCATGTAGTTCATGCATGACTAAACCATTTCTTTTTACTTTCATTTATGTATATTCTATATCTACGTCTACATATGGATATAGTTTAAATAAATATAATTAATAAAAAATAAGTTAGTTAGTTAGTTAGTTGTTAAGTTAGTTAGTTAGTTAGTTTTTTTTTTTCGTTAGTTTTTTTTTTGTTAGTTTTTAATAAGTAGATACTTGAGTTTTTTTAATTGCATCATTCGTTTGATGGAGAGATACCTGGCGCCCTCTCTTTATAAATTCTGGTATTTCTTTGCTCCAGGTTGGTCCATACTCACTCCCTATACACATGCTCTGCTAGCTGGTGCACCGGTGATTCTTTGAGATAGTGTTACTTACACATCTCCAGGGATTACCAACCGTACCTGATGGGTGTACGTAGGTGTGTTGTTGCTACTTAGTGCGCACCAGTTAGATGGTGATTTGAGCACAAGATTTTTGTCGCGTCGGGGTTCCGTATCTCGAATGTATTCGGACAACGGTACGAATTACGTCGAAGCTCATCGTAACCTTTCCGAACTACATAATTTTTTCCGTTCCAAACACATTAACACGGAATTTGCCTACGTCTTAGCTGAAAACCGCATTGAGTGGTCGTCCAATACGCCCGCCGCAAGCTACTTTGGTGGCAACTGGGAAGCTAATATTAAAAGCTTAAAGTCGCACCTGTTTCGCGTTATAGGTGAACAGATACTCACGTTTGAAGAGCTGAGCACCGTGCTCACTCAAGTCGAGGCCGTAATGAATACGCGTCCACTTTGTAGAACCTTGTCTAGTGTTCCCTCGGAGCCGCTTGCACTGCCTCCAGCGCACTTTTTGAATGTTACACTGTTAAAATACTTACCCGCTTTTAAAATAGGGGAAGATCGACCTTATCTTCTCTCGCGTCATGCCTTATTGGATAAACTCGTTTATCCAATAGTATATTGGAGGACAGACTATTTGCATACGCTACAGTCACGTCAAAAATGGAATACTCCATCAAACCCTATTACTGTCGGTACTGTCGTAGTTGTTTTAACTGAAAATATGCCTCCATTACATTGGCCTCTTGGGGTAGTAGAAGAAGTTTTCCCTGGGTCAAATGGGATCACCCGTATAGTTCGCGTTAAAAACGCAACTGGTTCGTACTTGCGACCAGTTATTCGTCTTTGTCCTTTGCCTAATCAACAGTAACTTCAATAACAAATTTAGCTTGTTCGATTAGGTTTAGTTTAGTTCGATAGTATTTTGTTTAGTTAGCAGCTAAAGCTTAGTGGCAACTGTATAGTCAGTTGTTCCTTTTTCGAAGGTAACCCTTCAAGCCGGGGGGGAAATGGTTGCGCCGGTATACGATTCAAAAGTGGCCGCGTTATTTTTTCTATGTTGCATCGCCGATCTCCATTTGTTTTTAATTAATTAGTTGTCGACACTCCCACCCCGCTTCCCTTTATTCCATTTCGCTTTCGCACCTACCTTGTCTCGCATAAAGAAAGAGCGATACAGCTGTATTACGCGCCATCTAAAACGCCACTCACAGGTAGCGAGGACGGACTGGAGACGCTCTGTATAGTACAGCAATGGCCGCGCGCGCGCGCGCGCGCTCGCACAAACTTTTCGCAAGAGTTGTGTTTTCCATGGATAAATAGTGTATTCCTGCAAGGAAACCAGGAATTCAAATCCAGCGACACCCCCGGCAGCCTCCACCTCAGCATCTCGCAGCAGCAGCAAGGTAGCGTACCCATTCCTGTTTCCAATTCTTTTTGTATGTATCGCGTGTAAATTTCATTTGTCTTTCCCTGCAAAGTGGACTGCACTTCGAATTTATTTATCTCGCCCGCTCAACCAGGATATATAAATTTATGTAGATTCATAGTCATAAAATTGGTTTTGTGTATAAAATCGGGAAAGAATAGCATGACAATTATAAAATGAAACTACGGGTTTTTTATAAAGGTAAATTGATTTTGAAAGGCACTGTAAAATAACTGCTACGTGTAACTTTTCAATTTAATCAGATTTTATTGATTATTGATATCGTCTTTTATTGACTGTTATTATGTACACTCAAATTTTCAGTACTTTTGTTGACAGATGATGCTGGACGCACCGTAGTACTGCTGATATTTAAGAAACATAGTTCTTTACATAGATTAGAAAACGTACTACGTTGTTCTTAATATTGATTGTTGCGGCAGACATGCGGCAGCCGCGCGGCAACCTCATTACGCCCGCGCTTCGTTGACACGTCCTGCTCGATGTTACCGGACCCTTCGCCCCCTGTGCACCGCATGCCGCTCAGTTTGAATTGCGAGAAATTGCGGTTCAAAAGGATCGCGTTGCGATCACATTGTGTGTGCGTGAAATACTATCATGTCATATAAACGCGTCCTAACAGCATACTTTCTAATAACATTTGAAATCGTTGGTTTGGACACGTCCAACGAATGAGTGAGGAACGATTGACGAAGAATATATTTTGTTCAAAAGTAGAGGGTAGAAAGGTGTCAGGGTAGGCCGAGACTTACATATGAAGACCACGTGAGCAGATTGCTCAAAAACGAGAGGACAAAAGTACTCAGATACCCAGACGTGCGTGTATGAAGCGATTGATGAATCTCGAAGAAGCGAAAGAAGTATGTATGGATCGCGAAGCCTGGCGATCTGTCCTCTCTGACTACCCCGTCAGGGATACAGCGTGAAGATAGTTAGTTAGTTAGTTAACATTTGAAATCCTTTTCGTATTGAATTTGAATATTTATTTTGTCGGTAACCTCATATGGTAACAAATTAAATTGCTACAATATTTTAGTACACTTGGAAGCAACATTAATTACTTTTTATGTCAATTTTGTTTTTTTTTTAATTTAAAACAACCGGTATTATTTTTAAAGCTCGTAAAAGATGATTTTAATTATTATTTTTACGAGTTCTTTAACCTTCTCATATTTTTTTAATAATTCTTTAACCTTGTTAGTCCTTAGAAACAAAAACGTTTATTGAAAATAACACCATCATACTTGAACCGTTGAGCATCGTTTAAGGTAAATTAAATTAAAAATAACATAATAATACTTACTCTGCTAAAAAAAACGTAATCCTATTATTTTTAACACCCTGGATGTCATCATTTCTACAATCTTTAAGGCTTGGTATTCCTGCCGAGGCCACGCTTTTGAGTTTTTTAAAACAATGCGAATCTTAGAAGAAAGGGTTTTTGATTCTGAAAAAGAGATATATGTAAGTTAAGGATTTAAGCTAGTCAAAATGGCTTTCTGTTACAAAATCTAATAAACTTCACTTGATAGAAATACATCCCAAAGTTGCCCCCTTTCGAAAGATTTTTCAAAGCCAAATCTAAAGTACAGATAATTTTAATGAAATTTTTATACACAACTATAGCTACTAAATATTTATTGACATAACGGCTTACTTTGACTATATACAGTGATTTTTATAGAACAAATGTTTAAATAATATCAGATTCGCGACGCTGAGGCCTGATCAGTCGCGCGCTGGCGCTTACTGAGGTAGGACCTGGGTTAGGATTTTCGTTGAGCTTCCCTTGCTATTTTTTCGCAATGGCACAGTATATTTATGAGAGCAGTAAGCATTCCATCATCATCCGAGCGTCTGTCACAGTTGCATCTCGCGACGCCCGGAGTTAGCTTTATATAGTGTATATATATGAGAGTTATATACGGCAATGGACTCACCACCCATTACGTGGGACAGGAATACACATGGTGAAAAGTGGGCATATATAATAATATGCCTCTGCCACCCTTCCGGGGCGTGATAGATAAATAAAATATATGAGAGTTTTATTTATAAAATAAAGTACCTACACTTCACAGAAGCGTTAGAATTATCTCTATAAGTAGTATAAAATCGAACCCGGTACCCACAGGTTAGAAGACAGTTATATAACCAACTGAGCCAGTGGGCCGGTCAATGTATGTTTACCTATAAACAAATTTGATCAATAGATTCTGAAGCTTAAACATACCGACTGCTACTGGCTGAAGTAATCAGTGCAGTTGTTATATTAAAGTTTTGCTTCGCATAAATTATTAAAATTGTATCCAAGACCTTTGTTTTATGCTTTCAGTATTAATTATTTAAGTATATTTATAAATTTATTAGCCACGACTTTATCACCGAAGATGTGGCTGAGGCATATTGTGGTGAGCCCAATGCCTGTGTTCAAATGGACAGGCTCAGATTGTAGCGACTCGCTGTTGTAATTTTTAAGTCGCTCAATAGTTATTTACTTGACTTAACGAGTGTCGATTGCAACGTTAACGTGTCCTTCGAAGCACAAAAACGCTGGCAAATGAAAATGCTACAAAGCGGTAATCCATCCAAAATCCGAGAGAGTTTCTTAAATCAGTGATCTTTTACAGATAGTAGGGCTACGAGCGCTTTTTATATATGTTTTTGTTAGTAGCCTTAAACAATGTATGACATTTCATGTAACTAATAATTAATTAATTAATAATAATATAGCAATTATTACAAATAATATAATTTAAATTTAAGGCAAACTAAGTTTAGTCGACTGTTCTCACATAAATCCAAAGGAACAATGTAAGTGTAATTTTAATGTTGTAAGCCATACCTATATTTTAAAAGAGCATCTATTGACTTTCTTGCTAGATTCTTCTTCTTAAAGTATAGGCTGCCCTTAGAAATGGCAATTAGAATAGCTCTAATTTTGATATGATTTTAAACACAACGTTGATTTTGTTTTTTGGTTTTGTAAAAATTTATTACTATATAATTGGTCAAACATCATGTAACTCAAATGAATGTAATTACTGGCGGAAAGTTTGTAAGCATGGATGTTTGTTACTTGCACGTAAAACTACTGAATGGAATTTAAATAAACTTTACCTTTTTTTTTCTGTGTTCTGTTATCTGCAATCAGTTCTACTATAAGCAGATTGTGTGAAGGTAATTAGGTGAGTGAGTGTGCTCTCCAGTGGGCACATCTCCTCGTTTATTTCCAATGGGCTCAGTCGTCACTGATTATGTCTTTCCTTTTGAATCTTTTGCTATAACCTCGATGCGTTAGTTGTGATGCCAGGGGATTGGGGTGATGTCGCATTCGCCGGTGATAGCCTAGCAAACTGTATTTAATTTCGTCCTTTACCATAACTATATATTATATATAATAGCTTATCTATCAGAATAACACATAGGCTACTTTTTATCTCGGGAACAAGTTCCTTTTGAAAACGGGAACGGAAATTTCGGAGAATACAATTTAACGACGTCAATAAAATGTATTAAAACCTGGATGTGTTTTTTGTTATGTTTTATATCAAATTTGATTATTACAGTTGTGACAACGGTTTTATTGGGTACATGGGGTTACAAATTAAATTGCTACAATGTTTCAGTACACTTAAAGGAAGCAACATCAATTTTACAAGCACTAGTAAGTTACAGTAAATTAAACAACGACGATGTAGCTTGTGTTATTGCAAGCTTCTAAAAAGCAATAACATTGTATACGTGGCTGGACTATAATATGACTTATACAAAAATTATATCCATCTCTTATACTTTCTCGTTTAATATATTGTAGTCTTGCAAAAATGACTTTAGTTTAAAAAAAATACTGTAATATTAATACTTAATCAATTAGACTCTTTGGAATTACTTAATTATTTAGTGCTTTGGAAGGCACTTTAAGCCTTTGGTCCCGGTTGACAATAACATGGTAGTCGTTAAGTCAAGTTGAAGGCCTTATGGGCGGCTTCAACAGCAGGTAGTCACAACCTGCGTCTGTCTATTTCAACACGGCAATGGGCACACCACCTACTACGTGGGACAGGAATACACATGGTAAAAAATCTGTCAGTCTGTCAGTCTCTGCCACCCTTTCGGGAATAAGGCGTGATAGACCAAAATAAACTCAATCAGGGTGATTACAGTTCCGTTAATCATAATTATTTATTTGCTGATCAAAGGTTTACAATGGTGTTCCATTTTGATACTTGTTCGTCTTCTTTGGAGATTAACATCCATATAAATATTGTAAAAAATTGAATCTTATATGCATTTAAAAGTATACCTAACTGGTTCAAACTACGTTTAGAAGTATTTGCTGAGAAAGTGTTGAAATCACTAAAATACCTTTCAAAAGTTATATCAACTTGCCGTTGAGCCAAGGAGCAAAAATGGTTATTACATAGTTATTGTTCAGCCAACATCTTGCCTTCAGAACTTGAACGTCCAAGTTGGGAAACTTATTTCTATATAGGTAGTGAAACTTTTATTGAAAAATCAAACTCTGCTGACTTTTAGTTCTAAGAACCTATGCTAGCACTTGTATTTAAAGTTTAGTTGTTTCTTTAAAGATTGGTTAGAAGTTTCCGAGAATTGATTTGATTATTTTAGTTATAAACAATATTAAAACTAATAAATTGGAATTGCAATACAATAAGAGTAAAACTATGGAAAAATATACTAACAACGAAACTGTAAATTAGACTAGGTGACTCGGGCTATGGATGAAGACCATGTCTGCTAAAAAATAAAAATATGTCTTTATTTTGCATAGACCATTTCAACGGCGCTTACAAAATGTCATACACTAAAACAAAAGGAAAAAAAAAGTATATTTAAAGTGACCACCGGTTCGGAACGCGGCCCACCTGAGAAGAACCGGCAAGAAACTTAGGAAGGCTTTTCTTTTTTTGATGGCCTATTTACAATTTAATATATTATGACTATAATATTTTATTTGCCAGCAGATCATTTCCAGGCATCCCTGTCCTATTTTAATATCTCCCTCAATACTGCCAGACAGACCCGGTAACACGCTAAATGGACCCTCTTTAAAATTGCCATAGGCATAATAACCCAGATAGGAGACAGATTAGAAGGCAACATCGGATGTAAACGTCTAAGTGTGTCGATTATTATTTTAAATTAAGAAGTAATTGATATATTCTCATTACTAACGGATGAAGCATCTTTTCACAGACAGCAACCAGAAAAAAAACAAAATGAATCAGAAATGTGATCCTTTTGATAGCGAAAATTTGTATTTATATAATTACTAGCTGACCCGGTGGACTTCCTACCGCCTTCAAATTATTACATTTTGTTTTTTTTTATTAGATTAATTTTAAAGCAGGAAAAGCAGCTTCTCTCTCTGTAGCTCTGAAGAATTGTTTGATACGATGCCTATGGCCACGTCTTATCATCGCACCGCTCGCCATAGACAGGATGGTTACTATGCGTCCGGAGCGCTCGCATACCTATGGTTAGGTCCGATAGGGGTTTTCATCCGCGTACGCTTAGATTCTAGAATGAGCTCTCGGTTGTCCCGAACATCGGTAATATCGGGTTCTTTAAAATAGGCCATAGAATGTTTCTACAGGGTCTGCAGCGCGAGTGCCGCACCTCTGGTGTTGTAAACGTCTATAGGCTAAAGTGACCTCTTTCCATCAGGTGGGCCGTATGCTTGTATGCCACCTCAGTAGTATATGAACATTTTGTATTAAAAATTTAATCATTTTTAGTTTTTGTGTTATTTATTATGTTTGTTTCTAAAATAATAAAATAAATAAATAAATATCCATCACGCCTTATCCCCGAAGGGGTGGCAGAGGCATATTATATGCCCACTTTTCACCGTGTGGATTTACCTGTCTCACGTAATAGGTGGTGAGCCCATTGCCGTGTTGAAATAGACAGACGCAGATTGGGCTACCTGCTGTTGAAATTTTTCATGCCGCCCATAAGGCATTCAACCAGGCTTAACGACTGCCATTTTACTGGCAACCGGGACCAACGGCTTAACGTGCCTTCCGAAGCACGGAAACGCTCGCAAATGTAAATGCCACAAAGTGGTCACCAATCCGAGGACCAGCCATAGTGAAAGTTGCGTAACTCAGTGATCGTTTACAGAACACTGAGACCACGGGGCCACGAGCGCTTCAATGTTTTTTTCTAACTGTTTAAACCTACCCTGAACCTTTACAAACCTTTTAATATGAAAATCAGCCAAATCAGAGTTTCAGCGAGACTAACACACATTAATTCATTTTTATATTTAACATTTAATTAAATGTGTTTTATGTTTTTAAGTCTTTCAATAAGTTTTTAGGTCTATACTACAAAGTATAAAACTAAAAAATACACGCACGACAGCAACTTTCTACTTAAAAACCAATCGATATTTTTATAAATAATCTTTACTTGTGTAACATATTTCGTTCGAATTAATCGTTTACATGGTATGACAGGAAAGCGTTAGGCGTTATGAGGAAATCCGCACCCTTAATCATGAGCGTGTTTAAAATGATAAATGGTAGGTATGGGATGGGTTGTCATATTCGTGATGTAACCTTCATAAGTAATGATAAAATCATAGAATTGAAATATGCATTATTTACTCCAATTAACATTTTTGGGCATATAGAATATTTCAGAAAATTAGGTTGTTAGGTTACTGATTATTTGGACCATGTAGTTAAACTATTACACACCCGAAATACTACATTACATGATTTGTGAATTTATACAGTTTCTTTAACATTATTAAAAGGGTAGCTAATAAAGATGAATGAATGGGTAGTTTAATTATATTTTTGAAGTCAAACTTCTTTATAGACGTTGACAGAAATTTTATAGTTGTAAAAAAAAATCGTCACGTATTTCGGTTAAGCGCCCTGTTGTTTTGAAGTGAAACTTCCTTATCATAAGTGAAACTTCTTTATCGACGTAAAAAATCTCGTAAGGAAGTTTCGCTTTCACTTCTGACCTGTGTAGTCTAGTACACACACATATTTTATTTTTCAAAAACCGATGAAAGTGCCATCAGTAAAAAAATCGAGTTAAATTGAGGTAAATATTTTAAAAGTTGAATTTATCATCCGCTTGTTTGAGCAATATCACTTCTATATTGTTAGTTGCGTTATCAAATAAGGTTGTCACATAAATAAATAAGCAGATTTTAGATTCGACTGTACGTTGGAAAATAACTTTCACAGTTGTTCTTCTCATCTAAGTGAAAATTATATCAATATCTGCATTCAGGGTTAATTTTGTTTCCTACCAAGGAAAATAGTTTTTTTTTAATTCATTAATCTTTCTTTGTTTTTTTTTAATCTAGACCACTGTTGATAAAAACTGAATCAGCTCGTACCTAAGTGTGGGGTAAACTTGGATATGTAATACCTTAATGGGATCAGTTTAAAACTCATAAATACCTTATACATAATTCAAAGCTTACTTTTAGAAATTTCATTTGTAAACCCAGAAAGCTCGTTAGTAATAACAAAGCGTAATATTAATAGAAAAGAAATACTAGACAAGTCTCACTTGCCATTTGGGTAATCAGAATTAGAAACCTATCATCATATATATATATATATATATATATATATATATATAAACCTATCATCATATACATATCAGGATATGCGACTTAAGGATCCATTTACATAAGTTTTCAAATAAAGATAGTACAGCCGCGACTACAGGCGCTCTAACGCGTTCGAAACGTCCGTAAATGTGTGTAGAATATAGTTCCGCTTGAAGTCCCAAGTAGAATATATATCAATAAATATATATCGGTTTCCTTTAACAGTATTCAGAACCATGGATGAGAATCAAGCCTACTTTATCTTAAGTCTAGTCTTAAAAATACATCTGCTCTAAAAGTAACGAACGTAGAAACTTGAATTGGGACAGCCCTGCGCGTCATTACTCGGATACATAATCTGGGTCAGCGTCATGCATACGTCAAGCTCGAGTCTTTCAACAATAGATCGGAAAATGGATGTCATTGTGAGCGCGTCAATCGTAGGTATATTAATAAAGTGAATGCATGTTATAACAATCATCATGATTGGTAGTGACAATTCGCAATAATTTCTTTGTTAAAATTTTATGAATGGATAAATGTACATTACAGAATTTATACTATGAAATATATTTAAAGCGTGCCCATGGGTTGTTCTTTTGTTTCTATCAGTAATTTTACTATAATTAATAATTTGGCTGTATTGTAAATAGATTCAATTTTGATTTCAATTTGTGTTACCCCATGGTGTTACCGTGGGATTAAAAGCTTTGCTATGGTGAGTAGTAAACAATATACCTAAATTTGTTTCACATCTGTTGTTTTACTCAATGACACATAAAGCTGATACTCATAAACACATAGAGGTAAACTGAATAGCTGTATTTCATGACATTGGAATGGGTAAAGCATGGGTAAACAATCTTCTAGCCAAATTTCATGTTTGTATGTCAACGGAAACACTATAAATTTTGATTTAGTATTACACATAAATACATGAAAAAAAGTGATTGATGAATCTCGAAGAAGCGAAAGAAGTATGCATGGATCGCGAAGCCTGGCGATCTGTCCTCTCTGACTACCCCGTCAGGGATACAGCGTGAAGATAGTTAGTTAGGTATTTTTACATATATACATACATATTGTCACGCAGTTATCCCCGAAGTGGAAGGCAGAGGCATACTATACGCCCACATTTCACGGTAAGCATTTTTGCCCCACGTAACAGGTGGTGAGCCCATTACGGTTTTGAAATGGACAGGCGCATGTTGTGGCGACCTGCTGTTTTATTTTTCAAGGCCTTCAACTGGGCTTTTTTTTTATTGGGACTTATCCCACCCGCATTCCCATCAACCATCAAATGGGCTTAACGACTGCCATTTTACTGGCAACTAGGACCAACGGCTTAACGTGCCTTGTTTGCGTGAATTGCTTAAATGCCACAAAGTGGTCACCCATCCAAGAAAATCCATCTAGCTATAGCCAAAGTTGCTAAACGCAGTGATCGTTTACAGAACACTGAGTTAGCGCGGTCATGAGCGCTTCTTTTTAGTATTACAAAATTTGATTTTTGGTCATGGTGAGTATAACTTTTGACTTTAACTCGATATAAATTTTGTCTCGTTGGACCCATCAATGGATCTTTCCTATGGATCCAACAATCCTGAAACGATACACATCCCGATAAATTTTCCCCACTGTTCAGTCTCTATCCAAAGGTCGCCTGTAAGAGATTGCCTTGCGCGATAAGGTCGCCAATTGTTATACTAACAAGTTTAATGTTAATATGTTCATATGTACGTTTCCTGGTGTACTATAAAGAGTTTTTTTACTTACTTTACTTTACACATCCACTTGTTACTGAGTAAAAAATTGGCAGACAATAAGGTATTTCTATAAGGATTTTGTTTATATCTTCTGCTTTGGGACTCTAAAAATATCATCAAAATTGGTCAATCCATTGCGAAATTACGTTATGAGCTAGAAAATGAAGAGTTAAATCATTCGTATGCCATTTTCCTCATAGTTTTATGGAACTTGAATGGTTTAAGCGAAGTTTCCAAAGCTAACCATTAAATTTTATGAGTAGATAATTGTAACTTAATTTAAGTGGAGTTGCGTAACTAAAATCTCTTTGTACATACTAATCAAACTAAAATCAGCGTTGAAATAGTACATTTTATATGTGGACTAATCCCACCCACATTCCTAATACTGTGACTCCTGTAAACCAGGATCTACAGCAATGACCAAGACCACAAAGGTTACACTGAGCTCGATCTCGGTGAAGTTCCAGAAGTTAAATATCTTGGTACCCGCACCGAATTTAATCAGCGGTAATTTGAAGGAGTTGGAATAATAAATTAACGCCGCTTCCCTCCATTGCAAATAGTTAAAATAGTACTGCGATTGTATAGTTTCACAACTGATAATCATTATGCAGGTCATCCTTGCTTGTTCAGTCCTAGTTTACAAAAGAGCTTTACAGTTTCTAAATTTTTAGTAGATTCACACGAGTCTTCTTAATATAATAATGTTATTACCATTTAATATTACTATTAATCAATATATATCTATAATTTTCCCGCATTATTTAAACTATTTTAGATAAATATTTAAACACAATCCTGATAATATGACTTAACTCTAATCTCACCTTGGTGTTAGATGCTCCAACTCCTACTTGAATTATATCTTGGAGTTCACATATACTTGGCTTTAAAAAAATGTCACACAAAATTTTTTTTTTTATAATATCAATAATTAAAATCTAAAGATTATTGTGGGACATTTTTTTTAAACAGTGGCGTCTAAGCCACAGTAAGCTAATATAAGCTTGTATTATGGGATCTATACCACTGATAAATATACTTAAACATATAATTATAAATGACATTGTCAGAAGCGACTGCCGTTTGACCTCCCAATTCCGTAAATGCGACTCGTTACTTTGTCCCTTAATCAGCACCGCTGGCAGGTGGGGTCGCTTGGACCCTGCAAATTTTATTAGGCTACTTACACCCAATTATTTTTTGTACACTAATGATGACTAGTCGTAGTTTACAAAATCTGTTAACGTTTCGTTTAACTGCTTTTAACGTTAAACCTATTTTGTACGATATTTGGCATTCATTAATCATGAATGTTTGTGGCTATAGGACGGGTGAACGATTGATGATGAACTTCTTCAGCGGGCATAATGTATGAAAAGTCACGTCTCGTCAATAACTAAGTAAAACAGATAAAAACATGAAGGGCACTCCTAAGTATCTAGATGACACAATATTGGCGGTACAAATTGGAGGTTCTTATATAGTGTTTTTACTTGTTTGCAGTAGCGCTCGTAGCACCACAAACTTAGTGTTCCTTAAACGATCATTGCCTTAAACATTTTTTGTTATGATTGGGTCTCAGATAGGCGACCGCTTTATAGCATTTCTACTTACAAGCGTTTCTGTGCTTTGGAAAGGAAGTTACGCCGTTGTTTCGTAGCATGGCAGTCGTTTAGCCAATTTGAAGGCGTGGCGGCTGGAAAACTTTCAATTGCAGGTCACCATAACTTGCTCTTGTCTATTTTGTTGAAATGTGGGCGCAAAGTAGCCTCTATCTACTCCTTTAAGGATATATGCATTACTGATAAGTAAGATTTTGCTGTAATGAATATTTAAAAAGAAACTAATAGTTCTAAATCAAACACATCAAGTGTACTAAAATTTAATTCTTATATCTAAAACTCACCGCTAGATTATTGTCCGCTCAGCCTGCCTTCACGAGATTCCGTCACTTACGCCGGCTCACCCTAGGTACCCAGGTTTAAACGCACTAGAAGTCTATGGAGATACTCAAGAGTGTCTAAACTTGCACACAACTTAAACAAGCACAGAACCCATATATTTCTGTTTCAAAGAACATTTGTGCCTCAAAACGCGACCCATCGCGATTGGGGCATCTTATGCTTCAAAAAAAGGCTTAAAAGTCGGCGATATTCTCTGGTGAGAGTTTTATATCGTGTCTACACGACAAAATCAAATCATGACCTCCAGTCCAGACCAGAAGTCAATTATCCAGTAATTCCTCCTTCTACAGACTTGACCACGTCAAAGGTCAAACTGCCAACTTTATTATTAATAAGAAAAAAAAAACGGTTAATATTCTTTAGTAAATAGCTATTATATAATAGTACTACCTATAACCTAAATGCGTTTAGAGCACCTTAGAATGTTCATTTTACAAGAAAATGTGAAATTGCAAACTGAAAATAGTTTTCTTAAAACTAGTGTCTAATCCCTGAGGCTATAGTCAGTCGCCGGTGTACTCAAAGCACTTTGCCCTGCTTATGCGAAATGTTTTGTTCGAAATTACAGCATACCCTTATCTCAGACTTGCTAGTAGGTATTTTCCTCGCCGTCATAACTTCAATGCCTTTTAAATTGAAAGAAAAACCACTGACCTCAATTAAATGGGCTTTCAGAGTTCGAAAAACAATTTTAGAGAAAAAACAACAGCTGTTTCTTAGGGATATTCAGTTCAACTTTTTATCGAGAGACCAAAGAAGAAAATCACCATAGAGAATAAAGAAATAACAGTATTATTTAATGCTTATCATTATTTTTTTTTATTGAATGAATTGACTGTCTAGGTGCGTAAGTAGCAATGTATAAAACTACGGAGCTGAGGTCACTAATTCGAATCCTGACTCGGTCAAATACTTGTCTGATTCTCAAATATTCGGAGTTCGGGTGTATGCTATAATATGTATTGCAAACCATGCCAAAACATTAGTTTCTTACGAACTGGAAGAAGATAAAGAAACAAGAAAGCACTTTCACATTTATCGTTGTAGTATTAGTGTTGTGTAAGTATCGTTATAGTACTCGTATAAGTGCGACCGTAAAAAGCTACAATAGATTTGTTTTTTTGTAACTTTGTAAAACTTTTACATGGCATTCATTCTGGAGTCTGCGTAAGTAATGTTTCTTTTTCATGTAATAAACTAAATGATGCTCTTCTTAGAGCTCTTAGTTTTACTGATTTATGACCTTAATATTATACCGGCCGATTCAATAACCGGAAATATCTGATTGATATGCTGTGAAATCTTTTTTGTTTTTCTAATCGTCTTCAGAACTTTCTGCTGACTTAAGATGCATATTGAGATGCCTAAGATTTTTCAAATAATTAAAATTTTAAAACAAGAACTATTTTGGTATCATTCTTGATTTAGGTTTTATATCTACATTATGATAATAGAAAGTATAATTTGAAAATTAAAAGGCCCCCAATCCATGAATTCGTTAAGTTCGTTTTAATAAGCCGAAACATGGTAGAATGCTGTTATTTTCTGAGGAGTTGAGTATCCCACGGACTATTTGATGCAGTAACGAGTTTCAGATAACAATCGTGAAAACCTTCCATGTATCAGTATACCAAATTTCACACCAATCGAACTTGTCGAGTTTAGTCAAATCCCTCCAATCCTAAAAAGTAGCTGATGATCTTCAAAATTTACAGCTAAGAACCATTTCGATCACATCGGGTTGCGAACTATAATGACACAGACGTAGGCATACAGATATAATAGTTAAACTTTTAACATCCCTTGTTTTCGCCCCATTCCAATACTCTCGTCTCTTATTGCTAGTCCAATACCACAATAGGTCTGGGTGATCGATTGTGGCATTCAGATTTCTAAGCGTTTTTATGTTTCAGAAGACAGTTTATGCCATTTTAACGCAAAACAACAAGTCTGCCTACCATGCGAGGATAGTGGCGTGACGTAAGTATAAAAATAAAACGATTTTAAAATAATTCATCCATTACTCACTATTTTATTCAACAATTTCAAACAGTAGAGAACATCTTAAAGTTATAGTCGTTTATTAGGTATATTCCAAACAAAATTAATCACTATAACACAATGATTATGAAACCATAGTCTGACAGACATCAATTTCCCCAAACCTTTACAACTAATAGACAGATTATCGACAGTTAATTAGTTTAGGGTACATCGATACCAGCCAAACTCTGGCAATAGGCGATTAGTTCAGTTGTCAGTATTCATTGAAAATTTGACGTCTAAATTGAACGTATAAATTAACCAACACGCATCGACTCGGGTCGACCCTTGATAGTGTTATTTATTAAATACACTAAACCTATAAAAGATTCGAAAACAAAATAGATCGGTGATTTAATTTAATTTTATTCCAAGTAGTTTTGGAAATCCATGAAAAAATATGGAATCTTTTCCAAGTAAGTCTAATAATGTTTACACAATCTGAACTTCATGCTATACTTTTTCCGTAGACATGAGCCCTTTTATTTATTATTCATTGACATTTCAATCGCTCATCATATGAAGCCGGGCCGATCATTAGATTAAAAAAAAACAACGAAATGTATTTTCTCAGTCAAAACTTCTCATTTACTCCTTTTCACTAGGCCCATGTAGTCAGGGCTTACTGCAACTTTTGATTAATTGAGCTTTATTTAAAAAAAAACGGAGTTGTATTAACATGAAATTGCGAGATGTTTTTATACTCGTAAAAAGTGAGGATTTTCGAGGTACAGGTGTCTACCATCTAACTAGTTGGAAATGCTTAAAATATAAAGGAAAAAAGCTGTTGTTTCTCGGACGTCCGACCCGAGGAAAGGGGCCAAAATGCGTGCTTAGCGTTGTTAAATCAAACAAAGGCCTTTTTTTTGAAATAAAGTAACGAGAAAAAGTATGATGGTTTGGTATTATGAATACCGTGGAGTGTGATAATCCTCTGCTACGTACAGTTAATGATATTCTCGAGTAATTTATTTTATTGTCAATCACGTCGGTATATCCGAAGGGGTGGCAGAGGCATACTATTCGCCTATATTTTACCGTGTGCATTATTGTCCAACGTAACAGGTGGTAAGCACATTGCCGTGTTGAAATGTCCAAGGGCTGGTTGTGGCGACCGGCTGTTAAAATGTTTAGGGACCAACGGCTTAGCGAAAGCGAAAGTTGCTTAACCCAGTGATCGTTTACAACATACATTTATTAATTTATCTATCACGCCTTATCTCTGTAGAGGTGGTAGAGGCATATTATATGCCCGCTTTATACCATGTATATTCCTGTCCCACGTAATAGGTAGTGAGTCCATTGCCGTGTTGAAATAGACAGACGCAGGTTGGGGCTACCTGCTGTTGAAATTTTTCAAGCCGCCCATAAGGTTTTCAACTTGACTTAACGACTGCCATATTACTGGCAACCGGGACCAACGACTTAACGTGCCTTCTGAAGCACGGAAACGCTCGCAAATGTAAATGCCGCAAAGTGGTCACCCGTTCGTAACCAGCCCTAGTGAAAGTTGCTTAAGGCAGTAATCGTTTACAGAACACTGAGTCCGCGGGACTACGATCGCTAATTAGAGCTAATTTATTATAATGAGTAAAATTGGTTATTAGGCATTTTCATATATTTTATGTCTTTGGAATCTAATAAGGTGCTATGGGACACAATTGGAATCTTCAGACTCACCTGCGAGAGGTTCACCAGCTGTCTAACGAACTAGTTAAGCTAAAAGACTGAAAACTTCAAAACAAAGTCCTGTAAGTCAGGGCATTGTTTGATGAAATGAATCTTTAACTACTTTCATGAGTTCTGGGCCAGTTGTAATCATATTCTGGACTAAAGAACAAGTATGAGGTGGTAATTGGACAAATATGTACTTACTTTTCTATATTGTTTCATGCCTTTCCAGCCACGTAACATCTGTTTGTGGTTTCTAGGTCAAAGAGCTTAAATCATCAAAGCTTAAATTGTTTATGCGAAGGCACGCCGCGTCTACCGTCTTCTCTCGACGAAGCGTATCCGCTGACGTCATGCTGACATGATGTTAATGCTTAAATTTTATCTTAGCCTATTTTGGTATATGCTTAGATAATATATAGAATGTCTTGGAACCCGCCTATGCATTAATACAGGCGGGTTCCAAGACATTATAACCTCTCCTGGGACTTCACCGAGATCGAGCTCGGTGTAACTTTTGTGGTGTAGGTCATTGCTGTAGATCCTGGTTTACAGGAGTCACAGTAATGGGAATGCGGGTGGGTTTAGTTCCAATAAAAAAAATTAGGAAAAGCACATAAATGAAGTTTACCAAATTGAAATAAGTACAGTCTTCTCTAGATTTTAATATAGGTGTGAATTTGGATGACTTTACAGTAAACTATCTGCAGTACGCTGATGATGCGGTGCTCATGGCCTCATCAGAAGCCGACCTTCAGGCATTAGTTACTAATATGAAAGAGGAGTGTAAAAGTAAGGGTCTTCGCTTGAATGCAAGTAAAACTAAGGTTCTAGTATTTGAAAGAGGTGATGTAAGAACTAAATGCGAGATTAGAGTAAACCAGGAACGACTAGAGCAAGTGAATGAAATTGTGTATCTAGGAAGTATGTTTAGCGCGGATAGAAGATGTGATTCGGATGTAGAACGGCGAGTAGCTGCCGGAAACAAAGTTAACGGTGCTTTGTCCCAGTTAGTAAAGCGATAAAGCATCGTAAAAGAAGCACGAATGGCGATTCATAACGCAGTGCTAGTGCCAACTTTGCTTTACGGTAGTGAAACCTGGGTATGTCAGCAGATGCATGAAAGTAAATTGAATGCTGTGGAGATGCGATCACTTCGAAAACTGTGCGGCGTAACTTTGACCGACCGAATACGTAACGAAATGATACGCAATATGGCAGGTTTGAATAAAAGTAATAATAATAATAATAATTTTTATTTAAGATTTTTATCTTAAGTTTAACTTACAATATTCAACTTAATAGTGTATCAGGTATTAACATTACAGCTTATTATAAAGACACCCTCATCCTAAACTAGGTCGAAACCTGTGCTATAGGTATCACGGCACTGCCTCCCTCCTTTAAAACTACCTGGAATATAACATTATGGTACGATTTTTTTTTTTTGCCATGAACATATATGCATGCGATGTGTGTAGTGTTATGTGTCTGAGTGTGTGTGAATGTGTGTTAGGTGAGTGCTTGACGAAGTTATAGCGCATGGGCAAATGTGTGTTAGATAAGTAAGGACAGTTTGTTGAGCATCAGTTTATGATTGTTTTTATAATTTTATAGGTTGTATTAAACTCTCTGTATCGGTATAATTCAAACACCGTAGCCAGTCAAAAAGCAATTTTCTAACCTTATTGCTATTAGCGGATTGAAGTTGAGTTTCTTTGTTTATGATGTTAAAGAGATATTTGCCGAGGAAGCAGGAAAATCTATTTGTGAATATAGTGTTAAATCTAGGCACGTTAAATGTCTTATGTTTAATGCGTTTGTTCTGATTAATATGAGCTCTCTCTGGGTCTATCAGATTATGGAATCGTATCATTAGTCGCCGAATGAAAAGTTGCCTCACCGTCAGTACATTAATATCCTGATATAGTTGGCTTGTGGAATACAGGAAAGGCCGAAACTGGCTTACCTTAAGGATGGCTCTCTGGGCTCGTTCGAGATTCAGCAAGTGGGTTTGAGCTGCACCTCCCCAGGAGTCAATGCTTCTCGAAGAAGCGAAAGAAGTATGCATGGATCGCGAAGCCTGGCGATCTGTCCTCTCTGACTACCCCGTCAGGGATACAGCGTGAAGATAGTTAGTTAGTTTAGTTTTTCTTCTCTAGAATGAAGTCAGATCTTTAATAAACTTTTCTTTCTTTTTTTTTGGACCTTAAATATTTTATCTACACTCATGCAAATTCTCTAAAAAAGATTTTGAAACCGTTAGTTTATGGCCAACAGCTGGAACCTACTCACAATGTGACGAAGAACTGTCTTCTGCATCAAGCCCTTGATTCAACTGCCTAACGCGAGTGAGATAAGATATTGATCTCTTGAAAATATTTACTATCTTCGCGCTGTATCCCTCATGGGGTAGAGAGAGAAAACATCACCCCGCTTCCTTTACATTCATTAATCGTTTCACACATGCTCATCTGGGTATCAGAGTACTTTTGACGTTTCCGTTTTTTGTGCAATCAGCTTACAGTGGTCTTCGTATACGCCTACGACGTCTAACACCTTCTACCCTCTACTTTCGCACAATAAATATTCTTCGTTAATCGTTCCATGAAAAATAAGTGATCATTCGTTGGACGTGACCAAATCGACGTAGCACACGACTTTTTCTAGCTAAATGCCGACAGTTTCATTCAAACCTGCCATATTGCGTTTCACAAAATAGATTTCAAAAAATAAATGATAGTTTAAAAAACTAAAAAACTTGCTTTTTATAAGAAACCGAACTAAAAAATAGAAAATATATTCTTAAAAAAGGTTTTTTTTACTTAGTTCGGTTTCTTATAAAAGCGTGATATTTTGTTATTTTAAACTATCTTCACGCTGTATCCCTGACGGGGTAGTCAGAGAGGACAGATCGCCAGGCTTCGCGATCCATGCATACTTCTTTCGCTTCTTCGAGATTCATCAATCGCTTCATACACGCACGTCTGGGTATCCGAGTACTTTTGACCTTTCCGTTTTTGAGCAATCTGCTCACGTGGTCTTCATATGAAAGTCTCGGCCTTCCCTGACTCCTTCTACCCTCTACTTTTGAACAATATATATTCTTCGTCAATCGTTCCTCACTCATTCGTTGGACGTGTCCAAACCAACGGAGCACGCCCTTTTCAAGCTTAACGCTGACACTTTCATTCAAACCTGCCATATTGCGTATCACGTTACGTATTCGGTCGGCCAAGGTAACGCCGCACAATTTTCGAAGTGATCGCATCTCCACAGCATTCAATTTACTTTCATGCATCTGCTGACATACCCAGGTTTCACTACCGTAAAGCAAAGTTGGCACTAGCACTGCGTTATGAATCGCCATTCGTGCTTCTTTTACGATGCTTTGTCGCTTTACTAACTGGGACAAAGCACCGTTAACAGTGTTTCCGGCAGCTACTCGCCGTTCTACATCCGAATCATATCTTCCATCCGCGCTAAACATACTTCCTAAATACACAATTTCATTCACTTGCTCTAGACGTTCCTGGTTTACTCTAATCTCGCATTTAGTTCTTACGTCACCTCTTTCAAATACTAGAACCTTAGTTTTACTTGCATTCAAGCGGAGACCCTTAATTTCACACCCCTCTTTCATATTAGTGACTAATGCCTGTAGGTCGGCTTCTGATGAGGCCATGAGCACCGCATCATCAGCGTACAGCAGACAGTTTACTGTAAAGTCACCCAAATTCACACCCATATTAAAATCTTTCAACTTCTGTAGGCAGCTGTCCAGATACACTATGAACAGCCAGGCGGACATGACACATCCCTGTTTGACGCCTGTACAGACATCAAAAAGAGGTGACACATCCCCCCCTACTCGCACGCAAGCCTTACAGTCCCTATAAAGCGACTGTATTGCCCGCAGTAGCGAGCCGTCCACACCATATCCTGGCAGCAAGTCCCACAGCGTTTCTCTCACAACTTTCTCTAGATCCACAAAAGCGCAGAAAACCTTCTGGCTAAGAGCCAGAAACTTTTCCGCGATCATGCGGAGAGAAAACACTTGATCCATGCAACCTCTTCCACGTCGGAATCCGCATTGAGCCTCCCATAAATACCTTTCAGACTTTTCTTGCATTCGTGCCGTTATAACCTTTGCATACACCTTACTAGCTAAGCTGACCAAGCTGATCGCCCTGTAGCTGGAGCAGTTTAGGCGCGAGCCTTTCCCTTTGTAAATAGGTACTACAACTGCTACTCGCCAGTCATCTGGGACCTCACCCGTCCGCCAGCACAAGTTGCATAACAGACATAGTGTGTCCCAGACACGCGACCCACCGTACTTGATCATCTCAGCAGTAACTCTGTCTTTTCCCGCAGCCTTACCACATTTCATACTTCTTATCGCTTGTTCTATTTCTTTCATACTAATGACTTCAATGACATCGGGATCCGGAGCATCGAAGTGAGCTCCACTTCCCGACGTGGCATCTCTGTCTTTTCTTGCATACATCTTTCCATAATATTCACTCCATCTCTGCAGGACGTCACTTTGGTCTGTTAGGACGTCATTGTTAACACTAAGCACTTTATTCATACTGCAGATTGCCGAACAACTCCGGGTCTTGCCTACCTCTTTCCAGAAGAGCTTGGCATTATCCCGGAAATTGGACGACAACCTTTCATCCGCTTTCATTCTGCACCTTTCACGAGCTTCTTCTATCAGTGCCTTCGTGTTAACTTTCTGCAGCTTGTATCTCTCTTTCATATTAAAATCATTCCGCGAGGCTAAGTAGTCTAGCCATGCTTTCTTCTTCATTCGAACTGCTTCTTTCACTTCCTCATTCCACCATGCATCACGCTTATTACTACTGCCTCTTTTCGTTTCTCCACACACTTCCACAGCGGCATTTATCATACTGTCCCTAAGGTTCTGCCATACACTTTCCACATTCTCACTGCTTACATTGACGTCGCCAAGCTTTTCGGCTACTCTTTCATTATATTTTTCCCTAATGGATGCATCCTGCAGCTTCCAGCTTTTGATGCTATAAGTCGGCTCAGGTTCAGAACACTCGGTACGATGACGCCAACCCGCGAACAGACCCCTAATCCTAGTTATGACTAGGTAGTGGTCTGATCCCAGCTCAGCGCCTCGATAAACCCTTGTGTCCATCACCTGTCAACATCGCGCCCAAAGAAGTCGGTTACAAACACGCAATTAAAAACATATACTCAGTTGTACAGTCCCTTGTTTTTTAAATAATTAACAATTTGTAAACAATTCAAAAATTAAAAATTTATGATTCGAACAAATTTTATCAACAAGATTATACCTCGTCTCGGATTCCTGATTCCCAAAAAATATGCTTGTGTAATAGTTTCGCCCATGAAAATTCAGTAGGCACATAAGTGACAAAAAAAAAGGAGGCTTACAAAAAAGTAATGGGTGCGAAATTCCAGCACCGTAGTTTCTGCCTCTTTGTGTTTAGCGATGAAACATAATCTATTATTTAGTGCCTCTGTTTTATGAAGCGACGTATAACGTAAGTGAAAAAAGGGGATCTTTGAAGTAGAAATATTACTTGATTATTTTTTATACCCACAAATTACACAGAGTTATCGAATTCAGTGGTAATATTATTAATATAAAATAAAAAAATAAATAAATAAATATCCATCACGCCCTATCCCCGAAGGGGTGGCAGAGGCATATTATATGCCCACTTTTCACCGTGTGGATTTACCTGTCCCACGTAATAGGTGGTGAGCCCATTGCCGTGTTGAAATAGACAGACGCAGGTTGTGGCTACCTGCTGTTGAAATTTTTCATGCCGCCCATAAGGCATTCAACCAGGCTCAACGACTGCCATTTTACTGGCAACCGGGACCAACGGCTTAACGTGCCTTCCGAAGCACGGAAACGCTCGCAAATGTAAATGCCACAAAGTGGTCACCCATCCGAGGACCAGCCATAGTGAAAGTTGCGTAACTCAGTGATCGTTTACAGAACACTGAGACCGCGGGGCCACGAGCGCTTCTAATATAACATACTGTAAATTAAGACAACCCCCGGGGTACGTGGGAAACAAACGTTTGGCCATGTCAGCCCGACCGGGTCCCGGTAAGAGGGGCAAATCCAAGAAGTGCTGGCTTGACGTCATATGAGAGGACATGCGTGCCAATAGTCTCACTACAGGGGATGCCGACGACAGTGCGAAGTGGAGGAGAAAGAGTAGAAAAGCCAACCCCGGGCGTCGCGAGCCGCAACTGATGATTGAACGATGATGATTATGAACACACTTTAAAATAAGGATTCCTGTAATTACTAGATCGTTGGCTATAGTGAGGCATACACTTTAAGCTTTACCTTAAATAGGACTGATCTGAACAACAAGTCTAGAATATTTTCTAACCCTGTACTTATAAGATTAACATAATTTAAGTTCTCTATCCCTTTATTTATCTGTTTAACAATAAACCGTAAAGCATTGTCAATATTGCAGCAGCAATTTCATTGAAAGTACCTCATAAAGCAACGAATATAGCCTGTCTCAAAGCCGCTCGCTGCCGTCCTTTATAAGTGTGGACATGCAAATATGAGACCCATTTAGAAATACCCTTGAGATGATACGAGTAACATATACGACTACGGCTTACCGCTTTTGATCATTGTGGCTTATAATTTTTAATTTAAATATGGAACGATCGCTCTCCATATGTACAGTATAACTCATGTTTGAATAATATATTATGTTACCCTGGGGATTTAGGTCAGATTCAAATTTATTTAAAACTATCTGCCCGCCCTGGCTCTGCAGCAGCTAGTGTTATCGATTGAAGAAATACGAAAAAGTATCATTGTCTCTTTTAAAATGTCTTTTATCTAAAACTCACCGAGCAAGGAATTAATGTCACTTGTGCTCTACTAAAGACGCCTTACTCTATATATTTCATACAAACCAAGCCAGCCAGGGGCGGCAACGTTTACTCATACGACAACAATTATTACTAGAGATGAATGACAGGCATACTGACAGTCTGAATATGCGACTCTCGCCTACAGCCTGACGTAAACTGTCCACGCGGTAATATTTTTACTTTCGCTTCTATAAGGGAGCGAGCAAGTAGAAACATTCCTTGTCCTGTGCTCGGACATAAGTTCTTTCTCTAATTTAATTATTTAACAGACACTGCGAAAGCTGTCACTAAATATTGCACTCTATATGGAAGAAGTGAATGCAGAAGTATAATTTTCTCATTACAAATACAGTGTACGGAAGGCTCTTACTAGAGATAATGTTAATGTCTGCCACCTCAGTGGTATATATTTAAAAAAAAGTACTACTGAAAGTGCTTGCACAGGGCTGTAATGACAGCAACAAACTCGCCAGTTGAAACCTTTAGATTTAACCAACCATAGAAAGTTTGAACCATATACCCGTGAGACATCAATAAGCTGAAAGGGGGCCATGTTCTACACTAGGGTGGAGTGTGGGCGTAGGCTGTAGTGATGGGCACCAATTATGATTATTGTTTTGTTTAGCTTTTTTTTTTTGTATCCACTTTGTATTTATTTATTATTCTATAATTGTACGTGTTTATATTTATAAATTGAAGTATCTGTGTTATGTCTTATCTGCTGTTCATACCGCCATTTTGGGTAATAAACACATTCTTGATTTTTTTTTTTGAACTTGGACAGCACACGTATGTCGACAATGATAATAACTTTCAATATCTGGACATCGTCAACATGTTATAATTCAAAAATAGAACGTAAATGTAAAATCTCCATATAAACTTTCTACTTCTGAAAACCTATTTTCAATACACCATTGAAAACTTACGACACTTTCACATCTTTACCGCAACATACTCCAGTTATTTTTATAGATATTGGAACAGTTTGAACGTTTATGTATTTTGATATGAAGTAAGGTGTCTACACTGCTGATATTTTGACAACACGACACTAACCCAAAAATCAGTTATAGCGGTTCTATTAAAGTTTGGTATCAAATAAATGGATGTCATGTGCATTTTAAGTCATTTTATCTCGGGAATGGACGGTGGTATAGATATGTATTATTTATAATATAACGACAAAACACGGTCCAACCAAAAAGTAAAAAAACAAAATCAATGACTTCTTAATTATTTTTCAACTATGTTGAAAGTGAATGTACCAGTGTATTATATGTTTTGACTACTAAAATGCCAATTTTTAAATGTAGCTGCATTTTTACTTGTATTTTTGGGTAACTAAAGATTGTACTTATCATATTTATGTCCCACAATATCACATGTTACACGGTAATGTGGCGCGCGGTACTGCGTTTGACGTCATTGAGTCTCCTATCTCGAATACATTTTGGTCGTCATTCAGCCATTAGTCCTTTTTATATAAAGTCAAAATGCAATGCTTATGTATACTTATTTCGTCATGTATTCAAAGGCTACATTATTTTGTAGTTAAGCTAATAACTGTACTGTAAATAAATATTAAGTGTAACAATAATATTACTCTGTTTATAGATTTAATAAAATAAATATTAAAAATCCACTCCCAAGCTTTTGTCCTTACAAAACACTTCACGACAAGTATTTTATTTTTATATTTAAGTGTGTTGCACTTTATTAAAATATTAGGGATAGAATTACATACCTTACAATATGTATGTATGTATGGATGGCAGGCAATTATAAATAATAAATATTGTGGGACACTTTTTCACACAGCGCCATCTAGCCCAATGTAAGCTTATATTAGAATATATTATAAACATACTTATATATTTCTAAATACATACATATTATACACAGGAAACACCCAAACTCCGAAACACATTTGTGGATCACACAAATATTTGTTCCGACCCGGGAATCGAACCCGGGACCTCTTGCGTAGCAGTCGGATACACTCCCACCGCGCCACAGAGGCAGTCAAAATTGAATTTTAAGAAGCCAATTAAATCTCCAACTTGATTTAAAAACTGCCATTCAAATTTCACTTATTTCGTGAACATATATAAATCATGATGTTATATTTAGGTAAATAGTACTCGATGTGCTCCGCTTAAGTAACTGACAATGTAAATACCATGTCACTGGCAATGACTTAACGTGCCTTCCAAAGCACGGAAACACTTTTAAATAGAAATGCCAGAAAGTGGCCACTATCTCAGTACCAGCTATAGCACAAGATGCTTAACACAGCGATCGTTTACAGAACACTGAGTTAGCTGAACTACGAGCTTGTACTCACAAAAATATATATCTAAAAATGAATAAAGCAAATATCTTATCGTACGATCGACTTAAAACTGTTAATAACTCTCAAATATTCGCTGAATCATATTTTCTGACAAAGTTTAGCAATATGGGATTTAAGATAATCCCGAAAATTCGACCAGACCCTTTTATATCTCGAAATTAAAGTATTAAAATTATTCAGAAGAAACTGGCTTACGAAACCCTGTTATGAGTTCGTACTTTAGTACTACTATTAAAAGCCGTTTATAAAAACACGTTACAGCTTATAGAAACTTTGCTTTGTTTATTTTGATTCTATCCATATAAGGGGCGACCTCAACGTACATATTACGTCAATCAAATAGAATACATTTTTGGAAAAGGTCAGGTCAAGAGTACCCTTAACTGATGTGTGTGATAGAAAACACTTATGAAAGTGGAAGAAGCGAAAGTTGTAAGTCAGGATCGTAGCAAGCCATAGTCTCGGCCTACCCCAATGGGAGACAGGCGTGACGATATGTATGTATTATATTAAGGCTGTAAACAAGTACATATTCCCATGTATGAGTATGTTGACTTGAAAGGGATTATGAAAAGCTGTGAGCCTTAGAAAGCGAAAATTAAAAAAAAAAGTCATCCAATGACAAATGGTTAGTTTTTATTTCTAAAATATTAACAACACTGGTGCTAATTCTGTTGTTGAGACGACTAAACTAAATTTCTCTAAAATTTTCTTATTTTTATTAAGAGATTGCCGTTGTAACGTGAAAAATTTACATAGACAGTCGAATGTAAATACATGCCGACTAACTTAGTGATTGAACTGCCTATGTACATTTTTCACGTAACAACGTTTTACACGTTTTGACGTTTCAAACAGTTACTAAAATTAATAAACTGTCTATGCACATTTTTCACTTTTTGTTGAATTTTATCACATAAAATGAATTTTAGTGATGTCAGATACAAATTAAACGTCACACAAAATTTAGACGTTTTCACTAAAATTAGACGTCACCTATTTAGGTGACGTCTAATCATCGTCGTGATAAAATTCAACAAAAAGTGAAAAATGTGCATAGACAGTTCAATCACTAAGTTAGTCGGCATCTAAATACATGTTTTGTTGAATTTTATCACATAAAAGGAATTTTAGTGATGTCAAATACAAATTTAGTGCTGTTTATGATATCACCAAGTTTAGTTCGACATAATAACAGAATAGCATTTGGCAATCTCTCAATAAAAATAAGAAAATTTTAGAGAAATTTAGTTTGGTGGTTTCAACAACAGAATTAGCATCATTGTCTAACGTTTGAGTGTCTGGAAGCTGTAAAAAGACTTAATTGATTTGGTTTAACGTCGATCAGGTCAGGGTTCTATTTTATTATTTATATTGACCGATGGTAACAGCTGCTAGTTGAGCAACCAGACAATCAAAAACAAAAAAAAATGGCGTTCAGGGTAGGTAACTGCCAACAGAAGCGAAAATGAACGAGCAAGATTATATCCACTTACGTGTATGGGTCGCTGAGCAATACGTTATTTACATGTCGGTCATGCGGAACTTTGATTATCCTCTACCAAAAATCGCTCAACGCGCCTAAAGCAATTTCCGTATTTAAAAAAATTGTGTTCTTTTCAGATGCGACGTGGATTAAAGAACCAAGACGTTTGCAAAGAGAAATACGTGTTGAATATCAAGACATTACATGGAAAAGCGAGATTACTTAACCATAGGTAGTATTAAGGAAGAAATAAAAATGAAATATGTCTTTCAGAGCATCCGTTAAACAGAGTGGATTTTACCTATATATTTTTTTTCCATAATAAACTTTATTGACGGAATATTATTGTAGGCGCGCGTCGAATTATGAGTAGCAAGTCAGTGTAACGTCTATGAATTATTCATCGATTCTACGATCGATATGGTTGTGGTGCCTTCTCCACAGTAATCTTGGTCTCTCATATTAATTTCTGAAATACAGTTTGTTTTTGAATAACGAGAACAGCTTGGATATCTGTTTTTTGATGTGAAAAAATTACACACATATGTACTAGTATCCGCAAGTAATTAGCTACGTCCACTACTAAAAAAATATGATAAAATAAAACACTGTTCTATTTATTTATTACTTAAATCTGGATACTGATGCATTCCTGGTTTGACCAACTAAACTTTCGTCAATATTTTAATTCTATACAGCACGTTTAATTAATAATTTACCCTACCTGGGTTCGTCTGACCTCTAAACTACGGGCCTGCCTACGTTGCTGTGTTCGTAGCTCAGTTGGTGCACCGTTAGCACTTGGGCCCCAATAATCTTCAAGGTGACCTTAAGTCACTTTTAGAATAAAGTTCTTTAACGTGGCTTACAGATAAATGCTGTTTACTGCGTGCGCGTGTGTGTGTGTGTATCAAGCCTACTATAAATAAATTAGCACACGAGCATGTAATTGTGCAGCCGTATGCGCAACTCTATCTTTCTGCCCCTATCTCTGTTAACATATAACCTCAAACATGATTCTTTAATATTATTTTAAAGTAAGGAACTATGTTCCTGACGGGTATCCCCCGACCGCTCATTTTTATACTATACGGATAAAATTTTGTAAATAGTAGTCTTGCTGTTTTAATTGTTTTGGCACAGTGTAGTGTGTAGATAGTTAAACGGATAAGTGCAAATATGACTAAAGATGAAAGGTTCAATATAAAACAGAAACATTGTAAAAAGGTTTCCCAGGAATTTAATAACTGCAACAGTTTCATCCTTAACTCAATTTTGTTCGTCTTAAAGGAAACCAACACTCTAAGTGAAAGCAGTACCGTAACATTTATTAGAGGATGACAGGTCTTTGTATCTTTTAAAAGTTTTGTGCAGTTATTCGTGCCATAAATGTTGCAGATTTTATCGTAGCTTTTAATAAAACTTCTGGATGCCATAAAAGTTTTGTAAATTACGAGGTAAGTTATGAAAGATTTTAATGTCTATTATTTTAGTATTCTGTTTTTCCTTGGTGAGCTAAAGCATTCAGGTACTCGAAATATTTGCAAAATTAATAGGATTAACGTTGACGTTAATGTGTTTTGATTTAATAAATATATCGCTCAATGAATTTAAAAAAGTTTCCTGTTCCGGAAAAGTGATTACATAATTTTCAGTGAAACGGGATGTAGACCTTAGAAAAGACTTAGCCCTTCAGCTGCAAAGAACTTCAAAGGGTTAAAATATTATAGAAGCATATCACACCCTTTTCCACGTAGCGCGAATGTACGATTCTATCTTCATTTTCTTGATAAGTGTTTAACTTCAATTACTGGATGATAGTCTATTAAATAGATTATGGGAAAATGTTTGGCTTGGATGCTAAAGGCATGGCATTTCATGAAGTCACAAACTATATTCCTTACCTCTTCTGACTAGGAACTAGACAAAAGTGAAACCATGTTACGTTGAATCAGACTTGATTATATACCTACCTCCTCTACTTGGTCATGCAAAAGGCTCTGCAAAGCCTGCTTCCGGCGTGGAAAAATAAAAATAAATGTCGTGGCTTTACGTTATGGAAAATGAAATACTAACTTTCTCTCCATCGGGGATGTGAAAGAACTGAGAAAAGTAATACGGAAACAAAAAAGGGTTAGTTCTAAAGTTTAGAGCATTTGATGTAATCGATAATAATTCTTATTATTATTGATTGCATATATGATAAAGTTGAGGATAAGTGAAAGTCAAAACCCACAAAAAAGTATTTTCAACTTAGTCTCAAAATGTTTTTAATGTTTATTGTTTAGATTTGGATTTTGTCCAATCATGTCGTTGTGTCTTTGTAACTCATCATTTATTTAAAAATCTGGTCGCCTATTTACAAAATGAGTGTTTTTTTTCTTTATAATGAAAGATAATTTCCTTTCATCAAAATTTTTCTGTGTGATTGTTATATGCCCGGGAACTCGTAATGTAATTATTTACCCTAGAAGTTTAACATTAGATGAATGTGTACACGAAATTTTCCTGATTGCGGTAACTTTATTACAAGGTTTCTAGAATAGTAAAAATTCAGTGTATATAAACAAAATACTTGTTGACGCCCGCGTGGAGAAGTTATCCCGATTCGGTTTCATAAAGTAACCTATGTGGTATTTTAATGTGTAAGCTGTATTATTGTAAAGTTTCATCAAAATCCATTCAGTAGTTTTTACGTGAAAGAGTAACATACCTACATTAATACATTCTCGCAAACTTTTGCGTTTATAATATTCATCATCATCCGAGCGTCTGTCCCAGTTGCGTCTCGCGACGCCCGGGGTCCGCTTTCCTACATTTTCTCCTCCACTTCGCACGGTCGTCGGCATCCCCTGTGGTGAGACCATTGGCACGCATGTCATCCCTTACGACGTCAAGCCAGCACTTCTTGGGTCTTCCCCTCTTACCGGGACCCGGCGGGGCTGACATGGCCAGACATTTGTTACCTACGTAGCCCGGCGGTTGCCGCAAGACGTGACCATACCAACGAAGGCGACACTCTTGCAACTTGTCTGCAATGTCACGGACGTGAAGGCTGCCGCGGATGCGAGAGTTCCTCACGCGGTCCATCCGCGTGACTCCACACATCCACCGCAGCATCTTCATTTCCGTGACACGCAGCTCCTGCTTGTGTCGCTCCAATATCGGCCACGTCTCACTGCCATGTAAAAGGACAGGTCTAATAATGGTTTTGTAGACCTGTCCCTTCAACCGGATCGGCATTTTAGGGTCACAAATGACACCGGTCATCTCCCGCCATTTGGCCCACGCGGCAGCAATGCGTGACTTGACATCGCAATCGATGTCACTGGACGTGTGAAAAACAGATCCCAAGTATTTAACCTGGTCCGTGCGCTCGACCAAATCACCGCCTATGCGGACGGATGTGGGATCTGTCGAGTTTATAATTTTGCGTTTATAATATTAGATGGATTTAAATAAACAAAAGGCTGACAATGAGGATATTGATTAGCATTCAATTTTCTTTGTTGTCAGTCTTCATTAACTCAAATCCGCGCACGTGGTGAAGTGCTTCCGTGATCGTTTCTCACAGGAACTGGTCTCTTGGATAAAAATAAGTACGTGTTGATCTAGGTTCTACCATCAATCAAATTTCAGACAAATTGCTTTAGAGGTTAGAAATGATAAGGAAACATCTTGACAATCTTAGGTACTTATAATAATAGCAGGCATTACGTATCCCAGTGCCTTGTATACCCTACTTGTATTTTTGAAGTTTAGAATCTTTTTTATTGCAGCTATGATTTGGTTAAATTTGTTTTAGACATCGTCGGAAGCTGACGCATAATGAAATAAATTTCACTGTAGATATACTTACCAAAATATACCTGAGACGTAAAGTAAAATGTGCAGGAAAGTGAAGAATATATTTTTCTCCTTCCTTATAAGGGTTTATTAGTAGTCCAAACAAGGGTATTCTTGTCAATAAGTATGTTCGTGTATTTCTACGTGCAAGTGCAGGGATTTTTCTTAATATAATGGGTAAGATTCAGATTAATATTTGTGTAACATATAAAAATTACGTTAGTTTTTCACCCCGCGGTGTATCGACTTCTTACCAACCGTCGTAGGATAGGCCTGAGGACTATTCACCGCGGCCCAGCTTAGGCTTAGGAAATACCCCAAAATGAGGCTCTCCTCAGGAGGCTTGATGAGCTACACCTTACAATCTCCCGGAGGAGATTAGCCTGTGCCCGCTTTGAGCCTTTTCCGAATTTCCTTCTGAGAACAGATGGGGGTGAAGAGCGGGCACTAGACGGCACCCCGGAACACGAGGCGTGCCAATCGCCAGAATGCCGTTGTAAGCGGAGTCCCCCAACCTTCAGCTCACGGTCGTAATCTAGTCGGCTTCGCGCCGTAGATCCGTCCGGCGTCGCCCCCGAGTTCCAATGTTCCTTCTACAATATATAAGATATTTTCCTTCTTATGGTAATTACAAAACCAAATTATTAAAAATTGCGTTTTAACCGATGTTATCTATTTATTGTGCAACTTATAGCTTAAATTGAATTTTAGTTTAGGACTATACGGAAATTTTGTGTGTTGCCTATTGATGACATATTCTCTACGTAAAATTGGAATAAATTCAATTAACAATTGTATACTGTTTAGTTATAACTTAATGTTTGTTGAAAAAAGTAAATAAAACACATTTGAGGCTTAAATTAAGCTTTTATTAATCATTCACTTGTACGACCATGTAAATTTTTTTTTTTTATATTTAAAACCGTCTCTCGCCGTTTAAACAAAATAACTAAATCTGACAATCACTTTATTAAGACTAACTGAAAAATTAATTAAAACAACAATTTACAGAACAGAATCATTGTTGATTTTAAATAGTACGCCCCTGCTGAAATATGTATAAATAAAGAAATATATACAATATTAAATGTGGAAACAATTAGACAGCATTTCCCCATACAATATCGGCGTCTGTGATAAATTAAATCATGATTTATTAAGCCTGACAGATAAAATATAGAAATATGAAGACTTAATATTTACATTGCTATCAGTCATTGTAAATAAATGATCATGATCGGTAAAGACGCTTACCACAAATAGATAATAATACGAAAGAGACTATGACTTATTATAATTGTTAATAAAATATGTGCTAACCTTTGAAAATGCCGAAAGGCGAAACAGGTCAGTTTTAAGTAATAAATAAGTGGGACAGTACAAGTGTTTTTGTTCAAGATGTGTAGCAAGTTCCACCAAGTGCCATCAATCAACAGTGTAAACATTATAATTGTTATTGTGTAAATCATTTACAAACTCAAACAAATCAAAATAATTGCTGACGTGTATTTAAAACCAAATTTGCTACAACTTACAAACAACTTCAATAACTTAATTAGCAAGATAACAGACCAAAAGCAATTTCTTGTAAGCGATTGACTTAGTTCTGACTCAAGAGCAGGGTGAAATTTAATATGAATTGCGACAAATTGCTGTTTTAAGACTTTATGTTTAAACGATAAGCTTATCTTTTATTGCTTAGTGCATGCACCTTCGCCGGCGTGGAATATTAATGCTGTTCCTTGACCCATAATAACATAAATGATTAGTAAAAGAAACTCTATCGCAAAACCATAACTGCTAAATAAACCTTGCATATTTCCAGACATGCCAGAAGTTGGTAAAAGCTTTTGTCCGCTGTCTTGAGTCAGAGCCTTATTTTTGAACTAAACGAAAGTACTGTCTTTTTTTTTAATTAACATATTATATTATTATCCCCTATCCATAGTTAATCTTCTTTTTGATTGATTATCTTTGTAAATCTAATTGGAAGAAATATTTGGTGATTGAATTGCTCCACTCAAAGATCAGAAGTCTATCAGTGGACATTCCTAAGACGCTTGTGCCTGATACATGTATATATCTTCGGACCTTACTTGAAAGTAATGCCTTATCTACTGACTAAAGGACGAGATCATGGCGAAGAGGGAAAAAATTCAAAACAAATCTCTGTAGCGTCTCGTCTGACCAGAGGCAGTCGGACGTGAAGGCTAAAAGCTCTCTTATGGCAAAATTTACATAAAGCCTGCGTCAAGTAGTGGACTGCAAAAGGATTATGTGTTCAATAAATGCCATTTTTCAAACATTAAATATGGTGTAGTAGGTACTACACCATAACTAACATCATGTGTAGACTACCCCGTCGGAGATATAGCATGTACAATATATACCAATTGTAATACAATTGGTATATATTGTACCTAAAGTACCTAAAGTGATTGTCAGACGTTTTAATGATTGTACCTATGTAAGTACCTATTTCACATTATTCATATACTTTCATCTATACAATTGCACATAAATAATTATTCTATTTTAAAATATATTTCGCTTTAATATACACATTTTCTTAACTTATCACATCCTTACCAGCCTATAACAAATAATGTTTCTACAATAGTCAGTGTAAAGAGCTGCAGGAAGACTTTCAACGCCAACATTGGAAGACTAGGTGTTATCTACGAATGTAATTTGATTTTCTCAATCACGTTTCGTGCACAGGATCATCTGATAATCTTAGAATAATTTATTTCAGACGTATAATTTCATTCACTCTGAGTTTACTCAAAGGGATTTATCAAATTATTTCGTAAACAAGTCTAATCCTCCGTGGCAATTACGCTTAAATATCATCATAACCTCTGCGTAACACTAATCATATCGAAAATATTCTGCTGAAATATATTAGATAATAATTTAATTTCTCAAAATATGTGTGTTCTCACTTTGAAAATCACCTACCAATATTAAGCATTTTAAATGTGGAAGAGAAAAATAATATTATAAGGGATTTTAATAAACTTTAAAAAAATGTTTCAATTTGTACAGAACCCCCCATTTACATCGACAGTTACATTAAATTTCTCTCGTTTCTTTTGAAGATGTTGATTCAACAGAAAAGAGTGAATTGGATGAATGAACAAAAACTACTACTAATGTCAAATTGTTTCACTCGTTCCTATGCTTCAACAGAAAAGAGTGAATTGGATTGGATTTATTTATTTATATGGACCAATGATATCATTCTCAAGAGACTGAAAGCGGTTGGAATTACTGTCTGTAGTCGTATTAAATAGAAGTTGGGAAAAATGAGATTTTTCAGAAATGAATGAACAAAAATTACTACTAATGTCAAATTGTTTCACTCGTTCCTATGCTTCGCGTACTGTGGTGTCAATGAAAAAGCACCCTTTCAGAACACCCAGCTTCTCCTATGCCTACCATTGCTATCGATATTAATATTTTCCTGCATGAGTGAAGCAGCAATTAAGCATGCAGTATGATTTCATTGAAATGCGTATGCGTTCCTTTAAATCGTTGTAATGTAATTATCCAATTGAGGAATTCACTCTTCTTTCTATAAATCGTTGTAATGTAATTATCCGATTGAGGAATTCACTCTTCTTTCTATAAACTAAATGTCTGTGTAATCACTACATCATGTCTTAGTTAAAGTGGTGGTAGGCTTCTTATCAGAAAAAATAGTCTTACTGTTTATCATGCTTCAAAAATTATGGTCTGAGTGTATTTGGTGACTTTTTAAACAAGGAATACGAGTACATCATTAAAACCTACAATAAAATAATTATCTAGTACAAACCGGGATATTGTTATTTTCTTTGATAAAATTTACCATAAAACTACATAACAGATTTGTTCGCAGTAAAAAATTGCACTGCAAGCTAAATAACATCTATCTTACAAGAAATGTAACTGTTACAAACCATAAGGAAACTGCATATATTTCATTGAAGTGTTTCTAAAATAGTATTTTTGCGTGACAAAAATAGCATTATTTTGGTTTAGAACTCTGTAGTAACTGGATCAGTTAGGTGGGTATGTATAATTGACTTACAAAAAGCTCAGGATACATTGAGATAGGATATCAATTCAGTAATAACGCTATCGTAATACCATTTGCACACAGTAACTATCAAAACTCTAGTTCCACATTAATTATTAAGCTATGAACACTGTAAATTATTATATTTATATTTTTCAATATGATAGAAGATTGGTATTTTTATTATAAATATTAAGTAATACAATAAAAGGTAGGTACAATTATGTAAATTTGTTAAAAAACTAGCAAAGAAATTTTATAGGACAACCATTTTACCTTGAAAGTGAGACGAGAAAGCCTAAAGGTATACAAATCTGTACAGTGTAAATAAAAGGTATCTAAGAAATATTGGAACTGCGAGCGTATAAGCGTCTTGGTAGGTAAATATTATATCGGAAATAGTTGAGATTCATACCATTGTTGAATGTAATTGGAACACAAATTTGTAGAGGATAAGTCCGCAACTCAGGATCCAATACAAGTGTGTGTGAAAGTAGCTCGCAGCTGCATTTGCGTTACTACTATCTGAATATGGCTTCTTTAGACTTAGTTCTTTGACTTCCACTGCAAAAAAATACATAGTTATAAAATAATGCGTGGGCGTCCCCAATTCCATCCGCCTATATTCTGCCTACATTTGAGAGTGTTTTTCAGAGATATTAAAATCCGTTTATACTTCTGTACACGTAAAACCCCCGTCAAAAATCATGTTACGATTCAAATGGAGGATAAACCGATAAAAAATATGTAATAAATCATTTAGACTGTCTTTATTCAATGAACAGTAAAATATTTCAGTGTGAAGCTTTTTTACCTGCAACAGTTTGGTTTTTCGCATCAGCATACTTTTCCCCAGGGCCTACTTCATCGGGGATTGTAGCGGTACATGTAAGTTGTAATCTGCCATGTGCTGGAGCCTTTAACTCTGCAATCGATACCCATAATAGGATGGGAACGACAGGTGGGGCTCGCGGTCTCTCCTGTATCTGTAACAAGTTTTAGTGTATTGCTTTGATTTTAATAAATAATTTTATTTTAACATTGGTTTCGTAGCTATAATTTCTTTTTCTATTAAAAGATGTTTTAAAAGCAAGGAATTTTCATGATCCAGCTTTAGTTTTCAGTTCTGTCGGCCCGTAAGTTTTTTTTATTGTATCCAACTGAGTCAGAGGTTTGTTTATTTTGTATTAAATTTTTCGGCCAGATACTCATACTAGATGTACTATTTAGAACCCGGATCATCTACAGTGTAATTGTATTATTCTCAAAAGGTACTTCAAATGAATGGATATGCTATGAGATGAATAAATAAATAAAATAAATATAGTTGGGATAACTCACACAATGCTACCTGATTCCAAACTATGCAGAGCTTGTATTATGGTAACCAACTAACTGATAGACATACTTATATATTTCTAAATACGTACATATTATAGATAAATAACACCCAGACACAGAATAAACCATAGTGCTCATCACACAAAGTTTTATCCTGGGTGGGAATCGAACCTACAACCTCGTGCGTAGCAGTCGGATACACTCCCACCGCGCCACAGAGGCAGACAAAAGA
Source organism: Thumatha senex (assembly GCA_948477245.1). NCBI lineage: Eukaryota > Metazoa > Arthropoda > Insecta > Lepidoptera > Erebidae > Thumatha > Thumatha senex. The sequence continues at coordinate 8,108,178 of OX419731.1, read as the reverse complement.
TGAAAATAGCGTGACGTGCACCATGGAAGATGCAACTCAAGCTCGTATTCCTTGAAAGGTATTAAAGGATAATTTCGGGTTGTAATTTGGGATTATTAATAGTAGTATAGGTAAATTTTTATTAAAGTGGAAAAAGACAATTTGATTCGAGACAGGGATTGAACCTGTGACCTTTGCCTAACCAGGGCAATGTTCTAGCCACCTGAACTACCCGAACCGTATCAAATCAAGTTGAAATTCTCCACCTTATTTATATCGTCATTTTAAGAGTATGACCAGAGCCATCTATCGAGCTAATGAACAACTCGATACCAATGAACAGTGTTACAACTATTTTTAAACATTGATGCAATGGACTCCACTCAGTATATTGATAAATTATTTAAAGCAATTATTTGCTAAATTTCTCATAAATTTTTATTAAAGTGGAAAAAGACAATTTGATTCGAGACAGGGATTGAACCTGTGACCTTTGCCTAACCAGGGCAATGTTCTAGCCACCTGAACTACCCGAACCGTATCAAATCAAGTTGAAATTCTCCACCTTATTTATATCGTCATTTTAAGAGTATGACCAGAGCCATCTATCGAGCTAATGAACAACTCGATACCAATGAACAGTGTTACAACTATTTTTAAACATTGATGCAATGGACTCCACTCAGTATATTGATAAATTATTTAAAGCAATTATTTGCTAAATTTCTCATAAATTTTTATTAAAGTGGAAAAAGACAATTTGATTCGAGACAGGGATTGAACCTGTTGTTCATTAGCTCGATAGATGGCTCTGGTCATACTCTTAAAATGACGAGGAGTCCATTGCATCAATGTTTAAAAATAGTTGTAACACTGTTCATTGGTATCGAGTTGTTCATTAGCTCGATAGATGGCTCTGGTCATACTCTTAAAATGACGATATAAATAAGGTGGAGAATTTCAACTTGATTCGATACGGTTCGGGTAGTTCAGGTGGCTAGAACATTGCCCTGGTTAGGCAAAGGTCACAGGTTCAATCCCTGTCTCGAATCAAATTGTCTTTTTCCACTTTAATAAAAATTTATGAGAAATTTAGCAAATAATTGCTTTAAATAATTTATCAGTAGTATAGGTAGTAATCACTGAATTGATTTTTTTCAACCCAAAGTTCTGTATACTTTCCTAACGGCTTAACCATTGGCATATTGTGTATGAAGCTCTGGAAAATATTAAACATTACAATACAGTACAAAAGATGGAATCAAGCTCTATAGCATATGAAACTGAAACTTGAAACCACAAAAACTTAATATCAGAAATGTAGTAGTTAATTAACTTTAGTAAAAACTATATTTAATGTTTAATTTTTAAATAAGCGTAGTTGAATATTTATCTCATCTTCATCGTCATCATCTTATGAAGTACCGATTGCATAAAAATCTTTGAGTACGGAGTCTGTACTTGATTTGCAATATCGTAGACATAAAATTATTAATGTGGAGCAAACACAGTTTATTAAAATAAACTTTCGCTAGTATTTTAAAATTTTAGGCATTTTTAAAAAAATCATTGAAATATCGAGATAAACTGCTGAACATTTGAATATTTTATCAATATCATTCTATCTACGTGTTCGAACAGTTAAACACCATAATATACTGAAAACCCAATTTTCCTGCATGACCTGTATTTGGTGCTTCGATGTTAAAAAATATAATGAAGTAATCGTATTAGTAAATTTAAAACTATGGCAGCTCAAAAAATAGGCATGAGTAAAAGTCATATTTTAAGGTAAGATACAAGATTTAGGCAAATAATTAAATATTTCTCAAGTTGCTTAACTAGAAGGAAATTATTAACGCGATCCAGCGAAGTTGGTGAACTTTCAAAATTTTTCATTAACTCCTAATAAGGACTGAGCCAGTTTTATTAGTTCCCACGTAATAGGAGTTAACCATCCTCTATGATGAGATAGAATTAGCCCAGGGACGTGAGAATAACCCGAAAAAACAGATAAACATTCATTTGTATTTATTTTTTAGAAAGCTATTGTTTAATTAGACAGTAAAAACAGACACTACAATTTCATCTATATATTTAAAGAAAAGTACAATTGAAACAGTGTAATATAATAAGGGACTGTTTATAAAAAAAACTCGGTTAGTTTTCTACGCTTGCCACACTTCATAAATTTATTCTACACTAAATAATACTTGAATATGTATGTGGGTCGTTTCATAGCAAATGAACGGCGATTGTTGCCAATTTCAAGGCAGAAAAAGAAAGGAAAAATATAAAATGGGACACAAAATCAGTTGTCCCTTGTTACCCAGTCAATTTTGGGATGAAATTTTCTTTTGTTATTTATAAAACGGCGCCGACTTTGATTTGTTTTTTTATAAAAGAATGCTGCTTGCCCGCGGCTTATTCGGGTGCTAATGAAGAAAATGTGACCAAATATTTAAAGATTTTTCTCTCCACGACTCGGCGGCGCAGTGGTAAGTGTATGAGACTACTTTACTTAATCGGAACAAATATGTGTATTTATTGTACGGAACAAATATGTATATTCTATGTATATACAGGGTCATTTGTAAAACACCAGCAACCTGCTAGGAGTAGATACACAAGGCCATAACCAACAACGATTGTTCTACCACTTTTGGCAATTCGTTCACAGCGAGTACTATCGTACATTGAAACTTCGAGCTTCGTCATAGGTTTTCGCACTTGGATTCGCTTAAAAGGACTCCTGAGTCTCTTTTTTGTCACGTACTGTATACCTCGATGTACGATGGAAGTGCGCGCATCAATGCGGTAAGAAAAGGTCAAGGTCAAAGGAGTTCTGAACGGTCCACCACCATTTCCTGTGAATATTACGAGTTGCGTTTAAAAAAAAATTAAATTTTGAAAAAAAAAAAACAAAAAAAAAAAAAATTACAAAATAAAAAAAATAGTAAAACATGTTTTTATGATGTTAGCTACCTAGTCCTAGCAGGTTGCTGGTGTTTTACAAATGACCCTGTATATATCTATACTTATAATAAATCTGTAGAGAGGTCAATTCTGTACATGAAATATATTTCCAAAATAACTATCAGGGGGTGATTAGGAATCGATGCTGATGCCATAAATGCAATCAGTAAAATTTTTGTGTCTGTCTGTCTATATGTATAACCGTTATAGAAACAAAAACGACTCGACGGATTTTAACGAAACTTGGTACAATTATTTTTCATACTTCTGAGCTGGTTATAGTATACTTTTCATCACGCTACAATCAATAGGAGCAAAGCAGTGAAGGGAAATGTTGGGAAAACGGGAGAAGTTACTCCATTTTTTAAGCTTCCGTCGCGTGTGCAATCTTAATGGTTAAAGCTACACAGAAATCATGTATGACGGAAATGTTCTCCTTAAAATTATATAAAAAATATCCCACCTCCACCACCACACATATGTCTATCTTGGTTGACTGACAATAACACGTGTAACCCCGATAGCTTAGCAGTTCGAAGCTTTCTGATTATATTTGTCTACTCTTACGTTTATAACACTCTCAGTCATCCCTAATAACCTGTAGTATTTTAAGAAATAGCGACAAAGCTAAGGTATTGTGTAATTTAATCATATGGGATGAATGTACGATGGCCCATCGAAAAGGAGTAGTAGCGGTAGACATAACTTTAAGGGATATAAGACAAAATGATCGACCAATGGGCGGTGTATCACGGTTTTATTTTATGGTGATTTCCGACAAACCTTACCGGTAATACCACGGGGAACCCGAGCTGATGAGGTTAGGGCTTGCCTGAAAAGCTCTTATTTGTGGCGTGATATACAAACGGTGCATTTGAACATGCGAGTGAGAACTGGAGATAACCCGGATGATCGTCAATTTTCTGATACATTAAAGATTTGTGAAGGTACCTATACACAACTACACCAAGGAAAACTTATTCTGACGTCTGAGTTATGTTGTACAGTGCAATCCCAACCACATCTTATATCGTCAGTTTACGGTGACGTAATAAATATATTAAATATGGACAATTCTTGGCTATGCGAAAGATCCATTTTAACTCCTCGCAATGACCAGGCATTTGAGATTAATAACAAAATACTGTCGACAGGGGGAAAGCAAAGTTTATAGTTCAATAAATAGAATGGTCGATGAACAAGAATCGCAATGACCAGGCATTTGAGATTAATAACAAAATACTGTCGACAGGGGGAAAGCAAAGTTTATAGTTCAATAAATAGAATGGTCGATGAACAAGAAGCCACGAATTACCCGATAGAATTTTCAAATTCTTTAAATATGCCCTGACTTCCTTCTCATGAAATTTGATTACAAATTGGCATTCCGATTATTCTGCTCCGAAATTTAAGACCACCACAACTTTGCACTGGAATTCGGCTAAAAGTAACCCAGTTGCAACAAAATATAATCGAGACTCAAATTTTAACAGGTTGCGGTGCAGGCAAAACCGTCTTTATTCCCAGTATTTTTTCCCATAATACCAAATAATTTTCCATTCCAATTTAAAAGAACGCAATTCCCAGTATTGGTGTGTTGACAATTAATAAGGCTCAGGGGCAGACTTTTCGTGTTGCTGGAGTAGATCTCGGTGTCAGTTGTTTCTCGCATGGTCAGTTGTACGTCGCTCTGTCCAGGGTTAGTAGTTCTAGAAATCTTTAAGTTCACGTGCCGGACGGGTCAAGTTTCAACATAGTTTACCCGGAAGCTTTGCGCTGAAGTATATTCGTTCTATAGGTACTTAAGCCTCACGTGAACGTGAACTAAAGAATATTCCCAATACATTAACTTAATAACACACAAGGAGTTACACGCTGACGGAGTGACGGGCACAGCTATTAACAATAATATTGTGCGGTTCCGTATTGCGATATTTTTCAACAGTATTGTAGATTGACATATTATATTTCCCTACTAAAATACGAAAGTTAATCAGTCAAAGGAAAAAGTAAAAATTTTATGAAATGTGTCTCATTTGAAGAATAATTAAAAATAAGGTATATTTGAAGAATAATTAAAAATTACGATTCCACGCGGACGAAGTCGTGGGCACAGCTAGTTATTTAAATAAGTATGTTAATCAGTTGTCTAGATCCTTTAGAACAGGCTTATAATATGCTTAATTTGGGCTAGATGATCGTTGTGTGAGAATATTTCGAAATATTTATTTATACCATAGGACTAAGATGTTAAACTACTCAAAACGTCATTATTTATATTATTTAGTCGATAACTAGATCAATCAATCAAATTAGTCTATCGCAGTCTATAGTTATATTTGGAGGATGATTGGCGTTAGATTAGATTAGATGGGTTGGTACCGGGCTTTATTACAAGTTTTTTTCTCTTTCACCATGACCTCGTTCATTAGCCAATCGGTGCACCACTTGACCCAAAAAGGCCTTGCCGCTAATAAGGCCTTCAACTTAACTTAACGACTGTCATGTTACTGGCAATCGGAATCAACGGCTTAACGTGCCTTCGAAACGCTCGCAAATGTAAATGCCACAAAGTGGTCTCGCATCCGAGGACCAGCCATAGTAAAAGTTGCTTAACGCAGTGATCGCTTACAGAACACTGAGTCTGCGGTGCTACGAGCGCTTCACTTTTTATTAACTAATAGTAAATAGTCTCAATATCTGGATCAGTAAATTATCAAAGATAGTACAAGAACTATAGCAGAAACTGCAGCGACGACACAATTTGGCTCATTCAGGAATCCTAGCTATGTAAGCGCGATGTAAGCGGATGGAAGGGCAACGTGTAGTTTTAGTCTGGCATATTATTCATGAGGGTTTCCACACGACAAATGAGTACCTATGGGAATCCGGTAGCAATATTTATTGACATAAATACCTTTGCCATTTCTTCACTTTGCGCTTCTTTCAAAGAACACTTCTTGTGATTCTTGGTAGTGTTGATTTGAGGTGTTTGCGTAGTTTCACTCACTAATGCCCAATATTTTGCAGTGTAGTTGAACTCAGGAGCTATGTAGCGATGCTGATGTTTTCTGTGACGATATCCTCCCCCGCCTTTTGTACGTGTTGAGCTTGATACTCGATATGAGAAATATTTTACCGACTCTTCGTCAACCTGTTGACAATCGAAATTAAATATTGGCATAAGTATACGAAAATTTTCAAAAATGAAGCTAAGTATTTACAACTTAAAAAAATCTAACTTATATATGTACCTATGAAAAATATAAAATAACATATTTAAAAAAAAACTCCGACAAAAATCCTAAGTTCCCTTTAAAAAGTAAATAAATAATAAAAGAAACTCAATCTTAAGGGTAAAAATTATCAAACACTTAGGTATAAGTATGTATTGATAATTCTAAAATAATACGTCACGTTGAGAGACTGCTTTAAAGCTACAATTTAATTCCAAATAATGTAACCTAACCTAACATGCAACAATGCGGGCTAATGTGATATTTATGAATAATTAAGAGCGGTCACCCAACGCGACTTATTTTTTTTAGAACTATTAATACATACTTATTAATTCATATTAATTAGTACTTTAAGACTTTATTATTTACTTTTATATTTTTATTTTATTCTTATAATATTTATTACTTTTTTAAGGGAACTTAGAATTTTGTGTCGGTGTTCTTTTTTAAATTCTTAATTTAATTTATTATTTTGATTTTATTAGATTGCTATATAAATATTTTTTTCCATAGCATAAGCTTTTATTAAGTTAATTCGGAAAATCAACTCTGAGTTTGAATTAGTTATGCCTAAAATATATTTTATAAATAAAATATTGACCTTTTCATTATCAATGTACCACGTGAGTCTCGGAGCTGGCGCTGCTGGTGCACTTGTGCAGTTGGCACGTAGTAGACCTCCCACCACTACATCTGGCTTGCCGAACGTTATGATTGGTGGATGTTTTTGTGGATCTGGTAACATAAAAAAGAATAGTATTTTTTAAAATTCTACTTAAAAATAAATATTATAGTAAAAATATCGGTCAAGCGAGTCGAGCTTGTGCGCTTAGAGTCCCGTACCTACCCATTTTACCGCTTTTTAAATTAAATGCTTAAGTCACCACAAACGTTCGCGTGAGTCTTTAGTTTTTCTTAGAGTACGCCCAGCGGCTCGTGGTAAAAATTTTCCTGTATTATTACTGTTTTCTACAGGAACCTGTTTAGGAAATAAAAAGTACCCTATGTTTTAACCCGGGCTTTAAAGTAGTCTAATTATTTGGGTGTGTAGAAGTGACAAACTTACACACTCACAAACTTTCACATTTGGAACTAATCCCCCCGCATTCCCATTACAAACCTGGATACAGCAATGACCATGATCAAAAAAATTTCACCAAGCTCAATCTTGGTTAAGTCGTAGGAAAACTTGTCTTGGAACCTGCATCGAAATTAAGGAATTTAAAGAAGTTGGAAAATGAAAGCTCCTCCTTTGCAAAGCGGGAGACCTCCAGTTGGAAACTAGGTGTACATTCTATAGAAAAAGGAAAGAACCACGATAATAGTACATTACGAGACCTATGTAAGCTATATTTGATTCCAGTAATGTGTATGGCAGAAACGTTTAAAAACACTAAAATTTACCCCAGATGCAACGAGTTCAGCATAGTAAACTACTCCCGATGTTACTTGTAAACTGCTTAGCATTTTATATTGCTAGTTTTACCAAATGCTTCACTCTTAGAGTATGTGATGAGCAGTTTTATCATATTTGGCATCAGCTGTTGAACACTGACAGAACAGTAACTCGATCAGCTTAAAACGAATATAGTTTGCTCCTAAAGTTAACAGGTCCCGTAAAAAATTGAGCAACACAATGATCCACTTTCAGCCATGACATTCTCAGCCGCTAAAAATTTATTTCTCTTCGTTGGTATGGTCATGTCTTGCGGCTTATTATTATTAACAAACAACAGTTACATGATGAAAAAAAATAGCGCTTCTCCTATTTATCACTTTCTATTTCTAACAATTCTGTAGCTTCATCAAACAATTCTTTGGATATTAGAAAACTTGGTTTATTTAAGCTAGATATATAAGGATCAGATGTATATAACAAAATATGCAGAACGTCTTCCTTTGTTGCTGATCTGGAACACTTCCTAGCGCGATGTAACCTAAATGTCTTGTAATCTTTATTTCGGGCTTACTGGGTATTTTCGGATAATTGTCCTATAGGCAAAACTGCATAATAATCTATTATTTTAGCACCATGTATTTACTTATTTATTTATCCATTAAACCTGATTCCCGAAGGGGTGGCAGAGACATATTGTATGGCCACTTTTCATCATTTGTATTCCTGTCCCTCCTGAAGCAATAAAGGCTTTCTATCTGCTTGCATCCAGCATAACGTCCACAAATATAATCGCAAAAATCAATCTGCAAGATCTCTTAGACCATACAGTCATGCCGTATTTTAAAGATAAACTCAGGATCGACAAATTACAATTACAATTATCAAGCTGTTCACTAAATGGGGATGTGATGGATATTCCGGGCAAAGTGAATATAAACAAACACTACCAGAAGAAAACGAACAAATATCGGTTGCTAATTTGTTTATAGTGTCCCTTGTACCACTATGGTGCCTTGTGCAAAAACCATGGGACAATTGATTATGATAGTTCTCATTGCAATAATGTAACTAATTACCACAACAGATAAATAGAACTTCCGCAGTTATATAGTTTATCATACTTGTGGTTAAGGTGATCACCGCAAACAAAAGTGCTATGGGAAGATTCTTTGAAATATAGAAATATAATAGTAGGTAGTCTATTAAATTGTTAATGTATGCTTCTATTACAGAAATGGTGAAAAATACAAGATAGACATCAAAATATAATACTTTATAGTAAAAAAGAAGAACCGTAAGTTACGGGGATTTTTTTATTTTCTCCCGATTGACATTATTGCTTCTAAATTCACCACCGGCGCAAAAAACGCGCAAGTATTTTTTTTAAATAATCTTATTACTGAATAGGTAAGGTCTCTAATAGACTGATTAACTGGACACTGGCAGCTTTCAGCCACAAGGAAAACTCCAATTAAAATAAACCAAATCGAAATTTCCTTTACTTTACTCGTACTAAAAAAATATTAAAAAATTAAACAAAAATATATTTTATAAAAACCGAACGTTGTTGCAAAGTGTACATTCTATCTAGCTATCTAATAATGTATGACACTAACATGCTTCCTTGGAAAACTTCCGAATAATTTTGTGTTGAACTTCCTTACCGGTAATTTAATCGGCATGAAAATATTTATGCCCAATGTTTGAGGTTCATTTTATAAACGTATAACTAAGATTTTTTTTGTAATTTATTCGTAAGTTCTATCCTTTGAGAGTATAAAACCAGAAGATCTATGGATTTAGAAAATACAGTTTGGTCCCATAGTGCGTCGTAAGGGATGACATGCGTGCCAATGATCTCACTACAGGGGATGCCGACGACCGTGCGAAGTGCAGGAGAAAATGTACCACCTGGGACACACGCTCGAATGATTATGATGATTCTCAGCCACTAAAATAACGTTTGGGAAAAACTGGTAGAGGTGGCGGCCTTTGATGGAAGTGTTCCAACGCAGCTGCCATTCTTCTAAAAGTTCTTCAAGTACATTATCTCGAAACAATAAAGCAATTCTATGGGTCTGATGATCTTTTTCTAACAAAACCTACCATCCATACCATCACTAGCCGAATAGTATAAAGCAGCGTCTCTGAATTTTAAGGTCAACGGAGAGAACACCTAACATCACAGGTAGAGCCTCCATGCTTAGTGTTCTGTAGACCATACAAAAAAATATCAAAGCTAAGCGTTGACTTTGCAGCAACTTTAACCATGCAGCCTTTATAGTGGCCTTATTATCAACACCTTCAGGATTTAAAATTAAAGTCTCCACGTGGCAGTAGATATTCTCGACAGCATGTAAAAGCTATTTTTAGCCTTTCACATTTATCAAGATGGGCAAAAAACCGTGCAGCCTCCCTGACATTTTGTTAACATCAGTAATGGATCATTACCCGTTATTGCGTTATTACTTTTTGAGCCAAGCCACTGTACGTAGTTTACTTTCACGCGTTAGTTAAATGGCGAGTAAAATCAAATTAGTCCGGTTTCAGGTCGACAGATTTATCGCCCAATCAAGTTAGTCATTATTGTTAATGAACTGTTGTTGTAATTAACTTCTTACATTAGTTTGTACGTATGTAAAAATGTATGTAATACAATTACCTATATTATAAAGCTAAAGAGTTTATTTGTTTGGTTGATTTAACTAATCGCTGCCTAGAAGATATGCTATAATTACTGCTTAGAAGAGGGGAGTGGTATAATAACCTCTTATAAAAATATATAATAATCGTAAATGTCAACATTCCGAAAAAAAATCCATTCAATATTGTAAAGTTCATAATTGACGGGATGAGTGCGTTCAACCAAACAAAGAAACATGTCTTCATCTTTTTAATCGTATATTATTATAAATATATGTATTAAGAAATACATAAGTATGTCAGTAAGTTATTTGGTTCCCGTGGGATAAGCTTATATTAAATTCATTTAGGTTTGATTGCGGCGTTTAATGAAAATGTTCAAAAATATTTTACCCTATGTTTGCGTTTTTTTTGCGGAATTAATAAAATGAAATAGAATTAACATTTCTGTTTAGATATGAAAATTCTGAGCCCACAAGAATATACAAAAAGTATAATTATTAAAACGTAAGTTTCGGATGAAAAAAGGAAGATTATTAAGAACGTAGTAAAATTGTAATGGGAGCTTAATAAAAGTTTATGTACTTGGGCAAGTCTGTGTAGTACCTATTATAAAGCAGAAAGATTTACATAGTAAAGCTTTTAGGTTACTCTTTACATTAAAGCTTATATTATCGGTATTAAAAGGTTATAAAAATAAATCGAAGTCAATAAATTTATTTTAGAATTTTTAAATATTTTTTCTTTAAAAAGGCTATATCGTTCCGGTTACTTCGGGGTCTCTATCTTTTTTACTTCGGAATTATTTACAATTTCTAAACTACTTATGCACGTTGAAAATATTAATTTCATACTAAGTTAATAAGTTACTTAATTAATTTATGTGGTAAACAATACAAACTTGGAAACTTAAACTACAACAACGGTATTTAGGATGGTAACGAATTTGTAAGTAAACACAATTAGCTATCTTTCAAGAGACTTGCCTTCACCACTTTTTTTTTAAATATTTAGCTCCGACACAATCATTTCGTGTAGTGGTAGGGCACCGAGGCCTGACTGTGACGAATACTACACTGTCCATGTAACACTGATGTTACTTATCACGTCGTCGTCGTCACAGCTACCTACACCCATTCTACGCTACCACTGTATTTCAATAGCGTTGCGTAGACGCAAGTAGTCTGTCTCTATGCAAGTTTTAACGTCGAGTCGCCGCATCACTGTCCGGTATATTTATATCTCATATCTAGTCTAGTCTCTATAAAATCTATATCTATATAAAGCCGTCATATTTATATTCTATATTGATTCCATTGCAAATGGTCCAAAACTAGGTATTCTACTAAATCCTTTAATTAGAATTAGTTATTAAATAATTAACAGTTTATAAGTCGCACTTCACAAGCCGAAGAGTAGATTTAGAATAGCTGCTTTTTGCTTTTAAAATATTAGTTTGAACCACCAGAAACGCAAATTACGGGTGGCCACTGGCGCGTTTCATGTGTTAATAGAATTTTATCGACCGGTACATATTAATATAATTAAAAGATAATTCTATTGAAGCGCAATTGTAATAGGGGACTACGATAACTGTCAACTTGTTCCTTCAGCTTTCCATTGAGCGACGATTTTGATTATACTCTGACGCGATTGAAATAGTAGAATTGGCCCCCTGAGTAGCGCAGCACGGGCGCAGAAACCACGACGTAGCGCTCCACGTCTTTCAGTGTTCTTCTAAAGGTGTAGCATTATGGTTTTAATACTGAAGAAATGCAGCCTTAGGCATAGCATCAGTTATGTAGACTTGAATTTCAACTTCTTTTGGTACGGTTCGGGTAGTTCAGTGGTTAGAACATTGCACTAGTTAGGCAAAGGTCACGGATTCAATCCCCGTCCTGAACTAAGTTGTCTTTATGTCTTTAATAAATATTTATATACTATTATTTCAAATACCTTATGCCATCATCCAAAGCTTCATGAAATCATAGTTAGTAAAACTTATAAAGAACTGTATACAAAAGGGCATAACATTCCGGGTAGTAAATATAATATGTCAGTGGTTCGGAGCCTAATCGGGTTATATCAGCAGTCAAAAGTTTGAAAAGTTCTGGCAGCCAGAGAAAATTAGGTTATCGATACGCTCGAATATAGTTTTGGTGACAATAAGGGGTCGTTAAATAAAATAGAAGGTTTTTTTTTTGTGATAATGTGTATAAATGAATGGATTTTTATCATTACAATTTTTTTTTAATGGGACTAATCCCACCCTCATTCCCACTACTGTGACTCCTGTAAACCAGGATCTACAGCAATGACCAAAACACCAGAAAAGTTACACCGAGCTCGATCTCGGTGAAGTCCCAGGAGAAGTTAGCATGTCTTGGAACCCGCAACGAAATTAATCAGAAGATATCATTACAATTATCAACTATGACACGTCTTAGCACGTGTATACATTGGTTTAAATCCTAAATATCCTAATACCACGAGTACTTAATGAAATATTAAACGACGTGTTCAATACACTGAAAGCACATCTTTCAGTGTATTGAACACGTCGTTTAATATTTCATAATTATGTATTATCAACACAGTGATAATTGGATAACCCGCGTTAAATAGTTAAGGTAACACACTGAGTGTCTCTGCAATCCCGAACTAACTGAGAAGTGATTTATAGGTTTATAGTACGAACAATTAATACATAGAATAGAATAGAATAGAATAAACTTTATTGTACACCAAGTTTAAGTTAATTAACAATAAATTTCATATAATAATTTACAAAGGGCGGCCTTATCGCTAATCAGCAATTTCTTCCAGGCAACCTTAGGATGGATGGATGGAGAGAGAGAGAGAGATGTCAACGGTCACAAAAATTGGTAGTTTAGGTGTAGAAGTATAAAGTTTCATAAACAATACGTACAATACATACATACCAATAAACAAATACACAAACTACTGAAAATATCTACATACATATAAATATATACATTGTCACTAATACTTGTATACATACATGCATACAGTCATAAACTTTTACACAAAATGATGTATTGGAGATAATATTATATACCATAATAAAATACAGTGTGCAGATGATTATCGACCTCATAATAATTACTTAGACGTGATAAGGAATTAACTATTGAGTTAAATAGTGATTCTTTAACATACGTTTAAAGACAACCAGCGACTGTGCTTGTCTAATCGATATAGGCAGTGCGTTCCATAGCGGCACAGCTTGTACGGTGAAAGATTTATCGAAAAATCTAGTGGAATGACTAGGTACTGCCAGTTCCAAAGATTCCGATGACCTCAGGGATCTAGAATGTGTGTCATTAAGGAACATGAATCGTTCTTTGAGATAATTTGGGGTACGCGGATGGAACAGTATATTGTAAAGCATGTTAAGGATATGAGTATTCCGTCGAAGGCGAATTGGAAGCCACTCGAGCAAGTTGCGATATTCAGTTACGTGATCATATTTGCGTAATCCAAATATGAATCTTATACAAAAGTTTTGTAGGCGCTCAAGCTTATCAAGTTGTTCTTCAGTTATATCGAGATAACTGACATCGGCATAATCTAGTATGGGAAGAAGAAGGGATTGAGCAAGCGCAATTTTAGTAGCCATTGGCAGGAAATTACGAAGTCGGCGCAGGGATCCTGCAGATGCAAACAGCTTCCTGCTGACTTCCTGCAATTGAGGTCGCCAGGAAAGTGTGCCGTCTACCAAAATACCCAGATTTTTTAAAGTTTCGCTAATGGGTATCGCAACACCGTTGAACAATATACTAGGCAATTGTGACCAATCAATGCGTGACATCATGTTAGGACTGCCAATAACAGCCACCTGAGTTTTGGTGGGGTTCACACTAAGTCCATATTGTTTGCTCCACCTACATATTCGCCTTAAATCAGAGTTAATAATTGATATAGCCTCTGCAATTTCTAGCACTGGAGCCTGCATATAGATCTGTAGATCATCTGCGTAAAGGTGGTAGGATGATAGTAACGATTTAGAGACGGAGTTTATAAAAATAGAAAAAAGTAATGGGGATAGAACGCCACCCTGCGGTACGCCCACAGTCGTGTCGCACCAAGAAGAAAATGATTCTTCAATGCGTACACGCTGACGTCGTCCAAACAGGTAACTGTGAAACCAATCAATAACTGTTGGAGATATGTTAATTGATCGCAATATGCCGAGCAGGATTTGAAAATCCACTGTATTAAAAGCATTGCTGAAATCAAGTAAGGACAGCACAGTAAGATTTCCATTTTCCATGCCCAGCCTATTGTCTTCAGTAACACTGATCAACGCACTAGTTGTGCTATGTCCTGGTCGAAAGCCTGATTGGTAAGGGTTAAGGAGGAGGTTTCTGGTAAGGAATGAGCTTAGTTGGGTGTGTACAAGCCGTTCCAGGACTTTAGAAAGGAAAGGTAAAATGGCTATGGGACGATACTCAGCAAAGGATGTAGGGTTAGATTTTTTTGGGATGGGGATAATTTGTGCCTCTTTCCACGTTGTCGGAAATATACTACAAGATAAGGAGTGGTTAAAGACATGACACAATATGGGAAGAATTTCATCTAGAATAGGCACAACCATGTTACGACTCAAGCAGTCAGTGCCCACAGCGTTATAACTTAGCGACATAATGCATCTCTTAACATCACAAGCAGACAATTGTTCAAAAAGAAACGGTGTAAAAGTAGGAGTTGAAAGCGATGAAAGATATTGTAACGTATTAGCTTGGTTAGATGGATCATAATGTGAAGACGAGCAGAAGTGTTGATTTAATAAATCGATATCAATTTTGTTAGGAAGATCTTGTTGTTTAGGCTTTCCAACCCCTAATGTTTTGAGAAATTTCCAGATTTTCGCAGGGTCCCCATTCTGGACCGATTTATGGATATGTTGGCGTTGTGCTTTCCTACACACCTTATTGCAGAGATTTCTTAACGTTAAATATTTCACGTGGTTTTCAGATGTAGGCCGACGCTTATACTTACATTTAGCTGCTGCTTTTTTATCAATTATAGATTTGATTTCAGCTGTAATCCAAGGTGCAGGCAAGTGTCGCACTCTCACTGCACGGATTGGTGCATGTATATTATAAAGTTCAATTATATTATTTGTTAGAATACTAGCTTTGTCATCAATACAATCTGTAGATAAAAGTGAACCCCAGTCAATGTTTGCTGCATCTTCACATAGTTTATTGAGATCCATGCCACTAAAATTGCGCTGCATAAGGATTCTGGATTTAGGTTTAGGAAGGCGAAGGTTATATGAGAGATAGATTAAGTCATGATATGAAAATTGATCAGCTGTGCATTGCCCGTGCATATCAACTAAATCAGTTGAAGAAACAAGGATAAGGTCAATGAGGGATGGAACACAATTGGGAAAGTGATGTGTGACATTTAAAGGCAGGATAGATAAGTTGCAGGATTCGATAATGCTAGAAAAGGTGGAGGAGCGAGCAAGCGAGTGAGGATCATTTTTTTGGAGACAAGTATTAAAATCGCCCATAACAATAGTATGGCTGTATGAGGGAGAAAGACGTTCCATTATATTTTCAAATGACTAAAAAAAACTAATTTCAGATGAAGGGGAATAATAAACACCGAGTAGCACCTTACTATGATAAAGCTGCACCTCGATGAATATAGACTCCCCAACATTTGATGGTGTTGGCTGAGGTGACATTTCCAAGACATTGAAATTAATATGGTCACGCAAATAAATAGCAACACCACCACCTCTAGTTAAGCGATCGTTGCGAATCAGGTGAAAGTGAGGCAAGGTGTAAGGAATAGAAGGCAGACAGGGTTTTAGCCACGTTTCTGAGACCAAAACTGCGTGAATATTTTTACAGGCAAATGCGGTCAGCATCTCTGGGAAATGGGCGGGAACACTCTGAGCATTGATATGGACTACATTAAAATTCCTTGGTACATCGGAAAATTGGGCCTCAATAGACTGGTCTAAAGATGGTAGACTCATAAAGCTATCATCCTGGCTGCTAACTGTATTAAAACTTTCATCATCATCACTGAAGTCACACGCTTCTAACATAAGATAGAACAAATTCAAATTAGTAATTAATAAATATAGAAATAAAAATATTAATATATATATATATATATACAATAAATAGATAGATTGAATATTAATATTACAATTATTCAAAAAAAAAATCCATCCGATTGAGTTCGGTCAAAGAAGCAATACGGTGTCGCGTACCATCCGGGCCAAGAATGTACACATGGCCTCCCCGCGTCCAACATTTAGAGACACCAAGACGTTCGCGTGCAGCCATAAAGGCTTCATGTCGTGTGCGGGTCAAAAACTCCGAAAGCGTGATTCCAGTGCCTTTAAACTTTGTTTTGGTGAACTACACTTTGTCACATCCAGACAGAAGAATGATAGAACTTATAATTTCAGAGTAATAAGGCGTTAAACACTATGCCAGGTTAACCAATGATAATCCTGTTATTATCATATTCCTTTAGCGCAATCCTATCGTTGTAAACAGTTATGTTGGTTATTCTGAAACAGTTTTGCTTTGTACAGCGTATTTTTGACGACGAAGAAGTATAAGCTTTCCCTTGGAGTGAAGGAATTTGCCCAGATCGGGGCTCCAAAAGGTCCATCTGCGGAGAACACCAGCGTATATGCATCGGCTTTTATTCCTAGATCCGCCTATGTTGGGGAATATCCACTCGAGATTGTCAGCCGCCTTAAGAAGACGCGTAGATAACCCATGAAAGAGCGGCCCGAACGGCCACCAAGGTCTAAGATATTTCATCTCACATCTGACATCTTCTTACACCTAATAAATCGTTTAAATCAATACACACACTTATTGAAAAGTTTATGCAAAATTTGTAAAAAAAAAAATTTCTGATAGAAATTGAAAATATCGATGAAGTTAAATAATAGTATTTTTTCGAAAATGTAATTTGGTTTGATTTACCTCTAAAGTGACAATATTTAAATTCTTATGTAAAGTTTTACCAACAAAACTAAACTTAATAGAGCAAAATAAGTTTTATGTAGAAAACGTTAATGTAACTTATTTATGCATAAGTTTCCAAATAATCTCATACACGTAGTTTCCGTATAGTAAGACGCTGGGATAGAAAATATTCTGTCGTACCTTTCTAAATAGGCTTAAAATTAACCTTATTCTTTTCTTGATTTGTAACTGCAAATTTATAAAACAAAATTACTGGCAGTATCATGATATTATGATGAACACAAACCCATTAAAAAGTAAAAATTTTATTGAAAGGGAAAACTAGTACTACTTTGCAGAGTCAACGATGTAGCATATAATATTGTCTGCACAGCTTTAATTATCATGGGATAGTAAAGATCATAAATATGCAGAAGGTGTAGGTTACAAACCCCTGCGGTATGCAAGCAATAAACTGAATTAGATCTGCAGGTCAATTAGCGCAAAAGATTTTCAGAGTCATCCTGGCGTTCAAAATCACAATCATTCTACTTTCTATCAAAATGGCGGCGAAATTTTAATAAAAAAAGATATGGATGCACCGCTGTTGCACGATGTTAGCAATAAAGTCATACTGTTAAAAGCTGTAGACCATTATCTTTAACTTAATATATTTCCGATTACCAAACCCTAGGGTTTGTAGGTTGGTATCCATTTTTATTTGACCTAGCAGCAGATATCGTTAATTTTTTTATTGTTGGCATTATCGAGAGCTTCTGTCATATGACCTAACAACCCCGTTAGCACACCGGCCTCATCTGTTGGTCAACAAGTTCACCGCTAGCAGTTGAATTTTAGACCGCTTGGGGTTTAGACGTCTTAGTTGGATCACTTACACCTGTTAATGGCTGTAGACCAGATTCATAGAAGTAAGTATCATTAACTTATAATTCTGCCGACACTCTCAAGCGACGAAAAATATAATAATTTAATAAGTAATTATATTTTTGAGCCGTCAGGGGTCGAGGCACTAGGCTCGTGGGGCCCAAGTGCTCGTTCGCTATATAGAGGTATCGCAAAGCGACTGGTGGAGTATTCTTGTGACGGTGGGCTGGCCTCTTTCTCGCTTAGAGAATATATGTGGCATTGCCGTACAACTTGGTAATGCGGCCAGCATTAGGGGAACCTTACCGGGTTAATTTGATGGGAAGAAATTTCTTTTAACCTTCTTTTTTACCTTTTTTGAATTTAAATTTTAATATTTTAAATTCCCTGGTATATTTAATGTCTTGTTCTACTTTCGTACTGTTTGACTAAGTACATATCCGTTTAGAATTGCGTTTCATATTTTTCCATGTTGTTGACAAACACATTAATTAATAAAAAAAGAAACTTAAAAATAAATATAATATTATACGACCAAAACATATAAGAATATATGACCAAAACATACCCACAATAAATCTCTTTATTACATACACACAAGGATAAAATAGATCAAACATTTTATTTCTCATATTCTTCTGTATCGGCATTCAATGTTACCTGCATACAAATAAGATTACCAAAAATAACCAAAGAAAATCTGGTTTCTACATTTACCTCTGGAACATGTCACCGATATGTTTCCGATTTAACCACATAGCGAAGTCTGAACATACCTAACTCGTTATCTACCGACGATATACTTCATTTTTTATTATGTCTTCCACAAGCTACCCAAAATGTATCTATCTCACTCACTAGACATGTTAACGTCAAAATGATTGGGTTATTTCTCATGACTGACTCTTCTTGTTATCAGGGCTGGGTACACACGTTTCGTTGAAATGTTATTTTCTAAATGATATATTCAATATTCACAGAGATATTTTGTGCAACATTAGTCGTTATCTCGACTATTGGTTTTTTTTTTAGGATTTTTAACTTAATGTTTGTGTGTGTACCTGTCTGTAGCATCGTAGCTCTCAAACGGATGGACCGATAGCACTTAAAAGCCAGTTTTCTGGCAGTTGTTCTTAGCTAGCTTTAGTTAATATTGGTACAGTAGTGTAAGAGTATAAAATCATTTCTAAAATGATATAAGGCATTTTTTGCGTATGATTACTCGATTAAGTGCATAACGCGTGAAAGTATAATCGTTAAATGACAATTAATTGATAACTTTGACTGTTACTACAACCAGAAAGAAAGGTCTCCAGAGAATCCGACCCTTCTAAAACTCACAGTAGACATATCGTATTTGGGTTTAATAGTACTTTGCAAGCGTTGTTCTTTAAATTATAAGTACTTTTTAGCGCAGAGGTATTTTTCAAATTTTTTATTTAATTTATTATAGGTATTATTCGTTTATCAAATCTTTCCGTACAATGCTTTCCTGTAAACGAATCCAAATTCAATAAAGATATCAAGTATTTTTAATTTTCGTTAAACTACTACATGATAACTAGTTTATAGAATGCGTTTATTATTATCAAATTTGATCAAATAAGTATCTTTTTATACCATTTTTTACTTATTGTTTCTACGTGTGTACCCTAACAAGACTATATCACTGGGTACCACTCTATTCAAAATGGACAAAATGGAATGACATCATCTTTATTGCTATTCGTATTTAGTGGCATAGTTGAGTTAGCACCTCTAAAACCATCATTTGCAATTTTCTTTTGCTTAGTATTATCTCTTAATATTCTGTGATACGAAAAGTATTGTAGTACTTACATACAACAGTGAGTAAATGTTCATGCGATGCTGCTGTGAAAATTGGCGTTTCTAATGATACCTCGCACCAGTATGACCCCGATGCCGTGGGGTCCAAGTTGTCTATCGTAATGGAATTTTCGGTTGATAGAGTCATCTGTTGAAATAAAATACATTGAATAATGTAAAACGGTAAATCTTATACAGGTATTTTATTATATTTAAAATATTAATATTATTTTGCAGAACTTTCCTCAGATGTATCTATTAAAATCATCACATAAGCAATTTATTTTATAAACGACTGATTTACAATTATATGTAGAAATTCCGTGTAGGAAATTCTCTGATATTATATTAGCACCAGAATACCTGTAAAAAATGATAAGTTTTTTTTTTATATTTTATTAAAATAATCTCATGAGTACTTAGTATAAATCAACGATCTACAACAAATACCATACATCATTTCCAACAAATAAAAAGACCTTTGGCTGCTATTCAGTTTGTAAACTAGTTCTATTGTGATGGAGATTGCGCTACTACTTAATCAACAAAGCCTTTCAACCAACAATGTTTGTCTTGAGTATGTTTGGAAATTTCTGAGTCAAGTTCTGTTTGCTTTTGAATAAAACAAGGACCGGTTGTAAGTATTATTAGCATATTAAAGAGTTCTTGTTCAATAAAGCTGGTAATACACCTTACTTTTATATACTAACATATTAAAAAGTAATATGTACTATCTCCCTATTAATATTAGTCGTGATAGTAATTTTATTTACTGTTTAAATTAACATTACCCCATGAAAATTACATGTCAGATAAACAATATTTTTTGACTAAACTCAAGTTAATACTTTTTAATCCCGTATTTGAAATTTTGAGAGCCTTAGCCTTATACCAATAAATTTAACTTAACTATCTTCACGCTCTTTCCCTGAATGGGTAGTCAGAGAAGACAGATCGCCACGCATCGTGATCCATGCATACTACTTTCGCTTCCTGTAGATTCATTAATCGCTTCGTATATGCATGTCTGTGTATCCGAGTACATTTGATTTTTCCGTACCAATACACAGTATTTAAGGATGCTTTCGTTAACTATAACAATCTGTATACCAAATTTTGACCAAACTCGTTTAGAGATTTGTGTTGATACGAGTATATAAGCCAGTCACGGTTACAATATTATAGATAATTAGGTATATGGTTTAAAATCTTACTGACATTAAGCCGTCCTCCTGTGAACGAATAGCTTGTGAATGGTGGATTCCTCTCTCTGACATATTGCAGTAACTTCGTCCCCGTTCTCAGAAATTCCACTTTGTAGAGCAATTGAGGCGGAACCTGGTGCAGACATCGAAGAGTAGCAGATCCACCTCGAGCAACCCACGCCGGCGCTACTAAGCGGACGTCTACATCCGTCGCTTGGCCGCTTCCTGGTGAAGGAAATTAAAAGTGTTAGACACAAATTTCACTCGCCTCATGATTTGGTTATAAATAAAGACAGTGAATACTAGTTATTTACAGCTATTTATTTGTACTTATTGGCTTTAAAAAATTCAATTTGCCCCTATCCGTCTCTACCTGCCAATGGGCTGATCCCCTGTAAATTGGGACAATAATGCATACGTGAAATATGGACGTATCTAAAGTATAGCTCAGCGCTAAGATAAAAGCATTTTATATATTATGCATTCACTATACAAATCTATACTAAATTCTAAAGCTGAAGAGTTTTTTTTTAGTTAAACGCGGTAATCTAACTACAGGTTCGAATTACAATAAAAAAAATGTGTTGGATAGTCGTAAGCACTCATAGCAGTTATTATAAATGTCAACAAATCGAGCATTTTTTTCATACATTATTGTAAAGGTATAAACGACGATATTAAATGGGTGCGAACGGGGTGGTGAACGGGGGTTCGAAATGTCACGGACGAAGCAGCGAGTTAGCTCATGTTTAAATAAATTGTAACATTTTTTTTCCTATTCCAGTAAACCCTTTTTTGTTACTTTCACGACTTTAATAAAAATAGGAATGAGAAAGGTTTTGTTTTAAGCTATATGCAAATGAACTCCTAATTTACAAAGAAAATTGTTGAGATAAATAAACAGAAGCTTCATCAAAATGACAAAGAATTAATTAGTCAATACTAAAGAATTTACAAACCAAAACATTGCATGAATTCATTTCATTCGAGATTCGTGAAAGAGAAATGTAATGTCAAACAAACGGTGAAATTAAACTCAGAGCTACATAATTTGAAAATCAAATGGCAAATAAATCTATGAGCTACATACATAATTATCGTATACCTACTAAACTCGCTGTTGTACAGTATTTTTTTAAAAGCTAGGAAATAAGTTTCAATGATGCAAATAGTTTCTTCAACTGCCAATATTAAGTACTGTATTTAGCGCTTTTAATATCTTTAGTGCTCGTAACCCCACTGACTCTGTGTTCTGTAGACGATTACTGCGTTAAGCAACTTTCTATAGGTGGTCCCTGGATGGGTGACCACTTTGTGGAATTTACATTTGCGAGTGTTTCCGTGCTTCGGAAGGCACGTTAAGCCGTTGGTCCCGTTTGCCAGTAAAATGGGAGTCGATAAGCCTTAAAGGCGGCTTGAAAATTTTCAACAGCAGGGTGCCACATTCTGCGCATGTCCATTTCAACACGGAAATGGGCTCACCACCTGTTACGTGGGACAAAAATGCATACGGTGAAATGATGGCGTATAGTATGCCTCTGCCTACCCCTTCGGGGATAAAGGCGTGAAAATATGTATATGTGAATGTATTTTAAAAGACATCGTGGAAAACATCAGTAAAACAATAAAGAAAACTTTGAGCTAAGCGAAGTTTTTAAGTCAATTTCGACCAAATGGTACCAAAACCAAAAAACCAAAAAAATGGGACCAAAACAATACACGAGATTTAAGTCAGTTGTGTACCCATTCAATATAACCTACTTAAATCTCACTTACTCCTTCTTATTTCTTGTAGATTCAAAGGAAAATTCAATTCCCTCTGAAAATTCAGACGTATGTACATAATAAAGTCGACTCCCCTAATGTTATTAGCGTACGGCTGAAGGACGTATTTCACACTGTTCGTTCAAGGAATTTAAATAAGGAATTCTTTAATGGAAGTCGAAGAATGCCTATGGCCACGTCCGGCGTACACGTCTATTGTTTTAGTGACAAGACAAATTCATTGCCTAAAGGTCAAAAAACGCGTACCGTACATTCCTACACTTCATGACAGTGAGAGAAAACATTGATCCTTTTTCGCTTTTCTCTAAATTCATTTAATGGCTTACAATGAAATAAAACGTGTCTCTTTGGTAGGCTGGCCATTAGTTTAGGTGTTCTTAATTTGCGTACTAAATTTAATTATCCAAATGGTTACTGTGTTCTGCTTGAAAATTGTTAGTACGGTCAGCTTCACATGTTACAAAATAAAATCACTAATGAATTATTTTAATTTTGTAATTATTGATAAACTACCGGCCACAGGTAGATAGATATAACCACAGGTAGGTAGGTACCTTGTGGTGGTATCAGGTAGGAGTTTGCATAGCTTCCTCGAGAATTTATACACGTAAAAATAATAAAAAAATACCTAGTTATTCATTACAAATATTATTTAACAAAGTATATTACTTTGCAGTATTACTTTATGAGTACTTTTGCTTGGTTATGATTGAACCAAACTCTTTGTGTAAAGACGATAAATAAGGTGAAGATATCATATTTTAATGTCATTTTAAAATATTTAAGATTTTCATAAAATATTTACTAAGAGATTTAAAAAAATAGCGGCAAACTACAAGGGCATAAGACTTTAAATCATAACTACATAGTTGGTTTGATCCCGGCCTTTATAAAACTGATACTTATTACTTTCTTTCGTAAGCGTTGTTCATTATTACAAACTACGGTTATACTCACGTGTGAATTTCGGGATAGCCCGACTAGTTTCGGACCTAACGGAGGTCCTTTTTCAAGAGGAGCGTCAAGCTACGTCGGAAGCTGCGCTGATCTAAACTAAACTAAACAAGTCGGGCTATCCCGAAATTCACACGTGAGTATAACCGTAGTTTGTACTTATTCAAACAATGTAAGAGTTTTTATGATTTTCTAACTATTTAATGAATATTATTTATTTAGAAATTCACGATTGCCGTTGTATACCTACATGTCTAGAAGATGTATCGAGTGAACAGCCATGCAGTCTCTTTGTAGAGGAGAGGTGACATCCGGGAACACGCTTCCTGTATACGCATCACTGACATCGGACAATGTACGTGTCGCAGGGTTGCTAGCTTGTGCAAATTTGATTAGGGTACAGCATTTCGAAGTAAGGTACTAGGTCATGGATCGAAACTTTTGTCTATTGATTTGAATATACAATACTTAACGCGATATGATTAAAAAAGTATATGATTCTAAATTGATAAGTACTTTACCAAAATCGCATCTTGATACATCAATCTGAACAGCTAAATAAAATTGAAGTGTTTATTTGAAATACCAAATTAGATGTTTTCACTAAATGCATATGGAAGTATAATATAAAATGCAAATTATAAAGAATAACATCACTCTATCTTAGGCGACTAGAGCAGGCCCTTTTTATTGTTGACACCCGCCCTTGTAAAACGGTTTTTAAACTGTGTGGTCTATGGTTTTAGTTCATGAACTGCACACCAGTTGATTTGTCGATAAATTACCTGTGTAGTGCAGTTATAAAAACTACATAACTACTACTACATACTACTAATTGCAATCGTCATATTTTATTAACATGTTTTAAATTTGATTTTGAAGTAGTAAATTCTGGGAAAATCACATTTATTCAAATTCCAACGTATTATGACTATTTTTATAAAATATATAATTTGGGTTATAATTGAAAATTTATTGAAGTGAAACTTCTTTATCAACGTATGACATAAATTTTATAGCTGTAAAAATGTAAATAAGTTTCACTTCTTATCTGTGTACTCTGGTACACACACATATTTTTTATAGCTGTAGGTAAAATCTGTATATTTTTACTAATTTTAAGTTTCCAAGATATCTTGATTTTATTTAATAAAGTCAAAGGTTAATTAGGACAATCAACTCATCATAAACTAGGGCTAGTAGGCTAGGTAGGCTACATTTTGTGCCTGTATTCCCAGGGGCACTACTCCAGTAAAACCACGAAGCGTACGCTGATATCTATTAAAATAATGATATAGTAACCATAACTCCAAATTAAGTATAATGCTCATTATGACCACAAAAAGACGAGGGCTTATTTGAGCTATTTATTGACCTAATAAACACAAATAAAGAACACCCTAACACATCTAATTTTGTCACATAAACACAATAAAATAA
The DNA here is from genome assembly GCA_948477245.1 of Thumatha senex. Lineage (NCBI taxonomy): Eukaryota > Metazoa > Arthropoda > Insecta > Lepidoptera > Erebidae > Thumatha > Thumatha senex. Next base: position 8,082,872 of record OX419731.1, on the reverse strand, counting down.
CATTCCTTATTCAAGGCTTTATCTCGACCCAAAAATGGAACTTGATTTGCATACAAATATTTTTCCTTTAACTTCTATGAGAATCTGCAAATTCACATGTACTTTTAACCAAAATATACTAAATTAAATGAAAGTGGAGGAGATTGGAGTGAAAAGCTGAGAAACACGAGGTAAGGTTTTTGAGGCCCAAACGAAAACTAATGGATTTTTAATGCTGAAAGGATTTCACAACAAACATTCTACAATATTTAGTAGGAGGCACTTTACGCATGTTTTATTCTGTTTTTTTTACTAACTGTCTGCATAGATTCATCATTCGTTCAAATGTTTTGAAAAGTAATCAGGTGATTTATTTAAATAATACTAGTATGATTAAAGAATCTCGCCTATTCATGGCTTTGATAAAAAGAAGAATTTCATAATCCCCGTCTACATCCGTGCCACATGTCTAGTGGTATATATGTCGACTTCTATTGAAGCACCATAAATAAAACTATTATAAAACCTCTGTGCATCTTTTGGCATAAGATGTAACAGGGATTCAATATCGATCGTTTAGCTGGGGTACTTGCTTTCCTGTATGTCACAGAGTAACTAAATGGCCGGTCAAGATTACTGCTGGTCTGCTGCAAACAGGTGTTGTCGTTATATTTACTTCCACAGAATTACCACATTTTGCTATAAAATATTATTGATTAAAATATTAATTTATTTTACGCATATAGACACCGCAGAAACATGGTTCCTTTTGGTGTATTAAAAATAATTGTTAGTAATAGAAATATGTGGAATGTATAAAAGTATCAAATAAGTGTGAATCTGATTTGTATAAAATGACATGTTACCGCCTCCGCACACTAGCTTCTTTTAGAAGCCGAAACCGGCAACTTAGTAGCTTTGCGGAAGCCAGATGCGTCTAGTAAGCGCTCCCTCCCGCACCCTACGGTTGCTAGAAGCGGCAACTCAGAAGCTCGAAACCACAACTCGGAAGCTCGATACCGCAACTTGTTGTCACCCCCCGCACACTACTGGATGCCGGTTTCGGCAACTTTGCATCTGTCTGCAGAACAAGATTAGGGTTGCAATATCCTTCTTGAAAAAAATATCGATATAAGAACATTAGCAATATCTAGTATTACTTAATTTTACATTCCAGTTGAATTCCAGGTATTTTTATTAGATATAAATTTTAACGCTTGTTACGAATATAGTGTTGAAATTTTTGGTACTAAATATCCTATAAATAAATAAATAATAAATATCGTTGGGACAAAAAAAATCCTTATATTATCCTAATTTAATATTATAAATGTGAAAGTTTGTTTGGATGTTTGTTACCCTTTCACGTAAAACTACTGAATGGATTTTAATGAAATTTTACAATAATATAGCTTACTAGCTTTTGCCCGCAGCTACGCTCGCGTATGTGACTAATATAAAGTTCAAAACTTGTAGTTCACATGGTCACCCATCCAAATTTCGACCGCACTAATATAGCGTAACTTTAGTCTTCGGTTAGTCATCAGTGAAGACAACTCGCTACAAGTATGTGCATAACTGAAAACCAAAGGGTATTGAAAAATGTGGTCTTAATGAAATTATAACTTGCAAACCAATATTTGACCTCTCCAATGTATAGCGCGTCTAGTAATTAGTTCAAACTGTATTATTACTTGTGCTGAACCGATTGTGTTGAAATATAGCGCAGTATTTAAGCTGGAAAATTAACCACAATATTCTAATATTAGAGTTGTGATCGACCGTCTGGGTTTTGCTCCAACCTCGAACAAACACACAAACTACTAATATACGTATAGGCTACTTTTTATCCCGCCTACAAGATCCTGTGGGGAACGGGAAACCTTCTCTACGCAGGCTAAGACGCGATGGTGAACTAGTTTAAAATATAAATGGGTGTAAAGTCTCCACCCCATCGATGTTACAATAAAATCGATGTATCATTTGCATTTCTAAACACGACTAGTATTGTACTAGACTTTGACGAAGCACGTGGGCAAATTTCAACAGGTCCATTAAAATGTTCATTTCCGTGGATAAAAATTAGCCTATATGTTATTCTGATGTATAAGCTATATTATTGTAAAGTTTTAATAAAATTCATTCTATAGTTTGTACGTAAAAGAGTAACAAACATCCATACTTACAAACTTTTGCGTTTATAATATGAGAAGAATGTTGGGGGTACAATACAAGGTTTCTCCGCAAATAGTTTTCCGACCTCGTGCCAAAATCCTTCTAGAGTTCTTTTGCTACTATTATTTTGGATTGATTTCGAGAGAGCACTTCCATGTACGTCACGGACAATGCTAGAGAGCACTCTACTTATTAAAAAATAATGAAAAAAAAAATTATTTTATTGAATTGTATATTTTTATTTTTCTACATAAGTACATATAATAGGTAGGTATATAAAATTATACAATAAGGGATTATAATAATGCGGATAAACCTACATATTTATTGACAAATATGTAAGGTTTGTGTGACTCCGATTCAATGGTTCGGACTGCTGTTGGCGACACGAAACCCTTCCCCATCACTGTCGGGGTACACCAGGGTTCGGTCCTTAGTCCGCTTCTGTACAGTTGTAATATTAGACGAATTGTCGGACAGCATCACGAACTCGCATGAGCAGCCTCCATGGTTGCTCATGTATGCTTACGATATTGCGCTGGCAGACGCGAACAGGGGCAGGTTGATGCGACGTGTAAAGGCGTGGAAGGAGACGCTTGAGAACGGCGGTCTGAAACTAAATGTGGCGAAGACCGAGTACTTGGCACTAAACTTGACAGATCCCACATCCGTCCGCATAGGCGGTGATTCGGTCGAGCGCACGGACCAGATTAATAACCTGGGATCTGTTTTTAACACGTCCAGTGACATCGATTGTGATGTCAAGTCACGCATTGCTGCCGCGTGGGCTAAATGGCGGGAGATGACCGGTGTCATTTGTGACCCTAAAATGCCGATCCGGTTGAAGGGACCTACCTATTTATTGACAAATTTGTATGGTTTAGTAGTTACTTTAAAATGTATCATTTGTAAATATACTATTAAAATTGGTAAACCATCGATATAGTTGACTATCGATTGACAACTCTACCGGCGACCCCGTTCAGTTGCCGGACTCCGACACCAAGATGCGAAACCGCGCAAAAGTATCGGAGAGGTTTCCAAGAGGCCGGATACCGTAGCTGCGCCCGGATGCCGGCGAGTCGCCAAAACCCGAAACAGTTACAAAGTTGCCGGTTTCAGCTTCTAAAAGTAGCCAGTGTGCGGGGGCCCTTAGTGATATCGTTTATTTGTTTCAACAATCGAGTCTTATTGTGATATGGTTCGGTTTTGCTTTATGTTTCATAAGCGATTCCGCAGTTGGTTCTGTTGTGGTACACTTTGGGACACTTTTTTTACACAGCGTCATGTACATACTAATACTACATGACCCCTACAGCTTCGCCCGTGGAATATTTCGACCTCCCGTTGCACCTATTGAATCCCGTCGCTTATAAATTCTACAATGATGCATAAAAATTTGCCCGATTTGTCGACATTTATGACTACTGCTCTGCTTCCCAGTGTAGTAGCGTAATGATATATAGCCTATAGCCTTCCTCGATAAATGGGCTATCTAACACAAAAATATTTTTTCATATCCGACCAGTAGTTCCTGAGATTAGCGCGTTCAACCGAACAAACAAACAAACTCTTTGGCTTTATGATATATTAGTATGGATAAATACTCATATACATACTTATATATTCTAAATACATAAATATTATACATAGAAAACACCCAAACTCTGAAACCAACATTTGTGGATCACACAACCTGGACCTCATGCGCATGCACTACCACTGCGCCCTCAAGGCCGTGAAAAGTTTTGTGAACATTAGTTTTGCTTTTTGTAAACCTTATTTCCAAGAGAAAAAATCATGTTGTTCGTATTTGTATTAGAATTTAGACCTCTTTAAAATAAGAATACCTCAATGCAAGTAAACCGCTTAATTTGTCGAGTGGTTGTATTCAAGCAATGGATTAAACGATAGACATCTCTCAAGATTTTTATGTCTTTTACTTCGTCTTAGTATATTCCCAGTTATTTCCAAATCCACTTTAATTTGGATTATTGTGAAAGACTGCCATCTGACCTCCCATCCATGTAAAGGCACCTGCGTCGTTGCCTCATCGGTTAGTCACGGGCGTACCGCAAGTTTCTATACGTATGAATACGAATACAAAGAGTCTTTATGTAAAGGACTTTTTATCACACAATAATATTTAAAACCAATAAACAAATTAAGAATCGATATACAGTATAATATATACTATATCATAATATATACAATATCATTATTATGTTAGACAGTCGCTCTGTCTCCCATGAGTACACAGCTACGCACTACTCAACATAAGCTATGCATCAGGCGTACTCTGGGGTCAAATAATTCAACATAATGTTCAGTCTCTTAAATCAGCGAATTCAGTAACTGGTAGGTGATTGTAAGTAGTGTACTTAATCAACGTAGCTACGGTTGCTCGGTACTCGGTAAAGGATGGATTCGTTAAGCTTCTAACGATACGGCTATTTCTGAGATAGGTGACAATTTGTGCATTTACAGTATGCACGTTAAGCCGATAGTCTCGGATACCAGTGCAGTGCTCAGTCGGAATTAAACTTAATAGGAGTTTCATCATCGTATGTACGCAGGCAAAGTATGACAAGTGTATGTCACAACAAGATAAGATAACAAAAATATGCAAAACCATAATTAAAAGTGTCTTGTAAATGTGTAATGATAGTCAACTTGACAAACTACCCTAATTCCAGCTATAACTAAAGAATAAATAAATATGGTGGGTATAATTTTTGTGACATGTTGTCCGAAGTAAGCTAGCATAAGCTTGTGGTATAGGATCTAAACATTAGATAAACATACTTATGTATTTCTAAATACATAGAAAACACCCACTCTCCAAAAAAAACATTCGCGGATTACACAAATATTTGTCCCGACCAGAAAAGTAAACCCGAGACCTCAGCGAGGCAGTCACAAACCATTTACGCCACTGCGGCATTTATAGGCATTAAGTCACTATGTACTAATCTAGTCAATTAATCAAATCAGCCCATGGCAGTCTACTGCTGGACGTAGGCCTCTCCCAATTCACGCCAAAACACACAGTCCTGCGATTTCCGTTCCCAGTCCCTCCCTGCGACCTTTTCCAGGTCATCGATCATCATTGCAGGTAGAGTAGAGTTTATCTTGGCAGGTAGTCGTCCTACCGTACGTATGCCGAGTCGCGGTCTCCACCCTAGAATTCGTTTGCTCCATCGGCCATTGGTTCTTCTACAGATGTGGCCAGTCCATTGCCACTTTAACGTGACGGAAAAATTCCACAAAAAAAGGCGGACAAAATCGCCGGTGTAAATAATGGTCTTTTTAATATTAGTACATGATTATGTGTTTGACTAAATTTTTAAATTATAAGAACTAGTTAGTTCCTAGTTCTTATAATTTACTGAGAAAAATGATGATACTGACAAAAAAAAAAAACAAAATCGCTGCTTTTATAGCCCCAACGTAAATCCAATCCAATAAACGGAAAATAGTTCAAAGTTAATAAAGGTAGTATGCTAGGGAGTTGTTATACGAAGCAAGTTTTATTAAAATTTATTAGTCTGCACTAAGAATTTTATGGGCTTTTAATTAATTGATAACTAAGACTTATAATAATATATTTGCATGCTATATGCTGAAGGTAAATAATTTATTTAAGAGAGAAAAGAACTCATTAAGGGATTTTCTCGGTCCCGTATTCCGAATTTAACAAAATTATGATGAACGGTGAATTCAAGTTGAGATTGATCTACATTTTGCGTAATTAAATGAAGATTTTGTTTAACGATTACGATTTTGTTATTTAATCTTATCAAACTACAATTAAATGAGTAAGATGAAAAAGTTGTACTGATCAATGTTTTTTTTATTTCTTTAAAAAAAACCGCGAATCCCATCCCTTCCATCTGTCTATGGCTGGGAGTCCCGGTGAGCCCTCGGAAGGATAGCCCCAGGGCTCCCGTCAGACTTTGTCCACTACCACGGCCCGGTTCAGGGGGTGTACGGGTGTTATCCTGTCTCTTTGGGGGGTTCGAGATTAAAATATTAGCTGCTTTGTTTATTATATAAATCCAAACAAAGCATCTACCTCTTGCTTTTTATAACACGGTGTAAAGTAAGACCAAGATCTTCAGGGTTCAAAGTACCTCAACTACTAGCGGTCTACTTTGTAGTCTTGTACCTCCGCATCTGATTTTAGAATAGGAAGTGATAAAGAGACAAAGTTACCACTGGACAATACCGAATCTATCCCTGAAACGCTCTTTCTGATTCTACGTCAGTTTATGACTGTTTGAAATTAATTTTATCACAAAAATTGTATCGTGGATTGTGTTACACTTAATTACAGCTATTGTACCGTAAAAATCTTTGATTATTGCAATTTTATAAAAATATGTCCTATATGACAAAAAATTGTTTTATGATATGTTTATTGTTTACTTAGATATTGAAAATTAATTAAGAAAATTTCTAATATGTGTTATTTTTAATGTAAGGTGTTTATTATTTATGTTTTTTAAATATGAATAAGATTATAACGAAAACCTTTCTTTTTTCAAATTGTTACGCGACACCATAATTTATGTTTTAGACGTCTTCAATGTTCCGGCGTCAGTGAGATTCTGGGTAGACAGTTACGTTACTGAAATATGGGGTAGGTAATTAAGGGTTATTATTAATTTAGCTTTGACAGATTTAATAGTCTGTTTTATTCATAAAACAAACCTGATAGATACAAAATAAAGTATAATAATAACTTTTCCTTAATAACAAAAAATCGAAAACGAATTTACAAACTTCGAAGGTTTTGGTAACTTCATTGAAATCCTATTTCTTTAAAAGCAAACCCCTGTATACGGTTCATTAATTTAATTGTGTTGTGAAATTGATGTAGGTACGTTCGTTATTCCTAAATTATTCATTCTGAATGACTTTTGACCTTTTGACATAGTTTATTTCTAATAGGCGTTGGTCTAGAGTAGATTCAAATTCATCCTTGCAGGTAACTGGATGCAACATCTGATCTTTTCTTTCTTGTTCCGACAACTGAAGGGACTTTAAAGGATTCCTTTTTAACCGACTTTTTATTAGATTTCGATATAAACACTTTGTTGTCGTTCTCTAAATGGGCTACCGTTTTTTGCGAAAGATATAAATTACATTATTATGTTACAGTTTTGTATGTGTTAAAAACTTAGATATATATTATATTTGTAATTCACAAATTGGGAGGGTGGAGTACTGTCCCCCCAGATAGGCTACAAAGCAGCCTGTGTTTAGGAGATACAGTGCTAGTCCCCTTTCTATATTAAATTGTGTCACGTGCTGTGTTATCAAAAATGCATGTAATTAAAAATAAAATAAAAGCTGCAGGTGCAATCAATTACTAAAAGTGTGTGTGTGTTCGAAAGCGAGTGTTTTGAGCGAGAGTGTGTGTATACTTGGCACATATAATATTTATTTGAATTCACTTACAATGAGTGACTCAGTTTCCTCGTAATTTAGTTTAAATAGTAAATTCATTACATTGCTTTTGCATTTGAATTGATTCATTCCAAATATGGGACATTTAGCGTTTATTTTGTTATAAATAGAAGGACCAAGATAAAAAGAGAATCTTTGAAAAAATGAAGTACGCGCAGGGGCAGTGTACATATTTTGTCTTTCCGACTCTTGGTAGTATCTTTAAGTGCAGTTCTACGATGTTGTAGCACAGTCAAATGTAAAATGTTAAGTTGTCTTACGTTTAGAACGTTCCATGCTTTATATAACTCTCGGGTAGAAAATAATATAGGTAAAAATGTTGCCACCTTCGGTATAGCATGAGATATTTCCAGAAGCATCAGGGTGGTCTTTGCAGCCCCTCCCCAGGCGGATATACAATAAGTAATTACTGACTGGAAAAGTTTGCTACATATCGTATAGTTTTAAACATTTATATTAATTTTCTGGTGCGACCTGAAAGTGTATTAATATGCTTTTTAAAGTTTAAGTTTTCATCCACCACTATGCCAAGATATTTAGTCTGGTTTACTTGCTTTAGGCTTAAGCATTGACAGGAAGTTATTGAGCGTGATGGACAGAAATGGGCTATTATTTATAGTGAGGGGTACCTTAGGTTTAGAAGATTTATTTATAGTGTAACACATAAAATTAGTTTTATTTATATTTAGGGTCAGTTTGTGTGAGATAAGCCAGTTTAACGCTAAATTTATTCCAGTTTGAGCGATTTTTTGAAGCTCCGACCAGGTGTTGGCATAAAAAGTAATAGCGGTGTCATCCGCAAAAGAAACGATTTTCGCATTTGGAATCGTGAGATTGCAGAGGACGTCAATGAAGGCAAGAAACAATGTAGGGCCTGTTATACTCCCTTGTGGCACACCGTACTCGATTGGCAATACGTCACTGTGGTGATTGTTTATCGTAACTATCTGTGAACGATCTGTAAGATAATCCTTGAGCAGTTCCAGTGAAGGACCTCTAATTCCCAAGTTTTCAAGCTTAAGTAGAAGTAAAGGAATAGGGACCGTGTCAAAAGCCTTTGTAAGGTCTAAAAATATTGTTAAAACCTTGCGTTAGGCGTCCATATTTCGAACCACGCAATCCAACAAGTCATTTATAGCATCTACAGTAGATTTCTCTTTGCGAAAACCAAATTGTTAAGAGGAAAGGAGTCGAAATCGTTCTAAGTATTCCACCAATCTCTCATTAATAAGTCGCTCAAGTATCTTTGATAAACTTGGTAAAACAGCTATAGGCCGGTAGTTGTTTGGTAAAAAACTATCACCCCCTTTAAAGATTGGTGGATAAATGAGCTCAACTAAACAATAATAATGAATCTTCTACATCAAATGCCTTCATGGAGTTCAAATACTAATTATGGTCTCGTGGTTTACTACCGTAAATGTCTTAAGCGCATAAAAGAAAACGTAAATTATCGCAGGCTTAATAAATAATAAATAAATATTGTGGGACACTTTTCACACAGCGCCATCTAGCCCAAAGTAAGCTAATATTAGCTTGTGTTATGGGATCTAGATCACTAATAAACATACTTTTATATTTCTAAATACATACATATTATAGATAAATAACACCCAGACACAGAATAAACCATCGTGCTCATCACACAAAGTTTTATCCTGGGTGGGAATCGAACCCACGACCTCTTGCGTAGCAGTCGGATGCACTCCCACCGCGCCACAGAGGCAGTCAATATATATATATATATAATCAATATTAGAAGCTTGAAGCGCTCGTGGCCCCGCGGTCTCAGTGTTCGGTAAACGATCACAGAGGTACGCATCTTTCACTATGGCTGGTCGTCGGATGGGTGACCACTTTGTGGCATTTACATTTGCGAGCGTTTCCGTGCTTCGGAAGGCACGTTAAGCCGTTGGTCCCGGTTGCCAGTAAAATGGCAGTCGTTAAGCCTGGTTGAAGGCCTTATAGGCGGCTTAAAAAATTTCAACAGCAGGTAGCCACAGTCTGCGTCTGTCTATTTCAACACGGCAATGGGCTCACCACCTATTACGTGGGACAGGAATCCACACGGTGAAAAGTGGGCATATAATATGCCTCTGCCACCCCTTCGGGGATAAGGCGTGATGTATATATATATATAATATTAATAACAGTGGACTTATTATTTTGAAGTGACGTGTTTGAGGGGGCCATGATTTGAAGGTTAATACTATTGTACAAGTAATCATTTTATAGTTCTAAGTGAACGATAATAAGCACGTAGTCCATTGTAGGTAATTACCTTAACCTATTTTTGTTGGAAACATAACTATTCTAACAGCCGGTTTATCTACTTCGGAGAAAATAAATAATAAATTAAAGGAACGAGCAGCAATTTGGTATTGTATAGTTTGCTATAGTCTGACCACGACCGCTCACTGCGAACAAAATTTTACGCAGTGAGCGGTACAGCGGTCGTGGTCAAACTATACAATATGGTATTATGGAATGTAAGGCTCTTTTCAAGTCTTCAGAGCCTTAGTGCACTTTAAAGCAGTTGAATGGATGAGAGCCTGCTGCAGAAATGGGACGGTTAAGTAAGTCAACCAGCATAAAAGTCAAAGATCATCATCATCCGGGTGTCTGTCCCAATTGCATCTAATGGCACCTGGGGTTCGATTTTCTACTTCTTTTTCACCACTACGCACGGAAATCGACATAGCTAGTAGTGAGATCTTTGGCACTCATGTCGTCTTTTGCGACGTCAAATCAGCACTTTTTGGGTATACGGAACCACATGGCCAGAAAATTGTTTTCACGTACCCCGAAGGTTGCAGCAATACATGACCCTATCAGCGTAGGCGACACTCTTGCAATTTATTTGAAATGCCACGGACGCGAATGCTGCGATGGATGTTAGATTTCCTTAAGCAGTCTATCCGCGTGACTCTACATATCCACCGCAGCATTTTTACTTTCAGCTACTGCTTGTGTCGTTTCAATAGTGGTCACGTCTCCTTGTGGAAGGACAGGCAGAGAATCAAACATAACTGAGTAAAAAACATTCACCTTCATCCTAATAGCCACACCCCGACAAGGGAATCGAATGCAAATGAAAACAAACAAAACAACCCAAATTACAACGAAATCCAGGATACATATAATTGACCGTAAACAACAGATAATAGACCGTTTGCTTACCCGATTTGATAAAGAAAATATCTTGAAGTAGCGAATGCGGTGCTAGCGTGTAAAGACGCAAATACCATTCTTAAGGTCACTATGACATGGTTCAAGTATAATAAAATTAGATAAATTTAATTTCAAACGTTATTTTGAATACTTGACTGGATGAAATTAGTATTGTCAGAGTGTTCTATTAACTTATTTGCCTCTAAACACATGCACGCAAACTACACTCTACCCATTTCACATATTTAAGTTTGATTATTTTGGGCACCCAGGTAGTTGTAATAAACTTGCTCAATATTCAACTTCGTAGTGTAAACTAGTAGTTGCAATAGCTTACTAATGTCTTGAGCTACAATAATGCACGTACTCGTACTAGCATGTGTAACATACTTCAATAAATATAGTAAATATGTCTGTATAATCATACTTATTATATATGTAATCTAGTTGTAATAATTTTAGTTAATATTTAATCTGACAGTTGTAATAAACTTGCTCAATATTCAACTTCGTAGTGTAAACTAGTAGTTGCAATAGCTTACTAATGTCTTGAGCTACAATAATGCACGTACTCGTACTAGTATGTGTAACATACGTTCAATAAATATAGTAAATATATCTGTATAATCATACTTATTATATATGTAATCTAGTTGTAATAATTTTAGTTAATATTTAATCTGACAAACTAGAAGTATCGAACTCAGGGTCTCAACATTTTAACCCCACTTGCTGATAAAGTTATAAAAGGTATCGCACGATTCGGCATTCGATTCTACACTCATCGCACGAGCCTGGTTCGGCCTACTTGTTCCGGTAACCATAGAATGAGCATCACATATTGTAATAAAATAGAAATAGAATGACATTATGGTAAAGTAAGGTGTTTATGATGTGTATCTACAGACTAAAATAGTGAGAGTGTTTAAACAAGTATTTTTTTTGGAGAGACCTCTGACATTATGTAATTACCTAAGTAAAGTTATAACTTTGATATTTTATCGCTAATAAAATTTCAAAGCATCAACTACAATCGATTCACACATTTTGACACAACTACTCCCACAAAGAAATCGTCTAACAGCCATCTTGTATCGGGCAACTGGTGGTATAATACCTATATATTTTTCCGTCTACCGAGCGATTTGGGTCGTCCGATATGGCTCACAGTTCGGTAGATGCACTGCAAATGACACACAACTTTGTTATATTATTGGATACCTTCTGGTATGTTAAACCCAGATATGGAACATTAAATCATGTTTAAATGGATGGGATACATTGAATGACAAAAATAATTTGAAATTATTTTAATGGAGCACCATTATTTTATTACAAATTGGACAACTGTCTTATGAAAATGATAAAAAAAGACTTCACAAATAACCTATACATAAAAATATCAAAAAAGAGCAAATATTTACAGAGAAATGGGGGTATAGTTTAGAGGGGGAAAAATATACAAGAGTGTCAAAACCTTATATTACAATATAACTTATACTACAATAGGAAAGCGAACTTCAATTCAACAAAAATTATAAATTAACCAATTGATTACAGATGGTTTAGCAGTTACACCTGTGATAAACTGGAGGTTGTGGATTTGTTATGTGAGGAAATAACTTATCTACAATAATATGTAGTATACTAACAAAGTCCTCCGCCGCGTATTTCTGTCCACGATAAACTCAAAAACTACTGCATCGATTTTCTTGTTAAATTTATCAACGGATAGAGTAGTTCACGAGGAATATTTTAGCTTATAATTTGTTAAATTTTTGTACACATTGGGTAAAAATATAACAATATTTGTGGGAGGTGTCGAAATAAAATAAGCCGTCTGGGAGTTTTCAACGAAAACGCTGCCTAAACCCTTTGAGATATAACAAAATAATTTATGATGGAATTGTGAACTTATATAGGTCTACAGAAAAGTCCGCGATGGCATATGTCTATCCTTATGAAATTTATAGCGAAAGGCGACTCTAGAAGAGAACTAGAAGAAGCGCTCGTGGCCCCGCGGTCTCAGTGTTCGGTAAACGATCACTGAGGTACGCAACTTTCACTATGGCTGGTCGTCGGATGGGTGACCACTTTGTGGCATTTACATTTGCGAGCGTTTCCGTGCTTCGGAAGGCACGTTAAGCCGTTGGTCCCGGTTGCAAGTAAAATGGCAGTCGTTAAGCCTGGTTGAAGGCCTTATAGGCGGCTTAAAAAAATTTCAACAGCAGGTAGCCACAGCCTGCGTCTGTCTATTTCAACACGGCAATGGGCTCACCACCTATTACGTGGGACAGGAATCCACACGGTGAAAAGTGGGCATATAATATGCCTCTGCCACCCCTTCGGGGATAAGGCGTGATGGATATTTATTTTATTATTTATAGTAGAGAACGCGCGTTACATTGATTACTTGCTCTGTCAGGAACAAAGAAGTCAGTAAGTCATGTTGAAGGCTCGTATCATCACAATTACAGTTTTAACACTACACAGGTATTACGTGGAACCAAATAAAACTGACGAGATGTGAGCGCATAATACAAACATACGTGTATACTTTAAGATAAGCAGATATAACTACTCTCGCATAACAATTCAGTTCAGTCCATTATACAAAATAACGTTCGAAATTCGAATTTCTTCTGGTTGTATTATGCTTGGTGAACCATGTCACATTGACCTTTAGGGGGAAGCTATTTGGGTCTCTACGGACTAGCGCCCATTTGCTGATTCAAGAAGAAAGGTTTCGAAAAGGGTAAACAAACGGTCTATTATCTGTAGTTTATGGTCTGTTATATGAATCCAGGATTTAGTTGTAATTCGGTTTGTTTTGTTTGATAAGGATTTCGTATTTATTTCACTAAGCCCTGATATACGACTTACCATTATTGTTACTCTACGAATTATATTAATCCGTTTTTAGGATGCCTTTATCATTATTAACCACTAGTTGACGCCCGCGGCTTTGCACGCGGGGTGATATTTCCCGTTCCGGTTTCCACAGGAACTTGTTCCCGGGAAAAAAAGTACCGATGTATTATTCTGATGTGTAAGCTATAATACTGTAAAGTCTCATCAAAATCCATTCATTCTATTTCATCGAATTCCAAGTAAATTTTGCGTGAAAGAGTAACAAACATCCATTCTTACAAACTTTCGCGTTTATAATATTAGTAGGATTTGTAAATCCAAATTTGAAATAACTCAATTTACCTTTTGAGCTGTGCACTGACAACCAGCCTGCTTGTCTTTTAGACTAGTTAAAATAAAAAAGATATTGGTTGCTGAGGCGAATATATAATTAGAATAAAATAGATCCCGTTTCATTTCGCACAAAGTATTAACAAAGATTGTATTAGAATTAAGTTAATCCATTCGATACAATTTTCGATTAATCAGAACTATAATAACTTTGAGTTCATAAGTGATATTGGCTTGTTCTATAACAATAAGTTTACTAAGCATAATATATCTTCTCATACCTATCCTTGAGGATATGTATGAGAAAACTGGCAAGTGTAGTGTCGCAATATCTAATAACTCATTTCTTGTAAACATACTTAGTCTATTTATACTTACTTTGCCAGGATTCTATTTTCATCTCAGCTTATTTCTATTTCAAACCGAATAAAAATAATTTACCAACAATTTTAGTTTCTGTAAAATCAAAGCCAAAGTCTGTCGCTTAGTAAATTGACGGATGGACTCATGGATCCACCAATTACGGGGTGAGATGGGTGTGACCTACTGTGGCTTAATCGCTTTTATCTTGTACTCTTGATTGCTTCAATTTAACTTTGCCGGACAGGATTATCGTATTTTCAGCTGCAGTGCAGTTTGTCATCGATATATCTAAAATTAACTTTTAGCCACAGTTTTATCCGCGTGAAATTATACCGTTTAACTTAATATATGTACCTATATTTTAAAGTAAGAATTTTTTTGTTCAAGGATATACATATAGATAAGACTTGCCATAAATACTGACTAATATAGTAAAATTGAGTGTTTCTGTCTGTTCCTTTTTAAGTAGTAAACGACCAAAAGGATTAATAAAAATAATAAAATTATGTGGTGTCGTGGGACACCAGGTAGGAAGGAAGTTAACAAGTTCACGATTTAATTAATCATACAAAAAGTCACCGTTTGTACTAGGATTCGAACTCGGGCCTCTTGCGTCTCAGCCGAGCAGCATACCACCCAAACCACACTTCTACGTTGCCGCAATTTCCAAATTAGTGTTCACTTCACTGAGATAAATAGACAGTTTGAAAAACGACACAATTTGCAATACAAACGACTGTCGCGCCTGCGCACGTCTCATTTAACGCTTTTATTCCACCCAATTTTGTCCACCTATTATTTCTTACGGTTTTACTATCACATATTTTTCAGTTCGGTCGCGCAGCAAAATCCCTATCTCCTCCAAGCCTGCCGTAAGGAACTTCGTTTCAATAAAACAATGAAAATAGCCTTTATTCTCTGATTTGACTGACTACTAACTAGCTAACCGTATTACTAATTTCCTGTATCTAATATTTGATTTTCTTTTACATAATAATTTATACTAATAAAAAATTGGTAACTTCAGCACTAATTTATCAATCAGGTTGTCCTCCTCGGACATAGGCCTCCTCTAGAATTTTCCATTCTTGTCTCTTGCTAATCTACGCCATCCTTGTAGGTAGGTTATCTTCCCATCTTCTTTGTGGCCGTCCTCTTGTTCTCTTCCCATCTCTGGGGTTCTCTGGGGTTCTCTTTGGTCCATTTTTCTTTGGGAGATCTAAGTACATGACCAATCCAACGCCATTTAAGTCTCTTGATTTTCTTTGAGACATATGTCACTCCTGTGGTCTTTCTGATTTTAGTCAGTCTCCGCTTGTCTTTTAATTTAATATGTAGCATGATTCTCTCTATCCCTTGCTGACATACCTTTAGTTTTTGAATGTGAGCTTTTTTGTGACCAAAAGGATTACGTCAAACTTAATATTTTTGGTCGCGAAGGGTACGTACATCTGGTAGCACAAAGCTTGTAGAAAGAACTAGTATTATTTTACACTGCACCTATTTAAAAGCGAATTTTTAGCGATAGGTGAGTTTATTGCCTCGTAGTGGTAGTGTATGCGACTGCCGTGACTGAGGCCCCGGGTTAGATTCCCGGGTCGGAACAAATACATTTGTTTCGGAGTTTGCGTGTTTCCTATGTATAATATGTATGTATTTAGAATTATATAATTATGTTTATCAGTCGTCTAGATCCCATATAACACAAACTTTGATTAGCTTACTTTGGGATAGACGGCGCTGTGTAAAAAATTGTCCTACAATATTTATTGACATGAACTTCATTATGCACTTACAGATTATACCTTGTAACTTGAAACTGCTTCTATAAGCTATCATAAATCGTTAATTGATAAATTCCCAACATAATTATTCACTACTACACAAAGTAAAAGCTCTAAGCTGTCTTAAAATTGTGGAATGCCCACAAAACCCTTTCTTACGCTTGATCTCAATAACAAAAGAATCATCATCAAATTTGCGTATAATTCAAGGGCTTAGGCCGGGCACCGACTTTGTCCCCATGTACCAAAATAGATTTCAGGACAATATTCTCACTGTTTGGTCTAAATTTAAAACTGGTTATAGGTCATCATAGGCGGAAATATATCGGAATTGATTAGTATTGATTCAACTAAGAACCCAAAAGCATTCGTGGCCCCGCTAACTCATTGTTCTGTAAACGATCACTACGTTAAGCAACTTTCGCTATAGCTGGCCCTTTGTTGAGTGACCACGTTATAGCATTCACATTCCGTGCTTCGGAAGGCACGTCGGCCTAATGGGGCGGTTTGAAAATTTTCGACAGAAGGTCTCCATAGCCTGCGCCTGTCCATTTCAACACGGCAATGGGCTAACCACCTGTTATGTTAGACAAAAATGCGTACCTCTTCGGAGATAAAGGCGTGACAATATGTATGTATGTAACTAACTAACTATCTTCACGCTGTATCCATGACGGAGTAGTCATAGAGGACAGATCGCTAGGCTTCGCGATTCATGCATACTTCTTTCGCTTCTTGCAGATTCATTAATCGCTTCATATTTGCACGTCTGGGTATCCGAGTACTTTTGACTTTTCCGTTTTTGAGCAATCTGCTCACGTGGTCTTCATATGTGAGTCTCGGCCTGTCCTGACTCCATAATATATGTAATTAAGGAGTCATGGTAGGAGTATAATCCTTAATTATACTCCTTGTATGTATGTAAGAGACCACAGATTGAAACTCCTGTTATTAATATTATCCAAGGGTACAGAATATAAATACAACATCATAAAAAGAACAACATATTAAGTATATAACTCACCTGACTTTACAACGTAGAACAAGAGGAGCGCTAAAAGCCATGACGTCATCGAGGACGACACCATCGCCCAAATATTCTTCACTACTCACACCATCACTCAAGGTCAAGTTGTCACTTATAAGCACATTTTCAGTTCAATCAATATTCTCGTGTCAAAGTGCTTCTAAATTGGGAAGTTTATTGTCATGGCTGTCCCTGAAACAATGAAATATTGTGGATTGAATAAATCTGTAGATTTTAACCGAAAAGAAAATGAATAAGATTAATATTTCAGTTTCTTTGAAGTATTCTACAAATCTTCTTTGTATAAAAGCTTTCATTAATTTTTTTTGTGACAATGTTGTGATTATTCGCAAAAATGAGGGTAAATGGTAATTGTGTTTCATTTTTATAAAATACTGTGATACTTTTAGTTGCTACTTTCGTGAAAAATATTTAATATCCAAGATTTGTACTCATAAGCTATATTATTTTGTTACAAATAAATGGGTACTTTTTTGTAATCTTTATTATTATACATATTAGTCGTCTGTTTTCTTAAAATAGTCTTAAAAATTTGACAACTTTGTGGCATTTACATTTGCGAGCGTTTCCGTGCTTCGGAAGGCACGTTAAGCCTTTGGTCCCGGTTGTCAGTAACATGGCAGTCGTTAAGCCCAGTGGAAGGTCTTATGGGCGGCTTGAAAAGTTTCAACAGCAGCCACAACCTGACTCCACGTTGAAATGGACGGGCGTCCATTTTAACGTGGACTCACCACCTGTAACGTGGGAAAAAAGTGCCTATAGTGAAATGTGGGCGTATAGTTTGCCTCTGCCTACCCCTTTGGGGATAATGGCGTGACGGTATATATATATATATGTATGCCATAAAAAAAGCTGTTTATTATTTTGTAGAACAAAGCCTACTAGTTTTGTAATGATTCCGACCTTTAATATAAACACAATTTTATTCGTTAAAATAATTATAGACAACAAATTTCTCTGACATCAAATTCATAGAACATTAAATTCGTAGCTGAATAAACTTTAAATGTTTGTGATGTTTTAATTAAGTTTGAATATGCATGGCCCGTAGCAGACCTTTACAGAGCCGGTCAATTTGATCCCGGAAACTTGAATAGATAGGAACACAGTCTACGTTTAGAATTCTCTTTGGTTAACGAAAAATACTTTGCGTAATATTAAATGTTCTTTATTCTGCTTGTAATTTAATTAAGATGAAAGGCTATCAAGCAACTGATAATTTTTGTTAAATAAAATTTAACTGGGTAAATATAAGAGAAATACCGGTACAATAATATTTACGTGAGACCCGCTTTTAGTCAAATTTGATTATAAATCAATCAAGTTGGAAACATAAACTTTGAAACATATTTAAACTAGTACATGTAGTACCTTTGCGTGTATCGAATGCCCGGTAGTAGGTAACTTTTTATCACTAAGCGGGCTCTACTATGTTGCGTCACATGGTAAAAAGAATAGAATTGCATGACAACCCTAACGCTTCAATGGAGAATGGGTCCCTACTTAATTTTTGATAGACCTAGTTTTCCAACTCCTTTAACTCATATATATGTACTGTGGTTTATGTTGAGACATGATAATTATTCCGCTTATTACATAAGGTACAGAATATTTGAAAAATATAACGGTATAACTAGGAATTTCAGTCTAGAGTCAGGTTTTGCAAGCATATGGGTTATTTTGCCCTAAAAGGATACACAGAAACTTGGTTACTGCCTGTGGAATTAGAAAATATAATGAACTAGATGACCCCCACAACTTCGCCTGTGGTATAATTCGAACTCCCGGCTCACCTATTTAATCCCGTCGCTTATAAATTCTACAATAATGCATAATAATTTGCCCAATTCCTCGACATTTAAGACTTCTGCTTCGCTGCCCAGAGTATTAGCGTGATGATATATAATCTATAGCCTTCCTCGATAAATAGGCTATCTATAACAAAAAGATTTTTTTAAATCCGACTAGTAGTTCCTGAGATTAGTGCGTTCAACCAAACAAACAAACATACTCTTCAGCTTTATAATATTAGTATAATGAATGTGAATCCACTATCTGTACCCGCACGCAGTTTGCTAGTGGTAGATAAAATTACCTAAATTCTTGTCATGGAATGGAATCTATACTGTAAGTTAGATACCTTACCTTACCTACTCAAAAATACTAAGTAAAAGATAAAAAAATCTAAGTTCAGTTAAGTTTTTTAACTAAGCTATCTTCACGCTGTATCCCTGACGGGGTAGTCAGAGAGGACAGATCAGGATTCGCGATCCATGCATACTTCTTTCGCTTCTTCAAGATTCATCAATCGCTGCATACACGTACGTCTGAGTATCCGTATCGTTTATGAAAACAAATATTAATGTTTCAATTATGTTGTTAAAAGAACCAAAAGCTGGAATTTCGTGTACAAAATGCCTCAAGTGGGACTTGAAATCGTCTTAAGCAAAAGTTTATTTTACTCCTACGAGGTTTGAGGGCCGGGATAAAAATTTATGAAGTCCCACAGGAACTTTATTTTGCTTTCAGATGTGAGAAATAAAACTACATTGCTAGGAGTTAGATGATTCTCAGTGAAGGAGCTTCCAGCTTCAAAGGATTTTCAAGTTTCGAGTACTAATTTTGTCTTTTTTTTTATTAATAAGTTGTTTGGCAAACAAGTAAAGATGCTCTAGTCACATAATGAAGAATTTAATAAAAAAAAAAATTAATAGATAAATTAAATCAACGCTGATTTTTTTTATCCGCTTACTATTTGGCGCTTTTATCACACGAGATGTTGCAGTGTAACTTCTCGGCTATCTACATGTTATGGTTTGTACAATATATACTTTTGATTTATTGTACTAAATGACAACTGAAAATGCCGTAAGGCGAAACCGGTCAGGTTAAAAAGTAAATTTTGTGGAAAAGTACAAGTGGAAGTACTTATGGAATTAATTTTATAAGCTTATCTTGTCAGTTGGGGGTGGCCGGAAATGGACAAAACAATGGCAACAGGGGTGAAATTATGATAAGCTAGTATGTGATAAAGCCTCGTAAAAACTGCCTGAAACCACTTTTCAGTCTGCTGAAAACGCTTCCGAGGCACAGAAAGTGATGTTTGATGTTTTTCACTAGTTCATCAGTTTAACAATACTATTTCTGACACAAAAAATGTGTAAACTATCTTAAAGCCTTTTGTCCAAATGAAATTATCAAGATTCTTCAGGGCCTCTGAAGGTTATTTGTTTAGAGAATTGCTTTCAGTTCAGGCCTATGCACACAACGACGTAATTTTAAACGTGCCAAAGATGTGCGTTTCGACGTGTTTTTGATCGTATTCAAAGGTGAGACTGAATTTCGTTTAAAATTTAACGTAAATTCTGTGCTTCGTGTTGGCGCTTTGGAAATACGTTGCTCGTTATCAATTCAATTCAATTTAAAGTAATTTTTGGAAATCTGCACATAATATTGGCGTTCAACATTCTACTATGATTATAAACGTGACAGTTGGTAATAATGTATGAATGTAGGTTTGTTACTTTTTCACGCAAAAACACTGAAAGGATTTTAATGAAAGTTAACAATAATCATAAAAACGTATAGGCTACTTTTATCCTGTGATCAAGTTCTTTTGAGAAACGGGAAAGGGATAAAACTACGCAGGCGAAGCAGCAGGCATCAACTAGTAAATCATAACTGTGTTGTATCATACTCCACTGGAAAGCATGCAATGGACTAAGCTAAGCTCTAACCGATATTAAGGACTAACAAAGGTTCTTAATATTGGTTAGAGCTTCAGACTTATTAGCCACATTGTTTTAAACTTAAGTATTAATTTTAAATACGACTGCCTCTGCCTGAATTGTTTTTTGTTTGAAGAGTAAGCTTCCATCTTAAGAAATATTTACGAAGCAGTATAAAGTATTTAGCTTAGTAGAAGTTAATTAGTTCGAACAACAGCTGCGACGGAGCTTAAGGTGTTTGCTTTAAGTAGTGTATCATCTTGCTTTTTGTTTACTGACAATTTGAACGAATTTTAAAGTACCAACTAACTAACTATCTTCAAGCTGTATCCCTGATGGGGTAGTCAGAAAGGACAGATCGCCAGGCTTCACGATCTATGCATACTTCTTTCGCTTCTTGAAGTTTCGTCAATCGCTTCAAACACGCACGTCTGGGTAACCGAGTACTCTTGACTTTTCCTTTTTAAGCAATCTGCTCACGTGGCTCATATGTAAGTCTCGGCCTACCCTGACTCCTTCTACCCTCAACTTTTGCACATAATCTTCGTCAATCGTTCCTCACTCATTCGTTGGACGTGTCCAAACCAACGGAGCACGCCCTTTTCCAGCTTACTTTCATTTAAACTTTACATGACTGTCGTTTAAAAATTTGTGATTTTATAGATGTAATCTTAATATATTTTAATGTTAACTTATCACACAATTCAATAAAAAATGCTTTCACTCGAAGAAATTCACGGAACGTGAAAATCATATGGTAATGCCACTTATACATATATGGCACTAGCAATGAAGCCATCGACGGTTTGAAGAAAAAAATCCACAGCACATACACCTAGTAGGTATTATGACTTGTGCTAACCTACTTAAAATAATTAGGCATAAATAATAATATTGTACTATAAATCTATACTAATATTATAAAGCTGAAGAGTTTGTTTGTTTGGTTGAACGCGCTAATCTCTGGGACTACAGGTTCGATTTGCATATTTCTTTTTGTGTTAAATAGTCCATTTATCGAGGAAGGCTATAGGCTATATAGCATCACGCTACGACCAATAGGTGCGGAACAGCAATGATAAATGTGGCAAAATCGAGGACAAAATATTCCTTTTGATAGCTTCCGTTGCGAACGCTGAGTAAACGATTAAAGTTACGCAAAAACTATGTATTACATAATTATTCCCCTTTAAAAGTTCTAAAATAAAGTCTGCGACAGCATATGCCTATCTTTTAAGGTGAACCTATTATAATCATTTTATTGGGAAAAATTTGGTTTTAAAATGACAAGTGTAAAGTATGGCCAATGATTTGCGATTTACACATGCGCGACGTCGCGACTTGCCAATAGCGAGCGAGCACTGCAAAGTCCGCGCGTCTCCTTGGTAACTACTGCCTCTGTAATATAAGATTAAACAGATGTATGAAGTGATTTAATAGAATAGGTGCATCATGTATGATCATTTCATTGCTTATCCTATCAGGTCCTGAGCTTCTTGCACTTTTTAACAGTTTGATGTGTTCATATACTTCTTTTGTCTCAAATGTCAATATATATTCTGTGTTTGGAATGTGGTTCTCAAATTCTTCGCTGTTATTATCTTGGTTTTTCTTTTTGTACAGTTCTCTATAGAAATCAGTTGAATGGTCTATTATTTCTTTTCTTAATTTTGTCTCTTTTGAGGTAGTTTGAAGCTTTTGAATCCATATTTTATGTAAACTTATATCCTTAAATGCTCTTTTAGTGCTTCTGAACTTGGCTATGTTTTGGGTTATAATTTTCTGTCTATGGTTTTTGTAGTCCTTCTTTATATCTTTGTTACTTTTTTTAAATATTTGTCCGAGTTCTTTTTTTCATTTCTCAAGTTTTGTTTTTGGTGGATATAATTTCTGTGCATCTTCTTATTAATGACACTGTGAGGTCACTAAATATTTTATGCTTGTTCTGTTTGTATTTCAGAGTTGCGCTTGAAGTTAGTACATGTTCTAGAGTATCATAATAATGTTGGACTTCTGTTGGTTGCGTGGTTGGCGTGAAGCCCAAAGGCAAACGCATCGAGCGGTGCCAGCGCCGCATCAGATTGTGGCTGCTTGATGAAACTAAGTCCCAGGAGTTCGTCTCAGCTGTCGGTGACAAGTGTACCGACACTGAAGGCGAACCAGTTCAAGATTACAGGGACAAAGTTCAGGCGGCAATCCTTGGAGCGGCGAAGGTGGTGCTCGGTGAGTCTAAGGGTGGACGCAAATGTGACAAGGAAACTTGGTGGTGGAACGACGCAGTCCAGAGGGAGACTAGGGAGAAGAAAGCCCTCTTTAAAAATTGGTAAGCGACCGGATCTCCCGAAGACCGCGACGCGTACAGGGCTGCCAAGCGCGCCACAAAGAGAGCTGTAGCCAGAGCCAGACGAGACTACTTACAACCTCTGTATGATAAGCTGGAATCGTCTGAGGGGCAGAAGCTCATCTATAAGCTGGCGCGCTCCAGGGTCAAAGCGGCACAGGATATATCCAAGTGTCGCTGTGTAAAAGACCCTGAGGGCAACCTATTAAGCGAAGACCTCGCGGTAAAGGAGAATTGGCGCTCGTACTTTCACGAGCTGCTTAATAAACAGCACAAAGAGGTGCAGCCTCCGGACCTCCCTCCGAATCAGGGACTAGTGCCTGGAGAAAACCTGACTTCGCTTCGCCGCGTGAAGAATCGGAAAGCTGTCAGACCCGATGGAGTTCCCATCGAAGCCTGGAAGGCGATGGGTCCTCGCGGTGTGGGCATCTTAGTAAACCTTTTTAACTGCATACTCCTCAGCGGGCAGATCCCAAACCAATGGAGACTGGGTATTATTACTCCAGTCTTCAAAGGTAAGGGGTCAGTGCAGGAGCGCGGGAGCTACCGCGGATAAAGGTGATGTCCCACACCATGAAGATCTTCGAGAGGATTATAGACTCTCGGATCCGGCAGGAGTGTACTCTCTCGGAGTGTCAATATGGGTTTCGCCCTGGTCATGGGACCACGGACCCTGTTTTTGCCCTGAGGGTTGTTGCAGAGAAATACAGGTCGAAGAACACGCCTCTGCAATGTTTGTTTCTAGACATGTAAAAGGCCTTCGTCTGTGTTCCTCGTGCGATGATCTGGTGGGCACTGCGGTCCAAAGGGGTTCCAGAGGTCCATATTGACACTATCCGGGACATGTACTGTGACTCCGATTCAATGGTTCGGACTGCTGTTGGCGACACGAAACCCTTCCCCATCGCCGTCGGGGTACACCAGGGTTCGGTCCTTAGTCCGCTTCTGTTCAGTGTAATATTAGACGAATTGTCGGACAGCATCAGGAACTCGCATGAGCAGCCTCCATGGTTGCTGGACGTAGGCTGACGATATTGCGCTGGCAGACGCGGACAGGGGCAGATTGGTGCGACGTGTAAAGGCATGGAAGGAGACGCTTGAGAACGGCGGTCTGAAACTAAATGTGGCGAAGACCGAGTACTTGGCACCAAACTCGACAGATCCCACATCCGTCCGCATAGGCGGTGATTTGGTTGAGCGCACGGACCAGGTTAAATACCTGGGATCTGTTTTTCACACGTCCAGTGACATCGATTGCGATGTCAAGTCACGCATTGCTGCCGCGTGTGCTAAATGGCGGGAGATGACCGGTGTCATTTGTGACCCTAAAATGCCGATTCGGTTGAAGGGAAAGGTCTACAAAACCATTATTAGACCTGTTCTTTTACATGGCAGTGAGACGTGGCCGTGACATTGCAGACAAGTTGCAAGAGTGTCGCCTTCGTTGGTATGGTCACGTCTTGCGGCAACCGCCGGGCTACGTAGGAAACAAATGTCTGGCAATGTCAGCCCCGCCGGGTCCCGGTAAGAGTGGAAGACCCAAGAAGTGCTGGCTTGACGTCGTAAGGGATGACATACGTGCCAATGGTCTCACTACAGGGGATGCCGACGACCGAGCGAAGTAGAGGAGAAAATGTAGGAAAGCGGACCCCGGGCGTCGCGTGACGCAACTGGGACAGACGCTCGGATGATGATGATGTTGGACTTCTGTTGGTTAATCTGCATTTTTATCAAATATATAAGATTGTAGGTTTTTTGAATATTCTTTAATGTCATCTGGTGTTGCTAGGATGTTTGGAGTTGACTTCAAGTTCTTCCTGCTCATTTTAGAAACATATAACGTCACTGTAGCCCTTAAAATCTATGATCAGAGGAAAATTTTACGGTGTTCAATATTTCGAAGTTAGTTACAAATTTTTGACATAATGAAGTCTATTTCATTTCTGTATTTGTGATCTGGAGATTCCCAGGTCCATTTTTTATTTTCTTTCTTTTTACAATATGTGTTCATTATGATTAATCTGAATTCATAGGCATAATCTAATAGTCTCTTGCCTCTTTGGTTTTTTATTCCGTAACCATATTTACCCATTACAGAATAATCTTCACTCTGGACGATTTTAATGCCAAAATAGGGCAATTTTGGCATTAAAATCGCCAATCACTAGAACTTTTTCATCAGCTAGTTCGTGTGAAAGATCACTGTATAATTTTTGGATTTCATCTTCACTTGACCTGTCTGTGGGTGCATACACTTTGATAATCGATAGGTTCTGAGAGTCCTATTATATCGTACTGTATATTTTCTAATGCATATGATAATTCTAGATATTTTTGTGTTAAAGATAGAGATCTAACATTGTATGTACAAATTTTTAAAATATTTTCCTTTTCTTTATGCTTCTTTGTTTTAGTGTTTTTGGAAAGAGGGTGGTGGTCTAATTTCCCACAAGGACCAGTCGGCTTGGGAAATGTTTTAATTTTGTTAAATAGTTGCTGTTTTTCTATATGCGTTGTTTTCTTTCGTTAGATGATGACTTTATCCTATGTACTGCGTTCAGATCGTGGGTTAACTGATGTCAGAGAGTTACTTCTTTAGTTTATAAGGCACATATGCAGTAGAAAAAAACTATAACCATTGTTTAATCCAAACCAAAAATTGCAACAATCAGACAAACATACATTCACAAATACAATCAGTTCAAGTTGATTATTAAGAAGCAGTCTTATTACACTTTTCGGGACTTCCCACACTTTAAACCTTGTTGTAATGTCTGTGGCTACGACCGTACCCTTACGGGCTTTTTTGAAAAAGGCTTTATATTATCACACTAACATTCAAGAGAGCGTAGCAAATAAATGTTTACAAAGTAGAGAGATTTCTGTATATTATTGAAAAACTGATAAGTTAAACAGGTTTAAAACCTATTTGACGCTGAAAGTATATCAGCAGCGAGATGTCTTAGTTCCTTTGTTTTTGTTGGAGTAGACAGAGGCTATACACCCAGTATTTCAATAGTTATATTTTGTTCCACGTAGGCGGTGCGTTCATTTTCAATTACGTTAAATTAACCTAACATGTCTATAATTTTCACAAATAAGTAGGCGTTGTCGAGATGCCAAGAACTCATTAATATCTAACAGTAGGGGAGGTAGCTACCTCCCCTACTATAAGTAATGTTTATCATAGCTGCCTCAGTATTTGATGTATTATCCTTGAACTACCGGATACTTATTTATTACGTTACTAAATTATAACTGTTCGGTAAGTTTTCCAATATCAACATTTATTTACTTACTCACCTTTTATGAGATTTTTTTAAAATATAATCAAATTTTAACTAACTAACTATAATTAACTAACTATAATCTTCACGCTCGAGGTAGTCAGAGAGGACGAATTGCCAAGTTTCGCGATCCATGCAAACTTCTTTCGCTTGCTGCAGATTCATTAATCGTTTCATACATATCATAATATCCGAGTACTTTTGAAATTTCAGTTTTTTAGCCATCTGCTCACGTGATCGTCATTTTATGTAAGCTTCGGCCTACCATGGCTCTTCCTACCCTCTAGTTTTGCATGATATATTATTCATAAATTTTTACTCAGTCATTCGTATTGATGAATTTTTGATTATAATGATAAATTTGTGTGTTTTGTATAATACTAGCAACTGTGACATAATTTGAACACCCGTTGCATTTTACCTCAAACTCCTGCAATAATACTTTTGTAATGCTTATTTATTTATTTTTAATCAAAAACAGGTATACGAAATCTTGTGTGACTATTTTTGAAATAAAAATTCCATATAAACTTACCTTATGGCAGTCGTTAAGCCAGGCTGAAGGCTTAATGGGCGGCTTGAAAAATTTCAACAGCAGGTAGCCACAACCTTCGTCTGTCTATTTCAACACGGCAATTGACTCACCACCTATAACGTGAAATACGGTTAAAAGTGGGCATAT
Organism: Thumatha senex; assembly: GCA_948477245.1. Classification (NCBI taxonomy): domain Eukaryota; kingdom Metazoa; phylum Arthropoda; class Insecta; order Lepidoptera; family Erebidae; genus Thumatha; species Thumatha senex. The sequence goes on along the minus strand of OX419731.1, from coordinate 8,055,641 downwards.
ATTATGCCTCTGCCACCACTTCGGGGATAAAGCGTGATGGATATAAACTTACAACCCCTATTTTACCCTATATAGGTAAAATTAAGCGAAACTGCGATACACGTGTCCATTTATTTGTAACCAGAAACAGGTGTTCCGTAGCTTAATATGCTTAAAGCAGTGATCGTTTACACAACACTGAGGTAACGGGGCTGTGAACTCTTCGAATTGTTATGTCATCATTAACAGAACCATAATATAAACATGTACTCTTTCCCACCTCCTTGGGATAAAAAACTGAGACTACTTGTAAAACTCTATAAAGTGTTCAATACATAAATACAACAAAAGAAATTTTTCGTTCCTTTTTCTTCGAACTAGACAATACGAACTTGATACAGCTCGATAACAATATCCTTTGATTTGCGTGTAGGTTGTGTATCTTGACAACAAGTATCTATAAATCCCAAAAGTAAATCAAATCAGTCAGCCGAACTGCGAACAATACATATTTTAAAAGAAGAAACTCAGAGAGACGGCTACGAAGATATATTGAAGGTTCATTGAATAAAATGTTGGCCAGTCAGGGACCGTACGGTTAAACCCTTTATTATCGTGTTGGAAGTGATGTAGAACGATAAGAGGACCCTCCTTGTATATAAGACTATACCCAGACGATTGAATACCTTGCTATCTTTGGGTAGCTAAATGATTTGTTTATATTACAAGTACCTGAAATTTGCGAATTTTGTGCATTAATTTGCTTTATCTACATGATATATCTGTATTTGGTTTAAGCAATGGACTTGCGGTAGAGCAAGAGAATTAGAGCTAAGTGCCATTCTGCAGTGGCATTTGGCTCTAATTCTTTAGCTCATAATCCAACGTTAGTTATTGTCGCTTTGCTTCCATACTAATAAAACGCAAATGTGGCTATCTGATACCACCGCAGAAATCTAATCGCTAAATGAGTTTTCTCAAATTTGACACAAAGATGACGTAGGCAAACACAGAGGATAGTTTTTGAAAACTCGCCTATTTTACGTATCCCCATCCCCACCCGACCAAATTTCCCACACAGGATTATTATTCTTTCTCTGCACCTCTGGTATCTTCTTTTTTTCTTACGAAGGTATTTTGGTAGGTTTACATAGGAATAAATTGATCATAGACATATCAGCAGCCTTTTAAGAATTATAATCTAAAAAGTTATGGGACGCCCACTGAAGACAATTCATGTCCGCCTTATGCAGAACTTCAATCGACCACATATGAGAGTATTTTTTAATAGTAAAATATACACTTACTACCAATTTTTTTTCATTTAACGTCCTGCTCATTGACTAACAACAATTTATTTTTTGACAAGTTTCTCTCCTGGTAAAAATTTAAGAATAATTTTACCAATACTTGATTAAATACCCTTGGTGTAGTTGGTGTAATGAGTCGCAGTACTAACACAATAAATCAACAGTTCGGTTACAATACAACTCAAGATTTAATTAAAACTTGTACCACCACGTATTGCAAGAAACTAGTAACTGATATTGCCAAACCAGCAATTTGAATTCAATTTGTGAGATTTCTTTTGATTTATGTGACATCCTTTAAAATATTATTACCAGTTAGAACTAGATCCTTATTTGAATCAATATACTAGTCGCAGTGTAGTGTATTCGTCAATTGATTTGACACACTTCTCCTACTTCATTTTAGTTTATTAGCTTTTAAGTCCTACCTGGGTTAAGTGCTTATGGTTCATTTTATTTGGCAGCTAGGTGGCAGTTTTTGGGATCTGTCCGTCTGAATATATTATCTACAGAGAAACCATATGTTACTATTCGAATATAAACTCGTAGTATTTTAACAAATTCCAGTCAAGATAAAGCACTTAACGACCCCCATAAAGTTCCCCATCGTAATTTCGTTTTAGGGTGATGACTATATTGTGAGCCTCGATATAAGGCCACGTGTATTGCAAAGGTAAGCACATAACTAAGTACCGACGAATAGTTACGTTTTATTAGATTTAAAAATAGGTATGAGGTATATTTGTGCTGAAAATGAAACTTTGTTGCTTTATTTGTAAAAAACACAATAATGCAATTATTGTGTTTTTTATTGTCTTTTTAAGCTATCGCATAGTTTTATCGCGAGCTATGAGTGGGCTTTAATCAAGAAATGGGCTTTAATCGAGGAAAAAAAACCTAAGATCCGAGGTCACACGATGTTCACCGAGCACGGTCCGATGGCTTAACGTGTATGTACATATATTATATGGTACGATTGTACGAAGCTCGCACGGATCGAGACGTGATGATAGTGAGTGTGAGTGTGACTGTGACAGTGAGAGTGGGGTGAGGGTGAGGGTTTTTTTTCGTGTTTTTTTTTAGTGTAACTTAAATTAATATCAAAGAAAAACAAAGGTATGCTTGCAATAGCTTTACCGCTGCAGTCTCCGAGTGCCACACGTCTTTTTTTTCCTATATTACTCGGGAGTACTTTTACTGTTTTTTACGATGTGTAATAGATTGAATAATAATAATGCTTATTGTCTTAGAAAATATATAGTCAAAGAAAAAAGAACAGAATAACACATGAGCTTAAAGTCTTATCGTCAACATTAATATTACTTCGAACACTAGTACCCAAAGTAAGATGTAACTTTTGGTATGGCATCGTTAGAACTACTACGACGACTACCATTTTACTGACAACCAGGACGTTAAGTGTTGTCAGTAAACCTGGTTGTCAGTAACATGGTAGTCCTTTAGCCAAGTTAGAGTTTTTGAGAGTGGCTTGAAAATTGTCAACTGGAAGTAGCCACAACCTACGCTTGTCCAGTTCAATACGGCAATGGGCTCACCACCAGGTACGTAGGACAAAAATGCTCATAGTAAATGTGGCTGTATAGTATGTCTCTGCTTATCGCTACTGTAATAAAGATGTGACTATTTTTATGTATGTTTGATATGTGTGTGAAAATTAAAAAGTCCCGTCAATTCTCAATCGAAAACGTCAGGCAATCAAATTTAAGACTCCTGCTCTACGTCACTACTTTTTTTTAACTCCCATAAAATTTATTGCTTTTCCATTTTACTACCAGAGGTCATCAATATTTTATCTTACGAAATAGACATGGCTTATGAAGGCCACAAATCATTTAAAAGCCGGATACAATAGCAGCTGAAGCATTTTATAATTTTGTTAAATTTTTAGATTAAGTATCGATTCAATGAAAGTAATAATGAGGTGATATAAAGTGGTTTAACCATATGGCTCAATTATACATTAATGTAGAAATTAAAAAAAAAACCCTTATAATGACTGTCATCGGAAAGGTTGTTGAGTGGCGACGGAGTACCAGTGAACGTTTCATGAGTAGATCCTCACTATAGATTGGGTAAGGGGACTGATGGCCGCGGACATTTTTGGGAAAGTTGCGGGATACACTCGTAGAGATCGGTCACTATTGTGTCATTTCCCATTTACGAGCGTTTACTTGCTTCAGAAAGGCTAACTTACCCTTTGATACCAGCTTCGTGTTACATCGTAGTCGTTCAGTTAAAGGCGTTATGTGCACGTTCAAAAATTTTAACATCAGGTAGCCATGGTATGTTCTTGTCCGTACTGCAAAATATCAAACATCCTTAGGTTGCGGGCTATGGTAACCATTGCCAATGGAGTGTGAGCTACTATAAGATTTTCCTCGGTTTCACGGGAGCCCGTTCATGTCGGAATATGAAGATAAAAGGTATCTTAAATTACTGCTTATAACATCGTTTATCTACCAGTGACAGGCCCGTTAAAAGCAGTCAAGTTGTTTCATGTATAGTTGGCACAAACAAACATTAAGAGGAAAATTAATTTTTCATTTTTTACCTCTTAAGAGTTACATATTATGAATTACAGACCGATACTTCAATTTTATTTATCTGTATAGATATCCTCGTTAAAACGTCCTACTTTAAAAAAATATCACTAGTCTGTATTAAGCTTTAATTATAACTCTTATATAAAACGCTGCGTATCGTAGGGGTGAAGTTTCACCCTAGATAGCGGTTGACATGGGTTGCGTTAACATTGAATTATATATCCTTTGGATGTCGCTTTTATTATGACACTCAACAGCTGGGGCGTATTAGGTGTATTTTATGGTTTCATGGTGATGTAAAACTGCTAATGAATAATATTTGTTGTAATGGATTGGTAACTTTGTGTTCTGATTCCGCAACCTTTACTTTGGTGATTTTCTCTTTTTATATACTTAATATAACATTTTAAGCACAGCAAAATCAGTTTGACTTTTAGATGGTGGATTTAGTTCTTTGGGTTATAATTTATTTCCATAATATGTTTTGTTAGTGCATTTGCAGACCAGATAGCTCAATTTTTAATTAAGGAATACACATGGTGAAAAGTGGGCATATAATATGCTTCTGCCACCCCTTCGCGGATAAGTGTGAGGAAAAAGTCCGTATACAGTAAGGTTAACTAGGGACAACTAGATAAGCTTCCTAGCTGGATATTTCCAAATGCTTGTTTACCCTCTAAAAAGGAAAAAAGGACTCATGGGAAACAAAACATTTGGTTTACGAAAACAAGAGTTTATTTCTTTGACATACAAAGAACCGTGTATTTCGGAATAAACAACTTATCCCCAAATTCAGGTTTACTTTTTTACTTCAATGGCTAATGAAAAGGAATGTTGTGTTCACACTGAGAAACAATATCAAATAACAAAACTACAAGGAAACCTGATAATAGGTAGATATATAACAGTGATAATAATATATAATAGTGCTATACATCTTTATAACGATGTTACAAGGGAGATATCGATATTATTATAAAGCTGTTAAAAAAAAAAAAGAGTTTTATGTCGTCAGTATTTTTGTAACGATTGGCGAAGAATATCTATTGCGTCAAAGTAAAGGGTATAAGGAGTCAGGGTATACAGAGATTTCAATACGCAGACCACGTGAGCAAATTGCTCAAAAACGGAAAAGTCAAAAGTACTCAGATACGCCGACATGTGTGAAACGGTAAATGAATCTGTAGGAAGTAAAAGAAGTATGCATGAGTTGTGCAGTCTGACGATCAGTTCTCTCAAACCGGAGTAGATAGAGAGACTCAAGATTACTGTGTAAAGTAAGTTTCGCTATGTGGCATTTCTATTTGCGACCGTTCGGGAGGCAAGGTAAGTCCTTGGTCCTTGCCACATGGCTGTCGTTAAGTCAAGTTAAGGAAATGAAAAAAAAATGCTATTTGAAAAATTTTAAGAACAAGTGGCTATAACCTTCACCTGTCTGTTTAAAATATACCAATGGGCCTACAAAGTGAAATGAAATGTGGGCGTATAGTATGCCTCTGCCATTCCTTCGGGCGTAAGGGCGTGAATGTAAGAAACCTCGTCACCGGAGAAATGTTTGAGGATTATTATGATTCTTCTTTTTAATAAGTAGAGAACAGTTCTACTTATAAAATGGTATACGAATTTCACGTACAGAATCATGAACAGATTACGTAGGGAACATCCACATCTGTAGTAGCCTTAAAGTTCTTGTCATGTTTGCCAAAATGCAAGACAATCGTCGTTACTGATACGGTATATGAATACGTTGGGATATAAGTGTCAGAAAAGAAATGCTATTTTTAGTAAAAGGAGTTCATAGAGTAACCGCCCAAACATTTTTTTTCCTCACCTGCTAGCCAGTGGGTTGGCCGCGAAAGATCAGACGGGCGACGCTTTGAAAGATATCTCTCTTTTTCTTTAAGTGTATTCCAAATTTGGCTGCTAAGAGCAGCTATGGTTTGGACATTGATTTTCTGCATAGTTTGGAACGACTGCAGTCTAGTCTGACCTCGTATGTCGATGTGGGATGAGATCCAAGTAGTTAAACAAAATTATGAATTAGTGGCCCTTTTTGCGATGTACATCATCTTGGGGTGAGCATAGGAGGAAACAAGGTACTACTTTGAATCTGAGGTGTGTAAATATATGTCGGCCCGACGTTGACAAATGTTTCTATGCTGAATTTTGTAAGATTATGATTTAGTTTCTATCCCGATAAACTGCAGATATTATTACGAGTAAAGTGGTTGTGTAGTGATTTTTTGACTCAATAAATATGAGCACCGGTAATGAGAGGATTAACATCAGCAAGGCTGATGGTATTCGTTATGCTAACTATTCAGTGTACCTCCGCTGTTATATGTTATTATGTTATAATTATGAAGTACTCGACCCACTTTTTTAGATTATATTTATTACGATATCTACAGACAACTATTTAATGCAAATATGTACTTCAAGAGAATACTGTTTTAGTTATATTCCAGCTTTTTATTTTATATTACACCGAGAAAAATTCAATGAAATAAATATTCTAACAGTAGCATCACAATACATTTTTGCCAATCTTATGTATGTTCAGAAAAATCTATCACAGTTTACTAAACTCTGTGATATACATAATATAAATACTAGATATAAAAACAATCTTTCAGTTCACCACAGTCGGCTGCCTAAGATTGGCGATTCTTTCCAGGGTGACTGTATACGCTTTTACAACAAGCTTCCCTGTGACCTGAGAAATTTACCATTAAATATATTTAAAAAGTATATTAAAAGAAAGCTTTGTGACAAAGTTAGTATATTAAAGACTATTTACAGGACAGGGATGCCTGGATTTGATGTGATGTCAAATAAAATATTATAGTCTTAAAATACATAATTAAAATATTTAATTGTAAAAAGGCCATCAAAAAAAGCCTTCCTAAGTTTCTTGCCGGTTCTTCTCAGGTGGGCCGCGTTCCGAACCGGTGGTCACTTTAAATATATTATTTTTTCTTTAGTTTTAGTGTATGACATTTTGTAAGCGCCGTTGAAATGGTCTATGCAAAATAAAGATTTTTTTTTTTACTATACCCTCTGTTCTAAAGAGAAAACTCATTCCTTTATGTCCACTCGTTATTCCAAACTATTCATAGATATTGAAAAATATGAATACTATTCGCACGTAGTAGTTTGCTCAAGTGAAAAGATAAGGTAGAGCTCTCAATTTTGTTTATTTTGTCACCATAAAGACACATTTACTATGAATAACTTCAAACAAATTTGAAACTCAGTTTATGTATATTTTGATATATTTTCTTATAGATATATAGATAGACAAAAAAGAATAGGTGTTAGAATTTTCTAGATCTCCGTGGTCAGAGCCGCTTTAACTGCTAGCAGTAAACAAGCTTATTAACGTACGAGGCAACTACGCAGACAGCAATTGATCCCAACAATACCAAAAATCAAAAGACACACAGAACCTGCTTCTAGGAATCACAAAAATGACTCCCAGGCTCCAAATCCGAAGCAGAACAGTGACAAAAGAATTAGTTGTCTTCAATTATCTTAATTACCATAACTAAATAAAATTATACTCGTATTACCATTGATATCACTTTATATTTTGATGTAGGTAATCATTGGTTTTTAAATTCAGATAACCCTGAAACTATTTGTCAGTACATACATTTATAATATTTTAATGTGATGTTACTTACGAGCCTAAAGTTATGAATGAACCTATAAAAATAATCGTAAATGCCTGGAAAAGCTAGAAAATGAGCGGTGTTATAATACTTGTTAAGATTATGCACTACCATCCCATTTCATATGGAATACAATGGGATTGAGTATAAAAAAAAGAAAATTTATTGAAATTTCTTGTATCAGTGATGATCTTAGAACATTATTGATGATAATAAGCTAAAACAATTTTTAGGATTTAGAAAAACAACACACAAATGAAATGAAATGTCTTTATTCACGTAGGCCACAAAGTAACACTTATGACCGTCAAGATCAGACACTTCTTACATACAAAATTAGTTATCTTAGCAGAATTTTCACATCAATTGAGTTTCTTTATAATCTATGCTATATAGTGTTGCTCATAGACATAGATAAAAAGGAAAAATGCTATGCGGGAATGTTCATGTGTCGCTGCGATATGCTCAATGAACTCAAGATTATTCGCATACGGCGCGCGGCGCGTCGGAATACGAGTTCTTTTAATTCCCATCGCAACGTTTGCTTATAACAGCATTTTCATGAAAACTTAATTTTAAACGCATAAACATACACGTACATTGTATACCTTAATCAGTACCACTTGAATATCTTGCTTGGTTCACCTTCTTTTAGATAAACGCAGTTGTATACCTATATTATCCCGATCATCTCAAGAAGGCTGTCAAATATATCAGCCACGTCTCGCTGCAAGTTGGGAGGATTGTGCAAGGTCACAATTTTTTCAAAATCAAAAATCTTTATTCATGTAGGTCACAAAGTAACACTTATGAACACATTTACATTACATTTACATTTATTGCCAGATTCGCAAAGCAATAGGTAGAGCCAGAGGAAGAACCTGGCAATAAAACTCATGGCCACTCTTTTCTAACCGCCATTTGACACAGTTTGATTAACATGATATTTGACCAATTATACAGTTAAGAAATTATACAAAAAAAAAACAAAATGTTGTGTTCATTAAAATTACACTTACATAGTTCTTTTCAATTTATGTGAGAACAGTCGACTAAACTTAGTTTGCCTGAAAAATAAATAATATTATTTGTAACAATTGCTATAACAGCTATGAGCTGACCAGTCCCAACAGACTGCACCCGTTCACGGGTATGACGCATATATCAGCCATCGCCCTATTCAACCGTATTGTAGGAAACAAGGCGACCCGATACATACGCCACCACTGCCAGGACACTTAGGCGAGCATGACATACCCAAAAACTACACAGCAACTATCATGTCAATTTCAAAATTATAAATAAGTCTACATAGTGCTCACACAATAACAAAGTCAAATTACATATAATTATGTATATTAGTTATTACCGGGACTAAACGCAGCCATACCTTTAGTTGCCTGGCGTTTCAAATTATTTATACTGGAGAATGTAAATAAAAATAATGTAAAAAAAAAAAAATACTACATATATATGCAGATTCAAGACAAGTAGATAATATAACACAAGATTCATTCGAATCCTAAATAGCTCGAGCGAAGAGCAAGCAACTCATTTCCATTTATTTTTATCATTCAAATAATCATTAATTGTGTATAAGCCCTTTTCAAGAGGTGCGTCTTAATTTCCGCCTTAAATTTATGTAGCGGCAGGTTCATAATATCTAAAGGAATTTTATTATATAGGCGTACGCCAATTCCTGCAAAAGAGTCGTGAACCTTTTGTAAACGATGATGCGTTCCAATTAATTTATGCTTATTTCTAGTATTTATCGAATGTATGTCACTGTGTCTATTGTATAAATGTATGTTCTGTTTAACTAACATAATATTTGCCAATATATACTGTGATGCAACCGTTAAAATGCCAATTTCTTTAAATTTCTCTCTAAGAGACATTCTAGCACTCAATTTATATATTGCACGTATAGCTCTCTTCTGGAGCACAAAAATTACTTGTAGATCAGCTGCTTTACCCCACAGCAAAATGCCGTAAGACATGACACTATGAAAATAACTAAAGTATACTAGCCTGGCAGTTTCTACATCAGTGAGCTGCCTGACTTTACTAACGGCAAAGGCTGCCGAGCTGAGTTTACCTGCAAGACACGTTATTTGGGCGTTCCACTGCAGTTTGCTATCTAAAGTGATCCCCAAAACTACAGTTGATTCTACAATATTAAGGGTATCACCGTTCAATGTCATATCTGTACCGCAATTCCTGAGATTAGGCATGCTAAATCTGATACATTTTGTCTTCTTAGCGTTTAGTAACAAATTATTGGTCGTAAACCAATCTACATGGGCAAGTGAACTATTAACGCCGTTAAAACCAGTAAGCGTACGATCTACTTTAAAAATAAGTGACGTATCATCAGCAAATAGAACAATGTCGCACAAGTTCTGTATATAGAATGGCAGATCGTTAATATAAATTAAAAATAGAAACGGACCTAGAATTGATCCCTGCGGTACGCCCATAGCTACAGATGCTCCAGAGGAGCGAATTTCATTAACATCAACATGTTGTATCCGATCATTTAAGTAGGAGGCAACAAGATCCATTGCAGAGTCTTTGATACCATAATAAAAGAGTTTTCGCAATAGTGTTTTATGTTCAACGCAATCAAATGCTTTGGAGAGATCGCAGAATACACCAATAGCATCTTGTCTATTCTCCCAGGCGTCATATATATGATTCAGAAGTGTCACACCTGCATGAATGGTAGAACGACCCCTTGTGAACCCATACTGCTCTTTATGTAGTAGCATATTTGAACCCATACTGCTCTTTATGTAGTAGCATTTTTCGTCACCCGAATCCTTGTTTGTTACGCCTGCATTAGTACTTTGACGCGATTAAATAGGGATAGCCCTAGGCAAAGCAGTAACCTCTTTTGCCCGTCTTTAAATCCATGATAATTTTGGTAAGCTTCAATACTTTCTTTGGCTGTAACCTAAAACTACATATAAAAAAATAAGACTCAGATATAACTACCAGGTGTTATAACATCTGTGCTACTTTAAGAGCAAAAACACATCACATCATTTATTATCATTAACACACCTTAACTACTCAAACGTTCAAGCTGCTAAAGCAGCTGACTTTTTTTGCCTTTTCTTTTTTAGAACAGACCTCATTTCAAAAATTTAAAAAAAAATGTTGTCTGTGGTTTTAATGAATGAATTTTATACCATTAGAATCGTGGATAAAAAGCCCGTGTATTAGAGGTTTAATATCTAGAGTGGTTATTCCAACTAGAATAAATCTAGATATACACAATATGTATTTTGAATTAAACTAAATTAATAATTAAAAAATCCCCCTACGCCAAGAAATACTTATAGCTTAAGGAACAACCCTTAAAAAGTAATTTAAACCCAAATACGAGTTCACGATGTCTTCTGTGAGTTTTCGAAGAGTCGGGTTCTCTGGAGACAATTCTAGTAGCAGCGTCTTTTAACAATTATAATAGCACGCGTTAAGCACTTTGTCAAGTAATCATGCGCCAAAAATGCCTTACATAATTTTAGAAAATACCCTTACACTATATAAGAACCAGCACCAGGAAACAGGCTTTCAAATGTAAAAAACCCCATTGAAATCGGTTCATCCGTTTGAGAGCTACAATGCCACAGAGAGACACACACACTGATATCCATGTCAAACCTCTCATCTTGCGTCAGGGATTATAAATACTAGATACCTACGGGTGAAGATTGCGGCCGTGAGATAGCGGCCGCAATAAAACACAATCTACGTTGTAAATTACTAGTGTTTTGTTAAATACTCGTACAACTGCACTTTTAAACCATAAAAGAAACAACCGCAGTATATCGATTAACCTGTAATTTTTTTAAACATAAACTTTTAGCAAATTTAAATCTATTTGAGCGTTGCTATAACGCTTGCTCGGATTATCTGTGTTGAACCAAGTAAAAATCTGTGTTTGAATATAAACTCCACAACACATTTATGTATTTCGCTCCATGAAATATAAATAAGTACGTATGTATATACTTTGAGGTTTCTAATAATAATTGTACAAGCGTACTTGAATGACGTTAAACAAACTTTTACTGAAGACTAATATGACATACTTTCTTAGCACATATACATTACAGAGTAGCACGTGGTATTGGAAAACAGCTAAAGAACTCAATCTTTTTAAGACTTTTTAGCCTTTATGATAGGCTGACGATACATTCAGTTAGTTACATTCAGCCTACAGGTCGTATTTTTCATCAGATCTGCATGCATGGCATGGACAATCCTTGATGTAGACAACAACTTTTAGCGAGGGGGTTTTTTGATCGAGGGGGGGGGGATGGAGGCAGGGGAGGGGAAATAGTCCCGTAGTGGTTGGCAAGAGCGCTCAAAAGGAAAAAAATAAATAATTTAAAAAAAATACTCCTAAGTCTACGGTTCACAGAACCACTACTATAAAAGTATTCTAAATCGTCAAAGTGCTCGTAGCTCCGCTAACTCAGTCTGTAAACAATTAATGCGTTTAACAACATTCGCTTTGGCAGGTCCCCTTTGTTGGGTTTAAATTTACGAGCAAATTTTGATTATCGGGATAACTTGTAAATACCAAAATGTGCTGCTAATCAGCAGGTCCAACACTAGAGGTGAGGCTGATTGAGGCGCGGAGATCTTGGTAAAGACTTTTACACTTACCGCACTTAGTGTTTATTAAATACGTATTAATATATCAATCACTTCTATATTTTAAATGCAGGTGTTGCAGCAGTATTCAGCAAATGATTTGCCTAAATATGCTCGACCAGATAATCAACGGTCATTTTGAGCATACGTCTATGCAGTTAACTACTATTTGTATCTACATATTGCATACAATCAGACAATTGTTAATCATTGTTCTGTTTGGTTTATATTGGATTATGGTAAGCTATTGTTCATTTGAGAAATTCACTAATCACGTGTAGGGTAAGTGAAGATCACATAAACAATATTCATCATTACATACACAATTATTATAACCAAGAAATGAGTACAACCGTTTACTTAGTTATAATGAACAACACTCACTAAAGTTATTATTCTAATACACAATTCTTATGTACTACTAAATAGATATAAATAGAAATAGATATTTTTAAGAAAGATACTAAATAGATTATAGCATTTATTTAAACTGCCGATCAAAACAACCAGCAGCAGGCCATTTGAACACGGCAATTGGCTCACCAATTGTTAAATTGGAACAAAAGTATTACGGAAAAACGTGGGAGTATAAAATGCCTCTACTACCCCTTCGGCGATAAAGGCGTGACTAGTAAGTTAGTAAAGTAAGTAGGTATGTATAGTGATAGGTATTTTACCAACGTAAGGTTCTGCAGTTTGGCAGGTAAACTTGTGAATACATAAAAAAATAAGTTAATGTCATCTTTCACTAACTATAGTAATTAAATTAAGACGGCACGTAAAATTTTTGCGTTTAAATTTGATGTTTTGTTAAGTAGTAAGTTAAATTGATGTACTAACTTACTTGGCCAACAAGATTAAGTTTCAGAGAAGAGTTGTACAGTAAGTCAATATTTGAGAACAATCTTGAGAGATTAAACTGTTTTATCAAAATTCTATTTTCGTAATTTGCATTGCAGATAAGGTGCTCGATAAAATACAGACGAATATAGTGAATAATTTTGTTTTCTGATTGTTTCAACACAGTAGCGTATTTATTTTATAAATAAGTACAAGAAAATTGAAGAACAAAACAAATAAACAAAAACATAAGTTTATTAAATATTCGTATTAAATTTTAGAAACAATTTTGAATAGTCTAGTCCATGTCCTCAAGGTTGCATAGCGGGCTATGGAGCGTGCTTTGCTTGGGGTGTCTTTGAGGAATAAGCTCCGAAATGAGGTTATCCGGCAGAGAACCAGGGTTCTAACTCTACGACATAGCTCGTAGAGTTAGCACGTTAAAGTGGCAATGGGCTGGTTAAATCTGTAGAAGAACCATAGCAGATGGAGCATTCGAGTTCTGGAGTGGAGACCGCGACTCGGCATACGTACGGTAAATCGACCCCCTGCCCGATGGACCGACGCTTTAGAAAACGTTGTAGGGAAGGGACTGGATGTAGAAGGCGCAGGACCCTGTGCTATGGCGAGAATTGGGAGAGTACGCCCAGCAGTGGACTGCCTTAGGCTGATTTGATAGAGTCAGTATCGTTGGCCGTACCCCAAATGAGCATAGTTGACAGGCCGCCGTGCCTGAGAACTAAATTATAATTCTTAATCTGAAGCGTTCGTAGAGCGTTTGCCTACTCATCGTTCTGCAAATGCAGTGAAATAGACAGGCGCATGTTGTGGCAAGCTACTGTTGCAAGGTCTTCAACTTTGCTTAGCGATTGCCATGTACCTGACAACAGTGACCAACGGCTTAGTGTCCAAAGTTGTATAAATCAAACTTTCACTAAGCGATCACGCCTGTCACCCACCTTAGAAATAGCCTAAGCGAAAGACGCTTAACGCAGTGATCGTTTACAGAACACTGAGATTCTTGAGCTACGAGCGTATTTTTGACTCTGATTGACACAAAATATTTCATGACATCTCATGGCAAGTCAGTCATCTTCGTGATTTCAGTTGTAGAAATCCCTGTAAAAAAAAAGAGTAATATTTCAGACCCTGCCCCGTTACAAAGCGAGGGTTCCGAAATTAAAAACACACATTAACTGTAAATGAAATCGTCAAAGAAAGTTTTAGGACACTGCAACTCTGTAGTCAAATATATTTGCAGCATCGTTGTAGTTCGGATAAATATTACAAAAAGTAAAATGATTTTTTTATAATATGTAATGAGTATTGAATCTGAATTTAGGACTGAGGTACTCCAATATAAAACTTCTGCCTGCCTCTGTGGCCCGGTGGGAGTGTATCCGACTGCTACGCAGGAGGTCGAGGGTTCGATTCCCACCTAGCATAAAACTTTGTGTGAAAAGCACAATGGTTTTTTCTATGTCTGGATGTTATTTATCTAAATATGTATGTGTTTAGAAATATATCGGTATGTTTATCAGTTAACGGGTTACCATAGTACAAGCTCTGCTTTGTTTGAATCAGATGACGTTGTGTGAGTTGTCCCAAGGATATTTGTTAATTTATTGTTTATGTATAAGAAACCTAGTTTACTGACCCTAAGGGCTCAGAAGTGTAAAATCTCCAAACCCTTGAAAGTCAATAAACCGAAAATGAAGAGAACAGACAAAATCAAAAGTACTTTTAGTTTGGATGACAATGCAAATGCATTGTCATCCAAACTCGTACTCGTAGCTGTGTGGTGTCATTAGAACCCAACATTGCGCAACATCTAAGATGGCGGGCTTGGTATTTTTAATCCACTACTACATATAAAATGACTTGACTTGACTGCCTCTGTGGCGCGGTGGGAGTGAATCCGACTGCTACGCAAGAGGTCGTGGGTTCGATTTCCACCCAGGATAAAACTTTGTGTGATAAGCACGATGGTTTATTAAGTGTCTGGGTGTTATTTTATAATATGAATGTATTTAGAAATACGTAGTAGTAAGTATGTTATGTTATGTTTTATGTTATATAGAAATATATACGTATGTTTATCAGTAACTTGGTTACCATAATACAATCTCTGCTTAGTTTGAAATCAGATGGCGTTGTGTGAGTGCATCATACAATCGATGCGTTGGGGCCCTGCCGATATATTCGAGGCCTAAGCTAGACCTATACTTTAAAAAAGTTTTGAAAGGACGAGCCTTAAAAATATTTATATTTTTAAAGGACATATAGGTATCAAATTAAAGGACTTGCTGATGATAACTCGAATAATAACGTGACGTCACTATAAATCCAATATGGCAGACTGCTATAAATTATACTTTCCTACAATACGAGCGTTACATTAGAGAAAGCTTGTTATAAAAATTATTTATAACTCTTAATTTAGTTTTAGAACACCAACTGTTCTTAAGAGTTGATTTATTATCCGCAAATCCTTTCATTTGATACCTATATTGTAGCAGTTGTTAAAAATATCAAGTCTTCTATCTAGCATTCTAAAGACATCACACAGCTATCAAATGCATTGTCATCCAAACTTATATTTTTGAACAGCGAGATAAATAAACAACATTGGATTAGGTAAGTAACTACTTCAATGTTATTTATTTTCCGTTCTGTTAAGAAAAGGCTTTAATACTTACTTACTATACAAAATTAACTATTTTTATTAAAAGTCCATTTGGAGGAAATTTAATCTTTATAAATTCGACTCTAGAAAGACAAGTAATCTAGTTTGTACAGTTCTTTCGGTACCGAGGCAGACTTCCATTCATCCACTTTTTGTGTTTATTCAATTTTAATAAAGTAATTAAAATACAGTTAAGAACGAGGCCTTTAAGTTGAAATTTGTTTATTCCTTCGCTTTATATTTTATTTTACTGCCAGGACTTGAAGATGAAAATTTCAAAATACATTGTGGGACACTTTTCACACAGCGCCATCTAGCCCAAAGTAAGCTAATATAAGCTTGTGGTATATAGGAAACAGCTAAACTTCAAAACATACATTTGTGGATCACACAAAATATTTGTTCCAAGAATCAAACCCGGGACCTCAGCACTGCAGTCGCATACACTACCACTGCACTGCCGAGGATGTCAAATTGCACATATTTAATTTATTACAGACCACGCTACTTCACCTTAAACGTGTTTTAACATCCTTACAAGGCAGGTTCTTAGTGGATGTCCACGTTAAAATAATTTTCTGTGTCATTGAGTTAAACAATATTAAGGAACGCTTTTACACAGCGCCATCTAACCCAAAGTAAGCTAATATCAGCTTGTACGACTGAAAAACATTGCTAAATATTCCTAAATATATACACATTTTACAGAGGAACAAACATTTGTGGATCACACAAATATTTGTTTCAACCCGGGTATCGACCCTTAGACCTCATCGTGGCAATCGGATACACAACTACCTACGCCACTCAAATCCGCGGTTTGAGCCTTGCGTTAACGGATCATTCAGTCATTTATGCCTTTTATAAGCAGCTAAGTGGTTGTCCGGGCGAAATTTCATAGAAAATATATGAGAAAATGAATATGTTCAACATTTTCTTGAGATTTTCCTAGAAACAATCAAAATTCTTATTTTCATAAGCCCTTTTATTTTAATTTTCGGTTTGGTAGAGACAAATTTAACAAATCAAAGATGACTATAGCAATCGCTTCTTGAGCTATTGATGGAACTAATATAGCCATGTTTTTTAAAATTTTGCCTATCGTAGCCTACTACTGTACTTAAGCTTTTGCCATTATTATTTGAAGGGTGATTGAACTTAAGGTACCTCGCTGGCAAGACGGGTTGGTATTAGTATTGTTTCGAGTTTTCCTTCATTTGACTAAAAATATATTATGTTTTTTTCTGTTCTGGAAATCCTTGACGACGCTATGTCGGACGCCTACCGACTAAACAAATACCGTGCCGTTCCATCTGCTTATTGCCTTAGCTCTCGGGTGAGCATGAAGAATAACCCCAGGCATCTAATATTATCTAATACAGACGATAATTATCTGCGGCCTATGTGACAACACCAGCTAGCGGCACACCAGGGAGCCAGGTCTACTAATTCAATAGTAAAATAAATAAATAAATATCCATCACGCCTAATCCCCGAAGGGGTGGCAGAGGCATATTATATGCCCACTTTTCACCGTGTGGATTCCTGTCCCACGTAATAGGAGGTGAGCCCATTGCCGTGTTGAAATAGACAGACGCAGGTTGTGGCTACCTGCTGTTGAAATTTTCAAGCCGCCCATAAGGCCTTCAACCAGGCTTAACGACTGCCATTTTACTGGCAACCGGGACCAACGGCTTAACGTGCCTTCCGAAGCACGGAAACGCTCGCAAATGTAAATGCCACAAAGTGGTCACCCATCCGATGACCAGCCATAGTGAAAGTTGCGTAACTCAGTGATCGTTTACAGAACACTGAGACCGCGAGGCCACGAGCGCTTCAATAGTGTCAGAAGAGAATAAAAATCGTCGCTCAATAGAGAGTCAGTTCTCGTAGTCTACTATTACAATAAATTGTGCTCAAATAGAATTCTATCGGCCGGCCGAAAATCAAAAACGAAACGGCAGATGCTTCTAGCAGCCAACTAAATACATAGACCTGGCTCAAAAAATGTCGAATCAGTTTAAAAGCTACTAGGAATACACTTAGAAAAAAAAGAGAGATTAGATTTATCAAAATATATATTCGATAATGGCATTTCATCAAAATCTATCCACGTAAAACCAGATTGTTAGCAGGTTTTTGGTTCACTGTGCATTGCATAATATAGCCTTTAATTACGCTGGCATAAATGCCGAGCGTAAATCCGTGTAAATTCATGGCCACAAACATAGTTCGCATAAAGCTTTAAATACTATCTATGTAGGTAATACGCTTAAGTTGGTATGTAAATTTAATTGGTGAATCAGTCACAAACTTTAATGTATTCGTGTTGTCTATTTAAATAAAAATAAATCGCAAAACACGTAGACAGCTGGACCAATTCGAGTATTTTTTTGGTTATTTATTCCTGGAAACCTAAAGAAGGGTTCTATGGAGAAAATACAACAGGAAAAATTGCGGGAATGGCAAAGCCTACTTAGGCATCAACTAGTTATAAATACAATACAAAAATAAGAAAAATGTATCAACTTAAATAATATAGCTATAAAGCACCTAGCAACCGCGTTAAGCATCTTTGGCTATGGCTGGTCCTTAGATGGGTAACACTTTATGACATTCCATTTACGAGCGTTTCTGTGCTTCGAAAGCTACTTTAAACTGTTGGTCCAGGTTGCCAGTAATATGGCACTCGTTAAGGCAAGTTGAAGGCCTTATGGGTCGCTTGAAAAATTTTAATAGCAGGTCATTACAACCTGTGAGTGTCCATTTCAACATGGCAATGGGCTCGCTACTTGTTATGTAGGACAAAAAAATGCATACGGTGAAATGTATTATTATATTATTATTATTGTGTCTTCTTCACGGGTATCTTTTTTTTTTCTTATGAAGAGTCCCGGTCTTTTGGCAGGCTTACATGGGGACATATTGGTCCAACACGCAGGGGCCCTTTGAGAATTTTAATCTAATAGGGAATGGGACCTCCAATGCAGATAGTCCACGCCCGCCTTATGTAAAAGAACGGTAATGGAAGACCTCCAATGGGAGTTAAACTATTGTACAATATGCTAACTACGAAATGGGCTATTAGGTTGAGTGTTAAATGGGTTTGGTGATTTAAACTATGGATGAATACGGCGTCTGCCATTTTAATATGTTATTTTAAAAATACTGGCAGACGGTGACTTGCCAACTCACTAGATGGGCCCCCTATACAATCACCATAGGCATGATAAGCCTGTAAGGCGACAGGGGGCAACACCGGTGTGAGCGGCCTGGGGTGTCGAGCGGTGCGGCGCCGGTTTCACCTTCGCGGGACAGGCCCGGAGCGGGCTTCCCCGTAGTTATACCCTTGAAAATTACACTTCCACCCCTGAGCATATAGCTCTGGCTCCCTCCCTCTGACCGGCCAATTAAGGCAAGTCAGAGTTGAGATTTGCTGCACTCCCGGAAGTAGCACTCTCACTGCTCTTCCGTTAGGCCATTAAATCCTAACCGGTGCAGAAGGGCAACAAAACTCTGAGGAATCGGGACCGATGTGTAGCCACGCACATTCAGCTTGCCACAAGCTGCCCTGCGGATGTGAGCTTTTAACTTTTTGATACATTTTTTGTTGATATCAGAAAGTGGATCTCAAAAAGCGAATCTACTATCATCGCTCTAATCTACTATCATCATAGGGTTGCGTTAATCCTATAAAAGTTAACGACTGTCCTCGAGGGGTTGTTATTATTATTATTTTATGTAATCTCTGGGGATAAAGGTATGACTGGTATTGCAATAGACTATAATATGTCATTTATTTAAATGAGTTACATTTTGAGACTTACAGCTTTCTTGCTCAATTTGTTTGAAGATAAACTTCATTTGTCGCGTTAGGCAAAATTATGAAAGTATTTTTTTACGATGCGCGCGCACGAAACGAAAAACAAATAACATGAAGTTAACTGATAAGTTTTTCATCATCATCATCCGAGCGTCTGTCCCAGTTGCGTCTCGCGACGCCCGGGGTCCGCTTTCCTACATTTTCTCCTCCACTTCGCACGGTCTTCGGCATCCCCTGTAGTGAGACCATTGGCACGCATGTCATCCCTTACGACGTCAAGCCAGCACTTCTTGGGTCTTCCCCTCTTACCGGGACCCGGCGGGGCTGACATGGCCAGACATTTGTTACCTACGTAGCCCGGCGGTTGCCGCAAGACGTGACCATACCAACGAAGGCGACACTCTTGCAACTTGTCTGCAATGTCACGGACGTGAAGGCTGCCGCGAATGCGAGAGTTTCTCACGCGGTCCATCCGCGTGACCCCACACATCCACCGCAGCATCTTCATTTCCGTGACACGCAGCTCCTGCTTGTGTCGCTCCAATATCGGCCACGTCTCACTGCCATGTAAAAGGACAGGTCTAATAATGGTTTTGTAGACCTGTCCCTTCAACCGGATCGGCATTT
Source organism: Thumatha senex (assembly GCA_948477245.1). NCBI lineage: Eukaryota > Metazoa > Arthropoda > Insecta > Lepidoptera > Erebidae > Thumatha > Thumatha senex. The sequence goes on along the minus strand of OX419731.1, from coordinate 8,035,470 downwards.
TAGGGTCACAAATGACACCGGTCATCTCCCGCCATTTGGCCCACGCGGCAGCAATGCGTGACTTGACATCGCAATCGATGTCACCGGACGTGTGAAAAACAGATCCCAGGTATTTAACCTGGTCCGTGCGCTCGACCAAATCACCGCCTATGCGGACGGATGTGGGATCTGTCGAGTTTAGTGCCAAGTACTCGGTCTTCGCCACATTTAGTTTCAGACCGTCGTTCTCAAGGGTCTCCTTCCACGCCTTTACACGTCGCACCAATCTGCCCCTGTCCGCGTCTGCGAGCGCAATATCGTCAGCATACATAAGCAACCATGGAGGCTGCTCATGTGGGTTTCTGATGCTGTCCGACAATTCGTCTAATATTACACTGAACAGAAGCGGACTAAGGACCGAACCCTGGTGTACCCCGACGGTGATGGGGAAGGGTTTCGTGTCGCCAACAGCAGTCCGAACCATTGAATCGGAGTCACAGTACATGTCCCGGATAGTGTCAATATAGACCTCTGGAACCCCTTTGGACCGCAGTGCCCACCAGATCATCGCACGAGGAACACAGTCGAAGGCCTTCTGCATGTCTAGAAACAAACAGTGCAGAAGCGTGTTCTTCGACCTGTATTTCTCTGCGACAACCCTCAGGGCAAAAACAGGGTCCGTGGCCCCATAACCAGGGCGAAACCCATATTGACACTCCGAGAGAGTGCACTCCTGCCGGATCCGAGAGTCTATAATCCTCTCGAAGATCTTCATGGTGTGGGACGTCACCTTAATACCGCGGTAGCTCTCGCACTCCTGCACTGACCCCTTACCTTTGAAGACTGGAGTAATAATACTCAGTCTCCATTGGTTTGGGATCTGCCCGCTGAGGAGTATGCGGTTAAAAAGGTTTACTAAGATGCCCACACCGCGAGGACCCATCGCCTTCCAGGCTTCGATGGGGACTCCATTGGGTCCAACAGCTTTCCGATTCTTCATGCGGCGAAGCACAGTCAGGACTTCTCCAGGCGTTACCGGTGGCACTAGTCCCTGATTCGGAGGGAGGTCCGGAGGCTGCACCTCTTTATGCTGTTTATTAAGCAGCTCGTGGAATTACGAGCGCCATCTCTCCTTTACCGCGAGGTCTTCGCTTAACAGGTTGCCCTCAAGGTCTTTTATACAGCGACACTTGAATATCCTGTGCCGCTTTGACCCTGGAGCGCGCCAGCTTATAGATGAGCTTCTGCCCCTCAGACGATTCCAGCTTATCATACAGAGGTTGTAAGTGGTCACGTCTGGCTCTGGTTACAGCTCTCTTTGTGGCGCGCTTGGCAGCCCTGTACGCGTCGCGGTCTTCAGGAGATCCGGTCGCTTGCCACTTTTTAAAGAGGGCTTTCTTCTCCCTAGTCTCCCTCTGGACTGCGTCGTTCCACCACCAAGTTTCCTTGTCACATTTGCGTCCACCCTTAGACTAACCGAGCACCACCTTCGCCGCTCCAAGAACTGATAAGTGTTTTCATGACAACTTATAACTACTTTCAAAGTCGTTTTCAAACACCCTGAAGTTAGCTATAGTCAACATAGTTTTTTCTACAAACGTAGGATAAGGCGAAGGATATATATTTTTAAAGATTTTTATTTTGTTACGCCAAAGGACTTTAACTTCTAACGCGTGTACATAAACACATACACTTTTTTATTATTTATTATGACTGGACAAAGTTTGTAAGGTTAGCTAGTGTATTTATAAGTTAGGTACTACTTTCTATCAGTCCTGCCATTCTTGTTTGTTAAAGTAATTTTTTTATTATGTTAAAGCATTGCCTAAGAAAAATGTAAGATTTTCAAAATTATTCGTTGTTTTAGGTTTTAACATATTGCATTTTTCGCCCACCTGCTTTCGTATTTTAAATCTGTTACATCGTTTACTTGTGGAACAACCTCGCATGGGTGCTCACTGAAGCTGGAACTAAGCCTCGTAAATCGTTGTTATACAGCTCATTTCCTGTTTCGCTGTGAAGACCGAGTTATTAATCATGGTAAGTACGAGCCGGTTTCAGATACAGTTAATCTTGTCTGATACATACTTTTGGTCGCACACACTTAGTTTAACACAGATTTCTATCCTAAATAACAGAAAATAACTGTAGTCATGTAAATTTTAAGGGAACATATTGATAAGAAGTCGATATAAACAGATAAATAAAGTCTGTTTGTAATTCCTAATTACCAGCTTTTGACTTCGTCAAGCATATGAAAGAATACAATACAAATATACAAGAATACAAAAATCTTAAAAAAAAATACTATAAAATAAGCTATCTTCACGCTGTATCCTTAACGGGATAGTTAGAGAGGACAGATCACCAGGCTTTGGGATCCATGCATACTTCTTTCGCTTCCTGCACGTCTGGGTAACTGAGTACTTTAACTTTTCCGTTTTTAAGCAATCTGCTCAGGTGGTCCTCATATCTAAGTCTCGGTCTACCCTGACTTACCAGATTTAACAGACAAGAGTCTGTCTACCTATACAATAGAAAGATTAGATATTATCCGACTAATCTCTAAAAGCTTGACCGATTTTAACGCAGCTATCACAAGCAGATAGCTGATGTTATACCGAGTAAATTAGGTTACATTAAATCCCGGTATTTCCACAGTAACGGGCACTACGCAGGTGAAACTGCGGGACTTTCGATAGTTTATAATATTAAAGAAATCTTAACACCCTACTAAGATTTTCAAAGATGAAGAATCAAATTTATAAATACTTAGCTTACAACGTAGCCTATCGTACAGGTTTCAACTTTAGGTAAGATTCAGAAGTATTTAAGCACATTGTTTATTTAAAAAAGAAAAATCTTCCTTAAAAGCAAAATTAAGTTTTTGATAATTTTGTGGTGACCAGCGCCATATAGTAGAGTATATAGAGTAATCGTACTACATCGATTAGAATTGTGCACCGTGGTATGAAAAACACTAACTACCAACCCTGTGTAGCATTGTGAGAGTTAACTTAACTATCTTCACGCTGTATCCCTGACGGGGTAGTCAGAGAGGACAGATCACCAGGTATCGCGATCCATGCATACTTCTTCCGCTTCCTGTAGATTCATTAATCGATACGTACATGCGCGTCTGGGTATGCGAGTACTTATTTTTCCGTTTTTCAGCAATCTGCTCACGTTTTAACGAAAGTTCTCGCATTGTAAAATCTATACTTAGTATTATAAAGCTGAAGAGTTTGTTTGTTTGTTTGTTCGGTTGAACGCGCCAATCACAGAAACTACTGGTCGGATTTGAAAAATTATTTTTGTGTTAGATAGCCCATTTATCGAGGAAGGCTATAGGCCTATAGGTATATATATATCATTACGCTACTGCACTGGGGAGCAAAGCAGTAGTCATAAATGACGACAAATCGGGCACATTTTTATATTTTTATGCATCGTTGTAGAAAAAAGCGACGGGATTAAATAGGTGCGACGGGAGGACGAAATATTCAACGGACGAAGCTGTGGGGAACCAAAAACCCAAAATCAACCATTGTAAAGCAGTCGGCCAGAAGTAATCACCTTGCCGACCGCTAGGATCCCCCTTTGTATCAAAGGGGAAATCTCAACCCATTCCTAAACTACCTAATCTCTAGGTAAGATAAGATACCTATAATTTGCATCTACATATATTCACCAGAATACAAACAACAAACGGACTCAAATAATACATTATTATAAGTGATCTATCAGGTTTCCAGTTAATAATCTGAACTTTTAAGTGTTTGTGGACTTGATTTTAAAGATGGTTTGATTTTAAAGACTTTTTGTGTAGCTAAAATTTAGGTCAGTGTCCTACTCCACCAGATACATAATAGGTGCTCATATCTTTACCTCCTTCCCACTAAATCTTTCTTTCAGGGTACCTGAACAAGTGACAGTATCCAATATGATGAACAGAAATACTCCCACGGATCCGATCTCACAAAGAAACTGATTATAAAAGTAATCGGAACCTAAAACAGCGACTTGACTCATCAAAAGATTGAAATACTTTGTCCAAAGTCAAGATAGCAATACGACACACCATCTGTTTTGTTACATAGAAATGCATACAGTAAAATGTACACGATGCCTCTGCCACTCCTAAGGGGATTAAGGCGTGAATGATAAAAAATAGACTGAAAAGTTGCCCTTTTTATAAATGAAAACTTAATTCATCCTTTAACGTCTAAATAACCTACTGTCAAAGTTGGTTATATCCTTAATATTTAAGCTTGAAATTTTAATCTAAATTGCTTCTTTGATTTATTTTATGAGATGTTTGCGAATAATCAGTTTAGAACCTCCCTTGTGGCCTATGGAGTTCTACAGCGAATTTTGTTGTTATTTTGGTCCAACTTTCCTGTAAACCGTATGATTAGATTACTCACATCAACGACTTCGCTTTGATATCGTATTTGTTTAGGCGTGTAAGTAAAACCGTACACAGGTAGAATGAAGCTCATTTAGACTTACAATGTGATTTCTTACAGCTATGTCTATAGTTTAAATTTAATAAAAAGTGCGTTAGTTTACCTTTCTTTTAGAATAAAAGTTATCTAACTAACTGATTTGACCCTTTTTTTAACGTGTGGAAATCCCCTCGGATGTCAAGCCGGACTCGAACCAGCTAAAACCACACGCTCCCTGCCTAACTGTGTATTACCACTGAATGTTACTTTTTATAAAAAAAAACTAGTAAAGTATGAAAATATAATTATAACTAGCGAACACTCATTGGTTTTTTCCACATAGTTCCCGTTCCCTTAGAGATATGGAGATAAAATGTATCCTAAGTTACTCCTCATAATATCAGCTATCTGAGACTGATAGTCCTGTTAAAATGTCCAGGGTAAGGGTGAGGGTGAGGGTGAGAGTGAGGGTGAGGGTGAGGGTGGGTGGCAAACAAGCATACGGCCCACCTGATGTAAAGTGGTCACCGTAGCCTATGGACGTTTGCAACACCAGCACTCGCGCTGCCAACCCTTTAAAAACCTTCTAAGACCCCTTTTGAATAACCCCACACTGTACACGTTCGGGAAAACCCAGGCAGGGAGCTCATTCCACAACCTAAGTGTACGCGAAATAAGCCTCTATCGGATCTAACCGTATGTGAGCGCTCCGGACGGAAAGTGGGTGAACATCCTGTCTATGGCAAGCGGTGCGATGATAGAAGGCAGCCGTGGGCATCATGTCAAATAATTCCTCAGAGCACAGACCGTTGTACAAGGCGATAGATCACGCATAAGGAGACAAAGTCTTTCCTGTCACGAAGGGGTTCGACACCGCCCGCTAGTAGAGGATCGTTGACAAGCCTCATAGCACGCCGTTCTACCGAGTAGAAAGGTCGAAGCTGGTATTCAGGTGCACCAGCCCAAAGGTGACAGCAGTACTCCATGTGCGGCCGCACTTGTGACTTATAGAGGAGCAGTGTTTGCTCTGCAGTAAAATACTGCCGCGCCCTGTTGAGCACTCCGAGCTTTTTGGACGCCAGCGTCGCCTTGTCCTCTAGATAACTACGGTATTGGACGTCACTAGAGATCTCAACACCAAGGATCCCAATACTATTGGAGATGGAAAGAGGTGTGCCCTGGAATTGCGGCGCTACAGTAAATGGGGCTTTTTTAGCGGTGAATGCACAAACTTGAGTCTAGGTAGGGTTAAATTGGACAAGATTTTGCCTATCCCAATCGGAGACTCTTGCAAGAGTAGCCTCGATTTCAGACACAAGTTGCAGTGGAAGAAAGTCACACGACTTTCTTCCACTTCCAGACCGGGGATTAGGGGATATTGGAGCGGCCCGTGTAATAAGTGTCACCCGTACTATTATCTGCATAGCAATGAATGCCGTCAATGGACAGCATGTCATTGATATGCAGCAAAATCAGGGTAGGTGACAACACTGAGTCCTGCGGGACCCCAGCATTTATGGCCATGTAGTCCGAACAGCAGCTGTCAACAACGGCTCTGATAGTTCTACCGGCCAAAAAGCTGGATACCCATTCGCAAAGTCCCCCGGGCAGTTCATAGGAAGGCAGCTTCGATAGAAGACCACGGTGCCAGACCCAATCAAAGGCCTTTGAGATATCAAAACTCACTGCTAGAGCCTCTCCCTTACTCTCGATAGCCGTCGCCCAGCGGTGTGTGAGGCACACAAGAAGATTGTCAGTCGAGCGACCGTGACGGAAGCCGTACTGCCGGTCACTGAGCAGGTCGTGTTCTTCCAGGTACCTCAGGAACTGTGTATTGATAACACGCTCCATCACCTTAGATAGAAGGGAGGTAACGGCTATCGTCTTATAATTAAACGGATAGGTCCTGTCTCCCCTCTTAGGCACATGATGCACATTCGCGGTCTTCCATGAAGCCGGGACTTGTTTCGTGGTATACGAAAGCGTGAAAAGACGTGTAAGTACCGAACACAACTCGGGACCACAGTGCTTGAGTACCACCGCGGGTATACCGTCTGGCCTACTCGACTTATGAACGTCGAGGGATTGAGCTTTGGCCGCAGCACCCGCTGTGTGAATTTAATTTCCAGCATGGAAGTTCCACACAACGGGACGTCAGGCGGCAAAGCGCCCCCGTCGTCCATAGTCGAGTTAAAGGCAAAGAGAGAACCCAGAAAGTCTGATTTCTCCTTGACACTCTGAGCCAAACTACCGTTGGGTTTAAGTAGTGGTGGTAAACCAGACCGACAAAAGTTTCCCTCGGCATAAATAAAATAAATAAATAAATATTTGTTTGTATGGTTGAATGCGTTGATCTCAGAAAATGCTGGATTAAATTGAAAAAATCTTGCTACCTGACGGCTCCGTTGTCTTCCCCGACAAATATCCAACACAAAAAAGGTTCAATTTCAACTTGTAATTTCTGAGATTAGCATGTCCAACCAAACAAACATATTCTTCAGCTTTATAATATTAGTTAAAATATAACTAGAGATTTGTTGTATTGTGAAGTTCTTATTAAACAATTTTCTCATTACAGATATTTACCTCAAATCGTAAAATTCAATTAATAAACTCAAAGTAGGTTCTGAATTTCTGACCAACACTCATTTTGAAAGATTAACCCTAGTTTAATCCAGTCATTCCAGCGTAAAGATTACCGCCGAGCCCTTTTAAGCCCGTTGATGTGCGGCCTGATTGGAAATTCTCGTCAAAGAGATATAGTCCAAGTAAATATCTGAGATGTATCCATTAGTGGAAATAAGAAGCCTTTCATGTTCACCGATGGATTTACGTAACAAATCAAGTATGCTACATGCCCATCCATTATTGTAATGATCTTGTACTTAACTAGCTGTGTCCTGTGGCTTTCGAACCTCCGTTTTACCTTTGTGATGAGATAATTTTGAAAAACTGTGGGATTTCTTTCTACCAAATTTCAACTATACCGGGTGAGCTGTTTGAGTCAATTCATTGATCAATACTTAAAAATCTTTAAAAATAACTTTAATTTAAATGCCCTAAAAATAATAATACTGAGCAAGTCCTTTTACTTGAATCCTTTAGTTTAATTGTGGGAAAGAATAAAAATCTTGTCCATGACATTCACGCACTCTTTACACGCAGGCATTACCTTATACCTCGTTATACAAACACCAGTTCAATAAAGGCTAATAATTCAATAACGTTTGTTCTTCTATGAATATAGCCCAACTTGTGAAGAGTGCAGTTAAAAGATACAGCGTTCCTTACGAAGCAATAGGTACTAAGATAAGTGACCGTTTGTAGATTGTTTCTGAGCGTTTTCAAGCTTAAAAATGGCTACCAGTAACTAACAGGTTGTTAAGTCTAGTTAAAGGCCTTATAAAAGATTTTAACAGCACGTAGCCATGACTGCGCCTATTCATTTAACCACGACTAATCTTACAACCTATTATGTCGGACAAGTTACAACTGGTGTAATGTTAGTGTTGATGTAGTTTCTTCCTTTAGCTAATTAGTGGTGATTACCCTATTGAAAAGTTTAAGTGCTCTTTAACCTCTGTCAAAATAAATTACGGAGATAATGTTACTTGTGGTGATGGTCACGCATGTTGTGACAGGATATAGTAAAAAGGTCACTAACTTATTTTATCACGTGACTTTCGTTAAAGCCAATACATTTTTGCAAAAGTACAATACGATAGAGAAGGAAAACTCTATTAACTCGTCCAGCCCATGAAGAGAGGTCATGTTATTGGCTTCACCCATATTGGTTTGTCTGCCAGTTTATGGACCATCGTATCGTTTAAGTACCAAGCAACCGATGGCCAGTGAATATCTGGGTCAGTTGGTAGGAGAGAAGACATAGCCGACAGGGTGTTCACCCTCATACTTTGCGTCCAGAGCGCTCGCACATGGTTAGCTCTGAAAGAGACTTTATTCCGATGAACGCTTAGATTGTAGAATGAACTCCCTGCCTGGGTTTTCCCGAACTTCTATAGTATGGGGTACTTAAAAAGGGGTCTTAGAAGGTTTTCAAAGGGTCAGCAGCGCGAGTGCTGCACTTCTGGTGTTCAAAACTTCCAAAGGCTTCGGTGACCACTTTCAATCAGGCGGGCCGTATGCTTGTCCGCCTTCTCAGTAGTATAAAAAAAGAAAGTTAAATAAAATCACTTTTAGATTTTAACGTACAGAAATGCTATTAATAGTCGTTAAACAAGTATATTAATAATCGTAGTCGTATATTAATAATAGTAGTAGTAACGTATAATTATTAATAATCGTAGTAAATCGTAAAACAAGATATTATAATTTAATATAATTTTCTTTTTATTATATCAATAATCATAATAAGTCGTAAAACAAGTATATTAATTTAGTATAACTTTATTTTTAGAGCCAACGTAGTCTTGAACGACGTTACTGAACCAAATTTAAATAATGGGTTCATAATATGAGTTTAAGGTAGCCTGGAGCTACTCATGAATGTCAAATAGGCAGTATACCATTATCTTACACAAACAAAGTACTAAATTTTGAAGTATTTAGTGACGTATATGGCCCGACCTCGTAAACTTTACTGAAACTTAACACTCAATACGCGACAAATATTACTTAAGTTTTAAACTACTAAGTAAACAATTATACTAAAGCTCAACTTTACAGTATTAGAGTATTGACGAATTGAATATTATAGTAGCAAACGCCTCGTAGTATCACCCGTGTAGTGAAGGTTCCCATAGGAATAATGGTATAAAAAGAGGCCTTGGTTACTTCTTATAACATTTGCTATCTATCAGTGAAATTGATCCATTCGATTCTGAGATTAGCCGGAACAAACATATAGACCGATAAAAATAATATTAAAGGATGTTTAATAGTAAGAAGAAGTATAAAGTAAATCCCGTGTAAATTAATTTGGAATAACAAACAGAAAGATCAATTATATTTATTTGTGCATGTATACAACGATTAATGAATCTGCAAGAAGCGAAAGAAGTATGCAAGAAAAACCTGGCAATCTAACCTCTCTGACTACCCCGTCAGAGATATACCGTGTTGATAGACAATCATTTACTAAATTTTTCACGACGTCACACTGTTCATATAATAATGAAAAAAAAAACGTGTGGCACTCGGAGACTGCCGCGGTAAAGCTATTGCATAGCATACCTTTGTTTTTCTTTGATATTAATTCAAATTACACTAAAAAAACCAAAAAAAAAAATAAAAAAAAATAAACACCCTCACCCTCACCCCTCACTCTCACCCTCACTCTCACCCTCCCCCCACCCTCACTCTCACAGTCACCCTCATCCTCACCCTCACACTCACACTCACTATCATCACGTCTCGATCCGTGCGAGCCTCGTACAATCGTACCATATAATATATGTACATACACGTTAAGCTAACGCTCGGCTGTGCTCGGTGAACTTCATGTGACCTCGTCTCGACCTTCGTCTTAGGTTTTTTTTCCTTACGGAATTTCTTGATTAAAGCCCGCTCAAAGCCCGCGATAAAAACTATGCAATAGCTTAAAATTAAACTAACATTCATTTAAAAAATATTTGTATATCATAGTATATCATGGTCGTATTTTTTATTTAATTAATGTAATAATTTAGATAAAGTTGAGCTACTAGCACCATAAGTAACAAAATTGCATTTATATGGAATAAAATAAAATCTGCTAGCAGACGTACACTAATAGCAGAATTCAGCACGTTTCGTATAAAAATGACGTCTACATTTTCAAACTGTAGAAGGAGATCAGTCGACATGCTTCTGTATGCAGCAAACGCTTTTAAAGTGCAACGTGTTCATTTGTTAGCGCTACCAGCCTTTTAATTCTCTAGAGCACTTTGTACCCAGTGATTTTAGCTTCGTGCTTGAAAAATGGTTTGAATTTAAGTAGCGCTTCTCACTGTAGTTTGCTTTTACTACAAAGGCTTATTATTTATCTTTATATTAAATTAAATATGGCGCCACACATTCACAATATTCTCTCAACATCATATCTTTGAACATAAAACGAATCCTTTTTTCGCTGGTAATGGAACACATGCAATAAATTAAAAAAAAACATTTTTGATGTAACTATTTTATTAAAGAATATATATATATATATATATATATATAAAGAAGTGGAGGACGGAGTGCAGGGTAGCTGCGTGGAATGTTAGGGGAGGAATGACAGATAAGATGAATGAGTTGATGGATGTTATGAATGAGAGAAAGTTAGATGCAGTGTGCTTGACAGAGACCAAGCGCAAGGGCAGCGAAGTCTTGGAGCTCCCGGGTGGGATGCTCGCGCTTTGGTCTGGAGTACCAGAGAGCGAGCATGGCAGTCGGGGGGTTGGAATTTTGCTGTCCTCGCGATTGGCCTCCGGTATGTATGAGTACAAACTGATAGGTCCTAGAATCCTCTGGATCCGTGTAAAACTTGGTTTGACGAAGATTTTCCTGGTAGCTGCTTACGCGCCAGTATCTTCGTCGAACGCGACTGAGCTAGAGGACTTCTGGGAGAGTATGAGAGAAGCTGCTCTAAATGTGATAGAAGAAAATGAAAGACTTATAGTATGTGGAGACTTGAATGGATGGGTGGGTACCGCTCGCGATGGTTTTGAGTCGGTACTCGGGAAGTATGGGGATAAAAGGGTGAACGACGCTGGCAAGCTAATACTGGCATTTTGTAAGGAAAAGGATTTGTTTGTGGCGAACACAATGTTCAACCACAAACAAATTCATATGTATACAAGGAGATGTAAGTCAAAGAGAAGCATGATAGATCTATTCCTAATGGATAGTCGGCTCCGTAAACAGGTGATGGACACAAGGGTTTATCGAGGCGCTGAGCTGGGATCAGACCACTACCTAGTCATAACTAGGATTAGGGGTCTGTTCGCGGGTTGGCGTCATCGTACCGAGTGTCCTGAACCTGAGCCGACTTATAGCATCAAAAGCTGGAAGCTGCAGGATGCATCCATTAGGGATAAATATAATGAAAGGGTAGCCGAAAAGCTTGGCGATGTCAATGTAAGCAGTGAGAATGTGGAAAGTGTATGGCAGAACCTTAGGGATAGTATGATAAATGCCGCTGTGGAAGTGTGTGGAGAAACGAAAAGAGGCAGTAGTAATAAGCGTGATGCATGGTGGAATGAGGAAGTAAAAGAAGCAGTTCGAATGAAGAAGAAAGCATGGCTAGACTACTTAGCCTCGCGGAATGATTTTAATATGAAAGAGAGATACAAGCTGCAGAAAGTTAACACGAAGGCACTTATAGAAGAAGCTCGTGAAAGGTGCAGAATGAAAGCGGATGAAAGGTTGTCGTCCAATTTCCGGGATAATGCCAAGCTCTTCTGGAAAGAGGTAGGCAAGACCCGGAGTTGTTCGGCAATCTGCAGTATGAATAAAGTGCTTAGTGTTAACAATGACGTCCTAACAGACCAAAGTGACGTCCTGCAGAGATGGAGTGAATATTATGGAAAGATGTATGCAAGAAAAGACAGAGATGCCACATCGGGAAGTGGAGCTCACTTCGATGCTCCGGATCCCGATGTCATTGAAGTCATTAGTATGAAAGAAATAGAACAAGCGATAAGAAGTATGAAATGTGGTAAGGCTGCGGGAAAAGACAGAGTCACTGCTGAGATGATCAAGTACGGTGGGTCGCGTGTCTGGGACACACTATGTCTGTTATGCAACTTGTGCTGGCGGACAGGTGAGGTCCCGGATGACTGGCGAGTAGCAGTTGTAGTACCTATTTACAAAGGGAAAGGCTCGCGCCTAAACTGCTCCAGCTACAGGGCGATCAGCTTGGTCAGCTTAGCTAGTAAGGTGTATGCAAAGGTTATAACGGCACGAATGCAAGAAAAGTCTGAAAGGTATTTATGGGAGGCTCAATGCGGATTCCGACGTGGAAGAGGTTGCATGGATCAAGTGTTTTCTCTACGCATGATCTCGGAAAAGTTTCTGGCTCTTAGCCAGAAGGTTTTCTGCGCTTTTGTGGATCTGGAGAAAGCATTTGATAACGTTGTGAGAGAAACGCTGTGGGACTTGCTGCCAGGATATGGTGTGGACTGCTCGCTACTGCGGGCAATACAGTCGCTTTATAGGGACTGTAAGGCTTGCGTGCGAGTAGGGGGGGATGTGTCACCTCTTTTTGATGTCTGTACAGGCGTCAAACAGGGATGTGTCATGTCCGCCTGGCTGTTCATAGTGTATCTGGACAGTTGCCTGCAGAAGTTGAAAGATTTTAATATGGGTGTGAATTTGGGTGACTATACAGTAAACTGTCTGCTGTACGCTGATGATGCGGTGCTCATGGCCTCATCAGAAGCCGACCTTCAGGCATTAGTCACTAATATGAAAGAGGGGTGTGAAAGTAAGGGTCTCCGCTTGAATGCAAGTAAAACTAAGGTTCTAGTATTTGAAAGAGGTGACGTAAGAACTAAATGCGAGATTAGGGTAAACCAGGAACGTCTAGAGCAAGTGAATGAAATTGTGTATTTAGGAAGTATGTTTAGCGCGGATGGAAGATGTGATTCGGATGTGGAACGGCGAGTAGCTGCCGGAAACAAAGTTAACGGTGCTTTGTCCCAGTTAGTAAAGCGACAAAGCATCGTAAAAGAAGCACGACTGGCGATTCATAACGCAGTGCTAGTGCCAACTTTGCTTTACGGTAGTGAAACCTGGGTATGTCAGCAGATGCATGAAAGTAAATTGAATGCTGTGGAGATGCGATCACTTCGAAAGTTGTGCGGCGTTACCTTGGCTGGCCGAATACGTAACGAAGTGATAGGCAATTTGGCAGGTTTGAATGAAAGTGTCAGCGTTAAGCTGGAAAAGGGCGTGCTCCGTTGGTTTGGACACGTCCAACGAATGAGTGAGGAACGATTGACGAAGAATATATATTGTTCAAAAGTAGAGGGTAGAAGGAGTCAGGGTAGGCCGAGACTTACATATGAAGACCACGTGAGCAGATTGCTCAAAAACGGAAAGGTCAAAAGTACTCGGATACCCAGACGTGCTTGTATGAAGCGATTGATGAATCTCGAAGAAGCGAAAGAAGTATGCATGGATCGCGAAGCCTGGCGATCTGTCCTCTCTGACTACCCCGTCAGGGATATAGCGTGAAGATAGTTTAGTTTAGTTTTATTTAATTAGAAAATTTAAAACTTTGCGAATCTGGGACGTGACGGGATTCTGCAATATTTTATTCCAGATTTTTAATAAAATCAAATTTACAAAACTTTTACTTTTTGTCCGATTTTTAAATTGTGTGAAATACATATATTTATTATTTATTATGAATATACGTAGCTACATTTTATGTAGATTTTTATATGTCGACTAAATATATATAACATAAATATTGTGGTAGGTACATATTTTTACACAACGCCATCTAGCCCAAAGTAAGTTAATGTAAGCTAAGTAAAGACAACAACTAGACAACTGACAAACATATTTATCTATATTTAAATACATAAATTTCATACATAGGAAACACTCAAACTCCTTTTTATTTGTGGATCACAAAAATATTCTTTCCGACCCGGAAATCGAACCCGGAAACCTCGGTGACCAGTAATACATGTATTTTTATTACTTAATACAGTACCAGTAATCCACTGCAAAACAACTGTTGCAACATTTTTTTATACTATTGGTTGATGGCATTTCGTGGAATGCGTATGCTTGCTTCAATATCTTGAATAAAAAATCTCGACACTCCGAACAAACCAGTAAGGTTAAAAAGTAAATAACGTGAAACGTACAAGTGTTTATATTCAAGAACTGCCAAACCATTTCTATTTATTGTAATTCTGTGAAACCGTAGAAAATAAATTATTGATTTGAAGTATGTAAAAGACCACCAAAAATAAATATAAACACAGAATATAAAAGAAAATTCTTATTAAATAATTATATCATCATCAAAAACGAAAACAAGAAATTGAAATTTAAAGTTTCGCCAATTACAATAAAAAGAAATAAATAGCTCAACGTTAATTTTTATTGCAACTTATCGTATTCGACTACCCATTAAAATAAACTCGTGTATCGAACACGGCAACCGGCCAGATATCATCAAATGAATGAATGGTTTTGCTGTTCCTGTAATTTGTATCATAAATACGGACGTCATGTTTATTGAAACAACATAATAAATTACAGTGTTAAACAAAGAAGAAAACTATCATTATCTTTCTTCTCCATTACAGCAGAAAGGTAAATAAATAAATAAATATTGTGGGACACTTTTTACACAGCGCCATCTAGCAAAAACTAAGCTTTAAGCTTTTACTATGGGATATAGATAACTGACATACTCATAAATTTATATCCATATTTTAGATAACATATAAAACTTAGTATCAAATCTTTAGTACTGGACTGACGTCACTTTATTTTCCGAGTTATTTTCAGTAAGCATTATATTTGATACCTTACCTATACAGTGCATTAGAAATAACTAGTCCGCCATCTTAAGTATTCCACCTTTCTTTTTTCGTGTGCATATCCTTATGGATGCTAGGCTGGACTTCTACAGACTCGGCTTAGAGATCTTTGTCGCCTAAACCAGCCACTTCTGAGAGTGCACCTGCAGTCGGCGGATGATGTCATGACGAAGAAACGGAAAAGTCTAAATAAAACCTTTTATTGACTCGTCTATACAGCGTGAAGCTAATCAGCCGCTCAACATAAAATATACATTATCGTTATAAATTGAATGTAGTGCTACATTTTCGTAGCGATTTAGCTACGCCGTAGCGCTTACGTACATTTGCTCTACCACGCCCATAGTGCAAGTAAGCATAAGTAATAATAATTCTAAAAGAATAACAAATATACATACTTTCGCGTTTTTAATGTTCATAGGATATAAAGTAGGATTCTCACACCTAAATAACTGGACATGTATCAGATTTTATTAAGAAAATCAGTTTTAAATGGGGAAATATGAAACAATTATAGTTACAATTGCTATCTGAACGTAGTAATGAAGTTAATGTTCAAAAACAATTTTCGTACTTAACAGAGTGACCGTTGATTGTTTGTGTACATGAATTGTTTGAATTGTTTTCTGAATGTGATCACGTAATTGCACATCATTTAATGCGGGACATATTCAAATTACATTTTTGTGATACTTTAGCACAAATAAACTATTATATGCATGCCTATAAATATGTAAGTAAAAAAATACATAAAACAAATAAATATTGTGAGACACAAGTGATTGAATTCTTAATCTTATAGTATCTCCAATTGTTCATTATTATATTTGTGCCGTTTGTTTGGAGGGTCTCAGCAAACAAATAACAAAAATTGAAAACACATTATTATAATTATCATCATTACTGACTGCGTGTGCTTGACCTAAAAACTCATATAACAACTAGCAGCAGGCCTGTGGTTTCACCTGCGTAGTTTCCTTTCCCATGGAAAGTCTCTGTATTTAGCCGGAACGGATAGACAGACAGACAGAGAAAAAAAACAGGTACTGTAAATACTTACTTATTATAGATACTCTGTGTTACTATTTAGTGAATAGCTGTTCATTTGAAATTACAAACAGTCACTTAAACTTTATTTATTTGTATAGAATAGATATACATAATTGCTAAACATAACAAACTGGTAATATAATATAACAAGGGTCTTTATGTTAACAAAACAGATCTCTTAATCAATCGTTAAATGGGTAACGAGCTGGAAAATAGACTGTACAAGTAATTAAATGTTTCTGTGCGTAATAATTATAACGAAAAGATACGCAATATGGCAGTTTTGAATGAAAGTGTTAACGTTAAGCTGAAAAGGGGCGTGCTCCGTTGGTTTGGACACGACCAACGAATGAGTGAGGAACGATTGTCGAAGAATATATTTTGTACGAAAGTAGAGGGTAGAAGAAGTCAGGGCAGGCCAAGACTTAGATATGAAGACCACGTGAGTAGACTGTTCAAAAACGGAAGGGTTATAAGTATTCGGATACCCAGACGTGCATGTATGAAGCGATTAATGAATCTGCAGGAAGCGAAAGAAGTATGCGTGGATCGCGATGCCTGGCGATCTGTTCTCTCTGACTACTGATAGTTAGTGAATAATTATGATAGTATCCACACCTGTGCTATTTCAGCGTGAGCTTTACACAGAAGTTTTGTATATAAAAAAGCGATAACTGAGCGATATGGTTTAACGTTCGTATATGAAATTAACCGCTATTTATAGAATGTTCTAGATAAACGTAGAGCTTTAAGGTAATTAATAGTCGGAGCTCATTTCCTAGAAGAGCTGCAAATAAAACGTTTTACAGGTATTTTTAGCGTAACAGGTTTACCTTTACCTAAAGCAATATGAAAGGGACTTTGCACCGATACACATTATTTGTACAATATTTGCGGCTTTTATTCCGAACACGTTAACGTCGGATTGCGTTGTTGTTCTGGATCGATTTTCCTTACGTTATTTCTTCAAATGTAATTCGAAATGAAATCTGTAGATTTCAATTTTAATTTTTTTAATTTTTTTTGACGGTGGTTGATTTGTTTGGTTTGAATCTTAATAAAAAAATTACGTCAGGAAGTTCCAAAAAGAAAAAGAGAGTATAAAAAAGATTTTAACATCAGACTGTCGACTCACGTGCTACTACGTTCTTTTACTTGTAGTAGGCTCTATACCCACACAAATGCACACAGCATACGGCATTTTGTTACGTGACGATTTATTATATTATGTCGGAGATGCAGAGAGATTTCTATTTTAAATATCGCCATATTTAGTTTTTGCACGTGGTTAGATAGAATCAGTGCGCACACCCGGCGCGGTCGAGCTCTAGATGTCAACTGTGTCGCGTCACTAACACACTGGTCTCACTTTGGCATCTGACAGATGTCAAATGTAACATGCGACGTCCATAGACAACCTCGACTCGAACTACTGACTCAAGGATAGCTGGGATTAATCGATTTATGTACCTCTAGCTCGAGTAGATGGCGCTACTAGTACAAATTACTTCACTGCTCCGACACGGCCATACTGACAGCGAGCGCGTTCTCGCGCTACGTTAATAGTAATTGTCACCACGTCCAGTCACGTCATTGGCAGCCTTACTTTCAACGTGGTTTGAACACTAGAACAATAAATTCATGAGAAGCTTAGAGCTCAACGCCACAAATAAAGCATGATGAGCGCAAGGCTTTCAATGCATTACCACCACACGCATAATGCGCAGAGTTTCAATACTTAGCCGTTGCAAGCACAAAGCGCGGAGCTTTCAATGCTTAACTGCTGCAAGCAAAAAGCGCGGAGTTTTCAATGCTTAACCGTCGAAAGCACAACGCGCGGAGCTTTCAATGCTTAACCGTCGAAAGCACAAAGCGCGGAGCTTTCAATGCTTAACCGTCGAAAGCACAAAGCGCGGAGCTTTCAATGCTTAACCGTCGAACCGCGGACGTCCGGACCGTTCGTCCGTCGATTCCAGCTGCGCGAACTTCGTGCCTAACCGTCCGTCCGCTGTGACGTCACAGCCGCCCGCACCGTTGAGTCGCGACTGGGAGCGCTCTCGCGTGTTTTCGTCCCCGTCCGCGCCTAGCGACGAAGGTGCCACTGCCGCGCGCCTCCAGCCGAACGATGTCGCTTTGTGCTCGCTATCAAGTTTGCACACAAGCCCTACTACAGTACTTCTGGCAACCGCTCGAGTTGTTGTTTACGATTCGCATGGTAGGGGACATAGTGTTCGCGCACTTTTAGATAGTGCTTCTCAAAGTAATTTTATTAGTAAAAAATGTTGTAGTCGTCTTGGTTTGCATATAAATAACCCCCCGCCTGTAATGTTGTGAAAGGTATTGGGGGTTCCACTAAAGCCTTTCAAGGTTCTGTAGGGATTAAATTCCACTCGCGTTTTGATTTTGATGTTAGTTTTTCGATGGATTCGCTAGTTGTCGATAAGATTACCGAATTTTTACCGACTGTCGCAGTCAATACCTCATTATCATAATTTTAGAGATTTGCCTTTGGCCAATGATACTTCGGCGTAAGTATCATCGGCCAAAGGCAAATCCAGGAGATATTGATTTGTTAGTTGGCGCTTCGATTTTCTCGCACCTCCTGTTGCAGCATAAGGTTCAAGGTCACGCATCGCATCCCGCGCTGCTCGCCTTAGCTACGGTTCTTGGTTTTGTTATTGTTGGTTCCGCACCCGCTTGTTTTGATTGTAACTCGACAGTGTCATATTGTTGCGCCGTCGAGCCGCTGGACTCCGCTGTCCGTAAATTCTGGGAGATAGAAGAGGTGAACGTCCCTCCTATTGTCAGCCCGGATGATAAACTTTGTGAAGAGTTTTATAGTCGCACGACTCCTCGCGATAGTGATGGTCGTTATGTTGTTGCACTCCCCTTTAAGGGTGATGTTAATTCGCTTGGAGATTCGTTTCAGTCAGCCGAAAAACGCTTCTTTTGTTTAGAACGGAAAATGCAGACATCTCCAAATTTTAAGGAGGCTTACGATAGCGTAATAAAAGAATATTTGGAAAAAGGTTTCATTTCACCCGCGCCTCCCGAAACCGAAGAGACGAAGCACGCTCCTTCGTATACCATACCGCACCATGGAGTTGTCCGCGAGGATAAACTAACCACCAAGTTGCGCGTTGTTTTAGATGGCAGCGCCAAAACTAGTAAGAATGTTTCGGTAAACGATATTTTGCACAGTGGTCAAAACCCCCAAGATAATTTGTTCGAAATTATAGTTAACTTTCGCTTATTCCCTGTCGCGCTTTCAGCCGACATTAGACAAATGTTTCTTTGTATTGGTGTTCACGAATCAGATCGCCGATTTCAACGCATTTTGTATAGATTTTCGCCGCAGACACCTTTACAGGTTTACGAATTTAATCGCGTTTGTTTTGGACTTAAATCCAGTCCCTTCCACGCTAAATAAACTCCATTGCAGGACTAGGAGAGCTGGGGTTAATTAGATTTTTTTTACCTGCTATATTTTGCACAAATCTTACCTACCAAGTTATATAAAATGTAGCATGTCTTAACACATATCTACATAATTATTTTAATTTGTTAAGTTGTGTGATATAATCGAGGCATGTGTTGACTGCAATAGATTGGAGGACTGGCAGAATCTTCTCTCTTTTGCATACGGGGCTTTGAGGGTGCCGGCAAGGGACCTGCCAGGTAATATGACCACAAAAGTTAAGGCCAATATTGATTCTTATAGCCTTTTTGAGTGCAACAACGTTGATGTAGCGGCAGAGACCAGCACTAGTCGGCACCCTACTAAGAAGGTCATAGAATCAAAGGTGTTTGAGGGCGATCTGAGGGGAGCGGTCCATATGTTGATGTCCGATGACTCTTTTGCCCAGCAGGATCCCGACACATTGGCTGCCCTGAGGCTCAAACATCCGGCTCCATCGCGTCCACTGAACTTCCCACCTGAAGCAGACATTTCAGTGGCTGAGTTGTCTGTAACAGCTGGTGACGTGCAGTCAGCTCTTGGTTCGTTTTGCAGCGGATCTGCGGCGGGTCTGGACGGGCTTCGTCCTGGTCATCTTAAGAAGCTCACATCTTCGGTTGGAGAAAATGGGCTGCGCTTGTTGGAGTGCCTGGCCCGGCTGTCAAATTTCCTGCTGAGTGGTCGGCTGAACTCTATAGTATGATCATACCTTTACGGTGCTTCTCTGTGCGCACTAAAAAAGAAGGATGGAGGCATTAGGCCCATCGCTATTGGTAGTGTCTTGCGCCGGTTGACTGCCAAGCTGGCTTGCCGTGCCGTGAGGGATCAGATGTCTGAGTATTTGCAGCCGCATCAGCTAGGGTTTGGGACGCGTCTGGGCTGTGAGGCGGCGGTACATGCTACGCGATAATTTGCAATGAGTTCAGAAAATGCAGGCAGCATCTTGCTAAAGCTTGACATATGCAATGCGTTTAATACTCTGGAGAGAGACGTCCTCTTGAGTAAGGTCAGGGATAAAATTCCTTTTATATATCCTTTTCTTTACCAGGTGTATAAATCTTCTACAAATCTTTTTTTTAATGATGATCTAATTCTCTCGCAAGTGGGGGCACAGCAGGGAGATCCACTCGGGCCACTCGTATTTAGTTTAGCCATTCACAGTGTTATAAGAGAAATTAAGTCTCCTCTAAATATCTGGTATCTCGACTATGACACTCTTGGAGGTAAACCGGAGGAAGTGTGCCGTGATTTGGAGGTGCTCATTCCTCGTTTGAGTGTTTCGCGATCATCACACGATGTGTGTGACGTTGTTTGTCCGCGATGGACTCCTAAACTACTTAACCGATTTTGATCAAATTTGCACACCGTGTACAGTTTGATCCAAATTGAAAGATCCAATATATCACTACGCTACTACCCTGGAGAGCGGAGCAGTAGTCATAAATGTCGACAAATCGGGCAAATTTTTAGAATTTATAAGCGACAGGATTAAATAGGTGCGGCGGGAGGTCGAAATATTCCACGGGCGAAGCTTTGGGGGGTCATTTATAATAATAATAATAATAAAGCCTGTTTTATTATATCAGTGTAGAGTACAATTAAAATCTTGTTTGTATATTAATGTTTTACATTTCTTACTTGCTATGTTGGTTAGATTGTTAGTGGTTCTAATTTTTATGGATCCCTCTTTGGGTGAAAGCCTACTCCAATTTCGCCCAAGCTTCTCTATTTTGTGCCATTGTTAGCCATTGTTTTCCAGCTATCAGTATTATGTCATCCACCCATCGTTTGTAGGGTCTGCCTACTTTTCTTTTGCCAATGGGTCCTTTCCAAGTGGTACTCAATTTGGTCCATCTGTTGCCAGACAATCGAGCAGCATGGCCAGCCCATTTCCATTTTTGCGGAAGAGTGTGAGTGAGAGCATCGGTTAAATTGGTTTTATCCCTTATTTTTGTATGTCTTATTCTGTCTCTTTTCTTTACAATTAACATACTTCTTTCCATGGCTCGTTGAGTGGTTCTAATTTTATCTTTTATTACATTTGTGAAAACCCAAGTTTGTGAGCCGTATGGGCAAGGTAAAATACAGGTGTCAAACACATTTTTTTTGTGAGACAAGTTGTGGTTTCCTTTGAGAACTTCTTTTAAAGACCAGTACTTTTTCCATGTCATGTTAGTTCTCCTTAATACTTCTTCTCCATTTCTTGAGAAGGATACCTGCTTACCCAGGTATATGTAATTATCCACATATTCGATTATATTTCCTGTGATGTTAATAGTCCTCTTATTGCTATTACTCATAATTTTGGTTTTATTGGCATTCATTTCCAGGCCTACTCGGGGGCTTTGATTGGTTAATGATGTTAACATATTTTCTAAATCCTTGGGAGTCTCAGCAAAAATAACGATATCGTCAGCGAACCTTAAGTGACTTAAGTAGCCTTATTAAATAAGTATCATTTATTTATAATCGAGTTATGACTAATGGTATCAAATGCCTTACTATAATCTACGAATGCTAAGTAGAGAGGTCTGTTATATTCTTCATATTTTTCTAAAACTTGTTCAAGAGTGTGTATGTGGTCTATTGTACTGTAATTTGAGCGGAAACCTGCTTGTTCCACTGGTTGTGCAGCTTCTATTTCAGGTGTTATTCGTTTGAGTATAATTCAGGTGAATAGTTTGTACATACTGGCTAGCAGACTAATTGGTCTGTAATTGTTTATATCCAATGCATTTCCTTTTTTATACATTAGAATAATATCTGAGTTGCACAACTGTTTTGGTATGTGTTCTGTTTCCAGGATCTTGTTGAAAAGCAGTTTGAGATGGGGCAGAAGAATTGGTAAACCTAATTTGAGGGCCTCATCATTAATCCCGTCTGGACCTGGACATTTACCTTGTTTTAAAAGTTTTACCTTTTCGTACACTTCTTTTTCTTCTATTATCTCTATATTTGGAGTACCTATATGCTCGTCATTTGTTAGTTCTTCTTGGTGGTCAGTGGTTGGCTTTTTATATAAATCTCTATAAAAGGACGTTGCTATATTTTTTATCTCTTGTCTTGAAGTAGTTTTAGTTCCCTTCGATTTGTTATCTAGTGTGTGTATCCAAGTCTTATGTGCCTTAAGGGCTTTTAATCCTCGTTTAATGCTTCTATTGCTTTTTAAGCTATGTTTAATTATTTCTTCTTTATGTTTCGTGTAGTCTCTTTTTATAGATTTCTTAACGTCCTTCATTAATGAAGTTAAATAGTTTTTTTCGTGTTGGCTTTTATTTTTTTGTTTAAATTAATCTGATAGTTTTTGGATTGGTTTACAGGATTCTTCACTTATAATATTGTTCCTCTTCACTCATTTATCAATTTTTAAGCCTTCTTTTATGGCATTTTCTATCATATTGTGGTATGTTTGGACATCCCCGCTTTACTTTCTTTTGCATCAAGATAAGAGTACAATTGGTTTAAGTATAGTTTGATCTCGTTTTCAGTACTAGGGGTTTTTGGGAGAGATTGAAAATGTCTCCTGCTTTTTTTGGGGATTATTAAACGCACTGTTGCTCGAACCAGTCTATGGTCAGAGTAATACTTTATGTTGTTTAAGACTTCTACATTGCTTATCATATCCGGTATATTCGAAAGGATGAAATCAATTTCTTTTTTGGTTTTAGAGTCGGGTGACAACCAAGTCCACTTGCGGTTTTCCTTTTTTTGAAAAAAAATATTCATTATTGACATCTTATTCTCTAGAGCATGTTCAAGGAGCCGGACTTCAGGGCTTTGTCTGTCAAGTGAAGAACGTTTTTCATACACTCTGATAAAAATTCCCTAGAAGTGCAGTGAAAATCTCGAGAATATACATAGAAAGTGCTAACAACTACAATAACAACATCAGTGAGCAGCAAACTTTTGATTAGTGGAAAACACAAACACAAGACTAGTGTTTTACTGTTGAAAGTAAATAAACTTATTATTTATCTACCCACATATTAGTCACTTGTTGACATTTGACACAAATAGTTTTTACAGCATTATACTAGTGTGACCACAGCACAATTTAGGTCAAAGGCAAGCTTGGAGTTACCACACTGAGATAAAAGTGTTGCCATTAAAAATTAATTATAAAGAAGCTAGGGTAAATCTGTTTATTATGGACCTACAATTAATTCTGAAAAAAATGGAAGAACAATTTCAAAAACAAACAAGTATTATCACTGATAATGTCACCAATAATATGTCAAGCTTTATTGATGAAAAACTGAACCCCTGATGGAAGAAAACCAAAAGTTGAAATCTGAAGTAAATTTTCTGAAACAGATAATTATAAAGGGAAGTCAGAAGGAACAATATTATATTATTTGGTATCGAGGAGACTGAAAACAGCCCTATTGACACTTTAGATTTGATAATAAAGATATTCAACAAAATGAGTGAGAGAGGAAACTTAGAGAACTGGGACAAATGGGAGATTAGCAGCGCTCGCAGACTAGGGAAAAAAGAAGCACAGAAAAAGAGAATTATCCTAATAAAATTTACAGTCGAATGGCGTAAATATTACTTAGCAACAAAAATCCGTTTCCGGATAATGTATATGTGGCTGAAGACTTCCCCAAATAAATACTAAAAAAGAGGAAGGAAATTAGCATAAAAAAACAAGAGGCAATTAAAAAAGGAAATATAGCCTACATTCGCTATGACAAACTAATAGTAAAAGGCATTCAAAAATCATTGTCTGACATAATTAAACGGTCCCCATCGATATCACCCAATTCAGAAACAGAACAAAGGGAAGACCACATCGTAATGGCTCCTGCGAAAATTAACAAGAACAACAAGCTAGACTATGCACATTACGCCAGATCAAGCCCACTCTCAAACAAAAATAAACAATAGCAATTAAGGTACAGACCCAACTGGAAGTCAAACAAACCAATCAAATCACCAACACCTTTGAACGCTAAACCTTCTCCAAGCCGGCTGGTCCCCGTGGGGAAGTACGACCAAAATCCTCCAAAAAATACGCAACAAACAAGCAACAGAAACAAACGAACAGAAAATAAAACACTTAATATATGCACATACAATATTAGATCCCTGGCTTCAAAAAAAAAAGGCTTCTAGAGCTAACTAATGCCCTTAAACACATAAAATTCGACATAATTCGGTTTATAAGAAACCAGAAAATTGGGTTGCCAGATCGAGGAGTACCCAGAATATATCCTGTGCTACATAGGTCAAATAAAAGGTCTGTACGGAAAAGGCTTTGTAATAAAAAAATACCTAAAGGAAAACATAGCAAACTTCACAGCGGTATCTGAAAGAGTAGCCTTGTTACGACTCCGATTTGATGACCTCAGCATTTCGATAATCCAAACATATGCACCAACAGAAAATTCAACTGTAGAGGATTTAGAAACTTTTTATAGTAATCTCAGAAAAGCACACTATTTAGCCGACGAACTTCTTTTCGTTATTGGGGACTTCAATGCAAAAATTGGACAACCAACAAAATAAGAAAATTTAATCATGGGCAAATATGGCTACGGTATACGAAACGAAAGGGGTACCCGGGGGGTCATTTAGTGGTATATAAAATAACGATGGCGGAACGAAATAAAGTTTTTTCTTCCAGCAAACCACAGAAACAACATTTGTAATTAAAATACTAAAGGTTCTTTGTTGAAGTAATTTTTATCATCTTGTAATCAATTTTGAAAGCGACAACAGAATTCCAATGATAACGTTCCAACTCCGTGGCGCCAGAAAGTTCAACAATTATTACAACATCAATCAATCCAAATTAATATAGCGGTTTGTTCTTTGGGACTTTCTACACAAAACTACCCACCGACCCTAGCCGGCCCAAACAAACAACACTGAAATGTTTCGTCATTCTTTAGAAAATGTTTTGTAAACAAGACCATTTAAGCATTTTGTTTTCAAATTGCGAACAATTTAGTGTTCGGTTAAAATGGAATAAGTGTTTTATTTATTATTATTTTGTACTTGTTCAATAGTAGTAACTTGTTATTATACATACATACATACATATAGTCACACTATATAAGCATACTATATTATGTCCAAATTTCACCGTATGTATTTTTGTCCCACGTAACAGGTGGTGAGATCAATGTCGTGTTGAAAATGTACAGGTTATGGCGACCTGCCGTTGATACTTTTGTCGAGCCGCCCATAAAGCCTTCAACTTGGTTTAATGACTGCCATGTTACTGTCAACCGGGGCCAACGGCTTAACGTGCCTTCCGAAGCACGGAAACGCTCGTAAAATGTAAGGGCCCACCCAGAGTGAATGTTGCTTAACGCAGTGATCGTTTACAGAACACTGAGTCAGCGGGGCCATGAGCGCTTCTATAGTTAGTTAATTACGATAAATGTCTTTATGGCAATGAAGTAGGTGGATTGAATAACCAAATCTAAACTTTTACTTCTCTGTTTTCAAACTAAGTTAGGGGGTCAGGTATTAGAGGTTTGCTATTTAAGACACTAATAGTGCCCAGGTACAGGTTATGGCGACCTGCCGTTGATATTTTTGTCGAGCCGCCCATAAAGCCTTCAACTTGGTTTAATGACTGCCATGTTACTGTCAACCGGGGCCAACGGCTTAACGTGCCTTCTGAAACACGGAAACACTCGCAAATGTAAATGCCACAAAATGGTCACCTATCCGAGACCAGCCATAACGAAGGTTGCTTAACACATTGATCGTTTACAGAACACTGATTTTGCGGAACTATTAGCACCTTGCTCGTTATTATATGAACTTACAAATTGATCAAGCATCATAAATAGCGAACAGATATTTCTATTAATTAGAAATATTCAATTAAGGGTAATAGAAATATTCAATAATACTATCAAATCTGTTCATGAAGTTTTTTTGTGTGTTATACAATGTAATAGACGTTACTACCTTAGGTTATTTTATGTAAATGTTTTGGTATAATTGCATTAGTTGCCATATGCGCCACCCCCTTTTCAGCGCCAACCAGCTCTTG
Source organism: Thumatha senex (assembly GCA_948477245.1). NCBI lineage: Eukaryota > Metazoa > Arthropoda > Insecta > Lepidoptera > Erebidae > Thumatha > Thumatha senex. The sequence continues at coordinate 8,009,034 of OX419731.1, read as the reverse complement.
GATGGCAATGCAGAAGCGAGCAACATAGTTAGAAATTTTAATTTTTATCCGCTTAATTCAGTCAAACTACTATTGCGTTAGTAGTTAGTAGTCTCAGAAATAGAAAATTCATGAAATACAAGTAAAAATTTTAAGATATTTTTGCACATAACATAAAAGTAGTGATGTTATAAGAATAGCATTTAATAAGCTAACCCAGATACTTGATATAAATGAAATTCCGTTTCCAACCACAAGACAGGCAATTGCTGTCTTCCAAATAGCAACCACCGTGTCAGCAAGTCGAGACTATTCCGGTTTGTCTTGCAACCAAACCCATGTCATGAGTTCTAATATATTTTATGACATACAGTGTGGACATTGCTAACGTAACAAATGGGAGTAAGGAATGGAAACAAATCGTGACTTACATACTGTTTTAGCACTGCTTTTTTTTTTATAAAACCTGTTGCTTGTAAGGATATTTTCAGTGCTATAAACAAATAAAATAATGGGATCACTCTCATAGTTCCCATTTACGTAGAAAGCTAACCTAAGTTAAAGATATTCTTTATTTGTATTTGTATTTTTAAAAGCTATTAATTTGGAATTACAAACAGACATTGCAATTTCATTTATCTGTATAGATATAGATAATCCAATAATAGTTCAGTGTGTGCAATAATCATGATCGCTACTGAAACAATTTTTCATTCTGCTCATAAACTTCCTTTTACAATTTGTACACATAGTTTTATGCTATCTAGAATTTTTATTCCTACATACTTTTCGCTCAAAGTAAACATGAAACGTATCGAGTTGTAAATTTAAATATAGAAACATTTATGGCAGATAGCGAACAGTTATGACTTTCATTACTTTTTTCATAGCAATAACTTGTGAGCGAGTGTCAGAAATCAGCTCACTGTGCTTTTTTTTCTAGGTTTACCATTTACTGGAGAGGATTGAGGAAAGTTTTTATTGGTTTTGCGGGGAATGAATTTTCGAACCGTCCCTGCTGCCTCCCGGCCCATGAGAAAGGGGCCGACCTACCCACTAAACCACCGCGGTGTTCCACCTTACCCTTAAACGACTCGCAGTGTAGGCCTAAAGTTAAAGCATTGCGAAAAAAGTTCATGAGTACAATGTAAGATTTGAATTCACGACTCACTGATTCAGTTATCTGAAACGTCATGTGCAAAGCTTAACCGCTAGGTCATCTTGTTGCAAATTGAGTAATTTTGCTTTCTAAACTTTCGCGGCGTTTACTCATACTTAACATACTCCTCACGACTTCACGCGAAATATAATTGAAGGATATCTGCATGATAAAGTATGTTTTATATATGAAGTATGATCGACTTTGTGATTGTAGATGCAAGGATGAGAAAGAAAGTGTTAGACACCAGGGCATACTGCGGTGCCGGGATTGACACAGACCACTTCTTGGTTCCTCATCCTTGCATCTACAATCACAAAGTCCAGACCTGAACAGACCTCTTGGTCTGTTTCGACGGTGGCGGCATCGTATGTATAAACCTGTTAGTGTATTAGAGTGCATAAAAGTCGATAATTTGCAAGAGATGTCATTTTGTTGCTTGTCATCTTGTTGCAAATTGAGTAATGTTGCTTTCTAAACTTTCGCGGCGTTTACTCATACTTAACATACTCCTCACGACTTCACGCGAAGTATAATTGAAGGATATCTGCATGATAAAGTATTTTTTATATATGAAGTATGATCGACTTTGTGATTGTAGATGCAAGGATGAGAAAGAAACTGTTAGACACCAGGGCATACTGCGGTGCCGGGATTGACACAGACCACTTCTTGGTTCCTCATCCTTGCATCTACAATCACAAAGTCCAGACCTAAACAGACCTCTTGGTCTGTTTCGACGGTGGCGGCATCGTATGTATAAACCTGTTAGTGTATTAGAGCGCATAAAAGTCGATAATTTGCAAGAGATAGGCATTAAAGAGGAATTTATAAGTAAGTAGAGCAAGAAATTTGAATATTCTGATGAAGTGTGTGAGATCGAAGACGTATGGAAGTCATTTAAGGAAGGACTCGTAGAAGTTGCGATTAAAGTGTGTGGGGTAAACAAGAGAAGTCAACGATGTAAGGGAAAGAGAATGTGTGTAGAAGTCCGAAAGGCATTGTCTGATAAGAAGAAAGCATGGTTGGATTGGCTGACTACAAAAGTCAATCTAAGAACGCAAAAGGCAACGAATGTGGACCTAAAAACGGCTAAAGAGGAGTACAAAAGGTATAAGCGTGTTGCAAAAGAGGTGATGAAAAGAAAGAAAGAGAAGGACAGAGATGAATTTGATAAAAGGTTATCTGATGACTTCCAACAGAATATAAAATTCTTTTGGAAGTCCATAAGAACAGTGAGGGGTCAACAGACGACATCGCATTTCAACCATATCAGAAACCATGATAGTAGTCTTGTGAAAGGAGAAGAATGTGTGTTAAAAAGATGGAAGCAATATTTTGAAAACCTGTTTGAAAAAGAGGATATTCAAGTACAGACTAGTTTCTGAGAAATGAATGAAATTGGCAAGGAAGAAGTCATAAGTATGGAAGAAATAGTGGAAGCATTGAATAGCATGAGATTAGGAAAGACCGCGGGGCTTGATAAGATCTCTGTCGAAATGTGAAAGCGGAACAAGGCGTGGGTGGTAGCTTGCCAGCTGTACTGCCTTTTCAACCTTTGTTGGAGGAATGGCAGCGTACCAAGAGATTAGTGTAAGGCTGTCATCATGCCGCTTTATACGGGAATAGGGTCACAGCAAGAGTGCAAAAACTACCGCGGCATAAGTTTGCTCAGCATCGTCGGCAAATTGTCAAAGTGAGTACGTATGGTATAAAAATGGATGAACTGACCGTCAAGGGCCTCATATACGTCGATGATCAGGTAATACTAGCATCATCGGCGAAGGAGTTGCAGTTGATGGCTAACATTATGCATGATGCGTTAAAGAACAAAGGAATGAAAGTGAATGTAAACAAGTCGAAAGTAATGGTTTTTGAAAGAGAGGCAAGTATGACGGATTGATCAATTCTTGTGGAAGGAGTAAGAGTAGAACTAGTGAAAGAGTTTGTTTATCTGGGTACAAATTTTACGAGAGATGGAAAGCGTGACTATGACATTGAGCGAAGAGTTTTGACAGGAAATAAAGTGAATGGAGCCATGAACCTTTATGAGCAGTCAGAACGTGTCTAAGAAGGCAAGACAAAGAGACAAGGTATGGCAGTGAAAGTTGGGTATGGCAGAAGACGCATAAAAGTAAAATAAATGCCGTGGAATTGAGAAGTCTGCGAAGTATAGCTGGAGTAAAGTTAATGGATAAAGAAAGGAACAGCGTGATAAGGGAACATTGCGGTATGACAGAAGATGTAGTGACTAAGATAGAAAAAGGGATGCTTAAATGATTCGCACACGTGAAGAGGATGGATGAATGATGGTGGCGAGAGTGAATGGGCAAACTGGTAGGGGTCGACCTCGGCGTTAATCAAATCGACGATCTTTTGGAAAAAGGCTAGGTCAAGAGTATCCTTGGCATGCGTGTATGAAAACACTCATGAAAGTAGAAGAAGCGAAAGCTGTATGTCAGGATCGTAGCAAGTGGAAAGCCATAGTCTCTGCCTACCCTGATGGGAAACAGGCGTGACAATATGTATGTATTATTAAAGGTTTTGATAATACTGGGTCAGACAAAATATTCCTCTAATCTTTAACAAAACTTACTCCACATAAACAACGTGATTAAAAAAACATTCAATTCAAAACAGCAAGGACGAAACTCGGTTATTAAGTTTATTAATGTTTATAAGTGGAAATTTTGACAGTATAATTAGTATATACTCAGAACATTAGTTAAAGTAAGGAAAATATCACCAAAGTACACGAAATGTAAATAAAAGGAAGTTACGACTTGAGGACAATATCGCTGTTTATACCGATACATACAAACATATTGTCACGCCTTACCCCAAGGGGTAGGCAGAGGCATACTATACTCCCACATTTCTCCGTATTTATTTTTGTCCCACGTAAAGGGTGGTGAGCTCATTGTTGTGTTGAATTGGACAGACGCAGGCAGTGGCGACCTGCAGTTGAAATTTTTTAAGCCGCAACCATGCTTAATGACTGCCATTTTACTGGCAACCGGGACCAATGGCTTTACGTGCCTTCCGAAGCACGGAAACGCTCGTAAAATGTAAGGGCCCACCCAGAGTGAATGTTGCTTAACGCAGTGATCGTTTACAGAACACTGAGTCAGCGGGGCCATGAGCGCTTCTATAGTTAGTTAATTCCGATAAATGTCTTTATGGCAATGAAGTAGGTGGATTGAATAACCAAATCTAAACTTTTACTTCTCTGTTTTCAAACTAATTTAGGGGGTCAGGTATTAGAGGTTTGCTCTTTAAGACACTAATAGTGCCCAGAACCCTATACATATATTAATATAGTCAAAACTTTTCCCCTTAAGCACTCAGAAAGATTCTTTTGGTATTTTAACAATCTTATATGTAACATTTTTTTTCGCAAATAATACTATTTAGTCGCCTTTAACCTGTAAAAATAGTTTGGGCATATAAAGGCAACATAACAAAAAATTGGAATCAATACATTTTAACAAATTGTCAGTAAGTAGGGTGCGGCAATTAACGAACCCAGCACGAAGATATTAACGAAATTAACGTAATTAATTAAAACAGAAAGCTGATATTAAAATTGTCAGCCTACGTGTGTAATGTCGCAATAAGCGCATCTACTCCCTTTTAGTTCAAATATGGGAAACTCAGCACTTGACTAAAGGCCGATGATCATGAAAACCAATCTCACGTCTCAACAACATTTCACACAACAATATAATAATACTAATTATATGAACACGTATATAGTATAACCCGTAGTAACTGGAAAATTGGAAGGACGATATGAAAAAGGAAAAGGTGTAAGCTAGATTTGTTTCGTGTGTGTTCGTTGACATATTGAATGATTGTAAAAAAAGTACTACTCGAGACCTGATTAAAAGAATCTTTAATAAGGTTGATAGTGTTCCTCCGTTATAAAGAGCTGATAAATGGTGAAAATTGGTGATATATTTAACAAACTGGATATTGCGACTAGCAAGTCTAATAAGCGAAAGTCTAATAAAGTAAAGAAGCGCTCGTGGCCCCGCGGTCTCAGTGTTCTGTAAACGATCACTGAGTTACGCAACTTTCACTATGGCTGGTCGCGGATGGGTGACCACTTTGTGGCATTTACATTTGCGAGCGTTTCCGTGCTTCGGAAGGCACATTAAGCCGTTGGTCCCGGTTGCCAGTAAAATGACAGTCGTTAAGCCTGGTTGAAAGCCTTATGGGCGGCTTGAAAAAATTCAACAGCAGGTACCCACAACCTGCGTCTGTACATTTCAACACGGCAATGGGCTCACCACCTATTACGTGGTACAGGAATCCACACGGTGAAAAGTGGGCATATAATATGCCTCTGCCACCCCTTCGGGGATAAGGCGTGATGAATATTTATTTATTTAAGTCTAATAAGCAATTAACAATTAGTAGTCATTAGATGACCCCCACAGCTTCGCCCGTGGAATATTTCGACCTCACGTCGCACCTATTTAATCCCGTCGATTATAATTTCTACAATGATGCTTAAAAATTTGCTTGATTTGTTGACATTTATGACTGCTGCTCTGCTCCCCAGTATAGTAGCGTAATGATAGAGCCTATAGCCTTTCTCGATAAATGGACTATCTAACACAAAAATATTTTTCATATCCGGCCAGTAGTTCCTGAGATTAACACGTTCAACCAAACAAACAAACAAACTCTTCAGCTTAATAATATAAGTATAGATAACCTATTAAGACATTTTTACTTTCAAAGGTTGTCTGGTAGAAAAAAAAATATTTTAAGGGATAAGGCAGCTCGTTGTAATCCCAATTCTATAATTTATAAAACAAAGTCGTGTTAGTTAAACCATTTAAATCGGCATCTTAGAACGGGCGTGCGGATTTTCTCAACCTTGTTTTGAAGGACTTGACTCTATAGATAACAGAATAAGTAAAAAAAAATATATAGTTTGTGGAGTGAAATTGATGGATAATGAAAAGGAACAGGCCGATGCGGGAACATTGCGGTATGACAGAAGATGTAGTGACTAATAAAAATAGAAAAGAAAATATAAAAAGGGATGCTTAGATGGTTCAGATACGTGTAGAGGTTGGATAAAATAGACTGACGAAGCTGATTTGTGTGGCGAGAGTGAATGGGCAAACTAGTAGGGGCGTACGTACGTCAATCAAATCGAAGACCTTTTGGCAAAAGGCCAGGTCAAGAGTACCCTTAACCGGCGAGCGTGTATGAAAACACTCATGAATGTAGAAGAAGCGAAAGAAATGCCAGGATCGTAGCAAGTAGAAAGCCATAGTCTCTGCCTACCACAATGGGAGACAGACGTGATAAGCGGACGCCCCATTTTATCACGCGCGAAGTGTCGTACACATTATATTCCTCATTCTTTGTGAATAAATACATAAATAATATTTTCTCATATTACGCACTAATTACGACCGTAAACCCTTTCACACTCATATTTTATACCAGACATGGTTTATATCTGCCTATTTCTCAAAGAAATCTATTAAGAGCTTCAAAATGTCACCTAAAACAAAATTTATTTCTGTGAACGCCCCTTTTAATAATGGCCCCGCACGTAATATGCTAGTTGGTTATTGGAGTAAAGTTGAAACGAGTTGGACAGGAGTTTCAAACACTAATTTATTTTTAAATTTTCATCTATTATTAAAATTCTTTACGATGACAGTTTCTGTGCCATTATGTTCTTCGTCTGAGCATAAAACTCTGATTCCTCCTAATATCTCAGCCTATGAGTACAGAGTCCGCAGTTGCGATTTGGTTATCTTTTTTTATATAGTTTTACGTATTCATCAGTTTAGCAGATTGAATTGTAATTTTGCATCCTTAGTCAATCTAATAGACACTATTGAGATATAAAGATTATAACTCTATTAATATGTATTATAACCTATATATACTACCTATATAATAGATCGATCGAAGAAGCGCTCGTGGCCCCGCGGTCTCAGTGTTCGGTAAACGATCACTGAGGTACGCAACTTTCACTATGGCTGGTCGTCGGATGGGTGACCACTTTGTGGCATTTACATTTGCGAGCGTTTTCGTGCTTCGGAAGGCACGTTAAGCCGTTGGTCCCGGTTGCCAGTAAAATGGTGGTCGTTAAGCCTGGTTGAAGGCCTTATAGGCGGCTTAAAAAATTTCAACAGCAGGTAGCCACAACCTGCGTCTGTCTATTTCAACACGGCAATGGGCTCACCACCTATTACGTGGGACAGGAATCCACACGGTGAAAAGTGGGCATATAATATGCCTCTGCCACCCCTTCGGGGATAAGGCGTGATGGATATTTATTTATTTATTTATATAATAGATCTTATAACTATATCCTCAAGTTTTTCAGTACTGGCAAAGCAGTGTGACTGTTCAGTTTTTTACTTTCTATATTTCATAATTACTTGCTCATTAGTCCAAATTCGACTATAATTCGTTTAATTTTAAGTTTGACTGCACGAAAGTCAAGTCAAACACCTTCAAAAAACTAAATATATATAACTAACACCTCAACGAACTTCCCGAATAATTTCTTACAAACCTTATTTCTATCTAATAAAACTGTGACTCGACAAACTCGACAGCCGGAACATAATACTTCGAATTAACGGTTTAATGTCAGCCTGATGTAAAAGAAAAAGATTCCGAATTCAAACGACAAAATTCTTTGTCTGTGCGTAAAAGCACTCATGAGAGCGTATTTCATTACATCTTGTATCTATTTACTCGACAAAGGTCAACAAAATTACTAGCTAAGATTATTTTATAGAAGTACACTAACTTATACCATGCGGCTTCGCTCGCGACATAGATTAAACCCTGTTAAGCCTTTTTCAGGTAGAAGTTTTCACATGTCATAAAACTTATCTATACTATACTTGTAGGATTATAGATCAGTCGGTCATCTTTTTCATGTATAAACTAATGACAGTGTAGTTTTTTTTTATTTAAATAGGACTAATCTCGCCCACATTTATATTACTGAACTCATAAGTACCCGTAGGAGTCCGTAATATGTATGTGGGCGATCAACAGCTATCGACGTAGTTTTGAATTCTTACGTGGGTGTTATAATTGGTATAACCAAATATAGGGTAGTCCATATTGCTGATATTGCTAGTCCAGTACACATATAACTTATAAAATAATTGATAAGATACAGAACACGCGATTTGCAAGAGCTATGAGACAAATCGTTTAAAACGTTTGTAATATTGCGTCTCCGCTTGTATTGGAAAAGCAATATTGTAATCTTTCCATAGACAGTAAATCTATATGCCTCTGCTGGTAGGTATAATATTAAAGTACGAGATTCCTTTGAGATGTGCAACATTGTAAAAAAAAATCTAGGTCAGAGGAAATTTCCTTTAACCCTGTTAGCTATATCAATACAGGTGATATAGTAAAGTACAATATATAGATACCAGTAGTACCTCCTGCGCAGGTCATGCGCAGTGAGTCGTTACGCAAATTCAACCTTTATAAACAGTAAACTTCCAAGTCAAGTTCGCAATAAGGACTGTGTCAAACATCAAAGTTCAAATTTAAATGAAGCAAGTTAAAACTTCTGATGGAAGTTGCTGAATATCAACTAAATACACATATCGTCATCGTTTCGTCATCAATCTTTACCAATTTTAAAACTATAATTTCCAAAGTATACTCACGTGATGTATAAAAAAAGCACTAGTTGAGGGGAAACGGTTACAAAGTAGAAACAAAAGTTTGTTTATTTGTATTGCCTGTTTTGTAGCACTCAAGTTGTCGGGCGCGGCTGTAGGGTGGAAACAACACTATCATTTATCATGTGCAGACGATCACGGCACCTGTAGAGTGCTTACTGTTTTTTGCAACATGCCGCGTGTTAGGGGCCGCGGAGCACCAGGCGCGCGGTACTGTCGACACGAAAGCTAGGCACGGACTACTACCGACTCCCCGCCCTCTCACGATCGACCGTCGCGCGGCGGTACGGCCTCGCTTTTCAAGTCACAAAAACCTTGTTATTCGCGGGACAATTAATACGATTGAGCCTTTTTCGTGAATTGCCCCTCAAGTCAAGTTTGTTTTTACAAGTTGTTTTTCAGTTGTATAAAACTCGCTATAGTTGTAAGTACAGTAGCAAATTAAGAGCTAAAGCCCCAATTGGAAGAAGTAAAACAATAATTTTATATCTATATTTTTTTTTAAATTACTTAAGTGGCAGACAAGCTTACGGCCTGATGGAAAGTGGTCACCCTAGCCTATGGACGTTTTTAACACCAGAGGTGCAGCACACGAGCGGCCGACCCTTTAAAAAAAATCTATAACCCCTTTTGAAGAATCGTCGATTTCGATTCAAATTTCGTCGAATGATCGAAAGTAGTAGATAGTAAAGTCGAAGTTATCGCACCATTCTGAAATACTTTTAAGTACCATTTATAACTTCAGAATAATGGGGTAATATTAATACGCCCGAAGTATTATATTAAATCATTGTTCTGGCAGCCGCGTGAGAAATATAATGCCATGGAAACTACTTAGATAGTCGTGATTCGACTCCCCAAAGGTTTGAGGCATATAAACTTTGCAATAACATTTATAACTGTTCTACAGTTTTCGAGCGGAATTACTGAGACTGAACCACTTAGTCGACAAACAACTTTTATGGGAAACTCGTCTTGTGAACGAATCGTAGCAATAGATCTGATTTTCTTTAGTTGTAAGAATGTAGAACGCGTTCTGCGAAGTTCCTTTCGAACTTTTCTAGCATAAATTTTCACCAATGAACGCGGCGGGTGCTCTTAGGTAAGAGGAACAGTTACCCATCGCTAAGCAAGCTTCCTAACTGATAGTGCTTGTAAAAATGATTGAAATGATGAAATTTCTATCTTTACTTCAAATAAATATGTACATAGAGAGAATGAGGTTTGACTTTTTTTATACCACTGAGGTGTCAGACAATCATACAGCTCACCTGACAAAATTCCTTACAGATTTAATTCGCTAATGATCCTCCTTTACATAAACTGTTTTCACATGCTTCCAAACCCTACTTGCATAAAGACTGATGTCCACTTCTATCCACTCAAACGTTAAGGCGACAAGAGTCCGCCAAGCAGTCCAGAAATGGTTTACTCCCGTCCTTTCAAAACATTTTTTAACTGTATTGTATATGATTGAAAGAATGGATTCCATACCAGTAGAATCTGGTTGCGTATCTATGTAATCTAGAAAGTGGTTATTAGGCTGCTAGAAGTAACCATTCCTTGGCTTTAAATTTTCGGCATTGTTGAAAGCGACTTCTGTCTGTCCTCTCAACCCCTTAAGGGCGCCTTCGTTGTTGCCTCGTCCGTAAGTCAACCGAAGCTCTGCTAGCAGGTGAGTTCTTTTTTTTTATACTACGACATGGCTAACAAGCCTACGGCCCACCTGGTGTTAAGTGGTTACCGTCGCGTATAGACACTTGCAATATTAAGGTTAACACTGCAAGTGCCTTGCCATCCTGGGGCCTAAGATGATATGCTTTCCATGCCCAGAAATTACACTGGCTACCTTTCCCTTCAATCCGAAACACAGCGGACTGCTTCACGGCAGAAATAAGAAAGGCGGTGGTACCTACCCAGACGACCCAGTGGTCGCTTATCGACCGCCCCGAGACGGACCCCTCCATTCTAGGGTGCCCCTTGCCGGCTCGCAGTGATTTAACCTCAGGCCTACCCTGCGAGTCGGTTTCAGGTGAGGCGGAACACCGCGGGGTTTAGTGGGTAGGACGGCCACTCTCTCGCGGGCCCTACACACCGTTCTTACTGACCCCGCAGCAGGGATGACGGTGAAAAACCAGACGACCCTACAAACGGGTCTACCACCTACTGCTCGCTTGGGCCCTGGAGATCTTGGTGGGTCCAATTTACCACCATTTTCTTCGCTTATAATCATAAGATGCAATTTACAAGCTGAATTTGGGAAGTCAGCATTAACAACAAGGAACTGATAAAGTCACGTTACCTACCAGCCAGCAGATGTTTTAACCTTCATCCTTCAACTGACACTACTGACATTTTACATAACACCACTTCTACTGTTCCATAACCTAACCTAAATTTGTTTCTCTACTCTGGTGGTTACATTGTGTACCTTTGAGAATGCCGCGAGGCGAAATCTAGTCGGTTTTGCCTCACGGCCGCCTTGCCTGTTAATAAAGTAAGTGTTGTGAAATAGTACAAGTGGTGTTATTTAAATTGTGTAGCAAATTCCAACAAGTGCCATGATCCATCAGTATAAATAATCTGTTTAAATAGCTATCACATTCTAATGTAATATGTGAGTTAGAAGTGAATGTTAGAAATACTTGTCAACAGTTTGTATTACAAGCCTTCCAGGTAGAAACTGTGTAATATTAATTACCTACATCACTCTGATACGTACCTGTTGCTATTTTAATTAAGCTCATTTTCTGACCCCGGTTGCCATCATTTTATTTATTTTTCAAGCATTTTTAACAAATTTTATCGCAGGCGAGAGGTTTCGAATAGATGCTAATTACTTAATCTCCTTTGATTAATAAATAATTAATTTCGTGCGCTTACGAGTATTTAATTGCGGTCTATTAATCTTTGATTATTCCCCTCGTGTTTAATAATTTATAATTGTTCTAAAACGCTCAGTTTAAGGTCTTATTGTCACAAATGTAAAGTATTATTATTATCTTTCCTGGTGGCGAGTGAGGGTAGTGGGGATGTAGTTATATAAAGAGGCGGAACAGAACGCGCTGAGCTCATTTGCTGCCAAGCAGTCTTGACATTTAGTCAATCTTAACAACCTGGAGGGTAGGGTTACCTTTTATATATACTACATCACTTTCCTTGAGAAGTTCGGTTCGACATTCCTCCGTTATAATTAGTAGAGGTTATCATTGACCGTTGTACTATAGTATTGACGAATCGAGTGTGTGTGGTGGGATCCTCCTCTCCTCCTTTATTATCATTCTACGATAGATTTCCACCATGTAACGCCAGATTCAGATAGTAAACTTAAAATATTTTAAAGCTATTATTTTGCAAATGCAATGCAAATACATTGTCTTCTCCTTACGTCTAGAAGTAGTGAAAATCTTCAGTTCCGAGTGTCCTCGGTAGCTTAATTGGTTAAGTAACTTCCCCGGCAAGAGTGAAAACGCGAGTTCAAATCCCGCTCTACGCTGAAAATACATTACCATTACCATTATTTCGGTTATCGGTGGTTTCATGTTCTTCAAGTCCGAGTTCCAGTCCGTTCCAGTCCGAGTTTCTGAAATATATATAGTTACTATTTTATCTTAGGTTATCAAAGGAATGGCATCTGGGCATAGCATACATAGCTTTAGATACATTCAGAAGTACCGTTTGGATAATGACAGTCTCATGACATTAGATATTCCAATGTTTTTCTCTAGATGTCACTTTTTCTGTGCTTATGTTTTTATTTTCTTTACACCTATTAAAATCTTTATCGACATAGTTATGTACCTCCTACAGCAGAAGTTAGGATGCATCTTTTTATGTTACTTGTTTCTCGGAGTTTAAGAGAAACTTTTAATCTATTTAACTATATTGCCGCTTTGATATTTGGAATTAATACCAAGCCGTGCATTAGGTCTGTGTCTATTTGCAGTAACATAACTTACCATGTTTACTCCTTTTCTTTAGTTTCTTCTATTTTACTGGAATGTGTTTGAAATGTAGTAACATGATATAAATGTACATAAACTAGGTGAGTATAGTAGAATTCTTACTAACCCTCTAAGTTTGGCTGCAAGAATAGGTACTTTAAAATATTTACTACATATAAGATGACTAACTCGGATAACCCCGTTAAAAACAAAAATATTAAAATAACGTCTTTATCTATAATATATTTTTATATTATAAAATGTAGATGGTGTTAAATTTAAACACCCACACACGCCTGTAAAGGTTTACGAAATTAAATTCATTTACATACATAACAAATTTTTATTATAAAATCAGCAACATTATTGAAAGGATTATTAGATAAAAGCTACATTGTCATACTGCTATAATTGTGTTGCAAACTTTACTTCGGGTTAATGTAATTCCTATTTTCAAATGAATATTGAGCGTGTACTGTACGAAAGTTACTCTATTAAGTTATCGTACAACGTTAGGAATTCACCCTAGAGCTTTGGGAAAAAATAGCTCCACGTGACAGTAATGAAAATAAACGTGGTACTTGTAGATGTTTCCTCTATAAATACTCTTGTCTCCTAGGTACTTTACTTAAATACATTATTGAATTGCTTTAAATCTAAAAAGGTGAACCTTTTTATAGTATCTCTGTTCCAATATATATTTTCTTTAAATAATATACCAAATTGACTGCCTGTGTAAGAGGTAGTGTATGAGAGTATCACGCCGAGGTCTTGCGTTCTAACCCGGATTTTAACTAATATTTTTGTGATCCACAAATGTTTGATAAAGAGTTTGTGTGTATTTAGAAATATTTAAACATGATTATCAGTTGTCTGCTATATCATACCACAAGCTTATATTAACTTAATTTTCGATAGAGGGCGTTGTGTGAGAATGTCCCAAACGTAAAAAATTACATATTTTGTTTTTTTTTCGATAAGTATCTAAATACCTTTCAAATATTTTATCATCTAGCAACCATTAGATTAAACTGATACGAATCACACCCAAAGTGTTGACAGATTGACAAAACTGTGATAATAAATTATAGTTATTACAAAGACTCCTTGTAACTCGAGTTTGGGTACAAGATTGATGATTGCGCGAAAGATCCACAAACACGAAGGTGACTTAACCTTCTCGGTTGTCAAGTTAAGCCCAGTGTCTATTAAACAGCAGTTTGTTCTATAATCTATATGAAGGAGTATTATTTTATTACAAACTTTAACTCGCTACACAAATTTAAAAATGTATTGAGCTGTAATAGTCTGGTAATGAAATAAAGTGATTGTGTGCCGATATTCGTCTACCATCGAACCAAAACAAAAAGTATTCGTTAAAACCGTCACTAGAAATAGCTCCACGTGATGTACTATAAATCTAAGATGGTACATACATATTGTAAAGCTTGATCCCCGAAGGGGTAGGCAGAGGCATACTATACGCCCACATATCACCGTTTGCATTTTGTCCCACGTAACAGGTGGTGAGGCCATTGCTGTTTTAAATGGACAGGCGAAGGCTGTGACGACCTGCAGTTGATTTTTTTCAAGCCGCCCATAAGGCTTTCAACTGGGATTAACGACTGCCATTTTACTGACAACCGGGACCAACGGCTTTACATTCCTACCGAAGCACGGAAACGCTCGTAAATATAAATACCTCAAAATGGCCACCCATCCAATCACCAGCCATATAGAAAGTTGCATAACGCAGTGACGGTTTACAGAAACTAAGGCCACAAGCACTCCAAGAGCGCTTAAGCTGGTTAAAAGCTGTAATTTTCTGAGGAGTCATAAAGATTATTCGATGCAGCAGCAAGTCCATGTCGTCAAAATAGCATTAAAGTAACAGTATACCAAAAGATTTTAGCGACATCTCTTCTTTACCAAAGAAATCTGAATGAAGCTTATGATTTCCAAAATTTATAGAACACATCGGCATCCGCACAATAAAATCCACATTATTATTAGTCCATCGGTTCGAGAGCTTTGATGCCACAGATATAAATGTACATAAACTATATTACATATAGTTTATGTACATTTATATCTAAATAGATACACAGGTTAAACTTATTACACGCTTCGTTTTTCGTCGAAGGTTATAAACTGGGACAATCCATGCGTCCAGCACTGGACTGCGATTAACTTCTAACATTTTGTTGTTGTTTAACTTAATTATTATCAACATTACTTACACGTAGGCATCTAAGACCTTATACCAAATTATTTACATCCCTATTTTGGAATAAATTCGCTAAATAGTTGTTATTAACTACGGTTTTATCTGAGAAGTAACGAGATTATACTTCAAAATAGGCAAGAGAAACAAGAAGGCACATATTGCTAGTCTAAGATAAAAGTCGAGTGCAGCTTAGTCTTTCTAGGCAGGCTGTAATGGAATAATTAGTTTCAGGAGGACTAGTAGGTAATATCTATTAAAGCATTGAAATATAAATATTATCAACTTAATTTAACTTTCAGAGTGTAATCGGACCGTGTTATTGTCCGTCAGGATATTCCGATAAATAGATATCGTTGGGACAACTCACACAACGCCATCTGATTCCAAACTAAGCAGAGCTTGTACTTTGGTAACCAGATAACTGATAAACATACTTATATATTTCAAAATACATACATACATATTAAGATAAATGACACCCAGACACGGAATAAACCATCGTGCTCATCACACAAAGTTTTATCCTGGGTGGAAATCGGACCCACGACCTCTTGCGTAGCAGTCGGATACACACCCACCGCGCCACCGAGGCAGTCAATAATATCGTAACGGTCGCCAATAGTCCGATTCACACTGTGAAAGTTAGAGTATTATTGAAAAAATATTGCTTTAAGAGATGGTGGTAGCTTCCTCGTGGGATAAAACTATTTGACTCCTAGTCAAGAATTTTGTACCCCTAGGTTATCCCCCTAAATGTTAATATCTATCTCACAGCGGTAGTAGAGTAGCCAGTGTGGAAGTTCGTCACGATTCTACCTACCCCTTCGCGTAAATAAGTGTGATTGATTATCTGTATGTGTATATTATTTTCACTATTTTCTGTTTTATGCTGTACAATAAAGTAAATATCTATCTATCTATATTTCGATTTATACAGCGTAAATTTCGAAGACTTACGATATCCATCTTCGTGTCGCCATCAAACAAGATAAATCATTATTCCACAGTCAAACTTCAAAGGCTAGCTAGTTGAAATTACAAAGCACTTGAAAGTTTATTCAAACTGTGAAGGAAACCTCTACTGGGGAGATTTCAAAGTAAAGTATGGTTTATTTATAAAGTCACATCACCGCAAACTACACCATTGCTATAAGAATACTTGATCGAATTTAAATATTACTGCAATGGCAAACGAACATACTAGGGCAGCTATTTGTAATAAAACTACTGCGAAAAAAAAATGCTCTCTATAAAATTGACATTAATATACGAGTGAAAGTAACTCTGTTTGTGTGTTACCTTCTCACAACTAAACAGCTAAAAATGAAAAAAAAAATATAGTAGTAGATAAATGATAGATAAAATCGGACAAGGGTTTTCGGCATTTGATTCTAAACTCTGTAAGGATGGTATTAAAAGAGGTTGGGAAAGGATACAAACTATATTTTAATATAAAAATTACTCGCAGGAATGTTGTAGGTGATAGGGATCAAAAGTTAAATGGGAAAATGTGAAAAGAATTTTGGTAAAATCGTTAGTTCAAGAAATTAAAGTACCTATTCTTTTAACACGCCATTAAACTTGTAAAAATCTGTTTAAGTTAAATCATTATGAAAAGAAATGTCTGTACATTTTGAGATCGTACTGCTCAAACAAGTACGGTAGGGTTCGATACATAAAATTATATTTGAGCTCAGCAATTTGATCTCCTGACAATCACATCCAAACGTACCTATAGGTTTTAAACTAGACCGAATCGCGTTATGTAATGTAACGAGAGAGAGATGTTACCTCAGTAATCCCTTAACTCTTCAGAAGTTGGAAACCGCAATGAGCCAACTTCAGACCCCTTCAGACTAACAAAATAATTTTCATTTTTATACATCTTGCGACGTTTCACTTTTTATAAGACTAATCTTCCATAATTATAGCAGCGTACACAGTCACTGGTAACATAATATAAATATTGAGGGAAACCTTTCACGCAGAGCCATCCAGCTCAAACTAAGCTTTAAGCATGAGCTTTGGAATATAGACCACTGATAAACATACTTATATATTTCTAAATACTATACATACATATTATACATAGGAAACACCCAAACTCCGAAACAAGTTACTGTGAATCACACAAATATTTTTTCCGACCCTAAAATCGAACCCGGGACCTCAGGGCAGCAGTCGCATACACTACCACTTACGCCATCGAGGCAGTCAACATCTGTACACCTGATTGTTCAGGTGAGTCATGGGCATAGCTAGTTTATCCATTTTATACGGCTTCATGTGTCGATCAGAAATACCTAAGTACCAAGTTATATTACATTTGTTTGCATCACAAAAGCTATGAATAACATTGTTTTTTGTATTGTATTTTGATTGACAGTAAATATGATACGTGATATGCAAATGCATATTTTTGTTGCAAATTGCTGCACTTAAATAAGTTTTTCATTGTAAAATTTTACGTTTTTGTCATGGAAAATATATAAATAAATACCTTATGCCCACAGCTTCGACCGCGTTGTGAAGTATTTCTGTACTTACCTCACACTTAAGGTATATGCCACTGTGGACTTCTATTTAGGCTTATAAAAAACGGAATATTATATCTTTTAATGTTTAATCTCTCAGGGCTCAGGCAGCATTTCCCATAAAAGCTCTGTCGGCGTTTTTTTCTGACATCTCTAACAATATTATTACATAT
Organism: Thumatha senex; assembly: GCA_948477245.1. Classification (NCBI taxonomy): domain Eukaryota; kingdom Metazoa; phylum Arthropoda; class Insecta; order Lepidoptera; family Erebidae; genus Thumatha; species Thumatha senex. The sequence continues at coordinate 7,991,321 of OX419731.1, read as the reverse complement.
TAGTAAAAACACAATATATTTATAAATCTTTATCGTAAGCCACCCTATCTAATGTCAAAATCTGTATTAAAATCCTTTGTGTTTAGAAGATCTCAGCTTACATACACCCAGACGGCGCAAAGCGACTTACTTTTTTTTTACATCATTTTAAACACAGTACAGTTTGGGGCACCGCACGCGTGGTAAAGTATTCCTGTTTTCCGTTTCCCACAGGAACTTGTGCCCGGGATAAAAGTAGCCTTTGTGTTATTTTGATGTGTAAGCTATATTATTGTAAACTTTTATCAAAATCTATTTAGTAAATTTTGAGTGAAAGAATAACAAACATCCCATACGTACAAACTTTCGCGTTTATTATACTGGTAGGATGAAGAAAATAGGTAAGCTACTGATTAACGAACGAGGTCATGAAGAAGAGCAGCTAAACTCAAAACAAAATCTAACCCATCTGATCAGAATTATGCAGCAAAGGCAATGCCCTCCAAACGTACGCTTATTCCTTCAGAAATAAAGACGTGACTATAATTATGCATGACTAGCTGACCCTCGCGGCTTCGCCCTTGACATATTTTGAACCTCGGTCGCTCCCATTTAATCCCGTCGTATATTACTTTTACAATAACGTATGAAAATTTGACCGATTTTTTGACATTTATAGTTACTGCTCAGCTCTCCAGGGTAGTAGCGAAATGATATATAGCCTATAGCCTTCAATAAATGAGCTATCCAATACAAAAATAGTTTTTCTATTCGGACCAGTTGTTCCTAAGATTAGCGCCTTCAAGCAAACAAACAAACATCCAAACTCTGCAGCACAACGTGTAACACACACACACACACACACACACACCGATATCGACGTCTAACTTACAACACCTCTCTTTTTGCGTCGGGGTTAAAAAATAAATTGACTTCAAATAGGGTACGAGTAGTTAAGCCGGATTTCGGCCATTTATGCAAAGTTTCGCATTCAGAGCGAGTTTTTTCCATGACAGAGATACTAAACAAAAAAAATGTTTTCGAATCATTGAACTAAAACAATTTGAATATTTCTAGACTTTGTCAAAGAAAAAAATGTGGTTAAATTAAAAAAAAAAAATCTTGAGATGTGACGATATTGCCTGTTCCCGGCCACCTATCTTAGATTATGGCCGTGTTTTTGTTAATTTTCGGCCAGTATTTGATGTTTTTATAATAACTCTTACGTCTATGAAAATAGGTCACCTTTTTAAATATAAATGAAATTAGTAAAGAATCAAAGTAATTCTTCTTCCGTATCCGTATCTGTTTCTACGCCGTCATTTCAATACATTGCCAAATATCTTGTATTTTTCGGACACTTATAATAAAATATAATAATATAATAAAACTGGGCCGAATACTAGAACCACAGTTTACCAGTATTCGGTCGTGTTTTATTTGTTGGGCCAAAAACTAGGTTGTAACTATCAATTTTCTCGGCTTATGGCTAACTTATGGCCGATAAGCCACTTTGGTCAATCCAATTTTCGGCCTCTTTGTTTAATCTGGCCAATAATCTATATTCGACCGCTAGTAATACTATAAAATCAACAAGGTAGCTTCTAAATTAATCAAGTAGGTATGAAGAAGTTTTTTAGACCAAAACCTCAATAAATAATAGAGACATTCGAAACTAAAATATAAGTATTTCTTACCATATTTTTAACTGACCGAAACATAAAGTAAATGTTGTTAGTCTTCGGCCAATTTGTTAGATATAGGTTGAAAACTAAATTTACAAAAACCCATTCACGGCCATCACAATACAAAAAAATTTAGGTTGAAATCTAACTCCTAAGAAGATAACACATTGAAAATTATGTCTCAACAACATTATTCGCAATAAGTTATTACTGAATGGCAAAATTAACAATTTGTTATTAAAAGATTGGTGTCAGATTTCGGACGGGCGGCCGATAATCAACCAGCTGAGCAAAATTGTAGTTTGTTATCCGTCCACTTAATATTTACTAAATTTTTCAAATTATTTTAGACACCATATTAAAATAACATCAGTTTAACCTTTAAACAGTACACCATAGTTATATGTTTGTGGATAAATCAATACAAAACATTGTAACTTAACTTGCCAAAAAATGGCGCGCACTAATTTTTTCGTTGATTTTAACACACATTCACACTGCTCTACTTTCACGGGTAAGTGGTCGAAACAAATGAAATGCTACAAAGGTTCTTAGTTATGTATTATGATGGGTGGATTTTTTACTTGGGCGTGTTTTATTTTCTTATTATTTGGTAAAAATTGTGTGATGGCCGAAAACTGAAGGTGGCCGGTAAACCAGCTAAATTACCCCATTAGGGAACTACCAAAAACTCGGACTAGCTGTATTAATTTTGCAAAACCGAGAAAGAATAAATTTTTTCTCTCACACTCGTATCTATCTCTTTCATTTACTTTTTTTTTTTTTTTTTTTTTTTTTTTTTTTCTGTGAAGTAATATATTTATTGGTTATTAACAAATTAAAATTTAACATATTTACAGAAAACAATACAAAAAGAGAAGGGGGCGGCTGGTGGGAATTATTACAAGACTGACAATGATGCCCCGACTAGGTGTCGAAGAATTCCTCCCCATCAAAATCAACCGGTAAGGTTCCCATAAGGCTGGCCGCATTGCCACGTTGTATGGCAATGCTTATTCTCTGAGCGAGAAAGAGGCCAGCCCTATGGTCACGAGAAGAATCGACCAGTCGCTTTGCGATATCACTATACAGTGAACGAGCACTTGGGCCCCACGAGCCCAGTGTCTCGACCCCAAACGGCTCAAAAATATAATTACCTATTAAATTATTATATTTGCGCCGCTTGAGAGTCTCGGCGGATGCAGCAGCAGCACAAGCGCAACTCGCCGTGCTATGAAGATGAGAAGGAGCCAGGGTGTCAACACAAGTTGCATCCCAAACTAAAGGCTTTCCCATCTTCCATGGCACCAATGACATACCGTCTGGCCTCTTGCCATCGTCACGCGCCAAACCATTAGGTTCTAGAACGGCTGGAACACCGGCGGTGACAAGAGCCCGACGGATAATGTCATTAAGGTATGCATGACGTGACCTGCGACCTGCACTCCTGCTGCATGAGAGACCGTGATGCCCAAGGCTGTCGACTACTTCACCACATTGACAGCAATGCGGAGAAACGCAGGGAGCACCTAAACGAAGACAGACAGCAATTCTGAATGTAGTGTCGTCCAACATAGTACCTATGTTGGGCGATGGAAGAGCCTGAAGCCAAACACCTGACTCCCATTCTCCCACAGCCAATAGGCGAGCACGTTCTGCAACATTCGAACACGTGTTCAATAAATTTTTTCTAACCTCGTTGCAGAGCGGCCTATCCCACTGCCTCTGGGAGCACGGGTTGGTCGGTAAAACAGTATCTGGGCACTTAAGTTTCCAAACATTTATGGCTTCAATCTTGCCTGGCACTTCAGAATTGACCAGTGTAGGAATTAAAATTTTCCTGGTCAATTCATCAGTGCCGTGTACTGAAGACAAAAATGCAGGTAAACTTATATCAGAGATGTTACGAACACCGAGGCCGCCCCAGCGTATTGGTAAAGACGCTTGGAGCCACGCTCGGTCGTCCAAATCTGCATTCAAAATTTTGGAAAGCGTGGTATGAATAATTTTGTCCATATTTTCCAAAAGGGTCGGATGTTTAAAAAATTGAGATGAGCGAAGGGCATGAGTTAATTTTGGGACGAAAAGACAATACCGAATAATTGTAAAGGCCGATTGTATATTTATTTGAAGGAGTCGATCCGAAACTTCACAAAAATTTTTGATCTTTTCCTCAATGAAAGATTCATAGGCATCTTCTAGAACGGGAGACCCAAGGAGGCGTAGAGAACAATTCTGAAGGATTTTCAAATTTGGAGCCAAAACATTGAATTTTGAAATAGTAGAAACACTATCAATATTGTCATTTAAAAAAATTTCACACTTTGAAGGATTCAGATCCAAACCAATTAATTTAAATTTATCTTTTATCAATGCCAAATCTCTGAAAACTGTGTCTACATCTCCTCCTAGAGTGCCGTCATCTAAATACCAGACGTTAAATTTGGAATTTAGCTGGCTAATTATTGGGTGTATTGATAAGCTGAAAATGAGTGGCCCGAGAGGGTCACCTTGTTGACAACCCACTGCAGAATCTAAAATATTTTCCTTATACATTAATTTTGATGGGTTTCTGTAGCACTGCCAAAGAAAATTAAAAATTTTGGGTGTTTCCAATTTGGCTTGTGTCAACAAAGTGTCCCTGTTTACTGAATTAAAGGCATTCTTCAAGTCAACTTTAAGAATGACCTCTCCTTTCCCGCAGCCAAGGTAAGTAGACAGGGCATGTATGGCAGCTTCACAACCCCCTTTTGATCCAAAACCGAGCTGTATGGGTTGGAATTTGCCAGACAGGTCTTCCTTGTAAAACTGACAGCAAATTTTGGCTACCATACGCCTGAAAGTACATCCCACGGCAATGGGACGAATTCCACCCTCCTTCTTGCGAAGAGCACACAGATTGGCACCATAAAGGATGTCGATGATGCCTTCGTCCACATTGCCGGACAACATAAGGTTAGCCAAACCTGTTAGCTCCTTCAAGAGTGCCTCGCCGGCCTCCCCAGCGGCCGGACCCAATAGGTCCTTTAAATGTTGTGGAGTCAAACCATCAAGGCCACCAGCAGAACCACTACGGAAGGAGTTAACAGCTGTCAGAACTTCCTTGGCTGAAACAATCAAAAAGTCAGATTCAGAATTTGGAGGATCGGGAAAGGACAAGTCATCTATTGGCGCAGGATGCTTGCTCCTCAGATCAGCAAGAGTATCTGGAGAGCAAGGCGCCACCACGTCGCTACTAAATAATAACCTGGATGCTCCTCTTATGTCACCTTCTCTTAATTTAGATTCTACATAATGATAAATGGAATTCTTATGGAAGGTTGTGAATTTGGGGTCAAATAAACGCGACGAATTACAGTTTTCTTTAATTTGGCTAGTCAAAGATTTATTGGTTGTCTGATTTTTAGAAATATGTAGAATCCTATAAGAAAAGGTAAGTAGTTGCTCCCAAGCAAAAGTAGAATTCTCCCGTACTACAAGGCCAATACAGTGGGCTAGGTTTTGTGCCACTGCAGGTCTTGCAGCACGACGATATTTAGAAATAGTTTGCCAAAAAGAAATTTTTATCTGCTGGGCCTCAAACGTTGATATGTTCGAAAGTACATTTTGGGATTTATGTACCTTCCCAAAATGTACTTTCAAACCTCGCTGACCCTTAAAAAAACGAGCTTGGGAACAATTAGGACAGCGAACCAAGCAATTTAGAGACGAGGTCGGTTGACTACTTACATTCAAAATGCCACCATCACCGCAGTCTTGCAACATATATGGATAAACTTAAAACTTACACGTATAAATCAATAAAAAAATAAAATAATAAAAAATACACCACAAATACACTTATTGTTTGTAACGCCACGTGTAGTTGTTACCGTGGGATACGGATAATGCAGCCTCTTACAAACTGTTGCCGCTGATAAACTCTCCAAGAACAGACGGCGCTTTCCGCATCAGTTTGTCAGTGATGTGTTCAAGAGTGGTGGGATATATTGCGCTAAACATTTTCATGGCCTCGTGGAAATGACTGTACTCTATGCTCTCAGGCTGGAACTGCGAAACATGTACTCCTCCTGTCCGGTGCTGCTGTGTAACTTTGCGTTTTTCAAAAATTTTACAACACCATCAATGTTGTTATTTCCTAAAGCAGCTTTTCTTTAGCAGGGTAAAGATAGTTTCCATTCTTTTTGTAACCATAGATATAAAATAATGATTTTATATTTACTAAATATAATAGCATTTACTTATGCTGCAGTTTGCTAATTTTAAATAATCTTGGCAAATGATTAAACGTTATACAACACAATCAGCTATAGGTATAACTTAATCATCTACCTATCCAAAATTTAATTTAAACAAAGTAAGGCAGGTGGCGCCTCCATCACACTGATCGACAGCACGTTGATAAGACATGCTAATGAGATTATAACGATTCGGCTCCATAGCTTGAAAGGATTTTTTAAGAAAGAAATGTATTGAATAAAAAATAAAGTAATAGGTATAAACTGAGACTCACTGAGAAGATTCGTTCAATTAGTATTAACTTTATTTACTCGATTGTACACTTCTTAAACCATTCGTTACGATTTTTCCTTTCACCCAAAGGGTTGCTGGGGGAAAACTCAGTGCTGCGTTTTCTCGCAAAACTTGCATTTGTTTCAATTAAGTATCAATGTACAAAAATAAAAGTTTATTTGTGCTTTTAATTTAATGCCGTTGTCAGTGTGAAGTGGTCATAGCAAAAAGGGGATGGTAATAATAAATCCATAAGGATTTTGACATTAACGCAGGTGAAACAAATTGGTTCACCAAACAAACCAAACAAGTGCAAGTCAGGTTATCCTGATGGTTTCTTAAAAAATTGTAGGGAGGTATGTTATGTTTTAAAAAAATGAAGTGCTCCTTGCCCCGCGGACTCAGTGTTCTGTAAACGATCACTGAGTTACGCAACTTTCACTTTGGTTGGTTACAGATGGGTGACCTCTTTGTGGCATTTACATTTGCGAGCGTTTTCGTGCTTCGGAAGGCACGTGGAGCCGTTGAGTCCGCGGGGCAACAAAGGGTCTATCGATGGATTAATTTACGCGTACGCGAGGCACCGTGTTGCTATGCCACACCTCAATGAGGTTAAAGCGTTCCATCGCTGTATATTTGCAGTTTTAATATTCTTGATTAATCATCAACAAAAAGTTGACGAGTAATCAACGATTAATTAAAACTTTTACAAATATAGTTACTTATAATAGCAATCCCCTTCGCATACCAACGCACTACTGTAAACAAACGAATAAGAGACTAACACAGCAGATACTGTACAAACCTAGAAGATTGCAAACAGGCCAGGAAGCGGCAATTACAGCTACAGATGCCATTAAAAGCCATGGCTCTTTCAATAAACACCGTTTTAGGAATCACGCACAGCCCTCTCTGCAGAGCTTGCATGAGAGAGAAAGAAACGCGAAACTATACTGTCCTGCAACCACCATATCAGGGCTATGTACTTGGTAAATCTAGGTAGGCTCGCTACGTAGAAATCACCAGCAGCGTGAATGCGTTGTGCTGGCGTTCTTCGACGAGCTGGGGTGGATCGAGTAAAATAGTAGCAGTTCAAGTCATTTTTGCTTAGGAAATGTTATTATAGCGTAAAAGAATTTACTATGGACAAGAAATGAACGCACAAATGCATAAACTTTGTTGACTGTAATGAAAATTCGTAGGACTAGTAGTTTCTTTATTCATTTCTATGTATTATAATATTGTGTATGACATTTGATTATTATTGTTATTAGTTCGATTGACTTAATTATTATGTATTATTTAATTATCAACACAAATGTAAGTTTGTTAAGTAAATAAAATATATCAAATACCCACCCTGACGCAAAAACCGCACCTTGCCGTGGAGTTGTGGAAAACAGCCCGCCATACAATACGAGTACAATACGTTACAGGCACAAAATAGATTGTATCAAAATTCTCATAACGTCGTAATTGTTTCTACATGTGGTGTTCACGAACTGTTTATTGTCACCAGTAGCTACATCATAGCTATCATTTTATGGGGAGAGGGCGAAATATCGAAATTGCTAGCGTTCGGTGTTTTAGTGCTCATAGTTATGTTACGACTACTTTTTATTACAACAAGTGTTTAAGGTACTCTGCTTCCATTGAGATTGTGTTCTTAGGTCATTTCTTGAGATGAGACACTTACTTCGCTTTACCTGGCCTATTAAAAGGTTTTAAAAGATGACAGTTTAACAATCATGTAGATTATTATTATAAACGAAACATTCTGTCGGCGGCTCATTATGCGGGGAAACATTATTTTTGACCAAGTTTTCTCTAACACTTTTCAGAAATTCACTGATTGTCCATGAACGAGGACTATTTTAACAATTTCACAATTTTAGTAATTTATTTTGGAAGTTAAGGTATTATAATTTGGCAACTACAGTTCACCACATATGACAATGTTTAAGTGGGTATTTAAACTTATTAGCTTTAAAACTTACTAGATAAAGAGAGACAACATAGACTTTAGACTCACAATCAACTTAGAAATTCACTTAGAAAAAACACACAGATGACTAGAAAAGCTACTCATCCGTTTTTACGCGGAACTGCCATGTTACCAATAATGTCCTGTAATACGCACCTGCCTATCAGTCCAAAAGGTCAACTATCTGAACCATTGGATATTAGAAGATATTTCTTAACCTGAGTTTGATAGTGATTGATTGTATGTCGTTTATTGAAAAGCATTCAGATCAGGAGAGCGACCGCTTGATGAATGTTTCTTTGTGGAAGCGTTGTCGTCTGTACAATAGAGGAAAATAATCGCGGTAGGTAATGCGAGAAGCACCAAAATGTTTTGTGATGTATGTTTCTTGGTTGTTAAGTTTTTCTTTTATTATATTTTATACAACCTCCGCCAATGGTTTACGTACCAACCAGCCTAAGTGAATCTAAAATGAAAATATAAGCGCGAGTGTCTAGGCTTGAAGTCTAACTAACCAATAATATCTTTACACCGATATGTAACCTTGACGAGGTAGTCAAAGAGGACAGATCACTAGCGTCCTGCAGATTCAAAAATCGTTACGTCTCAGTAATAATTAAATTTTGTGTGACGCATATTTATTATACACTCATATACGACCATATAACCGACAGCGCAATAGACACGAGTCCAAATCATTTTCTACCATAATTTTGTATCAGACTTCAATATTTTTTTATAAACCTAGAATTTTTTATTTCATCAATTGTCTGCATATTTTGTTATATTCTATGGGAGTTATGGGCCCCACTAAGGTCTCCGGGGTCCAATCAACCTCACTTGCTAAGTAATGAAAAGGCAACGAAGCAGATCCTCACGGAAATGAAATGGCAGTAGCGCCTAACAATGCCGAAAACAAAATCCAATCGATGGCTGCTTTTCTGCTAAAACTGTTGAAAGAATGTTGTGGAATATAACGACATTTTAGTCTCAAATTTACCGATGATCTTAAGAACTTTGAATAATTATCATGAAGGAATTGAAATCGTCCTTTGAGATAGGTAGGTGTAGAAGAGTTTAACAGTATACTGTATAATCGTAACAAGAAGAGAATAAGGCTAACTGCATTGCCGCACCTAGATATTCCAACAATTTTGGCTCGTGACATGTTGCACATCGACAGAGGCAAATGTATACACGTTGTATGGGAATGCTTATTCTCTGAGCGAGAAAGAGGCCAGCCCTATGGCCACGAGAAGAGTCAACCAGTATATGTAAATTAATTATGATATCCAAAATTAAATCCAGAACTATTCCAATAAATTTAGTTAAATTTAACAACAATAAATTAAAAAAAATACAGGTTGCACTCCGGGAGTGCCGACAGAAGCGAAAACTTTTATAAAAAAAGAAAAAAGCGAAAAGTTATTAATAATTTATTTATGAGCCTTCTTCTTCCTTGAAGATTTTATTTCATTTAAAAATATGCGTACCGCGCTAAAAGAAGTTTCACTTCAAAAATTTAGCGGGATCGACGTTAATAATGATGTAGATGATAAAAAAAAAATCTACTCTAAAAGAGTCTTAATTGATTACACAATATTATTTAATAAGACCCGTAGATGACCGCGATCAGCGTTAGATGATGATGATTATTATATTATTAAGTTGCAAGGTATTGAATTATCTATCAAAAAAAAAATCTAGCGCGTTCGCGGTTTGCTATATGTACCTACATGCATAATTATATGCACACACTATAGCTGAGTCTCCTAACGGTGTCGCGAGTCCAGAGATTTTATCTCACCTAAAAATATGCGTACCGCGCTAAAAGAAGTATTCATTGCAAAAAAAATACGAATAATTTTTCCATTGAATTTAAAAATTAATCTCTTTTAATTTCTTTGGATTTTTAATATTTTAATTATGTTTTGAAATATACTGAACATGTGAAAGACATACTATAAATTGGACAAAATTCGAAATAACTAGATTCGGCTGATAGAGTCGTGCACATTATGTAAGTAACTACTTATTTCATTTCAATAACACATTGTTATCATAAGTTAGGCGAAAGACCCACAGTTGCGTGACCAATCTGTTAGCTGTTCCTACAATTTATATCTAAGTAGGGAATTTCATGCTGAGTCTTTATTAAAATAATGATGAAATACGTACATGTTCAACACAAAAAGTTGGGAGAAAAGGAAATATTTTTGCTAACTTGCGTACGCATCCCTAAGTGTTTTCACAAAGTTTGTGAGATATGTTGGATACAGGATAATGATAATAATATTAACGAGAGATACAGTGGAGAATTAATTCATCATAATATTCACATCATGAATGGCTAGGGATTTCACAAAGTACCTAATATCATCATTTCACTGCGACAAGTATAATAATATCTAGTTACTATAATTTATACCTACAATATATTTTCTTACCTATTACATTATAATAAAATCGTTACAATGTAAAAATTGTACATTTAATATTTTTACAAAAAAAAAACTTGCTGTATATTCATATAAGGAAACCAAAGCCACAACGTACCTAATATCGTCATTTCACTGCGACAAGTATAATAATATCTAGTTACTATAATTTATACCTACAATATATTTTCTTACCTATTACATTATAATAAAATCGATACAATGTAAAAATTGTACATTTAATATTTTTACAAAAAAAAAACTTGCTGTATATTCATATAAGGAAATCAAAGCCAAAAATTAAATTTTTAAATTTTTTTCGGTCTGTATGACTGCAGTAGGCTTTGTCCGGGATAAACTCAGAAACGACTGATTGAATTTAATTCAAATTTGTCACGAACATCATTAAGAGGTCGGGTGTAGACCCCTAGACGCGTAGTTTCGATTTTTCCTTTTATTGTACCGAACCCTAAATAGGGAAAATTTATAAAAATAAAAAGTTCAATATTAAAAACCATGTTTTTGCCAAAATCTAAATTTGGCGATATCTTATTATCATGATGATTCAAGATCTTGATTTTTATGCACCTAATTGGGACTACAGACTGGTATAAATTTAAATTTGCTAGGTCCACCCGTTCCTGAGAAAATTGATGGTTACAAACGGACAGACAAACGGACAGGCGGAAAAAAAAGTAATCTTATAAGGTCATTATTCCTTTTGAGGAATTAAAAATAAGGAAAAAATAAAGAACATGTGCCCATGATTTGACCTCACATTGCATATATGAGATCTATATACGATGTCTTTTAAGAAACGCTGTTGAAATCCGCAGGAATGAATGCTTGCATGGTGGTGTTTTAGTACTGTGCAATAGCGATGTAAACACTAGCCGTAGTTATCCTAGGAATCAAGGCTGACGAGGTGAATCAGAAAACCTCATAAGTTTTTTTGTCTTAGTAAAGGCACTATACCAGAGGGTGTCCTCTGGTAGACTGACTTCTACCTTCCACCTTTTTTTTTTTAATTGGGACTAATCCATTGCCATTACTGTGACTCCTATAAACCAGGATCTACAGCAACGACCTAGACCAAAACCCTTACACCGAGCTCGATCTCGGTGAAGTCCCTAGAGAAGTAAGAATGTCTTGGAACCCGCAACGAAATTAATCAGAAGATAATTTGAGGAAGTTGGAATAAGAACGTAACGCCTCATACCTCCTTTACAAATCAAAAGACCTGGAAAGCAACTAGGTGTAAATCCTATAGAAAAAGGGAAGCACCACGGTAATAATACATTACGGGTCCTATGTGAGCTATGTTTAACTCCAATAGAATTTATGGCAGAAACGTTTAAAAGCACGAAAATTTACTCCTGATGCAACGAGATCCGCATTGTAAACTAGTGCTGACGTTACTTGTAAACTGTTTAGCATATTATATCGCTCGTTTCGCCATATGCTATACTCCCAAAGTATGTTTTTTGTCTTAGTAAAGGCACTATACCAGAGGGTGTCCTCTGGTAGACTGACTTCTACCTTCCACCTTTTTTTTTTTAATTGGGACTAATCCATTGCCATTACTGTGACTCCTATAAACCAGGATCTACAGCAACGACCTAGACCAAAACCCTTACACCGAGCTCGATCTCGGTGAAGTCTCTAGAGAAGTAAGAATGTCTTGGAACCCGCAACGAAATTAATCAGAAGATAATTTGAGGAAGTTGGAATAAGAACGTAACGCCTCATACCTCCTTTACAAATCAAAAGACCTGGAAAGCAACTAGGTGTAAATCCTATAGAAAATGGGAAGCACCACGGTAATAATACATTACGGGTCCTATGTGAGCTATGTTTAACTCCAATAAAATTTATGGCAGAAACGTTTAAAAGCACGAAAATTTACTCCTGATGCAACGAGATCCGCATTGTAAACTAGTGCTGACGTTACTTGTAAACTGTTTAGCATATTATATCGCTCGTTTCGCCATATGCTATACTCCCAAAGTATGTGATGGGCGGTTGGATCATATTTGGCATCAGCTGTTGAACACTGACAGTACGGTGACTCAACTAGCTCAAACAAATGTAATTTGCTCCTAAAGTTACCATGTCCCGTAAGAAATTCCCCCCAGGACATTCTCAGGCTTTCACGAACGTGTGGGAAAAACTGGTACAGGTGGCTCATTGTGTCCTTTCCCTCTACCTCTAGCCTGTCTACCTTTATAGGTAGACAGGTATAGGTACCAGAGTATCTTGAAATAATGGTATTTAACTTAGTGAAACATAAAATTCTAATTTATTTATTTTCCAGAATATGGTCAAAGTGGTGTTACAATATATAGCATATAGTTTCTTCCCATTCTACCATATACGGCGTGCAAATATTTGTCGCGTTTAATGCATATAATAACATAATACTAATGAGAATACCATAATAACACAATAACAGATTAACAGTAATTTCTTCAATAATACATTATAAATAATACATCTTTGGAATCACAATATTTTTAAAATTACGCTGTCATCGCATCAATACTATAACACATTTTGTTCATCAACCGGTCAAAAGTTGCTTTTTGAAAAGTGTCATTCGTAAATTAGCTATGCTTAGTGGAACATTATTATATATTCGTATGCACATGCAGTAAACATTCCTTTTATATAATTCTAATCTTATTTGGGGTAGACGTAATCTATCTCTATGTCTAGTTCGACTATTTGCATAATCACCAAGTTTTTCAAACGAACTTGACGACTTGACGAAAATGCATATTTCGAATATGTATAAGCAAGGCAATGGGAGCACCTGGAGTTTTCTAAATAATGGTTTGCAGCTGTCTAGGACATTGTCGCCGCACATCGCTCTAATGCACTTTTTTTTTGCGTTTTAAAAGCTATATCTATATTTATAGAGTTACCCCACAAGATGATACCCCACTTAACAAAAGACAGAGGTGTCGCTGAGCATATGAAAGACCAAAAATGGTCAAACTGCACTTATCATCTAAAGCATTGTCACGGAAATTGACAGAATTAAATTCGTTGAACAAACATTGTAGTCAAAAAATGACGATATCTTCTCTTTCACAGAAAGTGAACTTCTAGCGCACATCACCAACTGAAGGTCTTCCGATTAACCTTCTTCGAAAACTGTCTCCTTCTAAATTGTGTAACGATACTACTGAGGCAGAAAATCCGATGAGTTGTGGCGTCGGCGAGCCGGTGATTGTACCACTGAAACCCGCCAATCCTCAAAATTACCACTTTTCAATTTAAGGGGGTGCAGTTACCTGTGTACGTAAATAAGCTTTACAAAGACTCTTAATTAGGCTCATACTTCAGTGTCAGTTTGAGTGTAGATCTCAGGATAAAATTGCATATAATATAAACTGGAGACTTACAAGTAACCCATTTCCAATTTAAGGTTATGCAGATCCCTGTGTGCATAAGCTTTACAAAGACTCTTAACAAGGCACAGGGGTAGACGCTTCAGTGTCAGTTTCGAATGCAGAGCTCAGGTTTGCATCTAATCTAATCTGAAGAAAGCGATGTTCAATTATCCCCACAAGTGTACGTTGTTTTCTCCTACATCACCAGTCCCTTTAAACCTTTTCACGTGTTCTATTTGGGGGCACTCGTGAATGTTTCTAAACTTATCTACTTAAATGTGCGCTAAGTATAGGGTAATTAAATATGGTTTAAAATATTTATAATTTTATTTAGAAAACTTAAATAATAAAAGCATGTCAATTCTATTGCTAATACTATAAACTAATTAATTAACCCGCTCTTCGTCTTATCCGGTGCAAAGGTGCCCATCACACTGGCTGCATTGCCCCGCTGAATAGCGATGACCAATCTTTGCACGAGATACGACCCAGAACGGGAGTCACCTGTCTGGTCCCTGTCGGCGCCCCAATTCGCTAAGCAAGTTTTTCGCGTCAGCTCCCCAACTGCTCATCGTCTCGACAGCGAAGGGAGCAAATATGTATTGCTCTGTTAGGTCCGCATATTTGCCGCATATTTTGTCTGCGGCGTTTTCAGCGGTAGCTGCAAGAGACAGAACGGTACGACCGAGGTGACTAGGACCGACCGTGCTGACACACATGGCATCCTATAAAAGGCACTTCCCATTTTTCCACGGTACCAAAGTCATGCCGTCCGGTCTCCTGCCGTCGGATCTACTGAGGCCCGGTGGCTCCAATAAGCACGGTACAGCCACCGAAATAAAGGCTCTCCGGAGAATGAATGAAATTGAGAGCATGGTGACGCGGCAATCTATTTCTACTTCTACGACAACTCAGTGCATGATGGCCGCCCTCTTCCGCCATGGAACCGCAGGCATGAGGTTCACACACCTTGCAGCCCAGGCGGAGAGCCACTGCCACCCGTAAAGAATTATCGTCCAACAGAGTGCCCAGGTGAGGTAAAAGCAGTGCATGCAACCATGCCCCCGATTCAGGCTGTGACACAGCTTGCATCCGGGCCAGAGCAGCTCCCGTAGCGCTCTCCATCAGCCGCTCCTTGACGCTTTGGATGACACTGTCATCCCAAGCGCGCTGGACCTGAGGGACGACAGGTATCAACGACGCAGAACTACGGGCAAACCGTGTCGACTCGGTATCAGCCGCAAAGGATACGGTCACCCCGCCACCATCAGAATGAAGAATTAAAGTGACGAGGTCCGCTACCTCATCTGCCGACGCCTGGAAAGCTGGCACACCTACATCTCGCACGCATCGCTCCCCTATACCCCCGTGCCGGATTGAAAGACCAGACTTAGGTCCGTATTCTAGAACGCTTCTCAATACTCAATCAACGCTTGAGACTAGTTTTTGCCTTATAAAATCTACTCTCAAGCGTCGATTGAGTATTGAGAAACGTTTTGGAATACAGCCCTGAGTCCACTGAGTCTGGTTTTAAATAAACATTGAATATTTTTAAAAGTTGTCAATAAATATTAACTACAGTGAGTAAGACGTGCCTAAAAATTTTTTTTATTTCTTTGTTTGTTCAAGCATCATCGGAAAACTGTCGATTTTAACTATTTGTATTATTATATATTACTACGCATAAGATATGGTTCATAATGCTACTTTGCCTAGGGGTTCGGTAGAGAATAATTAAAGAGCAGATTGTAGCGAAATACGCTTAACGCAGTAAACGTTTACACTTTCGAGTAGCAAGCGGAATTACAAACGCTTTTATAGCAGCAAAAACAAATAGTACTTAGATAAACTTTAATCAATACAATAACTTTAATTGTAAAACTGTTGATTGATGGAGATTATCACCATCGGTGCAATTGTTCTCGTTGGATAACACTGGTAAACATAACATTTTCCACAACGTTAGGTCAGATTTAAAACATTCCAACAGCTTCCGAAGAACTTACCATTATGCAAAGAATCACGAATGCTATCTCCACCTTACCACCTCACCGATAATGCTCTACGATAGATATTATTTAAGATGTCTTTGACGAAACCGATATCGTTCATGGTTAGGAGTCTTTGTGTACAAAAACTTTCAGCCAATATTCTTTAAGATTACGAACACGATTTGCTCAGTATAGAAACGCTTTAGCAATACTTAATGCCTTCAAATTTCTTCCATCAAAGTTCTAAATACACTCCCGGACTCTTGAATCGAGCCACCTTACATTCCCGGGCCTAAAAGCCCAATACACAAAAAATATACAATATAACAAAAAAGTTTTTATGCATTTTTAATACTGGCATATTTCATCGTCTTTACCGTATGTATGATACCAAATTTGAATTTTAGAATTAAAATAAAGAGCAAAAGCCGAGCTTGGTAACTGATTTGAAAAAAATAATGAGTGTTGAAAGTTGCTTTTGAAGCCATTTAATGTCGATTTGGTTTGAATTTTCGCAATTGTTGTTAACCAAAGTTTAGTTTAGTTATTTTTCTATAATTTGAACCGTTTTTGGCTATAAAATTATGGATACTTCACTTAAAGTAGCCGCGCAAGCTGTAGCACTTCTTCAATCTGGGCTAAGTCAGCGAGATGTGAGTTCACAACTTCACATAAGTCGTTCCGCTGTTCAAAGAGTGTACCACCGATACCTGGAGACTAGTGGCTTCGTTCGGTGAACAGGAGGACCTCGTTACCGAGTGACAACGGCGAGACAAGATCAATACATTGTCACTACTAGCTTACGAAATCGACGCCTTAACTCTGTTCAGATACAAGAACAGCTCAGGGACTTTCACGGAGTGGCTGTAAGTGCTCGGACCGTTAGAAGGCGACTCAATGAACGTGGTTTAAAGCCCCATTAGCCAGCCAATGGACTCAAATTGACACGAGCACACCGAATAGCCCGTCTAGAGCTTGTGTGCGAACTGGACTCGACATCAATGGAGCCAGGTTCTCTTCACAGATGAGTCCAAGATAATGCTATACGGTAATGACGGAAGGAGTAAGGTATACCGAAGACAGAACAAGCGTTTCGCGCAATGCTGTATTGACGAGAAAGTGGGTTATGGTGGAAGATCATGGACAGTCTGGGGAGGAATCTCTATGGAAGGCAAAACTGAGCTAGAGGTAGTGACGGGACCACGACTGCCACCCCTAGATGGCAATAGATACATTCGCCAATGTTTAGAGAACCACGTGATGCCATATACTGGATTTATTGGCCAAGATTTCGTTTTAATGCATGATAATGCAAGGGCCCATACTGCGGGAATCGTCAGGGAGTACTTAAATGACATTGGTATCACTGTTATGAGATGGCCAGCGCGAAGTCCTGATATGAATCCTATAGAGCATCTATGGGATGAGCTGAAGATGCGTGTTCGAGCTCATCATCCTGCCCCGCAAACCATGCAGGAGCTCAAAAATGTAATTTTGGAAGAATGGGAGGACATTCCTCAACATGTCATAACGACATTGATTAATTCTATGCTAAACCGTATAAGAGCTGTCACAAATGCACTGGGAGGCAATACAAGTTACTAAATAAACATTTCTATTCATGTAAAACATGTCTTTATTTAAAAATCGATTAGATTTTTTTCCTTGAAAAAAGCAAAAATGGACTTGTTTCAACGTAACTCGACTTTTTTAATAAACTGTAGTTCAAATTTAGAACAGTGGCACTCTAAATGAATGATGAGTATACCAGCTCCAAAACTGCATCAAAACATTTTCCTTCTACATACATCTTTTATAAATTACAGTACTCCAAACCAAAAAAATCAAGGTGGCTCGATTTAGGTGTCCGGGAGTGTATTATTACGTATGTGTGTAGGTGGATGGCGTGTAAGGTTATGATAATTTTAAAACCAGTTTATTAACAAAGTTCTAGTAATTAGATCTATGTTTACCTAGGTTACTTGCGTAATGACTTCCCGGATTGTAATTAATATTTGTGTGATCCACAATTTTTCCGGAGTTTGTGTGTGTACTATGAATAATATGTGTGTATTTGGAATATAAGTGTGATTATTAGTTGTCTATACTATATACTATATTCCATTACGCCATCATAAAAGTATAAAATGTTACATCAACTTATACAATACAATAGCACAACCCAATCTTGTGTTTATGGAATGCATTTTTTTTTATAAAGGTAATTAAATATTCTATGTAAATTGTTATCGGACCGGTATGCCTTTTTTATCGTATGGAAATCCCCACTGATATTATGTCGGACTGGAACAGACTGGAACCGACTAAAACCAGACGGTCACTACCTCCATCGCCGGGCACCCCTGGTATCTTCTCGGAAGGATGTACCAGGT
Source organism: Thumatha senex (assembly GCA_948477245.1). NCBI lineage: Eukaryota > Metazoa > Arthropoda > Insecta > Lepidoptera > Erebidae > Thumatha > Thumatha senex. The sequence continues at coordinate 7,972,944 of OX419731.1, read as the reverse complement.
TTCCCCACAGACTGGTTACCACCGTGGCTTCACGCACGGTTCGAATGCTTTCCCGCTCCTTTAGGTAAAAGTGATAGCTCAGGACAGCACAGGCTTGCCTTGAGCTGCCAGTGGATTGAAAAATTATACATGCACATTTTTTATATTTTGCACGTCAAAATGGCGCGGCGTGTAAGATGAATAGCAGAGACGACTATTGAAATTCAGGGCCGTTATCGTAACCACCAGGGTTCCTGTAGCAGCACAGGTTGACGGCCCGCATCTGCTGAACCTTGAACAGGGTTACTTATGGGCTTCCGTGGCCGCATGGTCATACGTCATGATACAAAAAAGTGGCATTTTGAACTTGTCACAACAGCGTTTGATATTATGAGGATATGACACGGCATAATGTGCTACATAGGAGCGTGTCATCTGCCAGGCGAGTCCCTTAGGCATATAATCTCTGGTTGTTCTCGTCTTGCTAACGGCGAGTACTTGCACAGACACAATCTAGTAGCCAGGATCATACATCAGCAACTTGCTCTGAAATACCGCCTGGTGGATACTGAGGTCCCTTATTACAGGTATGTAGCTGAGTCAGTTCTTGAAAATGGTCATATCACATTGTACTGGGATCGATCTATTATTACAGACAGGACTGTTGTAGCCAACAAACCTGATATTGTGGTCATAGATCGATCTGAGCGGCGAGCAATGATTATTGATATCACAATCCCTCATGACGAGAATCTCGTGAAAGCTGAGAATGATAAAAAAAATAAAATATCTGGACTTAGCACGCGAGATTGTCGACATGTGTAAAATTGATTCAGCAATCATTGTTCCTAAAGTCATCTCCGTTAATAGTCTTATAGCCCTCGAGGCTGGAGTCCTCAAAAGTGTATACGAGGAGAGCGCCCTGGTGCGAAGTAACGGTGGACGGCCCCTTCCGGACGAGATCGACCGCTGGAGACAGTCGGCTCGCGACGATCTCTTCCGGAAGTGGGCCGAGAGGTTGGTAGGCCCCTCAGTTAGCCCGTCCTGCGGGCTTGGGTGGAGAGGGCACACGGTGCGCCGACATTTCACCTCAGTCAGCTCCTCACAGGGCATGGCGTATTCGCCAAGTACCTGTGGGAGGTGGCTGGGGTGGAGCCGGACCCCGTGTGTCGCCACTGCTCAAGTGGCGTCGTGGACACGGCGGAGCACACACTCGCCGTGTGCCCGGCGTGGGACGGGCCGCGTATCGCCCTTACGGGCCTTGTCGGTGGAAATTTGTCGCTGCCGGCTGTGGTGCAAGCCATGGTCGGCAGCCAACAGTGTTGGGCCGCCGTCGCCTCGTTTGCTAGCGAGGTGATGGCGGCGAAACGAGAGGAGTTGCGGGTGCGGGAGCGTACGGGACAGACGCTCCCGCCCCGCCGTCCGGTTCGGGGGCGTCGTCGTGCTCATTACATGCGCGCCCCCGAATAGTGTCTGGCCGTGGGCGGAAGGTCGGGGGACCCCGCCCAACTGGCCACTCGGCGACGGGCACCCTTTCTGTGTTCCAGGGGGTGCCCACTCTTTGCGCACGCCCGTACCGGCCGCTCTCACCTCCTCTGCTTACAGAGGAGCGCTCGAGAGCGGTGGAGGTGCGGGCTAGTTCTTCAGCTCCTTAGGGAGCTCCGGGGTGGCCGCTTATCGACCGCCCCGAGACGGACCCCTCCGTTCTGGGGTGCCCCTTGCCGGCTCGCAGTGATTTAACCTCAGGCCTACCCTGCGAGTCGGTTTTAAGGTGAGGCGGAACACCGCGGGGTTTAGTGGGTAGGACGACCCTATCTCACGGGCCGGGAGCCCCACACACCGTCCCTGCTGCCCCCGCAGCAGGGATGACGGTGCGTAAATGCATTCCCCGCGAAAACAAAAAAAAAAAAAAAAAAAAAAGTCTTATAGCTAAGAGCCTCGACCAATACCTAAAGAGGCTAGCGTTGGGCAGCTGGATCAAGGGCGTGATGCAAAAAGCAGTACTACTTGACACGGCTCGCATTGTGCGGAGGTTCTTATCTTTGGAGCCCTACCACCGGTAGCTTGGTCCCTGTACCCGATGCCGGTGGGACACGATTTTTATATTTTTAAATGTATTTTTTTAAATAATATGTATATTTAAAAATATAAATAATATGTTAGTTGTCTAAATAAAGAGAATAATAATAAATCTTTATTCATTTAGGTCACAAAGTAACACTTATGAACGTCAAGAATATTGCTTCTACATTTACATTTACTGCCAGATTCGCAAAGCAATAGGTAGAGCCTGAGGAAGAACCTGGCAATAAAACTCATGGCCACTCTTTTCTAAACGCCAGTTTCAATTCAAAACAATCAAACATTAGTTTGATTAACATGATATTTGACCAATTATATAGTAATGAATTTATACAAACAAAAAACAAAATCAATGTTGTGTTTAAATCATATCAAAATTAGAGCGATTATAGTTGCTGGTTCTAAGGGCGGTAGGCTGCCCTTAGAACCAGCAACTATAATCGAAGAAGAAGAATCTGGCAAGAAAGTCAATGGATGCCATTTTAAAATGTAGGAATGGCTTACAACATTAAAATTACACTTACATTGTTCCTTTGGATTTATGTGAGAACAGTCGACAAAACTTAAGTTTATCTTAAATATAAATAAGATTATTTGTAATAATTGCTATAACAGCTATGAGCTGACCAGTCCCAACAGACGGTACCCGTTCACGGGTATGACGCATTATATCAGCCATCGCCCTACTCAACCGTATCATAGGGAATAAGGCGACCTGATACATACGCCACCACTGCCAGGACACTCTTAGGCGAGCATGACATACTCAAAAACTGCACAGCAACTATCATGTCAATTTCAAAGAAATAAATAAGTCTACATGGTGCTCACACAATAACAAACTCAAATTACATTGTATATTAGTTAATACCGGGACTAAACGCAGCCAAATTAGAGACCTTTAGTTGTGAGACGTTTCAAATTATTAATAATGTAGAGATGTAAAAATACAACATATATATGCAGATACAAGGCATACTAGTATCACAAGATTCATTCGAATCCTAAATAGCTCAAGCGAAGAGCAAGCATCTCATTTCCATTTATTTTTATCATTCAAATAATCATTGTGTAATAGGCCCTTTTCAAGAGGTGCGACTTAATTTCCGCCTCAAATTAATGTAACGGCAGATTCATAATGTTTAAAGGAATTTTATTATATAGTGGTACGCCAATTCGTCGTGAAAAAAGAGTCGTGAACCTTTTGTAAACGATGATGCGTTCCAATTAATTTATGCTTATTTCTAGTATTTATCGAATGTATGTCACTGTGTCTATTGTATAAATGTATGTCTGTTTAACTAACATAATATTTGCAAATATATACTGTGATGCAACCGTTAAAATGCCAATTTCTTTAAATTTTTCTCTAAGAGACACTTTAGCACTCAATTTTATATATTGCACATATAGCTCTCTTCTGGAGTACAAAAATTACTTGTAGATCAGCTGCTTTGCCCCACAGCAAAATGCCGTAAGACATGACACTATGAAAATAACTAAAGTATACCAGCCTGGCAGTTGCCACATCAGTAAGCTGCCTGACTTTACTAACGGCAAAGGCTGCCGAGCTGAGTTTACCTGCAAGACACGTTATTTGGGCATTCCACTGCAGTTTGCTATCTAAAGTGATCCCCAAAAATACAGTAGATTCTACAAGATTAAGGGTATCACTGTTCATTGTTATATTTGTACCGCAATTCCTGACATTAGGCATGCTGAATCTGATACATTTTGTCTTCTTAGCGTTTAGTAGCAAATTATTGGTTGTAAACCAATCTACAACTTGGGCAAGTGAACTATTTACGCCGTTAAAATTACTAAGCGTGCAATCAACTTTAAAAATAAGTGACGTATCATCAGCAAATAGAACAATGTCGCACAAGTTCTGTATGTAGAAAGGCAGATCGTTAATATAAATTAAAAATAGAAACGGACCTAGAATTGATCCCTGCGGTACGCCCATAGCAACAGATGCTCCAGGGGAGCGAATTCCATTGACATCAACATGTTGTATTCGATCATTTAGGTAGGAGGCAACAAGGTTCAGTGCAGAGTCTTTGATACCATAATAAAAGAGTTTTTCCAATAGTGTTTTAAGGTCAACGCAATCAAATGCTTTGTAGAGATCGCAGAATACACCAATAGCATCTTGTCTATTCTCCCAGGCGTCATATATATGATTCAGAAGTGTCACACCTGCATGAATGGTAGAACGACCCCTTGTGAACCCATACTGCTCCATATATAATAGCATATTTAAATTAAAATGAGCTTGTAATTGTTACAATATAATTTTTTCAAAAGTTTTGCTAGTGGCTGGTAAAATTGAAATTGGTCTGAAATTACCAGGGTCGGTTTTGGATCCAGATTTAAATAGAGGTATTACTTTACTGTGTTTCATTAAATCTGGAAACACTCCTTTATCAACACATTTATTAAATATTTCAGCTAGATGTGGTGATATATTAACAATGATAGACTCAATCAATTTTACAGAAATACCCCACAAGTCAGCTGTCTTTTTTGAGTTAAGTGACTTGAATACTTTAATGATATCGTTGGGGTTTACATATTTGAAGCCAAATAAGACACTACACTGATCCACGCTGCGCCCAAGCATGCGTTGAGCTTTTATTGGACAAGAATTTAAGGAGTTAGTTGTTTTCGCGGGTATGTCTATAAAATAGTTGTTAAAAGTTTGTGCTATATCTAATTTATTATTACACTCTTCGTTATTTATAATTAACTCAATGTTATTATCACGGGGTAGTAATCGACCGGTTTCAGTATTGATTACATTCCAAGTCATTTTTGCCTTGTTTTTTGACTCTTTAATTTTATTACTTATAATTATGTAACGACTTGGCAGCAGCACAGGCCTTTTTAAAGGTCTTAGAATAAATTTTAACATATTGAATAAAGGCAGGATCAAAATTAAATTGCTTCATACCATATAGTTCGTACAACTTAGCCCTACTTTTGTAAATTCCTGCAGTTGCCCACTCACAAAATTGCAAGTTTTTGTTTTTATAAAATGTTTTTGATTTAAATATGTTGTTGTACTCAGCTTTAATTGTATTAAATAAGGAGTCATATAAGCTCTTTGGATCTTCCTGATTAAAGTCAATATGAGTGACTTTTGCTGAAACATTAACATTAAATTGTTTAAGTCGATGTGCACTCATTGGCCTACATACAATTTTATTCTTTTTAGAAGTGACATCAATAGGAAATGTTGCTTTCTTTTTTTTTATCTAATGTTATTTTCAATTTGTGTAAAGGTTTTGCTATATGGCAGTGTAGACAGTATAAGATGTTTAACTTGCTTGTTTGACAACTGTTCATAAAACTTTATGATAGTTTTAATGTTCACATTATCTCTTCTGCCAAAAAGTATCACTATTGTTGTTTGTGGGCAATGTGTACTGGTTAATACCTTATTAATTATTTGAGAGTAGGATGCCCCAGGAAATGAAAGTGTTATAACCGAGTTACCCAGATGTTGAATTAAGTGATAACCTAAACCCTTGCCAATTTCATCACACAATGAGCCGCCACTCGACTATGTTTGGCCGGAGATCCGGCTATACGGCTTCAAGGTGTGCCGAATCACAACATTTATTCGGTTCATATCTCTTCTTATATCTGCAGCAATCTGTTTTTTTTTTTATGATGTAACTCTTTGTTTACCTCATAACAATTACAATCTAGCCTTGAGGCTAATAAGTAATTTAAATTTATCTTAACTTGCTAAAAAAACTTACAGAGTAAAAAATGTGTTATAATGTAAACACTTTTGTTCATGTCATTGTGTTCTTCAGGGGTAGCACTTCACTGTACTCCGTAACACTATTTATACTAAACTTACTCAAAAGGCTAAGTCCTCTTTAGTCTCCTTACAGTGTCCGTGGTGTCAAGGAGCTGGATAGCCTCGACATTCACATGTTGGAGAAGTCTTTTTTCGTGAGCTTCGGCGTATTTTTTAATAACCTTAATAACAAGGTCCACTCCTAAGTCCCGGTGGATGTCCTCATTTCTAGTGTACCAGGGAGCGTTTACTATACTCCGAAGTACTTTACTTTGAAACCTTTGTATAATTTCAACATAAGTGCGTTTTGTACAACGGCGCACCGTACCTACCTTTGCATTGATCTTCAATAATACAAATACCTACATATCTAAACTGGAGACTTACAAGTAACCCATTTCCAATTTAAGGGCATGCAGATCCCTGTGTGCATAAGCTTTACAAAGACTCTTAACAAGGCACAGGGGTAGACGCTTCAGTGTCAGTTTCGAATGCAGAGCTCAGGTTTGCATCTAATCTAATCTGGAGAAAGCGATGTTCAATTATCTTCACAAGTGTACGATGTTGTCTCCTACATCACCAGTCCCTTTAAACCTTTTCACGTGTGCTATTTGGGGGCACTCGTGAATGTTTGTATACTTATCTACTCAAATGTGCGCTAAGTATAGGGTAATTAAATATGGTTTGAAATATTTATAATTTTATTTAGAAAACTTAAATAATAAAAGCATGTCAATTCTATTGCTAATACTTAAACCTTTTTAACCGCATACTCCTCAGCGGGCAGATCCCAAACCAATGGAGACTAAGTATTATTACTCCAGTCTTCAAAGGTAAGGGGTCAGTGCAGGAGTGCGGGAGCTACCGCGGTATTAAGGTGATGTCCCACACCATGAAGATCTTCGAGAGGATTATAGACTCTTGGATCCGGCAGGAGTGTACTCTCTCGGAGTGTCAATATGGGTTTCGCCCTGGTCATGGGACCACGGACCCTGTTTTTGCCCTGAGGGTTGTCGCAGAGAAATACAGGTCGAAGAACACGCCTCTGCACTGTTTGTTCCTAGATATGCAGAAGGCCTTCGACTGTGTTCCTCGTGCGATGATCTGGTGGGCACTGCGGTCCAAAGGGGTTCCAGAGGTCTATATTGACACTATCCGGGACATGTACTGTGACTCCGACTCAATGGTTCGGACTGCTGTTGGCGACACGAAACCCTTCCCCATCACCGTCGGGGTACACCAGGGTTCTGTCCTTAGTCCGCTTCTGTTCAGTGTAATATTAGACGAATTGTCGGACAGCATCAGAAACCCGCATGAGCAGCCTCCATGGTTGCTCATGTATGCTGACGATATTGCGCTGGCAGACACGGACAGGGGCAGATTGGTGCGACGTGTAAAGGCGTGGAAGGAGACGCTTGAGAACGGCGGTCTGAAACTAAATGTGGCGAAGACCGAGTACTTGGCACTAAACTCGACAGATCCCACATCCGTCCGCATAGGCGGTGATTTGGTCGAGCGCACGGACCAGGTTAAATACTTGGGATCTGTTTTTCACACGTCCAGTGACATCGATTGCGATGTCAAGTCACGCATTGCTGCCGCGTGGGCCAAATGGCGGGAGATGACCGGTGTCATTTGTGACCCTAAAATGCCGATCCGGTTGAAGGGACAGGTCTACAAAACCATTATTAGACCTGTCCTTTTACATGGCAGTGAGACGTGGCCGATATTGGAGCGACACAAGCAGGAGCTGCGTGTCACGGAAATGAAGATGCTGCGGTGGATGTGTGGAGTCACGCGGATGGACCGCGTGAGGAACTCTCGCATCCGCGGCAGCCTTCACGTCCGTGACATTGCAGACAAGTTGCAAGAGTGTCGCCTTCGTTGGTATGGTCACGTCTTGCGGCAACCGCCGGGCTACGTGGGTAACAAATGTCTGGCCATGTCAGCCCTGCCGGGTCCCGGTAAGAGGGGAAGACCCAAGAAGTGCTGGCTTGACGTCGTAAGGGATGACATGCGTGCCAATGGTCTCACCACAGGGGATGCCGACGACCGTGCGAAGTGGAGGAGAAAATGTAGGAAAGCGGACCCCGGGCGTCGCGAGACGCAACTAGGACAGACGCTCGGATGATGATGATGATGAATTCTATTGCTAATACTATAAACTAATTAATTAACCCGCTCCTCGTCGTATCCGGTGCAAAGGTGCCCATCACACTGTCTGCATTGCCCCGCTGAATAGCGACGGCCAATATTTGCACGAGATACGACCCAGAACGGGAGTCACCTGTCTGGTCCCGTAGCCGACGCTCCAATTCGCTCAGCAAGTTTTTCGCGTCAGTACCCCAACTGCTCATATAAATATTGCTCTGTTAGGTCCGTATATTTGCCACATTTTTCGTCTGCGGCGTTTTCAGCGGCAGCTGCAGGAGACAGAACGGTACGACCGAGGTGACTAGGACCGACCGTGCTAACACACATGGCATCCCATAAAAGGCAATTTCTATTTTTCCACGGTACCAGAGTCATGCCGTCCGGTCTCCTGCCGTCGAATCTACTGAGGCCGGTTAGCTCCAATAAGCACGGGACAGCCACCAAAATAAAGGCTCTCCGGAGAATGTCAATGAGAGCATGGTGACGCGGCAATCTATCTCTGCTTCTACGACAACTCAGTGCATGATGGCCGCCCTCATCCTTCATGGAACCGCAGGTGCATCTATGAGGTTAACACACCTTGCAGCCCAGGCGGCATTTCATAATAAATAAATATCGTTGGGTCAACTCACACAACGCCATCTGATTCCAAACTAAGCAGAGTTGTACTATGGTAACCAGGTAACTGATAAACATACTTATATATTTCTAAATACATACATATTATAAATAAATAACACCCAGACACAGAATTAACCATCGTGTTCATCACACAAAGTTTTATCCTGGGTGGGAATCGAACCCACCGCGCCACAGAGACAGTCTATGCAGGATGCAGACTATGTATTAATATTTCAATAGTTATTTACCATATCAGTCAGAGGCATAAAAAGAGTTTTGTTTAATGAATGTCGTTACGTACCTTTCCAATGATATATTCTTTTAGTTTATTGAGTGCATGAGCGTTTCCATAATTATATGAAATGTTTATTGAATCTGCAGGAAGTAAAAGAAGTATATAGTTAGGTTAGGTATGGAATGATCTATCCTCTATACCTAACTTAGGGATACTACATAAAGACAGTTAGTTACTTTAGTTACTTTACTTTGTTAGTATCTTCTGTTATTATTGATATCCTTAGAAGCTTTGGGGCACCTAGGCACATAAGTTAGCCGGTGGAGTTGAGTGATGGTGATCGGCGTGAATGAGTATTTAGTGTGTAATAAATCATCACCCATCCGAATGATGACCATGCCTAACCATTCACTTCACTACTTACCATTCTTACCATTAATACCAATAACAGGTTATGTTGATAGGTTTGTTAAAATGTAGTCTAGTCTAACTTTCAGGTTATTCAACTGAACATTCATGATATTTTATCGAACAGGAACAACAAATGATGGATGCTTTGTCTTTAAATGTAATATTTAAATAACTTTATTATTTATGAGCCGATTGAAATAAAATAAACATTAAATGTTAAGTAAAACTTTTCACAAAATTTTTGTAAAAACCGCGATTCCTGAAATTAGCGTGCACAAACAGACAGACAAACAGAAAATAATTCTAAAAATGATTGATTTTGGTTCTTTTCCGTTAATAAGAACTTTTTTTCAATAAAGATTCAATAAACATTTCATATAATTATTATATGAAATGTTTATTGAATCTGCAGGAAGTAATAATAATAATAATAACCGAAAACTATAACCCCTCGAGGACAGTCGTTATCTTTTATAGGATTAACGCAACCCTATGAGGGCATAGTAGATTCGCTTTTATGGGTTAACTACTTTCTGATACCAACAAAAAAATGTATCAGTTAGTTATTGAAAAGCTCACATCCGCAGGGCAGCTTGTGGCGAGTTGAAAGTGCGTGGCTACACATCGGTCCCGATTCCTCAGAGTTTTGTTGCCCTTCTGCACCGGTTAGGATTTAATGGCCTAACGGGAGAGCAGTGAGAGTGCTCCTCCCGGGAGTGCAGCAAATCTCAACTCTGGCTTGCCTTAATTGGCCGGTCAGAGGGAGGGAGCCAGAGCTATATGCTCGGGGGTGGAAGTGTCATTTTCAAGGGCATAACTACGGGGAAGCCCGCTCCGGGCCTGTCCCGCGAAGGTGAAACCGGCGCCGCACCGCTCGACACCCCAAGCCGCTCACACCGGTGTTGCCCTCTGTCGCCTTACAGGCTTATCATGCCTACGGTGATTGTATAGGGGGCCCATCTAGTGAGTTGGCGAGTCACCGTCTGCCAGTAGTTTAATAATAATATAATAAAATGGCAGACGCCGTTTTCATCAATAGCTAAATTCATCCTATCCATTTAACCCCCAACATCCCAATAGCCCATTTCATAGTTAGCACATTTTACAATAGTTTAACTCCCATTGGAGGTGATCCATTACCGTTCTTCTACATAAGGCGGGCGTGGACTATCTGTAGTGGGGGTCCCATTCCCTATTAGATTAAAATTCTCAAAGGGCCTCTGCGTGTTGGACCTATGTCCCCATGTAAGCCTATCAAAAGTCCGGGTATCTTCATGAGAAAAAAAAAGAAGATACCCGTGTAAAGAAGAGACATAATAATAATAAATCTTTATTCATTTAGGTCACAAAGTAACACTTATGAACGTCAAGAATATTGCTTCTACATTTACATTTACTGCCAGATTCGCAAAGCAATAGGTAGAGCCTGAGGAAGAACCTGGCAATAAAACTCATGGCCACTCTTTTCTAAACGCCAGTAATTACATTAGTTTGATTAACATGATATTTGACCAATTATATAGTAATGAATTTATACAAACAAAAAAACAAAATCAATGTTGTGTTTAAATCATATCAAAATTAGAGCGATTATAGTTGCCGGTTCTAAGGGCAGCCTACCCTTGAAGAAGAAGAATCTGGCAAGAAAGTCAATGGATGCCATTTAAAATGTAGGAATGGCTTACAACATTAAAATTACACTTAGATTGTTCCTTTGGATTTATGTGAGAACAGTCGACTAAACTTAAGTTTACCTTAAATATAAATAAGATTATTTGTAATAGTTGCTATAACAGCTACGAGCTGACCAGTCCCAACAGACGGCACCCGTTCACGGGTATGACGCATTATATCAGCCATCGCCCTACTCAACCGTATTATAGGGAATAAGGCGACCCGATACATACGCCACCACTGCCAGGACACTTAGGCGAGCATGACATACTCAAAAACTGCACAGCAACTATCATGTCAATTTCAAAGAAATAAATAAGTCTACATGGTGCTCACACAATAACAAACTCAAATTACATTGTATACCGGGACTAAACGCAGCCAATTTAGAAACCTTTAGTTGTCAGACGTTTCAAATTATTAATAATGTAGAGATGTAAAAATACAACATATATATGCAGATTCAAGGCATATCACAAGATTCATTCGAATCCTAAATAGCTCAAGCGAAGAGCAAGCATCTCATTTCCATTTATTTTTATCATTCAAATAATCATTGTGTAATAGGCCCTTTTCAAGAGGTGCGACTTAATTTCCGGCTCAAATTTATGTAACGGCAGGTTCATAATGTTTAAAGGAATTTTATTATATAGTCGTACGCCAATTCCTGCAAAAGAGTCGTGAACCTTTTGTAAACGATGATGCGTTCCAATTAATTTATGCTTATTTCTAGTATTTATCGAATGTATGTCACTGTGTCTATTGTATAAATGTATGTCTGTTTAACTAACATAATATTTGCAAATATATACTGTCATGCAACCGTTAAAATGCCAATTTCTTTAAATTTTTTTCTAAGAGACACTCTAGCACTCAATTTATATATTGCACGTATAGCTCTCTTCTGGAGTACAAAAATTACTTGTAGATCAGCTGCTTTGCCCCACAGCAAAATGCCGTAAGACATGACACTATGAAAATAACTAAAGTATACCAGCCTGGCAGTTGCCACATCAGTATGCTGCCTGAATTAACTAACGGCAAAGGCTGCCGAGCTGAGTTTACCTGCAAGACACGTTATTTGGGCATTCCACTGCAGTTTGCTATCTAAAGTGATCCCCAAAAATACAGTAGATTCTACAAGATTAAGGGTATCACTGTTCATTGTTATATTTGTACCGCAATTCCTGACATTAGGCATGCTGAATCTGATACATTTTGTCTTCTTAGCGTTTAGTAGCAAATTATTGGTCGTAAACCAATCTACAACTTGGGCAAGTGAACTATTTACGCCATTAAAATTACTAAGCGTGCGATCAACTTTAAAAATAAGTGACGTATCATCAGCAAATAGAACAATGTCGCACAAGTTCTGTAAATAGAATGGCAGATCGTTAATATAAATTAAAAATAGAAACGGACCCAGAATTGATCGCTGCGGTACGCCCATAGCAACAGATGCTCCAGGGGAGCGAATTCCAATGACATCAACATGTTGTATTCGATCATTTAGGTAGGAGGCAACAAGGTTCAGTGCAGAGTCTTTGATACCATAATAAAAGAGTTTTCCCAATAGTGTTTTATGGTCAACGCAATCAAATGCTTTGGAGAGATCGCAGAATACACCAATAGCATCTTGTCTATTCTCCCAGGCGTCATATATATGATTCAGAAGTGTCACACCTGCATGAATGGTAGAACGACCCCTTGTGAACCCATACTGCTCCTTATGTAATAGCATATTTAAATTAAAATGAGCTTGTAATTGTTGTAATATAAATTTTTCAAAAATTTTGCTAATGGCTGGTAATATTGAAATTGGTCTGAAATTACCAGGGTCGGTTTTGGATCCAGATTTAAAAAGAGGTATTACTTTACTGTGTTTCATTAAATCTGGAAACACTCCTTTATCAACACATAGTAAATATTTCAGCTAGATGAGGTGATATATTAACAATGATAGACTCAATCAATTTTACAGAAATACCCCACAAGTCAGCTGTCTTTTTTGAGTTAAGTGACTTGAATACTTTAATGATATCATTGGGGTTTACATATTTGAAGCCAAATAAGACACTACACTGATCCACGCTGCCCCCAAGCATGCGTTGAGCTTTTATTGGACAAGAATTTAAGGAGCTAGTTGTTTTCGCGGGTATGTCTATAAAATAGTTGTTAAAAGTTTGTGCTATATCTAATTTATTATTACACACCTCGTTATTTATAATTAACTCAATGTTATTATCACGGGGTAGTAATCGACCGGTTTCAGTATTGATTACATTCCAAGTAATTTTTGCCGTGTTTTTTGACTCTTTAATTTTATTACTTATATGTAACGACTAGGCAGCAGCACAGGCCTTTTTAAAGGTCTTAGAATAAATTTTAACATATTGAATAAAGGCAGGATCAAAATTAAATTGCTTCATACCATATAGTTCGTACAACTTAGCCCTACTTTTGTAAATTCCTGCAGTTGCCCACTCACAAAATTGCAAGTTTTTGTTTTTATAAAATGTTTTTGATTTAAATATGTTGTTGTACTCAGCTTTAATTGTATTAAATAAGGAGTCATATAAGCTGTTTGGATCTTCCAGATTAAAGTCAATATGAGTGACTTTTGCTGAAACATTAACATTAAATTGTTTAAGTCGATGTGCACTCATTGGCATACATACAATTTTATTCTTTTTAGAAGTGACATCAATAGGAAATGCTGCTTTCTGACCAAGATGATCTGATGGAAAGTTACTTAGTATCTCCCTTGGTGTTGATACACAGTTGCTGAATATATTATCTTTACATTTTCTAGAATGTGAGGTGATTCTAGTTGGCTCACAAAATACATTTTGTAAGCCAAAAGACCTAAACAAATTTTTAAATCCAATACATTTCGAAGACTGCACAAGTAAATCAACATTAAAATCCCCACACACCACAACATGTTTTCTACTAGTGAACAAACGCTTCAATACATTTTCCATTACAGTTTCTAATAAATTATAATCCCTATCTGGAGGACTGTAGACACAGAGGACAATGAGTTGCTCAAGCTCAACACAGGACAATTCTGCAGTACGCTCAATAGAAAGGGCCACAATATCTTTACGTTCTTTACATTTTAAATTATTAGATACATATATAAGAGTGCCACCACGAATAGCTTTCTTTCTCGAGAACGCACTGCTAAGTAAATAGAATTCATTGTTGAACAATAGTTCATGACTTTTTAACCAATGTTCTGTAATACAAAAAATGTGAACATTGTGTTCCTTTATATAAAGTTCTATTTGTAGTAGTTTTTCAGATATGCCTTCAATATTTTGGTGAACTAAGTTTAGACTACTAGAAGTAATGTTGATATACTCAGAATTATTACAACAAATATTATTTACAGTGTCTTTAAAAAAAAATGACTCAATGGGCTCAAAAGACCTATAACCATGGCCAGATTTTTTACCTGTTGTCTTACAAACTAGTTTTTTGAGATAATTTCCCAAGTTAGTAAGTCATTCCTAATACGCTCAAAAGGAGCTGGTTTATAAGCCAATAATTTGGCTTGATTCAATAAAAAATTGGATAACAATACAGCTATCTGACGTCGTAAAAAATTTTATAGTAAACAACTATCTAATGTCAAAAAATAATAATTCTGTAATAAAGGATTACAGTCAAATAATTCTACATTCCTACAATATGTGGTCAAGGTATGTAACTTTCTATTTATATTGTATCTAATATTAGTTTCAATTTGTGTAAAAGATTTGCTATATGGCAGTGTAGACAGTATAACCTGTTTAACTTGCATGTTTGAAAACTGTTCATAAAACTTTATGATAGTTTTAATTTTTCACATTATCTCTTCTAATAAGTATCACGATTGTTGTTTGTGGGCAATGTGTACTAGTTAATACCTTATTAATTATTTGAGAGTAGGATGCCCCAGGAAATGAAAGTGTTATAACCGAGTTACCCAGATGTTGAATTAAGTGATAACCTAAACTCTTGCCAATTTCATCACAATAAACTACAGTCTTTCCAACATTTAATGGTTGCGTAATTTTTGTTACAGGGCTATCACAGTAAATGTTATTTGTGCTTACAATATTGTCACATATACTGCCTACAGAGTCAACCATTGGAGAAGTTAACTCGGACTGCATATTATGCATTATCAATAACATATTGATAATGAAGAACATGGAAGGGATTTATCACAGTCAGGTGTTTGATTATATAATTTTTCAAGTGATAATAACCTTTGTTCATTGCTGTGACAAGACTCCACTAAGCTATTCAATGCCTTAATGTACTTCCCAATTTCTTTCTGTGATGTTTTGTATTTTAAAGTTATTGACTCCAAGGAATCATTTAAACACATAATTTCAGTCTGTAATTGATGTATATCCATCTCATATTGCTCTGTTTGGGTGTATATATGTTTTTTACTTATTTTTATTAGTTGTTTTAACTGTACATTTGATTTACAAGTCCTAAGATAATTGTTCATTCCTATTCTAAGCTTTTTAATGTGTTTCTGTGATTTGGAAATAAATTTATTGAGTTTTATGTATTTTTTTAATTTATTCCTGCTACTTTTAACTAATCTTATTGATGTGTTGGTATATAACAAGTGGTGACCAGTTTTGTCTATTGCTGCAATAGGAATACTCAATGAGTTAACCATCAGGTGCGAGGTGATGGGCTCATCAAGACAAATAAGATCTGGCTCCGAGCTCCCACACATTAGCTCATTATACAGACTGTTGGAAAGGGCAGCCTGATCTACCGATTTAAGATTTTCCCTAAGAGTGATGGAGTTATGAGCATCACTCAGCTCACACTCTAGAATGCTAATACGTTTTAGAGCATGTTCATGGGTGTTACTGCACTCTTCTAGACCCTTCATTGTTGACTGAAGGTGATCTCGCTGAACGGTGAGCTCCATGACCTGCATATGTAGCTCAGCCAACTCTTGTTTGAGTTGGGTGTTTTTGTCAATTACATTTAATATTTCTTTTTCACTATCATCCCGTTCCTCTAGCAACTGTTTGTTGAGATTTTTGCAAATCTCCAGTTCCTTTATAGTGAGGTTGAACTTTTGTTGCAAGTCACGGGATACTGCACTACGGGTCATCATTTTTATTATATTATTTTATTCCTAATAATTATCAACAAGAAATCTATAATAATTCTCAACACACTAATGACAAGATTATATAAACAAAAAATAAGTGTAAGTATATCTATGTTTACAACAAACCTAATATATTTGAACTATTTAGTATTGTATTTATTTGAACTATTTAGTATTATATTTTTTATTTATTTTATTATTTAGGTACAATTTTTATATTAATATCCCAATAGGTGATGTGATATGTTTTTCCGGTAGGTATTTGAATTGATATCATGTACCCTACTCTCAATTTTTATGTTCGAATTTTTGTACAGATTAGTAATAAGTAAGTATGCTATTCTTCTGTTTAAGTTCATTACATGTCACAATATTTGTTTGTTTTTATTACGATTTTAGAATCACTATTTTTTCTTAGTTTATTCGTCCACTTAATTTTTTACAACGGTAAAAAAAAAAATTGAAAAAATTTACGGTTGATCACTGATTCACAAATAACTTTGTCGTAGCCTTGTGCTTGTACATAATAGTATTTACGGTATTTTTCTGTGTGTTTATTTGCACTTTTAACACTTTTTTATTGTAGTATAACTTAATATTTATAAATTTCCTTAATAAAAATATACAGAGACACTGTTTACGTTACGGCGTTAGTGTTGCCAACCTAAAAAAAAAAGTATATAGTTATATATTTTCTATTTTTATTTTATATTTTATATAGGTAAAAGAAGTATATAGTTAGGTTAGGTATGGAATGATCTATCCTCTATATCTACCTTAGGGATACTACATAAAGACAGTTAGTTACTTTATTCATCAAGTGTTAGTATCTTCTGTTATTATTGATATCCTTAGAAGCTTTGGGGCACCTAGGCACATAAACCTCCGGTCCTGCCTCATAACTTCATAAGTTAGCCGGTGGAGTTGAGTGATGGTGATCGGCGTGAATGAGTATTTAGTGTGTAATAAATCATCACCCATCCGAATGATGACCATGCCTAACTTCACTTACCATTAATACAAATAACAGGTTATGTTGATAGGTTTGTTAAAATGTAGCCTAGTCTAACTTTCAGGTAATTCAACTGAACATTCATGATATTTTATCGAACAGGAACAACAAATGATGGATGCTTTGTCTTTAAATGGATATAACTTTTTTTATTTATGAGCCGATTGAAATAAAATAAACATTAAACGTTAAGTGAAACTTTTCACAACATTTTAGTGAAAACCGCGATTTCTGAAATTAGCGTGCACAAACAGACAGACAAACAGAAAATAATTCTAAAAATGATTGATTTTGGTTCTTTTGCGTTCATAAGACCTTTTTTTTTCATTAACCTTGATGTACAGCTAGCGACCACTTACAAATTTATTATAGTATAGAAAACGTAATTTTAGAGTTCCTAGCCTTAACCGGCGAGCGTGTATGAACAAAAAAGTAAAAGAATCGAAAGTTGTATGACAGGATCCTAGTAAGTAGAAAGCCATAGTTTCTGTCTGCCCCGATGGGAGACAGGCGTGATGATATGTATGTATGTATATATAATATACTTAAACGACCAATTGTTTTATATCCCTTTAGAAGTTTTGAGTTTCGTGAATATTAAGACTAACAATTCTCCCGTTAAAACTTTATTATAAGTTTAATTACTTAGATTTATTACATTTTATTAACTATTGCAGGTTTGTGACCATATACTGTGATTAATTTGTAATATGCCGTATAACCAGAAGGAGGTCTACCATCCCTTATGTCCATATCTTTAAATATCTGAATAATATCCTCAGCATACTCATTGCATTTGTCTTTTGGAATGCTGAATGGGTTGACTGCCATCATAAGTTCTGAAATGTAATACCAAATTATTAAATAGATTAAGAATAAGTATGTAAAGCATTTACATACCTGGTAGAAGAACATGGTATAAAACACATCCATTCCTTACGAAATAATTTTACCATTAATTCCATTTTTCATTTCGACCATAAGCAACAAGTTAATCATTAATGTATTAAACGTGCTATAGTAACATAAGTATTACATTAGAAATTTTAAAAATTAAGTCATGTACTTACTTTTAAACGTCTCTAAATCTGGGTACTGGAATACTTTGGCTTTGCACTCCACTTCAATGTCCGTGAACCCAATACCTTGCATCAGTTTTTTAATATCTTTATCTGGTTCCTAAAACAATAACAATATTGACATAACAGTTTTGTTTATTAACATTTACTGTGGATTGTGTGGATTATGCGATTGCGCCTCACCAATCTAAGGCTCTATTCTTCCTTAGTCAGGGAAAAGCTCACTTGCCTTATCGTGCAAAATGTACGCATCAGTATTGACGTAGTAAATATATCAGACAGTTTCTTTTGAAGCGGTGCACGTACTCACCAGGCTTATGTGAGCATAGCATATGATGAGATTCAACACCTGAATGCTACCATTGTAAAAGGTACCAAAAGATCAAAGTGACCTCGGTGCGAAAAGTGACAAAAGTCTTAGTTAGCAGATCGTACAGGCCACAATCACCAGTAAAAGTGCGAGGAATTCTACCACCTTTTACTGCGAGTAAGTATCATGTGCAGAAGAGTTAGTGAAAAGAGTACAGAAGGGACATAGCACTATCTCGTGTCAGACATCCGATCAAAAAACTTTTGACTGAGGTTGACTCTTCGGCTGAGATATATAGAATAACACTATAGAATAACATCCCGATGTTTAGAAGTTTCCCCTAATTGAGAAATGTCGCTAAAGTTGATGACTAAGTTACTGGTCAGGGTCTTAACTACTATGTACTTAGTTCGTGATTTATGACGTAACTACGTCATTGTTCATGTAGATGAGCGATGTTATCTGTATCGAAATCGTTTCGTGTGAATCCAATTCTTTAGGAGAGTGTTCTACAAGTTCGAAGTGCTCTAAACGGTTTTTGTAGTAATTCTGACGAAATCTTTAATTATTTATGTATGTTATTTTACTATCATTAAATTTTTAAAATAACTTCAAGAGCATATTCAATAATTTTTTTATAAAATACCAAATAAAACAAACCTAACGTATACTTATGCCACTTAAAATGAAATATAATTATTATTACACGTAGGTTTTAAAATGGAAACCCCTCTGAGGATTTCTAGGGATACTCTTCTGCATAAGTGGGCGTGAATAAGGTAAAGGTAGTTTCATATCACTTTAGATGACATTTTTCATGAGCTATGCATGTCGCATCAATATGTCTTTATCGACCGGGTATTCGTAAGTTAATAACTTAAGGTACCTTTTTACATTATTGTAAGCAATAGCTTACAATAATGTAAAAAGGTAGGTAAAACCATTCTAAAGGATTGTATACTACCTAGCGGATTTGTTACAATCGTGTCACATAATCAACTGATCTAGTGCAATTTAATTGACGTATTGACATAATTGACAATTGCATCACATTTATGTCGCCGTATATGACGACATGTTCACACTTTGCGGGGTGACCTGCACTACTATCAATTACGTCTGAATTTCCGGACAGACCTTGAAAAATATGCCAAGGCAGAATAATTCTGACGTTTTTGTCACGTCGGAATTATTCTGTTCGTGATCAGATAGAATTTTTGGAACGTGAACTTATGACATCAAAAACTCATTGTCGACTATTTTGCAATTACATAATTGTTGTTTTAGATGAGCGACGAACAAGCGACACGAAATTCTATCAAGTAGATGGAAACAGAAACGACAATGATACCTCAGAATCATGGTAGGGTGAAATGCTTTTGTCGACATTGCAGACATAGGAACTCCATTTACTATTTTGTGAAATCAAGCGGTAGGCATCAAAAACGGAGCAGTAAGCTAGAAAAATCGTAAGACACTTGCCATCTTGATCTAGCATGTTAAATATATTGTTAAACGCCCGCCTGAAACATAAAGCATATTAATTAAGAGCCTTTTCACAAAAGGTAGGCAGAGGGATAGTTTTCGACCATATCTTAAAATCTTTGACGCACTAACTATAATGATCCGTACTGTATATACTAATATTATTTTAATCATGATATATAATATTAATTATTTTGAATAATTTTCACACAACGCCGGCTACAGAGCAAATTAACCTATTTTTATCGTCGGTCTTCATAAGTGGCGCTGAATCACATAGACAAAACGAATAAAAGAAAGATTGATAAATTTTTAAAGCAATTATTTGCTAAATTTCTCATAAATTTTTAAAAAATTTATAAAAGAAAGATATTAAAGATAGAATTATTAATTAAATATATTGAAATTTAAAATGTCACCCATGTTATTTTCTTCGAGTTTTCTATGACGTAAACGCTGGCAATGTTTATGATATTTATAGTTACAGAGAAATCCAAAAAATAAAATAAATCCTAGAGAAGCCTTGAAGCGCTCAGAATCAGTGTTCTATAAACGATCACTGAGTTACGCAACCTTCACTATGGCTGGTTCTAGGATGGGTGACCACTTTGTGGCATTTACATTTGCGAGCGTTTCCGTGCTTCGGAAGACACGTTAAGCTGTTGGTCCCGGTCGTCAGTAACATGGCAGTAAGTCAAGTTGAAGGCCTTATGGGTGGCTTGAAAATTTTCTACAGCAGCTTTCACTATGGCTGGTCCTCGGATGGGTGACCACTTTGCGGCATTTACATTTGCGAGCGTTTCCGTGCTTCGAAAGACACGTTAAGCTGTTGGTCTCGGTCGCCAGTAACATGGCAGTCGTTAAGTCAAGTTGAAGGCCTTATAAGCGGCTTGAAAATTTTCGGTATCCACAACCTGCGTCTGTCTCTTTCAACACGGCAATGGGCTCACCACCTATTAAGTGTGACAGGAATACACATGGTGAAAAATGGGCATATAATATGCCTCTGCCACTCCTTCGGAGAGAAGGCGTGATAGATAAATAAATAAATAAGTCCTAGAGAAATAAATACAGTACGAAGAGAAAAAATTTGAAACAATTTTGAAAAGCAATTAGAACACTAACGTTTTCTAAATTTGAATTTAGAAATGGAATAAAATTTGAAGTGTTAAATGTGGTCTATTATAATGAGTCAACATTATTTTATTTATTCATTAACTATGTATTTATTTATATATTATTTAAAAGTAGAGGGTAGAAGGAGTCAGGGTAGGCCGAGACTTACATATGAAGACCACGTGAGCAGATTGCTCAAAAACGGAAAGGTCAAAAGTACTCGGATACCCAGACGTGCGTGTATGAAGCGATTGATGAATCTCGAAGAAGCGAAAGAAGTATGCATGGATCGCGAAGCCTGGCGTTCTGTCCTCTCTGACTACCCCGTCAGGGATATAGCGTGAAGATAGTTAGTTAGTTAGTTTTTATGTATTTATTTACATTGTGTTTGAAATATAATTCCGTTAAAAAATAATAAAATAAATATTGAATTGAATAAATATGCATATTAATAAGTACATTAAATAACGTTACAAAATATTGTTAATGTTATTTATTTTACATCACTAGTCATGATGAATTGACAGGTGTCAGAAATGCAATCTCTGAGCGGCCAGATAACATATAGTTACAATTAAAATTAGTCATAATAAAACAATCACGAATAAAGTGACCTTTTAAAGTAAAAAGAAATTACCTTTGATCTAATACCCAGTGAAGAGCATAAAATGAGAACACGTAGTCGAAATTTCCATTCATTTTATCGCAGAGGTCACCAGATATATCCAATATTTTGAATGTAGTTCGATCGTTGCAATAGTTTTCTGTTGCAAATCTCAACATATCATGATTGATATCAGAACCCACAAGTGTGTAATCAGCGGGAAAATATTTCTTGAGACTAGTAATGACACTGCCATCTCCACATCCCACGTCCATGATCCTGTTATTGTACTTTTTCCATTGTAATTTTGTTAAATACTTCGCGAAACACTCATGTGAATCTTTTTTCTGACCTACATTGCTTTCTTGGTATAGATCAGCATTAAACATTTTGCTGGTTTGGTGTATTTTACTTTGAGGTCAGTTAAATACAGCTGAATACTTTCTTAGTGTTTAATAACACGTACTGTACTTTATACTTATATAGGCTAATAGTACATATCAGGTAGAGATGAAACGTATATTCGGTAACTATCCGGTAAGCGGTCTATCCGGCTCAATTTTTTTAATCCGGCTAAATTTCGGATAAGAACCGAGTAACCGGACCGAGTAAACGGTTACCGGATTTTAAATAAATACGACAAAGATTGATAGCACTTTATTTAACACTATCATTATGAATAAACTAACAAAAAACTAAACTAACAAAACGAAAAAAATAATACTCAAACTGCATCACAAAATGTATCGATTGTTGAAACGTAATATTCTTAACTTTAACACCTGTTCAACCTATTTAGCTAACCACGACATTTAATCATTCGTTCAATTCGGCTCACCACCTGTTACGTAGGACTAAAATGCATACGGTGAAATGTGGGCGTTTTATATGCCTATGCCTACCCCTTCGGGGATAAAGGCGTGACAATATGTATGTATGTATGTATGTACTTGCTGGACGCGCTCGACGCTATGCAGAGACGTGCTATTCGCATTATAGATTGTCCTGAGGTAATAGGAAGCTTTGAGCCGCTGGCGCAGCGTAGAACCATAGCGTCCTTGGCTGCATTTTACCGCATGTACCATGGCGAGTGTTCTGAAGAGCTCTTCAACCTAATCCCATCCTCTCCTTTTCATACTTCTATCCAGTGGAAAGAATTTTCGCCAGAACGGAACGATATAAAAGATCGTTTCTCTGTCGAACTATAGTTACCTGGAATGCTCTGCCAGCGCTCGTGTTTCCTTCCTCTTACAATCTCGGGTTCTTCAAGCGGAGCGTGAAGAGGCACATCATTGGGCCGCCAACTTGAGGGACGCTGTCAGTAGTCATGTAGACTAAGAGAGTGCCCCTCAATTCGCTAGATGTCGTCATGGCTTTCCATCAGGCGGATGGCGTCATTTTGGCGAGCTAGATATAAATAGATTTAAAAAAAAATTTAAAAAAAAATGTGGGACTGGGGATTTTTATCTAGACAACTGATAAACATACTTTTATTTTCTAAATACATACATAGGAAACACCAAAACTCCGAAACCAACATTTGTGGGTGACACAAATATTTTTTACGACCCGGGAATCGAACCCTGGACCTCAGTCGCGGCAGTCGCATTTACTACCACTGTGCTACCGAGGCAGTCGAGGCAGTATAAAAAGAGAAACTAGTTTTGTATGGTTCATACCTGCGTTTTTTTACGCTCCACGAGAAATTTTAACAAAGCTTATCAAACAAATAGTAATCTTTTTATAAATTTTAAAGTGGAAAAATATTTCAGTCTCGAGCTGAAATTGAACTAGCGTCTTTGGTTCAACGCAATAGACGCGTTTACCAACTACACCACCGAGACCTACTCGAAACTGACGAATTAATCCACCTCTGGACATCTTAAGGCGACGTAAGGCCCCATCGACCGGACTTATCAAAGTTTAAAGACGTTTTAAGCTTAGCGCGTCTTCTTGAATGCCACTCATTATTGAAAGGGCCCAAAGGGAAATCAATGAGCCGCCACTCGACTAAGTTTGGCCGGAGATCCGGCTATACGGCTTCAAGGTAAGCCGAATCACAACATTTATTCGTTTCATATCTCTTCTTCTATCTGCAGCAATCTTTTTTTTTTATGATGTAACTGTTTGTTTACCTCATAACAATTACAATCTAGCCTTGAGGCTAATAAATAATTTAAATTTAACTAAACTTGCTAAAAAAAACTTACAGAGTAAAAAATGTGTTATAATGTAAACACTTTTGTTCATGTCATTGTGTTCTTCAGGGGTAGCACTTCACGGAGTACAGCTCCGTAACACTATTTATACTAAACATTTAATCACAAAAACAGTATTACTCATACCTCTGTCAATTTTTATTCGAAGAGCCCAACCGTGCCTGGTGCAAAAGTGCCCATCACACTGGTCGCATTACCTCTTTGGCTGGCAATGGCCAGCCTTTGCACCAACCACGATCCGGCGCGGGGATCTCCCGACTTCTCTCTCAGTCTACGCCCTAACTCATCCACAAATTGCTTGGCCTCCAGACTCCAACAGCCCATCGTCTCCACCGCGAAAGGTACGAAGAGATACCGACTCAGCAACGGCTCGTACTTGAGTCGCTTCCCAGAAGCGGCGTACTCGGCCGCGGCGGCCGGAAAACGGACCGTACGACTGAGGTGGCTGGGAGCAACCGTGCTTACGCACGTGGCATCCCAGACAAGACATTTGCCGCCCCTCCACGGCACCAAAGTCATACCATCCGGTCTCCTGCCATCAGTCCTGCTCAGACCAGGCGGCTCAAGCAAGCATACTACTAAACTAACTCAAAAGGCTAAGTCCTCTTTAGTCTCCTTACAGTGTCCGTGGTGTCAAGGAGATGTATAGCCTCGACATTCACATGTTGGAGAAGTCTTTTTTCGTGAGCTTCGGCGTATTTTTTAATAACCTTAATAATAAGGTCCACTCCTAAGTTCCGGTGGATGTCCTCATTTCTAGTGTACCAGGGAGCTTTTACTATACTCCGAAGTACTTTATTTTGAAACCTTTGTATAATTTAAACATTAGTGCGTTTTGTACAACGGCGCACCGTACCTACCTACATACATGCATTGATCTTCAATAATACAAATACCTACATATCTAAACTGGAGACTTACAAGTAACCCATTTCCAATTTAAGGGCATGCAGATCCCTGTGTGCGTAAATAAGCTTTACAAAGACTCTTAACAAGGCACAGGGTTAGACGCTTCAGTGTCAGTGTAGAGTTTTGAATGTAGAGCTCAGGTTAAGTTGCATCTAATCTAATCTGGAGAAAGCGATGTTCAATTATCCCCACAAGTGTACGTTGTTTTCTCCTGCATCACCAGTCTCTTTAAACCTTTTCACGTGTGCTATATTCGGGCACTCATGAATGTATATGTTATACTTATATACTTAAATGTAAGCTAAGTATAGGGTATTTAAATATGATTTTAAATATTTATATTTGTATTTAGAAATCTTAAATAATAAAATCATGTCAATTCTATTACTAATACTATAAACTTCTTAAAAATCTATAAAAATCTTTGCACGAGATACGGCCCAGAACGGGAGTCACCTGTCTGGTCCCTTAGCCGACGCCCCAATTCGCTCAGCAAGTTTTTGGCGTCAGCACCCCAACTGCTCATAATATTGCTCTGTTAGGTCCGTATATTTGCCACATTTTCGTCTGCGGCGTTTTCAGCGGCAGCTGTAGAAGACAGAACGGTACAACCGAGGTGACTAGGACCAACCGTGCTAACACACATGGCATCCCATAAAAGGCACTTCCTATTTTTCCACGGTGCCACAGTCATGCCGTCCGGTCTCCCGCCGTCGTATCTACTGAGGCCGGTTAGCTCCAATAAGCACGGGACTGCCACTAAAATAAAGGCTCTCCGGAGAATGTCAATGAGAGCATGGTGACGCGGCAATCTATCTCTGCTTCTACGACAACTCAGTGCATGATGGCCGCCCTCATCCTTCATGGAACCGCAGGTGCATCTATGAGGTTCACACACCTTGCAGCCCAGGCGGAAAGCCACTGCCACCCGCAAAGAATTGTCGTCCAACAGAGTGCCCAGGTGAGGTGAAGGCAGACGACAGGTATCGATGACGCAGAACTACGGGCAAACCATGTCGACTCGGCATCAGCCGCGAAGGGTACGGTCACCGCGCCACCATCAGAATGAAGAATTAAAGTGACACACCTACATCCCGCACGCATCGCACCCCTATACCCCCGTGCCGGATAGGAACAGCCGACTGAGTCCACTGAGTCTGGTTAATATTTTCAAAGTAAGTTGTCATTAAATATTAACTACAGTGAATAAATTTTAAATTTAAAGTGGAAAAATTTTTCAGTCACGAGCTGGACTCGAACCAGCGTCTTCTGGTTCAACGCACCAGACGCGTTACCGTTATTTTTCCACTTTAAATTGAAAATTTAGAAAAAGTTAGCATACTAATTGCTTTTTAAAATTGTTTCTACAGTGAATAAGACGTACCTAAAAAAACTTATAATTTCTTTGTTTGTTCAAGCATCATCGGAAAACCAATAGTCCAATTTTAACTATTTGTATCTATTATTATACTACGCATAAGATATGGTTCATAATGCTACTTTTCCTAGGGGTTAGGTAGAGAATAATTAAAGAGCAGATTGTAGCGAAATACGCTTAACGCAGTGAGCGCTTACACTTAGCAAGCGGAGTTACCAACGCTTTCATAGCGGCAAGAACAAATAGTATATAAACTTTAATCAATACAATAACTTTAATTGTAAAACTGTTACTCCGATTGATGGAGATCATCACCATCGGTGCAAATGTTCTCGTTGGACACCACTGGTAAATATAACATTTTCCACAACGTTAGGTCAGATTTAAAACATTCCAACAGCTTTCGAAGAACTTACCATTATGCAAAGAATCACGAATGCTATCTCCACCTTACCACCTCACCGATGATGCTCTACGATAGATATCATTTAAGATGTCTTTGACGTAACCGATATCGTTCATAGTTAGGATTCTTTGTGTACGAAAACTTTCAGCCAATATTCTTTAAGATTACGAACACGATTTTCTCAGTATAGAAACGCTTTAGCAATACTTAATGCCTACATACGTGTATGTGCCTTCTTTGGGGTTCAAAGTTCTAAATATTATTACGTATGTGTGTAGGTGGTTGGCGTGTAAGGTTTTGATAATTTTAAAACCAGTTTATTAACAAAGTTTTAGTGATTAGATCTATGTTTACCTAGGTATATAATGAGATGTATTGTATTATTAATGACTTGCGTTCTAATCCCGGATTGTAACTAATATTTGTGTGATCCACAATTTTTCCGGAGTTTGTGTGTGTACTATGAATAATATGTGTAAATATAAGTGTCATTATCAGTTGTCTATACTATATATATATTTCATTACGCCATCATAAAAGTATAAAATGTTAAATCAAAAAAAAAAAAAAAAATTTTATCGTGTGGAAATCCCCACTGATATTATGTCGGACTGGAACAGACTGGAACCGACTATAACCAGACGGTCACTACCTCCATCGCCGGGCACCCGGGTATTATCTCGGAAGGATGTGCCAGGTTTCCCCACAGACTGGTTACCACCGCGGCTTCACGCACGGTTTGAGTGCTTTCCCGCTCCTTTAGGTAAAAGTGATAGCTCAGGACAGAACAGGCTTACCTTGAGCTGCCAGTGGATTGAAAAATTATACATGCACATTTTTTATATTTTGCACGTCAAAATGGCGCGGCGTGTCAGATGAACAGCAGAGACGACTATTGAAATTGTGGGCCGTTATCGTACCAGGGTTCCTGTAGTAGCACAGGTTGACGGCCCGCATCTGCTGAACCTTAAACATGGTTACTTATGGGCTTTCCGAGGCCGCATGGTCATACGTCATGTTACAAAAAGTGCCATTTTGAACTTGTCACAACAGCGTTTGATATTATGAGGATATGACACGGCATAATGTGCTATTTTCAGTGGCTGCAATGTTACTTTGTCCGTTGATCAGCAAGTGCACAACGTGCAGTTGAGGTCGACTTGGGCCCAGAGATGTTGTCGGGATTTCTTATACTAATAAAGAGTTAATTCATATATATTTATTTATATAGAAGGAACGGATATTGATAAATCTTAGAAAAAAGATTTACATTAAAGCAAAGGATAATTCATAATAAATAAATATCGTTGGGTCAACTCACACAACGCCATCTGATTCCAAACTAAGCAGAGTTGTACCAGGTAACTGATAAACATACTTATATATTTCTAAATACATACATATTATAGATAAATAACACCCAGACACAGAATTAACCATCGTGCTTATCACACAAAGTTTTATCCTGGGTGGGAATCGAACCCACCGCGCCACAGAGACAGTATATGCAGGATGCAGACTATGTATTAATATTTTAATAGTTATTTACCATATCAGTCAGAGGCATAAAAAGAGTTTTGTTTAATGAATGTCGTTACGTATCTTTCCAATGATATATTCTTTTAGTTTATTGAGTGCATGAGCGTTTGCATAATTATATGAAATGTTTATTGAATCTGCAGGAAGTAAAAGAAGTATATAGTTAGGTTAGGTATGGAATGATCTATCCTCTATACCTACCTTAGGGATACTACATAAAGACAGTTAGTTACTTTATTCATCAAGTGTTAGTATCTTCTGTTATTATTGATATCCTTAGAAGCTTTGGGGCACCTAGGCACATAAACCTCCGGTCCTGCCTCATAACTTCATAAGTTAGCCGGTGGAGTTGAGTGATGGTGATCGGCGTGAATGAGTATTTAGTGTGTAATAAATCATAACCCATCCGAATGATGACCATGCCTAACTTCACTTACCATTAATACCAATAACAGGTTATGTTGATAGGTTTGTTAAAATGTAGTCTAGTCTAACTTTCAGGTTATTCAACTGAATATTCATGATATTTTATCGAACAGGAACAACAAATGATGGATGCTTTGTCTTTAAATATAATATTTAAATAACTTTTTAATTTATGAGCCGATTGAAATAAAATAAACATTAAATGTTAAGTAAAACTTTGCACAAAATTTTTGTAAAATCCGCGATTCCTGAAATTAGCGTGCACAAACAGACAGACAAACAGAAAATAATTCTAAAAATGATTGATTTTGGTTCTTTTGCGTTAATAAGACCTTTTTTTTTCGTTAACCTTGATGTACAGCTAGCGACCACTTACAGATTTAGTATAGTATAGAAAACGTAATTTTAGAGATCCTAGCCTTAACCGGCGAGCGTGTATGAAAAAACAAGGAAAAGAATCGAAAGTTGTATGACAGGATCGTAGTCAGTAGAAAGCCATAGTTTCTGTCTGCCTCGATGGGAGACCGGCGTGATGATATGCATGTATGTATGTATGTATGTATGTATGTATAATATACTAAAACGACGAATTGTTTTATATCTTTTTAGAAGTTTTGAGTTTCTTGTGAATATTAAGATAGTTACAATTCTCTCGTTAAAACTTTATTATACGTTTAATTTGATTAAACTTATAATTACATTTTATTAACATTTGCAGGTTTGTGACCATATACTGTGATTAATTTGTAATATAGCGTATAACCAGAAGGAGGTCTACCATCCCTTATGTCCATATCTTTAAATATCTGAATAATGTCCTCAGCATACTCATTGCATTTGTCTTTTGGAATGCTGAATGGGTTGACTGCCATCATAAGTTCTGAAATGTAATACTGTAATATTAAATAGATTAAGAATAAGTATGTAAAGCGTTTACATACTTGGTAGAAGTACGAAATAATTTTACCATTAATACCATTTTTCATTTCGACCATAAGCAACAAGTTAATCATAAATGTATTAAACGTGCTATAGTAACATATGTATTATATTTAAAATTTTAAAATGTAAGTCATGTACTTACTTTTAAACGTCTCTAAATCTGGGTACTGGAATACTTTGGCTTTGCACTCCACTTCAATGTCCGTGAACCCAATATCTTGTATCAGTTTTTTAATGTCTTTATCTGGTTCCTAAAATAATAATAATATTGACATAACAGTTTTGTTCATTAACATTTACTGTGCATTGTGTGGATTATGCGATGGCGCCTCACCAATCTAAGGCTCTATTCTTTCTTAGTGAAAGTCAGGGAAAAGCTCACTTGCCTTATCGTGCAATATGTACGCATCAGTATTGACGTAGTAGATATATCAGACAGTTTCTTTAGGAGCGGTGCACGTACTCACCAGGCTTATGTGAGCATAGCATATGATGAGATTCAACACCTGAATGCTACCATTGTAAAAGGTACCAAAAAATCAAAGTGACCTCGGTGCGAAAAGTGACAAAAGTCTTAGTTAGCAGATCATACAGGCCACAATCACCAGTAAAAGTGCGTGCGCGTGCGCGAGGTTGACTCTTCGGGCTGTTATCTCAGCAGAAGCAGATCCAAGATGGCAACGGGATGTTTAGAAGTTTGCCCTAATAGAGAAATGTCGCTAAAGTTGATGACTAAGTTACTGGTCAGGGTCTTAACTACTATGTACTTAGTTCGTGATTTCTATTAGAAACGATTTCGACACAGATAACATCGCTCATCTACATGAACAATGACGTAACTACGTCATTGTTCATGTAGATGAGCGATGTTATCTGTATCGAAATCGTTTCGTGTAAATCCAATTCTTTAGGAGAGTGTTCTACAAGTTCGAAGTGCTCTAAAAAATACCAAATAAAACAAAACTAACGTATACTTATGCCACTTAAAATGAAATATAATTATTATTACACGTAGGTTTTGAAATGGAAACCCCTCTGTGGATTTAGAGGGATACTCTTCTGCATAAGTGGGCGTGAATAAGGTAAAGGTAGTTTCATATCATTTTAGATGACATTTTTCATGAGCTATGCATGTTGCATCAATATGTTTTTATTCGACGTGGTATTCGTAAGTTAATTACTTAAGGTACCTTTTTACATTATTGTAAGCAATTGCTTACAATCATGTAAAAAGGTAGGTAAAACCATTCTAAAGGATTGTATACTACCTGGCGGATTTGTCACAATCGTGTCACATAATCAACTGATCTAGTGCAATTTAATTGACGTATTGACATAATTGACAATTGCATCACATTTATGTCGCCGTATATGACGACATGTTCACACTTTGCGGGGTGACCCGCACTACTATCAATTATATAACTATCTGAATTTCCGGACAGACTCTTGAAAAATATGCCAAGGCAGAATAATTCTGACGTTTTTGTCACGTCAGAATTATTCTGTTCGTGATCAAATAGAATTTTCGGAACGTGAACTTATGACATCAAAAACTCATTGTCAACTTTTTTGCAATTACATAGTTGTTGTTTTAAATGAGCGACGAACAAGCGACACGAAATTCTATCAAGTAGATGGAAACAGAAACGACAATGATACCTCTAAATCATGGTAGGGTGAAATGCTTTTGTCGACATTGCAGACATAGGAACTCCATTTACTATTTTTTGAAATCAAGCGGAAGGCATCAAAAACGGAGCAGTAAGCTAGAAAAATCGTTAGACACTTGCCATCTTGATCTAGCATGTTAAATATATTGTTAAACGTCCGCCTGAAACATAAAGCATATTAATTAAGAGCCTTTTCACAAAAGGTAGAGGGATAGTTTTCGACCATATCTGAAAATCTTTGGCGTACTAATTATAATGATCCGTACCGTATATACTAATATTATTTTAATCATGATTATATAATAATATTAGTTATTTTGAATAATTTTCACATAACGCCGGCTACCGAGCAAATTAACCTATTTTTATCGTCGGACATCATAAGTGGCGCTGAATCACATAGACAAAACGAATAAAAGAAAGATATTAAAGATAGAATTATTAATTTCAATTTTTTAAATATTGAAATTTAAAATGTCACCCATGTTATTTTCTTTGAATATTCTATGACGTAAACGCTGGCAATGTAGTTATTAATTGATATTTATAGTTACAGAGAAATCAAAAAAATAAAATTAAGTCCTAGAGAAGCCTTGAAACGCTCCCGCAGAATCAGTGTTCTGTAAACACTGAGTTACGCAACTTTCACTATGGCTGGTCTGCGGATGGGTGACCATTTTGCGGCATTTACATTTGCGAGCGTTTCCGTGCTTCGAAAGACACGTTAAGCTGTTGGTCCCGGTCGCCAGTAACATGGCAGTCGTTAAGTCAAGTTGAAGGCCTTATGAGCGGCTTGAAAATTTTCGGTAGCCACAACCTGCGTCTGTCTATTTCAACACGGAATTGGGCTCACCACCTATTAAGTGGGACAGGAATACACATGGTGAAAAGTGGGCATATAATATACCTCTGCCACTCCTTCGGGGAGAAGGCGTGATAGATAAATAAATAAATAAGTCCTAGAGAAATAAATACAGTCGGGAGAAAAAAAATTGAAACAATTTTGAAAAGCAATTAGAACACTAACGTTTTCTAAATTTGAATTTAAAAATATGAAGTGTTAAGTGTGGTCTATTATAATGAGTCAACATTAATTTATTTATTCATTAACTATGTATTTATTTACATTGTGTTTGAAATATAATTCCGATAAAAAATAAAATATATATTGAATTGAATAAATATGCATATTACGAGTAATAATTAGATACAATAAATAACGTTACAAAATATTATTATTTATTGTACACCACTAGTCATCCCTCTGTTAGCCCCGACATTTCACCTCAGTCAGCTCCTCACACAGGGCATGGCGTATTCGCCAAGTACCTGTGGGAGGTGGCTGGGGTGGAGCCGGACCCCGTGTGTCGTCACTGCTCAAGTGGCGTCGTGGACACGGCGGAGCACACACTCGCCGTGTGCCCGGCGTGGGATGGGCCGCGTATCGCCCTTACGGGCCTTGTCGGTGTTGATTTGTCGCTGCCGGCTGTGGTGCAAGCCATGGTCGGCAGCCAACAGTGTTGGGCCGCCGTCGCCTCGTTTGTTAGCGAGGTGATGGCGGCGAAACGTGAGGAGTTGCGGGTGCGGGAGCGTACGGGACAGACGCTCCCGCCCCGCCGTCCGGTGCGGGGGCGTCGACGTGCTCAATACATGCGCGCCCCCAAATAGTGTCTGGCCGTGGGCGGAAGGTCGGCGGACCCCGCCTAACTGGCCACTTGGCGACGGGCACCCTTTCTGTGTTCCAGGGGGTGCCTACTTTTTGCGCACGCCCGTACCAGCCGCTCTCACCTCCTCTGCTTACAGAGGAGCGCTCGAGAGCGGTGGAGGTGCGAGCTACTTCTTCAGCTCCTTAGGGAGCTCCGGGGTGGTCGCTTATCGACCGCCCCGAGACGGATCCGTCCATTCTGGGGTGCCCCTTGCCGTCTCGCAGTGATTTAACCTCCGGCCTACCCGGCGAGTCGGTTTAAGGTGAGGCGGAACACCGCGGGATTTAGTGGTAGGACAGCCCTCTCTCACGGGCCGGGAGCCGCACATACCGTCCCTGATGCCCCCGCAGCAGGGATGACGGTGCGTAAATGCATTCCCCGGTAAAACAATAAAAAAAAAACATCACTAGTCATGACGAATTGACAGGTTTCAGAAATGCAATCTCTGAGCGGCCAGATAACATATAAGTAGTTACAATTAAAATTGGTCATAATATAACAATCACGAATAAAGTGACCTTTTAAAGTAAAAAGAAATTACCTTTGATCTAATACCCAGTGAAGAGCATAAAATGAGAACACGTAGTCGAAATTTCCATTCATTTTTTCGGAGAGGTCACCAGATATATCCAATATTTTGAATGTAGTTCGATCGTTGCAATAGTTTTCAGTCGCAAGTCTCAACATATCATGATTGATATCAGAACCCACAAGTGTGTAATCAGCGGGAAAATATTTTTTGAGACTAGTAATGACACTGCCATCTCCACATCCCACGTCCATGATCCTGTTATTGTACTTTTTCCATTGCAATTTTGTAGAATACTTCGCCAAACACTCATGTGCATCTCTTTTCTGAACTACATTGCTTTCTTGGTATAGATCAGCATTATACATTATGCTGGTTTGGTGTGTTTTACTTTGAGGTCAGTTAAGTACAGCTGAATATTTTCTTAGTGTTTAATAACACGTGTACTTTATACTTATATAGGCTAATGGTACCTATCAAGTAGAGATGAAACGCATATTCGGTAACTATCCGGTAAGCGGTCTATCCGGCTCAAATTTTAAATCCGGCCAAATATCGGATAAGAACCGAGTAACCGGGCGGATACCGGATTTTAAATAAATACGACATAAAGATTGATGGCACTTTATTTAACACGATCATTATGAATTTATATTAACAAAACGAAAAAAATAATACTCAAACTGCATCACAAAAGGTATCGATTGTTGAAACCTAATGTACTTCACTTACACCTGTTCAACCTATTTAGCTAACCACGACATTTAATCATTTGTTCAATCGGTTTAAAAGTCCATCAAATATTCAACACGTATAAATAAATATAAATAAATATGGGGATTTTTAGACAACTGATAAACATACTTATATTTTCTAAATACATACATAGGAAACACCAAAACTCCGAAACCAACATTTGTGGATCACACATATATTTTTTACGACCCGGAAATCGAACCTTGGACCTCAGTCGCGGTAGTCGCATTCTCTACCACTGCGCCACTGAGGCAGTCGAGGCAGTATAAAAACAGAAACTAGTTTTGTTTGGTTCATACCTGCGTTTTTTTACCCACCACAAGAAATTTTAACAAAGCTTATCAAACAAATAGTAATCTAAATTTTAATTTTAAAGTGGAAAAATTTTTCAGTCTCGAGCTGGACTTGAACCAGCGCCTTCTGGTTCAACGCACTAGACGCGTTTACTAACTACACCACCGGGACCTACTCGAAACTGACGAATTAATCCACCTCTGGACGTCTTAAGGCAACGTAAGGCGCCATTGACTGCACTTAGCAAATTTTAAAGAAGTTTAAAGCTTAGCGCGTCTTCTTGAATGCCACTTATTAACGAAAGGGCCCGAAATAAACGAGCCGCCAGTCGACTATGTTTGGCCGGAGATCCGGCTATACGGCTTCAAGGTAGGCCGAAAATTCGGTATTTGGTATCACAACATCTATTCGTTTCATATCTAGTATAAAATTTATGATATTTAGTAATCAGCAGTTATCAAAGTGCATTTCTGTGCCCGATAAGCTTAACACTGCATGTTAAATTATTTTTCGATTTTGTGTTTTTGGTACCGTTTTTTACCCCGTGAAAACTCTTTCGAACCATTCTATCCCAATAACAATTTTCCAAATTCAACAAAACACAATATTTCCAAAAATAAAATGTGTAATTACCCATGGAAGCACATACATTAGTCCTTATATTGAAATGGTTTTAGATAAAACAAATGCATTTTACTGTAAGTACTAAGTTACCATAACTATTTTGCCGCGTATATTTTAGCTTATCCCTGCCTTAGAGTGACTTAGTAGTGACGATTACTATTAAAAGGGCGTGCGATATATAACATTATGTAACATGTAGCACTCAATGTCATTGTACAGGCGACAAAGCTTCCATAATGATACATTATTTCGTATCAAGGCTGAAGCGCTTGTGGCCCCGCAGACTCAGTGTTCTGTAAACAATTACTGCGTTAAGCAAGTTTCATAACAGCTGGTCCTCGGATGGGTGACCTCTTTGTGGCGTATACATTTGCGAGCGTTTCCGTGCGTTGAAAGGCACGTTAAGCCGTTGGTCCCGGTTGCCAGTAACATGGCAGTCGTTAAGCCCAGATGAAGGCCTTATGGTGCGGCTTTCAATAGCAGGTCACCACAATCTGTGCCTGTCCATTTCAACACGGCAATGGGCCCACCACCTGTTACGTGGGACAAAAGTGCATACGGTGAAATGTGGGCGTATAGTATGCCTCTGCCTACCCCTTCGGGGATAAAGGCATGACAATATGTATGTATGTATATAAGGCTCAAGCGCTCGCTCTACAGGTCTGAATGCTGTTCAATAAACTACATACAAACAATCACTATCAAATGTTTAAAAAATATCTTCGAAAATCAAATGACTTTTGGACTGATAGGCAGGTGCATATTACAAGACATTATTAATAAATTACTAGTTATGTATAAATAATAATAAGCAGATTCTATTTTCATTTGGGTATTTTTTCTAAGTTACAATTTATTATTTGTTTGAAAGCCTGTTGTTATGAGTCTATGTTGTTTTTGATTACCTGAAAAGTTTTGAGCTAAATAAGTTGAATACACACTTATATACTGTTGACCAGGCAACGACAGAGCAATAGACATGAGTCCGTAACTAGTTTCTACAATAATTACGATCAGCATTTGTTACATATCAATTTTACTCGTCTGTCGATTTTTTCTCTTTGTCTGCATATTTTCGTAACCAATTTTTCGTTTCCATGAATCATCAAGAGCTCCGGGGCCCAAGTGACCTCACCTGCTTATAAACGGAGGCAGCGACGCCCTTACGGGGTTGGAAGGTCAGACGGCAATTGGTCCTAACAATGCCGAAAAACAAGTCTAACAACAGCTACTCCTAGCCACCGAATATAAGTGTATCCAAAGCCCCAAATCCAGTTAGGGCTTGTAAGCAACTGCAAATATACTTAGTGTACATACATTAAGAGATTCCGACTTATTCCATCATACATATTAACATTCTACTTGTCCTTGGTACAATGAATCACTTTTTAACTTCTAACCAATGCACCGTGGTTCTCTCTTTTTGTAGTTTACTAATTAATGGGTAGCCTCTGGTTACTCTTCTCGATACCTAAACCGAATCATTCACTATCTTCAGTGATCGGTAATCCGCTCGCTTCCTATGAAGTAAAATCTTCTTCCTTTTTTTAATCAAAACGTTATTTTTGTGGTTCCGCACCCCATATTACCGTTTCTACCGCGTTACTTGGGCAAGACTGACTTTTTTCGTGCGGTACTCTCTTATCACTCTAATCAATTTTTTTATAAAGTACGTAAGTATAAGAATATCATTATAACTATAAATTTTTAATAAAATGGAAAAAAACAATTCGATTCGAGACGGGGATTGAACCCGTGACCTTTACCTAACCAGGGCAATGTTCTAGCCACCTGAACTACTCGAACCGTATCGAATCAAGTTGAAATTCTCCACCATATTTTAATCGTCGTTTAAAGAGTATGACCAGAGCCATCTATCGAGCTAATGAACAACTCAATACTAATGAAAAGTGTTACGATTTTAAAAAAATGATGCAATGAACTCCACTCAGTCTATGGATAAATTTTTAAAGCAATTATTTTGCTAATTTTCTCATAAATTTTTAATAAAGTGGAAAAAGACAATTCGATTCGAGACGGAGATTGAACCTTTGATCTTTGTCTAACCAGTGCAATGTTCTAGCCAACTGAAGTACCGTATCGAATCCAGTTGAAATTCTCCACCGAGGACCGACCTAGCAGTGAGTATTGATATCTCAAAAGCCTTTAATTGGGTCTGGCACCGTGGTCTTCAATCACAACTGCCCTCCGATGGACTGCCCGGGGTACTTCGGCGAAAGGGTATCCAACTTTTTGGCCGGTAGAACTATCAGAGCTGTTGTTGGCGGCTGCTGTTCGGACTACATGGTCATAAATGCTAGGGTCCCGCAGGGCTCAGTGTTGTCACCCACCCTGTTTTTGCTGCATATCAACGACATGCTCTCCAATGACGGCATTCATTGCTATGCTGATGATAGTCATCATCATCATCCGAGCGTCTGTCCCAGTTGCGTCTCGCGACGCCCGGGGTCCACTTTCCTACATTTTCTCCTCCACTTCGCACAATCGTCGGCATCCCCTGTAGTGAGACCATTGGCACGCATGTATGATCCTTACGACGTCAAGCCAGCACTTCTTGGGTCTTCCTCTCTTACCGGGACCCGGCGGGTGACATTTATTACACGAGTAGCTCCAATATCCCTCAGTCTGCAGTGGAAGAAAGTCGTGAACAACTTGTGTCTGAAATCGAGGCCACTCTTGCAAGAGTGTTCGATTGGGGTAGACAAAATTTTGTCCAATTTAACCCTACCAAAACTCAAGTCTGTGCACTCACCTCTAAAAAACCCCATTTACTACAGTAAATGGGGTTTTTTAGAGGTGAATGTTTTTCAATTCCAGGGCACACTTCTCTCCACCTCTACTAGTATTGGGATCCTTGGTGTTGAGATTTCTAGTGACGTCCAATACCGTTGTTATTTAGAGGACAAGGCAAAGCTGGCGTCAAAAAAGCTCGGCGTACTCAACAGGGCGCGGCAGTACTTTCAGTCTTGATTGGGCCGCGTACTGATGCGGACGTGTGTGCTGACTACAGTTATAATAGTGTAGCGCGGCGAGAGCCGTTGCACGTATCGCGATGAGTTCGGAACTTGTCCCAAATGAACTACTGGCGTTCCTGCAGCAGAAGCTGGATGTGATGGACGAGCTGTCTGCTATCCAGATCTGTGCTTCGAGCTTTAGTCAGGAGGATATAGCTGCATCCAAGCGGCTACTATACGGTGCTCTCAACAAGAGCGACCAGATGGTGTCCCGACGGCGTGACGGGACAAGGAAGAGTATACAGGACATCATCACGCTGCTTAAGGAGACCGATCCGAATGACGTGCCTACGTTTGTGGCGAAGGACTTGCACAAGCTTCCTCCCGTCACTTTCGACCACGTCGACGTTACCTGCCTCTTAAAGGACATAGTGTCCTTAAAAGCAAGCTTGGCGGACGTACAAACAAAGTTGGCAAAAACCGAGGATGTCGTTGTAAATTTGCGTAAAGAACTCGTTGCTTTGCGTGATACTACAGCGGTATCTAGGTCACCACCTAATGCGAATATAAACACGCGTCGCGGAGCTGACCTCAACGTGAGTTTCGCGTCAGCAGTTTTGTCGCCGTCATCGTCCCCGAGTGCTGACAACGTCGCTTGCGCAACCAGCGAGCCCCGCACTCCCGTACCCGCCCCTGAGGCTGTTACTTGTGAAGCCGTTCGAGCTCCACGACCCGCATCGCTGCCCGTGCTTGCAGCTCAGGCGAAACTTCAAACATCTCGACAAAGTTTCGTTAACGTCACCAAGAGAACTCCGACCGCTCCACCGAAGCCACTACCAGAGAAGGTATCAAACTTGGATGCTGATGGTTTTGTGACGGTGCAAAATAAGAAGCGCCGTCCGCGAACCGTAGTGAACCGTTGCGGCACTGCACCAGTTCCAGTGCAGTCTACCTTAGCGCTGCGTGCCGTAATACCGACCACACCGGTGTACGTCTCCCGCCTACACTTCACTACTAAGGCGGAGAACATCGTGGAGTACGTGCGCAAGAAGATGAACTACACGGTGAGAGTGCAGCAGTTGGAGTCGAGCCGGAACGTCAGTTTCATATCGTTCGTGCTACGAGTGCCCAACAGTAGCTTGCACTTAGTCATGCAGGAGAACTTCTGGCCACAGGGCGTGGTGTTCCGTCGCTTCCGCGGACAGTTGCCACCGGATCGCAAAAAGACGATAGTGCAACAGTGAAGCGATACTAATATTACTATTAAGATTTTATATACTAACACAGTGTTATGTATTTATATGTATTCTTAGTTTTAAGGTATTTATCTATGGGCCGTAGAATAAGTTAATAACATCTGTTACTTTTCTAATGTTGCCTGAAATAAATGATTATTATTATTATTATTTACTGCGGACCAAACACTGCTCATCTATAAGTCGCAAGTGCGGCCACACATGGAGCAGTGCTGTCACCTTTGTGCTGGTGCCTCTGAATACCAGCTTCAACCTTTTGACTCTGTAGAAGGGCGTGCTCTAAGAATTGTCAACGATCCTCTACTAACAGGCGGTGTTGAGCTCCTTCATGATAGGAGAGACTTAGCCTCCCTATGTGTGTTCTAACGCCTGTACAACGGTCTGTGGTCTGAGGAATTGTTTGACATGATGCCCACCGGCACCTTTTGCAATACTTGTACAATATTTACCTACTTTTGTTGCAACGGAAGCGCCCTATGTAAACGATCACTGCGTTAAGCAACTTTCGCTGTAGCTGGTCCTCGGATGGGTGACCTTTTTGTGGCATTTACATTTGCGAGCGTTTCCGTGCTTCAGAAGACACGTTAAGCCATTAGTCCCGGTAGCTAGCAACATGGCAGCCGTTAAGCCAAGTTAATGTCCTTATAGGCGGCTTGAAAATTTCAACAGCAGGTCGCCATTTCCTGCGCTTGTCTATTTTAACACGGCAATGGGCTCACCACCTGTTCCGTGCGATAAAACTGCATACGTGAAATTTGGGAATTTAGTATGCCTCTGCCTACCCCATTAGGGGATAAAGGCGTGACAATGTATGTTGCTATGGTAGTTCGACACTGTGGCAACGTTATCTACTATAATTTATTGTTGTTTTGTTATCAATGTTTTATTTTTATGTGCAAATATGGCTATCAATTTTATTTCTGATTAGGTGATATAATGATAGTGGTAGTAGTAGTAGTGTACGTAGTAATCAGTCAAACAAATGAGTTCAAAAAATATCTTTATTATCATAAGATTAGCTACATATATTGCCATTTTTCCTTAAGGGTATGATAAAAGCATACTATACCTACTATAAGCGCATATTACAACTTTGTATGTTTTGAAGCAGCGCAAGCACCAGCACCTACCTTTGAAAATTTTTGCTGATTGCACGAAGAAGATCATAAGACATACATACA
The DNA here is from genome assembly GCA_948477245.1 of Thumatha senex. Lineage (NCBI taxonomy): Eukaryota > Metazoa > Arthropoda > Insecta > Lepidoptera > Erebidae > Thumatha > Thumatha senex. The sequence continues at coordinate 7,932,421 of OX419731.1, read as the reverse complement.
TATTGTCTCGCTTTTATCCCAGAAGGGGTAGGCAGAGGCATGTCATACGCCCACATTTCACCGTGTGCATTTTTTGTCCCACTTAACAGGTTATGGAACCCATTGCCGTAAGAATTGCGGGAAGAAGAATTAGTATGCAAAATCTAATTTAAATAATCACTTTAATTGTAAAACTTTTAATCCGACTGATGGTGACCATCATCATTAGCGCGATAGTTCCCGTTGCATTGGGACACCACTGGCAAAGACTCCATAACATCAGGGGGCCGATTTCAGCTGGATGCTGGATTTCAGCCGGGCTTTTGATGGCATAAATGTTGCACTACTCTTGTCTAAGCTTGCTTATTATTGTTGTTCGGCAGGGGTATTCAGATGGTTTCATAGTTACCTCAGCAGTGGGTACCAATTTTTGCAAGTAATGGACAGCAAGACTGGTTGTGCTGTTGACTCTGCTCATTATCGTGTGATCAGGGGTGTGCCACAGGGTTCGATACTCGGCCCATTGCTCTTTCGCCTCTACTGTGCGGATATCACCAGTGCAGTATCCAACTGTCAGTACCACATGTACGCTGATGACCTTCAGCTTCACCTATCCTTTCCAGCTTCTGAGAGTCTCGAATCTATAAATAAATTGAATGATGACTTATTCCAATTAAATTGAATGATGAATTATTATAACCAGTCTTGGTGGATCGAGCTAAACAATATCCTACGGATATACGCATAGCCAACTGTGAGGTGGTACAACAATATATCTACCTGGGTTCCACTATCTCGAACGCTGGAGGATGCGAGGATGAGATCAGGCGACGATGTGCCATCACTAGATCGGCGGTGGAGCGATTGGGAAAAATTTGGAAGGACAAAAGAATAACGAAGAACACAAAAGTTCGCCTAATGAAGTGCTTGGTGTTTCCAATTTTTCTTTACGGAGCCGAAACCTGGTCACTCAAACTACAGGATCGCCGGAAAATTGATACCCTGGAGATGCGGTGCTGGAGACGTCTCTTAAAAATACCTTGGACGGCCTTCCGCACCAACAATTCTATCCTGAAAGAACTTCATATAAAGGATAGATTATCGTCGATTGTGCAGCTACGAATACTGAAGTTTTATGGACACGTCTCCAGAAACGAGAGTTCAATAGAAAAACTAGTGGTACAAGGCCGTGTGGAGGGAATGAGGTCACGGGGTCGGTCCCCTACCCGTTGGATGGATCTCATTAAAACTGCTACACAGTCGACCGCAGTACAATGTTCTCGCAGTGCCGAAAACCGCCAAAAGTGGAGGCAGATAGCGCAGCATGAATCAGCCATGAAAGCAAGTGGTGACGAAGAAGAAGAAGAAGAAGATGACTTATTGAACATTGCAAATTGGGCTCATAAAAACTCTTTAGTCCTAAATCCAGAGAAGTGGAAATTTATTGTTATGGGTTCAAGACACGTAAGAGAGCAAATATTGCAGCATCAGCCGGATGTAAGAATTAACAATTGCCTTGTACAGCGGGTGTCAGTGGCACGCAATCTGGGGGCGATGTTCGATGAACAGCTTCATTTTGAGACTCACATTATGTATGCAGTAAGAAATTGTTTTTACCGGTTAAAATTACTATACAGAATACGCCCATACATCAGTGTCAGCATAAGAGTACTGCTGTGTGAGTCACTAGTCCTTTTTAAACTTAACTATGCTGACACTGTGTATGGTAGCTGTCTTCTGAAAAGAACGGAGCGACTGATACAGAGGGTCCAAATTGCATGCGCTAGGTTTTGTTTCACTATCCCACCGCGGGCGCATGTAATGCCATTCCTGAACAGTGGCAAAATGATGAAAATGGCCGAGCGGCGTGAATTACATCTTGCCACGCTACTGCTCGGTGTTGTGCTGAGGGGAAGACCCCGATACTTGTACGAAAAGTTGTCTTGGTCAAGGGATGTAAATTCGCATGTAACAAGGGCGTGGACTTACCTTATGTTAACACCGAGGCACAGAACCCGCGCATATCGTGGAAGTTTCAAGTTCGCGGAGAGTCGCATTTGGAACGACCTCCCGCCTCCATTGCGAACAGTTAATTCAATCCACTCATTTAAAAGAAGACATAAGTATTTGCTGTTGAATAGACAGAGGATTGGGTGAATCACTTTGGCGTGGATTTATATATTACATTTGCGGGGCACGGGCTCTGATACTGTTTTGTTACTGATTGTTGGCGTTCAGGTTAATGCAATATTGCGTACGTTATATAATATTTGACTGTTACTGCCATACTACTCGTATGTTATTTTGGAGATTGAATGATTCAATTCAATTCTTATTATGGCTTTCTGTGTGAGTAAATTCGTTGGGATCACTTGACTGACACTTGTTGACATGACGCTTTGACTTGACGATGACGATGATGATAACGGACAGTTATTGTATTTCGCCCCTGTTGAGAGAGCTAAGGAATTTCGATCTATACAACCTTGCTACGTTTTTGTATTTTATTTTTATTCGTAATTTTTAATATCAATTTATTTTATTAAATTTACTGAGTTTTTAAATGTATTTTGTTTTATGGTTTAATTTGATTTGTTTGAATCTTTTTATTTATATTTTTTTTTAAATAAAATTTTAAATTAATCTGTGTGAACGTGATATCGGATATGCATACCATACTTAATGTGGTAGGTAGCTTTAGCTGAGATGGTTGCCTTTTCGGGTGCATGGCGATTAGTAGATTTTAAGTAGGTTTGTGTAATTTATGGTATAATTTAGGCACACGCCTGAATAAAAAATATTTCTTTCTTTCTTTCTTTCTTTCTTTGTCGTGACCGATATCATTTATGGTTATTTGTGTACGAAAACTTTCAGCCAATATTCTTTAAGATTCCGAACACGAAATGCTTAGTATAGAAACGCTTTAGCAATACTTAGAAGTTCAAAGTTCTAAATATTATTACGTATGTGTGTAGGTGGATGGCGTGTGAAGTTATGATAATTTTAAAACCAGTTTATCAACATAGTTCTAGTAATTTTATCTATAATAAGAATAATAATAGTATATTTCAAAAGTTTTAAGCTTAATGTACAAAATCAAGGCGTGTCCTTTTAAATAACAATATCTTAAGACTAAATATCAAATATATATATTTGGTCTTCTTCTCAAGTTAACATAAAATTAGGACTTAGCCATATACCTACTTAATTTATAAGGTCACTGATTTAATATGGTTCGAAATTATGTTTTATTTGAAAAATAGGTGTATTCGTTATAAATTACGGTGAAACATTGATTCAACTTGGTCATAATCAAAAGTTTTGAGCCATTTCATCAATATTACTAATAATATTTATTTATTTACAATGGTTTAAATAAATTATATATGTCATTGTTTTATCATTAGGGATGTCACACACAATAGGCTTATAATATTTAAAAATCGTAAAATAAGTAATACTACATGAATTATGATTAACAAGAGCAGATATAATCTAAAATGAGTCATTAATTAATGAGTAACTTGTAGATGGCGACTTGTCTGATCTAGGTTTAATTAAACCTGTGTTTCAGACTTGGCTGTTCTATGCTGTTATTTATAAATTGTCAAAATTTTCTAGTCAGAATGATGGGATGAAGATGAATGACGTGTATAATATAAAATACTACATGTAACAACTATAATATAAATATAACAAAACTATACCATGTAATAGATACTTCATTTTAGAATTTCCAACAGCCCTTCTGTGTCTGCGTAGTTGAGTGTCTGTAAATATTCTGTTACTCTAATCTTGCATTCTCTGTATCTTAGACTATATATGGTTAGTATTCTGTTAAGTTTATTATAAAGATATGGTCCCATAAATAAAATAAATCTATTTGTGAAAGCATGTTTAGCTTGTGGGTTTGAGCAAACTATATCTTTTCTCCTCTTTTCCGGCGTAGTTATAGCCATAGGTAGTTTAGAGTGCTGGATTAATATGGCGCTTAATATACTCGTAAATAGCTGGCGCACCGTCAGCACCTCACATGCCTTATATAGTTCATGAGTAGGAAATCTAAAAAAATCAATGATATCTTAACGCTATTAACCCTTGAATTACTAAAATTAGTAACTTATTTACAATGTTATATAGATATAGATGAGTAGCCTGAAAGGCAAATTGTTTTTGAGCAAATGTTAATTTGACTACAGCTAATTTTGCTATGGCATAGGTGCGTCTTGTTTTAGATATACTGGGGTCAAATGGTAACAGCTTGTGCATTTTAAGAATCACCTTAATAATATATAGTTTTCTTATTGTCAGGAGTTCAGATACCGAGTACAGTTTGGTTGTTGGGTATCTGTATGGTAATCGATGCATTACCTTTAACAGACATCGCTGGGTTCTTTCTAGCTCAAGAATTCTAATTTTAACAGCACCACCCCAGACCGAAATACAATAAATAATAACAGATTCCACCAGAGACACATAAATTTGTTTAAGGGAGAGGAAAATGTAAGGTCAAAGAGAAAACTATCACCAGAACTGGAGGAGTCCCGGCTTAAAAGTAAAAAAAGTAAAATAAGAAATGGTAAATAATTTAATTAATTTTAATATAAGGCCAGGGAAACCGGGGAAAAAGTTGAAGTTCCAAGTATTTCTTCTAAAGAGGCTCGCAGATTATGAAGAAGGGGCCTCGAGTCAGGCCTCCACGTCGCCGACCTCGGAGGAGCTGGCCGTGGTAGAGAGGGCAGGCAGAGGGCTGAGAGCTACCAGCCGTCGGCGTCACAAGTTTACTGCAGACAACGACTTTATTGAACTATGTCCGGTGTCAAAGGACGCGTAGACTTGTTTGTGTTCAAGCTAAGCCCACACTATCAGAGGGCACAGCCCTCCCACTGAACGCTATATTATTCCGGACTTCCTGCCAAGCCGAGTACCAAGAGTCAACTCCTGACGGCCCCGGCTCCCTTCCTTTTCAGATTGATTGGCATTTCAAAATTTTAACAATGTGATTCTAGAACATAAAAGAAGAATAATAATTTATAACAAGGTCTAATACCTATACAAGCTAACCTACTGGCAGCTCTAGCAATAAATTAAAAATAAAACCAAGGCTTGTCATTATCTGACATTACAAAAGGTAAACAACCATTGGCAGAGCACTAGAAAATCTGAATAGCACGAAATATAGAGGCCTAGGAATGCTTAAACTACAGACAATGGCCATGCAGATAATTGGAGAGAACGTATTATAAAAAATCTAATTAAAATTGCCAAAACGTAATTAAAAAAATAAGAACATTACATTTCCCCGACAACCCCCGAAATATTTTGATTATAATGAAAATAAATTGTTGTTAAGTAAGATAAGGCATTAACCAGCTAAAATTAACCTATATGAGTATTTACAGTGGTACAGAAAGTCTAAAAAAGAAATAAAAAATACGTTACCCGATAACCCCAGAAAATTAACAACTGAGAAAATTTCGATGTTGTAAAAAAAACCTTTCATACACCTTTCATCAACCCACATTTTGTACTCCCTCAATCATACATCACTAGCATACTTAGGAGATATGGTTCACATTCTTTGACTCATACTCCGCAATGAAAAATTTTTTTTTAGAGTTACGAAGTCTTATTTATTCCCTCTCGGACTGTTGTGGTGATCGGACGTGTTTTATGCACGACCTGGTGTCGATTGTAACTTAATAATATAATTATTGTCGAAGAAATACAGCTGAAATAATAGGCGCACAGTAACCTGAAGTGATAAACATTGTTGCCGTTGCGCCGGGAGTTACACACACACACTTGTGAGTTTATGTCTTAACAATCTATTAATTACAAATCTACGGCTGTATTGCTGTTTATTGAGCAGTCCCACCCACCTCGACAAAAATATCAGTGTCGGAGAAAGACAACATTATATTTTACGATTGCTTCTCGTAGAGGTCTCACTATAGTGGACGGAAAGTTGTTTTGTACTGAGTCGTCGATCCGTGTCCAGAATTATTGACCCCTTGTGATTCAAAGCGTATTAAGCTTCTGTGTAATTGAGGCGCCCTGGTACTTATACTTGCAATAATATGGCGATAAATAGATCGCCTCCCGTAACACCGACAGCGACCTCAACTCTCGCTGCGCCTGCGCCGCGACCGTTATTGGCTCCGCTGAAACATAGTTCTTCGGTTCCTAATATAGCCCATGAAGAGAAGGCAAAGCAAGCTGAACGTGATCTCGGTATTACGAGTAATACTCGGCGCAGTAAGCGTAGATGTCTCGATTGAGACACTAACCAGGATAACTTTTCCACTTTTATGAATTAAATGCGAAACATGTTTCTTGAATTCAAAGAACAACAGGACCAAAGCATAGAGAGGATCTATAAGTCAATTGAAGAGATCAAAACCCAAAACGCGGATATTCGATCTACTGTCACTTTTTTGTCACAAAGTTATGATACGCTAAAAACGCAAATCACTCAATTAGAGACACAACTTGAGGTAGAAAGAAAATCTAATTTGTTGCAATTGCAAATTGCAAAAAAGAAAACGTCGAAAAATTGGAGAGGAGAGCCCGATCTGCCTGCGTAACAATAATAAATATACCCGCTAAATCGCATGAGACGAAAGAATGTCTTTTACAAACTGTGACTAAAATTGGATCTTTAATTGATGTACATATACAGTCGCACGAGGTAAGGGATATCTTCCGTATAGGATCTAGTGATCCCAGTAACAGACCACTGAGAGTGGAGTTTACTACCAATCTGCTTAAAGAACACTTTATTCGTATGCATCGTAAGTTTAACAAAGTAAACAAGCTGTCTACTGACTACCTAAAGCTAAGCGGGCCAACAAAACCAGTTTTTGTATCAGAAAATCTTACCCCAAAAATGAAAAGACTTTTTTTCCTTGCAAGAGAATTTGCAAACAGTAACCAATATCGATACTGCTGGATTACCAATGGCAAAATATACCTTCGTGAAAAACAAGGAGCTCCACATATTTTGATAAAAATTAGTCACATTTTCCAAAAAAGTGACTAAAATATTGTTCTATGTATCTATTTGTTAAAGTTACTGAAATGGATATACTCACAATTTACACACATACCCTTACACTTACAATACATTACTCCTTTATTTCAATTAATACAACAGCACTTTTACATATACACACACAAAATAACTACATAAGCATGAAATATTATGTGCAAATTATTATCCTTAGCACTAAATTATTATTAAGTATACAGCACCATTTCGATTGTCGCGAATTTTCAACAGATACTGTTTTCAGACCCCGCACCCTTATAAACGAATTTACTGTTATTGGTAATGCTTTAACTGTTAGTTTAAGTCATGGGTGACAACAGTATGATTGCTGATGAGATTGAACAGGTATCGGTCTCTGATTCCTATATTTGTGCTCCTGAACAATGTGATACGTACATTAAACACATAAATGGATTTAACATTTTTCATGTTAACATTCGTAGTGTAGGTAACGTCTCTAATTTCAGTGAACTTCAAATTCTACTACATAGAACAAAAATACAATTTCATATTATTGTTTTGTCTGAGTGCTGGCTGTCTAAATGTCCCTACCTTCCGTCAATATCAGGTTTTGAATCATACCAGTCTGATTATTGCAATCAGAATGGGGGAGTAGTCGTATATGTAAGCCAAAATATCAGTTTCAAAATCGAAATTCCAATAGTCATCGATGCAAATGGTCTTATAGTTAAGGTAAATAACGATATGGCACTTCTGGCGGTGTATCGCTCGCCATCTCACGACAAACCACGTGATTTCATTTATAGCTTGGATGCTACATTATATAATCTAAGGACTTTCAAAACGATAGTTTTAATTGGTGATATAAACATAAGTATTTCCCCTGAAAACTGTGATACAAACTCGTGACTTCTATCTCGACACAATTGCATCACATGGCATGTTGCCGGGCCATTTTTTTTCTACTCGTAAAAAGAGATGTATCGATCACGCAATAATTAAGTCTACTAAACCAACGGTAACTTTGGTACTTGACTCCTTCATTACGGACCATGCTCCTGTGATTGTATCGTGTGATCTTAAGCGTAGGGCTTAGGGCCATTCCTAGGGCCATTGCCCAAACACGTAGAGTGGACGTGGCAGCTTGCGTGCAGGCATTCGTAAAAACTGATTTTGTCTCACATTTTTGACTGTAATGATGCTAACAAGGCTGTTACAGCTCTCGTTAATGCAATCACAGCTACAGTTACGGAAAACACACTTATTATTGCTATTCCAAGTAGGAAAAGAACTTTAAAGCCTTGGGTTACACCGGGTGTCCTGAAATGTATTCGCAACAGCGACAATTTATACCGAAAGACTAAAGCTGCAACATGTAGTGATATTCAGAGAGTTGTATATCTGCGTTACAGAAACTTTTGCAACAATTTAATTAAAAACTAAAAAAGCAGTGTGAACACAATGAATTTGAGAAACATCGTCAAAATCCAAAAGGTACGTGGAATTTAATAAAAAATATCGTTAATATCCGTAAAAAAAAAACTGTAGCTGATGAACTTCTGTCCCTATCAGATGCCCCTTCCGACTCCGTAGATGCCGTAAATAACTTTTTTGCAAATATTGGAAAAAATCTTGCGTCTGGAATATCTTCTGGGCCACCACTGTTGGGTTCGAGAGTCTCAAATGGTGATGCTACAAATCCCCCTCTAAATTCTATGGACGTCTTGATTACTGATGAAGAGGAAATTGAACATATCATCCTGAGTCTAAAACGTGGTAGTGCTATGGGTTGTGATGGTATATCTGCTGGTCTTGTTATGGCTTTTAGACATGTTCTAACACCCATCCTATGTCATGTTTTCAACCTTAGTTTGTCAACTGGTACATTTCCATCCGTTTTTAAGAGAGCTTTAATACATCCAATATTTAAGAGTGGGGACAGAGGCAGTATCAATAATTATAGGCCTGTTTCTGTTTTAAGTACTCTATCGAAAATACTGGAAAACATTATAAACAAAAGACTTCTCAGCTATTTAGATTCACATAGTGTCATAGCAGAAAACCAATTTGGATTTAGGCGAAATAAAAATACCGAGGATGCAGTACTAGCACTCACCACTACTATTGCTAAAAACATGAACAATAATTTGAAATCTATAGGCATTTTTCTTGATCTTTCCAAAGCTTTTGATACTGTCTCTGTTCCCCTTTTGCTTGAAAGATTAGAACAGATTGGCATTAGGGGGCTTCCATTGAAACTTTTTAAAAGTTACCTAACTAATCGTTCCCAAAGTGTTATCATTGGAAACTATAGAAGTGGTGTTGAATACCTGAGCTACGGCGTTCCTCAGATAAGTGTCCTTGGGCCTACCTTGTTCTTAATTTATGTTAACAATTTTTGTAGATTATCTCTGCCTAGTGCAAAAATTATTGCTTACGCTGATGATACTGTGATTCTAGTTCACGGCGAAACTGGGGACGATGCACGATCTAATGCTGTGTCTGTTATTCAAACGTCTATGACCTGACTGGCTGAAAATCTACTCACTCTCAACTTAAGGAAAACTAAATTTATAACTTTTTCACCGAGAGTTACCTCGCAGCTCTTTTACCTTAACAGTACACAGGTGCTCAGAAATAACTAGTCAAAAATGTGGGTGCGGCAACATTGAGCGTGCCGATTCTATTAAATACCTCGGAGTTTATGTTGATAGTACGCTAACGTGGAAGGTTCAAATTGAATCTCTTGTACCTAGAATACGCAAATTAATATTTATCTTTAAAAATTTAAGGGGCGCAGCCTCCCTAGCAACTTTAAGTATGGTATACTTTGCGCTGGCACACTCTGTATTAACATATTGTATCACAGCATGGGGCGGTGCTGCTAAATCACTAACATTGTCCTTGGAACGTGCACAGCGAGCAGTTTTGAAGGTGATGACTCACAGACCTATTCGTTTTCCCACTATTGAACTATACGCCCTATGTAAAGTCCCTACTGTGAGGCATTCATTTCTCTTATGTTATTGCGCAAACATTCAGAACTATCATTTAATGCTGAAATTCTTACACAAACTCGACGATCAGACAGAGTGTGTCGGATCGAAAGGATTAGTAAACACACACACACACACACACACACACACACACACACACACACACACACACACACACACTCACTCACTTATACACACTCTCTCACACACACATTTTACCCATTTGTTTTTCTATTTTGTTTTGTGTTTAGTTCTTTGTGTTTTGACTTAAACCTGTACCCATTTATCATTTCTTCGAGGAACTCTGACACCACAGCTCGGCCTTAAGGCGGCGATAATGACTGCGACACAGTTCTAAACTAATGCAGACATTACCGCATATATTCATTATTGTATTTCTGTTTTTAGTTCCAATAAATAAACTATATTACTAAAAAAAAAAAAAAAATTAGGTGTCGTAATCCGCACATATTTTAAAACCCGTTAACACTAAAAGAAATATTTACTAAGCTTTCCCAGCTTAAGAAAAGCAGTCAAGGTTCAAAGCATAATTGCCTTTTCAAGTAACTAAGTTCAAGTATTAAAAAAGATAAAGGTATCGACACCTCGAGGCTTATTTAACGAGTTAAGTACCGCTCGACACAATGGCTTATTTAAAGAGTTGTGCACAAACAGTTGTGTTGTTTGTGTTGTGCATAAAAATGCCAAAAGTTTTTGGAGAAAGTAAAACTTGTGAAGTATTTACAATGAACTAAATATTAAATATTTTTTCTTTTTTTTTTTAATAAGTAAAAATTATTTCTAGAGACATCAAGGAAAAAAGCGACAGTTAAGTCATTCAAGTTTAAAAAATAAACCAACCAATAAAAAAAAATTGTTGAGACGTTAAGATTAAAAAAAAACTTTTAGGTACAAAATAATACAAGACATTAAGATAAAACAATTTTATACAAAAACTCAGCAGATAGAAAACTACACTTTAAAATCTTCCAAAATGAAAACAAGTGGTGACAGTTTCTCAACTGTACATTTTATGTATTTAGGGGCTAACTTGGCACTAAAATAGGCACCTGCATTACTTAGAACGTAATTTTTTCGCCAGACGGTATCACCGATATTAAACTCTTTAAAACTGTGTCTTGTATTATAACGAAAAGCATTATTTGTATGTGCCTTGTATAGTGCAACCTGTACCTTATCGAAGATGACAGATTATAACCCTATATTAGCGGCATAGACATCTCGAGGAAGGAAAATTATTTCGTCGCCGTGGTAACAAATCAAACTAAATGAAGTAATGTTTAAAGTGTTGATTTATTTTAAGTTTGTATAAACAACCACAGGATATTGTCCTGCAGCCGTCGTGAAGTGGTTGCGCCGGCAAGCGATTCAAGAGTAGAAGCGTTATTTTTTCTATGTTGCATCGCCGATCTACATTTGTTTTTAATTGATTAGTTGTCGGCACCCCTTTCCCTTTATTCCATTTCTCTTTCGCACCTACCTTGTCTCGCATAAAAGGAGAGCGAGACAGCTGTATTACGCGCGATCTAAAACGCCGCTCACAGATTCACGGATTGAAGGCTCGCTGTATTTAGTTCTGCAACGACCGCGCGCGCGCCCGCATCAACCTTTCGTAATAATTGTGTTTTCCATGGATAAATAGTGTTTTCGTGCAATGGAACCAGGGATCCAAGTCCAGGGATGTCCCCGGCAGCCTCCACCTCAGCATCTCGCAGCAAAAGCAAGGTAGTGTGCCCATTCCTGTTTTCCATTCTTTTCCGTCGACAACCGCGTGTAAATTTCATTATTGTCTTTCCCAACAAATACAGTCCACTTTGAATTTATTTATCTCGCCCGCTCAACCATTTTTTGGTTCTAACGATCCGGATTTTGATCCATTCGCTTTAGTAGTTTGCCAATAGTAACGCAATAGTTTTTATTCCATAGGGAATAAACGCATAGGTATAGGTTATAGTTTTTATTCCATTAGGGAATAAACGCATACTTACCTACTGTTTTTCGCATAGGTAGGTACAAAATAGTTGGTAATTTCGACTGCACCGCATAGTAATGCCTGCGCGCGCCAGTACCTACGCTCGTTCGCGCCGCTTCTCGCTGTTCACCACCGCTTCCATTTTGATCGTTCGTTAGTTTTGCACTGTAGGTAGCTATAGTTGTTTTGTTTTAACAATGCCTCCGAAAGAGATTCCGGATCTACAGTTAAAACAATTACACGCTAAGAAGGATAGCCTTTTTAAGCGTATGCAATCAATTTGTGATTATTCATCGAGGATCGCAGATGAATCAATAAAAGAATTGTTTTTATCCTCGATCGAAACCGTAGATACTTTGCGCTTAGAATTGGAAAATGTTCTCGATAAAATTAACTTGCTTGAATTAGAATTAAATCCCGATTTCGATTTCGCGAAGTTACGACGCCATGTCATCTTTCGAAGATTTAATTTGTCGCATAAAACGTGTCGCTAAGTCATTGCAAGCGCTCGTGCCCGTAGTAGTCACCGATTCGAAACCCGGGCCAGCCGGTTTTGATTTGCTGAAACGGGACCGACCTAAATTACCGCCCATACAAATACCCGAATTTGATGCCGATATTAAAAATTGGCCTTTGTTTTTCGCTAGTTTCGAAAATACGATCCATAATAATAATTCGTTATCGGATTACGAAAAATTACATTACTTAGTTCGTAAACTAACCGGGAAAGCAAAAACCGTTTACGCTGGTATAACGCTTTGCGCCGAAAATTATAGTTTGATTTTGAATACACGAAGACAAACGCACAATTAGTAGCAACCGCTTATTTGGATCAAATATTTAATTTGAAAAATAGCTGATCGTGTTATGAACACGACTTAGAAAAATTCTTAGATAATTTTGCATCAGCTGTTCGCGCCCTAAGGAATGTCAAGGTCAATGACCTCTGTGATTTTTTGTTTTTGTATATCGGTTTAAATAAATTAGATTACTAGAGACCGAGTACTTGGCACTAAACTCGACAGATCCCACATCCGTCGGCATAGGCGGTGATTTGGTCGAGCGCACGGACCAGGTAAAATACCTGGGATCTGTTTTTCACACGTCCAGTGACATCGATTGCGATGTCAAGTCACGCATTGCTGCCGCGTGGGCCAAATGGCGGCAGATAACCGGTGTCATTTGTGATCCTAAAATGCCAATCCGGTTGAAGGGACAGGTCTACAAAACCATTATTAGACCTGTCCTTTTACATGGCAGTGAGACGTGGCCGATATTGGAGCGACACAAGCAGGAGCTGCGTGTCACGGAAATGAAGATGCAGGAGTGGCTGTGTGGAGTCACGCGGATGGACCGCGTGAGGAACTCTCGCATCCGCGGCAGCCTTCACGTCCGTGACATTGCAGACAAGTTGCAAGAGTGTCGCCTTCGTTGGTATGGTCACGTCTTGCGGCAACCGCCGGGCTACGTAGGTAACAAATGTCTGGCCATGTCAGCCCCGCCGGGTCCCGGTAAGAGAGGAAGACCCAAGAAGTGCTGGCTTGACGTCGTAAGGGATGACATGCGTGCCAATGGTCTCACTACAGGGGATGCCGACGACCGTGCGAAGTGGAGGAGAAAATGTAGGAAAGCGGACCCCGGGCGTCGCGAGACGCAACTGGGACAGACGCTCGGATGATGATGATGGTTTAAAGAAATTAGATTCCGAAACCATTCGCTTATTTGAATTGGATAGACGTGGCCATCAAATACCTAAGTTCGACGATTTAGAAACTTTCGTTCGTCAACATATTCGAATTTTGCAACGAACTTTGTTAAACCACGGAGTAGCGAAAAATATTCCGACTAACCGTAGGAAGCCCACGAAGTCCACGCATTCCTTTGTTAATTTTGAACCCACAACTTCGCAATCGCAAGTGTTGTTGTTGTTGAAAAATTGTTCTTTGTGTCAAGGTCACCATGACCAATTTTATAAATGTTCGGAGTTCACTAAACTCACTCCTAGCGATCGCTATAAATTTGTTCGTTCTAGTAATTTATGTATCAATTGTCTTAGTGGGAGGCTTCGTGTTTCATTCTGTAATTCGAATCATTTTTGTCGCAAGTGTAATGGTAGACACCATTCATTATTACACTTCGAAAACAATAATGCCGCGTCCAATTTAAACTCAGTTGGTGCCTCGCGCGTTAATACTAACCGTCCGTCCGCTGTGACGTCACAGCCGCCCGCGCCGTTGAGTCGCGAAGGGAAGCGCTCTCGCGTGTTTTCGTCTCCGTCCGCGCCTAGCGACGGCGGCGCCACTGCCGCGCGCCTCCAGCCGAACGATGTCGCTTTGTGCTCGCTATCAAGTTTGCACACAAGCCCTACTACGGTACTTCTAGCAACCGCTCGAGTTGTTGTTTACGATTCGCATGGTAGGGGACATAGTGTTCGCGCACTTTTAGAAAGTGCTTCTCAAAGTAATTTTATTAGTAAAAATTGTTGTAGTCTTCTTGGTTTGCATATAAATAACCGCCCCGCCTGCAAAGTTGTGAAAGGTATTGGGGGTTCCACTAAAGGCGTTCAAGGTTCTGTAGGGATTAAATTCCACTCGCGTTTTGATTTTGATGTTAGTTTTTCGATGGATTCGCTAGTCGTCGAAAAGGTTACCAAACTTTTACCGACTGTCGCAGTCAATACCTCATTATTGACTAATTTTAGAGATTTGCCGTTGGCCGATGATACTTACGCCGTTCCAGGAGATATTGATTTGTTAGTTGGCGCTTCGATTTTCCCGCACCTCCTGTCGCAGCATAAGGTTCAAGGTCACGCATCGCACCCCGCGCCGCTCGCCTTAAAGACGGTTCTTGGGTTTGTTATTGTTGGTTCCGCACCCGCTTATTTTGATTGTAACTCGACAGTGTCATATTGTTGCACCGTCGAGCCCCTGGACTCCGCTGTCCGTAAATTCTGGAAGATAGAAGAGGTGAACGTCCCTCCTATTGTCAGCCCGGATGATAAACTTTGTGAAGAGTTTTTATAGTCGCACGACTACTCGCGATAGTGATGGTCGTTATGTTGTCGCACTCCCCTTTAAGGGTGATGTTAATTCGCTTGGAGATTCGTTTCAGTCAGCCGACAAACGCTTCTTTTGTTTAGAACGGAAAATGCAGACATCTCCAAAGCTGAAGGAGGCTTACGATAGCGTAATAGTAGAATATTTGGATAAAGGTTTCATTTCACCCGCGCCTTCTGAAACCGAAGAGACGAAGCACGCTCCTTAGTATACGATACCGCACCATGGAGTTATCCGCGAGGATAAACTAACCACCAAGTTGCGCGTTGTTTTAGATGGCAGCGCTAAAACTAGTTCGAATGTTTCGGTAAACGATATTTTGCACAGTGGGCAAAATCTCCAAGGTAATTTGTTCGAAATTATAGTTAACTTTCGCTTATTCGCTGTCGCGCTTTCAGCGGACATTAGACAAATGTTTCTTTGTATTGGTGTTCGCGAATCAGATCGCCGATTTCAACGCATCAATATAGATAGAATTTTCGCATTCTCGGACTCGACCGTCGCTTTGTGTTGGACACATTCTTCGCCCCATCGTTGGGATACATTGTCGCAAATAGGGTGGCAAAAATTCAGTCGCAATTCGACGGAGTCAGTTCTAATGAATGGCCTGTTAGTCCTTTCAACCCCGCTACTGTGTCCACGCCGCCAGAGGAAAAGAAAACCTCTTTAGTTGCTACCGCACCGCTCGCAATATAGCCTATCTTAGAGTTGGCTAGCCGTGTTTCATCGTGGTCGATTCTTTTGCGTAGTGTTGTTTTTATTTGTCGATTTTTGAAAATCCTTCCTCGTCGCGAGCATGTTACCGCTTTTGACTTAAACAAGGCTGAGTTAATCGTGCTTCGTGAATTTCAGCAATTTTATTTTTCGTCTGAAATTGGAAATATATAATTAAATAAACCTTGTAGTCGCGCTTTTCAACATTTGAAACCTTTTTTGAAGGATGGCCTCATTCTAGTTGGTGGTCGTTTGAGCCGGTCCGCATTAGAGTACGATCAAATGCATCCTATAGTTCTCCCGCGCAAGAATCATATCGTTGATCTTTTAGTTGAATATCACCATAGGGTGAATTGTCACGCTGATCCACATTTAATAATGTCAATTTTGCGCCAGAAATACGGTATTCTTTCCGGACACATCACTCTCGGATCACGGATCACAGTTGTGATTGTTTGATGAGGATCTGTATAAACCTAAAATTGTATTATTATTTATATCAAGTCGTAAACAAGATGCATGTGTTCATTCAATTTCTTTAATATTAATATTCAAGGTGCTTTTAATATACATAACCACGCCATCGTTCTTGTTTTGGTGAATAGTAGTTCTATAGGAAGTATAAAAGGCAAGTACCGGAACAGGTTTCTCTATCAAATCGTCAAAATTTGCATAAATACTTCTTATGTTCTGTGAAATAACTGTAAGGCTTTCTCTGTACTTTATCTGATTTTTGACATCTCCAACGTCATAAATAATTGAGTGAGCGATATTCAAGCTATCTAGGTCGTTTTTGTTATAAATCACTATCCACATTTTATAAAATAAACTAGTCTGATGTAATTCAGACACAATGTATACAGTATTTGGCAAAGAACTTCATCAAGAAACACCGGCTCATACATAAATAAAACAGTCAAATATAAACAAATGAAATACACACAGAGAATGTTTTTAAAAGCCGTTTCTAAGTTTGGTCGTTATATCAATATAATCAGCTGGTTCCTCAGACACGAGGCCCGAGTTCAAGTTGTTGATACTGAATTTACAAGTTATTTGAAGAACAAACTTAACAAACCTAATCAGTTTCTTTATGTAGAATCCTGTCTGCCTTAAGTATAAGTGTGAAAAGGCATCTACTCGCAGTCTTATTTTATTAGACACTAAAACTGACAGGCACTTAGAGGACCTAATTGTAAGAGGTTTTTCGCTAGAGCTAATACGTAGCAATATTTTTCCGTCTACTTGCCAGCATGAGTAATTATTCATCCTAGCAAATACAATAGTTTTCTAACCGATGGGGCCAGGTGTTCGTCGACATAAATGAGCATACAGGCTCCGGAATATCCAATCAACAGAGTGTTAAATTTTTCGCGTACAGGACATTGCTTGGTGAATTTCCGAATCAGTGATAAAAAAGAATTTTTTTTGGAGACACATACAAATTTCACTACAACTGGTCTGATTGTTTCAGGTTTACCTGGGAGACGATACACATCTCGCAAATCTGCCGAATTTATATCCAAATTGATGAGTTTTCCAATACTAGATACAACTGTAGTTAGGTTACAAAGCTTCTCGTCCAGTCTGTTAGGAACATTACGCAACTCAATTGTAGCAGTACGAGTCCGTAGTTGGAGGTCTTGTATTTGATTTTCCAGCTGTAGAAGGAACTGTGTATTTTGCTGCTTTTCATTTTCCAAATGAACTAGCCTGCTCTTTACATCTTCGTAACTCTGTCCAACAAATTCCACAGCCTTCTCAATTTCACAATTAGAGGTCTGCATTTCACGAAATCGGGTCTTCAGATTAGCCACGTCTTTCACTAGAATCTACAGAGTCGCATCCTGTTCCTTTTGCCACGTAGAAAGACGAAGATCCTGTTCCTCCTTCCATATTGACAGTATTTCCTTAATCTCCTTGGTGAAATCTTTCAAGTCATCTCTTGTATACTCAGACTTTGACTCATCAGTACGAAGGCGTTTATTACTAGATATTTTGATCTTAGCACCGTGTTGTTCCCTTGCAGTTGTTGCAGCTAAGTCTGGCTCAGAGGTTGATTGAGTCTGACTAATTTTTAACGATTTCCCAGCTGGTGGGGGATTGCTGGGTACCTTAGGCATTTAAATATCAACCCCTTGTGTTCAAGAAAAGCCGCAATGTTGATCAGAGATACAACGAGAACGTATTACTAATGCACCCAACGCGTGCCAGTCTTGTTTACTAATAATGCCCCGATAGTATTATGATTATATTACTGTATTGCTAAGAGAGAAACGAAAACATTTAAGTAAATGCATCCAGACCGCGAGAAGAACGTCGTAAGCGCCGTGCACAGGTCGTAACTTACGCCTTTTAATGAAACACTTGCAATAATCACTTAATGCGGGTGATTATATTTCGTCGCATCATTTGAAGATATATACTAAAGTAGTTTCTTTACATTACCTACGACCATCTTTGTGATATCTGTTCATTCCTTTTTTTGTGCGAGGCAACCAGCACATGTGCTTACAATAATGCCGAAACGTAGGGTACAAGATAAACTAGAAAGATACAGAAAAAAAGGTCAGGAAATTAGAGGTAAAGAAAGAACGGCAACTTACAACAACCGTTCGATTCATCCGATGAAGAATATATTGCAGGTTAGTCAAACCTTATTTCATTAAGTATTAAGAGTGTTCTTACCTACTTAACGTAAACCAAATCGGGATTGGCTGCGAGTCAATCACGATAGCATAATTAGCTGCGAGCTAATTATGGGTCATGGTTTCATGACAAATCGTGTAGAAGATGTGTTATCTTATATTATATTCGTCACGGTCACCTAATCTACCTATAATAAAATCAAGGTGGACCGCGAGTCAACCGCGATGGCTTTGTTATATGTCGGTACTTTGATATTGTACGCGGTTGATGTAAAATTTCTAATAAAGCAGTCGTTACCGGATCTCTGCCTTTTATTGACGTGTACACAACATTGGCGCAGTCGGTATTAGTTCGGTACCTACCTACTTACGTGGAATTATTTAGTGAATATTAGTTAATAATGCCGATCGGAAAAATAGAACCTTTTAATGTTAAAGGACAAGATTGGGACATTTACATTCGTCGCGTAAAACAGTTTATACTGTTGAATAGTATTAGGGACGAACTGACGGTAGCCACGCTTTTGACACTAGTTGGTTCGGAGTGCTATAGTTTGATTTGTGATTTGTGTTCACCCACGGAACCGGAGACAAAACAGTTCGATGAACTAATTACACTCGTCAAAAACCATTTGGAACCGGAGAGATCCGAGATAGCGGAACGTCATATTTTTCGGCAGCGTACGCAACAGCAGGGGGAAAGCATTAGTGTTTACCTGCATGGTTTAAAACACTTGGCTAAGACCTGAAATTTCGTTAGTACCCTGGAAGAAAACCTTCGCGATCAATTCGTGTCGGGTTTGTTCAGCGAAGAGATGCGATCGAGATTGTTTGCTGAAAAAAATATAAACTACAAAAGAGCGGTGGAATTGGCTACGGCTCTCGAGGCAGCTGAGCGGCATGCGAGCACGGCATGCGCATCGGGCGGCGCAAGCGCTGGCGGCCAGGCCCCCGCCGGCGTATCGGCCGGCGAGGACGGCCTGCACCGGTTCGGCGGCGGCGGCGGCAGGCAGATGCGCTTTCTCGTCTTCCATTAAATTCTACTAAGAGTAGAATCAGGTGTGAGGACAGCGATAATAGGAGCTATCTCAATTTCCTACAGGAAAGTTTTCCACTTAGTTTTAAAGATATTAAAACTGAGACTGCGAAAGATCCTTTGTTGAGTAGAATTAATACGGTTACGTAATGTTTGGGTGGCCAAATACTTGTAACCTAGAAACCGAAAAGTCATATTTTAACCGCAAGGAAGGTATTTGCGTAGATCAAGGTTGCCTAATTTGGGGTTACCGGGTAATAATTCCCAAATCGTTATGAACGACAATTTTGAATGAAATTCATGACGGTCACCCAGGCATTGTAAAGATGAAGCAAATAGCGCGTAACTATGTTTGGTGGGAGACGTTGGACGGTGATATCGAGCGGACAGTGCGTGAATGCGTGGCATGTCGCTCGCAACGCCCAGCGCCTGCCGCCGCACCTTTGCACTCGTGGCCATGGCCGGAGGATCCATGGTCTAGGTTGAATATAGATTTTTTGGGACCATTTAATAATAAATATTACTTAGTTACAGTCGCATACAAAATGGATCGAAGTTGAAAATGTCCCGGGAACGTCCGCAACGGTAGTTATAGATCGCTTACGTAAAATTTTTGCTCGTTTTGGTTTACCAAAACAAATTATTAGTGATAATCGTCCACCATTTTCCTCATTAGAATTTAAAAAATATTTAGATGTTAACGGTATAAGACACACCCTAGTGGCACCGTACCATCCTTCGAGCAATGGGGCGGCTGAAAATGCCGTAAAGTTGGTCAAAAGGGCATTAAAAAAGGCCCAGATTGGCGCGTACATAAGAGGCACATTGATCAGATACTGATAAATAAACATCCGAAGGCTAGATTTTCATTATCAAAGGTGGAAGAGGATATATGTGATCAAGCAGTAACAGTGCCCGCTGCGGCACCTGATTGTGATCAATACAATGCAGTTACACAGAGGAATGGCAATTGGCTGAAGAGTCACCGCCCCCTCCCTCCCCAGTCTTAAAAATCATGACGACTCGCCACTGATAACGTCAAATAGTCGTGTCTATATAAAGGTGGCTATACGATGCCGTGATAAGTTAAAAATATATAATATAATTTTCCACCGTCGCGTCGCATAGCTACGCGTACTCATCATTGCATGGCATTAAGATTAATAATTTAGGCTTAAAAAGTTCATTCATTAATTTTAATATATAACTGTACCGTTAATTCTTAATTCTTGTTACATTAACGTTTTTAGTTAACCAAGTATCGGTGTACTTACTCGTAGATTTAAAGCATGGTATATACTTGTATACTTTACTCACATTTGCACCGCGGTGTACTGCTAGATATATAGTATTGTGCATAGACATAAGTACCTAATGTAAGTTTGTACCTCATTTGTAGATGTTAAGATTAGATCAATAAGTTTATTTAAATTTAAGATAAGGGGGAAACTGTTATGTCGGTACTTTGATATTGTGCGCGGTTGATGTAAAATTTCTAAAAAAGCAGTCGTTACCGGATGACCGTTGACGTGTACACAACAGCTTAATTAGCTGCGAGCTAATTATGGGTCATGTTCTCATGACAAATTTGGAAATAGGTGATAGGTCTCAGCTATATACATAATACCACACCTATATTGACGGCAAGACAATGCATATTCTCACCGATCGTATGTCTTTCTAGATGCGAACGACGGTGATGGGAGCCATGAATTGCAAAGCTTAACAGTTCCCCCGTCTGAAGAAGACTAGTTAGAACAACCCTTCGCCCCTCCGGATTTAACAACCTCATTGAAGATGTGAATGTCCCCCACCCATAGAAATGACCCAAGAAGTTGGAGTGGACCCAGAACTACTCTCTGCATTGGGAGCCTCCATAACTGGAACCCCCGATTTTGGTGAGAAAATCCACGAGAATTTGGCCAGTCTATGGGCCCCCCTACTGAAGAAGGGGCTAGATAAAGAAGCTAAATTCATGGCCGAACATCCCGTACCCGTTAATTGTCAACTATTACAAGCGCCAAAGTTAAATGCTGAAATTTCAGCCGCCGTATCTGACGTAGTCAGAGGGCGAGATAAAAAGCTATCAGCGTTCCAACAACAACTGGGAAACGGGGCCTCAGCAATAAACAAAGCAATGGATATTTTGCTTAAAACCGATAACAAAACGCTCGCTCTGAAGTATCTAAGCGATGGGTGTCGTTTATTATCTGATCTTCACTATAGCCTAACCAGAGATCGAATTAAATTAACCACACCTAGCCTTGATAAAAACTTCCTTAATGTCATACAAGACTCGGAACGCGATGACACCCTATACGGAAATTTATTATCTGAAAAGATAAAAGCAAGCAAGGCTATAGAGAAACATAACTAAATTCGAGGCCTACAGCACACGACACGCTGCTACGTCGGCCGCCCGCGTCGGCGGTCTTAGCGTAGATATAATCAGAAAAACAGCAGGTTCCAACCACAACCAACAGTTCTTCAGCTTTCGCCCGTTTTTATAACCGGACAATACAAAATGATGATGATTTTGCAAACGCAGTTGTGTACCCTAGGAACACATAAAATGGTCAATTGTAATAATTAAGCGATACTATTTCTTTACTACTTCCAATATATAAAGAATGATTAACCTGAACAAAACTTGTTTCTCTGAAAGTCTACCTTAGTATATATCTTCGAATGATGCGACGAAATATAATAGATGATCAAAAGAATTTACCAAGTTAAGTTCGATCACTATTATGTTTGTCGCACCATTCGAAGATATAAGGACCCTCCTCTCCCATAGAATAGTCACTTTCCATTATGAAAATGATTTCTACCCTTTAAGTTTTGTTCATAAAGTATCTCTGGAAGAATGAACAGATATCACAAAGATGGTCGTAGGTAATAAAGGGGTACATATAAAAAAAATCTCTGAAACTGTGCGATGTTGCCTGTAGAAAAAAGGAAACTACCTTAGTATATATCTTCGAATGATGCGACTCACATAATTGTGATCGAACTTCAATTGGTAAGTTCGTTTGATCATCTAAGTTACTATGAAATTTATGTTATTTTATAATTAGTCCTGAATACACACTGTAAATCACTACACCGACAATAAAGGTCGTTTGTGGCATCTTAGAAACTTTATGATCATTCAAGGAATTGGTCCAAAATTCGGTAAAAACACAAAATACAAAATTAAACCTGCAGAGCAATTCACAATTTTTTCGGAGTGAGTGTGTACTGTGAATAATGTGTGTATTTAGTACAATATAAGTTTGATTATCAGTTGTCTAGATCCATCACGCCATCATAAAAGTATAAAATGTTAATCAACTTATACAATACAACAGCTCAACCCCATCTTGTGTTTATGGATATTTTTTTTTAAAAGGTAAGTAATAAAATATTCTATGTAAATTGTTATAGGCACTCACAGGACAGATATGCCTTCATTATCGTGTGGAAATCCCCACTGATATTATGTCGGACTGGAACGGAGTGGAATCGACTAAAACCAGACGGACTACCTCTATCGCCGGGCACCCCTGGTATCTTCTCGGAAGGATGTACCAAATTTCCCCAGAAACTGGTTACCACCGCGGCACGCATATGGTTCGAGTGCTTTAGGTAAAAGTGATAGCTCAGGACAGAACAGGCTTGCCTTGAGCTGCCAGTGGTATGAAAAATTATACATGCACATTTTATTATTTCGGCGCGGCGTGTCAGATGAACAGCAGAGACGACTATTGAAATTGAGGGCCGTTATCGTAGCCATCAGGGTTCAAAACCCCGTGCTAGGTGTTGAAAATCATTCACCGTTATGTCATAGTTGTCAAATTTGTTGTAATTTACTTTTTTAAATATTGTGAGCGCGTAAATGTATGAGCTTTTCAAAACAAATTAATGTTAATTATCACAGATAAAACGATAGGCTAGTAATTTTTATTGTTTCAATAATGGTGCCGCTAAAATATAAGAGCCAAAGAATTGAATATAAGTTACAAGAAGACAAGATTGGTGTCAATAATTTCATGAGATTGTTTGTACGCTGCAGGTTGCTTTTTTGTTTAGATAGTAACCTAATTTATTATTAATTTAAATAATTTTAAAGTATTTATTTGGTAACTCACAGTTATTGAACATAAATATATTGACACAAAACTAATTTCGCTAAGATAGAGGAATGTGCCACGAAATAATGGAAAGGTTATGTTCTACCTAACTTATATACCTAGGCACCGTTTAAATTTGTTGTATTATTTTCTTGTACGTATTTCAGTTTACGACGCCAGCTGAAAAATTAGTTCAGTGCATATTTAAATTGGGTGCCGTAAAGAACTGTACTCCATTCAAATGGGTAATGAAACCCTACGGCAGCAAAATTTAGGATTGAAAGGGACTTTGATGAAGAAAAATCTAATCTTATCTAAATAAAAAATATATGTAATCACTAATGTAATTTTATTTTACATTTATTAGCGTTTTCTTGCTTCCGAATACACGTTAAGCCATTGGCCACGGTTGCCAGTAACATGGTAGTCGTTAAACCACGTTCAAGTCCTTATGGGCGGGTTGAAAAATTCCAACAGCAGGTCGTAACAACCTGAGCCTGTTCGTTTTTCATACGGCAATGGACTCACAGCCTGTTCCGTGAGACAAAATACATACATACTGTGAAATGTGTGTCTAATGCCTCAGCCTACCCCTTCGAAGATAAAGACGTAACAATATGTATGTATGGGTGTCACTTTATTTATACCTATGTTGACATCATCAAGGACATGGCGGCCAACCCTTCATAGTTTACTTCGGGCTGTACCTACCGATGTTCTGTCCTTAGCCCATTTCTGTTTAGCTTACTATTTAACGAACTATCGGACTGCTTCAGAGAGAGACATTAGTAGCTCAGGTTGTTCACCACGTGTATGATGATGACGGACTCTTGCAAAGCGTGAATAAGTGGAGTTCTACCGCCTCTTTTCCCAACCGCTGAAGTCCTTTAATGGTTGAGGGAAAATCTTTCCTAACTAAATAAAATTCATACGAGTGTTTATCCACATCATCTATAGAAATAGATTTAATGTTAAACGATAAACTTTACTGCAGGAACGATTTGCAGTAATTTCTATGCTAGGCGAGGTTTGTAAAGCTCGCAACGCTCGTAATGCTTTCCTATTGCATTATTGGTACCTATGTAAATTAAAATTACTTATGGCTACAATAATTTCTATCTAATTTTTTATTACAGACTAGCGACCCGGCCCGAAATTAATTGCGTTGCGCGTTATTATTGATTTTACCATAGATCCTAAGGTATTCAAATAAATAGCGTGGTGTAAAAGGAAACAATAATCTTCATAAGATATTTAAGCCAACAAACATATTTAAAATGATAAGGATTAAAATCGAATTTGTGTAAAATAACTTTCCAATTATCACTTTATAATTGCCCATTTTTTGCAGTATTAAACTGGATATAGTATGATATCCTGAAAAGCTAGACATATGCCGTCGCCGACTTATCTGTAGATCTATTTAAGATACACAACTCCACGATACATTATTTTGTAATATGTCAAAGTGTTTAGATAGCTTTTTCGTTGAAAGCTCCCAAACGGCTTATTTAATTCCGATATCAACAAATATCGTTACAATTTACTCAATGCACCATATAAAAAACTTAACAAATTATATATCAAAACCTTCCTCTTCAATTACTCTATCTATTAAAAAAAACGTATCAAAATTCGTTGCGTAGATTTAAATATCTAAACATACATAGGGGCAGTCGGAGAGCTTGAATCAACTTAGTTTTATATCTGACCGTAGTGACAATCAAACACCAAAACACAGAACAGCTGATCGCGGTCGGCCATTTTGTTTACTAAAATAGGTTTATAGAAGGGGTCTGGCTTCTATAAAATCAGATAGATTTATCAGAGGTTTATAGAACGTTTTAGTGCTATTGAACCATTATGAGCAATCCTCTAATATGGGCTTATTAAACCTCTCTTATGAATAAGACGGTAAATTTATTTTTATTTATTTTAATAGAAGTAACAAATATTGATGAAACTAAGACAAAAGATTTACATTAAATTAAAGCAAAGGATTTAGACTATGAATTAATATGTCAAAAGTTATTTACCATATCAGACAGAGGCATATTTAGTGTTTTATTTAATGAATGTCGTTACAACCTTTCTAATGATATATTCTTTTAGTTTATAGAGTGCATGAGTATTTGTATAATAATATGAAACGATTATTGGATTTGCAGGAAGTGAAAGAAGTATATAGTTAGGAATGGAATGATCCGAAGCCTAGCGATCTATTCTCTATATTGTCTATATACCTTAGGGATACTACATAAAGACAGTTAGTAACTTTATTTATCAAGTGTTAGTATCTTCTGTTATTATTATTATCCTTAGAAGCTTTGAGGTACCTAGGCACATGAACCTCCGGACCAGCCATATCAGACAGTTTCTTTTGAAGCGGTGCACGTACTCACCAGTCTTATGTAAGCAAAGCATTTGATGAGATTCTACACCTGAATGCTACCATTGCAAAAGGCACCAAAAGATCAAAGTGGCCTCGGTGCGAAAAGTCTCATTTAGCAGATCATACAGGCCACAATCACCACTGAAAGGGCGAGGAATTCTACCACCATTTACTGCGAAAAGAGTACAGAAAGGACACAGCACTATCTCGTGTCAGACATCCGATCAAAAAGCTTTTGACTGGGGGTGACTCTTTGGGTTGTTATCTCACCAGAAGCAGGTCCAAGGTGGCAGTGGGATGTTTAGACGTTTTCCCTAATAGAGAAATGTCGCTAAAGTTGATGACTAAGTTACTGGTCAGGGTCTTAACTACTTTGTACTTAGTTTGTGATTTCTATCAGAAACGTATTCGACATAGATAATATCGCAATCGCAATATCTACAAGAACAATGACGTAACCATGTTAATTCAATTTTTGAGGGGCGGTGCACTTTGCGGGGCGACCCGCACTACTGTCAATTAAGTCTAAATTTCCGGGTAAACTCTTGAAATATATGCCAATTCTCAAATGACAGTCAGTCATTCAATAAAAAACTACCAACAGAATAATTCTGACGTTTTTGTCACGTCAGAATTATTCTATTCGTCGTCAGATAGAATTATCGGAACGTGAATTTATGACATTAAAAACACATTGTCGACTTTTTTGCAATTACGTAATTGTTGTTGTTTTAGATGAGCGACGAACAATTGATACGAAATTCTATCAAGTAGATGGAAACAGAAACGACAATGATACCTCTGAATCATGGTAGGGTGAAATGCTTTTGTCGAAATTGCAGACATAGGAACTTTACTATTTTGTGAAATCAAGCGGTAGGCATCAAAAACGGAGCAGTGAGCTAGAAAAATCGTAAGACACTTGCCATCTTAATCTAGCATGTTAAATGTATGGTTAAACGCCCGACAGAAACATACAGCATATTAATTAAGAGCCTTTTCACAAAAGGTAGGCAGAGGGATAGTTTTCGACCATACCTGATAATCTTTGACGGACTAACTATAATGATCCGTACCGTAAATAATACTAATATTATTTTATTCATGAAATATAATAATATCACAGTCCGAGACTACCAGGACTTTAATTGGTCGTGCTAAACAGTCCGAGACTACCAGGACTTTAATCGGTCGTGCTAATTAGTGTCTAGCACATAAGACCTTTTAGCCTTTTTGTTACCACCTTACTGAAAAGGCAATGGGATTTAAAATTTCTTCCAAATATAACTTTTAAAAAATATACACATTTTATTTTTACATTTATTCGGCCCTTTTAGACCCACCCCAGTTCCATGCTTCGGAAGGCACATAAAGCCGTTGGTCCCGGTTGCCAGAGGAATGGCAGTCGTCAAGCCAAGTTGAAGGACTTATGGGCGGCTTAAAAAATTTCAACAGCAGGTTGATACAGCCTGCGCCTGTCCATTTCAAATTTCAACACGGCAATGGACTCACCACCTGTTACGTGGGACAAAAATGAAAACGGTGAAATGTGGGCGTTTATTATGCCTCTGCCCTACCCCTTCGGGGATAAAGGCGTGACAATATGTATGTATGTATTTATTAATATTAATTATATTGAATAATTTTCACACAACGCCGGCTACCTAGCAAATTAACCTATTTTTATCGTCGGACTTTATAATTGAGAAGGCCTTATGGGCGGCTTGAAAATTTTCGGTAGCCACAACCTGCGTCTGTCTATTTCAACACGGCAATGGGCGCACCACATATTACGTGGGACAGGAATACACATGGTGAAAGTTGGGCATATAATATCCCACCTCTTCGGATTTTGATTTTGATATATAAATAAATAAGTCCTAGAGAAAAAAAACAGTAGGGATAGCAGAAATTTTAAACAATTTTGAAAAGCAATTAGTATGCTAACTTTTTCTAAATTTAAATTTTAAAGTGAAAACATTTATGAAGTGTTAAATATGGTGTATTATAATGACCCAACATTAATTTATTTATTCATTAACTATGTATTTATTTAAATTCCGTTTGTAATATAATACTGAATTGAATAAAAATGCATAATGAGTACAATAAAAAAAAAAATTGAAAACGTAATCTATACTATTATAAAATTGTAAAATAAGATCTGAAACTGCAATTTTTTTCTTCGTGTCTGTTTGTTTGTTTGATCGGAGTTGGAGCAAAATCCAGACGGTTGATCACAACTCTGCTAAAAGAATATAGTGGTTAATTATGCAGCTTAAATACTGCGCTATATTTCATCAATATCGGTTCAGTAGAAGTGATAATACAGCTTGAACTACATCTTACTAGACGAGCTATACATAAGACAGGTCAAAGTATTTAGGATTTTTAGTTAGGTTTTAATTAAGACACAATTTATTACATGCCCACTGATTTTCAGTGATGCACATACTCGTATCGAGCTGTCATCACTGATAACTACACGACGAGTAAAGTTAAGTTATCTAAGTGCGGCCTAATTTTGTATAGGTAACCATTTCAAAAGTAGGTGCATCACGTCAGCAAACACTTTTCTTTAAGTTATAGTCTTTAATAGGTAAAGGATTAGAGAAGGTAAACATATAAGACGCGGTCTACTTTTAGATAGGTCAGTTACGCACATCGAAATAAAAACTAAGGAATCAACTTTAAAGCAGTGACCACTTTGTGAGAAAGTGAAACACATTTCAGCAGACATTCCTTTTAGTTATGTATAAGTTTCTGTCAATAATAGGTAAATGATCAGTGACATAAAGTAATCTAACTATGGTAAACTTTAGAACATTTAAAAATTTAGATGAAGTATGTGAGATTGAAGAATTATGGAAGATGCTTAAGGAAGGTCTAGTGGAAGTTGCGGTGGAAGTGTGTGGGGTAAATAAAAGAAGCCAATGATGTAAGGTGAAGAGAATGTGTGCAGAAGTCATGAAAGCATTGTCCGACAAGAAGAAGGCATGTGGTGGCAAAGGTGAATCAAATAATGCAGAGGGCAACGGATGAGGATGTAAAAATGGCAAAGAATGCATATAAAAGGTATAAACGAGTTGCAAAAGAAGTTATAAAAAGAGAGAAAGAGAATGATAGGGATAAATTTATTAGTAGGTTATCTAATAATTTCCAGCAGAATATAAAATTCTTTTGGAAATCTATAAAATCTGTGAGGGGTCAACAAACATCATCGAAACTCAGTAATATCAGAAACCAGGATGGCAGTTTTCTAAAAGGACAAGAATGTGTGCTAAAAAGATGGAAAGATTATTTTGAAAGCTTATATGAAAAAGAGGATGTGGAAGCACAAACGAGTTCTTGGGAAAGGAATGAACTAAGCAATGAAAGCATCATAAGTATGGAAGAAATTGTGGAAGCATTGAGTAGTATGAAATTGGGTAAGGCTGCTGAATTTGATAGGATTTCTGTCGAGATGCTGAAAGCGGGACATGGCGTGGTAGCTTGCCAGCTGACCCGCCTTTTTAATCTTTGCTGGAGGAATGGCAGCGTGCCAGGAGATTGGTGCAAGGCTGTCATCGTGCCGCTTTACAAAGGAAAAGGGTCACAGCAAGAGTGAAAAGACTACCGCGGCACAAGCTTGCTCAGCATCGTCAGCAAATTGTATGCAAAAGTTTTGATAAAAAGAGTGATGAATGAAACTGAAGGAAAAATGTGGGATGTACAAGCAGGATTTATGAAAGGAAGAGGATGCACGGATCAGGTCTTTTCCTTACGATGCATAGTTGAAAAAATTTTGACAAAATGTCAAAAGGTCTATTGCATATTTGTAGACTTGGAAAAGGCCTATGACCGAGTGGTGAGGCATGAACTATGGACAACACTGGCCAAGTATGGAGTAAGCAGTCACTTGATATGAGCACCGAAATCTGTCTATGAGGGCTTCAGTGCTTGTGTCAGGATCAACGGAGCTTGCACAGACTCTTTTCACATTGAAAAAGATGTGAGACAGGGTTGTGTAGCGTCACCGGCGCTGTTTAACCTATACATGGACAGTTGTTTGAAAGAACTGCAAGAGAGTGCGTATGGTTTAAAAATGAATGAACTGACTGTCAAATGCCACCTATACGCTGATGACCAGGTAATACTGGCATCATCGGCGGAGGAGTTGCAGTTGATGGTTAACATTATGCATGATACGCTAAAAAGCAAAGGAATGAAAGTGAATGTAAATAAGACAAAAGTAATGGTTTTTGAAAGAGAGGAAAGTATGACATATTGCTCGATTTTTGTGGAAGGAAAACGAGTGGAACAGGTGAAAGAATTTGTATATTTAGGTTCAAAATTTTTGAGAGATGGAAAGTGTGATTGTGACATTGAACGAAGAATTTTGGCTGAAAATCAAGTGAATGGAGCTATGCATGCCTTTATGAGCAGTCAGAACGTGTCTGAGAAGGTAAGACTGGCTGTGCATAGAGGAGTACTTGTTCCTACACTCATGTATGGCAGTGAAAGTTGGGTGTGGCAGAAGAAGCATAGAAGTAAAATTAATGCAGTGGAAATGAGAAGTCTGCGCAGTATAGCTGGAGTGAAATTGATGGACAAAGAAAGGAACAGTGTGATAAGGGAACATTGCAGTATGGTAGAAGAAGTAGTGAATAAGATAGAAAAAGGTATGCTTAGATGGTTCGGACACGTGGAGAAGATGGATGAAAGTAGACTAACGAAACAGATTTATCAGAAGAGAGTGAATGGGCAAACTGGTAATGGGCGACCTCGACGTACATATGTCAATCAAATAGAAGACATATTGGAAAAAGGTCAGGTCAAGAGTACCCTTAACCGGCGTGTGTGTATGAAAACACTTATGAAAGTGGAAGAAGCGAAAGTTTTGCGAAATCCACAGTTTATAACTACAACTTCTGTGATAAATTTGCTCAAAAGGGACATTCACTTGGTTCAAGCCGGCTTCAGCAGCCCCTACTTTTTGGTAAAGGTGCCTACGAAAGCCCAGAAGGTCGGTAGGCCAGAGGCAATTGCTATGTTCTGCCACTCAAACGTTCACTATCCGTTCGCGCTGCCAGAGCAGCGCATTTTTTGTAATTAACCTATGACCTAATTAACTAAAATCGTGATATCTTGGAAACTATAATATCTAGACAAAAAATTTTAACTACTGAAAAATCGTTAAATATATAAAGATAAAACTTATAGCTATAATAATTTGGAATTTTAATCATAATTAACTGATATATTGGTATAAACACGAAAAAGTCGGTAAAAAAATAAATAAACGTTATTTTTCAAAAATTTGCCACTCACACGAAAAACTAATATAAAACACTATTATTTTTTTTACATAATTAAATTCTTGGAATTATAACGATTAAAACGATATATGACACTAATAACTTATAATTATTCTAAAAAAAACTAAAAATTTGTTAACCCATTAAATAATAACGCAAAACTAAAAAAATGGCGGGAAAATGGCCGCCGGCAATGTTTATACCGCATTTACTTTGAATTTTGATATTGTGACATATAGATATTAAACCTCTAATACACGGGCTTTTTATCCACGATTCTAATGGTATAAAATTCATTCATTAAAACCACAGACAACATTTTTTTAAAAATTTTTGAAATGAGGTCAGTTCTAAAAAAGAAAAGGCAAAAAAAGTCAGCTGCTTTAGCAGCTTGAACGTTTGAGTAGATAAACGAAAGTAATTAAAACCAGCGGATAGATACTCTTTTGAATTTACAACATTTTTGTTCCAATGACGTGGCAAATAAGCATACGGCTCTACCTGTGCAACAGATATAAAATTATGGTTATTGTCTCATGGTTTATACCCCTTGAATAAACAGTCATGACTGTCATCATCATCCGAGCGTCTGTCCCAGTTGCGTCTCGCGACGCCCTGGGTCCGCTTTCCTACATTTTCTCCTCCACTTCGCACGGTCGTCGGCATCCCCTGTAGTGAGACCATTGGCACGCATGTCATCCCTTACTACGTCAAGCCAGCACTTCTTGGGTCTTCCCCTCTTACCGGGACCCGGCGGGGCTGACATGGCCAGACATTTGTTACCTACGTAGCCCGGCGGTTGCCGCAAGACGTGACCATACCAACGAAGGCGACACTCTTGCAACTTGTCTGCAATGTCACGGACGTGAAGGCCGCCGCGGATGCGAGAGTTCCTCACGCGGTCCATCCGCGTGACTCCACACATCCACCGCAGCATCTTCATTTCCGTGACACGCAGCTCCTGCTTGTGTCGCTCCAATATCGGCCACGTCTCACTGCCATGTAAAAGGACAGGTCTAATAATGGTTTTGTAGACCTGTCCCTTCAACCGGATCGGCATTTTAGGGTCACAAATGACACCGGTTATCGGTGTCACTGGACGTGTGAAAAACAGATCCCAGGTAAATAACCTGGTCCGTGCGCTCGACCAAATCACCGCCTATGCGGACGGATGTGGGATCTGTCGAGTTTAGTGCCAAGTACTCGGTCTTCGCCACATTTAGTTTCAGACCGCCGTTCTCAAGCGTCTCCTTCCACGCCTTTACACGTCGCACCAATCTGCCCCTGTCCGCGTCTGCCAGCGTAATATCGTCAGCATACATGAGCAACCATGGAGGCTGCTCATGCGGGTTTCTGATGCTGTCCGACAATTCGTCTAATATTACACTGAACAGAAGCAGACTAAGGACAGAACCCTGGTTTACCCCGATGGTGATGGGGAAGGGTTTCGTGTCGCCAACAGCAGTCCGAACCATTGAATCGGAGTCACAGTAAATGTCCCGGATAGTGTCAATATAGACCTGTGGAACCCCTTTGGACCGTAGTGCCCACCAGATCATCGCACGAGGAACACAGTCGAAGGCCTTCTGCATATCTAGAAACAAACAGTGCAGAGGCGTGTTCTTCGACCTGTATTTCTCTGCGACAACCCTCAGGGCAAAAACAGGGTCCGTGGTCCCATGACCAGGGCGAAACCCATATTATAACACTCCGAGAGAGTACACTCCTGCCGGATCCGAGAGTCTATAATCCTCTCGAAAATCTTCATGGTGTGGGACATCACCTTAATACCACGGTAGCTCCCGCACTCCTGCACTGACCCCTTACCTTTGAAGACTGGAGTAATAATACTCAGTCTCCATCGGTTTGGGATCTGCGCGCTGAGAAGTATGCGGTTAAAAAGGTTTACTAAGATGCCCACACCGCGAGGACCCATCGCCTTCCAGGCTTCGATGGGGACTCCATCGGGTCCGACAGCTTTCCGATTCGTCATGCGGCGAAGCGCAGTGTGCACAGCACAGTCATGACTGTATCTATACGTATTATAATAGATCGCAAAGAAATGCAAATGTTTCTAATTTATTTTGGAGATTGGTTTTAACATCGTAACAATCACTGCGTTAAGCAACATAAGCCATGGCTGGTTTGGTAATAAATGGGTGACAACTTTGTGGTATTTCCATTTACGAGCGTTACCTTGCTTCGGAAGGCATGGTAAGCCTACCCTGACTTGTTCTATTCTTTACTTTCGCACAATATATATACTTCGTCAATCGTTCCTCACTCATTGGGTGGACGTGGCCAAACCAAAGGAGCACGCCCTTTTCTAGCTTAACGCTGACACTTTCATTTATACATGCCATATTGCATATCACTTCGTTATGTATTCAGTAACAATGGAGATATGGAGTACTGTCAAAATCCTGATGTAGAGATTCTCGCAATAGTAGAGAAAAAAGGATTATAAAATCCCGTTGAGCCCTTCAATTGAACTTTACTTAAATTTAACTTTACTTTTTTAAACAGCGCCGTCTAGCCAAAAGTAAGCTAATATAAGCTTGTGGTATTGCATTTAGACAAGTGATAAACATACTTATACAATATGTTAAGAAAACCCTGTCCGATCCATGAAAGTATTGGTAGGTATCAAGATCTGATTTTATTCGTGTAATTCTTTTTAGAAATTACCCTAAAAAATGTACCCCAAAAATATACCCCGAATAAAATTAATTAAAAATTAATATAATGTGGTAGCTTAAATGGCAACACAGGGAAAGGGCAATTCGGAAATGCAAGGTTAAAAGGTCAGCTTACACCTGCCGGCGGCTTCTTTTGACTTTACACACACTCGTCGCCGCATGCCAATAAAGGTGTTGTCAGTTTTTGAAAATTCACTATATTTTAAGAAAATTGGACTATTTCTGATACTAAAAACACGACTGCCGCGCTGAGATCTAGGGTTTGATTCACGGGTCAGAACAAATTTTTATGTGATCAATAAATATAGTGTTTCGGAGTTTGTGTGTTTCCTATGTATAATATATGTATTTAGAAATATTTAAGTTTCTTTATCAGTTATCTACATCCCGTAGCACAAGTATATAGCTTAGTTTGGGCTAGAATGTGCTGTTTGAAAAGGTCTTCAAGAATATTTATTTATTATTTATAGCGCGTTGACACAATTTATATGTCCCAAAATCCACCACGTCCACACATTAAACAAGATAAATGCATTTATTAAAAAAAATTGTTACAATAAGAAGAAGAATTTTATAAGAAATAAAGATTGGATTATGAAGAAATAGCCAGCACGCCGTTTCATACAACATTGCTGGAGCGTTGTAATGTTCCAAATTCAAAAACCACTCCAGCAATGAATTTCATTTTGATTGTCCGTAACTGCGGTACTTCGCGTATTATTTTTTTGAGATAATGACATATTTTTATATGTATTTATTCATTATAGATATTTAAATAATTACATGGTTATTAACAAATTAAAATTTAACATATTTACAGAAAACAATACAAAAAGAAGGGGGCGGGCATATTTTAAATTTCGAATGTTATATTTTTTGAAGCGTTGCAACCTTCTTAGTAATAAGAAAAAAACAATTGGCGGAAAATCATTTGTCAATTGTTTATTATCACACATCGAAGTTCTACGTACGCAACGAAAATGGAATTAAGTCGAAAATATTTTAGAGCGTTGATTTTTTATGATTTTAAAAGTTATCTCTCTTGGCAAGACTGTGCCGCTAGTCTTCTAAATGCTTTTCGGAGAGAAGCACCTTGTTTGAGCACCGTGAAGCGATGGTTTTCTGAATTTGAGAAAGGTCGAGTTTATTTACATGACGAATTTAGTGAAGAGCGGCCTTCAACAGCCGTCAATGAAAATAATGTGGCTATTGTTAAGCGGCTGATTAAAGAAAGCCCGCTGATTACCTATGAGACAATTTATGGACTATTGGGGATTGGTATGAGCCAAGTTCGAAGAATTGGTCCCTCATGAACTGACAGCAGAGCAGGAGCGGGCTAGTGTGAAATGGTTCTCACAGATGCTACTGAAGTACAACCACGGACATTCTAATGCTGTTTATGACATTGGCACAGGAGACGAAACGAGGATTTATTGTTTGCAACCCGAAGAAAAACAGCAATCTTGTGAATGGGGGTGTTTGAAAGGCGAGAAATGTTGGTAAAAAAATGATCGCGTTTTTTTTCCCAGCTACGGGTCCCATCTGTACAATTCCACTTGAAGATTAATACAGTGTTAATGCCGAGTGGTATTCTTCCATTTGTTTACCCAGGGTGTTCGAAAAAGTTCGCGATACACGACCAAAAAGCCGCGTTCTCCTACATCATGACAACGCTTCTTCACACACGGCCAACAAAACAAAGTAATTTTTAGCTTCCGAAAAAGAACAACTCGTCACCCATCCTGCTCATAGCCACCCTGTGATTTCTGTATTTTCCCCAAGATCAAAGATTTGATGAGAGGTTTCACTTTCACCAACTCCGAAGAGGCAGTGATAGCATTCAATCAGCACGTTGAAAACATGCCTTCCGAACTGTGGTCCTATGTTTAAAAAAATGGTTCGATCGCATGTAAAT
Source organism: Thumatha senex (assembly GCA_948477245.1). Classification (NCBI taxonomy): domain Eukaryota; kingdom Metazoa; phylum Arthropoda; class Insecta; order Lepidoptera; family Erebidae; genus Thumatha; species Thumatha senex. Next base: position 7,896,572 of record OX419731.1, on the reverse strand, counting down.
GTCAGTATTTTGAAAAGCAATAAATATAATACGAGTATATTGGTTATAGCATGTTGTTTTTTTAAGTTATGCCAAACTAATAGTGTGACCTACGTATCTCACCAAGATCTGTGGGGCCAAGCCATTTCACAAATTTTTCGAGAACGGGTTGTTGTTGCGTTGGAATACTTCCATCAAAGGGCACTAACTCTACCAGTTTTTCTTAGACGTTTGTGAATATCGCCGAGAATATCATGGCTGGAGGTGGATCATCGTGTTGCCCGATTTCTTACAGGAAATTGTAACTTTAGGAGCAAATTACGTTCATTTAAGCTGGTCGAGTCGCCGTTCTGTGAGTGTTGGACAGCCGATGCCGAATATGATCAAACTGCAACCTTTGGGGAGTATAGCATTTGGCGAAAAGAGCGATATAATATGCTAAGCAGTTTACAAGAAACATCGGGAGTAGTTTACTATGTGAATATTCGTGCTTTTAAATGTTTCTGCCATAGGTACATATTACTGGAACAAACATAGCTTACTCAGGACCCTTAATATACTATTACCGTACCGTAGTGCTTCCTTTTATCTATAAGATGTATACTTAAGTTTTATATTATTGGCACAAATTTCCTTAAATTAATGGACACAATGGGAGCTAAACATAATCAATCTCACCAAATAAGCTAGAGTAGTAGTAAGAAATAATAATAGGAGACTGTAGCTGGCACGAGTACCTATATGTAGCAAGTAGGTCGGCTTATTGATATTTTCCTTCAATGCCTTTTTATTTTATTTTACGAAATGATTTCTGTATTGCTGTAGTAAAAAATTACAGTTACTTTGGTTGTGCCGTGTGCTACGCCTTATGATTGACAAAAATATCCAAGTAGGTAGGTAATCATCAAATTTATTGGATAAACTTACCAGACTTATATTCTGAATAACCAACGCTCTGTTTTACCTTTTTCAATTTACATATTCTCAAATGTTTCACATACCACAGCTTCTTACCATAATTTCTTCCACATCTTTTACATATAAATATTTTTGTAAATTTTTTAGTACTACTTGGTTTAAAATGTGTTTTTAGATTAAAATTATCTTCACTTTTCAGAAGTTCATTTTCTTCTCCTTCATTTCCAGTACATATATCAACTGTGTCATTTGGTACAGGATTCATTGTTAACAATTTTCTTGGTCATTGAAATAGCATTTTCATCATCAGAATCTATTAAATCACTAGCAAATAGTTCGGGATCTGTACTTTCTCCTTCACCGGAACTTTCAAATTCAATATAAAATCGCGTATGATCTTCTGCCTTAATTTTGTTAGTTTTTGTTTTAACAGCGAGACTCTATCAAAAACAAACCATTGGTTATAACGATTGTAAAATTGTGAATCTTTATCAAAATTTAAAGATTCAATTGGTTGACAATAAAATTATAGTCTCATGAACATTATTATAGGACTTTTTTAAAGGAATATTTTGCCAAAAATTATTTTTGTTAGTACCATACATACATATTGTCACGCCCCATAAGCAGAGGCGTACTACACGCCCACATTTCACGGTATGCATTTTTTTGTCCCACGTAACAGGTCGTAAGCCCATTGCCGTGTTCAAATCGACAGGCGCAGGCTGTGGCGACCTGTTGTTGAAATTTCCGCCCATACGGCCTTCTACTGGGCTTAACGATTGCCGTTTTTCTAGCTACCGGGACTAACACGGAATCGCTCGCAAATGTAAATGCCACAAAGTGGTCACCCATCCAAAGACCAGCAATAGTGAATCAAAATGAGCTAAAATGAGTGTAATTTATTAATTGTTAATAAAATTGACCTAATTGATCTCTCTCATGCCTATTATTAAAACATATATTATAAATATCGTGTATATAGCGTGCGAGTGCTCTGTTCGGATCGCGGCAAACCTGGTAGTTGTAATAACATGTTAAGCAGTTAAAACTATGAAACGCAACAAACGCGTGTTCTTAGAGGGACGTTCCAGGGCAGGTGGAAACGGGAGTAGCTGAAACACCTTCTTGGGGAGCAGCTCATCTGGCCCCCAGCGATCGGGAGCCACATCTCGGGGTGATTAGCCGCTACACTCTGCGAACCGGTTGAGAACAAAGGCGAAACACCGCAGGGTTTTTTGGGTAGGACGGTTCCTAAGGGGCCGGTAATCCCACAACATTCTTAGTGCCCCCGCAGCAGAGATGACAGCGCGTAAGAGCAAACCCCGCGTTAACAAAAAAAATCTGTATATTCCGATATTCAAGCCTATTTTTATTTTTGTCTGCTTGAAGTAGCATCAAACCAAAACTACTGAATATCACTAAACGAATTGTATATTCGCGTTTCATATCTTGAGGTAATATTAGTCTTTATTTCATTTAAATTTTACTTTAATAAATTTCAAATTCAGTTTCACTTTGATTAAAATTCATTAAAATTGAACTTCTATGTCAAAAGTTATTAGAATTTGATGTTTGAAGTAAATTTTCTAGCATGGGTAAAGTGTATTGTCTGAAGTATGTCACCGACGAAAAAGGGGGGCACAGCCAGTATCAAGTAAAAGGGTAGTACAAGGTTGCATAGGGACTGTTCACTATAAACATATGTTAGCTTAGTAGACATCTTCAGATCTTCTTACAAACAAGAACTTAATTAATTCCATGATAAATTGTTCCGGCGAGTTGTTCATAACCAGTGTACAGAATACAAAATTGGTTTTTCATCTAACATATGCATAAATTTGTAAGCATTTTCAATGCATTTTGTATTGTTTATTACAGTCAAGTAACAAAGACAATGACTATGAAGAGTAGTTCATAATGTTTATGGGTAAAATAATGATACCTACGAGTATTACAGTTAACAGTCACTCGAGACAATAAAATAAAAAATGTGTATGTTCAATTACGAGTAGTCTTTCAATAAAACAGTTAGTATTAAATAATAATTATGTATTATATTACTGAAGTAACAGACAACCAAAGGCCCTACCCACCTGACTAATTACACTGATGGGCATCGCTTTCTATGGAAATTTGCAATGTGTATTTAAGTATTGTAAAAATGCTAAATTGAAATCCGATTGATCATGTATTGTTTTTTTCATTATGTTTTTTATAGTTTGAATAATTCTCTCGACCTGACCATTAGACTGAGGATATCTTGGTGACGATGTGATTGTGTTTAAATTTCCAATGATTTGAAAATTCTGCAAACAACATGGAAGCATTTTCAATGCATTTTGTATTGGTTATTACAGTCAAGTAACAAAGACAATGACTATGAAGAGTAGTTCTTAATGTTTATGGGTAAAATAATGATACCTACGAGTATTACAGTTAACAGTCACTCGAGACAATAAAATAAAAAATGTGTAGGTTCAATTACGAGTAGTCTTTCAAATAAACAGTTAGTATTAAATAATAATTATGTATTATATTACTGAAGTAACAGACAACCAAAGGCCCTACCCACCTGACTAATTACACTGGTGGGCATCGCTTTCTATGGAAATTTGCAATGTGTATTTAAGTATTGTAAAAATGCTAAATTGAAATCCGATTGATCATGTATTGTTTTTTTCATTATGTTTTTTATAGTTTGAATAATTCTCTCGACCTGACCATTAGACTGAGGATATCTTGGTGACGATGTGATTGTGTTTAAATTTCCAATGATTTGAAAATTCTGCAAACAACATGGATGAGAACTCCGGGCCATTATCTGACATAACTGTCTCTGGAATACCTTGTCCACCAAATATTATTTTTAATTTCTTAATAACATTCACTGAGGTCAATGAATTAACTTGGACCAATTCAACGAATTTACTATAATAATCCACCAGTATAGGATTTGGGACCGAGATGAAAACTATCTACGCCTACTTTGCACCACGGCTTATCTGGAATTTCATGAGGAATTAAAGGTTCTTTTGTATTTTGTTTTCTGTAACTTAAGCATGCCTGACAGTGTGATAAATAGTCTAGTAATTGTGTGTTCATGTTGGGCCAAAATATTATCTCACGAGCTCTCAACTTGCATTTTTCTATGCCTAAATGACTACTATGTATATATTTTAACATTTAGTTACGCATTGACTTGGGAATGACAACCCTACTGCCTCTCCATAGTATTCCAAAGTTAACAACCAACTCATCCTTGCATTCCCAGAAGGGTTTCAATTGATCATCTAATTTATTTTTGTGTGTCGGCCAACCACGCTTTATTGTTTTTATTAATTTTTGCATATCTTCATCTTCAGAAGTACATCTATGTATTTCCAAAAAATGCGTGTTTGTCAGTACATTGTTTGCACTGACTGAGCACACCTGCGCCTGCGCGTCGTAATGATCACGAGGAGAGAGGGGAGCAACTGATTCTGTTCTTGGTGCAACAGCACGCGATAACGTGTCATAAAAATTTAAAGGGCATATAAACCAATGTGAATGTAGGTATATATGGCTGTAATCTCATTAACATTCTTTAAAGCCGCGCGGATGCATTAGCTAGAGGTTTATTTATGATATTTACTAACGGTTTATGGTCTGTTTCTATGGTTATATCTGTCCGTCCGTATATGTATGTATAGAATCTTTCACAAGCAAACACACAAGCGTACAACTCCTTTTCTATTTGAGCATATGACTGCTCCGTTTTAGTAAGCGCTTTTGAAGCGTAACATACAGGTAAATTATTTTGTAGTAATCAAGCCCCTAACCCAGTTTTGCTTGCGTCTACCGATATTACAACCGGTTTTAATGGATCATAGAACTGTAATACTGGTCACTTAACAAGAGAATTTTTTATCTCATTGAAACACTGATGTTTATTAGTCCAGTGCCATTCTATTTATTTTTTGAGTAATTCTCTTAATAAACATTACTTATTTGACAAGTTGGGTATAAAATTGCCAACATAAGTAACTAGACCTAAAATCTCTCTACGTTCTTTATGTTGGTAGGAGTGGGCATGTATTTTATAGCACTCACATGTGAATGATCCGGACTTACACCATCTTTAGAAATTATATGTCCTAAATATTTAATCCTAGTTAAACCGATTTTAAAATTTTCTTTATTTAATTTTATGTTAAATGTTCTAGCTGTGTTCTTCTGTTAGCCTAAATGTTCGTATAAACGCTTATGAAATATTTCTGATGCCGAAGAAATTCCATACGTAAGTACCTATATCGGCCAAATGCAGTATTGAACGTGCATAATTCTGTACTATCTTTATTTAATTAAATCTGCCAAATCTGTTTGGCATCTAATGTACTAAAATATTTTGCACCTGCTAGTTTTGTATTTATTTCCTCAAAAGTAGGTAATTTAAAATGCTCCCGCTTGATAGCATTGTTGAGATCACGGGGTCTAGACATATGCGTAAACTCCCGTTAGGTTTTTTGACCACTGTCATGCTATTCACCCAGTCCGTCGGCCTATCAACTTTAGCAATTATACCTTCTCTTTCCATCTCTGTTAACTTAATTTTAACTTGGTCTCTTATGGCTATTGGCAACTTCCTAGGAGCATGTACGACTGGCGTGACGTAATCTTTTAGCTGTATCCTATATTCACCAGGTACAACAGCCCATAAATTCCGGTATTTCTCTGCTCCGGGTTGGTCCATACTCACTCCATTTACTCATGCTCTGCTAGCTGGTACACCGGTGATTCTTTGAGATAGTATTCATTACACATCTCCAGGGATTACCAACCGTACCCGATGGGTGTATGTGTGTTGTTACTACCTAGTACGCACCACCCCTACCACCACCGTCGACCGTTATAACATTTATTAGTATTTTTATTTATTATCTGATTAGTGGAGTCCTCATGCACCTCATAAACCCTGCAAATTCTCGCGTAATGATTCATGCGATCGCATTTCAAACAGTTTGAGCCAACCGCCGGACACTCGTTCTTTTCATATACTCGCCCGCATTTTCCACACCTTTTGTTTATGTTACGCTGCAAGTTATTAGCTTTATCAGTGGACTGTGACTGACTCGTGACAGGTGGGCCTTTTTCTACAATATGACGATGTGAAGTAGGTCTTGGCTGATAGTAGGTACACGAACGGTTGGCTGCCGACTGCTGAGACCAACGCGGGAACTGCCTAGGCTTTTTAGTTCGCTGCATCCAATTAACCTCGTACTCCATTGTATTACTAATCTCTTGCACGTGATTTTTGTATTCTTGATTCTCAACTTTCATGTTTCTCGGGTTGCGTGACATTTCCGTTAACGTGCAGATGTCTAGAGCTTTTGCCAATTTAATCTCTGGTTCACGTAGTAATCGTTCTGATAGAGCCATGTCTCTTAAGCCACATATCAATCTACTGCATACAAGATTGTCACGTAAATGTTTAAATTCACACTTGACCGCCATCTTGTTCAACTCAAACACATATTGTTCAGCCGATTCTAACTCCCTTTGAAAAACCTATGTCGCTCCACTGCAAAATTTTTCTTTGGTATGAAAAGGGCATCAAACTTTATAAGCAACTCATTTATTGTATTAAAATCCTCATGAAATTGTGCCGCCACTTCCCGGCATTTCTCACCAATAACGTGTAATAATTATGTTGATCTGCGTTTTTTTGCTTTTATTTGACAACTCACAAGCCTCATAATAGATATTGAACGCACTCTTCCATTTTTGCCATTCTGTACTTAGATTACCGAACGTAATATTACACAAACTATTTTTAAATTCAAACGGTTTAGGAGGCTGGAGCACAGATTCCATTTTATTTCTTTTACATACGAGATTTCACTATAAAGTATTAAAATTTATTTTCTTTTCAACTCATACACTTTTATATACGTATACATTTTACGAATATTTATATATATATATTAGACCGGCTGCGCCATGTTATGTAAAGGAGACATGGACACGTAAATCAAACTACTGTGTGCGATGAAGACTGGTTTGAATTCGTTACTCGGCGGCCGGCACGCCGCGCACCGTACCTACCTACATACATGCATTGATCTTCAATAACACAAATACCTACAAATCAAAACTGGAGACTTACAAGTAACCCATTTCCAATTTAGGGGATGCAGATCCCTGTGTGCGTAAATAAGCTTTACAAAGACTCTTAACAAGCCACAGGGGTAGACGCTTCAGTGTCAGTTTCGACTGTAGAGCTCAGGTTAATTTGCATCTAATCTAATCTGGAGACAGCGATGTTCAATTATCCCCACAAGTGTACGTTGTTTTCTCCTGCATCACCAGTCCCTTTAAACCTTTTCACGTGTGCTATATGGGGGCACTCATGAATGTATTATACTTATATACTTAAATGTGAGCTAATTATAGGGTAATTAAATATGATTTTAAATATTTATATTTTAATTTAGAAAACTTAAATAATAAAAACATGTCCATTCTATTACTAATACTATAAACTAATTAATTAACCCGCTCCTCGTCGTATCCGGTGCAAAGGTGCCCATCACACTGTCTACATTGCCCCGCTGAATAGCGATGGCCAATCTTTGCACGAGATACGACCCAGAACGGGAGTCACCTGTCTGGTCCCTCAGCCGACGCCCCAATTCGCTCAGCAAGTTTTTCGCGTCAGCACCCCAACTGCTCATATAAATATTGCTGTGTTAGGTCCGTATTTTTGCCACATTTTTTGTCTGCGGCGTTTTCAGCGGCAGCTGCAGGAGACAGAACGGTACGACCGAGGTGACTAGGACCGACCGTGCTAACACACATGGAATCCCATAAAAGGCACTTCCTATTTTTCCACGGTGCCAGAGTCATGCCGTCCGGTCTCCTGCCGTCGGATCTACTGAAGCCGGTTGGCTCCAATAAGCACGGTACAGCCACCAAAAATAAAGGCTCTCCGGAGAATGTCAATGAGAGCATGGTGATGCGGCAATCTATCTCTGCTTCTACGACAACCTCATCCGGCCGCCCTCATCCTTCATGGAACCGCAGGTGCATGTATGAGGTTCAAACACCTTGCAGCCCAGGCGGAAAGCCACTGCCACCCGCAAAGAATTGTTGTCCAACAGAGTGCCCAGGTGAGGTGAAGGCAGCGCATGCAACCATGCCCCCGATTCAGGCTGTGACACAGCCCGCATCCGGGCCAGAGCAGCTCTCGTAGCGCCCTCCATCTTCCTTGACACTTTGGATGGTACTGTCATCCCAAGCGCGCTGGACATGAGAGACGACAGGGATCGCATCAGCCGCGAAGGGTACGGTCACCCCGCCACCATCAGAATGAAGAATTAAAGTGACTAGGTCTGCTTACGCATGCGCCGATGCCTGGAAAGCTGGCACACTTACATCCCGCACGCATCGCACCCCTATACCCCCGTGCCGGATAGGAAGAGCCGACTGAGTCCACTGAGTATGGTTAATATTTTTAAAGTAAGTTGTCAATAAATATTAACTACAGTGAATAAGACGTACCTAAAAAAACTTCATAATGCTACCCTTGGGGTTCGGTAGAGAATAATTAAAGAGCAGATAAAAATCACTTTCACCCTCAACATTCTGTTAAGGAATAGCGTCTAAAAGATTATAGTTTTAACTTACCACTTATTTCAGTGGGGTTTTAACTAGATCATTCTACCATCAATCTTTTTCATGTTATTTGCTAAGTCTCTTGATAAGCAGACTGAAATACAAAATACAACCATTGTAAGAACATATTATTCGCAAACGCCAAGTAATCTTACCGATTACGAAGAAAACAAATCAAAACAAATATTCTCACCTCAAAACAACAATTATTGGGTATACATATTTGATATAAAGACTCTTCGGATATTATTCCGAATTAAATCACCATGACCAGGCATTTTTCATGACGCCATTTCGTAGAAAAAGAACGAGCTCCTTTCTTTTCTTTGGCTCGATTACGGCAGGCTAAAGTCATACGGCAGGCTAAAGTCATACGGCCATACAGCCTTGACAAAACATTGGCAGAATAAACAAAACCAACACGAAGACCTTAATATTCCTGTTTGTCACACCGCACGCAATACATTATGTGTGGATGCAAGTTAGGACAGCTAATCTATCTAAGTTCAATGTCCAGCACCAAACTGAAAGACACCATAGACAGCACGCGTTAATTTTAGAACGCGCCAAAAGACTCGAAACGACCGTGACAGTATTGACAACGTCAAACTCATGTCGTTCAAAACAAAAACAAACAGAATGAAATGTTATAACATATTAAATAATTAGACAAATAAGTTTAGAGTTATAACGAAAGTATTGTGAAAATTGAGTTTGTTTCCACAAAAGAGATGTTTACAGAAATTAGGTTAGTAAATCAAATCTTATGAATATGTAACCGACACTCAGCAGTGTTACAAGATTACGAACACGATTTGCTCAGTATAGAAACGCTTTAGCAATACTTAATGCCTTCAAATGTGCCTTGTTTGGGGTTCAAAGTTCTAAATATTATTAAGTATGTGTGTAGGTGGATGGCGTGTAAGGTTATGATAATTTTAAAACCAGTTTATTAACAAAGTTTTAGTAATTAGATCTATGTTTACCTAGGTATATAATGAGATGCTTTGTATTACTAATGACTTGCGTTCTAATCCCGGATTGTAACTAATATTTGTGTGATCAACAATTTTCCGGAGTTTGTGTGTGTACTATGATTAATATGTGTGTATTTAGAAAAATATAAGTTTGATTATCAGTTGTCTATACTATACTATATATATATTCCATTACGCCATCATAAAAGTCTAAAATGTTACATCAACTTATACAATACAATAGCACAACCCAATCTTGTGTTTATGGAATGCATTTTTTTTTATAAAGGTAATTAAATATTCTATGTAAATTGTTTTAGGACCGGTATGCCTTTTTTATCGTGTGGAAATCACCACTGATACTATGTCGGACTGGAACAGACTGGAACCGACTAAAACCAGACGTTCACTACCTCCATCGCCGGGCACCCCTGGTTTCTTCTCGGAAGGATGTACCAGGTTTCCCCACAGACTGGTTACCACCGCGGCTTCACGCACGGTTCGAGTGCTATCCCGCTCCTTTAGGTAATAGTGATAGCTCAGGACAGAACAGGCTTGCCTTGAGCTGCCAGTGGATTGAAAAATTATACATGCACATTTTTTATATTTTGCACGTCAAAATGGCGCGGTGTGTCAGATGTACAGCAGAGACGACTATTGAAATTGAGGGCCGTCATCGTAGCCACCAGGGTTCCTATAGCAGCACAGGTTGACGGCCCCTTCTGCTGAACCTTGAATAGGGTTACTTATGGTCATCTAGAATTGGATGAGTCTAGGGACCTCACATGTATCAATACTGACAAAGGCACTATTTATTTTTCAATAGACTATGTACATACTGAAAGTAATTGAGGGTACTTGCATATTCTTGGACGATATCTTAATCACGGGTGAAAATAGGGACACTCATATGCAAAGGTTAGAACAGGTTTTATCTAGGTTACAGGACGCGGGACTTAAACTTAAAGCAGAAAAATGACATTTATTTCAACAGTTCGTCGAGTACCTAGGATTTATTATTGATAAGCACGGGTTGCACAAATCAAACTGTAAAGTGCAAGCAATTTTAGACTGTAATCCACCTAAAATTACGAGCGATTTGAAATCGTTTTTAGGTATGATAAATTAATGTTTCATTCCAAATACTTCTGTTTACTGTGTCCATTACATAGCTTACTAAAAAAGGGTAAAAAATGGATGTGGGGGTCTGAGCAACAGGGTGCATTTGAAGCAATTAAGAAAGAAATGGCAAACGAGCGAATATTAGCTCATTACAGTCCAGTCACGACGGACGCGGGCCCGCGTGATCTCGGCGCTGTGCTTACGCAGCGGCAGACGGACGGTACGGAGAGGGTAGTGGCTTATGCGTCACGCTCGTTAACGCGCGCTGAACATAATTATTCAGAAGGAAGCTGCCAGGATAGTATCTGCGATAAAAAAATATCACCATTATCTGTACGGGCGGTCGTTACCTTTTATTTTGCGCACCGACCATAAGCCACTGATAGCAATTTTTGGTAACAAAAAGGGTATACCTTAGTTAGCGGCAAATCGACTGCAACGATACGCGTTGTTTTTATCATGCTATAATTATAACATTGAATATATTACGGGTGAAAACAATGTCGCAGATTTTTTGTCGCGTTCTGTCTGACGATGACGAAGATATGTTGATAGCGCTATGTATATAAACTACATAAGCGACAGTATTTTAAAACCGATTTCTTTCGAAGATATTAGGTCAGAAATTAAACGTGATCCGGTGTTGTTGAAAGTTGTTTATTATGTAAACAAAGTTTAGCCGCACAAAGTTAGCGATGAAGATTTAAAACCATACTTTAATTGCAGATTACAATTAAATGTAGAAAATGATTGCTTAATGAGAGGACATAAGATAGTAATTCCTAGTAAATTCCGTGAACAACTGTTAGATGAACTTCATGAGCCGCATTTCGGTATTGTAAGAACCAAGTATGAAGCGAGATTGCGTATGTGGTGGCCAAACATCGACAAACATATTGAACAAAAAATTGGATCGTGTGGTAAATGTTCAGCGGTGCGTAGTGCACCGCCACGCGCCCCGCTGGTTCCATGGTCGTTCCCGGCTCGTCAATGGGAGCGCGTGCATTTAGATATGTTTGTATTGAACGGGAAACAGTTTTTGGTCGCCATTGATGCCCATTCAAAATGGGTTGAATGCTGGTTGATGTCCACGCCGGATAGTGCTGCGGTTATAGCTAAACTGGAAGAAATGTTTAGCAGGTTTGGTTTAGTTCACACTCTAGTCACAGATAATGCGACTAACTTTTTTTCAAAAGAATTTTTAAGATTTTTGTTTTTCAAATGGTATCAAACTTTTAGGAAGAGCTATATATCACCCTGCTTCCAACGGGCAGGCAGAACACTGTGTTAATTTTTTAAAAAAAGTATTAAGTATTCAAATAGCCAATAATGGTACTAGCCATAACTCAATAGTGAAAATAATTAATAAGTTTTTATTTCAATACAGAAATTCTGTCCATTGTAGTACCGGGTCCTCACCAGCACAGCTTATGTTGGGACACCCTTTGCGTTGTAGGCTGGATTTGTTAAGGGTCACCGATACGCCAAATGTATTACCTACAGATTCAGAATCGATGACGTCAAAAGCTAAACAAAATGTGTCTTATCAGCAGATCTCACAATGTAAACAATACGGTGGACATAGTAATGTTAAGTTTGCGGTGGGAGAACAAGTACTTGTAAAACACTTCTACAACAACGACCTTAAACATATTTGGAAAATTGGAGTAGTACACGAAATTAACGGTGATAGATTAAATAAAGTTTTTATAAATATCCATCACGCCTTATCCCCGAAGGGGTGGCAGAGGCATATTATATGCCCACTTTTCACCGTGTGGATTCCTGTCCCACGTAATAGGTGGTGAGCCCATTGCCGTGTTGAAATAGACAGATGCAGGCTGTGGCTACCTGCTGTTGAAATTTTTTAAGCCGCCTATAAGGCCTTCAACCAGGCTTAACGACTGCCATTTTACTGGCAACCGGGACCAACGGCTTAACGTGCCTTCCGAAGCACGGAAACGCTCGCAAATGTAAATGCCACAAAGTGGTCACCCATCCGACGACCAGCCATAGTGAAAGTTGCGTACCTCAGTGATCGTTTACCGAACACTGAGACCGCGGGGCCACGAGCGCGTTTTTATACCGAATTTAAATAAATATGATTTAAAACATATCGATCACGTGTTGAAATACACAGGGTTTATGGGCACAAAATGTGAGGAAATTGACCCAACACAAATTACGGTACTCAATGAGGGCAACAAGTAATAAAAAATAATATCTACTTTTCGTTTTAACCGATTTCTAAAAAGGAATAGGTTCTTGTTTCGATTGTTTAAGTAGTAATATAAGTATTTGTGTAAGTTTTGTAAATTAGTTTTAATCTATTGGTGGAGGAATGTACTGTATTAGTGGGTAGTTACACGATACCCATAAGCTCAGTCTGTGTCAAAGCATTAAATGTATAACATATACTACGGTGTTTTACTTGTTAATCTACAAACGCAATAATAATACGAGTATACTTAAACGACCAATTGTTTTATATCCTTTTAGAAGTTTTGAGTTTCTCGTGAATATTAAAATAGTAACAATTTTCCCGTTAAAACTTTATTATAAGTTTAATTACTTAGATTTATAATTACATTTTATTAACATTTGCAGGTTTGTGACCATATACTGTGATTAATTTGTAATATGCCGTATAACCAGAAGGAGGTCTACCATCCCTTATGTCCATATCTTTAAATATCTGAATAATGTCCTCAGCATACTCATTGCATTTGTCTTTGGGAATGCTAAATGGGTTGACTGCCATATTAATTACTGAAATTTAATACTGTAATGTTAAATAGATTAACAATAATTATGTAAAGCGTTTACATACTTGGTAGAAGTTTATGGTATAAAAAGCATCCATTCGTAACGAAATAATTTTACCATTAATTCCATTTTTCATTTCGACCCATAAGCAACAAGTTAATCATTAATGTATTAAACGTGCTATGGTAACATAAGTATTACATTTGACATTTTAAAAAGTAAGTCATGTACTCACTTTTAAACGTCTCTAAATCTGGGTACTGGAATACTTTGGCTTTGCACTCCACTTCAATGTCCGTGAACCCAATATCTTGCATCAGTTTTTTAATTTTTTTTTTTATCTGGTTCCTAAAATAATAAAAATATTGACATAACAGTTTTGTTTATTATCATTTACTGTGGATAGTTCAGCTGTACGCCACTAGGGGACTGGAGTAGAATCAAAAAGTTGCGCATTTAACTCGAGGTGAATGATTACGAACGATATTGAAATTACTTATGAACGTCAAGATTATTGCTTCTACATTTACATTTACTACCAGATTCGCAAAGCAATAGGTAGAGCCTGAGGAAGAACCTGGCAATAAAACTCATGGCCACTCTTTTCTAACCGCCTGTAATTACATTAGTTTAATGAGACGCAACTGGGACAGACGCTCGGATGATGATGTAATAATGTCTAAAATCTGTACCGTCACCCCATCGACCATACTAGAGTATGCGATGGCCCCTCACCAATCTCAGGCTCTATTCTTCCTTAGTGAAAGTCGAGGAAAAGCTCACTTGCCTTATCGTGCAAAATTTACGCATCAGTATTGACGTAGTAGATATATCAGACAGTTTCTTTTGAAGCGGTGCACCAGGCTTATGTGAGCATAGCATATGATGAGATTCAACACCTGAATGCTACCATTGTAAAAGGAACCAAAAGATCAAATTGACCTCGGTGCGAAAAGTGACAAAGTCTTATTTAGCAGATCATACAGGCCACAATCACCAGTGAAAATGCGAGGAATTCTGCCACCTTTTACAGCGAGAAAGTAGTATGTGCAGAAGAGTTAGTGAAAAGAGTACAGAAGGGACATAGCACTATCTCGTGTCAGACATCCGATCAAAAAACTTTTGACTGGGGTTGACTATTCGGGCTGTTATCTCAGCAGAAGCAGATCCATGGTGGCAACGGGATGTTTAGAAGTTTCCCCTAATAGAGAAATGTCGCTAAAGTTGATGACTAAGTTACTGGTCAGGGTCTTAACTACTATGCACTTAGTTCGTGATTTCTATTAGAAGCGATGTTATCTGTATCGAATTCGTTTCGTGTAAATTCAATTCTTTAGGGCAGTGTTCTACAAGTTCGAAGTGCTCTAAACGTTTTTGTAGTAATTCTGACGAAATCTTTTAATATTTATGTATTTTATTTTACTATCATTAAATTTTTAAAATAACTTCATGAGCATATTCAATAAATCTTTTATAAAATACCAAATAAAACAAACCTAACATAAACTTATGCCACTTAAAATGAAATATAATTATTATTAAACGTAGGTTTTGAAATGGAAACCCCTCTGAGGATCTCCTCAGGGATACTCTTCTGCATAAGTGGCCGTGAATAAGGTAAAGGTAGTCTCATATCATTTTAGATGAAATTTTTCATGGGTTATGCATGTTGCATCAATATGTCTTTATTCGACCGGGTATTCGTAAGTTAATTACTTAAGGTACCTTACATTATTGTAAGCAATTGCTTACAATAATGTAAAAAGGTAGGTAAAACCATTCTTGGGCTCACCACCTATTACGTGGGACAGTAATCCACACGGTGAAAAGTGGGCATATAATATGCCTCTGCCACCCCTTCGGGGATAAGGCGTGATGGATAAAACCATTCTAAAGGATTGTAAACTACCTAGCGGATTTGTCACAATCATGTCACATAATCAACTGATCTAGTGCAATTTAATTGACGTATTGACATAATTGACAATTGCATCACATTTATGTCGCCGTATATGACGACATGTTCACACTTTGCGGGGTGACCTGCACTACTATCAATTACGTCTGAATTTCCAGACAAACTCTTGAAAAATATGCCAAGGCAGAATAATTCTGACGTTTTTGTCACGTCAGAATTATTCTGTTCGTCGTCAGACAGAATTTTCGGAACGTGAACTTATGACATCAAAAACTCATTGTCGACTTTTTTGCAATTACATAATTGTTGTTTTAGATGAGCGACGAACAAGCGACACGAAATTCTATCAAGTAGATGGAAACAGAAACGACAATGATACCTCTGAATCATGGTAGGGTGAAATGCTTTTGTCGACATTGCAGACATAGGAACTCCATTTACTATTTTGTAAAATCAAGCGGTAGGCATCAAAAACGGAGCAGTAAGCTAGAAAAATCGTAAGACACTTGCCATCTTGATCTAGCATGTTAAATATATTGTTAAACGCCCGCCTGAAATATAAAGCATATTAATTAAGAGCCTTTTCACAAAAGGTAGGCAGAGGGATAGTTTTCGACCATATCTTAAAATCTTTGACGCACTAACTATAATGATCCGTACCGTATATACTAATATTATTTTAATCATGATATATAATAATTTTGAATAATTTTCACACAACGCCGGCTACAGAGCAAATTAACCTATTTTTATCGTCGGACTTCATAAGTGGCGCTGAATCACATAGACAAAACGAATAAAAGAAAGATATTAAAGATAGAATTATTAATTAAATATATTGAAATTTAAAATGTCACCCATGTTATTTTCTTCGAGTTTTCTATGACGTAAACGCTGGCAATGTTTATGATATTTATAGGTACAGAGAAATCCAAAAAATAAAATTAAGTCCTAGAGAAGCCTTGAAGCGCTCGTGGCCCCGCAGAATCAGTGTTCTATAAACGATCACTGAGTTACGCAACCTTCACTATGGCTGGTTCTCGGATGGGTGACCACTTTGTGGCATTTACATTTGCGAGCGTTTCCGTGCTTCGGAAGACACGTTAAGCTGTTGGTCCCGGTCGTCAGTAACATGGCAGTCGTTAAGTCAAGTTGAAGGCCTTATGGGTGGCTTGAAAATTTTCAACAGCAGCTTTCACTATGGCTGGTACTCGGATGGGTGACCACTTTGCGGAATTTACATTTGCGAGCGTTTCCGTGCTTCGAAAGACACGTTAAGCTGTTGGTCTCGGTCGCCAGTAACATGGCAGTCGTTAAGTCAAGTTGAAGGCATTATAAGCGGCTTGAAAATTTTCGGTAGCTACAACCTGCGTCTGTCTATTTCAACACGGCAATGGACTCACCACCTATTAAGTGGGACAGGAATACACATGGTGAAAAATGGGCATATAATATGCCTCTGCCACTCCTTCGGAGAGAAGGCGTGATAGACAAATAAATGAATAAGTCCTAAAGAAATAAATACAGTAGGAAGGAAAAAATTTGAAACAATTTTGAAAAGCAATTAGAACACTTGTTGTAATTATAGTATTATCAATTGTCTATGAGCGATGCTACATCTCTATGTGTTCTGTCAATGTCACTGTCTTTAGTATTCTCTCTTTCGTATGCAAGCATGGCCGATGTAGGCCCATAAATATTATCGTGTTACAATTTATCTGTAATAATCTTACATTGCTTGGAATATAAGATGCTAATACAAATAGAATGTTGTATTAGCATCTTATATTCCAAGCAATATAGTGTTGCTCATGCCGAACTGTCCGGTGTATTATTTCATCGCAAACCACCCTCTACGCACCTGCAGCATTCATAAGAGGTTATCGGCTCAGATACCATAGCCATACCAGACTTCGTGACAATGTCGGCTCCGTCACCATCACCTGGAGAGGCGCTGCCCATGATTCACGATAGTTCAAATGGATTTGTAAGCGGTGGTTTGCAGATTGAAAAATTGAACGGAAATCAAAACTACAACACTTGGAAGTTCGGTATTAAGATGTTATTAACCCTAGAAGGCCTGTGGAAATGTGTGCTTGGTGATAAAACTAATCCTGCTAAAGATCAGCGCGCATTGGCCAGAATATGTCTCGCCGTGAAGCCACACTGTTATCAATATGTTCGCGATGCCAAAACATGTAAGGAAGCTGGGACAGCTCTCAGTAATATTTTTGAAGACAAGGGATTATATCGCAGAGTGCTTTTGTTGAGAACATTGCACCGAATAGAGTTTTCCACTTTCAAATCAATGGCGGAATACATTGAAAGTACTATGTGTTTGGTTCAGCAATTGGCTGACATTAACAGGGATATCGATGATGAGGAAGTTGCTGAAATACTGTTGTCAGGATTACCACAGGAATATGATGCGCTAGTTTCAAATTTGGAAACCGCGTGTATGACATCAAATCTATCAAGTGAGATTGTGAGATCTCGGCTACTTCAAGAAGAATTTAGAAAGAATGGTCGGGACTCTACAGCTACTGCATTTATTTCAAAGAAGACTTCAAACAATAAAAAGATTGTATGTCATTACTGTAATAAGCCTGGACATTACAAGAATAAATGTTATAAGTTAAAGAATGACAAGAACAAGAAAGAAGAATGTACTGTCTTGGCTTCAGCATTTTTAGCCTCCTCATCTTTAAGTCATGAATGGTTCATTGACAGTGGGTGTACGCAGAATATGACAAGAGACAAGAGTTTATTCACAAAATTTGAGAAGTGTAATAATCATGTAAAAATAGCAGATAGTTCTGTTCTTAAGTGCACGGGCACTGGTTCTGTTGTCCTTGACTTAGATAATTGTAAAATTAAGTTTGATGATATTCTGTTTGTTCCTGAGCTTTCGGCTAATCTCATATCGGTACATGTTTCTAAGGGTTTTATTGTAACATTTGATGAAGAGGGTTGTCTTATCTATAGTAATAGTGAAATATCTGGCAAACCAGTGATTAAAGTCCCTAGTATAAATGGTATTTATAGGATGAGAGTCAATATTAAGTTGTCTTCATGTGCTGTGGCGCATTCTTCGTCTGTCTTGCAGCCGCAAGATGAACAGAGTGCTAACGTGGCTGAGGTGCCATTTGTTATTTGGCACAGGAGGCTAGGCCATTTAAGCAAAGCAGGTATGTTAGCTCTTAAGGGTGGTGAATGCGGTATATGTTTTCAGGAAGAAGATTCTTTGGAAAATTGTGTACCATGTCTGGAGGGAAAGATGGCCGCAAAGCCTTTTCCAGCCGAGACTGAGCATCGTTCTACTCAACCGCTGCAGTTGATACACTCCAATGTTTGCGGGCCTTTGCCTATAAAGAGCTGGGGTGGAGCAAAATACCTGGTGACATACACTGATGACTTCTCCATAAAATCCTATGGATATCTTCTCAAGAGGAAGAATGAGGTATGTAATACTTTTGTTCATTTTAAGAATCTAGTTGAAAAACATTTGGGGTTGCCGATTAAGTCACTACGTTCCGATAATGGGGGTGAATATTGTAATAGTCAATTCGCTAATTACCTTAAGAGAGAAGGGATTATACACCAAACTACTGTTGCTTATTGCCCGCAGCAAAATGGGATTTCCGAACGTCTGAATAGGACTGTTCTAGAAAAAGCTAGATGCATGCTTTTAGGGGCAGGCTTAGACAAGCGATTTTGGGGTGAAGCGGTTATGACCGCAATCTACTTAAAAAAATAGATCCCCTACTTCCGCTTTGTCTGGTCTAACACCTGAGGAGAAGTTGACCGGGTCCCTGGGCCAGACCTTAGTCACATGTATTTGGATGTGTTGCATATGCTTTGATCCCTGAGCATAAGAGGCATAAGCTCGATGCAAAAAGTAAGATGTATATTTTTGTCGGTTATAGTGACATTTGTAAAGGTTTTAGATTAGCAGACCCATTGCATCCAAGTAATGTGATTATTGTTCGGAACTTTGTATTTATTGAAAATAAATTTTATGATAAGACTGCAATACGGAAGAATTTTATGAACTTGAGTGATAATGATGATTTTATAATATATGATATTGATAATTTAATATATAATAATGATAATTATTCAAAGTCTAGTCAGTATGTGAGTCCTAGTCAGGCCACTTTAATGAATTTAAGTAATGATTCTAGTCACTCTAGTGAACCGGATTCTACCTCGAGGAGTAGTAGGCCTAGTTCTAATGAAACTGTAGTTGAGCTGAATCATGAGTTTAACAGTTCCTCTGTCATTTCAGATGGAGTTGGAGCAGATGTAGATCGAAGCTGTACTAGCGGTGAGTCCGATGCAGAACGAGGTTTGTCGCCGGTCGCTGACACGCGCGTTGAGCGTGTGACGTCATCGCCCGAGGTGCTAGCTGAAGGGGAAGTAGCGCACCCTACACCGGTGTGCTCTACACCACGTCCTGTACGTAGTACTCGTTCTCAACTGCCGTCCAGGTATAAAGATTTTGATTTGGACTTATCTTTCCTAACTCAACATGGAACTTTGTTACTCGGTGATCCTTTATCGTATGAAGCTGTTACCGGCCCTGATAGTGATCAGTGGAAAGTCGCCATGCAGAATGAATATGATTCACTGATGGCGAATAATGTGTGGAGGTTAGGTGATCGCCCTATAGATGGAAATGTCGTGAAATGCAAGTGGGTATACAAACGTCAGCATGATGCATCTGGTAAGTTTGACCATTTTAAAGCTCGTCTGGTTGCCAGAGGTTTCACACAAATTGAAGGGGTTGATTACAATGATACTTTTTCACCAATTGTTAGACATTCAACAATGAGAATATTATTTTCATTAGCAGCTCAGTTGGATCTACATATGGATCATGTAGATGTTACTACAGCATTTTTAAATGGAGAGCTCCAGGAACGAATTTATATGGAGCAACCTCAAGGTTTTTGTAATAATAATATTGGCAATAAAGTATGTTTATTATTGAAAGGTATATATGGCCTCAAGCAGGCAAGTAGAATTTGGAATATTAAAGTTCATGATTTATTACTAATAATGGCTACCAGCAGTCTAAGTGTGAGCCTTGTGACTATGTTAAGAAAAATGGTAAAGATATTACTATCATAGCACTGTATGTTGATGATTTTTATATATTTTATAGCTCTTGTAAAATTTAACTTTTATCCTTGCTTGAGACCAATTTTGATGTTAAAAACCTTGGTAGTTTAAAAAGTTGTTTAGGAATTAATATTTCTAGAGACAGAAGTAAACGTGTTATAAAACTAGATCAATCAGAATATGTAAAGAGATTGTTATCTAGGTTTGGTATGGAGAAATGTAAAACAGTGTCCACACCAATGATTACAAACTGTAAATTGCAAATGGTCGAGTCTATTTGTTTGGATGATGATACTTATAGGTATAGGGAACTTTTAGGTTGTCTCATGTATCTCTCTGTGTGTACTCGACCTGATATAGCATTCGCGTGTAGTCAGTTGAGCCAGTTTGGCCACGCTTATGATAAGACGCATTGGCAGGCAGCAAAGCGCGTCCTGACGTATTTAGCCGGAACACTAAATTATAGTCTATGTTTTTATGGATCTGGTAATTTAGATATAACCGCATACTCGGACGCTAGTTAGGAGAACGAAATAGTCGATCGCAAGTCTTATACAGGTTTCGTTGTTAAGCTTGGTTGTAATATAATTAACTGGGAAGCACGCAAACAGCATTGTGTAGCTTAGTCTAGCACTGAGGCTGAATATCTCTCTATAGGCGATGTTTGTAAAGATCTTTGCTTCATTAATAATTTCTTAACTGAAATTTTAAATGTTAATATTAAAATTGTATTATTTAATGATAATCAAAGTGCGCATAAAATTTTGGAATGTAAAGAATATTGTTATAAGCACACTAACCGTATAGATTTACGTTATCATTTTGTCAAAGATCTAGTGCTAAAAGGTTTCTTAACTGTAAAGTACTTACCTACCGGAGAGATGGTAGCTGATATTTTAACAAAGCCCCTCGGTGCAGTTAAACACAAACAGTTTGTAAATACATTAAACTTGTTGGAGCTTTAGTTAAGTATCCTAAGTAATAGTGTTACTAATACTAATATAAGTTTTTATTATTGCTAATAATGTAATATTGTTACAGATACTTACCTGTGATATAATTGTTAATTTTAAAGTTTTTAAGCTTCAACTAATGTAGAGTAAAGCCTAATGTATAGTAGGTATCTAGAGCATGTAGAGGTACATTTGTCACTTGATAATCCTAAGGGGAAGTATTGTAATTATAGTATTATCAATTGTCTATGAGCGATGCTCCATCTCTATGTGTTCTGTCAATGTCACTGTCTTTTGTATTCTCTCTTCCGTTTGCAACCATGGCCGATGTAGGCCCATAAATATTATCGTGTTACAATTTATCTTTAATAATCTTACAGATAGAATGTTGTATTAGCATCTTATATTCTTAGCAATATAGTGTTGCTCATGCCGAATTGTCTGGTGTATTATTTCATCGCAAACCAACCTCCACGCACCTGCAGCATTCATAAGAACACTAACGTTTTCTAAATTTGAATTTAGAAATGGAAAAAAATATGAAGTGTTAAATGTGGTCTATTATAATGAGTCAACATTAATTTTTTTTTCATTAACTATGTATTTATTTACATTGTGTTTGAAATATAATTTCGATAAAAAATAACAAAATAAATATTGAATTGAATAAATATGCATATTAATAAGTACATTAAATAACGTTACAAAATATTGTTAATGTTATTTATTGTACATCACTAGTCATAACGAATTGACAGGTGTTAGAAATGCAATCTCTAAGCGGCCAGATAACATATAGTTACAATTAAAATTGGTCATAATAAAACAATCACGAATATAGTGACCTTTTAAAGTAAAAAGAAATTACCTTTGATCTAATACCCAGTGAAGAGCATAAAATGAGAACACGTAGTCGAAATTTCCATTCATTTTTTCGGAGAGGTCACCAGATATATTCAATATTTTGAATGTAGTTCGATCGTTGCAATAGTTTTCTGTTGCAAATCTCAACATATCATGATTGATATCAGAACCCACAAGTGTGTAATCAGCGGGAAAATATTTCTTGAGACTAGTAATGACACTGCCATCTCCACATCCCACGTCCATGATCCTGTTATTGTACTTTTTCCATTGTAATTTTGTTGAATACTTCGCGAAACAATCATGTGAATCTTTTTTCTGAACTACATTGCTTTCTTGGTATAGATTAGCATTAAACATTTTGCTGGTTTGGTTTATTTTACTTTGAGGTCAGTTGAATACTTTCTTAGTGTTTAATAACACGTACTGTACTTTATACTTATATAGGCTAATAGTACCTATCAGGTAGAGATGAAACGTATATTCGGTAACTATCCGGTAAGCGGTCTATCCGGCTCAAATTTTAAATCCGGCCAAATATCGGATAAGAACCTAGTAAACGGATACCGGATTTTAAATAAATACGACATAAAGATTGATAGCACTTTATTTAACACCATCATTATGAATTTACACTAACAAAACGAAAAAAATAATACTCAAACTGCATCACAAAAGGTATTGATTGTTGAAACGTAATATTCTTAACTTTAATTCCTGTTCAACCTATTTAGCTAACCACGACATTTAATCATTCGTTCAATCGGTTTAAAAGTCCATCAAATAATTCAACACATAAAAATAAATATAAATTTAAAAAAATTAGGCCCAAATGCTTAACGGGTGATCTTCTAGCGTACGTAACACATGTTTGGGGTGAGGCTATGGAAAGGCACGGTGAATCCTTGGCTATAAGTCTGGACATTGCCAAAGCCTTCGATAGAGTTTGGCATGCACCGCCTCAATTGTGCTGCTGGATGGCCAGCTTCTTACAAGGGCGTTGTATGCGAATCCTCTGTGATGGCCAGGCTTCTTGCTTTTTGCGGGTTAATGCTGGGGTACCACAGGGGTCCGTATTGTCGCCAACTCTCTTTCTTCTGCATATCAATGACATGCTGTCCCTCGAAAATATTCATTGCTATGCAGATGATAGCACGTTGCACGGGAGTTATTATGCCCATCCAGCAGTGGGAAGGGCCGACATTGAGGAAAAAAGACGGCAACTTGTGGCTGATGTCGACCGGGTTCTGAATCGCATTTCCGGATGGGGTTCTGAAAACCTGGTCGATTTCAATGCCCGAAAAAAAACAGGCGTGTGCGTTCACAGCCTCTCTTCAGAACACTACAATACCAATGAAGGACAATCTAGTCATCCTCGGCATAGACGTTCGTCGTGAGTTTAGTAACAAATCTTATATAGAGAGCTGTATTGGGCTAGCCACGCGGAAATGAACCTCCGGACCTGCCTCATAACTTCATAAGTTAGCCGGTGGAGTTGAGTGATGGTGATCGGCGTGAATGAGTATTTAGTGTGTAATAAATCATCACTCATCCGAATGATGACCATGCCTAACTTCACTTACCATTAATACCAATAACAGGTTATGTTGATAGGTTTGTTAAAATATAGTCTAGTCTAACTTTCAGGTAATTGTAAACTGAACATTCATGACATTTTATCGAACAGGAACAACAAATGATGGATGCTTTGTCTTTAAATGGATATAACTTTTTTATTTATGAGCCGATTGAAATAAAATAAACATTAAATGTTAAGCGAAACTTTTCACAACATTTTAGTAAAAACCGCGATTTCTGAAATTAGCGTTCACAAACAGACAGACAAACAGAAAATAATTCTAAAAATGATTGATTTTGGTTCTTTTGCGTTAAAAAGACCTTTTTTTTTCATTTACCTTGATGTACAGCTAGCGACCACTTTTTTTTTTTTCGTGTGGAAATCCTCATGGATGCTATGCCGGACTCCTACCGACTAAAACCACCGAGTCCCGGGTGAGCCCTTGGAAGGATAACCCCAGGGCTCCAGACAGACCTTGTCCGCTACCGCAGGCTCCTTCAGGGGGGGTTCGGGTGTGTATCCTGCCTCTTTGGGGGGTTCGAGTGTTATCTCGCTTCTTTGGGGGGGTTCGGGTTATATACCACTACCTTGAGGGAGTGAGCTACGTGCGTGTAACCCTCACGCTACGCCACCTTCCCTGGCCTGCTTCTGTAAGCACGGCGAGCAGCCCGCTCACCGTACTCAGGCCCCCAGTCATGGAGGCCGGTAGTCTTGGGCGAAGACAAGTCTGCGGCGCCCTCGTCGCAGACTGCGGAACTCGGGAGGGAGAGATCATTCTCGCTCTTTCTCCGCCGCCTCTTCTGCGAGCATGACTTGCTCGCAAAAAGACGCAGCGGCGTCCCACTTGCTCCCGCTGGAGATCATGGCTCTCACCATGGTCTCCAGCGTGAGAATGTCCACGCCCAAACCCGCAACGAGGTTTCGGCGCTGCATCTCCCACGCTGCACACTCTGCCAGTGTATGCAGAGCCGTATCCTCGCTGCAGTCCGTACAGTGCTGGCACTCTGGTGTTACCTCTCGGTGTATACGCCACGGAAACTTACCGAAGCACCCGTGCCCGGTAAGTATCTGTGACATCCGGTAGGTGAGGCTGCCGTGTTGCCTCTCCAGCCACTCTTCCATGACCGGCTTCACCGCCTCAATTGTGGTATGTCCCCACTTAGGTTGCTCAAGTCGCACCTTCCATGTCTCCATGAGCTCCTGGCGGAGCAGGGATCGCTGAGCCTCGATTTCTCGGGGCACAGGTCTATTGTTCCGCTCCAGCGCCTCCTTGCGCCATTGATACAACGACGCAAGGGCCCTCGCTTCCAGGTCCCATGGAGGGGTCCCGGCTAGGAGACATGCCACCTCGACGGAGATCGTGCGGTACCCTCTAATCATCCTGACGGCCATTGTCTTCAGCGAACTATGTAAAATAGCCACGTTGGTGGCCGTCAGGTTTCTCGCCCATACTGGGGCCCCATATAGGGCCATGCTCCGCACGATGCCGAGGTAGAGTCTCCTGCAGGGAGCGTTGGGTCCCCTTATATTGGGCAGCAGTCGCGAGAGCGCTGCCGCCACCTTCCTCAGTTTAGGGACCAAACTTCGGAAATGGTGTCCGAAGTTCCATCGGCTATCGAGTACGAGCCCCAGGTACTTCATTGAGGGCTCAATGCCGATGCTAACGCCCCCTACTTGTATGCTGGATCCCAAGGGCAGCCCCTTCCGAGGTCCGTGAAAGCACAGAGCCTCGGATTTGTGAAGGGCCACCTCCAGACCCAGCCGCCGTATTCGACCCACGACTTGAGCAACACCTGCTGTGGCCCTTAGGGTTGCGTCTCGGTGCGTTGCTCCTCGCGATGCTTCTCGCCGTCCCGGCCCTAACCAACTCGGGTAAGCTATAGCTCTCTCGGACAGATAAGCCCCGACAATGCGACGGAGGTAGGAAGGCACTCCGTGGTAAGTGAGCGCCTCCCTAACGCAGTTCCAGGGTAAGGTGTTGAAGGCGTTGGCGATGTCAAGAGACACCGCCATCACCACCTCACCCCGCGATATCGCTTCCTCCGACAGGGCCCTGACACACATGATCGCGTACACGGTGGAGCGCCCCCGTCGAAAACCAAACTGGTTATCCGCCAGATCTGGCCCCACACGTGTGAGATGCCCAACGAGGCGTTCAGCAATAATACGCTCAAAGAGCTTACACACCTCGTCGTGCAACACGATCGGCCGGTACCCAGATACCCGCCGGCCGCCCCGCTTTTCGGATCAGGACCAGTTTCCCCGTTTTCCACACCTTGGGAAACTGGCCTTTTTCGAGGCATGCGCTAAAAAGCCCTAACAGTCGAGGCCCAAGTTCTTCGAGAGCCAGGACCCACGCTCGGCCTGGAATGCCATCGGGTCCAGGGGCGGTACTCTTGCGGGATTTAAGCCGCAGCACCGCTGCCATTTTAGAGTTCCTAGCCTTAACCGGCGAGCGTGTATGAAAAAAAAGTAAAAGAATCGAAAGTTGTATGACAGGATCGTAGTAAGTAGAAAGCCATAGTTTTTGTCTGCCCCGATGGGAGACAGGCGTGATGATGATGATATGTATGTATGTATGTATAATATACTTAAACCACCAATTGTTTTATATCCCTTTAGAAGTTTTGAGTCTCTCGTGAATATTAAGATTAACAATTCTCCCGTTAAAACTTTATTATAAGTTTAATTACTTAGATTTATTACATTTTATTAACTATTGCAGGTTTGTGACCATAAACTGTGATTAATTTGTAATATGCCGTATAACCAGAAGGAGGTCTACCATCCCTTGTGTCCATATCTTTAAATATCTGAATCATATCCTCAGCATACTCATTGCATTTGTCTTTTGGAATGCTGAATGGGTTGACTGCCATCATAAGTTCTGAAATGTAATACTATAATATTAAATAGATTAAGAATAAGTATGTAAAGCGTTTACATACTTGGTAGAAGATCATGGTATAAAACACATCCATTCCTTACGAAATAATTTTACCATTAATTCCATTTTTCATTTCGACCATAAGCAACAAGTTAATCATTAATGTATTAAACGTCCTATAGTAACATAAGTATTACATTTGAAATTTTAAAAATTAAGTCATGTACTTACTTTTAAACGTCTCTAAATCTGGGTACTGGAATACTTTGGCTTTGCACTCCACTTCAATGTCCGTGAACCCAATATCTTGCATCAGTTTTTTAATATCTTTATCTGGTTCCTAAAATAATAATAATATTGACATAACAGTTTTGTTTATTAACATTTACTGTGCATTGTGTGGATTATGCGATGGCGCCTCACCAATCTAAGGCTCTATTCTTCCTTAGTGAAAGTCAGGGAAAAGCTCACTTGCCTTATCGTGCAAAATGTACGCATCAGTATTGACGTAGTAGATATATCAGACAGTTTCTTTTGAAGCGGTGCACGTACTCACCAGGCTTATGTGAGCATAGCATATGATGAGATTCAACACCTGAATACTACCATTGTAAAAGGCACCAAAAGATCAAAGTGACCTCGGTGCGAAAAGTGACAAAAGTCTTAGTTAGCAGATCATACAGGCCACAATCACCAGTAAAAGTGAATTCTACCACCTTTTACTGCGAGAAAGTATCATGTGCAGAAGAGTTAGTGAAAAGAGTACAGAAGGGACATAGCACTATCCCGTGTCAGACATCCGATCAAAAAACTTTTGACTGAGGTTGACTCTTCGGGCTGTTATCTCAGCAAAAACAGATCCAAGATGGCAACGGGATGTTTCGAAGTTTCCCCTAATAGAGAAATGTCGCTAAAGTTAATGACTAAATTACTGGTCAGGGTCTTAACTACTATGTACATAGTTCGTGATTTCTATTAGAAACAATTTCGATACAGATAACATCGCTCATCTACATGAACAATGACGTAACTACGTCATATCGATTTCGATACAGATAACATCGCTCATCTACATGAACAATGACGTAACTACGTCATTGTTCATGTAGATGAGCGTTGTTATCTGTATCGAAATCGTTTCGTGTGAATCCAATTCTTTAGGAGAGTGTTCTATAAGTTCGAAGTGCTCTAAACGGTTTTTGTTGTAATTCTGACGAAATCTTTTAATATTTATGTATGTTATTTTACTATCATTAAATTTTTAAAATAACTTCATGAGCATATTCAATAAATCTTTTATAAAATACCAAATAAAACAAACCTAACGTATACTTATGCCACTTAAAATGAAATATAATTATTATTACACGTAGGTTTTGAAATGGAAACCCCACTGAGGATTTGTAGGGATACTCTTCGGCATAAGTGGGCGTGAATAAGGTAAAGGTAGTTACATATTATTTTAGATGAAATTTTTCATGAGTTATGCATGTCGCATCAATATGTCTTTATTCGACCGGGTATTCGTAAGTTAATAACTTGAGGTACATTTTTACATTATTGTAAGCAATTGCTTGCAATAATGTAAAAAGGTAGGTAAAACAATTCTAAAGGATTGTATACTACCTAGCGGATTTGTCACAATCGTGTCACATAATCAACTGTAGATTAGTTGATTATGTGCAATTTAGTTGACGTATTGACATAATTGACAATTTCATCACATTTATGTCGCCGTATATGACGACATGTTCACACTTTGCGGGGTGACCCGCACTACTATCAATTACGTCTGAATTTCCGGACAGATTCTTGAAAAATATGCCAAGGCAGAATAATTTTGACGTTTTTGTCACGTCAGAATTATTCTGTTCGTGATCAGATAGAATTTTCGGAACGTGAACTTATGACATCGAAAACTCATTGTCGACTATTTTGCAATTACATAATTGTTGTTTTAGATGAGCGACGAACAAGCGACACGAAATTCTATCAAGTAGATGGAAACAGAAACGACAATGATACCTCTGAATCATGGTAGGGTGAAATGCTTTTGTCGACATTGTAGACATAGGAACTCCATTTACTATTTTGTGAAATCAATCGGTAGGCATCAAAAAGGGAGCAGTAAGCTAGAAAAATCGTAAGACACTTGCCATCTTGATCTAGCATGTTAAATATATTGTTAAACGCCCGCCTGAAACATAAAGCATATTAATTAAGAGCCTTTTCACAAAAAGTAGGCAGAGGGATAGTTTTCGACCATATCTTAAAATTTTTGACGCACCAACTATAATGATCCGTACTGTATATACTAATATTATTTTAATCATGATATATAATATTAATTATTTTGAATAATTTTCACACAACGCCGGCTACAGAGCAAATTAACCTATTTTTATCGTCGGACTTCATAAGTGGCGCTGAATCACATAGACAAAACGAATAAAAGAAAGATATTAAATTTTTTATTTATTTAAATTAACTTTAATATAAAAAAATAAAAAACCACCCTCTCCCTCACCCCCACCCTCATCCTCACTATCTCCCTCATCCTCACCCTCACCCTCACCCTCACCCTCACCCGTAGATATTAAAGATAGAATTATTAATTAAATATATTGAAATTTAAAATGTCACCCATGTTATTTTCTTCGAGTTTTCTATGACGTAAACGCTGGCAATGTTTATGATATTTATAGTTACAGAGAAATCCAAAAAATAAAATTAAGTCCTAGAGAAGCCTTGACCCCGCAGAATCAGTGTTCTTTAAACGATCACTGAGTTACGCAACCTTCACTATGGCTGGTTCTTGGATGGGTGACCACTTTGTGGCATTTACATTTGCGAGCGTTTCCGTGCTTCGGAAGACACGTTAAGCTGTTGGTCCCGGTCGTCAGTAACATGGCAGTCGTTAAGTCAAGTTGAAGGCCTTATGGGTGGCTTGAAAATTTTCAACAGCAGCTTTCAATATGGCTGGTCCTCGGATGGGTGACCACTTTGCGGCATTTACATTTGCGAGCGTTTCCGTGTTTCGAAAGACACGTTAAGCTGTTGGTCTCGGTCGCCAGTAACATGGCAATCGTTAAGTCAAGTTGAAGGCCTTTTAAGCGGCTTGAAAATTTTCGGTAGCCACAACCTGCGTCTGTCTCTTTCATCACGGCAATGGGCTCACCACCTATTAAGTGGGACAGGAATACACATGGTGAAAAATGGGCATATAATATGCCTCTGCTACTCCTTCGGAGAGAAGGCGTGATAGATAAATAAATAAATAAGTTCTAGAGAAATAAATACAGTAGGAAGAGAAAAAATTTGAAACAATTTTGAAAAGCAATTAGAACACTAACGTTTGCTAAATTTGAATTTAGAAATGGAATAAAATATGAAGTGTTAAAAGTGGTCTTTTATAATGAGTCAACATTTTTTTTTTATTCATTAACTATGTATTTATTAATATATTGTTCAAAAGTAGAAGGTAGAAGGAGTCAGGGTAGGCCGAGACTTACATATGAAGACCACGTGAGCAGATTGCTCAAAAACGGAAAGGTCAAAAGTACTCGGATACCCAGACGTGCGTGTATGAAGCGATTGATGAATCTCGAAGAAGCGAAAGAAGTATGCATGGATCGCGAAGCCTGGCGATCTGTCCTCTCTGACTACCCCGTCAGGGATATAGCGTGAAGATAGTTAGTTAGTTAGTTTTTATGTATTTATTTACATTGTGTTTGAAATATAATTCCGATAAAAAATAACAAAATAAATATTGAATTGAGTAAATATGCATATTATATAAGTACATTAAATAACGTTACAAAATATTGTTAATGTTATTTATTGTACATCACTAGTCATAACGAATTGACAGGTGTCAGAAATGCAATCTCTGAGCGGCCAGATAACATATAGTTACAATTAAAATTGGTCATAATAAAACAATCACGAATAAAGTGACCTTTTAAAATAAAAAGAAATTACCTTTGATCTAATACCCAGTGAAGAGCATAAAATGAGAACACGTAGTCGAAATTTCCATTCATTTTTTCGGAGAGGTCACCAGATATATCCAATATTTTGAATGTAGTTCGATCGTTGCAATAGTTTTCTGTTGCAAATCTCAACATATCATGATTGATATCAGAACCCACAAGTGTGTAATCAGCGGGAAAATATTTCTTGAGACTAGTAATGACACTGCCATCTCCACATCCCACGTCCATGATCCTGTTATTGTACTTTTTCCATTGTAATTTTGTTGAATACTTCGCGAAACACTCATGTGAATCTTTTTTCTGAACTACATTGCTTTCTTGGTATAGATCAGCATTAAACATTTTGCTGGTTTGGTGTATTTTACTTTGAGGTCAGTTGAATACTTTCTTAGTGTTTAATAACACGTACTGTACTTTATACTTATATAGGCTAATAGTACCTATCAGGTAGAGATGAAACGTATATTCGGTAACTATCCGGTAAGCGGTCTATCCGGCTCAAATTTTAAATCCGGCCAAATATCGGATAAGAACCGAGTAAACGGATACCGGATTTTAAATAAATACGACATAAAGATTGATAGCACTTTATTTAACACCATCATTATGAATTTATACTAACAAAACGAAAAAATAATACTCAAACTGCATCACATAAGGTATCGATTGTTGAAACGTAATATTCTTAACTTTAACACCTGTTCAACCTATTTAGCTAACCACGACATTTAATCATTCGTTCAATCGGTTTAAAAGTCCATCAAATAATTCAACACGTATAAATAAATATAAATAAAAAAAAATTAGGCCCAAATGCTCAACGGGTGATCTTCTAGCGTACGTAACACATGTTTGGGGTGAGGCTATGGAAAGGCACGGTGAATCCTTGACTATAAGTCTGGACATTGCCAAAGCCTTCGATAGAGTTTGGCATGCGTCGCTTCTTTCCAAGCTACCGGCATATGGTCTACCGCTTCAACTGTGCTGCTGGATGGCCAGCTTCTTACAAAGGCGTCATATGCGAATCCTCTGTGATGGCCAGGCTTCTTGCTTTTTGCGGGTTAATGTCCCTCGGAAACATTTATTGCTATGCAGATGATAGCACGTTGCACGGGAGTTATTCAGCCCGTCCAGCAGTGGGAAGGGCCGACATTGAGGAAAAAAGATAGCAACTTGTGGCTGATGTCGACCGGGTTCTGAATCGCATTTCCGGATGGGGTTCTGAAACCCTGGTCGATTTTAATGCCTGAAAAACACAGGCGTGTGCGTTCACAGCTAAAAAATCCCCTTTCCTACCTCTACCCTCCCTTCAGAACACTCAGAGACAGATTTTGATGAGCCCATCACCTCGCACCCAATACAAAACTCAGCATTGAATATTCCTATTACAGCAATAGACAAAACCGGTGACCACTTGTTATTGCCGAACACCAGTACATCATCATCATCAATAAGATTAGTAAGTAGTAGCAGGAATAAATTAAAAAAATACATAAAACTCAATAAATTTATTTCTAAGTCACAGAAAAACATGAAAAAGCTTAAAATAGGAGCGAACAAATATCTTAAGACTTGTAAATCAAATGTACAGTTAAAACAACTAATAGAAACAAGTAAGAAACAATTATACACCCAAACAGAGCAATATGAGACTGATATACATCAATTACAGACAGAAATTATGTGTTTACATGATTCCTTAGAGTCTATAACTTTAAAATACAAAACATCACAGAAAGAAATTGGGGAGTACATTAAGGCATTGAATAGCTTGGTGGAGTCTTGTCACAGCAATGAACAAAGGTTCTATTCACTTGAGAAATTATATAATGAAACACCTGACTGTGAAAAATCCCTGCCATGTTCTTCCTTGTCTATAACATCCCGGGACGAGTCAACATCTCCAATGGTTGACTCTGTGGGCAGTATATGTGACAATATTATAAACACAAATAACACTTGCTGTAATAGTCCTGTAACAAAAATTACACAACCTTTAAACGTTGGAAAGACTGTTGTTTATTGTGATGAAATAGGCAAAAGTTTAGGTTATCACTTAGTTCAACATCTGGGTAATTCGGTCATAACCCTTTCATTTCCTGGGGCATCCTACTCTCAAATAATTAATAAGGTATTAACCAGTACACATTGCCCACAAACAACAATAGTGATACTTATTGGCAGAAGAGATAATGTGAACATTAAAACTATCATAAAGTTTTATGAACAGTTGTCAAACAAGCAAGTTAAACATCTTATACTGTCTACACTGCCATATAGCAAAACCTTTACACAAATTGAAAATAACATTAGATAAAAAAAAAGAAAGCAACATTTCCTATTGATGTCACTTCTAAAAAGAATAAAATTGTATGTAGGCCAATGAGTGCATATCGACTTAAACAATTTAATGTTAATGTTTCAGCAAAAGTCACTAATATTGATTTTAATCAGAAAGATCCAAACAGCTTTTATAACTCCTTATTTAATACAATTAAAGCTGAGTACAACAATATATTTAAATCAAAAACATTTTATAAAAACAAAAACCTGCAATTTTGTGAGTGGGCAACTACAGGTATTTACAAAAGTAGGGCTAAGTTGTACGAACTATATGGTATGAAGCAATTTAATTTTGATCCTGCTTTTATTCAATATGTAAAAAAATATTCCAAGACCTTCAAAAAGACCTGTGCTGCTGCCAAGTCGTTACATATCAGTAATAAGATTAAAGATTCAAAAAATAAGGTAAAAATGACTTGGAATGTAATCAATACTGAAACCGGTCGATTACTACCCCGTGATAATAACTTTGAGTTAATTATAAATAACAAGGTGATTAATAATAAATTAGATGTAGCACAAACTTTTAACAACTATTTTATAGACATACCCGCGAAAACAACTAGCTCCTTAAATTCTTGTCCAATCAAAGCTCAACGCATACTTGGGGGCAGCGTAGATCAGTGCAATGTCTTATTTACCTTTAAATGTGTTAACCCCAACGATATCGTTAAAGTATTCAAGTCGCTTAACTCAAAAAAGACAGCTGACTTGTGGGGTATTTCTGTGAAATTGATACAGTCTATTATTGTTAATTTATCTCCACATCTAGCTGAAATATTTAATAAATGTATCGATAAAGGAGTGTTTCCGGATTTAATGAAACACAGTAAGGTAATACCTCTATTTAAGTCTGGATCCAAAACTGACCCTGGTAATTTCAGACCTATTTCAATATTACCTGCCATTAGCAAAATTTTTGAAAAAATTATATTGCAACAACTACAAGCTCATTTTAATTCAAATATGCTACTACATAAAGAGCAGTATGGGTTCACAAGGGGTCGTTCTACCATTCATGCAGGTGTGACACTTCTGAATCATATATATGACGCCTGGGAGAATAGACAAGATGCTATTGGTGTATTCTGCGATCTCTCTAAAGCATTTGATTGCGTTGAACATAAAACACTATTGCGAAAACTCTTTTATTATGGTATCAAGGACTCTGCACTGGATCTTGTTGCCTCCTACTTAAATGATCGGATACAACATGTTGATGTTAATGAAATTCGCTCCTCTGGAGCATCTGTAGCTATGGGCGTACCGCAGGGATCAATTCTAGGTCCGTTTCTATTTTTAATTTATATTAACGATCTGCCATTCTATATACAGAACTTGTGCGACATTGTTCTATTTGCTGATGATACGTCACTTATTTTTAAAGTAGATCGTACGCTTACTGATTTTAACAGCGTTAATAGTTCACTTGCCCAAGTTGTAGATTGGTTTACGACCAATAATTTGCTACTAAACGCTAAGAAGACAAAATGTATCAGATTTAGCATGCCTAATGTCAGGAATTGCGGTACAAATATAACATTGAACGGTGATACCCTTAATATTGTAGAATCAACTGTATTTTTGGGGATCACTTTAGATAGCAAACTGCAGTGGAACGCGCAAATAACGTGTCTTGCAGGTAAACTCAGCTCGGCAGCCTTTGCCGTTAGTAAAGTCAGGCAGCTCACTGATGTAGAAACTGCCAGGCTAGTATACTTTAGTTATTTTCATAGTGTCATGTCTTACGGCATTTTGCTGTGGGGTAAAGCAGCTGATCTACAAGTAATTTTTGTACTCCAGAAGAGAGCTATACGTGCAATATATAAATTGAGTGCTAGAGTGTCTCTTAGAGAGAAATTTAAAGAAATTGGCATTTTAACGGTTGCATCACAGTATATATTTGCAAATATCATGTTAGTTAAACAGAACATACATTTATACAATCGACACAGTGACATACATTCGATAAATACTAGAAATAAGCATAAATTAATTGGAACGCATCATCGTTTACAAAAGGTTCACGACTCTTTTGCAGGAATTGGCGTACGCCTATATAATAAAATTCCTTTAGACATTATGAACCTGCCGTTACATAAA
The DNA here is from genome assembly GCA_948477245.1 of Thumatha senex. NCBI lineage: Eukaryota > Metazoa > Arthropoda > Insecta > Lepidoptera > Erebidae > Thumatha > Thumatha senex. The sequence goes on along the minus strand of OX419731.1, from coordinate 7,861,391 downwards.
TTTAAGGCGGAAATTAAGACGCACCTTTTGAAAAGGGCTTATTACACAATTAATGATTATTTGAATGATAAAAATAAATGGAAATGAGTTGCTTGCTCTTCGCTCGAGCTATTTAGGATTCGAATGAATCTTGTGTTATATTATCTACTTGTCTTGAACCTGCATATATATGTTGTATTTTTTTTTTTACCTTATTTTTGTTTACATTCTCCAGTATAAATAATTTGAAACGCCAGGCAACTAAAGGTATGGCTGCGTTTAGTCCCGGTAATAACTAATATACATAATTATATGTAATTTGACTTTGTTATTGTGTGAGCACTATGTAGACTTATTTATTATTTTGAAATTGACATGATAGTTGCTGTGTAGTTTTTGGGTATGTCATGCTCGCCTAAGTGTCCTGGCAGTGGTGGCGTATGTATCGGGTCGCCTTGTTCCCTACAATACGGTTGAATAGGGCGATGGCTGATATATGCGTCATACCCGTGAACGGGTGCCGTCTGTTGGGACTGGTCAGCTCATAGCTGTTATAGCAATTGTTACAAATAATATTATTTAAATTAACGGCAAACTAAGTTTAGTCGACTGTTCTCACATAAATTCAAAGGAACTATGTAAGTGTAATTTTAATGAACTCAACATTTATTTTGTTTGTTTTTTTGTATAATTTCTTTACTGTATAATTGGTCAAATATCATGTTAATCAAACTGTGTCAAATGGCGGTTAGAAAAGAGTGGCCATGAGTTTTATTGCCAGGTTCTTCCTCTGGCTCTACCTATTGCTTTGCGAATCTGGCAGTAAATGTAAATGTAGAAGCAGTAATCTTGACGTTCATAAGTGTTACTTTGTGACCTACATGAATAAAGATTTTTGATTTTGATTTTTGATTTTGACAATACCAATGAAGGACAATCTAGTCATCCTCGGCATAGACGTTCGTCGTGAGCTCAGTAACAAATCTTATATAGAGAGCTGTATTGGGCTAGCCACGCGGAAGTTAGGAGTCCTAAATAAGGTGAGACGTTTGTTCACACCTCATCTGAGATGTATGTTGTACAAAACACAGATTCGTCCCTGCGTTGAATACTGTTCTCACCTTTGGGATGATTCCGCGAGGTACGTGCTGGACGCGCTCGACGCTATGCAGAGACGTGCTATTCGCATTATAGATTGTCCTGAGGTAATAGGAAGCTTTGAGCCGCTGGCGCAGTGTAGAACCATAGCGTCCTTGGCTGCATTTTACCGCATGTACCATGGCGAGTGTTCTGAAGAGCTCTTCAACCTAATCCCACCCTCTCCTTTTCGTTCCCGAACAACGCGTGCTGGGCAAAAGTGCCACTCCCATACAGTGGAAGGAATTTTCGCCAGAACGGAACGATTTAAAAGATCGTTTCTCTGTCGAACTACCTGGAACGCTCTGCCAGCGCACGTGTTTCCTTTCTCTTACAATCCCGGGTTCTTCAAGCGGAGTGTGAAGAGGCACATCATTGGGCCGCCAACTTGAGGGACGCTGTCAGTAGTCATGTAGACTAAGAGAGTGCCCCTCAATTCGCTAGATGTCGTCCTGGCTTTCCATCAGGTGGACGGCGTCATTTTGGCGAGCTAGATATAAATAGATTAAAAAAAAAAAATTAAAAAAAATTGTGGTACTGGGGATTTTTATCTAGACTTCATACTTATATTTTCTAAATACATACATAGGAAACACCAAAACTCCGAAACCCACATTTGTGGGTCACACAAATATTTTTTACGACCCGGGAATCGAACCCTGGACCTCAGTCGCGGCAGTCGCATTTACTACCACTGCGCTACCGAGGCAGTCGAGGCAGTATAAAGAGTAAGTAAGTAACTAGTTTTGTATGGTTCATACCTGCGTTTTTTTTACGCACCACGAGAAATTTTAACAAAGCTTATCGAACAAATAGTAATCTTTTTATAAATTTTAATTTTAAAGTGGAAAAATATTTCAGTCTCGAGCTGGACTTGAACCAGCGTCTTTGGTTCAGCGGAATAGACGCGTTTACCAACTATACCACCGAGACCTACTCGAAACGGACGAATTAATCCACCTCTGGACGTCTTAAGGTGACGTAAGGCCCCATCGAGCGGACTTAGCAAAGTTTAAAGAAGGTTTAAGCTTAGCGCGTCTTCTTGAATGCCACTCATTAATGAAAGGGCCCGAAATCAATGAGGCGCCACTCGACTATGTTTGGCCGGAGATCCGGCTATACGGCTTCAAGGTAAGCCGAATCACAACATTTATTCGTTTCATATCTCTTCTTCTATCTGCAGCAATTTTTTTTTTTATGATTTAACTGTTCGTTTACCTCATAACAATTACAATCTAGCCTTGAGGCTAACAAGTAATTTAAATTTATCTTAAGTTGCTAAAAATAAACTTAGAGAGTAAAAAATGTGTTATAATGTAAACACTTTTGTTCATGTCATTGTGTTCTTCAGGGGTAGCACTTCACTGCACTCCGTAACACTATTTATACTAAACTAACTCAAAAGGCTAAGTTCTCTTTAGTCTCAAGTCTCTTAGGTGTCAAGGAGCTGGATAGCCTCGACATTCACATGTTGGAGGAGTCTTTTTTCGTGAGCTTCGGCGTATTTTTTAATTACCTTAATAACAAGGTCCACTCCTAAGTCCCGGTGGATGTCCTCATTTCTAGTGTACCAGGGAGCGTTTACTATACTCCGAAGTACTTTACTTTGAAACCTTTGTATAATTTAAACAATAGTGCGTTTTGTACAACGGCGCACCGTACCTACCTACATACATGCATTGATCTTCAATAATACAATTACCTACAAATCTAAACTGGAGACTTACAAGTAACCCATTTCCAATTTAAGGGCATGCAGATCCCTGTGTGCGTAAATAAGCTTTATAAAGACTCTTAACAAGGCACAGGGTTAGACGCTTCAGTGTCAGTTTTGAATGTAGAGCTCAGGTTAAGTTGCATCTAATCTAATCTGGAGAAAGCGATGTTCAATTATCCCCACAAGTGTACGTTGTTTTCTCCTGCATCACCAGTCCCTTTAAACCTTTTCACGTGTGCTAGATGGGGGCACTCATGAATGTAAATGTTATACTTATATACTTAAATGTGAGCTAAGTATAGGGTATTTAAATATGATTTTAAATATTTATATTCGTATTTAGAAATCTTAAATAATAAAATCATGTCAATTCTATTACTAATACTATAAACTAATTAATTAACCCGCTCCTCGTCGTATCCGGTGCAAAGGTGCCCATCACACTGGCTGCATCGCCCCGCTGAATAGCGACGGCCAATCTTTGGACGAGATACGACCCAGAATGGGAGTCACCTGTCTGGTCTCTTAGCCGACGCCCCAATTCGCTCAGCAAGTTTTTCGCGTCAGTTGCCCAACTGCTTATATAAATATTGCTCTGTTAGGTCCGTATATTTGCCACATTTTTCGTCTGCGGCGTTTTCAGCGGCAGCTGCAAGAGACAGAACGGTACGACCGAGGCGACTAGGACCGACCGTGCTAACACACATGGCATCCCATAAAAGGCACTTCCTATTTTTCCACGGTGCCAGAGTCATGCCGTCCGGTCTCCTGCCGTCGGATCTACTCAGGCCGGTTAGCTCCAATAAGCACGGGACAGCCACCAAAATAAAGGCTCTCCGAAGAATGTCAATGAGAGCATGGCGACGCGGCAATCTATCTCTGCTTCTACGACAACTCAGTGCATGATGGCCGCCCTCATCCTTCATGGAACCGCAGGTGCATCTATGAGGTTCACACACCTTGCAACCCAGGCGGAAAGCCACCGCCACCCGCAAAGGATTGTCGTCCAACAGAGTGCCCAGGTGAGGTGAAGGCAGCGCATGCAACCATGCCCCCGATTCAGGCTGTGACACAGCCCGCATCCGGGCCAGAGCAGCTCCCGTAGCGCCTTCCATCATCCTTGACGCTTTGGATGATACTGTCATCCCAAGCGCGCTGGATGTGAGAGACGACAGGGATCGACGACGCAGAACTACGGGCAAACCATGTCGACTCGGCATCAGCCGCGAAGGGTACGGTCACCCCGCCACCATCAGAATGAAGAATTAAAGTGACGAGGTCCGCTACCCCATGCGCCGATGCCTGGAAAGCTGGCACACCTACATCCCGCACGCATCGCACCCAGTCCACTGAGTCTGGTTAATATTTTTAAAGTAAGTTGTCATTAAATATTAACTACAGTGAATAAGACGTACCTAAAAAAACGTATAATTTCTTTGTTTGTTCAAGCATCGTCGGAAAACCAATAGTCCAATTTTAACTATTTGTATTATTATACTACGCATAAGATATGGTTCATAATGTTACTTTTTCTAGTTGTTCGGTAGAGAATAACTAAAGAGCAGATTGTAGCGAAATACGCTTAACGCAGTGAGCGCTTACACTTAGCTAGCGGAGTTACCAACGCTTTCATAGCGGCAAGAACAAATAGTATGTAAACTTTAATCAATACAATAACTTTAATTGTAAAACTGTTACTCCGATTGATGGAGATCATCACCATCGGTGCAAATGTTCTCGTTGGACACCACTGGTAAATATAACATTTTCCACAACGTTAGGTCAGATTTACAACATTCCAACAGCTTCCGAAGAACTTACCATTATGCAAAGAATCCACTTTACCACCTTACCACCTCACCGATGATGCTCTACGGTAGATATTATTTAAGATATCTTTGACGAAACCGATATCGTTCATAGTTAGGAGTCTTTGTGTACGAAAACTTTCAGCCAATATTCTTTAAGATTACGAACACGATTTGCTCAGTATAGAAACGCTTTAGCAATACTTAATGCCTTCAAATGTGCCTTCTTTGGGGTTCATAGTTCTAAATATTATTACGTATGTGTTTAGGTGGATGGCGTGCAAGGTTATGATAATTTTAAAACCAGTTTATTAAAAAAGTTTTAGTAATTAGATCTATGTTTACCTAGGTATATAATGAGATGTATTGTATTATTAATGACTTGCGTTCAAATCCCGGATTGTAACTAATATTTGTGTGATCCACAATTTTTCCGGAGTTTGTGTGTGTACTATGAATAATATGTGTGTATTTATCTATATCTATATATATATATTTCATTACGCCATTATAAGAGTATAAAATGTTACATCAACTTATACAATACATTAGCAGAACCCAATCTTGTGTTTATGGAATGCATGTTTTTTTTTCATAAAGGTAATTATATATTCTATGTAAATTGTTATAGGACCGGTATGCCTTTTCTATCGTGTGGAAATCCCCACTGATATTATGTCAGACTGGAACAGACTGGAACCGACTAAAACCAGACGGTCACTACCTCCATCGCCGGGCACCCGTGTATCTTTTCGGAAGGAACCCAGGTTTCCCCACAGACTGGTTACCACCGCGGCTTCACGCACGGTTCGAGTGCTAGCCCGCTCCTTTAGGTAATAGTGATAGCTCAGGACAGAACAGGCTTGCCTTGAGCTGCCAGTGGATTAAAAAATTATACATGCACATTTTTTTTATTTTGCACGACAAAATGACGCGGCGTGTCAGATGAACAGCAGAGACGACTATTGAAATTGAGGGCCGTTATCGTAGCCACCTGTAGTAGCACAGGTTGACGGCCCGTATCTGCTGAACCTTGAACATGGTTACTTATGGGCTTTCCGAGACCGCATGGACATACGTCATGATATAAAAAGTGCTATTTTGAACTTGTCACAACAGCGTTTGATATTATGAGGATATGACACGGCATAATGTGCTATTTTCGGTGCCTGCAATGTTACTTTGTCCGTTGATCAGCAAGTGCACCTCGTGCAGTTGAGGTCGACTTGGGCCCAGAGATGTTGTTGGAATTTCTTACACTAATAAAGAGTTAATTCATATATATTTATTTAAATAGAAGCAACGGATATTGATGAAACTTAGAAAAAAGATGTACATTAAAGCTAAGGATAATTCATAATAAATAAATATCGTTGGGTCAACTCACACAACGCCATCTGATTCCAAACTAAGCAGAGTTGTACTATGGTAACCAGGTAACTGATAAACATAATTATAAATTTCTAAATACATACATATTATAGATAAATAACACCCAGACACAGAATTAACCATCGTGCTCATCACACAAAGTTTTATCCTGGGTGGGAATCGAACCCACCGCGCCACAGAGACAGTCTATGCAGGATGCAGACTATTTATTAATATTTCAATAGTTATTTACCATATCAGTTAGAGGCATAAAAAGAGTTTTGTTTAATGAATGTCGTTACGTACCTTTCCAATGATATATTCTTTTAGTTTATAGAGTGCATGAGCGTTTGCATAATTATATGAAATGATTATTGAATCTGCAGGAAGTAAAAGAAGTATATAGTTAGGTTAGGTATGGAATGATCTATCCTCTATATCTACCTTAGGGATACTACATTAAGACAGTTAGTTACTTTATTCATCAAGTGTTAGTATCTTCTGTTATTATTGATATCCTTAGAAGCTTTGGAGCACCTAGGCACATGAACCTCTAGTCTAGTCTAACTTTCAGGTAATTCAACTGAACATTCATGATATTTTATCGAACAGGAACAACAAAATGATGGATGTTTTGTCTTTAAATGGATATAACTTTTTTATTTATGAGCCGATTGAAATAAAATAAACATTAAATGCTAAGTGAAACTTTGCACAACATTTTCGAGCGATATCTGAAATTAGCGTGCACAAACAGACAGACAAACAGAAAATAATTCTAAAAATGATTGATTTTGGTTCTTTTGCGTTAATAAGACCTTTTTTTTTTCATTAACCTTGATGTACAGCTAGCGACCACTTACAGATTTATGTATAGAAAATATAATTTTAAAGTTCCTAGCCTTAACCGGCGAGCGTGTATTTAAAAAAAAGTAAAAGAATCGAAAGTTGTATGACAGGATCGTAGTAAGTAGAAAGTCATAGTTTCTGTCTGCCCCGATGGGAGACAGGCGTGATGATATGTATGTATGTATGTATAATATACTTAAACAACCAATTGTTTTATATCCTTTTAGAACTTTTGAGTCTCTCGTGAATATTAAGATTAACAATTCTCCCGTTAAAACTTAATTATAAGTTTAATTACTTAAATTTATTACATTTTATTAAAATTTGCAGGTTTGTGACCATATACTGTGATTAATTTGTAATATGCCGTATAACCAGAAGGAGGTCTACCATCCCTTATGTCCATATCTTTAAATATCTGAATAATGTGCAATTTGGAATTTTGAATACTTTCGACCACCAGGATCAAACATGGAAAACGTACAAAGGCCGTATACTGCAATATTTCATTTAGGGGTTAGTGGCACAGCCATCCACGTCAGACCAGCTTTTCAAAATATTGAATGGTAGGAAGGCTGGAAAAGTGGCGAAAGAGAAGTGTAACATTTGTGGGTATACAAATCACAGTGCGCCGGACTGTAGATTTAAAAATTATACATGTAGGAAGTATCACGTACAAGGCCACTTGCGTAAAATGTGCCCTAAAGTGAATTACGTGGAGGTGAATGGCGGTGACGAGATCGACGATGACGGTAAGATCTATCATATCCGTTCTTTTAAGGGAGAACCCATGACAGAAACTGTCGTTGTTAATAATATTCCATGCAGATTCGAGATTGATAGTGGGTCCGCAGTCAGTGTGATTTCTGAGGGATTTTATAACAGTAATTTTAAGGATATGCCATTAGCGCGTACATCAAAACTACTAATGACATATAATGGAGGTAAAATCATATGTTTTGGTACTCTGCGTTTGCCGGTACGTTATGGTAGGCTCGAGAGTTCCATTAGAATAAACGTGGTCCGCGACGGCGGCCCACCACTTCTGGGTAGGGAATTTATAGCATTATTCAAGTTACAATTAATGCCAATAAATTGTCTTAAGGATTCAGATGTATTTATTAAGGAGCTACAAGCAAAGTATTCCGATCTTTTCTCGGACAAACTTGGAGCCTTTAACAAATACAAAATAAAATTATTGTTAAAGGACGGAGCAAAACGGCCCGTCGCATACGCATTGCGCGATAAGGTTAATAAAGAAATCGATAGGTTAGTTGAACTGGGTATTTTAGAACCCGTGGAAATTTCGGAATACGCATCTCCTATAGTCCCTGTCCTTAAGCGCAATGGATCAGTAAGGTTATGTGCAGATTATTCCATAAGCATAAATAAACAGTTACATGTAGAACACTACCCTCTCCCCCACTACAAGTGAACTATTTTCAAAGATTCATGGCGGTAAACAGTTTAGTAAGCTTGACTTATCGATGGCATATAATCAGTTTATTTTAGAGGATGAGTCTAAAAAACTGACTTGTATTAATACTAACCGAGGCTTATACCAATATACCCACATAGTGTTCGGGTTGGTCAGCTCACCCAGCATTTTCGAACGCGCGATCGAAGGGATGTTATCTGGTATAGATGGAGTCTTGTGCCTATTGGACGATATTTTGGTAACAGGAAAGGACCGGGAGGAACACTTAAGCAGGCTGAATGCGGTTTTAGAGCGGTTGCAAAATGCAGGACTGACATTGCAAAAAGAAAAGTGTAGTTTTATCCAAGACAAAGTTACGTATTTGGGATATGTTATTACAAAAGACGGATTAAAAAAATCTCCAGAAAAAGTTAAAGCGATGGTTGATGCACCCGTCCCCACTAACGTAATTCAGTTGCAATAATTTTTAGGTTTAATAAATTATTACAGGAGTTTCGTACCTAACGCATCGACTATCTTAAGCCCATTGTACGAGTTACTTAAAAAGGGCCATAAATGGAATTGGAATCATGTTCATGATACGGCTTTTAGGGCTATTAAAGAGTTGATGACGTCAGAGCAAGTACTCGCCCATTTCGATCCAAACGCTAAACTAATTTTAACCGTAGACGCTTCGCCAACCGGGTTAGGAGCAATACTCTCGCAAGTAGGTGAAGACAGCGTCGAAAGACCCGTGTCGTTTGTATCACGAACATTAAATGCCGCGGAGAAGCGATACGCTCAAATTCAACGGGAAGCTACGGCTATTATTTTTGGTGTGCGACGGTTCCATCAATTTTTATATGGCCTAAGTAAACCATTCGTTCTACGAACAGATCATAAGCCGCTACTAACCATATTTGGGCCATATAAAGGTATACCTGAAATGTCAGCTTCAACGGTACGCTTTATATCTAAGTAGTTATAACTATACTATAGAATATGTGAGTAGCGTTAACAATAGTGCAGATTACCTATCGCGCGCGAGCCTGCCCCGTACGGTTCACCAGTGCGCGTGCACTGAACAGTGTAGGTGCTGTGATTGTGGGGTATCATACGACCGAGCTACTTACGTGTGTTTCGTTATAGACAAAACGATGCCGGTGACAATAGATAAATTACGTAATGAGTCGAAAAATGATATTGTCTTAAAAAGAGTTATAGATTTTATTGTAAACGGATGGCCGCCAAAAGTAGACGACTTGCAGCTAAAACCTTATTTTTTGTGTAGATCACAACTATCATATGAAAATGGTTGTGTTATGAGGGGACATAAAGTCGTATTACCGATAAGTTTACATGAAATAATTTTAAAAGAATTACATTCTTCTCATTTAGGGATGGTAAAAACAAAAGCCGAGGCTCGATCGAGATTTTGGTTTCCGGGTATCGATCGAGCCATAGAAAAATAAATAGGGTCATGTAATATATGTATACAACTACGCCCGTCCCCGCCACGCGCTCCTCTGGCACATTGGAAGTTACCGCAAAAGCCATTTGTTAGACTACACTTAGACTTCATGGGCCCAATTAAAGGTTGTGTTTATTTGGTGATAATAGATGCACACTCAAAATGGGTAGAGGTATACAAGATGAATAGCACTACTATTTCTACGGCAGTCATTGACAAACTATATGATTTTATGTCTAGATTTGGGGTTCCGGAGACGATAGTAAGCGATAATGGCACATCTTTTTGTTCACAAGAATTCGAATTTTTCTGTGCTTCGAATGGCATAACACACTTGACCTCGCCCGTTTTTCACCCGGCTAGCAACGGTCAAGCCGAAAGCTATGTTAAAGTGGTAAAAAAGGGTCTAAAATCGTGTTCGTTGTCGGCTACTAATATTAAGGAATCGTCGGGAAGGTTGCTCAAATATTTGATGGACTATCGTAATTCGGTTCATACAACCACGGGGTTGTCACCTGCTCAATTGGTATTTGGTCATAAGTTAAGGTCGCGATTAGACTTGATTAATCCCAAGTTATCGGCGGCCTCGTCCCCGCCTGCCTTCACCTTTAATCTGGTTCATAACCAACAGTGCTCACAAACTAAAATCCAAAGGGATAATAAAACTAAAGTTCTGGAGAAAAATGATATTGTATTATATAAAAAATTTGTAAACAAAACAAGTTATACTTGGAGTATGGGAATAATATTAAATAGAATAGGAAAAGTTGTGTATTTGGTAAAAGATTTTCTTAGTTCAAAATATCTTAAAAGACATATAAATCAGCTGATGCCTTATAACGATACATGTGAAAATAATTGTAAGTACAAAAATCATGGTTCAGATGGGTATTTACCAGAGTCATCGTCTCTAAGGCAACCATCGTTACCACCGCCTACACAGTCACCGTTGTCATCGACCCCACGCTCACCGACTACGTCCTCACCAACACCGACCATGATTAATCATTCACCGGATACCTTGATAGCTACTGAGGGTCAGGCTGAGATATACTCACCCATACTGCTGCCACAAGGGTCAGCCAGGAGAAGAATGGAATTTTACGAACCAAATACGTCCGCGATTTCGGTGAAGAGTGAAAAGGAACAAGAGTGTCCACAAAATTTAGAGGAGCAACCATGTGAGTCATTGGAGTGTAACAACTTACATTAAAGGTCGGAGGACGTTAACTCAGAGGGCGAGGGCGAGGAAGAGGATGACTTCCAAGAAGCGGAAGTATAGATTAGTGATTTTTTTATTTAAAGTATATGAAGTCTGTCAATTAGTTATTTAGTTAATTTACTATTGTAAATACGGGAAGGAATGTTAAGTATTGAATGTAAGGGCGCCCCTCTTATTGCGAACAGATGCATGTATTACAATAAAACCAGTGTTAAGCTAACTAGCGATCGTTTCACTTGTGTCCTGCGTCCGCATACCTAACAATAAGTATGTAAAGCGTTTACGTACTTGGTAGAAGATTATGGTGTAAAAAGCATCCATTTCTAACGAAATATTTTTACCATTAATTCCATTTTTCATTTCGACCATAAGCAACAAGTTAATCATTTATGTATTAAACGTGCTATAGTAACATAAGTATTACATTTGAAATTTGAAAAAGTAAGTCTACTTACTTTTAAACGTCTCTAAATCTGGGTACTGGAATACTTTGGCTTTGCACTCCACTTCAATGTCCGTGAACCCAATATCTTGCATCAGTTTTTTAATATCTTTATCTGGTTCCTAAAATAATAATAATATTGACATAACAGTTTTGTTTATAAACATTTACTGTGGATAGTTCAGCTTTACGCCACTAGGGGACTGGAATAGAATCAAAAAGTTGCACATTTAACTCGAGGTGCCTCTGAATGAAATGAAATGACTGAAATATCTTTATTCATGTAGGTCACCGTAGGGTACCGTCACCCCATCGACCATACTGGATTATGCGATGGCCCCTCCCCAATCTAAGGCTCTATTCTTCCTTAGTGAAAGTCAAGGAAAAGATCACTTGCCTTATCGTGCAAAATGTACGCATTAGTATTGACGTAGTAGATATATTTTTAAAAGGTACCAAAAGATCAAAGTGACCTCGGTGCGAAAAGTGACAAAAGTCTTAGTTAGCAGATCATACAGGCCGCAATCACCAGAGAAAGTGCGAGGAATTCTACCACCTTTTACTGCGAGAAAGTAGTATATGCAGAAGAGTTAGTGAAAAGAGTACAGAAGGGACATAGCACTATCTCGTGTCAGACATCCGATCAAAAAACTTTTGACTGGGGTTGACTCTTCGGGCTGTTATCTCGACAGAAGCAGATCCAAGGTGGCAACGGGATGTTTAGCAGTTTCCCCTAATAGAGAAATGTCGCTAAAGTTGACGACTAAGTTACTGGACAGGGTCTTAACTACTATGTACTTAGTTCGTGATTTCTATTAGAAACGATTTCGATAGGTACAGATAACATCGCTCATCTACATAAACAATGACGTAGTTACGCCATTGTTCATGTAGATGAGCGATTTTATCTGTATCGAAATCGTTTCGTGTGAATCCAATTCTTTAGGAGAGCGTTCTACAAGTTCGAAGTGCTCTAAACGTTTTTGTAGTAATTCTGACGAAATCTTTTAATATTTATGTATGTTATTTAACTATCATTAAATTTTTAAAATAACTTGTTGAGCATATTCAATAAATCTTTTATAAAATACCAAATAAAATATACCTAACGTATACTTATGCCACTTTAAAATGAAATATAATTATTATTACACGTAGGCTTTGAAATGGAAACCCCTCTGAGGATTTCCTCAGCGATACTCTTCTGCATAAGTGGGCGTGAATAAGGTAAAGGTAGTCTCATATCATTTTAGATGAAATTTTACTTGGGCTATGCAAGTTGCATCAATATGTCTTTATTCGACCGGGTATTTCGTAAGTTAATTACTTAAGGTACCTTTTTACATTATTGTAAGCAATTGCTTACAATACTGTAAAAAGGTAGGTAAAACCATTCTAAAGGATTGTATACTCATCATCATTCGAGCGTCTGTCCCAGTTGCGTCTCGCGACGCCCGGGGTCCGCTTTCCTACATTTTCTCCTCCACTTCGCACGGTCGTCGGCATCCCCTGTAGTAAGACCATTGGCACGCATGTCATCCCTTACGATGTCAAGCCAGCACTTCTTGGGTCTTCCCCTCTTACCGGGACCCGGCGGGGCTGACATGGCCAGACATTTGTTACCTACGTAGCCCGGCGGTTGCCGCAAGACGTGACCATACCAACAAAGGCGACACTCTTGCAACTTGTCTGCAATGTCACGGACGTGAAGGCTGCCGCGCATGCGAGAGTTTCTCACGCGGTCCACCCGCGTGACTCCACACATCCACCGCAGCATCTTCATTTCCGTGACACGCAGCTCCTGCTTGTGTCGCTCCAATATCGGCCCCGTCTCACTGCCATGTAAAAGGACAGGTCTAATAATGGTTTTGTAGACCTGTCCATTCAACCGGATCGGCATTTTAGGGTCACAAATGACACCGGTCATCTCCCGCCATTTGGCCCACGCGGCAGCAATGCGTGACTTGACATCGCAATCGATGTCACTGGACGTGTGAAAAACAGATCCCAGGTATTTAACCTGGTCCGTGCGCTCGACCAAATCACCGCCTATGCGGACGGATGTGGGATCTGTCGAGTTTAGTGCCAAGTACTCGGTCTTCGCTACATTTAGTTTCAGACCGCTGTTCTCAAGCATCTCCTTCCACGCCTTTACACTTCGCACCAATCTGCCCCTGTCCGCGTCTGCCAGCGCAATATCGTCAGCATACATGAGCAAACATGGAGGTTGCTCATGCGAGTTCCTGATGCTGTCCGACAATTCGTCTAATATTACACTGAACAGAAGCGGACTAAGCACCGAACCCTGGTGTACCTCGACGGTGATGGGGAAGGGTTTCGTGGTCACCAACAGCAGTCCGAACCATTGAATTGGAGTCACAGTACATGTCCCGGATAGTGTCAATATAGACCTCTGGAACCCCCTTTGGACCGCAGTGCCCACCAGATCATCGCACGAGGAACACAGTTGAAGGCCTTCTGCATATCTAGAAACAGAGAGAGAGTCCGGAGGCTGCACCACTTTGTGCTGTTTATTAAGCAGCTCGTGGAAGTACGAGCGCCATCTCTCCTATACCGCGAGGTCTTCGCTTAACAGGTTGCCCTCAAGGTCTTTTACACAGCGACACTTGGATATATCCTGTTCCGCTTTGACTTTGGAGCGCGCCAGCTTATAGATGAGCTTCTGCCCCTCGGACAATTCCAGCTTACGCTGGCTTAGCTCCCTGTACGCGTCGCGGTCTTCGGGAGATCCGGTCGCTTGCCACTTTTTAAAGACGGCTTTCTTCTCCTTAGTCTCCCTCTGGACTGCGTCGTTCCACCACCAAGTTTCCTTGTGACATTTGCGTCCACCCTTAGACGGAGCCCTTAGAAAGGATTGTAAACTACCTAGCGGATTTCTCACAGTCGTGTCACATAATCAACTGATCTAGTGCAATTTAATTGACGTATTGAGATAATTGACAATTGCATCACATTTATGTCGCCGTATGTGACGACATATTCACACTTTGCGGGGTGACCCGCACTAATATCAATTACGTCTGAATTTCCGGACAAACTTTTGAAAAATATGCCAAGGCAGAATAATTCTGACGTTTTTGTCACGTCAGAATTATTCTGTTCGTCGTCAGATAGAATTTTCGGAACGTGAACTTATGACATCAAAAACTCATTGTCGACTTTTTTGCAATTACATAATTGTTGTTTTAGATGAGCGACAAACAAGCGACACGAAATTCTATCAAGTAGATGGAAACAGAAACGACAATGATACCTCTGAGTCATGGTAGGGTGAAATGCTTTTGTCGACATTGTAGACATAGGAACTCCATTTACTATTTTGTGAAATCAAGCGGTAGGCATCAAAAACGGAGCAGTAAGCTAGAAAAATCGTAAGACACTTGCCATCTTGATCTAGCATGTTAAATATATTGTTAAACGCCCGCCTGAAACATAAAGCATATTAATTAAGAGCCTTTTCACAAAGGGTAGGCAGAGGGACAGTTATCGACCATATCTGAAAATCTTTGACGCACTAACTATAATGATCAGTACCGTATATACTAATATTATTTTAATCATGATATATAATAAAATTAATTATTTGAATAATTTTCACACAACGCCGGCTACCGAGCAAATTAACCTATTTTTATCGTCGGACTTCATAAGTGGCGCTAAATCACATAGACAAAACGAATAAAAGAAAGAAATTAAAGATAGAATTATTAATTTCAATATATTAAATATTGAAATTTATAAGTCACCCATGTTATTTTCTTCAAGTATTCTATGACGTAAAGGCTGGCAATGTAGTTAATAATTGATATTTATAGTTACAGAGAAATCAAATAAATAAAATTAAATCCTAGAGAAGCCTTGAAGCGCTCGTGGCCCCGCATAATCAGAGTTCTGTAAACGATCACTGTGTTACGCAACTTTCACTATGGCTGGTTCTCGGATGGGTGACCACTTTATGGCATTTACATTTGCAAGCGTTTTCGTGTTTCGGAAGACACGTTAAGCTGTTGGTCCCGGTCGCCAGTAACATGGCAGTCGTTAAGTCAAGTTGAAGGCCTTATGGATGGCTTGAAAATTTTTAACAGTAGCTTTCACTATAGCTGGTCCTCGGATGAGTGACCACTTTGCGGCATTTACATTTGCGAGCGTTCCCGTGCTTCGAAAGACACGTTAAGCTGTTGGTCCCGGTTGCCAGTAACATGGCAGTCGTTAAGTCAAGTTGAAGGCCTTGAAAAATGACGGCTTGAAAATTTTCGGTAGCCACAATCTGCGTCTGTCTATTTCAACACGGCAATGGGCTCACCACCTATTAAGTGGGACAGGAATACACATGGTGAAAAATGGGCATATATTATGCTTCTGCCACTCCTTCGGGGAGAAGGCGTGATAGATAAATAAATAAATAAGTCCTAGATAAATAAATACAGTAGGGAGAGAAAAAAATTGAAACAATTTTGAAAAGCAATTAGAACACTAACGTTTTCTTAATTTGAATTTAAAAATGGAAAAGAATATGAAGTTTTATTATTTTTTTATTTATTATTCATAAAAGATAAAACATACATAAAGTCAGTGTTACAGTACCACATAAACCTCTCAGGTTTGTGCGTGATAACTTACAATCGTCTTTTCAAAGTAATTTTGTTAGTTATGTATGGGGATGAAAACTTTAGCTATTACAATTAAATATATTTTATTTACAACAAATTATGAAATAACCTTAAAATATGAAAATTTAAAATATATTAATATAAGTAGTCCCTTTAGGCAAGGTTCCGAAGATACTGGCAGCGTTCCCCCTTTGAATAGCTAAACTAATTCTTTGGCCGAGGTAGCTGCCAGCTCTTCGGTCTCCTGTGACGTCGACTAACCTTTCTGCTATTTCTTTAAAAAGCCTATGTTTATTTATGTTATGTATTAGATCGTTCAAATTCGACAATGTTCTGTTCAGGTGTGTTTATAAACTAGACAAGAAATAAGATTTTAATTTGTATTTCTTTTTTTATGGTGTTGTAACGTTTCTTAAAGAAGTTGGTATAAAGTTAATTAGTCGCGGAATAAGGAATGCACACGTCGGCTCGCCGTAGTAGTTCTTAGCGGGCACAGTAACCAGTTTCTTTTGAGCTACACTACGCGTATAAACAGGATGATCTATTTCAGTTTGTATTTGTTTGTTGAAAAATTGTTCTTTTAAAAGACAAAATTTCACATTTTCGTGTATAGGTAAAGTTTTGGTATATTTAAAAAAGTCAATATCATTATTAAAATTCGATCTCATTTTCGGTATAACTATTAATTTTATAATCCTAACTTGCAATTTATAAATAGACTCCAGATAGGTTTTAAAGGTACGTCCGTAGCTAGGTAACCCATATGCCACTACTGAATCAACAAATGCATTGTACAGTAGGAGTTTAGTTTTGTTTGGTAATAAATTGTTGATGGTATACAATTTTGCTAGGATTGCACGAAGTTTGTCACAAACTCGAGCAATATGTGGACCCCAATTGAATTTATTGTCAATGAGTAAGCCTAATTACACATGTGTGTCAAGTTGTTGAATAACTGGACATTTGGAATCACAATTATTTGAATTTCTATGTAGACAATTGTGGGTATGTGCTACAAATTTAATTTCAGCAGAATTTTCCTTAATATACGGAGATTTTATGTGCATAACCTTTGTCTTTTGAGTAGTAAGTACAAGTCCCATGGCACCACATATTGAGTCTGTCAAAATCTTTTTGTAACAGTAATTTAATTTCGTTTAAGTCCTTACCTTCGATATTGAGACATGTATCATCAGCAAACTGATATGAGGTGGAGCTACTGAAAATAGAATCCATGTCATTTACGTACGCTAAGAAATGTAGTGGACCACACACGGACCCTTGTGCTGTTCCATGAGTAACTGTAATGGGGTCACTGAGACTGTTTGCAATTTGAACATGGTATTTCCTATTTTTCAAGTAGTCAGTACACCATTCTAGAAGGGGGGCATTTATTCCTGATCCTTTTAACTTTATCAATAACTTATTGTGATCAAGAGTGTCAAACGCGCGAGAAAAATCAATAAACAAGGCAAAGACATGTTTTTTATCATTGAGTGTAGAATTAACATGGTCTGTAAACTTAGAGAGAAGCATGCTCGAATTTTTGTTTGGTTAAAATCCATATTGTGAATTGCTGATAATTGAATTTTTCCCGTAAAAATTATATATTTGGTTACAGATAAATTTTTCGACGATTTTGTCTATTGAGGATAATAAAATAATAGGGCGGTAATTAATTTCATCGGTCCTTGTTCCTTTCCTTAACACAGGCCTTACGCACCCCATTTTTAATTCATGTGGGTAATGACCAGTTTGTGACCCTTATGACTAACGGCTTGTATATCAATCACACTGATTCTATCCAGTCCTGGTGTTCTCCTATTATGGAGTGTCTTAATAAGATTATGAATAGTTTCTGGAGTAGCTTTTTGAAATCTTATACTAACATTAGCAGGCTCTCGATTAAAGTCAACAAAAAGAGGTGTTGAACAAATATGCAATATTTTTTTAACCGAACTATCAAAATTACGGGCGAAATTGTTTGCTATTTCCAGAGATGATAAATTCCGTGTGCTGAAGGCATCAATAATCACTTTATCTATTGAGTGCTTTATTCTTCCACACATTGCATTCAATATCTCCCATAACTTTTTAGGATTACCATAATTTTCTTTAATTTTATTCTTATTATATTGATTTCTGGAATACTCAATAGTTTTATGAACTTTATTTCTTAATTTAATTAAAATATTATTTGTAGGGTCTTTTCTCCAATTTTTGTAACATTCGTCTCTCAGCTCACACAATTTTACTATAGTGTTAGTTAACCAGGGCAATTTTTTTCTTAATTTAATATTAACCGTAATGGTTCGTTCTGATTTATTTATTGCAGTTTAAAAAGTATTTAATATGTATTTATAGATAGAATCTGAAGTAGTGAAGTTGTTTATTTCATCCCAGTTTTGTGTTATTCAAAACATTATGCATAATGCCAGAACAGTGTCGGGTGCAGCCGTGCATGGCAAAATGTGGTCTATTATAATGAGTCAACATTAATTTATTTATTCATTAACTATGTATTTATGTGTTTGAAATATAATTCCGATAAAAAATAACAAAATATGTATTTAATTTAATAAATATGCATAATGAGTACAATAAATAACGTTACTAAATATTATTAATGTTATTCATAGTACATCACTAGTCATGACGAATTGACAGGTGTGAGAAACGCAATCTCTAAGCGGTCAGATAACATATAGTTACAATTAAAATTGGTCTTAATAAAACAATCACGAATAAAGTAGAAAGTAATAAGAAATTACCTTTGATCTAATACCCAGTGAAGAGCATAAAATGAGAACACGTAGTCGAAATTTCCATTCATTTTTTCTGAGAGGTCACCAGATATATCCAATAATTTGAATGTAGTTCGATCGTTGCAATAGTTTTCTGTCGCAAATCTCAACATATCATGATTGATATCAGAACCCACAAGTGTGTAATCAGCGGGAAAATATTTCTTGAGACTAGTAATGACACTGCCATCTCCACATCCCACGTCCATGATCCTGTTATTGTACTTTTTCCATTGCAATTTTGTTGAATACTTCGCCAATCACTCATGTGAATCTTTTTTCTGAACTACATTGCTTTCTTGATATAGATCAGCATTAAACATTATGCTGGTTTGTTGTATTTTACTTTGAGGTCAGTTGAATACAGCTGAATACTTTCTTAGTGTTTAATGACACATGTACTTAATACTTATATAGGCTAACAGTACCTATCAGGTAGAGATGAAACGTATATTCGGTAACTATCCGGCTCAAATTTTAAATCCGGTCAAATATCGGATAAGAACTGAGTAACCGGGCGGATACCGGATTTTAAATAAATACAACATAAAGATTGATGGTACTTTACTTAACATCATCATTAAGAATTTATACTAACAAAACGAAAAAAAAAATACTCAAACTGCATCACCAAAGGTATCCATTGTTGAAACGTAATGTACTTAACTTACACCTGTTCAATCTATTTACCTAACCACGACATTTAATCATTCGTTCAATCGGTTTAAAAGTCCATCAAATAATTCAACACGTATAAATAAATATAAATAAATATTGTGGGACTGGGGATTTTTATCTAGACGACTGATAAACATACTTATATATGTCTAAATACATACATATTATACATAGGAAACACCCAAACTCCGAAACCAACATTTGTGGATCACACAAATATTTTTTACGACCCGGGAATCGAACCCTGGACCTCAGTCGCGGTAGTCGCATTCACTACTACTGCGCCACCGAGGCAGTCGAGGCAGTATAAATACAGAAACTAGTTTTGTTTGGTTCATACCTGCGATTTTTTACCCACAACGAGAAATTTTAACAAAATTTATAATCAAAAAATATAGTAATCTTTTTATAAAGTTTTATTTTAAAGTAGAAAAAAATTTCAGTCTCGAGCTGGACTTGAACCAGCGTCTTCTGGTTCAACGCACTAGACACGTTTACCCACTACACCACCGAGACCTACTCGAAACTGATGAATAAATCCACCTCTGGACGTCTTAAGGCGACGTAAGACGCCATTGACCGGACTTAGCAAATTTGAAAGACGTTTAAAGCTTAGCGCGTCTTCTTGAATGCCACTCATAAGTAATAATGAAAGGGCCCGAAATCAACGAGCTGCCTCTCGACTATGTTTGGCCGGAGATCCGGCTATACGGCTTCAAGGTAGGCTGAATATTCGGTATTCGGTATCACAACATCTATTCGTTTCTTATCTAGTATAAAATTTATGATCTTTAGTAATCTGCAGCAATCAAAGTGCATTTCTGTGCCCGATAAGCTTAACTCTGCATGTAAATTTTTTTTCGATTTATTGTTTTCTGGTACCGTTTTTTACCCCGTGAAAACTCTTTCGAACCATTCTAACCCAATAACAATTTTCCAAATACAACAAAACACAATATTTCCAAAAATAAAATGTGTAATTACCCATGGTAACACATACAATAGTCCTTATATTGAAATGGTTTTAGATAAAACAAATGCATTTTACTGTAAGTACTAAGTTACCATAATTATTTTGCCGCATATATTTTAGCTTATGATAATTTTAGATATGAAAAGGGCGTGCAATATATAACATTATGTAACATGTAGCAGTCAATATCATTATACAGGCGACAAAGCTTCCATAAAGAAACATTATTTCATATCAAGGCTTAAGGGCAGGTAGGCCAAGTCGCGTACTCGTAGGCACCAAAACGCTTTCTCAGCCCCCGCCAAGGTAGATTGACGATGTATTTTCCGCTGGCACGCCAGCGTAAAAATGAATGGCAGTAGCAATCGAAATGGAACATCTCTGTTATTGTGTTGGATTTTATTATAGGTTTATGATATACTAGTTGACGCCCGCGACTCCGCCCGCGTGATGAAGTTTTCTAAAAAAATAAAAATAAATATCCATCACGCCTTATCCCCGAAGGGGTGGCAGAGGCATATTATATGCCCACTTTTCACCGTGTGGATTCCTGTCCCACGTAATAGGTGGTGAGCCCATTGCCGTGTTGAAATAGACAGACGCAGGTTGTGGCTACCTGCTGTTGAAATTTTTTAAGCCGCCTACAAGGCCTTCAACCAGGCTTAACGACCGCCATTTTACTGGCAACCGGGACCAACGGCTTAACGTGCCTTCCGAAGCACGGAAACGCTCGCAAATGTAAATGCCACAAAGTGGTCACCCATCCGACGACCAGCCAGAGTGAAAGTTGCGTACCTCAGTGATCGTTTACCGAACACTGAGACCGCGGGGCCACGAGCGCTTCAAGTTTTCTCGTTCCTGGTATCTAAAGGAACTTGTTCCCGGAATAAAAAGTAACCTATGTGTTATTCTAATAGATAAGCTATATTATTGTAAAGTTTATTTAAATCCCAATCAGTAGTTTTTATATGTAAGTATCATCAAACATTCATACTTACTAACTTTCGCGTTTATAATATTAGTAGGAGTTAATGATGATATATTTAATAACGTGATTAAAAAAATAAATAAATAATAAATTTATTTATTTTACCCAGACGTGCGTGTATGAAGCAATTGATGAATCTTGAAAAAGCGAAAGAAGTATGCATGGATCGCGAAGCCTGGCGATTTGTCCTCTCTGACTATCCCGTCAGGGATACAGCGTGAATATAGTTAGTTTAGTTAGTTTTTTTATATAGTAACAAATTTATGCTGTATGTACAAGTAATAAATAAAATGTACCGTACTCATTATACTCATCTTTTTTTATAAAATATTATTAAAATCAAAAAATTATAATGTTATGTCCCTGTCTCAGGCAGCTAGTCACCGTTTTACTTCAAAACACATGTTCCGTTCGCGCTAAACATTGTACAGAAGTATATAACTTCATTTAATTGGTATAAACGTTTCCAGTTTACCCAAATCTTGCTATTAGTTCCTACTTTATCGCGCCAGATGAATATCCCCTTGGTCGCACGCAAGCTTTACAGTTCGTATAAAATGACTGTATCGCCCGCAGCAGCTGGCCGTCCACACCATATCCTGCCCGGAGATGGTGTGGACGGCCAGCCAGGCCACACTGAGGAGTACCACAGAGTTTCTCTCACAACGTTATCAAATGCTTTCTCCAGATCCACTAAAGCGCAGAAAACCTTCGGGTTAAAATGTTGGTATTATTAATTATTAGTTACATAAAATGTTATACATTTTTTAAGGCTACTAACATAAAGTAAAAATATAAATATAAAAGCGCTGGTACTTAGTTCTCTGTAAAAGATCATTGGTTTAACATACCGGCTGCCACTGACTGAAGTAATCAGTGCAGTTGTTATATTTAAGCCTCGCATAAATTATAAAAATTGTATCCAAGACCTTTGTTTTATTCTTAAATATAGATTATTTAAGTATATTTATAAATTTATTAGCCACGAATTTATCCCCGAAGGTGTGACAGAGGCATATTGTGGCGACTCGCTGTTGTAATTTTTAAGTCGCTGAAAGGGTATTCACTTGACTTAACGAGCGCCGATTGCAACGTTACTAGCAACCGGGACAAACAGCTTAACGTGTCCTTCGAAGGACGAAATCGCTGGTAAATGAAAATGCTACAAAGCGGTCATCCATCCAAAGTCCGAGAGAGTTTCTTAAAGCTTCAGAATCTATTGATAAAACTTAAATAAATATAAATAAATATCCATCACGCCTTATCCCCGAAGGGGTGGCAGAGGCATATTATATGCCCACTTTTCATCGTGTGGATTCCTGTCCCACGTAATAGGTGGTGAGCCCATTGCCGTGTTGAAATAGACAGACGCAGGTTGTGGCTACCTGCTGTTAAACTTTTTTAAGCTGCCCATAAGGCCTTCAACCAGGCTTAACGACTGCCATTTTACTGGCAACCGGGACCAACGGCTTAACGTGCCTTCCGAAGCACGGAAACGCTCGCAAATGTAAATGCCACAAAGTGGTCACCCATCCGAGGACCAGCCATAGTCAAAGTTGCGTAACTCAGTGATCGTTTACAGAACACTGAGACCGCGGAGCCACGAGCGCTTCTTGCGCTTCTATAAAACTTGTTTAGAACCAAATTGAAAGCATTCGTCAATAATTAGCGGAAAAATAGGTAAACATACATTGAACAGCCCACTGGCTCAGTTAATTATATAAATGCCTTCTTGATTTAACCTCAGGTGGGTAGGCCTGAGGTTAAATCAAGAAGGCAGTTATAGAGCCGGTTTTAAGGTGAGGCGAAACACCGCGGGGTTTAGTGGGTAGGACGGCCCCTCTACCACGGGCCGGGAGCCTCACACACCGTCCCTGCTGACCCGCAGCAGAGATGACGGTGCGTAAAGGCATTCCCCGCGAAGACAAAAAAAGCCTGTGGGTACCGGGTTAAATTTTATATCCTTACAGGGATAATTCTAACGCTTCTGTGAAGTGTACGTAGCTCATTTTATATTAAAACTCTCATATACACTATACAAAGTGAACTACGGGGGTCGCGAGATGCAGCTGGAACAGACGCTCGGATGATGATGGAATGCTTACTGCTCTGATAAATATACTGTGCCATTGCGAAGAAATAACAATGGGAACGCAACGAAAAAACCTGACACAGGTCCTACCTCAGTCAGTAAGCGCAAGCTCGCGACTGTTCAGGCGTCAGCGGCGCGAATCTGGTATTATTTAAACATTTGTACTATAAAAATCACTGTATATAGTCAAAGTAAGCGATTATGTCTATTAATATTTAGTAGCTATAGTTGGGTATAAAAAATTCATGAAAATCATTTGTAGTTTAGATTTGGCATTTCGAAAGGGGCAACTTTGGAACGTGTTTCTATCAAGTGAAGTTTATTAGATTTTGTAACTGAAAGCTATTTTGACTAGATTAAAACCTTAACTATCATATATATTTTTTTCAGAATCAAAAACCCCTTTTTCCACGATTCGCATCGTTTTAAAAAACTCAAAATCGTGGCCTCGACAGGAATGCCAATCCTTAAGCACTTATGGCCCCGCGGAGAAGCGCTTGTGGCCCCGCGGACTCAGTGTTCTCTAAACGATCACTGCGTTAAGGAAGTTCACAATGGTTGGTCCTCGGATGATTGACCTCTTTGTAGCGTATACATTTGCGAGCGTTTCCGTGCGTCGGAAGGCACGTTAAGCCATTGGTCCCGGTTGCTAGTAACATGGCAGTCGTTAAGCCCAGTTGAAGGCCTTATGGGCGGTTTCAAAAATGTCAACAGCAAGTTGCCACAATCTGCGCCTGTCCATTTCAACACGGCAATGGGCTCACCACCTGTTACGTTGGACAAAGGTGCATACGGTGAAATGTGAGCGTATAGTATGCCTCGGCCTACACCTTCGGGGATAAAGGCGTGACAATATGTATGTATGTATGTAAAGCTCAAGCGCTCGCTCTACAGGTCTGAAAGCTGTTCAATAAACTACATACAATCAATCACTACCAAATGTTTAAAAAATATCTTCGAAAATCAAATGACTTTTGGACTGATAGTCAGGTGCATAATACAGGACATTATTGATAAAATACTAGTTAATTATAAATATTAATGAGCAGATTCTCTACTCATCTGGGTATTTTTTTCCAAGTTACAATTTATTATTTGTTTGAAAGCCTGTTGTTGTGAGTTTATGTTTTTGCTTACCTGAAAAGTTTTGAGCTAAATAAGTTGAATACACACTTACTCATATATACTGTTGACCAGGCAACGACAGAGCAATAGACATGAGTCCATAACTAGTTTCTACAATTATTACGATCAGCATTTTTTATATATCAATTTTACTCATCTGTCGATTTTCTCTCTTTGTCTGCATTTTTCGGTGAATTCCATGAAACATCAAAATCTCTAAACATTGATGCAATGAACTCCACTCAGTCTATGGATAATTTTTAAAGCAATTATTTTGCTAAAGTTCTCATAATTTTTTAATTAAGTGGAAAAAGACAATTCGATTCGAGACGGGGATTGAATCCGTGACCTTTGCCTAACCAGTGCTCTATGTTCTAGCCACCGGAACTACCCGAACCGTATCGAATCAAGTTGAAATTCTCCACCTAGCAGAAAGTCTTATATCTCAAAGGCCTTTGATCGGTTCTGGCACTGTGGTCTTCTATCGAAACAGGATATCTCCTCCTATGGACTGGCCGGGGTAGTTTGCGAATAGGTATCCAGCTTTTTGGCCGGTAGAACAATTAGAGATGTTGTTGGCGTCCGCTGTTCGCACTACATGGTCATAAATGCTGCGGTCCCGCAGAGTTCAGTGTTGTCGCCCACCCTGTTTTTGCTGCATATCAACGACATGCTGTCCAATGACATGCCGTCATTGGACAGCCTCCATTGCTATGCAGATGATAGTATGGGTTAATTTTTTTACACGAATAGCTCCAATATCCCCCAGTCTGCAGTGGAAGAAAGTCGTGAACAACTTGTGTCTGAAATCGAGGCTACTCTTGAAAGAGTGTCCGATCGGGGTAGACAAAATCTTGTCCATATTTACCCTACCAAGACTCAAGTTTGTGCATTCACCTCTAAAAAAACCACATTTACTGTAGCAATTCCAGAGCACACCTCTCTCCATCTTGTAACTTTACTATTTTCCGGGAGGGGAAAAAGTAAAGTTTAGGAGGAAACTGTCACCAGGACTGGAGGAGTCCTGGCTTAAAAGGAAAAGTAAAAGAAAAAGGAAAAAGGTAAAGTTAATTTAATATAATATAAAAAATGTTAAAAATAAAACCAGAGAAAGCCGGGGGTAAATAAGTTCTTGCAATGTTTCTTTAAAATAGCCAGTTAATAGCACTCGTAGCTAAGAAGGGGCCTCGCGTAGGCCTCCACGTTGCTAAGGGGCCTCAAGTAAGGCCTCCACATCGCTTAGAAGGGGCCTCAAATCCCCTCAAGGCCTCCACGTCGCCGACCTCGGAGAAGCTGGTCGCGAATTCAGGCAGGTAGAGAGCTGAAACTAACGAGCGGTCAGCGTCTTTCACAGAGCCGGTTAATAGCACACAACACTGCAGACCATCACTTCACTATTTCTGGAGGGCACAACCCTCACACTCAGCACTTATTCCCAGCACCTCCTCTCAAGATGAGCACCAAAAGTAGAATGATTTGACGGCCCCGGCTTCCTTCTTTTATAGAGCATTTCAAAATTTAAACAATATTATTCTAAATTTATAACAAGGTCTAATATCTAATAACCGAACCTACTGGCAGCTCTAACAATAAATTAAAAATAAAACCTAGGTTTGTCATTAACTGACATTAAAAATTACAAAAGGTAAACAAACATTATGAGAGCATAAATAAATAAATAAATATCCATCACGTCTTATCCCCGAAGGGGTGGCAGAGGCATATTATATGCCCACTTTTCACCGTGTGGATTCCTGTCCCACGTAATAGGTGGTGAGCCCATTGCCGTGTTGAAATAGACGGACGCAGGTTGTGGCTACCTGCAGTTGAAATTTTTCAAGCCGCCCATAAGGCATTCAACCAGGCTAAACGACTGCCATGTTACTGGCAACCGGGACCAACGGCTTAACGTGCCTTCCGAAGCACGGAAACGCTCGCAAATGTAAATGCCACAAAGTGGTCACCCATCCGAGGACCAGTCATAGTGAAAGTTGCGTAACTCAGTGATCGTTTACAGAACACTGAGACCGCGGGGCCACGAGCTTGAGAGCATAACGACTTAAAATATAAAGGCCTAGGAATGCTACAGACAATGGCCATGCAGATAATTTGGAGAGAACGTATAATAAAACATTTAATTAAAAAAGTAAGTAAAAAATGTTACATTACAATCTCTACTAGTATTGAGATCCTTGGTGTTAAGATTTCTAGTGACGACCAATACCGTAATCATTTAGAGGACAAGGAGAAGCTGGCGTCCAAAAAGCTCGGCGTGCTTAACAGGGCGCGGCAGTACTTAACTGCGGAGCAAACACTGCTCCTCTATAAGTCGCAAGTGCGGCCACACATGGAGCACTGCTGTCACCTTTGTGCTGGTGCACCTGAATAAAAGCTTCAACCTTTTGACTCTGTAGAAGGGCGTGCTATGAGAATTGTCAACGATCCTCTACTAACAGGCGGTGTTGAGCTCCTTCATGATAGGAGAGACTTAGCCTACCTATGTGTGTTCTAATGCCTGTACAACGGTCTGTGCTCTGAGGAATTGTTTGACATGATATCCACAGGTACCTTTTGCAATACTCGTACAATATTTATCTACTATTGTTGCAACGGAAGCGCTCGTGGCCCCGCTAACTCAGTGTTATATAAAAGATCACTGCGTTAAGCAAATTTCGCTGTAGCTGGTCCTCGGATAGGTGACCATTTTGTAGCATTTACATTTGCGAGCGTTTCCGTGCTTCAAAAGACACGTTAAGCCGTTGGTCACGGTAGCTTGTACATAACTTAACATAACTACTTAACTATCTTCACGCTGTATCCCTGACGGGGTAGTCAGAGAGGACAGATCGCCAGGCTTCGCGATCCATGCATACTTCTTTCGCTTCTTCAAGATTCATCAATCGCTTCATACACGCACGTCTGGGTATCCGAGTACTTTTGACCTTTCCGTTTTTGAGCAATCTGCTCACGTGGTCTTCATATGTAAGTTGTAACGATACTATTTTCCGGGAGGAGAAAAAGGTAAAGTTAAGGAGAAAACTGTCACCAGGACTGGAGGAGTCCTGGTTTAAAAGGAAAAGCAAAAGAAATAGGAGAAAAGGTAAAATTGATTTAATATAATATAAAAATGTTAAGAAAATAAAACCAAGGAAAGCCGGGAGTAAATTAAAGTCTTGATTCTTCAAGAACAGCCGCTAAGATGGGGCTTCGAGTAGGCCTCCACGTCGCTAGGAAGGGGGGCCTCTAGTAGGCCTCCACGTCGCTGAGAAGGGGGCCTCAAATCCCCACAAGGCCTCCACGTCACCGACCTCGGAGAAAACTGGTCGCGAACTCAGGCAGGTAGAGGGCTGAAACTGACGAGCGGTCGGCGTCTTTCACAGAGCCGGTTAAGAACACACAACACTGCAGACCATCACTTCACTATTTCTGGAGAGCACAACCCTCACACTCAGCACTTATTCCCAGCACCTCCTCTCAAGGTGAGCACCAAAAGTAGCCTGATCTGACGGCCCCGGCTTCCTTCTTTTACCGAGCATTTCAAAATTTAAACAATATTAGAATACAAATAATTTAGAATTTATATTTATAACAAGGTCTAATATCTATACAACCTAACCTACTGGCAGCTCTAACAATAAATTAAAAATAAAATCTAGGCTTGTCATTAACTGACATTAAAAATTACAAAAGGTAAACAAACATTAAGAGAGCATAAAATCTCTTGAATTATCAAGGCCTATGAATGCTACAGATAATGGTCATGCAGATAATTTGGAGAGAACGTATAATAAAACATTTAATTAAAAAAGTAAGTAAAAAATGTTACATTACAAAGTCTCGGCCTACCCTGACTTCTTCTACCCTCTGCTTTCGCCCAATATATATTCTTCGTCAATTGTTCCGCACTCATTCGTTGGACGTGTCCAAACCAACGGAGCACGCCCTTTTCCAGCTTAACGCTGACACTTTCGTTCAAACCTGCCATTTTGCGTATCACTTCGTTACGTATTCGGTCGCTAGCTAGCTAGCTAGTACATGGCAGTAATTAAGTCAAGTTCCTATTGAGTCCTTATAGGCGGCTTGAAATTATCAACAGCAGGTCGCCACTTCCTGCGCTTGTATGTTTTAACACGGCAATGGGCTCACCACCTGTTCCGTGGGACAAAACTGCATACGTGAAATGTGGGTGTTTAGTGTCTCTGCCTACCCCCTTAGAGGATAAAGGCGTGACAATATGTACTTATGTTGCCATGGTAGTTCGACATCCAGCGGGAGCAAGAGGACTCTCACAAGACTACCGGCCTCCATGACCGGGGGCCTGAGGACGGCGGGTGGGCTGCTCGCCGTCCTTACAGAAGCAGGCCCAAGACGTAGGCATGACGTGAAAATGTCACGCACGCCTCATGCCCCAAGAAGCGGGATAGTACCCGAACCAACCCCCCAAAGAAGCGGGTTAACACTCGAACCCCAGGTGAGGCCGCGGTGGTAGCCAAAGTCTGCCGGGAGCTCTGGGTCATCTTTCCGAGGAGTTACTCGAGGCGTCCGGCAATAGACAGTTAGGCGGGGACTGTGTGGTTTTAGCCGATTCGAGTCCGGCATGACATCGGAGGGGATTGCCACACGTTAAAAAAAAAATGGTAGTTCGACACTGCGACAAAGTAATCGATTATAATTTATTGTTTTTTTGTTATCAATGTTTTATTTAACGTGCAAATATGATAGGGCTATCAATTTTATTTCTGATTAGGTGTATATAGTAGTGTAGGTAGTAAAATAATCAAACAAATGAGTTTAAAAAAATATCTTTATTATCTTAAGATTAGCTACATATATTGCCATTTTTCCTTAAGGGTATATGATAAAAGCATACCTACTTTAAGCGTATATTTCATCTTTGTATTTTGTCCCTCGCAATCTCGTAATAGTGAGCCTATTGCTGTTTTAGCTGGGACCAACGACGTAAAGTACCTTCAAAAGTATAGAAGCGCTCGTAAATACAAGTGCCGCAAACGGTCACCCATCTCAAGGTCGACTGTAGTGAAATTTGCTTAACGTAGTGAGCGTTTACACTTAACAAGCGGAGCTCCAAGCGCTTTCTTTGCACGAAGATGAACATACATACATACATATCGTCACGCTTTTATCCCCGAAAGGGTAGGCAGAGGCATGCCATACGCCCACATTTCACTGTACGCATTTTTTGTCCCGTCCCGTTGCCGTAAGAATTGCAGGAAGAAGAAATAGTACGCAAAATCTAATTGATGACCATCATCATCAGCGCGATAGTTCCTGTTGCATAGGGATACCACTGGCAAAGATAACATCTTCCACAACATCAGGAGGTCGATTTTAGAATAGAAAGTCGTTATATTTCTATTCTATACCAATTCTATAACGGTTTTTCCAAAACTAGGTAGACTACTAAATCTTTACATACCTATATCACAATCTCACAAAACAAGCCACTGAATAAAACCAGAATCGCTAGTTCTAGCTATCAAAAATTCTACTTACTCGTACTAGCGGCCGCTTTAGTAGAATTCTAACGAATAGAAGTTTATTGTAGCGGGATTGTAATAGTGAACTAAAAAATTCTGTACAAATTGTATCATCAGTTTTGTATTGAGCAACGATTTCAATGCTATTCTGATACGTTTAAAATAGTAGACTTGGTCCCCAGGTCCGATCTTAAACATTTTCTAAGCAACTTTCGAAAAACTTACCATTAAGCAAAGAATCACGGATGCTATCTCTACCTTACCACCTCACCGATGATACTCTACGATTGATATTATTTTAGATGTCTTTGTCGTAACCGATATCGTTTAGGTATGGTTAAGAGTTTTTGTGTAAGCTCGAAAACTTTCAGCCAATATTCTTTAAGATTCCGAACACGATTTGCTCAGTATAGAAACGCTTTAGCAATACTTAAGGCCTCAAAATGTGCCTTCTTTGAGGTTCAAACTTCTAAATAATATTACGTATGTGTGTAGGTGAATGTCGTATGTAGTTGTGATAATTTTAAAACCAGTTTAGCACCATAGTTCTAGTAATAAGACCTATTTACCTATATCATGAGACTACAAAAAATATATGTATGAAATTTGGAAAAGGTGGTTAACGTAGTATAAAAAAAAACATTAACGCCTTATCCTCGAAGGGGTGGCAGAGGCATATTATATGCCCACTTTTTACCGTGTGAATTCCTGTCCCTCGTAATAATCGGTGAGCCCATCGCCGTGTTGAAATAAACATACTCAGGTTGTGGCCACCTGCTGTTGAATTGTTTCAAGCCGCCCATTAGTCCTTCATTCAGGCTTAACGACTGCCATTTTACTGGCAACCGGGACCAACGGCTTAACGTGCCTTCCGAAGCACGAAAACGCTCGCAAATGTAAATGCCACAAAGTGGTCACCCATTCGAGGCCCAGCCATAGGGAAAGTTGCGTAACTCAGTGATCGTTTACAGAACACTGAGACCGCGGGGCCACGAGCGCTTCCGTAGGTATATGTAATGTTAATATTATTAATATTATTAATAAATACTTAAAAGTATTAAAGTCTACGTATTAAAGTGCGGCATACACCGTCGTTTTATATCTAAACCATTATAAAGAGCAGATAGTTGAAATTGAAGTCTAATTATAATCGAACAAAGATATAATGAGATCGAGATGCATTGCCACAATCACTGAACAGTGATTCCCGTAAATCTGTATTTACAGCAATTACCAAGACCAGTAAAGATAATGTAATAATACTCTGTAATACTCGTATATATCTTCTAGATCAGACTTATTACGTACCTCATTATGTACACCTAATGAGACTGATTAGGATAACTGTACTAATGTACAGTACAATGTACAGTAGGTACAATTGTACTGTTATCCGATTTACTCTACTACTAATTTATCCGTGTGTATCCGCCAGAATCTCTTATTTAGGTACCTAATTATGCCTCTTCAGAATATTTATGACCTTTTTTAGGGTTCCATACCCAAAGGGTATAACAGGACCCTATTAGGTACTAAAGCTCCGCTGTCCGTCAGTTTGTTACCAGACTGGAGATTGTTCATGAACAGTGATAGTTAGAGAGTTGAAATTCTACAGATGATGTATTTTTGTACAACAAATAATACAAAATAGAATAAAATAAATATTTAAGAAGGTCCCTGCTCAACAATCGTGATTATATTTCTTGATATGAGTATTGATAACAGCAAACGCTTGAAATATTCACAGAATATTTAGTGATATGTTTAAAAATAAATAAATATATATATAAAATATTTAAATGTGTCTCCCAGGCAACAATCGTTTATGTTTTTATAGATAATGCGTGCTAGAGACCGACTCGCACTTAGTCGGTTTTTTTAATTTATAATTTTTTTTAAGTCTTTTTAGATACTTAAAAATTTTCGATGTGTATATACAGAGTAGGTATGTGTATTATATCATTAGTCTCAAATCTCATTCACTTATTATGACGAGTAGAAGCATTGGTTGAGGCATTTGTAGGTAATTTTATTCAAAGCTTGTCAAGTGTGCACACACGTAATGAGGGTTCGTTTAGAAATCCTTTATTTTGAAGATAAACTAAGCGCGTGCATATCAGAATATACCTACAGTTTATTGTAAGAAAAATGTACATAGGTATAAAATGTAAAGGCTCTTTGATTGAATCTGAATCCTGGTTCGTTTTTTGAAGATTTTGAATGACTTCGAGTAGCCAATAGCCAACCATTATTGTTCTTCAAAAGTCTTCTCTTCCTTTTAGTGTACCAATTACCAGTTGCTTCCGATCTCTATCTAACTTTGAAGTCTTTGGTCCACTTTTTATGGAGGAGCACCTTCTTTTTTCAATCTTGCTGTGCTGTGTATGATGTGGCATCGTTGTTCCCATTACCGTAAGGGCGTTTGCTACGTTGCTTGCCTCGTCCCTTAATCAGCAGGTGTAGATGAGGTCCATTTGGAACCTAAAGATGGTGATGGTGCCAGTAAGGTACACCAAAACAATTGTCCTACAAAAGAATCGGTGTAAAAAATAGTTTTTTTTTTATCACACGGACAAGCATTCGGGCTCTTTTAAGTGACGTTTTTAGTCTTAGTAAATGGAAAGTCGGACACGAATTGACTAAAAAGCACACAAGATTCTCTGGGCTGTTTACCAATGCGGTATTATCACATAATAATAATAATAATAATACCCTCGAGGACAGTCGTTATCTTTTATAGGATTAACGCAACCCTATGAGGGCATAGTAAATTCGCTTTTTGAGTTATCCACTTTCTGATACCAACAAAAAAATGTATCAGTAAGTTATTGAAAAGCTCACATCCGCAGGGCAGCTTGTGGCGAGCTGAATGTGCGTGGCTACACATCGGTCCCGATTCCTCAGAGTTTTGTTGCCCTTCTGCACCAGTTAGGATTTAATGGCCTAACGGGAGAGCAGTGAGAGTGCTACTCCCGGGAGTGCAGCAAATCTCAACTCTGACTTGCCTTAATTGGCCGGTTAGAGGGAGGGAGCCAGAACGATATGCTCGGGGGTGGAAGTGTCATTTTCAAGGGCATAACTACGGGGAAGCCCGCTCCGGGCCTGTCCCGCGAAGGTGAAACCGGCGCCGCACCGCCCGACACCCCAAGCCGATCACACCGGTGTTGCCTCCTGTCGCCTTACAGGCTTATCTTGCCTATGGCGATTGTATAGGGGGCCCATCTAGTGAGTTGGCAAGTCACCGTCTGCCAATATTTTGATGATATTATATTAAAAGGCAGACGCAGTTTTCATCCATAGTTCAAGTCACCCATTACATTTAACCTCCAACTCAATAGCCCAATAGTAGTTAGTATATTGTACAATAGTTTAACTCCCATTGGAGATGGTCCATTACCGTTCTTCTACATAAGGCGGACGTTTATTGTCTGCAGTGGGGGTCCCATTCCCTGTAACATTAAAATTCTCAAAGGGCCTCTGCGTGTTGGACCACTATGTCCCCATGTAAGCCTACCAAAATACCGGGTATCTTCGTAAGAAAAAAAAAGGAGATACCCGAGAAGAAGAGGCAGATAATAATAATAATAAATCTTTATTCATTTAGGTCACAAAGTAACACTTATGAACGTCAAGAATATTGCTTCTACTTTTACATTTACTGCCAGATTCGCAAAGCAATAGGTAGAGCCTGAGGAAGAACCTGGCAATAAAACTCATGGCCACTCTTTTCTAAACGCCAGTAATTACATTAGTTTGATTAACATGATATTTGACCAATTATATAGTAATGAATTTATACAAAACAAAAAGAAAAACAAAATCAATGTTGTGTTTAAATCATATCAAAATTAGAGCGATTATAGTTGCCAGTTCTAAGGGCAGCCTACCCTTGAAGAAGAAGAATCTGGCAAGAAAGTCAATGGAATAAATAGTTCCTAGTACCTACTGACGTAGTATCACTTCTGACTTTGGTCTCAATCCATCCTCTTACTTTTGTAAGGATGGAGGGTATACCTACCTATAATTACAGTTTAAAATAAACTTTTTGCTTGTATAAGTAGACACAAAAAATTTTCAGTTAGTGATTCGTAAAATCATAAGCCCTACTTATCTGTTAGTCTACTTTCCTTTAAATATTGTTATAATTCTATTGCCGTGAAATTTTTCACGCCGGTAAGGTAGCAGACACTAGACTCAAACAAAAATTTGAAATTCAAAGATTAATATTTCACAAAAGGTTCCATTAATCGAAAATGGTTATAACAAACCTAAAATAATTTTAAAAATACCTTACATAAAGGTCACGTTAGGAGTAGGAGCAGTAAACACTCTAAAAATGATTTTTTTTCTTTTTTACCACTTTGTCGACGTGCTGTTTATCAATCACGCCTTATCCACGAAGGGGTGACAGAGGCATAAGTATTAAACGCCTACTTTTCACCGTGTGTTTTCCTGTCCCATTTAGATAATAGGTGGTGAGCCCATTGCCGTGTTGAAATAGACAAACGCAGGTCGTAGGTACCTGCTGTTGAAAATTTCAAGCCTTAACCTTTTAAAAGCCTATAGGCCTTCAACTGGGCCTGGGCTTAACATTGCCATTTACTGGCAACCGGGACCAACGGCTTAACGTGCCTTCCGAAGCACGGAAACGCTCATATTGTGTCTTCTATGTCAAATTATAGCATTGTAGTAGGTAGGTAAAAGGGTTTCTGAACTTAACGAAGTAAGGCGCTTTACTCTTGTCGCATCACTCTTGTGCTTCATTGTAAAGTAATAAATATAGAATGAGTGGAATTCGTAAACAGATTGTAGATTTATATTTAAGTAGTATGTGTAGATATCAGATAAGTACGGCCACGAACTTTTTTTTTGGTATCTACGAGTATTTAATCAAATGTTGTGAGAGTATTCAC
Source organism: Thumatha senex (assembly GCA_948477245.1). NCBI lineage: Eukaryota > Metazoa > Arthropoda > Insecta > Lepidoptera > Erebidae > Thumatha > Thumatha senex. Next base: position 7,826,276 of record OX419731.1, on the reverse strand, counting down.
AAACCATCAAGGTTGAAAACGCCACGTCAATAAGCGGTTTCACATAACATAACATACATACATATAGAGAGACTATGAGACTATGAGACTATGGCTTTCCACTTGCTACGATCCTGGCATAAAACTTTTGCTTCTTCCACTTTCATAAGTGTTTTAATACACACACGCCGGTGAGGCTACTCTTGACCTGAACTTTTTCAAAATGTCTTCTATTTGATTGACATATGTACGTCGAGTTCGCCCCTTACCAGTTGGCCCATTCACTCTCTTCTGATAAATCTGTTTCATTAGTCTACTTTCATTCATCCTCTCCACGTGTCCAAACCATCTAAGCATACCTTTATCTATCTTAGTCACTACATCTTCTACCATACCGCAATGTTCCCTTACCACACTGTTCCTTTCTTTGTCCATCAATTTCACTCCAGCTTTACTCCGCAGACTTCTCATTTCCACTTCATTAATTTTACTTCTATGCTTCTTCTACCACACCCAACTTTCACTGCCATACATAATTGTAGGAACAAGTACTCCTCTATGCACAGCCAGTCTTGCCTTCTCAGACACGTTCTGACTGCTCATAAAGGTGTACATGGCTCCATTCACTCGATTTCCAGCCAAAACTATTCGTTCAATGTCACAATCACACTTTCCATTTCTCACAAATTTTTAACCTAAATATACAAATTGCTTCACCTGTTCCACTCGTTTTCCTTCCACAAAAATCGAACAATCCGTCATACTTTCCTCTCTTTCAAAAACCATTACTTTCTTATTTACATTCACTTTCATTCTTTTGCTGTTTAGCGCATCATGCATAATGTTAACCATTAACTGCAACTCCTCCGCCGATGATGCCAGTATTACCTGATCATCAGCGTATTTGACAGTCAGTTCATTTATTTTTAAACCACACGCACTCTCCTGCAGTTCTTTCAAACAACTGTCCATGTTTAGGTTAAACGAGCGCCGGTGACGCTACACAACCCTGTTTCACACCTTTTTCAATGTTAAAAAAGCCTGTGCAAGCTCCATTGAACCTGACATAAGCACTGGAGCCCTCATAGAGAGATTTCAGTGCTCGTATCAAGTGACTGCTTACTCCATACTTGGCCAGTGTTGTCCATAGTTCATGCTTCACCACTCGGTCATAGGCCTTTTCCAAGTCTACAAATATGCAATAGACCTTTTGACATTTCGCCAAAAATTTTTCGGCTATGCATCGTAAGGAAAAGACCTGATCCGTGCCACCCCTTCCTTTCACAAATTCTGCTTGTAGGTACATCCCACATTTTCTCTTCAGTTTCATTCATCACTCTTTTTATCAAAACTTTTGGATACAATTTGCCGACTATGCTGAGCAAGCTTATGCCGCGGTAGTTTTTGCACTCTTGCTGTGACCCTTTTCCTTTGTAAAGCGGCACGATGACAGCCTTGCACCAATCTCCTGGCACGCTGCCACTCCTCCAGCAAAGGTTAAAAAAGCGGTACAGCTGGCAAGCTACCACGTCATGCCCCGCTTTCAGCATCTCGACAGAAATCCTATCAAATCCAGCAGCCTTACCCAATTTCATACTATTCAATGCTTCCACAATTTCTTCCATACTTATGATGCTTTCGTTGCTAAATTCATTTATTTCCCAAGAACTCGTTTGTGCTTCTTTTTTCTCAAATAAGCTTTCAAAATATTCCTTCCATCTTTTTAGCACACATTCTTTCTGATACTAGTTACTGAGTTTCGATGATGTTTGTTGACCCTTCACAGAATTTTTCAAAAGAATTTTATATTCTGCTGGAAATTATCAGATAACCTGCTATTAAAATTTATCCCTATCATTCTCCTTCTCTCTTTTAATAACCTCTTTTGCAACTCGTTTATACCTTTTATATTCATTCTTTGCCATTTTTACATCCTCATCCGTTACGTTCTGCATTCTTTGATTGACCTTTGTAGTCAGCCAGTCCAACAATTTCATTGTCAAACAATTTCCTCTTTGTTTCATTCCCGCACAATACATCAAGTCGTCTTTCTCGCATCATCTCGCATATCTCATCAATTTTGTCTTTCATTCCTCCTCTAACATTCAATGTAGCAAAGTTGCTATCCCCAGCCCTCTTTCCGCCTCGATGGGAGACGGGACGTGACGGGTTGCGAACCACATCGCCGCCATTCCGGATTTTAGAATTTTCAACATCCATAGCGTTCCCACGAGTGGCAAGGGAAATTCAAAGTCCTCCTTGACAGAGCCCCGCTTGTCTAGGTAAGGCTAGCCTTATTCTGGGGTCGCCCGGTCCCAGGGCAGTCAGGCACGTTACGACTAGACTCACCCCTAGCCACGCAGCTCATCGGCACGGCAACCTTGGCTTGGCGGAGAAAGGATGGGAAGAGGATAAGGTAGGAAAAGGATTAGAGGGTAGGGAAAAGGATAAGATAGGAAAGGGACTAGGATAGGGTAATTTTGTCTAAACCTTCTGTATTCCAAACCTATGAAATATCCAGCAGCCAGGACAGTTGTTACACTCTTTATTATCTCTGCAGTCCAAGCTAGACTAACATAACATAACAGACTTTCACGCCTTTATTGTGGCGACCTACTGTTGAAATTTTTCAACTTGCTTAACGACTGTCATGTTACTGGCAACCGGGACCAACGGCTTAACGTGCCTTCCGAAGCACGGAAACGCTCGCAAATATAAATGCCACAAAGTGGTCACCCATCCGAGGACCATCCATAGTGAAAGTTGTTTAACGCAGTGATCGTTTACAAAACACTACGTCCGCGGGGCCACGAGCGCTTCAGGTTTCCCATAGACACAAATAAACAGTTTTTTGTTCAGTACATCAACCCATGATTGAGGGCTGCTATCATAGCTACTAGGGCCCCCAGGTTGACGGTTCAAAGATAGAGCCTATAGCCGCTGAACTCCGAACATAACCTAAGGCACCGTGGTTACATGGTGGTATCGCTCCGGTTACAAAATTGTGCCAACTGGTACATTCTGAATGCCTGCGCCGTTGCCTCGTTCATAGATCTGTAGGTGTAGTACGTTCAGGTGAGGTCGACTTGGGCCTTAGATATGTTGAAGGGGCCCGTTATACGCAAAAATATTAACATGAAATATTAAATATTTCTAAATTATCTTCATTGCTAAGTGATACTTTTTGGACCCACCTAAGGTGGAAACTTTAGGTGGGTCCAAAAACTATGTAATCATGTAGGTAGGTACTCATGATAACATCACTACATTGCCATACACTCATACTGTTACAACTGTCGTGCCACCTACTTACCTTCTTTAGAATCAATATATCAGCAAAATGTTAAAATGATAGCAAGTTGGAAAGCAACGTTTTATAGTCCAAAAGATATCCAATGGAGATATAAAACAAGGTCGTTTCTGTAGGGTGTATATATTTAGGGCGATTTCTATAGAAATGTGGCAGCGGACCCCAAAGCCTGCAAGCCTTAGCGCTACAAAGGCCAACTTTGTAACGATTTAGTAGTAACGCCATAACATAAAACATATAATAATATCAAAGATTGACCTTGGATATTATATATTTTATTCACAATTTATTTTGTGAACGCCATTTACCTAGGTATATCAATGGGTGGTATTATAAGTGAAACTTATAATTTTATTGGTGACATAGTGACATAGGTACCTAGATCTATATTAAATTGATTGGTATGGAACAATAGATACGGCTGTATCTATTTTTAAGTTAACTTCAAACTTGAATTTCGCCTGATTTCGAAGCGTTCCCGAGACCCGTTCCCGTCTTGACAGTCTGTCGGATGACGTAGTGGTCTTAAAGGGGTTCTGTGTTTTTCTCCTTTTGAGTTACGCAACCCAAAAAGGCTTATTTATATCTTTGTTTATCACCAAAACATCGGCCAGGTGCGACTTCCAGCTACCTATCACAAATACTTACCTACAACACACCTCAGAACATTAGAAATTCACGGCAGCGTCGCAGGCGTCCTTGCGTGTTATCATTTGTTTGTAGGGTGTAATAAACTGAGTAGGCATTTCTTGAAGTGAATAATAGGGACTAGGGAAAGGTACATTATCGATAGAAATAATGTGTGTTAACTAAAACAGTGAGAAATTTTATGAGGATAGTTTAAAAATATAAGTAAAAGGTATGTATAACTAGTGATATTACTGTAAATAAAAACCTATTGATATAATACTTCGTCCACCGACCCGTCGACTGACCCAACATCTAATTTTATTCTGAGACCCTGTAGAAGCGAGGACGAACACAATAGTGGCGTTAGCATTATTCACTAGACATAACCGCTCTACAGGGTTGATTTCCTCATAGTCGCCCTGCTGCCCCGAGGGTGGTATAATATCAAACTGCATTCCACCACGTAGGTATATAAAAAGCTCGTGACTAGTTCGTAAATTCGATAATAGGTACCAAAGTGTTTCAAGTATAATTTCATTCTGTTTAAACTATTGATTGATGGCACTTGGTGGAACTTGCTACACATACAAAGGTGAATGCTATAAAATTTATATAATTATAACTTCATTGTAGGGTAAGTTTCAGTACCGGTAGGTCTAAATGGTGCGAAGCGTTTTGACCATATGTATGAAGTAGGATACATTTCATAATATTGTAATATTGTATGAAGAAACGTGATGTATTGTGTTGGACACACCCACAACATTTCAATGATTTATCAATACAGACAAATAAGTACTTAGTACTTATCCCATTTCAAGTTCACTATAACAAATTACCGCTATAATTAGTGATGATGTTCGAACTGTCAAGAGTAGGTACTAATTCATTATGATAACGAGACGTGCCAACGACGGTGATGGATTAGCCTTTTTTCCCCTTCACATAAACGCGAGAACCAAAAGAAAATGCGTAAAAAATGGACCAATAACAATGTATGCAAAAGTTGAGCGTTTCGCATCAAAATATTAGGTTATTGAAATTTTCCAGTCCCGTGGACCGGGGCAGACAAGGCTGCTAACACTGCTCGTTCTTACGTTGTGGTAATAGCATTTCGCTGTCACTATCTATTCTACGTTTACTGGAATAGAAGTGAATTACCTAAAGGATATTTCGTTTTCGGTGGCTTAATAGCTTTGTGATTTATGGGACATTTTTTTTCACACAGCGCCGTCTAGCCCAACGTAAGCTAATTATAAGCTTGTGTTATGGGATCGAGACGACTGATAAACATACTTATATATTTCTAAATACATACATATTATACATAGGAAACACCCAAACTCCGAAACTAACATTTGTGGATCACACAAATATTTTTCCAGTCCGGGAATCGAACCCTGGACCTCAGTCGCGGCAGTGGCATAGGTACACTACCACTGCGCCACCGAGGCAGTCAAAATTAATTTATAGTAGACTAGCTGTCCCGCCCGGCTTCGCCCGTGACATACTTCGAACCCCGTGGCACCAACCATTTAATCTCGTTGTATATTAATTTCACATTCACAATAATGTATGAACATTTTCCAAATTCATTGATTACTTCACCGCTCTCTAGGACCTATACTCCTACCTATCTACGCCCGCACGGGCCGGTCGAATTATGGTTACTCGAAATTATTTTCTTTGCGCTTTATTTTGTATCTGCGATAACTCGTAAGATATTCATTTAATTTACAAGGTGTAAAGGGACAAAATAATCTTCATGAAATGCTATATAAATGATAAGAATTAATAGCATATTTGTGTAAATAGCCTTCAAAAAACCGCTTTATAATTGATGGTTTTTTAAAGTATTAAATTGGATATAGTATGTTACTCTTATGAGATAGACATATATCGTCGCGGACTTTTTTGTAGACCTACATTAGATACACAATTGCACCATACATTATTTTATTATATCTAAAAGGGTTTAGGCAGCGTTTTTGTTGAAAGCTCCCAGACGGCTTATTTTTTCCGACATCCCCAACAAATATAGTTATAGTTTGGTCAATGCATACAAAAACTTAACAAAATTATACATAAAAACCTTCTATAAGAACCACAATAACTTTAAAAAAAAACCGCATCGTAATTCGTTTCGTAGCTTTAAAGATCTAAGCATACATAGGGACAGACAGCGAAAAGCGACTTTGTTTTATAATATGTAGTGATATCAATTCAAGCAAATCAAATAATTTATAGTAGATACTAATTCAAGATATGATATGGTCCTTAATTTATAGTGATACTTAATCTAACATTATAAATATGTTATATTAAGTATCACTATAAATTAAAATAACATATTTATTACCGACTATAAATGTAAACGAAGATATTTAGCAACAGATATGGATCGAATTGCTGTCGTTAAGCCTAGTGCAAGCAAAAAGAAAACATTTTTAGCTATCCCCGACATGGCGACAATTATTTTTTCATCTATACTAATAATATAAAGCTGAAGAGTGTGAATGTTTATTTGGTTGAACGCGCTAATCTCAGGAACTACAGGTTCGATTTGCAAAATTCTTTTTGTGTTAAATAGTCCATTTATCGAGGAAGGCTATAGGCTATATAGCATCACGCTACGACCAATAGGTGTGGAACAGCAATGATAAATGTGGCAAAATCGGGGACAAAATATTCCTTTTGATAGCTTCCGTTGCGACCGCTGCGTAAACGATTAAAGTTACGCAAAAACTATGTATTACAAAATTATTCCCCTTTAAAAGTTCTAAAATAAAATCCGCGACAGCATATGTCTATATTTTAAGGTTAACTTACTATAATCATTTTATTGTGAAAAAAATTGTTCTTAAAATGACAAGTGAAAAGTATGGCTGATGATTTGCGATTTACGCATGCGCGACAGTCCTCGCGTCTCAATCAAATCAACTCAAACAAACGCGTGCTCGATTCGACTACGTACAGTCAAATCGGATGTGTCGTGCTCCTTGGTAATCTAAACTAATAATAATATAAAGTTAACTATACTAATATGTGTTGGATAGCGCATTTATCGTGGAAGTCTATAGGCTATCATCGCACTACTACCCTGAAGATCAGGGCAGTAATCAACAAATCGGGCAAATATTCATTCACAATTGTAAAAGTAGATAATAAAAGACGGGATTAAATGGGAGCGACGGGGATAAAGGCATGACTGGTAAAAGGCTATCTCATCACGCTACTACCCTGAGGAGCGGAGCAGTAATCAACAGATTGGACAAATGTTCATACATTATTGTAAAAGTAATGAATTAAAAATAACTAACTATCTTTACGCTTTATCCATGACGGGGTAGTCAGAGAGGACAGATCGCCAGGCTTCGCGATCAAAAGTAATGAACGACGGGATTAAATGGGCGCGACGGGAATAAAGGCGTGACTGATAAAAGGTTATATCATCATGCTACTACCCTGAGGAGCGGAGCAGTAATCAACGAATCGGGCAAATATTCATACATTATTGTAAAAGTAATAAACGACGAGACTGATAAAAGGCTATATAATCACGCTACTACCCTGAGGAGCGAAGCAGTAATCAACAAACCTGCAAATATTCATACATTATTGTAAAAGTAATAAACGACGGGAATAAAGGCGTGATTGAAAAACTGACGGGAGTTCAATGTTTGTGACGGGCGAAGCCGAGCGGGTCAGCTAGTTATAGATAAATATGACGCAGAAGGCATCAAAACTGGTCAAGTATGCGTAGAGTCACGCGCCAGGCAAGTTTCGTATCAGTCTGTATAACGGACGGGGGCCTAATCTTGACCATACGACTTGAAAGCGTAAACAAGCTGCTAAGTTTTTTTTTTATCGTAGGTTTTTGAAAACTGCGAAACTCGCGACAAAAGACATGTACCTAACCAGTAAATTTATGTCTACACTTTCAAGTCGTCTTATCGAGAATTGGGGCCCCCCTGGTAACGACTTTTGGTTTTAGAGGCGCGCGGCGGCGGCGGCAGCCGGAGCATTGCCCACATTAAGCAAATGCAAGGTCGTGACCAGGGCATTTCCCTTTAGTACTTTTCTAGGTTTTTTATTAGCAATTCGATCAATTCTTAAGACAGTATTAAATCGTAGGTAGTTTCTATTTTGTTATTATTTTCTTTCTTACACGCCGCCGTCTAGCACAAGGTAAGCTTGTGTCCTAGGATCTAGACGACTGATAAACATACTTATATATTTCTAAATACATACATATTATACATAGGAAACACCCAAACTCTGAAACAACCATTTGTGGATCACACAAATATTTTTTCTGACCCTAGGAATCGAAACCGGGACCTCAGTCGCGACAGTCGCATACGTCACCGAGGCAGTCAAATGTTATTTCACAATTATCGTTAAACCGCATTAATAAAAGTTATAACATCTACATAGAGTAGGTTTAAAATTAATAATAAAACATACATGCGTACGCTTTTAAAAATACCTTTTATTTATAATTAATCTTATTTTGTAATGATTGGCAGTGTGTTATGCCGAACGTTACAGTGTTGTACCAAAAGATAATTACTTTTGAAACGTTTTTCGCAGTACTCGCATTTGTGTGGCCGCAATCCTGTATGGATCATATTGTGGACTCTTAGTAAGGCCCCTGACTTGAAGGCTTTGAGGCACACTGCACATTTGAATGGCCTTTCTCCAGTATGGTTCCTCATATGAATAATGAGTACGCTTTTAGCTTTGTACCTGGAATTGAGGTGATACTAGATAATCTATATATATAAAAATGAATCCCTATTTACCTTGGTCACACCATCACGCGTGAACGGCAGGACCGATTTGAAAAATTCTTTTTGTATTGGATAGCTCATTTATTGAAGGTTCTAAGCTATATATCATCACGCCACTACACAGGAGCAGTAATCATAAATGTCAACAAATCGGCGAAGTAATAAGCAACGGGATTAAATGGGTGCCACGGGGTTGGAAGTATGTCACGGACGAAGCCGGGCAGGTCGGCTAGTTATTTAAATAAAGATTTTTCATTCCACTCTTTCTTTTCATGTGGAAACCCCATCGAAGTTAACGCTGATATGGTTATGTCGAAATTAAGCCGACAGAATCCATTCAAGTGTATCAACCAATTAAATCATGTATCTACATTCTACAGCTAGACTTCTCCAAATTTTCGATTCTACACAAAACCACAAGCTTCTAATCAAAAATTAATTATTACTTTTTTATACCACTGAGGTGGCATACAAGCATGCGGCCCACCTGATGGAAAGTGGTCACCGTAGCCTATATGACGTTTGCAAAACCAGAGGTGCAGCACTCGGGCTGCCGACCCTATTTATTTTTTTATTATTATTACTGGTTAAATCGACTTAGATCCATTTAGAAGACAATGATTTCCATCATTTCGAACTGCTTTCAAAATGAGACACCATGTAAAGACTCTATTTATAGTAAGTTAAATCAGTACATTTTGAATTTATTTGTAGAATTTCGTTTCTGTTACAAAATTGTAAAGACAAGACGCCTCTACAATTTTCAAGACATGTCTAAACAATAAATATCTTAGCACTTAACACTAGAAATTTTAAAAAAAACAATGCCTTTGCATTAAATTGTCATGTAAGTATACTTTATAAACAGAAATTATCACGTACATTAATACATCTTCGAGTTATCCAGGTTACATACACAAGCTACATTTGGAGGCCGAGATCCACTTTGATGGATTGCTCGGGGCAGTTGTTTCGGCATTGCTGGAAATCTCATGGTGGTTTTTAATATAGGATAACGCTGATTCTCATCAAGGACCACATGGACACAGTGCCACCACTGGGGACTATTTTGAGAACAAGGTGCTTACAATGTGGGTGGAGTCCCTAGTATGGGGTGAAAAAAAAGAACGATGGGCCCTTATATCGGTCGTAAGATATCTTACCTCAATCCACAAATATCGCAACAATAGGGTCTTTCGTCACTATGACTTCTTAGATGACTTTGTAAACAGCTTCTCATTGGATACTCCATCGGACAAAATTCACATTTCCAAACCTTTTCCATTGCCAACACTCTTTGATGTTGACTTAAGCTTTGAAGGTTTTTATACATACGACCGCAATGGGAGCATTTAATTCGTTTTGATTTTACATGTATATTTGCAATATGAACCTGAAATTTAGATAGAATCTCTAGATACTCGTATATCTTTAATCTTTATTGGCATTCTGTCACTTGTTGCTTTGTTATAGGCTGAAATATTGCTTTTGGTTTTCCTATGGAAATAAATAAATAGTAACTGAATCACGCAATTTGCCACATGCGAATTATAACTCCGTTTTTAAGTATAACTCTGCCTTTAAGTATAACTCCGTTGTCCTACACTACGGAGTTATACTTAAAGCTCAATTAAAATACAAGCATGAGTTACAGTAACTTTTCAATTATTGTGAAGTTTTATTTATTTGCTACTAAACTGAGTAAAAGATTGAGTGAATGTAGTGAGTGAGCGTCATCATTTACAGGGGGCCTTGAATTATAACTCCACTTTTTAAGTATAACTCCGCCTTTAAGTATAACTCCGCCTTTAAGTATAACTCCGCCTTTAAGTATAACTCCGTTGTCCTACACTACTGAGTTATACTTTAAGCTCAATTAAAATACAAGCAAGAGTTACAGGAACTTTTCAATTATTGTAGGGTCTTATTTATTTGCTACAAAACACAGTAATGGTTGAGTGAATGTAGTGAGTGAGCGACATCATTTCGAGGGGGCCTTGATTTGATTTTTTTAGTGCAATTTTGTTCTACAAGTCGCATTTCTCAACCGATTATAATTTAACTTAACGGTCAGCGATTTTTGATTGAAAGGAAAATGCGGCGAAAATTTTGTTGTAACGTAATTAATCAAACGATTTAAAATAAATTAAGAAAAACCCTCAAAAACGATACACAATTCTGTACCAAATCTAAAGAATTACTTTAAACACTACTTTATCCGACTAATATTGTAAACGCGAAAGTTTGTATGTAGGGATTTGTTACTCTTTAACGCAAAATCTACTGAATGGATCTTGATGAAACTTTACAATAGTATAGCATACACATCAGAATAACACACATAGGCTACTTTTTATCCCGGAAAAAATATATCCTCTGGAAAACGGGAACAGAAAATGTCACCACGCGTGCGGAGCCGCGGGCGTCAACTAGTGTAGCATAATGTAATAATTAACTACAGACACAATGTGATTACTAAGCAGACATATTTTACTGCCTCTGTGGCGCGGTGGGAGTGTATCCGACTGCTACGTAAGAGGTCCCGGGTTCGATTCCCGGGTCGGAACAAATATTTGTGTGATCCACAAATGTGTGTTTCGGAGTTTAGGTGTTTCCTATGTATAATATGTATGTATTTAGAAATATATAAGTATGTTTATTAGTTATCTAGATCCCATAACACAAGCTAATATTAGCTTACTTTGGGCTAGATGGCGCTGTGTGGAAAGTGTGCCACAATATTTATTTTTTATTTATTTATATCAAAACTGCAGATTAAATTCTTATTGGTGAATTCAGTTCAGGTCTGTAGGTTCATTTACATACATTTTCAATCCAGTATCTTAACAGTAGAGACAATAATACTCTTAAATTCTGATAGCTCCCCCCTGTTTTGAACAATAGAGATGTGGAGTATTGTCAAAATCCTGATGGACCTATCCTCGCAATAGTGGAGAAAATAGAATTATAAAATCCCGTTGGGCCCATCAATGGAACTTTGCAATAGAACCAACAGCCTTGAACCGTGAATTCCCGGGTACCTATGACAATTATTTCAATGTTCAGAGGTTTAGTGCTTATTGCTTTATACATATTGCTAGTTGATAAAAAGCTTACAAAATGGCTTTGAATTGGCTTTTATTTGTCTAAAAACAAATAAGGTAAATAAGAAAGTATATTTATATTTTGAGGAATAGGGGTTTATGGTTGCACCTGCCGGTGGTCATATGCTGACAGTCAGCCAGTGATCATAGCTGGTGCAACCCGGATAAACCGTTAGGCAGCAAAAATTTATTAAATATTTTGTGAGATAATTTTGTAGGATCAATTTTAGAACCAATAAACAGCGCTGTCTAGCCAAAAGTAAGCTATATAAGCTTGTGGATTGCATATAGAAAATTTAAAAAATAAATATCGTTGGGACAACTCACACAGGGCCATCTGATTCCAAACTAAGCAGAGCTTGTACTATGGTAACCAGATAACTGATAAACATACTTAGATATTTCTACATACATACGTACATATTATTTATAAATAACACCCAGACACAGAATAAACCCTCGTGCTCATCACACAGTTTTATCCTGAGTGGAAATCGAACCCACGACCTCTTGCGTAGCAGTCAGATACACTCCCACCGCGCCACAGAGGTAGTTAATATAACTAAAAACGAACTAACTACCTATCTTCACACTGTATCCCTGATAGTCAGAGAGAACAGATCGCCAGGCTTCGCGATCCATGCATACTTCTTTCGCTTCTTCGAGATTCAACAATCGCTTCATACACGCACGTCTGGGTATCCGTGTACTTTTGACCTTTCCGTTTTTGAGCAATCTGCTCACGTGGTCTTCATATGTAAGTCTCGGCCTACCCTGACTTCTTCTACCCTCTGCTTTCGCACAATATATATTCTTCGTCAATCGTTCCTCACTCATTCGTTGGACGTGTCCAAACCAACGGAGCACGCCCTTTTCCAGCTTAACGCTGACGCTTTCAGTCAAACCTGCCATATTGCGTTTCACTTCGTTTCGTATCCGGTCGGTCAAGGTAACGCCGCACAATTTTCGAAGTGATCGCATCTCCACAGGATTCAATTTATTTCATACATCTGCTGACATACCCAGGTTTCGCTACCGTAAAGCAAAGTTGGCACTAGCACTGCGTTATGAATCGCCAGTCGTGCTTCTTTTACGATGCTTTGTCGCTTTACTAATTGGGACAAAGCACCGTTAACTCTGTTTCCGGCAGCTACTCGCCGTTCTACATCCGAACCACATCTTCCATCCGCGCTAAACATACTCCCTAAATACACAATGTCATTCACTTGCTCTAGACGTTCCTGGTTTACCCTAATCTCGCATTTAGTTCTTACGTCATCTATATAAATGCAATATAAAGTCAAAATATACAAAATTGATAAACATACTTATATATTTCTGAATACACACTTATCATACATAGTAAACACCAAGCCCCGAAACAGACATTTGCGGATCACACAAATACGTCCCAAACTGGACATCGAACCCGGAACCTCAGCGCGGCAGTCGCATACACTATCACTTACGAGGTAGTATAACCTGCATAGTACCTCGTAAGTAATCATAATAACCATAACCACATTTATCCCGAAATATGCTATCCAAAATACAACATTTATCAAAATCATAATTTTCGCAATAAATAGTCTTTAATCTTCGATAGGTACTTATAAAATTCTTCTCGCACGAAGTCAGAGGCGTTCGTGTTAAATAATACTCTTAATCTACCACTACACATCAACAGGTACCTAATTATGGTGATGGCAATTTGCGAGCGTATATCCAACGAGTGGAAAACAGTCAACCCTCGAGTAACATTTACGTAAAGAGGCATTTCATAAAGTTTCGACAGATCACAACAGTATTTTTGCAAAGCTCGATATTAAAAAGAAAACATTATAAAAGTGTGCTATTCATTATATATATTCATATATTTAAGTTCGATAAATATTTATTAACTAGCTGAGCCCCGCGTAAAATATTTTAAACCCCCGTCGCATCCATTTGATCCCGTCGCTTTTACATGAAAATTTGCCCAATTTGTTGACATTTATGATTACTGCCCGATCTCCTATTAGGTAGTAACGTTATGATATATAGCCTTTAGTCTTCTTCGAAAATGGACTATCCAACCCAAAATGAATTATTCAATTCGGACCATGAGTTTAGCGCGATCAACCAAACAAACAAACCCTTCAGCTTTATATATTATTGTAATATATAGAAGCATAGATGTACATAATAAGTTGATTAAAGGAATAAAATTAGTTTATGGACTTTATGGTATTACCAGACGGATAAAAAAATAAGCAAAAACTCCATTACCCAGTACTTATTATCCAATAATGTATTGATCAACTTTGTAATTGAATTTTAATATAACACATTTTAATTTCTGGACAAATTTTGCAAATTTACTGTATTTTTCTGTCGAAATTATGTGAAAGGCTTTTAAGAGCTCGCTACGCCCGTCGTACTATACGTAACAACATTTGATCCCGTCGCTTTTACATGAAAATTTGCCCAATTTGTTGACATTTATGATTACTGCCCGATCTCCTATTAGGTAGTAACGTTATGATATATAGCCTTTAGTCTTCTTCGAAAATGGACTATCCAACCCAAAATGAATTATTCAATTCGGACCATGAGTTTAGCGCGATCAACCAAACAAACAAACCCTTCAGCTTTATATATTATTGTAATATATAGAAGCATAGATGTACATAATAAGTTGATTAAAGGAATAAAATTAGTTTATGGACTTTATGGTATTACCAGACGGATAAAAAAATAAGCAAAAACTCCATTACCCAGTACTTATTATCCAATAATGTATTGATCAACTTTGTAATTGAATTTTAATATAACACATTTTAATTTCTGGACAAATTTTGCAAATTTACTGTATTTTTCTGTCGAAATTATGTGAAAGGCTTTTAAGAGCTCGCTACGCCCGTCGTACTATACGTAACAAGTGAGCATGTATTGTGTGAATTTCATTTTTCGTGTAAGAAAGCTACTATGGAAATCTTCTATCAACACCTGTTAGAAGGATGGCCCTGAGAAATTAAAAATTCACCGCCTCTTTTGAGGTATAAATTTAAAATTATCGATCCTAGGAAAACAATGATGACAACTGAAATTGTGGGAAATTTAATTTAAACTTTTTTATCATTTTTTTTACATACTTACATATTGTCACGACTTTTTTTCTTTTAAAATGAAAATAAAAGAGTAAGTCAATAAACAAATATAATGTGGCGGATCGAATACCAAGAAAATTAAATTTAGACTGCGTGAGACCTCTCCCAAAGTTATCCAAAAGTAAATTGCTACTTATATTTTTAACGAGTTCCTCTCTTTTTAAAGCTAATTCCACTAGACTTTGATTAACATTAACTGTTGATTGTGACATTTATTTCAATATTTTTGAAGTGAAACTTCTTTAAGGACGTTGCGAGTAATTTTTCTTTAAAAAAAATCATCACCTTTTTCGGTTACGCGCCATATTGTTTTGAAGTCTAACTTCTTTATCGACGTATGAGAGAAATTTTAAAGCTGTAAAAAAATGTCGTACCTATAGAAGTTTCACTTTTTACCTGTGTACTCTGGTACACACACATATTTTTGTTTTAAAGGTTATCACTACATATTATACAACAAAGTCGTTTTTCGCTGTCTGTCTCTATGTATGCTTTGATCTTTAAAACTTCACAACAAATGACGATGCAGTTCTATTAATAGTTAGAGTGATTCTTATAACAGGTTTTTATGTATAACTAGATGGCCCACAGCTTCGCCTGTGGAATATTTCGACCTCCCTTCGCACCTATTTAATCCCTTTAAAAACAATTTGCCCGACATTTATGACTACTGCTCTGCTCCCTAGAGTAGTAGCGTAATGATATATAGCCTATAGCCTTCCTCGATAAATGGGCTATCTAACACAAAAAGAATTTTTCAAATCCGACCAGTAGTACCTGAGATTAGCGCGTTCAACCAAACAAACAAACTCTTCCGCTTTATAATATTAGTTTAGATTTGTTAAGTTTTCGTATACTAAATTATAACGATATTTGTTGGGGATGTCGGAAAAAATAAGCCGTCAGGGAGCTTTCAACGAAAACGCTGCCTAAACCCTTTGAGATATAACAAAATAATGTATGGAGGAATTGTGTATCTAAAGTAGGTCTACAAAAACGTTTCCGACGGTATATCTTTTATCTATCTAGTCTATCTTTTAAGAGTAACATACCATATCCATTTTAATACTTTAAAAAACCATCAATTATAAAGCAGTAATTTGAGGGCTATTTACACAAATATGCTAATAATTCCTATCATTTTTACTACGTTAGTTGGCTTCAGCATTTCATAAAGATTATTTTGTTTTTTTACACTTCGCAAATTAAATGGATATCTTAAGAGTTATAGCATTGCGCAAAGAAATTAATTTCGTGTAACCATAATTCGACCGGGCCGTGCGGGCGTAAAAATAAAAATAAAATATAAAATAAAAATATCTTTATTTTGCATAGACCATTTTAACGGCGCTTACAAAATGTCATACACTATTTAAAATATTTAAAGCGACCACCGGTTCGGAACGCGGCCCACCTGAGAAGAACCGGCAAGAAACTTAGGAAGGCTTTTTTTTTGATGGCCTATTTACAATTTTATATTATTTCATTTTGCCAGCAGATCATTTCCAGGCGTCCCTGTCCTGCAAATAGTCTGTAACGGAGTAAAAACCTTTTTCACAAAGCTTGTTTTTAATAAACTTTTTAAATTTATTTAAAGGTAAATTTCTCAGGTCACAGGGAAGCTTGTTGTAAAAGCGTATACAGTTACCCTGGAAAGAATCGCCAATCTTATGTAGTCGACTGTGGTGGACTGAAAGATTATTTTTATTTCTAGTGTTTATATTATGTTTATCACAGAGTTTAGAAAACTGTGATAGATTTTTCTGGACATACATAAGATTGGCAAAAATGTATTGTGATGGTACGGTTAGAATATTCACTTCTTTGAATTTTTCTCGGAGAGAAACTCCGGGGCCCAAATTATAAATAGCGCGTACAGCCCGCTTTTGTAGAACAAAAATAATATTTAAATCTGCAGCACTCCCCCAAAGGAGAATACCGTAAGACATAATACTATGAAAATAGCTGAAGTAAACCATTCTAGCCGTATCCACATCTGTTAGAGTCCTGATCTTTTTTACAGCGTATGCAGCCGAACTTAATCTAGAGGCTGTCTTTTCTATGTGTGGGCCCCACTGCAAATTGGCATCAATAGTTATACCTAGGAACACAGTTGATTCTACAAACTCTAACACTTGTCCATTCAGTTGAACATTGGCCGCAACTTGTTTTACATTTGGTAGAGTAAATTTTATACATTTAGTTTTATTTTCATTAAGGCAAAGATTATTTGAGCTGAACCAATGAACTACTCTTGCAATTGCATTGTTTACATCGTCATAGTTATCTAATTGTCTTTTAATTTTAAAAATTAATGAGGTGTCATCTGCAAACAAAACAATCCTATTCCTGTCCCCTACATAAAATGGTAAATCATTAATATAAATGAGAAACAAGAATGGCCCAAGTATCGAGCCTTGCGGCACACCCATTGTAACCATGGATCCTACAGAACGTGTACCATTAATATCGACCCTCTGTATTCTATTGTTCAAATATGAAGACAGAAGGTCGAGAGCTTTGCCTCTTATTCCATAGTGGTGTAATTTTTTGCACAGCGTTTCATGTTGAACGCAATCAAAAGCCTTTGATAGATCGCAAAATATACCTAATGCATCGTGCTTGTCTTCCCATGCTTCATGAATACATTTTAATAACTCAACACCAGCATCGGAAGTTGAGCGCCCTTTCGTAAACCCAAATTGATTCGCATGGAGTATTTTATGACTATTAAAATGGGATAGCATTTGATTCAAGATTATTTTTTCAAATACTTTGCTCAAAGTTGGCAGCACTGACACTGGTCGGAAATTAGACGGCTCTGTAGCGCTGCCAGCCTTGAACAAGGGAACGACTTTGCTGTGTTTCATTAAATCAGGAAATGTACCACTAGAAACACAGTCATTAAACACAGTTGCTAGATGGGGCGCAATTACCTCAATTATACATGATGCAGTTTTGACCGATAACCCCCAAATGTCCGCGGTTTTCTTAATTTCGATACATTTAAATGTTTTTACAATGTCCTGAGCACAAATATCTGTGAATACAAATGCATCCCTGCAACAAAGAACAGATTCTTCTAATAAAAGTTCAGCGGAACTGGAAGATGCTTGGAGAGATTTTGTTGTCAAAATAGGTATATTTTTGAAAAAGTGTTCAAACTCCGTAGCCACTTCCATGTCCCCTGTAACATGGCAACCATTTACTTTTAAGTGGAAATCCCTTTCAGTCACTAAAGATCTACCGCATTCAGAGTTAATGATGTTCCAAGTCATTTTTATTTTATTTACAGAATTAGAAATTTTATTTTTAATGAAGTTTGACTTAGCAAGATGACACGTTTGTTTAAATATCTTTGAATAATTTTTAACATATTCCTGAAAGGTTTGCCTAAAATTATATGATTTTTCTGAATATAATTCAAATAATTTATTTCTACTTTTAAAGATACCTGGTGTTGCCCAGTCACTGAAAACAGGACGACCACCAATCTGTAGAGTTTTTGAGGTAAAAACTTTGCCAAACTCATCATTAATCAAATTAAAGAAGTGTTTATATGACTGGTCTACACAAATGAAGTTAGGTAGATATGGTAATCTCTTTAATACATTTTCTTTAAAATTATTCAAACGACTTTGGTTAATTGGTACATATTTAATTTGTTTTTTGCTGACTTTGTTACTATTTTTAGGAAATTTTATCCATTGGCCACGATGATCTGACTCCACAGGATCCACAATACCTTTATCTATAGGTTTAATATCAGTAAAAATATTATCAATACATTTTGCACTGGTGGCTGTAATACGAGTGGGTTCTAAGAATGTACTATGCAGATTAAAGGATTTAAATAAATTTTTCATTTTATTTCTCTCTGATGGAGTTAATGATGTATCTAATATATCAACATTAAAATCTCCACAAACTATTATAGATTTCTTAGAACATTGGCATTTGAACAGTGCTTCTTCAAGCTTTTCTTCAAATTTAATGTAAGAAGCATCAGGGGGACTGTATACGCTTAACAAGATGAAATGCTCAAACTCAATACTGGCAATCTCAATAACTCGCTCAATGGAGAGGGCTACTAAATCCTTACGTTCTTTAAATTTTAAGTTTTTATTAATTAATATTAAAGAGCCTCCACGTTTAGAATGTTTTCTATTGAACGAGCTAGCAACCTGGTGATTTACGAAGTTCAACAATGTGATTTGATGATCTTTTAACCAGTGCTCTGTAGCACAAAAAATATTAATAGAATTTGCATTAATGTATAGCTCTAACTCTAAATCTTTACCATTTATTAAACCTCTAACATTATGGTGCACCAGGTTTATAAAAACAATATTTTTACTAAGATTATTCTCAGGGGCCAAAGTCAACTGGCCAGATTTATTATCTGTTGTCCTATAAACTAGTTTTTTGGAATTTCATTTTCCAAATGTGAAGTATCAAAACTATCCTGCTCAATAAAAGCAGTTGTACTTGCCAATAATTTGGCTTGAAAAATTAAAAAATTAGATAGCAACAGAGCTACCTTTCGTTGAAAAAATTTTGATAGAAAATATCTATCTAATGTCAACAAACTATTATTATTGAAGATTATGTTCCAATCGAACAATTCAATTTTTTTGGAATATGATACCATGGTATGTAGTTTCATATTTAATTTGTATCTTAAGTGATTTTCCTTGTGGCTCATAGCAGTGCTGTATGGCAAGGTGGACAAAATTACTTGTTTTACTTGCAGACTTGATAACTTATCAAAAATTTTTAAAAGTTTGTCACTATTAATATTGCCTCTTCTGCCAACCAGCACCACTATAGTAGACTGCATGCAGTGTGTACCAGTCAATATAAAATCTGTAATTTGAGAGTATGAAGCTCCTGGATATGTATGATTTATTACAGAATGACTTAACTGTGATAAATAATGTCCAAAATTTTTACCTATTTCATCGCAATAGACTATGGTCTTTGCATCACTTTTTATTTTTAGTTGTAGGTATTGGAGAGCGGAGAAGTAATCAACTAATTTGGAAAATGTTTATACATTATTGTGGAATTAATAAACGACCGGATTATAATGGGTTTAATTTCGTGTAACCATAATCAATCCAAACCGAAATTCGCATCTTATAGTTCGACGATTTATGTACGAAATATGTTTGATAAGTAATATTAACAGTAAAAAATAAATATCCATCACGCCTTATCCCCGAAGGGGTGGCAGAGGCATATTATATGCCCACTTTTCACCGTGTGGATTCCTGTCCCACGTAATAGGTGGTGAGCCCATTGCCGTGTTAAAATAGACAGACGCAGGTTGTGGCTACCTGCTGTTGAAATTTTAAAGCCGCCCATAAGGCCTTCAACCAGGCTTAACGACTGCCATTTTACTGGCAACCGGGACCAACGGCTTAACGTGCCTTCCGAAGCACGGAAACGCTCGCAAATGTAAATGCCACAAAGTGGTCACCCATCCGAGGACGAGCCATAGCGAAAGTTGCGTAACTCAGTGATCGTTTACAGAACACTGAGACCGCGAGGCCACGAGCGCTTCAATTATTAACAGTAGATATCATATAACAAAAAATAAATCAATTAGAATTAAAGTCACTTACTCTTAAACTGCGCAACCTTTGGAAGGCCTTTCCACATACATCACAAACATTCGAAGGAGGATTTACATGATTAAATAAATGTTCTACAATGTTATGCCTGTGTCGAAACCTAAAAACAATTATAATCCAATACAATCAAAGATTTTATTTTAACATACTTAATGTTTTCCGTGCTTCAGGAGGCACATTAAGCCGTTGGTCCGGGTTGCCAGTAACATGGCAATCGTTAAGTCAAGTTAAAGGCCTTATGTGCGGCATGAAAAAATTCAACAGCAGCAACCTGCACCAGTCTATTTAAACATGGCAATGGGCTCACCAACTGTTACTTCGGACAAAAATGCGGAATCTTGACGACAGATTCATTAAGAAATATGCTTCTACAATCCGAGACGACAAACAGACTGGGTATTAACGGATAAATTACCAAACTCACTTCTTTCCACACATATCACATATATATCCTGGATGATAATGCGATTTCTCATGTCTCTTCCATAGCCTCCAGCATTCATATACTTTATCACAACGTGGGTACGAGCACAATCCTCCCGTTTTATTTAAATGAACTTTTCTATAGTGATATTGCAGTGAAAGTTGAGCTCTTGTCTTCTTTGAGCATATGTGACAGAGAAAATTTTGAGTTTTTGTAGCATAATGAGCATATCTGAAATAAAATTATTTTTGAGTTCCTTTACGAGGCGTAGGTACCTATGTAGGTACATAGCAGGACCGACGACGGGAGATAGCAGTATTATTATATATCATTAAAGGATATGTCTAGAGTTAGTTTTGAGAATGAGAATTTTTTTTTGTTGGGGCAACTCACACAACGCCATCTGATTCAAAACTAAGCAGAGCTTGTACTATGGTATCGTGCTCATCACACAAAGTTTTATCCTGGTTGGAAATAGTACCCACAACCTCTTGCGTAGCAGTCAGATGCACTCCCACTGCGCTACAGAGACAGTCAAAAAATAAATTATCGGATCTAACTTAGTATGGCAACGTTCGATAAGCTACGGAACATCTTTTCATTAAAAATACAGCAGTTTAAGTACTACAGTGGTGCTAATTATGTTGTTGAAACCACTAAACTAAATTTCTCTAAAATGTTCTTATTTTTATTGAGAGATTGCCAAATGCTATTCTGTTATTATTTCGAACTAAACTTGGTGATATCATAAACAGCATTAAATTTGTATTTGACATCCTTAAAATCTTTTTATGTGATAAAATTCAACAAAACATGTATTTAGATGCCGAGTAACTTAGTGATTGAACTGTCTATGTACATTTTTCAATTTTTGTTGAATTTTATCACATAAAATGAATTTTAGTGATGTAAGATACAAATTTAACGTCACGTCACGACGTTTATTAATTTTAGTAACCGTTTGAAATGTGAAAACGTGTAAAACGTTGTAACGTGAAAAATATACATAGGCAGTTCAATCATCAAGTTAGTAGGCATGTATTTACATTCGACTGTCTATGTACATTTTTCACATTACAACGGCAATGTCTAGTCATATGGAGCTAGCTCCATAGTCTTAAGAAAAGTGAGTAGAGTTCTGTGACCAATAAGCTTCATAGAGCTCTTCACTGAAAAGCTTGATGATACTCAGAGGGCCAATGGAAGGTACCGTTACTTAGTGATAGAATACATAGCGAAGGAATAAGAAGACTAAACAATTGTCCGGCCTAAGTGACTGGGGTCGAAAGATATCTCGCGTGGTAACTAGGTACCGGAAAACATATTGCGGGTAGGCTATGCTCCTGTAAGATCGAATGAAGCCTAATAAAGTTCATGGGAGCCTGCAGTATATAGGCAGAGAATACCGAACACTAGCGATCTATCGGGAATGTGTATGCCCAACAAAAGACATCGCGATGAAATGCGATTGAGGCAACATGGATTATTTTTAAAAATATAAAAGCTATCAAAATATAGGGAAAAAAAGAAAGGGATTAACAAGGAAAATTATACATAATAGCCAAAAAATTTTAGGCGAATAAAATATCGGGCTAGTACTAAGTATAAGGTTACCTATGTGCAGCTATAGCAGCCTGATCTTTCCCAGTGAATTCACATATCATACATTGCAAATCATTTTTGACCCAATGTTCTGCCAGATGTTTTGTAACCTCCTTTGGGTCGTTTGACCAAAATTTACAAATACCTTAAAACAAGAAAATAATTAATAATTGCAAAATCCGACAAAACTAAGCAATAGTTTCCAAAATTAAAGAACGTGAATGGAGATTGCGCTGCACTTATTTTTAGTATATGCTGTGATGAGAAGGAGTGTGCAAACAAATGCCTGAAATTGTATTCGCAAATTGAAAATGAGCGTTTTTGCTTTCAAATAATATGGTTGTGAATTGCCGCCTTCAACACAATCTAGTAGCGACAAATGCATGTTAATACGATAGGTCTTACCGCTGTGATATTGGCGTACACTGCTTTCGTCGCTGAACCAAGTAGTACCTCCCTACTTTATAAAAGTACTTACAGAGTTTTTCGAAACAACTTTATTATTACAAATCTTATAGTCGTTTACCTGGTTACAGTGGTTACACCAATATTTAAAGTAGGTACATGTATGACATATCAAAGGCAACATTAAATTAACTTATCTACAAAATGTATCTTATACCCATGAACGCCCCAAGCAATTAGGGATAAAAACTTAATCATAATTAGGTATACTTACCACAAAAATTAAAATCTTCTTGTGGTCTCTCCAAATTTCCTAGATGTCGATCTGTATCTACAAACAATTTGTATATTAAAATTTATTTTACATATTATTAAAATTTGGATGGGTGTACATGGGGCACACTAAAAGCTTTGCACTTCTAGCTAATCGGAACTATTTGAATTTCGATTGTTATATTTTTTGAAACGTTGCAACCTTCTTAGTAATAAGAAAAAAACAATTGGCGGGAAATCATTTGTCAATTGTTTTTTATCACACATCTAAGTTCTACGTACGTACGCAACGAAAATGAAATTAAGTCGAAAAGATTTTAGAGCGATGATTTTTTATGATTTTAAAAGATCTCTCTCTCCGCGTGACTTTGCCGCTCGTCTTCTAAATGCTTTTCGGAGAGAAGCACCTTGTTTGAGCACCGTGAGGCGGTGGTTTTCTGAATTTGAGAGAGGTCGAGTTTATTTACATG
Source organism: Thumatha senex (assembly GCA_948477245.1). Taxonomy (NCBI): domain Eukaryota; kingdom Metazoa; phylum Arthropoda; class Insecta; order Lepidoptera; family Erebidae; genus Thumatha; species Thumatha senex. The sequence continues at coordinate 7,802,501 of OX419731.1, read as the reverse complement.
ACGAATTTCGTGAAGGGCAACCGCCGTCAACGAAAATAATGTGGCTACTGTTAAGCGGCTAATTGAAGAAAGCCCGCGATGAGACAATTCGAGGAATATTGGGGATTGGTATGAGCCAAGTTCAGAAAATTTTACACGAAGAATTGAAAGTGCGGAAACTTTGTTGTCGTTGGATCCCTCATGAACTGACAGCGGAGCAGGAGCGGGCTAGCGTGGAATGGTGCTCACAGATGCTACTGAAGTACGACCACAGACATTCTAATGAACGAAACGAAACTAGGATTTAATGTTTGGAACCTGTATATTCCGATATTCAAGCCTATTTTTATTTTTGTCTGCTTGAAGTAGCATCAAACCAAAACTACTGAATATCACTAAACGAATTGTATATTCGCGTTTCATATCTTGAGGTAATATTAGTCTTTATTTCATTTAAATTTTACTTTAATAAATTTCAAATTCAGTTTCAAATTGAATAAAATTCATTAAAATTGAACTTCTATGTCAAAAGTTATTAGAATTTGATGTTTGAAGTAAATTTTCTAGCATGGGTAAAGTGTATTGTCTGAAGTATGTCACCGACGAAAAAGGGGGGCACAGCTAGTATCAAGTAAAAGGGTAGTACAAGGTTGCATGTTCACTATAAACATATGTTAGCTTAGTAGACATCTTCAGATCTTCTTACAAACAAGAACTTAATTAATTCCATGATAAATTGTTCCGGCGAGTTGTTCATAACCAGTGTACAGACTACAAAATCGGTTTTTGAAAATTCTGCAAACAACATGGATGAGAACTCCGGGCCATTATCTGACATAACTGTCTCTGGAATACCTTGTTCACCAAATATTATTTTTAATTTCTTAATAACGTTCACTGAGGTCAATGAATTAACTTGGACAAATTCAACGAATTTACTATAATAATCCACCAGTATAGGATTTGGGACCGAGATGAAAACTATCTACGCCTACTTTGCACCACGGCGTATCTGGAATTTCATGAGGAATTAAAGGTTCTTTTGTATTTTGTTTTCTGTAACTTAAGCATGCCTGACAGTGTGATAAATAGTCTAGTAATTGTGTGTTCATGTTGGGCCAAAATATTATCTCACGAGCTCTTAACTTGCATTTTTCTATGCCTAAATGACTACTATGTATATATTTTAACATTTAGTTACGCATTGACTTGGGAATGACAACCCTACTGCCTCTCCATACTATTCCAAAGTTAACAACCAACTCATCCTTGCATTCCCAGAAGGGTTTCAATTGATCATCTAATTTATTTTTGTGTGTCGGCCAACCACGCTTTATTGTTTTTATTATTTTTTGCATATCTTCATCTTCAGAAGTACATCTATGTATTTTCAAAAAATGCGTGTTTGTCAGTACATTGTTTGCACTGACTGAGCACACCTGCGCCTGCGCGTCATAATGATCACGAGGAGAGAGGGGAGCAACTGATTCTGTTCTTGGTGCAACAGCACGCGATAACGTGTCATAAAAATTTAAAGGGCATATAAACCAATGTGAATGTAGGTATATATGGCTGTAATCTCATTAACATTCTTTAAAGCCGCGTGGGTGCATTAGCTAGAGGTTTATTTATGATATTTACTAACGGTTTATGGTCTGTTTCTATGGTTATATCTGTCCGTCCGTATATGTATGTATAGAATCTTTCACAAGCAAACACACAAGCGTACAACTCCTTTTCTATTTGAGCATATGACTGCTCCGTTTTAGTAAGCGCTTTTGAAGCGTAACATACAGGTAAATTATTTTGTAGTAATCAAGCCCCTAACCCAGTTTTGCTTGCGTCTACCGATATTACAACCGGTTTTAATGGATCATAGAACTGTAATACTGGTCACTTAACAAGAGAATTTTTTATCTCATTGAAACACTGATGTTTATTAGTCTAGTGCCATTCTATTTATTTTTTGAGTAATTCTCTTAATAAACATTACTTATTTGACAAGTTGGGTATAAAATTGCCAACATAAGTAACTAGACCTAAAATCTCTCTACGTTCTTTATGTTGGTAGGAGTGGGCATGTATTTTATAGCACTCACATGTGAATGATCCGGACTTACACCATCTTTAGAAATTATATGTCCTAAATATTTAATCCTACTTAAACCGATTTTAAAATTTTCTTTATTTAATTTTATGTTAATAGCCTCACATCTCTTAAGGACGGTCCGTAACCGCTGATCATGAATTTCTTTAGTTTGACTGTATATTAAAATATCGTCTATGAACTAGATTACCCCTTCAATATCGTCTAAATGTTCGTATAAACGCTTATGAAATATTTCTGATGCCGAAGAAATTTCATACGTAAGTACCTATATCGGCCAAATGCAGTATTGAACGTGCATAATTCTGTACTATCTTTATGTAATTAAATCTGCCAAAACCTCTGTTTGGCATCTAATGTACTAAAATATTTTGCACCTGCTAGTTTTATATTTATTTCCTCAAAAGTAGGTGGTTTAAAATGCTCCCGCGTGATAGCATTGTTGAGATCACGGGGTCCAGACATATGCGTAAACTCCCGTTAGGTTTTTTGGCCACTGTCATGCTATTCACCCAGTCCGTCGGCCTATCAACTTTAGCAATTATACCTTCTCTTTCCATCTCTGCTAACTTAATTTTAACTTGGTCTCTTATGGCTATTGGCAACTTCCTAGGAGCATGTACGACTGGCGTGACGTAATCTTATAGCTGTATCTTATATTCACCAGGTACAACAGCCCATAAATTCCGGTATTTCTCTGCTCCGGGTTGGTCCATACTCACTCCATTTACTCATGCTCTGCTAGCTGGTGCACCGGTGATTCTTTGAGATAGTGTTCATTACACATCTCCAGGGATTACCAACCGTACCCGATGGGTGTATGTGTGTTGTTACTACCTAGTGCGCACCACCCCTACCACCATCGTCGACCGTTATAACATTTATTAGTATTTTAATTTATTATCTGATTAGTGGAGTCCTCATGCACCTCATAAACCCTGCAAATTCTCGCGTAATGATTCATGCGATCGCACTTCAAACAGTTTGAGCCAACCGCCGGACACTCGTTCTTTTCATATACTCGCCCGCATTTTCCACACCTTTTGTTTATGTTACGCTGCAAGTTATTAGCTTTATCAGTGGACTGTGACTGACTCGCGACAGGTGGGCCTTTTTCTACAATATGACGATGTGAAGTAGGTCTTGGCTGATAGTAGGTACACGAACGGTTGGCTGCCGACTGCTGAGACCAACGCGGGAACTGCCTAGGCTTTTTAGTTCGCTGCATCCAATTAACCTCGTACTCCTTTGTATTACTAATCTCTTGCACGTGATTTTTGTATTCTTGATTCTCAACTTTCATGTTTCTCGGATGCGTGACATTTCCGTTAATGTGCAGTTGTCTAGAGCTTTTTCCAATTTAATCTCTGGTTCACGTAGTAATCGTTCTGATAGAGCCATGTCTCTTAAGCCACATATCAATCTACTGCATACAAGATCGTCACGTAAATCTTTAAATTCACACTTGACCGCCATCTTGTTCAACTCAAACACATATTGTTCAGCCGATTCTAACTCCCTTTGAAAAACCTATGTCGCTCCACTGCAAAATTTTTCTTTGGTATGAAAAAGGCATCAAACTTTATAAGCAACTCATTTATTGTATTAAAATCCTCATGAAATTGTGCCGCCACTTCCCGGCATTTCTCACCAATAACGTGTAATAATTATGTTGATCTGCGTTTTTTTGCTTTTATTTGACAACTCACAAGCCTCATAATAGATATTGAACGCACTCTTCCATTTTTGCCATTCTGTACTTAGATTACCGAACGTAATATTACACAAACTATTTTTAAATTCAAACGGTTTAGGAGGCTGGAGCACAGATTCCATTTTATTTCTTTTACATACGAGATTTCACTATAAAGTATTAAAATTTATTTTCTTTTCAACTCATACACTTTTATATACGTATACATTTTACGAATATTTATATATATATATTAGACCGGCTGCGCCATGTTATGTAAAGGAGACATGGACACGTAAATCAAACTACTGTGTGCGATGAAGACTGGTTTGAATTCGTTACTCGGCGGCCGGCACGCCGCGCACCGTACCTACCTACATACATGCATTGATCTTCAATAACACAAATACCTACAAATCTAAACTGGAGACTTACAAGTAACTCATTTCGAATTTAGGGGATGCAGATCCCTGTGTGCGTAAATAAGCTTTACAAAGACTCTTAACAAGCCACTGGGGTAGACGCTTCAGTGTCAGTTTCGACTGTAGAGCTCAGGTTAAGTTGCATCTAATCTAATCTGGAGACAGCGATGTTCAATTATCCCCACAAGTGTACGTTATTTTCTCCTGCATCACCAGTCCCTTTAAACCTTTTCACGTGTGCTATATGGGGGCACTCATGAATGTATTATACTTATATACTTAAATGTGAGCTAATTATTGGGTATTTAAATATGATTTTAAATATTTATATTTTTATTTAGAAAACTTAAATAATAAAAACATGACCATTCAACTCAAACACATATTGTTCAGCCGATTCTAACTCCCTTTGAAAAACCTATGTCGCTCCACTGCAAAATTTTTCTTTGGTATGAAAAAGGCATCAAACTTTATAAGCAACTCATTTATTGTATTAAAATCCTCATGAAATTGTGCCGCCACTTCCCGGCATTTCTCACCAATAACGTGTAATAATTATGTTGATCTGCGTTTTTTTGCTTTTATTTGACAACTCACAAGCCTCATAATAGATATTGAACGCACTCTTCCATTTTTGCCATTCTGTACTTAGATTACCGAACGTAATATTACACAAACTATTTTTAAATTCAAACGGTTTAGGAGGCTGGAGCACAGATTCCATTTTATTTCTTTTACATACGAGATTTCACTATAAAGTATTAAAATTTATTTTCTTTTCAACTCATACACTTTTATATACGTATACATTTTACGAATATTTATATATATATATTAGACCGGCTGCGCCATGTTATGTAAAGGAGACATGGACACGTAAATCAAACTACTGTGTGCGATGAAGACTGGTTTGAATTCGTTACTCGGCGGCCGGCACGCCGCGCACCGTACCTACCTACATACATGCATTGATCTTCAATAACACAAATACCTACAAATCTAAACTGGAGACTTACAAGTAACTCATTTCGAATTTAGGGGATGCAGATCCCTGTGTGCGTAAATAAGCTTTACAAAGACTCTTAACAAGCCACTGGGGTAGACGCTTCAGTGTCAGTTTCGACTGTAGAGCTCAGGTTAAGTTGCATCTAATCTAATCTGGAGACAGCGATGTTCAATTATCCCCACAAGTGTACGTTATTTTCTCCTGCATCACCAGTCCCTTTAAACCTTTTCACGTGTGCTATATGGGGGCACTCATGAATGTATTATACTTATATACTTAAATGTGAGCTAATTATTGGGTATTTAAATATGATTTTAAATATTTATATTTTTATTTAGAAAACTTAAATAATAAAAACATGACCATTCTATTACTAATACTATAAACTAATTAATTAACCCGCTCCTCGTCGTATCCGGTGCAAAGGTGCCCATCACACTGTCTACATTGCCCCGCTGAATAGCGATGGCCAATCTTTGCCCGAGATACGACCCAGAACGGGAGTCACCTGTCTGGTCCCTCAGCCGACGCCCCAATTCGCTCAGCAAGGTTTTCGCGTTAGCACCCCAACTGCTCATATAAATATTGCTGTGTTAGGTCCGTATTTTTGCCACATTTTTTGTTTGCGGCGTTTTCAGCGGCAGCTGCAGGAGACAGAACGGTACGACCGAGGTGACTAGGACCGACCGTGCTAGCACACATGGCATCCCATAAAAGGCACTTCCTATTTTTCCACGGTACTAGAGTCATGCCGTCCGGTCTCCTGCCGTCGGATCTACTGAGGCCGGTTGGCTCCAATAAGCACGGTACAGCCACCAAAATAAAGGCTCTCCGGAGAATGTCAATGAGAGCATGGTGACGCGGCAATCTATCTCTGCTTCTACGACATCTCAGTGCATGATGGCCGCCCTCATCCTTCATGGAACCGCAAGTGCATCTATGAGGTTCAAACACCTTGCAGCCCAGGCGGAAAGCCACTGCCACCCGCAAAGAATTGTTGTCCAACAGAGTGCCCAGGTGAGGTGAAGGCAGCGCATGCAACCATGCCCCCGATTCAGGCTGTGACACAGCCCGCATCCGGGCCAGAGCAGCTCTCGTAGCGCCCTCCATCATCCTTGACGCTTTGGATGGTACTGTCATCCCAAGCGCGCTGGACATGAGAGACGACAGGGATCGATGACGCAGAACTACGGGCAAACCATGTCGACTCGGCATCAGCCGCGAAGGGTACGGTCACCCCGCCACCATCAGAATGAAGAATTAAAGTGACTAGGTCCACTTACGCATGCGCCGATGCCTGGAAAGCTGGCACACTTACATCCCGCACGCATCGCACCCCTATACCCCCGTGCCGGATAGGAAGAGCCGACTGAGTCCACTGAGTCTAGTTAATATTTTTAAAGTAAGTTGTCAATAAATATTAACTACAGTGAATAAGACGTACCTAAAAAAACTTCATAATGCTACCCTTGGGGTTCGGTAGAGAATAATTAAAGAGCAGATTGTAGCGAAATACGCTTAACGCAGTGAGCGGTTACACTTAGCAAGCGGAGTTACCAACGCTTTCATAGCGGCAAGAACAAATAGTAGATAAACTTTAATCAATACAATAACTTTAATTGTAAAACTGTTACTCTGATTGATGGAGATCCTCACCATCGGTGCAAAAGTTCTCGTTGGACACCACTGTTAGGTCAGATTTAAAACATTCCAACAGCTTCCGCAGAACTTACCATTATGCAAAGAATCACGAATGCTATCTCCACCTTACCACCTCACCGATGATGCTCTACGATAGATATTATTTAAGATGTCTTTGACGAAACCGATAACGTTAATGGTTAGGAGTCTTTGTGTACGAAAACTTTCTGCTAATAAACTTTAAGATTATAACAGTAGCCACAGTAGATGGCACTGTATAACAGTGGACAGGCATGGTAGGGGTGATGCGCTCTAGGTAGCAACAACACACCTACATACACCCATCGGTTACGGGTGGTAATCCCAGGAGATGTGTAAGGAACACTATCTCGAGGAATCACCGGTGCACCAGCTAGCAGAGCATGAGTATAGGGAGTGAGTATGGACCAACTCGGAGTAGAGAAATACCAGAATTTATAAAGAGAGGGCGCCAGGTATCTCTCTATCAAACGAATGATGCAATTAAAAACACTAGTACCAAATTATTAATTACATTTATTTAAACTATATATACATAAGTATTTATATATGAAGGTGGAAAGAAATGGCTTAGTCATGTATAGTGGATCCATATATATGGCCACTTAAAATAAGTTTATATTTAGAACAATGAATAATTTAAGCCAAAGTATAGAAGTGGGCGTGGCCTAAAATGACAAATATTAAAGCAGTTGTCAGATGCCTTAAAACTATTTAAATTATATACAGAAATACAGTTAAACTATCTCTGAGTTTTGTTAACACACAACACCGCTTCCTAGCATCATCAAACACTACAACATAACAAGGTAAAAATAAAGTTTCACATTATTATTCCTTTGTGATAATAAAAAGATTATAAAATATGTGTAACTGGAACGTCACATCAGTAGTCCAGTATATTAAAGTAGTTGAAATCTACATAGGTAACAGAAAAATGAATATTTAAGGTAAAAGTTATTCCTTTTAAACTATCAACATCAGTCGGCCTTTACCGAGTTATTATACATAAAAACTAATAAAGGATTACTATTTATCTGGATATAAGGTTGAGGAACTTCGAAATCCTTCACATCTCTTCCTATTTTAGAAGTCCAGGTTGTAGTTAACCAGAGTAGAGAAAAATATCCTCTTCTTTGAACATTCTCAGTTTTAATAGAGGTGTCTTCTTACAGACATCCACAAGGAGTAAAAAAAACGTAGCATACTTAGAACGTGAAACACGTTAAACCATAAAATATCCTGAAGATCCAAGAGAATAAATACTAAATAAAACAAAAACCGTAAATAAAAACCCCTGTAACAACAGAAAAGTTACAGACATTAGTTATTTGTAATAAAAATCAATTTCACCCTCAACATTCTGTTAAGGAATAGCGTCTAAAAGATTATAGTTTTAACTTACCACTTATTTCAGTGGGGTTTTAACTAGATCATTCTACCATCAATCTTTTTCATGTTATTTGCTAAGACTCTTGATAAGCAGACTGAAATACAAAATACAACCATTGTAAGAACATATTATTCGCAAACGCCAAGTAATCTTACCGATTACGAAGAAAACAAATCAAAACAAATATTCTCACCTCAAAACAACAATTATTGGGTATACATATTTGATATAAAGACTCTTCGGATATTATTCCGAATTAAATCACCATGACCAGGCATTTTTCATGACGCCATTTCGTAGAAAAAGAACGAGCTCCTTTCTTTTCTTTGGCTCGATTACGGCAGGCTAAAGTCATACGGCCATACAGCCTTGACAAAACATTGGCAGAATAAACAAAACCAACACGAAGACCTTAATATTCCTGTTTGTCACACCGCACGCAATACATTATGTGTGGATGCAAGTTAGGACAGCTAATCTATCTAAGTTCAATGTCCAGCACAAAACTGAAAGACACCATAGACAGCACGCGTTAATTTTAGAACGCGCCAAAAGACTCGAAACGACCGTGACAGTATTGACAACGTCAAACTCATGTCGTTCAAAACAAAAACAAACAGAATGAAATGTTATAACATATTAAATAATTAGACAAATAGGTTTAGAGTTATAACGAAAGTATTGTTAAAATTAAGTTTGTTTCCACAAAAGAGATGTATACAGAAATTAGGTTAGTAAATTAAATCTTATGAATATGTAACCGACACTCAGCAGTGTTACAAGATTACGAACACGATTTGCTCAGTATAGAAACGCTTTAGCAATACTTAATGCCTTCAGATGTGCCTTCTTTGGGGTTCAAAGTTCTAAATATTATTAAGTATGTGTGTAGGTGGATGGCGTGTAAGGTTATGATAATTTTAAAACCAGTTTATTAACAAAGTTTTAGTAATTAGATCTATGTTTACCTAGGTATATAATGAGATGCTTTGTATTACTAATTACTTGCGTTCTAATCCTGGATTGTAACTAATATTTGTGTGATCCACAATTTTCCGGAGTTTGTGTGTGTACTATGATTAATATGTGTGAATTTAGAAAAATGTAAGTTTGATTATCAGTTGTCTATACTATACTATATATATATTCCATTACGCCATCATAAAAGTCGGTTCAAGCAAATTTGTGTCGTTAATGGCATCGATGAAGCAACAGATAAAGCTTTTGTTAAACATAGAGCTTTATTATACTTACCGAGTCGTGAGAGATTTAACTTTTCGTAAGGAATTAGTAGAAACAGAATTCAAAGAATTAATTTATTTATTAGACACCTACTTTCCATCGAAAAAAAGCAGTTTTGTCGAAAGATATAATTTTTATAAGGGGAACAACGTGTGGGTGAAGATTTGGCAAAACGGGCGGCGCGAGTAAGAAATTTAGCGGTTTATTGTGACACAGTACTCACAGATCGTTTTGTTTTGGGTTTAGAGAACAATAAGGAAAAAGAGAAGTTGTTCGCGGAAGATATAGATACACTGACGTTTGAAAAGTGAAGTGAAAAGTGAAAAATCTTTATTCATGTAGGTCACAAAGTAACACTTATAAACGTCAAGATTATTGATTCTACATTTACATTTACTGCCAGATTCGCAACGCAATAGGTAGAGCCTGAGGAAGAACCTGGCAATAAAACTCATGGCCACTCTTTTCTAACTGCCAGTAATTACATTAGTTTTATTTACATGATATTTGAACAAATTATATTGTAATGAGTCTTTACAAAAGAAACCAAATCTAATCAAAATGAGAGCGTTTCTAGTTGCCAGTTTTAAAAGTAGCCCACCCTTATGAGGAAGACTCCGGCAAGAAACTAAATGCTTGCCATTTTAAAATGCAGGTATGGCTTACAATATTAAACTTACATTGCTCCTTTGGAGTTACGTGAGAACAGTCGACTAAACTTAATTTGCCTTATATATAAATAGTTTTATTTGTAATAATTGCTATAACAGCTATGAGCTGACCAGTCCCAACAGACGGCACCCGTTCACGGGTATGACGCATATATCAGCCATCGCCCTACTCAACCGTATTATAGGGAATAAGGCGACCCGATACATGCACCACCACTGCCAGGACACTTAGGCGAGCATGACATACTCAAACTGCACAGCATGTCAATTTCAAAATTTATAAAAAGCTAATGTGGACGGTGCTCACACAATAACAAACTTAAATTACATATAATTATATTAGTTAACCTGACGTTTCAGATCACTTATGTTGAACAAATGTACATTATATTTATAATGTTTCTTTATTATTATTATTAATTATATTCGTATATTTATGTGTGTTGACTTAGAGCGACTTACTCCCATGCATTTTTATCATTTATATAGCCTGAAATTTTATAATATGCCTTGTTACACAATTTGGCCTTGACTGTTGTCTTAAACATATTTATTGACAATATTCTAATTTCATCGGGAAGTTTGTTATAGAATCGTATACATTGCCCCATAAAAGAATTGCTGATTATTTCGAGACGAGTAGAATGTAATACAAGATTATCTTTATGCCTAGTGTTTACATTATGTATATCACTTTTTTTAAGAAATGTGTCTATGTTTTTGTGCACATAAATTAAATTCTCATATATATATTGTGATATAACGGTAAGAATATTAAGGTCTTTGAATCTTTCTCTTAGAGATACCCTGGGACCAAGCTGGTATATTGGTTTAGCAAGGCCGTAGAAATGGCAAAGAGCATCAGGTGTGTACGAGAAGGACTACAACGCTCGCGTGAAGAGACTGCACCAGCGGTATCGGACGCACAGCCAGTATTTGCTATGCAGTTCGCGGATGCGCGCTCTTCCGCTCGTACGCGAAAGCTTTGCGACGTTTGTGGTTATAAAAATCATACGCGGGAACAGTGTTGTTATGTTAATTATAATTGTCAAAAATGTAATAAAAAGGACATCTAAAGAAAATGTGTAGTAAGACTCAATCTATACAAAAAGGCAATCTGTATTTAGCAACGGACGACGCCGACGATTCATTACAAGGTATTTATAATGTTTATAATATAAAAAAGCGTAAACGGTGACCCTATGAGACAATCAATAATGATTGCAGGTAAACAAATTGTCTGCGAAATCGACAGTGGGAGCGCAGTATCAGTAATATCTCGTACAGTGTTTGATGCCTGTTTTGGTAATAAATTTATTCTACGGTCAAATAATGTAATTTTAAATTGTTATAACTACAGTAAAATTTACCATTGGGTTATGTTGTAATGGCAGTATCATATGAAGATCGTACAGAAAAAATAAAGTTGTATATTATCGAAACAAAGTATAAACAACCCACGTTATTAGGCAGAGATTTTATAACAAAGTTTAATTTACAATTGTGCCAAATGAAATGTTATAACATGAGTTGTGAAGATATTGTTTCTAGTTTAAAAAACAAGTACGCTTTGTTGTTTACAGAGGGCTTAGGAAAATTTAACAAGTACATAGTTAAATTAAGAATCAAAAGTGACACAAACTTAAAATTTTGCAAACCTCGACTACCATTGGCATTACAGTCAAAAGTGGAAAAAGAATTAAAACGACTAGAATCATTAGGTATTTTAGAGAAAATAGAATATGCTAGTATTGCGACCCCCATAGTACCAGTGTTACGGCGAGACGGTGATATTAGAATCTGTAGGGATTATTCGGTTACGTTAAACAAAATATTAGAACCGGAGAATTATCCTATTTCTCGTATTGAAGACTTATTTGCTAAGTTACATAATGACAAGAGTTTTCGAAATTGGACTTAGCCAGAGCTTACAACCAACTGGAATTGGATGAGTCTAGGGACCTCACATGTATCAATACTGACAAAGGCATTATTTATTTTTCAAAAGACTATGGAGTACATACTGGAAGTAATTTAGGGTACTTGCATATTCTTGGACGATATCTTAATCACGGGTGAAAATAGGGACACTCATATGCAAAGGTTAGAACAGGTTTTATATAGGTTACAAGACGCGGGACTTAAACTTAAAGCAGAAAAATGACATTTATTTCAACAGTTCGTCGAGTACCTAGGATTTATTATTGATAAGCACGGGTTGCACAAATCAAACTGTAAAGTGCAAGCAATTTTAGACTGTAATCCACCTAAAATTACGAGCGATTTGAAATCGTTTTTAGGTATGATAAATTAAGATGTTTCATTCCAAATACTTCTAGTTTACTGTGTCCATTACATAGCTTACTAAAAAAGGGTAAAAAATAGATGTGGGGGTCGGAGCAACAGGGTGCATTTGAAGCGATTAAGAAAAAAATGGCAAACGAGCGAATATGCTCATTACGTCCAGATTACGAAACAATATTCACGACGGACGCGGGCCCGCGTGGTCTCGGCGCTGTGCTTACGCAGCGGCACCCGGACGGTACGGAGAGGGTAGTGGCTTATGCGTCACGCTCGTTAACGCGCGCTGAATATAATTATTCAGAAGGAAGCTGCCAGTATAGTATCTGCGATAAAAAAATATCACCATTATCTGTACGGGCGGTCGTTACCTTTTATTTTGCGCACCGATCATAAGCCACTGATAGCAATTATTGGTAAAAAAAAAGGGTATATCCTAGTTAGCGGCAAATCGACTGCAACGATACGCGTTGTTTTTATCATGCTATAATTATAACATTGAATATATTAAGGGTGAAAACTATGTCGCAGATTTTTTGTCGCGTTCTGGAACTTATAAACAAACTGACGATGACGAAGATATGTTGACAGCGGTTGACAGCGCTATGTATATTAACTACATAAGCGACAGTATTTTAAAACCCATTTCTTTCGAAGATATTCAGGGGTAGTATCAAGATATAGGTCAGAAATTAAACGTGATCCGGTGTTGTTGAAAGTTGTTTATTATGTAAACAAAGTTTGGCCGCACAAAGTTAGCGATGAAGATTTAAAACCATACTTTAATTGCAGATTACAATTAAATGTAGAAAATGTGATTTGCTTATGAGAGGACAAAAGATAGTACTCTAATTCCTAGTAAATTTCGTGAACAACTGTTAGATGAACTTCATGAGCTGCATTTCGGTATTGTAAGAACCAAGTCTGAAGCGAGACTGCGTATGTGGTGGCCAAACATTGACAAACATATTGAACAAAAAATTGGATCGTGTGGTAAATGTTCAGCGGTGCGTAGTGCACCGCCACGCGCACCGCTGGTTCCATGGTCGTTCCCGGCTCGCCAATGGGAGCGCGTGCATTTAGATATGTTTGTATTGAACGGGAAACAGTTTTTGGTCGCCATTGATGCACATTCAAAATGGGTTGAATGCTGGTTGATGTCCACGTCGGATAGTGCTGCGGTTATAGCTAAATTGGAAGAAATGTTTAGCAGGTTTGGTTTAGTTCACACTCTAGTCACAGATAATGCGACTAACTTTTGTTCAAAAGAATTTGAAGACTTTTGTTTTTCAAATGGTATCAAACATATAACAAGCCCTATATATCACCCTGCTTCCAAGGGGCAGGCAGAAAACTGTGTTAATTTTTTTAAAAAAGGATTAAGTATTAAAATAGCCAATAATGGTACTAGCCATAACTAAATAGTGAAAAGAATTATTTTTTTATTTCAATACAGAAATTCTGTCCATTGTAGTACCGGGTTCTCACCAGCACAGCTTATGTTGGGACACCCTCTGCGTTGTAGGCTGGATTTGTTAAGGGTCACCGATGCGCCAAATGTATTACCTACAGATTCAGAATCGATGAAGTCAAAAGCTAAACAAAATGTGTCTTATTAGCAGATCTCACAATGTAAACCATACGGTGGACATAGAAATGTTAAGTTTGCGGTGGGAGAACAAGTACTTGTAAAACACTTCTACAACAACGACCTTAAACATATTTGGAAAATTGGAGTAGTACACGAAATTAACGGTGATAGATTATATAAAGTTTTTATACCGGATTTAAATAAATATGATTTAAAACATTTAGATCACGTGTTGAAATACACAGGGTCTGTTATGGGTACAGAATGTGAGGAAATTGACCCAACACAAATAATTCAATCTGTATATCCTGATGATAGTGAGGTTCACAAATCTCAAAATTCGAGTATTAAAACTGAGGGCACCCCGGAATTAGAGCTAAGAGTGCCGGAGACAGGTTTAGCTAATGTAGAAACACCGATATTACCCAAAACTAGTATGGGTTCTATTCCGGCAGGGGATGAGAATGACCTTAGTAACGATATAAGTACCAATACACCTAGTCGCAGGTACCCAATGAGGGCAACATGTAATAAAAAATAATATATACTTTTCGTTTTAAGCGACTTCTAAAAAAGAATAGGTTCTTGTTTCGATTGTTTAAGTAGTAATATAAGTATTTGTGTAAGTTTTGTAAATTAGTTTTAATCTATTGGTGGAGGAATGTACTGTATTACTGGGTAGTTACACGACACCCATAAGCTCAGTCTGTGTCAAAGCATTAAATGTATAACATACACTACAGTGTTTTACTTGTTAATCTACAAACGCAATAATAATACGAGTATACTTCAACGACCAATTGTTTTATATCCATTTAGAAGTTTTGAGTTTCTTGTGAATATTAAGATAGTAACAATTTTCCCGTTAAAACTTTATTATAAGTTTAATTACTTAGATTTATAATTACATTTTATTACCATTTGCAGGTTTGTGACCATAAACTGTGATTAATTTGTAATATGCCGTATAACCAGAAGGAGGTCTACCATCCCTTATGTCCATATCTTTAAATATCTGAATAATGTCCTCAGCATACTCATTGCATTTGTCTTTTGGAATGCTGAAAGGGTTGACTGCCATATTAATTTCTGAAATTTAATACTGTAATGTTAAATAGATTAACAATAATTATGTAAAGCGTTTACATATTTGGTAGAAGATTATGGTATAAAAAGCATCCATTCCTAACGAAATAATTTTACCATTAATTCCATTTTTCATTTCGACCATAATCAACAAGTTAATCATTAATGTATTAAACATGCTATGGTTACATAAGTATTACATTAGACATTTTAAAAAGTAAGTCATGTACTCACTTTTAAACGTCTCTAAATCTGGGTACTGGAATACTTTGGCTTTGCACTCCACTTCAATGTCCGTGAACCCAATATCTTGCATCAGTTTTTTAATATCTTTATCTGGTTCCTAAAATAATAATAATATTGACATAACAGTTTTGTTTATTAACATTTACTGTGGATAGTTCAGCTGTACGCCACTAGGGGACTGGAGTAGAATCAAAAAGTTGCGCATTTAACTCGAGGTGCCTCTGAATGAAATGAAATGAATGAAATATCTTTATTCATGTAGGTCACAAAGTAACACTTATGAACGTCAAGATTATTGCTTCTACATTTACATTTACTACCAGATTCGCAAAGCAATAGGTAGAGCCTGAGGAAGAACCTGGCAATAAAACTCATGACCACTCTTTTCTAACCGCCGGTAATTACATTAGTTTAATGATGACATGATGTTTGACCAATTATATAGCAATGATGTAATAATGTCAGCGGACCCCCGGCGTCGCGAGACGCTACTGGGACAGACGCTCGGATGATGATGATGATGTAATAATGTCTTAAATCTGTACCGTCACCCCATCGACCATACTGGATTATGCGATGGCCCCTCACCAATCTAAGGCTCTATTCTTCCTTAGTGAAAGTCAAGGAAAAGCTCACTTGACTTATCGTGCAAAATGTACGCATCAGTATTGACGTAGTAGATATATCAGACAGTTTCTTTTGAAGCGGTGCACGTACTCACCAGGCTTATGTGAGCATAGCATATGATGAGATTCAACACCTGAATGCTACCATTGTAAAAGGAACCAAAAGATCAAAGTGACCTCGGTGCGAAAAGTGACAAAAGTCTTATTTAGCAGATCATACAGGCCACAATCACCAGTGAAAGTGCGAGGAATTCTACCACCTTTTACTGTGAGAAAGTAGTATGTGCAGAAGAGTTAGTGAAAAGAGTACAGAACATAGCACTATCTCGTGTCAGACATCCGATCAAAAAACTTTTGACTGGGGTTGACTCTTCGGGCTGTTATCTCAGCAGAAGCAGATCCAAGGTGGCAACGGGATGTTTAGAAGTTTCCCCTAATAGAGAAATGTCGCTAAAGTTGATGACTAAGTTACTGGTCAGGGTCTTAACTACTATGTACTTAGTTCGTGATTTCTATTAGAAACGATTTCGATACAGATAACATCGCTCATCTACATGAACAATGACGTAGTTACGTCATGATGAGCGATGTTATCTGTATTCGTTTCATGTGAATTCAATTCTTTAGGAGAGTGTTCTACAAGTTCGAAGTGCTCTAAACGTTTTTGTAGTAATTCTGACGAAATCTTTTAATATTTATGTATGTTATTTAACTATCATTAAAATTTTAAAATAACTTCATGAGCATATTCAATAAATCTTTTATAAAATACCAAATAAAACAAACCTAACGTATACTTATGCCACTTAAAATGAAATATAATTATTATTACACGTAGGTTTTGAAATGGAAACCCCTCTGAGGATCTCCTCAGGGATACTCTTCTGCATAAGTGGGCGTGAGTAAGGTAAAGGTAGTCTCATATCATTTTAGATGAAATTTTTCATGGGCTATGCATGTCAAAATCAAAAATCTTTATTCATGTAGGTCACAAAGTAACACTTATGAACGTCAAGATTACTGCTTCTACATTTACATTTACTGCCAGATTTGCAAAGCAATAGGTAGAGCCATAGGAAGAACCTGGCAATAAAACTCATGGCCACTCTTTTCTAACCGCCATTTGACACAGTTTGATTAACATGATATTTGACCAATTATACAGTAAAGAAATTATACAAAAAAAAAAGCAAAATAAATGTTGTGTTCATTAAAATTACACTTACATAGTTCCTTTGAATTTATGTGAGAACAGTCGACTAAACTTAGTTTGCCTTAAATTTAAATAACATTATTTGTAACAATTGCTATAACAGCTATGAGCTGACCAGTCCCAACAGACGGCACCCGTTCACGGGTATGACGCATATATCAGCCATCGCCCTATTCAACCGTATTGTAGGGAACAAGGCAACCCGATACATACGCCACCACTGCCAGGACACTTAGGCGAGCATGACATACCCAAAAACTACACAGCAACTATCATGTCAATTTCAAAATTATAAATAAGTCTACATAGTGCTCACACAATAACAAAGTCAAATTAAATATAATTATGTATATTAGTTATTACCAGGACTAAACGCAGCCATACCTTTAGTTGCCTGGCGTTTAAAATTATTTATACTGGAGAATGTAAATAAAAATAATGTAAAAAAATAAAATACAACATATATATGCAGATTCAAGACAAGTAGATAATATAACACAATATTCATTCGAATCCTAAATAGCTCGAGCGAAGAGCAAGCAACTCATTTTCATTTATTTTTATCATTCAAATAATCATGAATTGTGTAATAAGCCCTTTTCAAGAGGTGCGTCTTAATTTCCGCCTTAAATTTATGTAACGGCAGGTTCATAATGTCTATAGGAATATTATTATATAGGCGTACGCCAATTCCTGCAAAAGAGTCGTGAACCTTTTGTAAACGATAATGCGTTCCAATTAATTTATGCTTATTTCTAGTATTTATCGAATGTATGTCACTGTGTCTATTGTCTAAATGTATGTTCTGTTTAACTAACATGATATTTGCAAATATATACTGTGATGCAACCGTTAAAATGCTAATTTCTTTAAATTTCTCTCTAAGAGACACTCTAGAAATGTTGCATCAATATGTCTTTATTCGTAAGTTAATTACTTAAGGTACCTTTTTTACATTATTGTAAGCAATTGCTTACAATAATGTAAAAAGGTAGGTAAAACCATTCTAAAGGATTGTAAACTACCTCGCGGATTTGTCACAATCGTGTCACATAATCAACTGATCTAGTGCCATTTAATTGACGTATTGACATAATTGACAATTGCATCACATTTATGTCGCCATATATGACGACATGTTCACACTTTGCGGGGTGACCCGCACTACTATCAATTACGTCTGAATTTCCAGACAAACTCTTGAAAAATATGCCAAGGCAGAATAATTCTGACGTTTTTGTCACGTCAGAATTATTCTGTTCGTCGTCAGATAGAATTTTCGGAACGTGAACTTATGACATCAAAAACTGATTGTCGACTTTTTTGCAATTACATAATTGTTGTTTTAGATGAGCGACGAACAAGCAACACGAAATTCTATCAAGTAGATGGAAACAGAAACGACAATGATACCTCTGAATCATGGTAGGGTGAAATGCTTTTGTCGACATTGCAGACATAGGAACTCCATTTACTATTTTGTGAAATCAAGCGGTAGGCATCAAAAACGGAGCAGTAAGCAAGAAAAATCGTAAGACACTTGCCATCTTGATCTAGCATGTTAAATATATTGTTAAACGCCCGCCTGAAACATAAAGCATATTAATTAAGAGCCTTTTCACAAAAGGTAGGCAGAGGGATAGTTTTCGACCATATCTTAAAATCTTTGACGCACTAACTATAATGATCCGTACCGTATATACGAGTACTAATATTATTTTAATCATGATGTATAATAATTTTGAATAATTTTCACACAACGCCGGCTACAGAGCAAATTAACCTATTTTTATCGTCGAACTTCATAAGTGGCGCTGAATCACATAGACAAAACTAATAAAAGAAAGATATTAAAGATAGAATTATTAATTAAATATATTGAAATTTAAAATGTCACCCATGTTATTTTCTTCGAGTATTCTATGACGTAAATGCTGGCAATGTTTATGATATTTATAGATACAGTGAAATCCAAAAAATAAAATTAAGTCTAGTGTTCTATAAACGATCACTGAGTTACGCAACCTTCACTATGGCTGGTTCTTGGACACGTTAAGCTGTTGGTCCCGGTCGTCAGTAACATGGCAGTCATTAAGTAAAGTTGAAGGCCTTATGGGTGGCTTGAAAATTTCAACAGCAGCTTTCACTAAGCGCTCGTGGCCCCGCGGTCTCAGTGTTCTGTAAACGATCACTGAGTTACGCAACTTTCACTATGGCTGGTCCTCGGATGGGTGACCACTTTGTGGCATTTACATTTGCGAGCGTTTCCGTGCTTCGGAAGGCACGTTAAGCCGTTGGTCCCGGTTGCCAGTAAAATGGCAGTCGTTAAGCCTGGTTGACTGCCTTATGGGCGGCATGAAAAATTTCAACAGCAGGTAGCCACAATCTGCGTTTCAACACGGCAATGGTGTTACACGGCTGTGGTTACCCTTCCGTGCCGCCTACTACGAGACGGAGCACATGTTCTCAGCGGTCGAGAATACCATCAGACTACGGAGAAACCTTAAAGGGAAGGCAAAAGAAGCGGTCGAGGGCCTACTTATCACCAGCGCTCACCCATCCGAAATAGTGAAAACCCTGGAGTCAAGATTTGGAAGACCTGAATCCATAGCAATAATGGAGATGGAAGCACTTCGAGGTCTACCACGATTAACAGAATCAGCACGTGACATCTGCATCTTCGCCACGAAGGTCTCCAACATAGTAGCAACATTGAAGACACTGGGCTGCATCAACTACATGTACAACCCGGAAGTCTCGAAGACCGTAGTCGACAAGCTCACACCTACGCTGCGATACAGATTCTACGACTTCGCTTCAACTCTGCCAAGGGACGAACCTGATTTAATGAAAATAGAAAAGTTCCTGAAGAAAGAAGCCGAGCTATGCGGACCGTATGCACTACCTGAACAGATAGTACCGCATACTCCACTACAGAAGAGGTCGCAGAAGATACACAATGTTACAGAAAAAACAGGTGATTCAAGATGTCCTATATGCCAAGAAAAGGGACATGCCTCAACAGACTGCGAACAGTTCAAGTCCGCTGATGAAAACGGAAGATGGGATATAGCAAAGACCAAGCGTCTCTGCTTCCGGTGCCTTCATTATAGAAACAAGACGCATCACTGTCGAGTCAAGCACGGCTTGACTCGACGTCAAGACGGTGTCAACAGCTGCAAGTACTTTCATCACAAGATGCTGCACTGCAACAGAACTACAGATAGGCCGACAATGAACAAACAGAATGAAGACACAACAGAAGCCATCAACTCAGCCTGGACTCATAGAAAGAAACAGTCATTTCTGAAGGTCATACCAATACAGATCGAAGGACCCAAAGAAACAGTCGACACCTTCGCCTTGTTGGACGATGGGTCAACAGTCACTTTGATAGACAGCAACATCGCCGACCGCATCGGAGCAAGAAGGCCTACGGAAACCCTCAAGATAGAAGCCATCAACGAGTTGAAGACAACAGAAACAGCCTCAAGAAGGGTCAACGTTCAACTTAGGGGCCGTAATGGATACGAAAAAAGAATACAAGCACGCACCATCACAAACTTAAAAGTCTCGTCTCAGCAAGTTCCAGTGAGTCTGCTCAAAGGATGCCGACACTTAGAAGACATCAGCGGGCAGCTCACTTATGAAGAAGTAAAACCGAGAGTGCTGATAGGTCAAGACAACTGGCATCTCCTACTGACATCGGAAACAAGGAAAGGTGAAAAGGACCAACCAGTGGCTTCACTCACACCACTGGGTTGGGTTCTGCACGGAACCTATAGTAACACCTTTGGGAGAACCATGAACGTCGTATCGCACATCACAGAAAAAGCTGAAGACAGCCTTGAAGACTTAGTAAGACAGTACTTCGAGATGGACGCGCTGAGTCTGAACCCTAAGAATCCCAAGTAAGATCCAGAAGTCAAGGCCCTACAAATCCTAGAGAAGACCACGAAGAAAACAGAAACAGGCAAATATGAAACCGGTCTACTCTGGCGTAAAGAAGATATAAACTTTCCCGATAACTACGACAACTCGTTGAAGCGTCTCCTCAGTATAGAAAAGAAAATAGATAGAGAACCCGAGCTCAAGAGAAAATACACAGAACAGATGGAAGCTCTCATCTCTAAAGGATACGCTGAACTCGCTCCGAAGAATACAGTTCCTGGCAAGACATGGTACTTGCCTCACTTCGCCGTCGTGAACCCAATGAAACCGAACAAACTACGAGTAGTCCATGACGCTGCAGCCAAGACGAAGGGCGTATCTCTGAACGACATGCTGCTTAAAGGCCCAGACCTTCTACAGTCGCTACCCGGTGTCATCATGCGTTTTCGTCAACATCCGATCGCCGTGACAGCAGACATCAAAGAAATGTTCATGCAAGTCAAGATACGAAAGGAAGACAGAGACACACTGCGATACCTATGGTGCGGCAGCCGACGAGATAACCAACCACCAGACGAATACAGAATGACCTCATTGATCTTCGGCGCTTCAAGTTCTCCATCAACAGCGATTTACATCAAGAACCTGAACGCTAAAGAGTATGAGCACAGTCACCCTGAGGCAGCAGCGGCGATCATCGAAAAGCACTACGTCGACGACTACTTGGACAGCTTCAAGACGATACAGGACGCCACACGTATCACGACGGGCGTAAGAGAAGTACACACAAAGGCCGGCTTTGAGCTCAAACAGTGGATGTCGAACTCAACGGCTCTGCTCGAAGAACTCGGCGAATGTCAACATACAGAAGATCTGGAACTTTACAAACCAGACGAAGCAACAGAAAGGGTGCTGGGTGTTATTTGGAAGCTCGATACGGATGAACTCAGTTTCAACCTCAGCCTCACCCGCATCCCATCGAAACTTCTCGAAGGAAAAATACTTCAGTGACACTACTTCGCTACAGCTTAGCGTATTTACCGATGCCAGCGAGTCAGCATACTCCGCAGTCCTATTCTGGAGAACGGAGAGTGCCAGCGGCGAAGTCAACCTGTCGCTAGTTATGGCCAAAGCGAAAGTAGCACCGTTGAAGTTAACATCGATCCCAAGACTAGAATTACAAGCAGCCGTTGTGGGGACAAGACTTGCGGAAACAGTAATAGAAGAACACGAGAGGAAGCCTGACTGCAAGGTGTTCTGGACAGACAGCAAAACAGTGCTCACCTGGATACGAACCGGTTCAAGGTCGTATAAACCATACGTTGCTCATCGGCTAGCAGTTATAGAAGAGAGCTCCAAAGCCAACGAATGGCGCTGGGTGCCTACCAAGAAGAACGTGGCAGATGATGCCATTCGCGACGTCCCAGCTGATTTCGGAAAGAACCATCGTTGGTACAAGGGCCCCGACTTCCTCTACGAGACAGAAGATCTTTGGCCTACTGAACCACAGACAGCTGAGCAACAGATACACACACATCAAACTGAAGACAGAAAAGAAGCTCGCAAATAGCCTACCGGACGTCTCTCGTTTCTCAAACTGGGATAGACTTCGGTATACAACAGCAAGAGTCCTACAGTTCATTCGACTTTGCAGACCACATAAACAAGTAGTCTGCTACAAGAGGACCAAGAAAAATACAGAGGAGGATTCAACATGGAAGAAAACAGTCAAACCCTCCGTCACTCATACTGAATGGAAGAAAACAGCTTCACCACAAAATAAACAGTTCCTCCGAACCTCCGCAGAAGACCTCAGATTGGCCGAACAATTATAAATGCGTGCCTCACAAGAAGACTCTTTCGGCGTCGAAATAGAAAATCTTAAGAATGAAAAACCGATCGACAAGGAGAGTCGTCTTCGACAGTTGAGCGTCGTGTATGAAAGCGGAGTCATCAGATTGAGAAGCCGTATCCAAGCCGTTCAAGGCATCACAGAAGAACTTAAAAGCCCTATGATCCTTGACGGTGCACACCCAACAGTCAAACTGTGGGTACAGGCAGTACATCGTCAGCTACATCACTCTGGAGTCGAAGCAACAGTGAACGAGTGCAGACAGCAATATTGGGTGCTAAGAATAAGACCCATCACTCGCACTCTACTCTGAAGCTGCCTGTTCTGCCGAATGAAGACTCAAACACCGCCTCACCCGAGAACAGGAAACCTGCCGGCGTGTCGCCTAGCTCACCACAAGCGACCCTTCACATACACAGGGGTTGATTACTTTGGTCCCCTCACAGTGACCGTCGGAAGAAGTCACCAGAAGAGATACGTGTCAATATTCACTTGTCTCACCACCCGAGCCATACATTTGGAAGTCGCTGCCTCGCTCAACACGGACTCTGCAGTGATGGCCCTAAGAAGAATGATGGCACGCCGTGGTTGCCCTACAGAAATCTGGTCAGACAACGGCACCAACCTAAAGGGAGCGGACAAAGAAATTCGACGTGGCATCGACGAAGCAACGCAGGCAGAAGCAGCCAAGAAGACAATCTCATGGCGCTACATCCCCCCTGGAGCCCCATTTATGGGGGGGGGGGCTTGGGAACGAATGGTCCGCTCAGTGAAGACGGCCTTAACAGCAACGTTACATGAACGCTTTCCTACAGAAGAAGTACTCGTCACGCTATTAACAGAAGTCGAGTACACAGTCAACAGTCGCCCACTGACACATGTATCAGTAAACGAAGAGGATCCAGAAGCCCTGACGCCCAATCACTTCCAAGGGCGAGTACCGCAGCCTGGGTCATTCACCGATCAAGATACAGTATCAAGGTCAAGCTGGCGGGCTTCACAACGCCTAGCAGACCTCTTTTGGACACGCTGGTTACGAGAGTATCTCCCTGAGCTTCAACACCGGCGGGAGCCCCACGGACGAGGACAGCCAGTAGAGAACAACGATCTCGTGCAGATAGTTGACGCAAACCTTCCTCGCAACGTGTGGATACGAGGCCGAGTTATTGCCACGTACCCTGGACCGGACAATATCGTGCGGACAGTGGACATCGCGACCAAAGGAGGCGTCCTGCGGCGGCCGGTGAAGCAGCTGATAGTACTACCCGTGTCAACAGACGTCGCGCCCGTACTCGAAGATAATGCAACATAGTTGCACGGCAGGAGAGATGTACGGGACGACTTGAAGATCGCATAGTACAATGATACCTACGTATCTATAGACTAGTACGTACAGTACTTGTGGTTTCGATTTGTTTTGTTTACATGTTTTATTATATAGTCTTTTTGTTGATTTTATATTTTTTATAGATGTGTAATAACGTAGTAAATAAGAAAATACATAGTTTATATACCTTTAATTAGAATAGTAATTACTATTGGTTAAAATGTAGACATTCTGATTGGACTTGTATTTTTGTCCAATAATAAATAATGCGAAAATTGAATAAATACACGACCCATTTTGGGTATCGACACAGTCAACCGGCAACAGTAACCAGGAACAGTCTTCAGGAACAGAACAGTCCACTACAGAAGAAATCCTCAAGAATCCTGAAGAAATCCTGGACCAGAAGAATAGTTCTAGCAAGAATTCACTGTGGCAGATTGTGTGGCAAGAATAAACGGTCAAGCACGATCTGGCATTGCGGTTTTCATTTAGTACTTCACCAACTCCAGTCCCACCGAACACTACAGCGGGGTAAATGGTGCCCTGCTGTACAATTTATATATTGTTCAAAAGTAGAGAGTAGAAGGAGTCAGGGTAGGCCGAGACTTACATATGAAGACCACATGAGC
This sequence comes from Thumatha senex, assembly GCA_948477245.1. Taxonomy (NCBI): domain Eukaryota; kingdom Metazoa; phylum Arthropoda; class Insecta; order Lepidoptera; family Erebidae; genus Thumatha; species Thumatha senex. Next base: position 7,777,543 of record OX419731.1, on the reverse strand, counting down.
AGATTGCTCAAAAACGGAAAGGTCAAAAGTACTCGGATACCCAGACGTGCGTGTATGAAGCGATTGATGAATCTCGAAGAAGCGAAAGAAGTATGCATGGATCGCGAAGCCTGGCGATCTGTCCTCTCTGACTACTCCGTCAGGGATATAGCGTGAAGATAGTTAGATAGTTAGTTTTTATGTATTTATTTACATTGTGTTTGAAATATAATTCCGATTAAAAATAACAAAATAAATATTGAATTGAATAAATATGCATATTAATAAGTACATTAAATAACGTTACAAAATATTGTTAATGTTATTTATTGTACAACACTAGTCATGATGAATTGACAGGTGTCAGAAATGCAATCTCTGAGCGGCCAGATAACATATAGTTACAATTAAAATTGGTCATAAGAAAAAAATCACGAATAAAGTGACCTTTTAAAGTAAAAAGAAATTACCTTTGATCTAATACCCAGTGAAGAGCATAAAATGAGAACACGTAGTCGAAATTTCCATTCATTTTTTCGGAGAGGTCACCAGATATATCCAATATTTTGAATGTAGTTCGATCGTTGCAATAGTTTTCTGTTGCAAATCTCAACATATCATGATTGATATCAGAACCCAAAAGTGTGTAATCAGCGGGAAAATATTTCTTGAGACTAGTAATGACACTGCCATCTCCACATCCCACGTCCATGATCCTGTTATTGTACTTTTTCCATTGTAATTTTGTTAAATACTTCGCGAAACACTCATGTGAATCTTTTTTTTGAACTACATTGCTTTCTTGGTATAGATCAGCATTAAACATTTTGCTGGTTTGGTGTATTTTACTTTGAGGTCAGTTGAATACAGCTGAATACTTTCTTAGTGTTTAATAACACGTACTGTACTTTATACTTATATAGGCTAATAGCACAGTATAAAGAGTAAACCTACCAGTAGCGTTACGCCTTTGAAGTTGACAAAAATGCCGACAACGTCTAGACAGTGATGCTTGTAGGGTTGTCACAAGTATACAAGGCTGATGTTATTTATTAACTCGTACTCGCAATCAACTATCAACATTATAATATAATATCTTAATCTTAATAATATTAAAAATGTGAAAGTTTGTAGAGATGTTTGTTACTCTTTCACGTAAAAACTACTGAATAGATTTTAATGAAACTCTACAATAATATAGCTTATACATCGGAATAACACATATACTTTTTATCCCGGGAACAAGTTCTTATGGGAAACGGGAACGGGAAAACTTCTCTACGCGGGCGAAGCCGCGGGCGTCAGCTAGTATGTATATATAATAAATCAATAATATAAATACCGATTTAAAAAAAGGATCTGAGATTTCATTTCATGCCGCACACGGAAGTAAATAAGGTTCATTTCATGTCGAATCGATAGTTTTTTTTTATGAGAAAGCGTTTTCGAAATGGCTGCCGCGTAGTAGATATAAAATTATGGGGTTTCTAGCAATCAATATGGCCGCCGAACTATTCTTATAAAATTTCATGTTGGGTATCGTATAAAGAGTTTTTTGGTATGCTGAGTACGAATTTCATGTTAATTTTGCAATCCAATATGGCCGCCACGTCGTGGTTTTCAAATTTCATATTGGGTATCGTATAAGGGGTTTTTTGGTATGCTGAGTACGAATTTAGTGTTAATTTTGCAATCCAATATGGCCGCTGCGCCGTGGTTATAAAATTTCATGTTGGGTATTAATGCTACTATTGTTTTCAACAAAAAATATTGGTTACGCTTTGAACAAGTTTAAATATTAATTATGACGAAAAACTTGAACACAGGATAATATAGTATAGAGTATAGTTATAATCGCACATGTGTGGCTCCGCATAACATAATACTCTTATGCGATACCCAACATAAAATTTATAAAGGTTGGCGCGGCGGTAATATTGGATTGCAAAATTAACACGAAATTCGTACTCAGCATACCAAAAAACCCCTTATACGATACCCAACACTAAATTTTATAACCACGGCGCAGCAGCCATATTGGATTGCAATATTAACACGAAATTCGTACTCAGCATACCAAAAAACCCCTTATACGATACCCAACACTAAATTTTATAACCACGGCGCAGCAGCCATATTGGATTGCAATATTAACATGAAATTCGTACTCAGCATACCAAGAAACCCCTTATACGATACCCAACATTAAATTTTATATCCATGGCGCGGCGGCCATATTGGATTGCAAAATAAACACTAAATTCGTACTCAGCATACCAAAAAACCCCTTATATGATACCCAACATGAAATTTTAAAACCACGGTGCGGCAGCCATATTGGATTGCAAAATTAACATGAAATTCGTACTCAGCATACCAAAAAATCCCTTATACAATACCCAGCATAAAATTTAAAAATCACGGCACGGCGCCGGCGGCCGTATTGGATTGCAATATTAACACTAAATTCGTACTCTGCATACCAAAAAAACCCCTTATATGACACCCAACATGAAATTTTATGTCCATGGCGCGGCGGCCATATTGGATTGCAAAATCAACACGAAATTCGTGCTTGGCATACTAAAAAACCCCTTATACGATACCCAACATGAAATTTTATATCCACGGCGCGGCGGCCATGTCGGATTGCAAAATGAACACGAAATTTGTATTTAGAATATTAAAAACCCCATGTATTAAAGAAATCTATACAAAAATTCAAAAATCATAGCAAGCGGTCGTGAATGCGTCAGCCCTGAAAGACTGTCCCGAGCTACTAACAATATTTTGTTCGCAGCTCGGGACAAACCCTCCCGCGTCTCGTCCCTTGTCCCCCGCACGATTGCTCTGTCTAGACAGCTTCGTCGACCGACTGTATGTCTTTCGGCTGTGCTAATAGTACCTATCAGGTAGAGATGAAACGTATATTCGGTAACTATCCGGTAAGCGGTCTATCCGGCTCAAATTTTAAATCCGGCCAAATATCGGATAAGAACCGAGTAAACGGATACCGGATTTTAAATAAATACGACATAATGATTGATAGCACTTTATTTAACACCATCATTATGAATTTATACTAACAAAACGATACGATTTATACTAACGAACGAAAAAAATAACACTCAAACTGCATCACAAAAGGTATCGATTGTTGAAACGTAATATTCTTAACTTTAACACCTGTTCATCCTATTTAGCTAACCACGACATTTAATCATTCGTTCAATCGGTTTAAAAGTCCATCAAATAATTCAATGCGTATAAATGAATATAAATTAAAAAAAATTAGGCCCAAATGCTCTACGGGTGATCTTCTAGCGTACGTAACACATGTTTGGGGTGAGGTTATGGAAAGTCACGGTGAATCCTTGGCTATAAGTCTGGACATTGCCAAAGCCTTCGATAGAGTTTGGCATGCGTCGCTTCTTTCCAAGCTACCGGATATGGTCTACCGCTTCAATTGTGCTGCTGGATGGCCAGCTTCTTACAAGGGCGTCGTATGCGAATCCTCTGTGATGGCCAGGCTTCTTGCTTTTTGCGGGTTAATGTCCCTCGGAAATATTTATTGCTATGCAGATGATAGCACGTTGCACGGGAGTTATTCTGCCCGTCCAGCAGTGGGAAGGGCCGACATTGAGGAAAAAAGACGGCAACTTGTGACTGATGTCGACCGGGTTCTGAATCGCATTTCCGGATGGGGTTCTGAAAACCTGGTCGATTTCAATGCCCGAAAAACACAGGCGTGTGCGTTCACAGCTAAAAAATCCCCTTTCCTACCTCTACCCTCTCTTCAGAACACTACAATACCAATGAAGGACAATCTAGTCATCCTCGGCATAGACGTTCGTCGTGAGCTCAGTAACAAATCTTATATAGAGAGCTGTATTGGGCTAGCCACGCGGAAGTTAGGAGTCCTAAATAAGGTGAGACGTTTTTTCACACCTCATCAGAGATGTATGTTGTACAAAACACAGATTCGTCCCTGCGTTGAATACTGTTCTCACCTTTGGGATGATTCTGCGAGGTACTTGTAGGACGCGCTCGACGCTATGCAGAGACGTGCTATTCGAATTATAGATTGTCCTGAGGTAATAGGAAGCTTTGAGCCGCTGGCGCAGCGTAGAACCATAGCGTCCTTGGCTGCATTTTACCGCATGTACCATGGCGAGTGTTCTGAAGAGCTCTTCAACCTAATCCCACCCTCTCCTTTTCGTTCCCGAACAACGCGTGCTGGGCAAAAGTGCCACTCCCATACAGTGGAAAGAATTTTCGCCAGAACGGAACGATTTAAAAGATCGTTTCTCTGTCGAACTATAGTTACCTGGAACGCTCTGCCAGCGCTCGTGTTTCCTTCCTCTTACAATCCCGGGTTCTTCAAGCGGAGCGTGAAGAGGCACATCATTTGGTCGCCAACTTGAGGGACGCTGTCAGTAGTCATGTAGACTAAGAGAGTGCCCCTCAATTCGCTAGATGTCGTCATGGCTTTCCATCAGGCGGACGGTCATTTTGGCGAGCTAGATATAAATAGATAAAAAAAAAATGTGGTACTGGGGATTTTTATCTAGACAACTGATAAACATACTTATATTTTCTAAATACATACATATGAAACACCAAAACTCCGAAACCAACATTTGTGGGTCACACAAATATTTTTTACGACCCGGTAATCGAACCCTGGACCACAGTCGCGGCAGTCGCATTTACTACCACTGCGCTACCGAGGCAGTCGAGGCAGTATAAAGAGTAAGTAAGTAACTAGTTTTGTATGGTTCATACCTGCGTTTTTTTTACGCACCACGAGAAATTTTAACAAAGCTTATCGAACAAATAGTAATCTTTTTATAAATTTTAATTTTAAAGTGGAAAAATATTTCAGTCTCGAGCTGGACTTGAACCAGAGTCTTTGGTTCAACGCAATAGACGCGTTTACCAACTACACCACCGAGACCTACTCGAAACGGACGAATTAATCCACCTCTGGACGTCTTAAGGCGACGTAAGGCCCCATCGACCAGACTTAGAAAAGTTTAAAGAAGGTTTAAGCTTAGCGCGTCTTCTTGAATGCCACTCATTAATGAAAGGGCCCGAAATCAATGAGCCGCCACTCGACTATGTTTGGCCGGAGATCCGGCTATACGGCTTCAAGGTATGCCGAATCACAACATTTATTCGTTTCATATCTCTTCTTCTATCTGCATGAATTTTTTTTTTTTTATGATGTAACTGTTTGTTTACCTCATAACAATTACAATCTAGCCTTGAGGCAAATAATTAATTTAAATTTATCTTAACTTGCTAAAAAAAACTTAGAGAGTAAAAAATGTGTTATAATGTAAACACTTTTGTTCATGTCATTGTGTTCTTCAGGGGTAGAACTTCACTGTACTCCGTAACACTATTTATACTAAACTAACTCAAAAGGCTAAGTCCTCTTTAGTCTCCTTACAGTGTCCGTGGTGTCAAGGAGCTGGATAGCCTCGACATTCACATGTTGGAGGAGTCTTTTTCGTGAGTTTCGGCGTATTTTTTAATAACCTTAATAACAAGGTCTACTCCTAAGTCCCGGTGGATGTCCTCATTTCTAGTGTACCAGGGAGCGTTAACTCCGAAGTACTTTACTTTGAATCCTTTGTATAATTTCAACATTAGTGCGTTTTGTACCTAAATACATGCATTGATCTTCAATAATACAAATACCTACAAATCTAAACTGGAGACTTACAAGTAACCCATTTCCAATTTAAGGGCATGCAGATCCCTGTACCTATGCGTAAATAAGCTTTACAAAGACTCTTAACAAGGCACAGGGTTAGACGCTTCAGTGTCAGTTTTCAATGTAGAGCTCAGGTTAAGTTGCATCTAATCTAGAGAAAGCGTTGTGAAAAGATGTTCAATTATCCCCACAAGTGTAAGTTGTTTTCTCCTGCATCACCAGTCCCTTTAAACCTTTTCACGTGTGCTATATGGGGGCACTCATGAATGAATATGTCATACTTATATACTTAAATGTGAGCTAAGTATAGGGTATTTAAATATGATTTTAAATGGTTATATTTTTATTAAGAAATCTTAAATAATAAAAACATGTCCATTCTATTACTAATACTATAAACTAATTAAACTCGTCGTATCCGGTGCAAAGGTGCCCATCATACTGTCTGCATTGCCCCGCTGAATAGCGACGGCCAATCTTTGCACGAGATACGACCCAGAACGGGAGTCACCTGTCTGGTCCCGTAGCCGACGCCCCAATTCGCTCAGCAAGTTTTTCGCGTCAGCACCCCAACTGCTCATATAAATATTGCTCTGTTAGGTCCGTATATTTGCCACATTTTTCGTCTGCGGCGTTTTCAGCGGCAGCTGCAGGAGACAGAACGGTACGACCGAGGTGACTAGGACCGACCGTGCTAACACACATGGCATCCCATAAAAGGCACTTCCTATTTTTCCACGGTACCAGAGTCATGCCGTCCGGTCTCCTGCCGTCGGATCTACTGAGGCCGGTTAGCTCCAATAAGCACGGGACAGCCACCAAAATAAAGGCTCTCCGGAGAATGTCAATGAGAGCATGGTGACGCGGCAATCTATCTCTGCTTCTACGACAACTCAGTGCATGATGGTCGCCCTCATCCTTCATGGAACCGCAGGTGCATCTATGAGGTTCACACACCTTGCAGCCCAGGCGGAAAGCTGGCACATGTAGAAGCTGGAAAATGTAGAATTAAAGTGACGAGGTCCGCTACCCCATGCGCCGATGCCTGGAAAGCTGGCACACCTACATCCCGCACGCATCGCACCCCTTTACCCCCGTGCCGGCACAGCCGACTGAGTCCACTGAGTCTGTTTAATATTTTTAAAGTAAGTTGTCATTAAATATTAACTACAGTGAATAAGACGTACCTAAAAAAACTTATAATTTCTTTGTTTGTTCAAGCATCATTGGAAAACCAATAGTCCAATTTTAACTATTTGTATCTATTATTATACTACGCATAAGATATGGTTCATAATGCTACTTTTCCTAGGGGTTAGGTAGAGAATAATTAAAGAGCAGATTGTAGCGAAATACTCTTAACGCAGTGAGCGCTTACACTTAGCAAGCGGAGTTACCAACGCTTTCATAGCGGCAAGAACAAATAGTATATAAACTTTAATCAATACAATAACTTTAATTGTAAAACTGTTACTCCGATTGATGGAGATATTACCATAAGTGCAAATGTTCTCGTTGGACACCACTGGTAAATATAACATTTTCCACAACGTTAGGTCAGATTTAAAACATTCCAACAGCTTTCGAAAAACTTACCATTATGCAAAGAATCACGAATGCTATCTCCACCTTACCACCTCACCGATGATGCTCTACGATAGACATTATTTAAGATGTCTTTGACGAAACCGATATTGTTTATAGTTAGGAGTCTTTGTGTACGAAAACTTTCAGCCAATATTCTTTAAGATTACGAACACGATTTGCTCAGTATAGAAACGCTTTAGCAATACTTAATGCCTTCAAATGTGCCTTCTTTGGGGTTCAAAGTTCTAAATATTATTACGTATGTGTGTAGGTGGATTGTGTGTAGGTGGATGGCGTGTAAGGTTATGATAATTTTAAAACCAGTTTATTAACAAAGTTTTAGTAATTAGATCTATGTTTACCTAGGTATATAATGAGATGTATTGTATTATTAATGACTTGCGTTCTAATCCCGGATTATAACTAATATTTGTGTGATCCACAATTTTTCCGGAGTTTGTGTGTGTACTATGAATAATATGTGTGTATTAAGAAAAATATAAGTGTGATTATCAGTTGTCTATACTATATATATATTTCATTACGCCATCATAAAAGTATAAAATGTTACATCAAATTATACAATACAATAGCACAACCCAATCTTGTGTTTATGGAATGCATTTTTTTTTATAAAGGTATTTAAATATTCTATGTAATTTTTTATAGGACCGGTATGCCTTTTTTATCGTGTGGAAATCCCCACTGATATTATGTCGGACTGGAACCGACTAAATCCAGACGATCACTACCTCCATCGCCGGGCACCCCTGGTATCTTCTCGGAAGGAAGTACCAGGTTTCCCCACAGACTTGTTACCACCGCGGCTTCACGCACGAGTGCTTTCCCGCTCCTTTAGGTAAAAGTGATAGCTCAGGACAGAACAGGCTTGCCTTGAGCTGCCAGTGGATTGAAAAATTATACATGCACATTTTTTTATATTTTGCACGTCAAAATGACGCGGCGTGTCAGATGAACAGCAGAGACGACTATTGAAATTGAGGGCCGTTATCGTAGCCACCAGGGTTCCTGTAGCAGCACAGGTTGACGGCCCGCATCTGCTGAACCTTGAACAGGGTTACTTATGGGCTTTCCGTGGCCGCATGGTCATACGTCATGATACAAAAAAGTGGCATTTTGAACTTGTCACAACAGCGTTTAATATTATGAGGATATGACACGGCATAATGTGCTATTTTCAGTGCCTGCAATCTTACTTTGTCCGTTGATCAGCAAGTGCACCACGTGCAGTTGAGGTCGACTTGGGCCCAGAGATGTTGTTGGGATTTCTTACACTAATAAAGAGTTAATTCATATATATTTATTTAAATTGAAGCAACGGATATTGATGAAACTTAGAAAAAATATTTACATTAAAGCAAAGGATAATTCATAATAAATAAATATCGTTGGGTCAACTCACACAGCGCCATCTGATTCCAAACTAAGCAGAGTTGTACTATGGTAACCAGGTAACTGATAAACATACTTATATATTTCTAAATACATACATATTATAGATAAATAACACCCAGACACAGAATTAACCATCGTGTTCATCACACAAAGTTTTATTCTGGGTGGGAATCGAACCCACCGCACCACAGAGACAGTCTACGCAGGATGCAGACTATGTATTAATATTTCAATAGTTATTTACCATATCAGTCAGAGGCATAAAAAGAGTTTTGTATTGAATGTCGTTACGTACCTTTCCAATGATATATTCTTTTAGTTTATAGAGTGCATGAGCGTTTGCATAATTATATGAAATGATTATTGAATCTGCAGGAAGTAAAAGAAGTATATAGTTAGGTTAGGTATGGAATGATCCGCAGCCTGGCGATCTATCCTCTGTATCTACCTTAGGGATACTACATAAAGACAGTTAGTTACTTTATTCATCAAGTGTTAGTATCTTCTGTTATTATTAATATCCTTAGAAGCTTTGGGGCACCTAGGCACATAAATAGGCTCATAACTTCATAAGTTAGCCGGTGGAGTTGAGTGATGGTGATCGGCGTGAATGAGTATTTAGTGTGTAATAAATCATCACCCATCCGAATGATGACCATGCCTAACTTCACTTACCATTATTGCCAATAACAGGTTATGTTGATAGGTTTGTTAAAATGTAGTCTAGTCTAACTTTCAGGTAATTCAACTGAACATTCATGATATTTTATCGAACAGGAACAACAAATAATGGATGCTTTGTCTTTAAATGTTTTAATAACTTAAATATTTAAATAACTTTTTATTTATGAGCCGATTAAAATAAAATAAACATTAAATGTTAAGTAAAACTTTGCACAACATTTTAGTAAAAACCGCGATTTCTGAAATTAGCGTGCACAAACAGACAGACAAACAGAAAATAATTCTAAAAATGATTGATTTTGGTTCTTTTGCGTTAATAAGACCTTTTTTTTCATTAACCTTGATGTACCACCACTGATTTAGTATAGTATAGAAAACGTAATTTTAGACATCCTAGCCTTAACCGCCGAGCGTGTATGAAAAAAAAAGTAAAAGAATCGAAAGTTGTATGACAGGATCGTAGTAAGTAGAAAGCCATAGTTTCTGTCTGCCTCGATGGGAGATAGGGAGATATGTATGTATGTATAATATACTAAAACAACCAATTGTTTTATATCGTTTTAGAAGTTTTGAGTTTCTCGTGAATATTAAGATAGTAACAATTCTCCCGTTAAAACTTTATTAAATGTTTAATTTGATTAAACTTATAATTACATTTTATTAACATTTGCAGGTTTGTGACCATATACTGTGATTAATTTGTAATATAGCGTATAACCAGAAGGAGGTCTACCATCCCTTATGTCCATATCTTTAAATATCTGAATAATGTCCTCAGCATACTCATTGCATTTGTCTTTTGGAATGCTGAATGGGTTGACTGCCATCATAAGTTCTGAAATGTAATACTGTAATATTAAATAGATTAAGAATAAGTATGTAAAGCGTTTACATACTTGGTAGAAGTACGAAATAATTTTACCATTAATACCATTTTTCATTTCGACCATAAGCAACAAGTTAATCATAAATGTATTAAACGTGCTATAATATGTATTATATTTGAAATTTTAAATTGTAAGTCATGTACTTACTTTTAAACGTCTCTAAATCTGGGTACTGGAATACTTTGGCTTTGCACTCCACTTCAATGTCCGTGAACCCAATATCTTGTATCAGTTTTTTAATGTCTTTATCTGGTTCCTAAAATAATAATAATATTGACATAACAGTTTTGTTTATTAACATTTACTGCGGATTGTTCAGCTGTACGCCACTAGGGGACTGGAGTAAAATGAAAACGCATTTAAGTCGAGGTGCCTCTGTACCGTTACCCCATCGACCATACTGGAATATGCGATGCCCCTCACCAACCCCAGGCTCTATTCTTCCTTAGTGAAAGTCAAAGAAAAGCTCACTTGCCTTAACGTGCAAAATGTACGCATCAGAATTGACGTGGTAGATATATCAGACAGTTTCTTTTGAAGCGTTGCACATACTCACCAGGCTTATGTAAGCAAAGCATTTGATGAGATTCTACACCTGAATGCTACCATTGCAAAAGGCACCAAAAGATCAAAGTGGCCTCGGTGCGAAATGTCTCATTTAGCAGATCATACAGGCCACAATCACCAGTGAAAGGGCGAGGAATTCTACCACCTTTTATTGCGAAAAGAGTACAGAAGGGACATAGCACTATCTCGTGTCAGACATCCGATCAAAAAACTTTTGACTGGGGGTGACTCTTTGGGCTGTTATCTCACCAGAAGTAGGTCCAAAGTGACAGTGGGGTGTTTAGACGTTTCTCCTAATAGATAAATGTCGCTAAAGTTGATGACTAAGTTACTGGTCACGGTCTTAACTACTATGTACTTAGTTCGTGATTTCTATCAGAAACGTATTCGACACAGGTAATATTGCTTATCTACAAGAACAATGACGTAACTATGTTAATCCAATTTTTGGGGGGCGGTGCACTTTGCGGGACGACCCGCACTACTGTCAATTACGTCTAAATTTCCGGGTAAACTCTTGAATTATATGCCAATTCTCAAATGACAGTCAGTCACTCAATCAAAAACTACCGACAGAATAATTCTGACGTTTTTGTCACGTCAGAATTATTCTATTCGTCGTCAGATAGAATTTTCGGAACGTGAATTTATGACATTTAAAACTCATTGTCGACTTATTTGCAATTACGTAATTGTTGTTGTTTTAGATGAGCGACGAACAAGTGATACGAAATTCTATCAAGTAGATGGAAACAGAAACGACAATGATACCTCTGAATCATGGTAGGGTGAAATGCTTTTGTCGACATTGCAGACATAGGACCTCCATTTACTATTTTGTGAAATCAAGCGGTAGGCATCAAAAACGGAGCAGTGAGCTAGAAAAATCGTAAGACACTTGCCATCTTGATCTAGCATGTTAAATATATTGTTAAACGCCCGCCTGAAACATACAGCATATTAATTAAGAGCCTTTTTACAAAAGGTAGGCAGAGGGATAGTTTTCGACCATACCTGATAATCTTTGACGCACTAACTATGATGATCCGTACCGTAAATAATACTAATATTATTTTATTCATGAAATATAATAATATCACAGTCCGAGACTACCAGGACTTTAATTGGTCGTGCTAATTAGTGTCTAGCACATAAGACCTTTTAGCCTTTTTGTTACCATCTTACTAAAAAGGCAATGGGGTTTAAAATTTCTTCCAAATTTAACATTTAAAAAATAGACACATTTTATTTTTACATTTATTCGGCCCTTTTAGACCCACCTCAGTTCCGTGCTTCGGAAGGCACGTAAAGCCGTTGGTCCCGGTTGCCAGAGGAATGGCAGTCGTCAAGCCAAGTTGAAGGACACAACAGCAGGTCGACACAGCCTGCGCCTGTCCATTTCAAATTTCAACACAACAATGAACTCACCACCTATTACGTGGGACAAAAATGCATACGGTTAAATGTGGGCGTTTATTATGCCTCTGCCTACCCCTTCGGGGATAAAGGCGTGACAATATGTATGTATGTATATATTAATATTAATTATTTTGAATAATTTTCACACAACGCTGAAAATTAATCTATTTTTATCGTCGGACTTTATAATTGAGAAGGCCTTATGGGCGGCTTAAAAAATTTCGGTAGCCACAACCTGCGTCTGTCTATTTCAACACGGCAATGGGCGCACCACCTATTACGTGGGACAGGAATACACATGGTGAAAATTGGGCATATAATAGTATGCTATCTTTTTCTAAATTTAAAATTTTAAGTGAAATATTTATGAAGTGTTAAACGTGGTGTATCCAACATTAATTAATTTATTCACTTACTATGTATTTATTTAAATTCCGTTTGTAATATAATACTGAATTGAATAAATATGCATAATGAGTATAATTAATAAAATTAAAATTAAAAACGTAATCTATACTGTTATAAAATTGTAAAATAAGATCTGAAACTGCAATTTTTTTTCTTCGTGTCTGTTTGTTTGTTCGGAGTTGGAGCAAAATCCAGACGGTTGATCACAACTCTGCTAAAAGAATATGGTGGTTAATTATGCTGCTTAAATACTGCGCTATATTTCATCAATATCGGTTCAGTAGAAGTGATAATACAGCTTGAACTACATCTTACTAGACGAGCTATACATAAGACAGGTCAAAGTATTTTGGATTTTTAGTTAGGTTTTAATTAAGACACAATTTATTACATGCCCACTGATTTTCAGTGATGCACATACTCGTATCGAGCTGTATTCACTGATGACTACACGACGAGTAAAGTTAAGTTATCTAAGTGCGGCCTAATTTTGGATAGGTAACCATTTCAAAAGTAGGTGCATCACGTCAGCAAACACTTTTCTTTAATATTTTTTAATAAAGTGGAAAAAGACAATTCGATTCGAGACAGGGATTGAACCTGTGACCGTTGCCTAACCAGGGCAATGTTCTAGCCACCTGAACTACCCGAACCGTATCGGATCAAGTTGAAATTCTCCACCATATTTTAACCGCCATTTAAAGAGTATGACCTTTGCTTGGTTAGGCAAAGGTCACTGGTCTTTCCCTGTCTCGAATCGAATTGTCTTTTTCCACTTTATTAAAAATTTATGAAAAATTCAGCAAATAATTGCTTTAAAAATGTATCCACTTTTCTTTAAGTTATAGTCTTTAATAGGTAAAGGATTAGAGAAGGTAAACACATAAGGTGCGGTCTACTTTTAGATAGCTCAGTTACGCACATCGAAATAATAATAACTAAGAAATCAACTTTAAAGCGGTGACCACTTTGTGAGAAAGTGAAACACATTTCAGCAGACATTTTCCTTTTAGTTATGTATAAGTTTCTGTCATTAATAGGTAAAAGATCAGTGACATAAAGTAATCTAACTATGGTAAAATTTTGAAAGGGTGACAATTTTGCGAAATCCACAGTTTATAACTACAACTTCTGTGATAAATTTGCTCAAAAGGGACATTCACTTGGTTGAAGCCGGCTTCAGCAGCCCCTGCTTTTTGGTAGAGGTGCCCAGGAAAGCCCAGAAGGTCGGTAGGCCAGAGGCAATTGCTATGTTCTATAAACGAAAGGAATTAAAGCCAGCGGATAGATACTCTTTTAAATTATACAAACGAACATTTTTGTTCCAATGACGTGGCAAATAAGCATACGGCTCTACCTGTGCATAAGATTTAAAATTATGGTTATTGTCTCATGGTTTATACCCCTTGAATAAACAGTCATGACTGTATCTATACGTATTATAATAGATCGCAAAGAAATGCAAATGTTTCAAATTTATTTTGGAGATTGGTTTTAACATCATAACAATCACTGCGTTAAGCAACTTAAGCCATGGCTGGTTTGGTTATAAATGGTTGACAACTTTTTGGTATTTCCATTTACAAGCGTTACCTTGCTTCGGAAGGCATGGTAAGCCTACCCTGACTTGTTCTATTCTTTACTTTCGCACAATATATATACTTCGTAAATCGTTCCTCACTCATTGGCTGGACGTGGCCAAACCAACGGAGCACGCCCTTTTCTAGCTTAACGCTGACACTTTCATTTATACCTGCCATATTGCATATCACTTCGTTATGTATTCGGTCGGTCAAAGTTACGCCGCACAATTTTCAAAGTGATCTCATATCCACAGCATTCAATTTACTTTCATGCATCTGCTGATATGCCCAGGTTTCACTACCGTAACGTGCTTCTTTTTCGATGCTTAGTCGTTTTAGTAATTGGGAGAAAGAACCGTTCACTTTGTTTCCGGCAGCTACTCGCCGTTCTAAATCCGAATCACATCTTCCGTCTGCGCTAAACATGCTCCAAAAATACACATTTTTATTCACTTGCTCTAGACGTTCCTGGTTTACTAAAGTCTTGCAGTTAGTTCTTACGTCATCTCTTTCAAATACTAGAACCTTACTTTTACTTGCATTCAAGCGAAGACCCTTACTTTCACACCCCTCTTTCATATTAGTTAAGCGTGATTGATAAGCTTAGAAATATCGTTTTGTTGTCATTGGTTAATCTTCTGATACTAATTTCCTATAATTCTGTTCAAGTTTCATTTTTGATTACTAGCTTAAATCTTAGCTTAGGTAGAAGTTCAAATTTTAGAAGTTTGATTGTTGTTCGTGTTGGAATGCATTAGGGTACATCACTAACCTTAACTAACGCATCTACGGCAGTATTTGCGTCCGTGACATTGCAGATAAGCTGCCAGTATGTCGCATTCGCTGGTATGGTCACGTCCTGCGGCAACCGCCGGACTCCGTGGGCTACAAATGTCTGACCATGTCAGCCCCGCCGGGTCCCGGTAAGTGGAAGACCGAAGAAGTGCTGGCTTGACGTCGTAAAGGATAACAATGGTCTCACTACAGGGGATGCCGACGACCGTGCGAAGTGGAGGACAAAATGCAGGAAAGCGGACCCCTGGCGTCGCAAGACGGAACTGCTGCACTCTCCAGGACTGGGAGTACAGACTCCCAGTCCTGGACAGTTCCCAGTCCGAGAGTACCGAGAGCAGCAGTTCCGTCTTGAACAATGTGGTGGTTTTAGTTTTACTAACCACTAAACCACCACATTGTTCTGCTTCACCACTATCGAAACGCAGGAGTTAAGTCACTACATTCCAAGAGGGTGGAATGCGGTAACACGGGGCTCCATATGCCGCGAGGTGGCGCCTTCAAACCAAACAGTGTTATATTTTTCTTCTCGCTGCCATCACCTCGACGGTGAACGAGGGCATGGCGACCAAACTTGCCGGATGTGATACATCCAAACCAACGTTGCTGCAAACACACTTTCGGTATTTCGCTTCTACCTGTCCGCCTGGGAGTACCGCAATGCCACAAGCCTTGCAGGTCCGCCAAACCACAATGTTCTCTTGCAATGGGGTCAGCTGCCGGGAATTCGTACAACGACTTATAGGGGCAGCGTTAAGCTCTATACCTGTTAACCATCTCTCCAGGGTGCATCAGCCCTCCTGCTGCCGCTGACCGCCAGCAAGCGAGTAAGGGGCAAGAAACGTGGAGGTTTCCCGATTCCTATCTCATTTTTCAGAAGTTGACTTGGCTAGAATTTACGTTAAGAGGCTGTGTCAAGACAGCCTTAATTTTGTTTTTGTTTTTTCTGTTTAACTTATTATTTATTATTCGGGGTAGAAACTATAATTTATTATTACTGATGATTTATTATTATGAATAATATATATTTATTTAACTAAATTTATCAATGTTATTTATGACGAATTGACAGGTGTCAGAATCGCAATCTTTGAGCGGCCAGATAAAATATAGTTACAATTAAAATTGGTCATAATTAAACAAACACGAATAAAGTAACCTTTTAAAGTAAAACGAAATTACCTTTGATCTAATACCCAGTGAAGAGCATTAAATGAGAACACGTAGTCGAAATTTCCATTCATTTTTTCGGAGAGGTCACCAGATATATCCAATATTTTGAATGTAGTTCGATCGTTGCTATAGTTTTCTGTCGCAAATCTCAACATATCATGATTGATATCAGAACCCACAAGTGTGTAATCAGCGGGAAAATATTTCTTGAGACTAGTAACGACACTGCCATCTCCACATCCCACGTCCATGATCATGTTATTGTACTTTTTCCATTGCAATTTAGTTGAATACTTTACCAAACACTCATGTGCTTCTCTTTTCTGAACTATATTGCTTTGTTGGTATAGATCAGCATTATACATGATGCTGGTTTGGTGTATTTTACTTTGAAGTCTGTTGAATACAGCTGAATACTTTCTTAGTGTTTAATAACACGTGTACTTTTTACTTATATAGGCTAATAGTACCTATCAAGTAGAGATTAAATGTATATTCGGTAACAATCCGGTAACCGGCCTATCCGGCTCAAATTTTAAATCCGGCCAAATATCGGATAAGAACCAAGTAACCGATACCGGATACCGGAATGCAAATAAATACGACATAAAGATTGATGGTACTTTATTTAACATCATCATTATGAATTTAAACTAACAAAATGTAAAAACTAATACTCAAACTGCATCAGAAAAGGTATCCATTGTTGAAACGTACTTAACTTACACCTGTTCAACCTATTTACCTAACCACATTTAATCATTCGTTCAATCGGTTTAAAAGTTCATCAAATAATTCAACACGTATAAATAAATATTTTGGGACTGGGGATTTTATCTAGACGACTGATAAATATACTAATATTTAAATACATACATAGGAAACACCCAAACTCCGAAACCAACATTTGTGGATCACACAAATATTTTTTACGACTTGGGAATCGAACCCTGGACCTCAGTCGCGGCAGTCGCATTCACTACCACTGCGCCACTGAGGCAGTATAAAAAGAGAAAAAAGTTTTGTTTGGTACATACCTGCGGTTTTTTACCCACCACGAGAAATTTTAACAAAGCTTATCGAACAAATAGTAATCTTTTTATAAATTTTAATTTTAAAGAGGAAAAAATTTTCAGTCTCGAGCTGGACTTGAACCAGCGTCTTCTGGTTCAACGCACTAAACGCGTTTACTAACTACACCACCAAGACCTACTCGAAACTGACGAATAAATCCACCTCTGGACGTCTTAAGGCGACGTAAGGCCCCATCGACCGGACTTACCAAAATTTAAAGACGTTTAAAGTTTAGCGCGTCTTCTTTAATAAAAGGGCCCGAAACCAACGAGCCGCCACTCGACTATGTTTGGCCGGAGATCCGGCTATACGGCTTCAAGGTAGGCCGAGTATTCGGTATCACAACATCTATTATTTTCTTATCAAATTTATGGTCTTTAGTAATCTGCAGTAATCAAAGTGCATTTCTATGCCTGATAAGCTTAAAACTGAATGTTATTTTTCTTTGATTTTGTGTTTCTGGTATCGTTTTTTACCCCGTGAAAAATCTTTCGAATCATTATAAACCAATAACAAATACAACAAAACACAATATTTCCAAAAATAACATGTGTAATTACCCACGGAAAAACATACATTAGTACTTATATTGAAATGGTTTAAGATCAAACAAATGCATTTTACTGTAGGTATGTGGAAGTTCACGCCTGTGATTTCTTATGAAGGGTTGTGTCAAAATAACTAGATATTTCGGTAAGATTTTTGAATTTTTGGAAACACGTTCATAACCTCGATGACAAGAGGATATTCTGACGAAAAATTATGCGTTGTTTACAGCTGATTACGAAGTTTGCGAGGCTTGAAGAGGCGTTAGAGGAATATTTGCCTGCTCTTCAAGATTAATTGGTATTCTCCATTAAAAGTGGTAAGTTCTTTTTATGTGTTCAAGTCGCGAACGAATCTACGATTGTCTTTCCAAGTCTCATGGAACTTATTTGTTTTCTTTGCAGCTGAAAATGCACTTTTTTTTATATATTAACTTCATTTTTGATGAAGTTTGCCATAAGTGCTGACCATGTGGTTGCGGGCTCGCCTTCCTGGTAGATGCGCCACCTGTCGCGGTCTGCATAAGTGATTCCGAATCCCGTGGTAATGTAGCCACGCCTCCAGGTACTTATGTCAAATTGTTTTTGTGTAGGTTAATCTAATAATGATGCACGGCTTACCACGACTCAAGAGTAACGACTCTTTAAGACTCATTACGATTCAATGATTAGGCCCATGTAACTACTCAATGGTTTGGCTCATGTTTAGAATCCTGTTACAATATATATTTTAACTTATAAGCTAGCCTTAAGCTAGGTATTCTAAATTTCACGCCTCAACCCTGAGATTTGTTAATATTTAGTTCACTAAAACTCTAGAATAAATTATACCAATAGGGATAGTGTTTATAATGTATCTTCAATCAATTCGCCTATAAAAATATAGAAACTTTCTTCTAGAGATGTAATCTATTATTTTTGGTTCCTGCCCTTATGATTAAAGGCTCAACCTCCATCGCTGATATCCGTGTGCATAAAGTTGGTAGGACTTATCCTCCTGGCGCCTGAAACAAGTTATATATTGTGTTTGTTAGTTTGTTTGTTAGTTCATATCTCCATAATTAGGGATCTATTATTATTTTTGGTTCTTCGCCAAAATAAAGCAATTGTAGCCTTTATATTGATTTATTATTACAATTGGCACACTTTAGGGACATAGTAATTCAATCTCATCGCCCATCATGGTTATAACATAGTCATAACATAATTAAAACATTACATTTGGCGCGTGTGAACAGAGACTTGAAGGATTGATTTGAATATACATTTGCTTATTGTGAGTAGAGGGTGAGTGAGTCGTGCATCTTATAGTGATCTTGTGTATTATTATATATGTTTTGCTCTGAAATATATATTTGTATATTTTGCTAAGAGTATATTAAACTATTTTGTTATTGAAGCATTCTCAACAAATGAAAAAATACTGTTCTACTGGTATATATATGTCTAAAACTGGAGTAATCTTAAACTAAAGTAATTGTGATTTCTTGAAAGTAATCTATAACCTAACTTTTAATAATACAAAGTAATTAGTTTATATACTAATTGTATCTACATATTGATGTGACTTTGCTAACTATTATTTGCTTTTTATGATATAAAAATATGAGTGAATTGTTATAAATAGCATAACAATGTTTTGAATGATAGCTTGTGTTTGTATAATAATGCATTTTGTGACAAACTTATTTATATAGTCTAACTATTTGTACGGGCCATGCATCATTAAAGGTTTAATATTTCTACAGCATACTGCTTTACAGCCTATTAATAGGTGATATTAATATAAATAAAACTATGTTTGGCCGGAGATCCGGCTATACGGCTTCAAGGTAGGCCGAGTATTCGGTATCACAACATCTATTATTTTCTTATCAAATTTATGGTCTTTAGTAATCTGCAGTAATCAAAGTGCATTTCTATGCCTGATAAGCTTAAAACTGAATGTTATTTTTCTTTGATTTTGTGTTTCTGGTATCGTTTTTTACCCCGTGAAAAATCTTTCGAATCATTATAAACCAATAACAAATACAACAAAACACAATATTTCCAAAAATAACATGTGTAATTACCCACGGAAAAACATACATTAGTACTTATATTGAAATGGTTTAAGATCAAACAAATGCATTTTACTGTAGGTAAGTACTAAATTACCATAACTATTTTGCCGCGTATATTTTAGCTTATCCCTGCCCTCAGAGTGACTACGGATTCCCATAAAAAGGGCGTGCGATATATAATATTATGTAACATGTAGCAGTCAATATAATTTTACAGGTGACAAAGCTAACACAAAGAAACATTATTTCGTTTCAAGATTTAAGCGCACGCTCTACAGCGGGCCTAGAAAAGTGGCAAACGCTTCATGTCGATTCTAATTCTATAAACGTAAATGCCTCAGCGAAAGCGATAACAATTTGGTAGACAAGTGTACACAGGCTCGCCGAACGTTCAGTCGATACGTAACTGTACTTAAGTACGTAAAAAGTTAGTCGTTTGTCTACGGTTTCGCTGGTAAATGTCATTTTGACTTTTTGTGAAACAAACTTTTTGCGAGTTTTGGCGGGAGAGTGACAAGTGCGGACGCTTGCTGTATATTATTTTCTAAAACTACTGCATTTATCTTGTTTTATGTGTGGGAGTGGTGGTTTCTTGTACATAAAAGTTGTGTTAACGTGCTATAGTGATAGACAATGATATATATGCAGTGAAATGCTATTTTCTATCTTGACGCGAAAAGTCCACTGAAAACCTCAGTATAAGAATCACCATTATACTGAGGGCAAGGACAAGGATCTAGGACTGAGGACTCGACATCGACAAAGACTGGACAGGACTATATACTAAGAAAATATAAATACCGAAGACTAGGCTGTATGGACAAAGTTTCCTTTGCCTGCCCAATATGGGCGAAGACTACCAAAAAAAAAACTTTTTGCCCGCCGGTTTAAAAATCAGGCTTTAATATTTACGTTATTGTGAGATTTTCTTTAATTATTATCGTACGTCGCAGTTATAAGGTTACAAAAAGGATTAATATCAGCTGTAAGTGGTTATTATAATAGCAACGCTGAGTTTATAAGTGAAATTAAAAGACGATTTATAGTATTTGGTAAGAACTTTGTATCAGTATAAAATATTAAATTTTTACTATTAGCTACAATAAAATTATAACGTAATGAAATATGTGGATATGATGACTTGTTCATATTATTTAGGTACGCCTAAATATTAACGCCACAAGGTCTTACAACATAAAGTAATATTGTTTTTTTAATAAAAATAGAACCGAGGTTAAGGGCTAGTCCATAACAATTTTCTGTTCTAATAGATTACATGGAAAGGTATTATTATATTTGTCTTAAACAAGCCATATAAATCAATAATAAATGCTTTCATTGGGTATTGCTACAAACCTTGGCATTGTGTAGATTATAACATAAACAATTACATCACTAAGGCGCCCAATACTTTACTGTGTCAGGCACTTATGATTTATATTGTTTTAGAAATGGTGATCTTTCAAGACCCTAGCCGAGTCCTCAAGGACGAATTAAAAGCGAACACTTGTGGCAGGAATTATCAACAAATATTATTGAATTCTCGCGGTGGTTCTGTTCAAAGTCAACAGATAAATGGAAAAAAGTAAGTATTAAGCATTTAGAAACTCAAATTAATGATTTCGGGCTTTGGCCTCATATAAAACTAATTTTATTAGATATGGGTTGACTGGAAAACAATAACCAAAATAAGAATATTCGAGTGTAAGGCTACAAGCCAGTGGCACTGGTGGTGGTCCGAGCAGTAGAATTGCACTAACTGCCTCGGAGGAAAGGGTGATGGCAGTTATTGGAGTGTCTGCAGCGGTTGGGCAAGCTGGCATTTAGGGGCAAGTTTTTAATGTTAGTTATATAATAATTTTTATGTACTATACCTGGCTGTTCTATTCCATACTTTTAATTACACTTTTAATCTTCTAATACTTACCTACTTCTTACTAATATTATAAATGCAAAAATTTGTATGTATAGTAAAAGTTTCTAAGTCACATTCTAACAGGTTACACAACAGATGAAGCTGAAATTTTGTATACTCATAGACCTTCATCTGGAAACCTGGAGAGGACACAAATTACATGGTGCAGACCTGAATTGCAATCCAAACTTAACTTTTCTTCTCCTTATAATCATTATAGTTGTTTTACAAAATATCTAAATATTAATACATCTTTATACTGTTTTCAGATAACACCAAGTGAACCTCTTAATGGAGCTGGAAGTGCTATAAAGCATCAATCACAGGATATCATATTTGATATTGAAACAGAGGAAGGCAGTGAAAATAGTAAGTAACATTATCAAAAATGTTCATTCTCAATTCTTTATAGTTGAAGAGAGACACAATCCCAGCAGTAAGGCATTAATGAACCGGTGTTAGCTATTATAATAAAACCCATACCACTTCAGTCTCTCACTCACTCACTTAGACTGCCTCTGTACTGCAGTGGTAAGCGTAGGCGACTGCGACGCTAAGGTCTCGGGTTTGAATCCTGGTATGACCAATGTATGTTTTAGAGTTTGGTTGCAAGCACTGCAAGGAGGCAAGGCTACAACCGCTTCTATCTATATTATGAATACCTATGTTGTACCTATTCAAAAATTGTTCAGTATATAGGTTATACCTATATCAGTTGTCTGGATTCTATAGCACAAGCTTGTATTAGTTTAATGTGGGTTAGATGGTGTTGTGTGACAATGTCCCAAAAATTAGTTTATTTACTAGAAATTGTTTTTATTGCAGTAGCAGTAACGTTGTAAAACGTCACATTGAAGTTTCTTTGTTGGTCTTGAGATTTGGAGAGAGAGGTGAGTAGATTGTTGACTCTTTCGCTCCGTGTGTCATCGATTTTAAACAGATTGCTGTTTCTGAAAAAGTCTTCTGTCAATTGTCAATGTCTTTTGACAGCGGCGACGGAACGACATTCGTTTTCCTACAGAGGACACAAAAGTATGTCGTCTTAAATATATTTTTTATACTTCGCGAAAGCGAAGAAATCTTCCACTATTTTATGTGGAAGTTCACGCCTGTGATTTCTTATGAAGGGTTGTGTCAAAATAACTAGATATTTCGGTAAGATTTTTGAATTTTTGGAAACACGTTCATAACCTCGATGACAAGAGGATATTCTGACGAAAAATTATGCGTTGTTTACAGCTGATTACGAAGTTTGCGAGGCTTGAAGAGGCGTTAGAGGAATATTTGCCTGCTCTTCAAGATTAATTGGTATTCTCCATTAAAAGTGGTAAGTTCTTTTTATGTGTTCAAGTCGCGAACGAATCTACGATTGTCTTTCCAAGTCTCATGGAACTTATTTGTTTTCTTTGCAGCTGAAAATGCACTTTTTTTTATATATTAACTTCATTTTTGATGAAGTTTGCCATAAGTGCTGACCATGTGGTTGCGGGCTCGCCTTCCTGGTAGATGCGCCACCTGTCGCGGTCTGCATAAGTGATTCCGAATCCCGTGGTAATGTAGCCACGCCTCCAGGTACTTATGTCAAATTGTTTTTGTGTAGGTTAATCTAATAATGATGCACGGCTTACCACGACTCAAGAGTAACGACTCTTTAAGACTCATTACCTACGATTCAATGATTAGGCCCATGTAACTACTCAATGGTTTGGCTCATGTTTAGAATCCTGTTACAATATATATTTTAACTTATAAGCTAGCCTTAAGCTAGGTATTCTAAATTTCACGCCTCAACCCTGAGATTTGTTAATATTTAGTTCACTAAAACTCTAGAATAAATTATACCAATAGGGATAGTGTTTATAATGTATCTTCAATCAATTCGCCTATAAAAATATAGAAACTTTCTTCTAGAGATGTAATCTATTATTTTTGGTTCCTGCCCTTATGATTAAAGGCTCAACCTCCATCGCTGATATCCGTGTGCATAAAGTTGGTAGGACTTATCCTCCTGGCGCCTGAAACAAGTTATATATTGTGTTTGTTAGTTTGTTTGTTAGTTCATATCTCCATAATTAGGGATCTATTATTATTTTTGGTTCTTCGCCAAAATAAAGCAATTGTAGCCTTTATATTGATTTATTATTACAATTGGCACACTTTAGGGACATAGTAATTCAATCTCATCGCCCATCATGGTTATAACATAGTCATAACATAATTAAAACATTACATTTGGCGCGTGTGAACAGAGACTTGAAGGATTGATTTGAATATACATTTGCTTATTGTGAGTAGAGGGTGAGTGAGTCGTGCATCTTATAGTGATCTTGTGTATTATTATATATGTTTTGCTCTGAAATATATATTTGTATATTTTGCTAAGAGTATATTAAACTATTTTGTTATTGAAGCATTCTCAACAAATGAAAAAATACTGTTCTACTGGTATATATATGTCTAAAACTGGAGTAATCTTAAACTAAAGTAATTGTGATTTCTTGAAAGTAATCTATAACCTAACTTTTAATAATACAAAGTAATTAGTTTATATACTAATTGTATCTACATATTGATGTGACTTTGCTAACTATTATTTGCTTTTTATGATATAAAAATATGAGTGAATTGTTATAAATAGCATAACAATGTTTTGAATGATAGCTTGTGTTTGTATAATAATGCATTTTGTGACAAACTTATTTATATAGTCTAACTATTTGTACGGGCCATGCATCATTAAAGGTTTAATATTTCTACAGCATACTGCTTTACAGCCTATTAATAGGTGATATTAATATAAATAAAACATAACCATTTAAATTAAAATTATTCATCTGAGGTCTTTCCAATCACACTTGTGTAACTTTGCAACGGAGTGTTCGAAGCTTTTGAAACTTGTTTGAATGATAATAATTTGCTTTTTGACAATCATCATCTGAGCGTCAGGGCCCGGTTGTGCTTGACTATAGCGGTGATTGATTTAATTGAGTTTTCAGTGCTTTCTTTGAGTTTGTTTTGGCTTTTGGATGTTAATAGCTGACTGCTGACTATTACTATCATCTTACCATTCGGTCTCGGTTGCCTTTGGATATTTTTGCAATTAATTGTTTTAGTTTTTGAATTTCTTTGATCTTTTACTTGTCAACTATGGACAAGAGCGTACAGTTTCCACCTTTGCCTGATGATAAGGAGGAGCGGATCCCTGACGATACCATGTATACTGTCAGTGAGACAGCCGGCCTTGCTGATGTTTCTGAACCTTTTCTTCAAAATATAAATGATACTCATAGCTCATATAGGGGTTTGCCTTCGTGTAATGCATTGAACGTCTCACTTAATGAAAATATTAGAAAACATTTACCTTCGGTGACTAAATTGCCTGACCTGAAGCGTAGTAAGATTAATTATGATGGTAAATCTTGTGTTAGGGAATTTATAACTCAGGTAGAGGAATACTTTTTATTTAAGAATTTTAATGAACATTTGCTAGTAAGTTCATTTACTGATCTTTTGTCGGGTACTGCAATCAAATGGTTCCGAAGTGTTCGCATTCAGATATCTTCTTGGCAGGATCTGAAGATTGCCTTGTTGGAGCGTTTTGATAAGGATGAATATGATCATCTTTTGGAAAATGAACTTCGTACTAAAAAACAAAGGTATTCTGAATCTCTTCCAGATTTTATTACTGATATTATGGACATGGCTGGTAAGTTGTCGGTTCCTATTCCAGACCACACTTTGATAAAAATTATTAAATATAACATTTTAAACATATACAAACCTTTTCTTTATGGTAAACAGATCTCTTCTGTTAACAATTTTCTTAAACTTAGCAGAGAATTCGAAGACTGTGTTGAACGTCCCCACCTCCCCTAAGGTTGTGAAACCCTTACATAAATTTGCTGCGGTTAATGCTGTCAATAATGACAACAATAATAAAAACTTAGTTTGTTTAAAATGTAAGACTTCTGGTCATACTTTTAAAAATTGTTTAAAAATTCCTGGAATTATTTGTTTTAGATGTCACAAATTAGGTGTTACTTCCAAGACTTGCGACGTTTGCAATTTAGTGAGGAGTAATAATGATAACAGTTCAAAAAACTGATTAGGTCCCATCGAGCACAAGTTTGTGTAAGAACTGATAGTGACTCGATGTTAAAGAAATTTAGTTATGCTCCTGATGCCGCAACTAATGAAAGAGAGCGCAGTCATTGGCTAAATTATTTAAAAGTTTATTCTAGAAACATAAATTCAACTCCTATTTTGTTTGTTAAAAGTAAAGATACTAGACCTTACTTAGAGTTTCTTATAAATAATAAAACATTTTCTGGATTATTGGACAGTGGTTCCACTGTTAGTGTCTTAGGTTCTAATAGCCACTTAATATTTTTACAATTGGATTTTCAAATGGAACCAATCGTTAGTTCTGCTAATACAGCCGATGGTACACCGCATGAGGTTATTGGATCTATGCTGTTACCTATTACTTGTGATAATGTTACTAAATATTTTGAGTTTTTAATAATACCTTCATTTAAATCTTTAATTATTTTGGGATTTGACTTTTGGTTAACTTTTGATCTTGCTGGTGACTTGTGGAAGAATATAACTTATAGATGTCAGGAGGAGCCACAGGTTGCTGCTGTCACTTCTGTTTCTGAACTTTCTCCTTCTGAGAAATCGGAACTTAATAAAATTATCACTCTTTTTGAAAATATTTCTTATGAAAAGAAAGGCTTAGGTCTAACAATATTTGTTTGTGATAATGGAACTCAATTTACTTCTAGACAGTTTGTTGCATTTCTTAATGGTTATAATATAAATAAAATATTTTATAATTCCCTGTATACTCCTCAAAATAATCCAGTTGAAAGATATAATAAAACCGTTGAGACATGTATAGCATGTTTTGTCAGAGATGATCATAGAACGTGGTCGAAGTTTTTACCTCATGTTCAACTAGCTTTGAATAATAGTGTGAATCTTGCGACAGATTTTACCCCTAACTTTTTAATGTTCGGTAGAGAACTTATTTTTGATGCATCTTTGCACCGTGTTAGTACCTCTATTGATAATTTAGATCAACTAGAGGTAGGAGATAGAAGTTCTTTTGCAACTTCACTCAATTCACTTAGTGAAATCTTTGTTAAAGTACAATCTTGTTTGTTGAAAGCGTATAAGCGAAATGCTAGTTATTATAATGTGGGGAGGCGAATCATTTCTTTTGGTGTTGATGATATTGTGTGGAGGAGAAGCTTTGTGCAGTCTAATGCTCCTGCATATTTTTCTGCTAAACTTGCACCTAAGTTCGTTAAGTGTAAAGTAGTTTCTAAAGTTTCACCTAACGTTTACCTTCTGGAGGACCTGAATAAAGGTACCACAGGTCGCTACCATGTTAAGGATATAATTAAATATTAAATTATTTTGTTTTGAATATTATAGACTTTGGTCTTGATTTTGGTATTGGTTTGGGAAGATTCTACCATGTTAGTTTGATGTATGGAAGGGAACGGTAGTTTTGAAAGAGGATGTATGTTAGGTTACTTCACAACTTTTTATTAGAATCAAGTTCTGATTCTTTAAAAAATAGAACTTAGGATATAACAAAATGATTAAAAATTTATCAATTTACCTTTTGGAATTATTAAAATTAGCCTTTTAGAAATAACGTAAGAACTTTTTCACACAAATAACTGTCATACACATCGAAAGATCTTATCTTTTTGTTTGTTTGTTGGAACCTTAATTGGTTATTAAAACATTATTATTCCACTTATATTATGGAATGATATTGTTCTGTTTTGTAGGAACTTTTCCTAGTTTTGTTTGTATGTTTAGGTTATTACTCCTAAATTTTATTTTGTACATATTGTATGTATTCTTTTATTAGGATGATGAATCCTTAGGAATAATTTGTTTGTTTGTTAAGTAATTCAAAGTTACCCGGATATGACTTTTGAAATATCTTTTGATGTTGATATCTGTCTCTTTTGACTATAGGATCACATCTTTATACAACATTTGTGTTCGGAAGTTCGGTGGTGTTGAGCCGATCACATCTGTTTGGTTTTGTTACAGCATTTGTGTTCGGAAGTTCGGTGGTGTTGAGCCGATCACATCTGTTTGGTTTTGTTACAACATTTGTGTTCGGAAGTTCGGTGGTGTTGAGCCGATCACATCTGTTTGGTTTTGTTACAACATTTGTGTTCGGGAGTTCGGTGGTGTTGGGCCGATCACATCTGTTTGGTTTTGTTACGGCGTTTGTGCTCGGGAGTTCGGTGGTGTTGAGCCGATCACATCTGCTTGGTGTATTTTTCCACAATATTTTTTGTTGGAATAATTTGTTCGTCACAGTACCATGTGCAGTTACTGTTTGACTTTGTGTCTTTGGTTGTCACAGCCACGTTGGTGATGCTGTTTGATATTAAAGTTGTTCGTTTGTCACGACACTTTGTACAGTTGCTGTTTGACTTTGTAATTATTACAAGTCACTGCACAGTTTTGCTAATATTTTGGTTTTATATGGGAATGTAAGTGAAAGAAGTCGGTGGCGATAGAGCTCAACCGCATCTTCAGTATATATAAGGATAAGATTGGATGAAAGAGTCAGTGGCTAGATAGCTTAACTGAACTCCTGGTTTGAGAACTTAGTTGGATTTGTTATTTTTTAGTACTTATGTTAAGTCAATGCTTTGACTTTAAGTTTTTTGTTGTATCAATTTTGATATTCTTATTTGTGGAGAGTTGGATGATAGAGTCCGTGGCTATGGTGCTCAACCGTACTTTCGTATATAGTTTAGTGTTGGTAGAGTCGGTATGTTTTTCCGAACTCATGGAATGTGATTGTTCTGGTTTGTGATATAGATTCATGTTGGAACTATACTTATATATAGTTGGTTATTTATTCTTGTTACAGAATTTTGTTTTTGGGATTTTGGTTTTCTTTTATTAGAATTATTTCTATTTCTTTATTAGAGCTTAATTGTTTGAAAAAGAAAGTTCCTTCCTTTTATTGCTGGTCGGGGTGTGATGTAACGTTGTAAAACGTCACATTGAAGTTTCTTTGTTGGTCTTGAGATTTGGAGAGAGAGGTGAGTAGATTGTTGACTCTTTCGCTCCGTGTGTCATCGATTTTAAACAGATTGCTGTTTCTGAAAAAGTCTTCTGTCAATTGTCAATGTCTTTTGACAGCGGTGACGGAACGACATTCGTTTTCCTACAGAGGACACAAAAATATGTCGTCTTAAATATATTTTTTATACTTCGCGAAAGCGAAGAAATCTTCCACTATTTTATGTGGAAGTTCACGCCTGTGATTTCTTATGAAGGGTTGTGTCAAAATAACTAGATATTTCGGTAAGATTTTTGAATTTTTGGAAACACGTTCATAACCTCGATGACAAGAGGATATTCTGACGAAAAATTATGCGTTGTTTACAGCTGATTACGAAGTTTGCGAGGCTTGAAGAGGCGTTAGAGGAATATTTGCCTGCTCTTCAAGATTAATTGGTATTCTCCATTAAAAGTGGTAAGTTCTTTTTATGTGTTCAAGTCGCGAACGAATCTACGATTGTCTTTCCAAGTCTCATGGAACTTATTTGTTTTCTTTGCAGCTGAAAATGCACTTTTTTTTATATTTTAACTTCATTTTTGATGAAGTTTGCCATAAGTGCTGACCATGTGGTTGCGGGCTCGCCTTCCTGGTAGATGCGCCACCTGTCGCGGTCTGCATAAGTGATTCCGAATCCCGTGGTAATGTAGCCACGCCTCCAGGTACTTATGTCAAATTGTTTTTGTGTAGGTTAATCTAATAATGATGCACGGCTTACCACGACTCAAGAGTAACGACTCTTTAAGACTCATTACGATTCAATGATTAGGCCCATGTAACTACTCAATGGTTTGGCTCATGTTTAGAATCCTGTTACAATATATATTTTGACTTATAAGCTAGCCTTAAGCTAGGTATTCTAAATTTCACGCCTCAACCCTGAGATTTGTTAATATTTAGTTCACTAAAACTCTAGAATAAATTATACCAATAGGGATAGTGTTTATAATGTATCTTCAATCAATTCGCCTATAAAAATATAGAAACTTTCTTCTAGAGATGTAATCTATTATTTTTGGTTCCTGCCCTTATGATTAAAGGCTCAACCTCCATCGCTGATATCCGTGTGCATAAAGTTGGTAGGACTTATCCTCCTGGCGCCTGAAACAAGTTATATATTGTGTTTGTTAGTTTGTTTGTTAGTTCATATCTCCATAATTAGGGATCTATTATTATTTTTGGTTCTTCGCCAAAATAAAGCAATTGTAGCCTTTATATTGATTTATTATTACAATTGGCACACTTTAGGGACATAGTAATTCAATCTCATCGCCCATCATGGTTATAACATAGTCATAACATAATTAAAACATTATAAGTAGCATCAATAAGCAGTGTGCCATCATCAGCCCAACCGCAGCACATTACACAACGTGAAGTGGTGGCTAGCGCGACACCAGCATCTCCGCCTTCAACCCCGGCCTCCCACAACCAGCGCCACCAGCTCCGCGCACTCCACCGACGCGCAGCAGACGGCCGCCGCTCCACGGTCGACAGCTACGCCACGTCAGGCGTTATTAAGGGCGAGGAGGAATAGGGGACTGAATCCTTTGAGAGAGCTGCAGACCAATTTTAGGCCGTCGAGAAATGCTGTATTGATCATGAGGAGGTACGCGACTGGCGCCTTCATGCTGGAGAGGCTCCGACTGGAAGATGAAAGGATTTGCTCGGGAACACAATTCTTTATTACATGAATTAAGCCCTCTTGGTCAACGTCTTCTTTATGTAATAAGTCAACAGCAGCGTCCAGTTGGCAGTTTAGCATCAACTGACCCTTTATAGTAACTAGCAGTTCTTTGCGGTTTCACCCATGTGGTTGTGAACCATACATCACCTATTTTCTCTTGATTATACCACTGAGGTAGCAGACAAGCATACGGCTCACCTGATGGAAAGTGGTCCCTGTAGCCTATGGATGTTAGCCTATATTTGCAATATAAATTTCATCAAAAAAAGCGTGACAGTCCATACTCAATCTCATCATCTTCCAAGTGTCTATTCCAGTTGTGTCGCACAGCGCCTGGGGACCGCATTCGTAATTCTCCACTTCGCGCGGTCACCGACATCCCTAGTAGTGAGACCATTGGCACGCATCTTATTGTTTAACCTATCTAACAACGAATTAAAAAATAAGGAATTTCATCCCCTTTTTCGCATTAAATCCCATGTCTTTTCTCAAGCTCTATTACATCTCTATACCAAATTTTATTAAAATCGGTTCAGATGTTTAGTTTATTTAGAGTAGAAATATTACTGATTGTTATTACTGCTATTTTAGTCAAAAATCACACCGCTATATGTTTATGCTCTATGATTTTGAATTCAAAATGGTGATACAATCAAAATGGGTCTTTAATACGGAACCGGTTGTATATACAGTCATTAATGTTACACATTATTAACAAGTTGCTAGGTTATAATTTTATAAAATTAGACATAATTAATTTCTACAATTTCTTCAATTTATTTTAAAAATTAGGTTTAAGAATGATTATACAATAATAAAAAATATAAGTGAGGATCAAATGACTATTATGGATTATATTTTGTATTAAGAAATAATTAAGTTAAATCTTACAATCTATTTACTAAGCAATTAAGTGTTGCTCTGCCATGTAAGAGGTCTTCTTGACTGCTGAGAGCAGTGGTGCACACTGGAACACCATCATCATCCTCATCAGGTTCTTCAGCTACATCAACTGGAGGTGGTAACCAGGCTTGCAATGCAATGTTGTGCAATACACAACATGCTGATACAATTTTGCTGGCAACATGAGGATGGTAATGAAGGGTTCGGTGCTTGAGCAAACATCTCCAACGTCCTTTGAGTAAACCAAAACAACGTTCAATGCAGTTTCTAGCTTGGATATGACGGTCAGTGTATACTTCTTCCCGAGAACCAGGTGCAGCATTTAATATTGGTGTCATTAACCAAGCCCTCTGAGGATATCCAGAGTCACCTTAAAAGGTTAGATAATCTTGTTTAGTTATAATAAATATTACAATATGTATAAAACTTGCCGCTTACACTTACCTAATAACCAAGTTTGTTCACCATGTTGATGAAGTTCACGCATTAAAAATTCCACTTGGCTAGATGCCCATATAAAAGAGTCATGTGTAGCTCCACCATATTTTGCATTTACATTTAAAATTTGTAACTTATGATCACAAACCTGTCAAATAAATAATAATAATAATATTTATTGTCACATAAAACCTGGATTTACAATGCTTAGAAATGAAGCCCGTTGATTCTGTTATACAGATAAGCTGAACGTTGAACAAACTGTGAACAAGCGAAAGTGGTTCGACTTAAAGAAGTACTAGCAGCAAGGTCTTTTCTTCTTTTATTTTCAATATCTAGGTTGTATGGTAGTGACTTATGTTTTTTGAGGACAGTATGAAGAATATATAGCTTCCTAATGGACAACAACTCACTAATCTGATAGAGAGTGTTAGTAGGGAATCTTAAATTCTTAAAATACATTATTTTAATGAGTGCTCGTTGCGCTCGCTCTAGTTCAACGAATCTAGTCTTCCCCGCGCCACCCCAGACAGGAATGCAATATACCAGGACAGACTGGACCAGAGCCATGTATGTTTCATTTAAGATATTTCTTGGAGACTTTGTACTATTTGGGACTACATATCTTAGGGTTCTGAATATCCAACTAAATTTTCTTATTCTGTTTGTAACTTGTTCTATTTGTGGATACCAGGACAGTCCTTGGTCTATCAATACGCCTAAGTACTTGGTCTGCGTAACTTTATTTAAGCTCGGGCATTGACAAATACCATCCAAAATTACACCACATGTATGGACTTTTATTTGAAATCCATCTTGAGGTTGTGTTCTTTCGCGGATGCTGAAGCAAATATAATTTGATTTTTGTGTGTTTAGGGTAAGTAAGTTACTTGCAAGCCATTGAGCCATTCTCATCATACCCACTTCAGCTGTCCGCTTAACGTCACCCCAAGTGCTCCCATAGCAAAC
The DNA here is from genome assembly GCA_948477245.1 of Thumatha senex. Classification (NCBI taxonomy): domain Eukaryota; kingdom Metazoa; phylum Arthropoda; class Insecta; order Lepidoptera; family Erebidae; genus Thumatha; species Thumatha senex. The sequence goes on along the minus strand of OX419731.1, from coordinate 7,744,621 downwards.
AAGAGCTGTGTCATCGGCATATGACAAAATTCTGGCATTAGGGATCTTCAAATTGCAGAGGTCATTAATGTAGATTAAGAATAAAGTAGGACCCAAAACGCTTCCCTGAGGTACGCCATAGGATAGACTTTCATCCTCACTAAGATGGGTGCCCACTTTTACTCTTTGCCTTCTGTTAGAGAGGTAATCTTTAAAAAGCTCCAGTTCAGTATCACGCACTCCAACCTTTTCTAGCTTTTTTAATAAGACCTGGACAGAGACGGTGTCAAACGCTTTTTTTATATCTAGGAATACGGCTAAACATTTACGGCCTTTGTCGAGTTGATCTGTTACAAGTGTACTAAGTTCTAAAACTGCATCTTCAGTCGATCTACCTTGTCGAAATCCAAACTGCGCAGGAGATAAAATTTGAAAGCGATTTAGGTAATTAAGTAATCTGATGTTAATTATTTTTTCAATTATCTTTGAAACAGCTGGTAAAACTGATATTGGCCTATAGTTATTAATATCGTCTCTGTCCCCAGTCTTGTGTACTGGAGTAATGATCGATTGCTTTAGAACCGCTGGAAAGACCCCTCTCCTAAAACACAAATTAGCAAGGTGAGTTAGTACAGGAACGATCTCTCTACCAGTGTACTTCAAAAACTTTATGGATATGTTGTCGCACCCGGGGGCACTACTGGATTTAGAACTCATCAATGTTCTAAGTACTTCGTCATAGTCTGTGTCAAGGAGCGCCAAAGAATTAGCCTGTGACGGTAAGTCACTTTCTCCGCCGGGATCCAGAATTGATGGGCTTCTGATTTTTTGGGCTAGTTGCATTCCAATACTTACAAAATATTTAATAATATAGTTTACTGATTCAGTGGGTGACGGTTTAATATGAAGAAGTTCAGTGCAATTTTTTTTTGATTATTCGTATAAGTAATTGACTTAATGTTTTTCCAGAGTAATTTATTATTGTTAATTGAGTTATTTAGTAAATCTCTATGATATTTTCTTTTACTTTTTTTATTAGATTATTACAATAATTCCTGTAGCGCGTATATGTTATTCTTAGAATTTCGTTATGAGAATTACGTTTAAAATCTTTTTGAAGCCTGTTTCGGGTTTTTATACATCGGAGTATTCCAGGGGTTATCCATGGCTTAATAATGCGCTTTCCATGGGGAATATTTATGATATTTGTATTATTCTGAATGGAGTCAGATAGTGCGTGTACAAAACGATCAGATATAACATTTGGATCATCACAAGATAGAAGTTCAATAAGTTGTTGGTCTTGTAAATAATTACGAGCTTTCGCGTAATCCAAAGAGGTTCGCGTCCTTTTAACGATAAGGGTGTCCTTAAGCTTGGACAATACTAAAATAAGTTTGCTGTGGTCAGTAATAGTAGTTTGTAGAACAGCGATATGTGCAGATATTTCTTTTTTGTTTATTCTCAACATAAAGTGGTCCAGACAATTTTTTTCCCTCGTGGGAAACACCTGGCCCGGGAGTACTCCATGTAATGATAACATATTTAGGTAGCTATCTCTATTTGACTTTTCAAGCAGAGTATCAGTGTCCCTTGCAATAATATTGATGTTTATATCTCCAGTTATGATAACATTTCTTTTCTCTAAAGTTAGTGTGTCCAGGTAAGTGCCGAGAGAGTTTATAAAAATACTAATATCTGTGTTTGAAGGGGACCTATAAATACACAGGATTATGTTATTAACTATATCCACGCGCAAGCAGGATGCATGTTCCAAAAAAATCTCCCGAACTCCAAACCTTAACGTTTCCTTTATGTAAACCAATACTCCGTCATTTTGAGGTATAGGTTTATCAGCATTCAACCTGCATTCAGTGAGGACCATTATATCCACACCAAAGTCCAAGTCACAGAGATTGATCAAGAAGTCATCCAAATTGCAATATATGCTACGTATATTTTGAAAGACTATAGTGAGGTCTCTTGGTTTAACACAAATGTGCTTAGGAAACTCAGAGATATCACACTCAACTGCGAAAGCAATGGCCATGCTATCTATGTCGGTTATGGTTTTTAAAGTGTAATCCATTAAAGAATATTAACAGGAGAATAATAACATCACTCAAAGGCGCCGACACAGTGTAGTAAACGCAGAAACATCCAATGTTTGGACCGTGACAACACATTTTTATAAGTGTGAAGGTTTGCAACGATATATAGAGGTGAAAAGATTTCGGAGCGATCATAAGTGGGTGATTTTTAATCTCGATTGTAACGACTACGAGCGTATTATGTAGTTTCGTATATTGGTCACTTTTACACACCACCCATGTGGTCGGATCCGGAGAGTCCCTGTGATAAAAACGAGAGATAACAGGTAAGCAGTCGAAACACCTTAACTTCGGTATAACTATGGTTAAATCACAGGAGTGATCAACCTCAAAACGCTTTGCATATGTCGACTTTATATGTGTGCATTTGTGGGATCGCTTTCTTGGTGTAAAATTATTGTATTGAAATAAAGTGTAAATTGGTGTACAAATTGCATGTTGTGTATTTTGTATTGATATAAAATTATTATTTAGAAATAAAGTGTGAATTGATTCATTAATTGAGTGCCCTGTAGTTTGTAATAATTTAAGATAATTGTATGGAAATAATATGTAAATTACTGTATAAGGTGACCTTTCCGTAGTTTGTATGAGTGTAAAATTATTATATAGAAATAAAGTGTAATGTGGTATATAATTTGAATATTTTATAGTTTCATGTACGTACCTGTAACCACTACATCTATATGTACGTTCAAAAAATAAATTCATTTTGTTTATATAAGACGGTTGATGGCTCAAAGGTACCTCGGTATAAACTACGACAAGTTTCAAAAAGTATTGCATGCATACAATTACCAAAAATAACACACCGATATGCTGAGCTTTAAGAGTTAAAACTAAACAACAAACAAATAAAGTATTTATAGTAACTAATAAAATATTTAAATTAGGTAGTCATTTCTCCATCATTAGTTGGCGAACTTGCTCTTCATGTATAATGGTTATGGCTGGAGACTGTTCATTTTTCCGAACGTATACCTTACCATAAGCCGTCCAGCAGAATTTATAAATGCCCGTTTTTATCAAGTCTCGAGCGAGGAAGTGGAGGCGAGAACCTCTCGGTGTTAGATGCTCTGCCAAGAAAATGGGAGTTTCCTCTTGGGTTTTGAGGCCTAGTAGTTTAGAGCATAACTTAGGCTGCTGTTTGACATTATAGGCCTTTCCCTTTTTTAATATTTCGCTCTTTAGTAAGGTGGAACTGGTTTCTACGATGATAGGAATATTTTTACTTTTTATATTGGTTCCTCTCATTTGGTAAATATCTTTAATGTCATTTTTAGTGAACGTACAGCTTATGCTTTTGCTGAGACACATGACCATATTAACCAGATCGTCTTTAGTTTCATTGGTATTTTTCGGCACGTAACAAAGTTACATTTTCTACTTCCTATTTGCATTTCTTCCAGTTTGTTTTCCAACATAATAATGTTTTTTTTTGTCTTCCTTCGACTGGTTTTCCAACATGACAAGTTTCTTATTTAATTCCTCATTCTGTGCAGTTACATACGCAATAGAATTCTCTATATTTATGTTACTCTGCTGCATTTCCTTAAGTATCGAAGCCATCTTTTGCATCTCACTTCCTTGATTTGCAGAGAAAACTGATATCATTCTTCTTATTTCCTCTTTAAAACTATCCAGCTGCTGACTAAGATTGTCATCCATGTCCTCTCTGTTACGTTTTACTCTTCGCACTGGATAATTTATGGAGTGGTGTTTTTAAAGCTTTCAGCCAAGTGAATTTCCGTGTCAGATACAGATTTACTTAGCGATGTTTGAGGCGTGCTTGATTTGGATTGACTTCTCTGACCAGAGGGGGGCGTGCGTCGTAATGGCATTCTCAAAAGAACGTTTCGGGAAGCAACAAATAAACAAAACTAATCAATTTAATGTTACAAATAATTTCCTCAGCGATTGGTATAGAGTTCAACGTTTACTTTAGCGCTCGATAGATGTCGTTAATTCCGATAACTTGCGATATAGTTAGATTTATGACATCTAACCCCAACGCTCGATAGATGGCGCTGTAATGGTTTCAGTAATCGCGGTATGGTTTTGTTTAGCAACCTTCCATCCAGTTCCCAGTACTTCTTGATGTCCTGGTACTTGACGATTACAACGATAAGTCCAGAAAGAAGTGAATTTTATATATTTGTCTCTCTTACCGTTGGGCGGTCCTTAAGATATCTTTGGGTGGTTCTCACTACCGTAAGGGGTGGGATTTACAAGTAGTAACGAATATCTCTTCACCACTTTTGCACTCCTAATATAGTACTGTATTTTAAATTTTATTAAATGTATATTATATATTTAAATTAAAATTGCGTATATTCCACACACGTCTACTCGTTACCGAGATCCAGAGGGAAGAGGGGAGAAATATTACTTTCACAATATTTTTTTTTTACCACAGAGGTTTTACATGCACATGGTCAACATGGTGTTGAGCAGTAACAGTGGCCTATTAATGCACATAGATGAAAATAGGCAAACGAAAAAAGTCCTCTGGTGCTCTCACATACTGTAACTGCCTTAAGTTTGTTGTGAGATGGTGGTTCCCCTGTGGAGCTGACGCATTCTGAGAGAAGTAGCACCCAATTACTACCATAAAAATGTGTAAAATATATGAATAGATATATCCCTTATGTTTTTAATTATATTATCAGGCAGTTGCAACAACTGATAATGCCAGTATCCTGCTAGTACCAACTATGTGCTTTATTGTGGCTTACTAAATGTTCATCATGTTTCTAAATTTATCAAATAAATAAATAAGAAAGGCTAACAATTTTAATAATAAACCTATTACTTTCAGTATAGTAGGTGCCTACTGTTATACTCAGTACTATATTATTTTATCCTTACCATTTGTATGTTCAAAGAGTTTTTATCCTTACCATTTGTACGTTCAAAGAGTGGTATCCTTACCTATTAAAAAATAGATGCTCATCTTTATCTGGTTTGGCTATGGCTATATGTGTACAGTCAATACACCCAATAACACCTGGCAAATTTAATCTTCTTTGGAATCTAAAAGCAATTAGGTAATACAATAAAAGTTCATAATAAATGAATGTGTTACATTTACTTTTATAGTAACTTACCTACTCTTGTCTTATTCTTGACCTTTCATGCAGTGTTTGGGGAAATTCAATATTCCTTAGCATATAATTACTGTTGAGTGCCTCTACAACTTGTCTAATACACCGACTCGCTGTTCTCTGTGGCAAATGTTACGTGACACCCACGATCCGTTGATATGACCCTGTAGCCAAGAAGCTCAGAGTACATAGGACCTATATAACATTAAATGTGTATATTTTTATTCATAATGTTTAAGGTGACATACAACATTGCATGTAGGTACATATTGTATCTATAATATCAAATTAAATTATAAATGGCGTATGCAGACAAATACCTTTATTTCCAAGGGAATCTCTTTAGTTCCTCGCAATAGAGTATGGGCACGTAAATCTTGACAAAGTGTTTGAAAAGTTAATTTGTTGAGTCGAAATCTTTCCCGAAATAAAAAATCCGGCATTTCACTGATTTGCTCCAAACACTGTCGAGAGATATGCCTTTGGTTGCGCCTGAGCCACACTTCTTCGTTATGCGTAGCCCACAGCCCCACAATAATCTAAGTTGATGCATTTTACAAAAATAAAATAACACAAACACAAAACACTTCCACAAAATAAGCAGCTGATCAAACAATCGCCATTTTGTAGCGCTAACTACTGGGTCCGTGCTCGCGCTTCGTTTCTATTCGTGTAGATCGCTGGAAGCTGAGTTCATATGTCAAAAAGTGCCACTTGGCTAGCATATATATGGCCAATAACGTAAAACTCAGGCGTTTCCTTTAAATGAATAGCTTGATTGAACGTTTGGCTACCAAATTTCAAATTCTATACGTTGAATCAAATTACATGCCGAAAACGAGTGTCAATCTCATACATTCAGAATTCTATTCTACTAACGTAAAAGCCACTTGTCTAAGTCTGCAGTCTGAATGCTGTTCAATAAACTACATACAATCAATCACTGCCAAACGTGAAATATCTTCGAAAATCAAATGGTTCAAATAGTTGACCTTTTGGACTGATTACAGGTAGGCAGGTACGTATTACAGGACATTATTTATAAAATGGTTGTTCTGTATAAATAGTAATGAGCAGAGTCACTAGTCATCTTTTTTTTTTCTAAGTTACATTTTCTTATTTGTTTGAAAGTTTGTTGTTATGAGTTTATGTTGTTTTTGCTTACCTGAAAAGTTTTACCTTGCACACTTATATACTGTTGACCAGGCAACGAGAGAGCAATAGACATGAGTCCATAACTATTTGTTACATATCAATTGTTCTCATCTGTCGATTCGCTCCCTTTGTCTGGATATTTTGGTAAATTCCATGAATCATCAAGATCTCCGAGACCCAAGTGACCTCACCTGCTGACAAACGGAGGCAGCAACGCCCTTACGGGGTAGAAAGGTCAGGCGGCAATTGGTCTTAACAATGGCGAAAAACAAAAGTCTAACGACAGCTGCTCCTAGCCACTGAATAAAAGTGTATTCAAAGCTCTAAATCCAGTTGGGAGTAGATATGAGTGCCGCGCCGACGCGCCACCGCCGCCACGATTTTGACCGCGCCGCCGCCGCCGTCTATAGACGTCGGCGCGCCGAGTACGAGTGGTGGGGCTCTGTTTAGACGATGCGATACAGCAAAAGTTTTCACGAGCCTCATCGTCAGTTTAATCAAATCTATCTTGACCGAACCCAAGGCACGTTTGACTGAATTGGCCATCGATTTTTCTACAGATCTGGCCAACTCATTGCCACTTTAAAGTACGTACTCTGCCAGCTATATTGACCAACCTGGTGCTCTGACGAATAACCTCGTTTCGGAGTTTATCCCTAGCTCCATAGGTAATTGTGCATCATATGGCATAAACTAGCCCCACCGTAAGTCTCCACGTTTCGGCACCGTAGGTGTACAAACTTTGTCTTCAGGCGTTGCAGTACAGGCAAATAGAAAACCCGACGCCGTTTTCTAAATGTTGTTCAACTCAAACGTATCCTTCTGGCAATTTCCTTTTACAGGTTCTTTTGCCAAGTTGCATAACTTACAGGTATATTCCTGCACAATTTCTAGTCTCGATCCTTTGACGTATATTGGAACTGTCGTTACGTGCTCAAAAAAGACCTTGACAAATGACAACACATCGGGTCTGTGCATCTCCCTCAACTTTTCCAGCGTTTCCGCTACTAAAACGATGTCGTCGGCAAACCGAAAGTGTAAGATGCTTTCGCCGTTTATAATTACGCTGTACACCTCCCAGTCCAGCGACTTAAAGACATCCTCAAGCGCGTTGGTGAAGAGCTTGGGAGATATTACATCACCCAGTTACACCCCTCTACGCAGCTCAATGAGTTTGATCTTTTCGTGTTGAAGCTGAACTGTCATGATAGCGATACAAGCATCTCAACACCTTGATTTGCCGCCAACCAACATAACATCGCTGCAGAGCATCCAGGACAGCCCAGGAGTTTTCTCGTAGTCCACAACAGCTTTACACAGAGGGCTGATTGTACTTTTTTGTCTTCTGTACAATCTGCCGCACAGTATGGTATGGTCTACGGTAGTAAAGCCTTTTCAAAACCCGGAGTCAGCTATCAATTAGAAATAGGCTATCTTGCTTCTCTTCTACATACCATCATGAAAACATTTATCAAAACCTTCACCAAAAAGTTCAATTTATTGTTGGGCCAACCAGTTTATAATCAGACATACTGTAGGCCAATCGCAAGGATTCTCATACTCACTCTGTGATAGTCCAGCTCCAGACGATTGCGCGAGTACGCCACCCAGCTCTAATACTTTTCTACTCTTGCACTTTGTCTCTATCAAGCCCATCACATCTATTTTCAATCAATTCCTTTCATCTATCTTTCATTCCAACCCTAAGATTCCACACAGCTAACCTAACCTCTGTTTTCACTTCCTGCCGTTTTGGGCCAAAAGGTTGGTGCTTTAGTACGCTGCTCAGGCCCTCACTTCTCGCACCAGCTGGTACGAACTGGTGCGCGATGCGTCAGGGGAAGGCCATAGCCCTAGTGGCATTCGTGGCGGACTAGAATTGAAGCCCTCGGAAGTACTGGCAGGGATGACGGCATGTCCGCTTCTACTCTTTACCCCCAAATCTCAAAATCCTTAATTATACGTAAAATATTATTTTATTTAAATTAAGGTTAGTTGCTACATGAAGGTCACGCCGCCGACGCCGCCGCCGCCGTGATCAAAATATCGGCGCGCCGCCGCCGGCAGTTTAGGCATCGGCGCTCATATCTAGTTGGGAGCCCTTTCGATCGCATAATCTTTTTCAGCATAATGTAGTTTGGCATAACAGCTTCAGCATAAAGTTTTCTCGCAATAATAATGATAAGCAGAGTGTTATATATGCAGAATGGTTTGATTAGCATAATAATAACTTACTCTAATTTTTTATCATAATTTTAAACAGCATAAATGTAAAGGGTATAATTGTTATTGTTGTAAACTTAAACGCATAATGGTCTTGGGCAAAGTCGTAAATCGGTACGACAACGAGCGAAGCGAGGAGGAGTGTTAGGTTACTTGTGACAACAACGCCAGAACTGAATCGCTCGTTTTAATCTAGTTACCTACTTCTTTTTGTATTTTATCTATGTTCTATACATAGTATATTATAGTCTACATTCAATATAGTATTAGTGTTGACATTTTAAACTACAGTATAGCGACTATTGACATTTTAATCAGCCGGCATTTCAATCTTAGACAGTTCAAGCTTTGATATAAAAATACGAGTAATAGTAGATTATGTTACAAGTGTGTAAAGTTGGTGATTATCGCTGAGGCGCTAAAGAGTGCCGAAGACGGTAATCAACAATACACACGTGTATCATACGACGTTTTTCAATACACTTATGAATAATATAAAACTAAATAAAACAAATAGATATTGTTACGTTAATTACGATCGCATAACTCGCCGAATCATCAATATAATCGTACGACCCAGTTGATGCGCTTAGCAACCGCCTCGTGTCCGACAGCGTAGCGTCGCATCGTCAGCACAACGTGCAACGGCCAGCTGCAACGTGACCCGTCGTCGCCACGCGCAAGAAATGCATAGTTTTAAGTTCACTTTTGTTCTCACATCAAACTAAGGCACTAGTTTACTTAGTACATAATTTTTGTAATTTTTCCTATTAATTAAATAATTAATTTTATTTCGTTTTTTTAAGTCCTTCGGCTGGAGCCTACGTATTTGGCGCAGTCGGTAGGATACTCGCGGGCCGGTTCGCGAGAATAGTTTTTCAAAAAATCGAAATTCAGAATCGCGAGCCGACCGGGCGGCTATCAAGCCCATCAGTATCCGAACTTACGAGTGCTGCAGCCACGTGGAAGGAAGAGTATCCAGACATCGATACGCAGAGAATGAGATGATATTGTGAGTTGCACAGATTCTTTCTTGTGTTGCTATTTCCTTAGTATATAGTTCCCTTTTATTCCATCATTTTTCACCCAAGTACTCCGCGCACCAGCGAGTCTGCATAGAGACAGACTCGCCGGCAAAGAGATCTAGATAGTAATAGAGACATAGAGTTAGTTAATTCTAATTTAGATTTAAATACTTTATTCGAAACTAGCCAAATGGCAACCCATACCCCAGAAATTATTTTTAAGGCTATACGCCACGTCCCGGAGTTCGATGGCAACCCAAACGTGCTTACACGTTTTATTAAACTATGTGACCGATAGTTTGCACGTACCTCAGTTCTCAACCTGGCAGCGAATTACCCAACCTCTGCTTGCTAAACGGTATCCTGAACAAAATCACAGGGCCCGCCGCTAGTATAATAAACGCTAATGGTATACCTGATAACTGGTTAGATATTAGAAATACACTAATTAATAATTTTGCCGACCACAGGGATGAAACTGCCCTGTACAACGACCTCTCTTTGGCCACTCAGGGTCGACAATCGGCTCAAGAATTTTACAATCACTGTGAAACCCTGTTTAGCATCATTATGACATATGTAACCCTCCACGAATAGAACCACGATAGAAGCTAAACGTGTATTGTATAGGAAACTCGCGTTGCAAGCGTTTGTTCGAGGTTTACAAGAACCCATACGATGTATGAGACCGGATACTTTAGAGAAGGCTTTGGAATATGTCCAAGAGGAGATGAATATAATGTATCTACAACAACGTAACGATTCACGTAACAGACGCAACCTTTTAAGTTTGCGCCGCCGCCCCAACAAAGCGACTTTAGAGCAGGCCAAATGCAGAATCAACATTCATCAACAACATATATTTAGTGCTAGACCTCAAAACTATAACCCCCAAAGTAATATGTTCCGATTGCAACCCAGACCCCAAACGAATCAGCTGCATGCCCCCAAACAGATGAGTGGCGTACAGCATTTTAACCCAAAGCCATTGCCACCGGCAGGTGGATTCCGTAATCATGATTGGCATACCCAGGGCAACCCGCCGCCTAATAACTACTTTAAAACCTGCGAGATGAACTTTAATTAATGCTATGACGACAGTTATTACTATGACTATAATTACGATTTTGACTACGGCCAATATTCACAAGACGAAGTGTATGACTATACTTACTACAACGAATACAACTCGTACTCGTCTTACCATGATCACCCGACAGGTCATCCAAAAGTTGACTCGACTGACAGCCCGACCGTCGAAAAAGCAAATTTTCAGACGGACCAGTAATCAAAAAAGCCAAAATAGAAATAAACCTACAGACACAGAGACAGTTACCATTTATTCAAATACTAAACCCACCGTTGAAACTTTTAATTGACACCGGAGCCAATCAGTCTTTCTTAAGTCCACAAGCCGTTCAAAATTATTTTTCCGATGTACCTCTTAATTTTGATCCTTTCGAAGTGACTAACGTACACGCGACTATTAGAAACGAGTATTCTATTACATTACCTTATTTCCCTAAATTTAACGATCCGGACGATATTCGCCTCTTTGTCTATAATTTTCACGACTACTTTGATGGCCTAATAGGACTTGACTTACTGACCAAATGGGAGGCTAAAATAGATCTGAAAGACCAGACTTTAACTACCCATTCTGTGGTTAACCCTATCAGGATGTACAATTCGCGTAACGTTAACTTATACGAAGACATTATTCCAGTGAAAAGCTCCAAGTTAGTTAGATTGCCAATAGATGCCCCTGATGGTGATTTCATTATACCACAGCAAGTCATTTGCAACTGTGTCTTAACCGAATGCTTAACTACTGTTAGCAGTAGTCGCGGTATACTAGAAGTATCCAACCCCACGGACAATGACATTATACTTTCATTAGACCACGCAATTAATGCAGATATATTTAATATAGAATGCTCTAACCAAACAACCTCCTCGCGTGCTCAAGAGGTAATCTCACGCTAACCTAAATGAAGAAGAAAAGGCTAACTTAATACTATTATGCTCTAAATATTCAGACGTGTTTTACATAAAAAACGAACCTGGGCTGCACTAAAAGTATCGGGAATGGAACATTTCCACTGTTCATGTCAAATTAAATCTTTTTAATTGAAAACTCCTTGGTTTTAAAAATCGAATACCATTTATTTATTAAAAAAAAATAATCTCGGTCTTGTCACAAGGTATTGTCAAACTTGTTTAGTCGTTGAGAAAATGGAATTGACTCGAGAAAATTCAAGAGCAATGATTTATTATGACTTTCGAAGTGGTTTAACACAAAAACAGTGTGTTGACCGGATGATTTCTGCATTTGGTGATGAAGCCCCGTCCAAAACCCCAATTTATCGCTGGTTTGTTGAATTTCAACGTGGACGTGTCAAGCTCAGTGATGATCCCCGTCAAGGTCGTCCAAAAACTGCAGACACCCAAGAAAACGTTGATGCTGTGCGTAAGCTGATTGAGGAAGATCGACATGTGACATACCGCGAAATTCAGGCAACTTTAGACATTGGCATGAGTCAAATACAAATAATCTTGCATAAACAATTAGGTGTAAAAAAGTCGTTTTCCCGATGGATACCGCATTCGCTCTGTGAAGAGCAAAACGCGGGTCGCGTTACTTGGTGCGTCAGAACTCTCGAAAGATTCCACGCAGGATCCTCAAATGCTGTATACAACATCGTATCAGGTGACGAATCCTGGATATACGCGTACGAACCCAAAACAAAAAACCAGTCACGTGTTCGAAAATGAGTTAAAGCCAACAAAAATTGTTAGTTCACGGAGTGTTGCAAAAAAAATGTTGGCCACGCTTGTCTCCAAAACCGGCCATGTTGCGACTATTCCTCTTGAGGGACAAAGAACGGTTAATGCAGGATGGTATGCTAGCATTTGTTTGCCACAGGTTGTTTCTGAACTCCGTAAAGAGAACTGCAACCGCCGCATCATCCTCCATCACGACAATGCGAGTTCTCACACCGCGCACAGAACAAATGAGTTTTTAGAGCAAGAAAACATAGAATTATTATACCATCCGCCGTACAGCCCCGACCTAAGCTCTAATGATTTCTATACTTTACCTAAAATAAAGAATAAATTGCGTGGTCAGAGATTTTCATCACCTGAAGAAGCTGTGGACGCCTACAAAACGACCATTTTCGATACCCCAACTTCCGAATGGAATGGTTGCTTCAATGATTGGTTCTATCGTATGTTAAAATATGTCAAATTTCGCGGAGAATACGAAAAGCAATAAATACATTTTTAAATAGTAATGGAGTGAATATTATGGAAAGATGTATGCAAGAAAAGACAGAGATGCCACATCGGGAAGTGGAGCTCACTTCGATGCTCCGGATCCCGATGTCATTGAAGTCATTAGTATGAAAGAAATAGAACAAGCGATAAGAAGTATGAAATGTGGTAAGGCTGCGGGAAAAGACAGAGTTATATATATATAAAGGCACTGCTGAGATGATCAAGTACGGTGGGTCGCGTGTCTGGGACACACTATGTCTGTTATGCAACTTGTGCTGGCGGACGGGTGAGGTCCCGGATGACTGGCAAGTAGCAGTTGTAGTACCTATTTACAAAGGGAAAGGCTCGCGCCTAAACTGCTTCAGCAACAGAGCGATCAGCTTGGTCAGCTTAGCTAGTAAGGTGTATGCAAAAGTTATAACGGCACGAATGCAAGAAAAGTCTGAAAGATATTTATGGGAGGCTCAATGCGGATTCCGACGTGGAAGAGGTTGCATGGATCAAGTGTTTTCTCTCCGCATGATCGCGGAAAACTTTTTCTGCGCTTTTGTGGATCTAGAGAAAGCATTTGATAACGTTGTGAGAGAAACGCTGTGGGACTTGCTGCCCGGATATGGTGTGGACGGCTCGCTACTGCTGGCTTTATAGGGACTGTAAGGCTTGCGTGCGAGTAGGGGGGGGATGTGTCACCTCTTTTTGATGTCTGTACAGGCGTCATACAGGGATGTGTCATGTCCGCCTGGCTGTTCATAGTGTATCTGCACAGTTGCCTGCAGAAGTTGAAAGATTTTAATATGGGTGTGAATTTGGGTGACTTTACAGTAAACTGTCTGCTGTACGCTGATAATGCGGTGCTCATGGCCTCATCAGAAGCCGACCTTCAGGCATTAGTCACTAATATGAAAGAGGAGTGTGAAAGTAAGGGTCTTCGCTTGAATGCAAGTAAAACTAAGGTTCTAGTATTTGAAAGAGGTGACGTAAGAACTAAATGCGAGATTAGGGTAAACCAGGAACGTCTTGAGCAAGTGAATGAAGTTGTGTATTTAGGAAGTATGTTTAGCGCGGATGGAAGATGTGATTCGGATGTAGAACGGCGAGTAGCTGCCGGAAACAAAGTTAACGGTGCTTTGTCCCAGTTAGTAAAGCGACAAAGCATCGTAAAAGAAGCACGAATGGCGATTCATAACGCAGTGCTAGTGCCTGAACTTTGCTTTACGGTAGTGAAACCTGGGTATGTCAGCAGATGCATGAAAGTAAATTGAATGCTGTGGAGATGCGATCACTTCAAAAATTGTGCGGCGTTACCTTGGCCGACCGAATACGTAACGAAGTGATACGCAATATGGCAGGTTTGAATGAAAGTGTCAGCGTTAAGCTGGAAAAGGGCGTGCTCCGTTGGTTTGGACACGTCCAACGAATGAGTGAGGAACGATTGACGAAGAATATATATTGTTCAAAAGTAGAGGGTAAAAGGAGTCAGGGTAGGCCGAGACTTACATATGAAGACCAAGTGAGCAGATTGCTCAAAAACGGAAAGGTCAAAAGTACTCGGATACCCAGACGTGCGTGTATGAAGCGATTGATGAATCTCGAAGAAGCGAAAGAAGTATGCCTGGATCGCGAAGCCTGGCGATCTGTCCTCTCTGACTACCCCGTCAGGGATACAGCGTGAAGATAGTTAGTTAGTAAATAGTAATGTTGTGTCACTTCCTTGATTCCCGAAATTTTCAGTGCCGCCCCTTCACCAATAAAGTGAAGCACCGAATCAACGCTACTGATGAAGTCCCGGTTTATACAAAAAGCTATAGGTACCCCTTCATTCACCGTCAAGAGGTTAAGGATCAAATTGAAAGGATGCTCGCTCGCAAGGCATTATCAGACCATCCGAATCCGCATGGAGTTCGCCTATTTGGGTTGTACCAAAGAGGGCTGACGCTTCTGGTAAACAGAAATGGCGCCTTGTAATAGACTTCCGTAAATTGAACGAGAAAACCATTGACGATAAATACCCCATTCCCAACATATCGGATGAATAAAAAAAAAAAAAAAAGATATATCTTTATTTTGCATAGACCATTTTAACGGCGCTTACAAAATGTCATACCCTATTTAAAATATTTAAAGCGACCACCATGTTCTAGATAAGTTAGGAAAATATCAATATTTCACTACATTAGATTTAGCCAGCGGTTTCCATCAAGTAGAAATGGACCCTAGGGATATTCAGAAGACAGCATTTACAGTAGAACACGGCCATTTTGAATTTTTAAGAATGGTCATGGGTCTCATAAACTCTCCGTCCACCTTTCAACGTGTGATGGATAACGTGCTTAAGGGACTACAAAACGAAATATGCTTAGTGTACCTAGACGACATCGTTGTCTTTAGTACTAGCCTCCAAGAACATATGACCAACCTCGAAAAAGTCTTCCATAGACTTTGAGAGTCCAACTTTAAAATCCAAATGGACAAGTCGGAGTTCCTTAAGACGGAAACAGCGTATTTAGGACACGTTATCACGAGGTAAATCGTAAAACCCAACCCCTATAAGATATCGGCTATACAAAAATACCCATTACCGAAACAGCTAAAGAAATCAAATAATTTTTAGGATTACTAGGTTACTATAGGAAATTTATCCCCGACTTCGCGAAAATCACTAAGCCCATGATCCAATGCTTGAAAAAGAACAAAAAGATAACATTTGACAAAGACTATACAGACTGTTTCGAAAAATGTAATAATCTACTTATGAATGACCCAATACTCCAATACCCAGACTTCACCAGAGAATTTATCTTAACCACCGACGCCTCTAACTTTGCAATAGGAGCAGTTTTATCGCAAGGGCAGATAGAACGGACCCCTAAACAAGTTTCACCGACAGATAGTCATGACCATAGTTAACGACATTAAACGACGACCTATTGTTACTAAACCCTTCGAAACGCACACCAGACTGACAGTCCAAATTACTGAAAGTAACCTCGAGACCGACGTACTAGACACTGTGAAAGACGTAAATCCTAAAGTTAAGACCGGTTCACTAATAATTCCCCCTTTAGCCATGTATAAAATTATACCTATAATTCAGGATAAATTTAGGAGCTCTTCAATGAACGTTGTGTTAACTAAATTAGAGTTAGAAAATGTTAAAAGAGTATTTAAGACAACAGGACATAATAAGACATTACCACGACGGAAAGACTAACCATAGAGAAATTAACGAGTGTTATTTGGCTTTCTCTAGAAAGTATTACTGGCCGAAAATGCGAGAACACATAACCAAGTACATAAACGAGTGTAGCATTAGTGGTCAAAGTAAATACGATAGGAACCCTATTAAACAGCAATTTAATATCGTACTACCAGCTTCTAAGCCTTTAGAAATTGTCCACGCTGATTTATTCACAGCGCAATCTGAACAATACATCACCTTCATAGACGTTTTCTCGAAATACGGACAAGCATACCACTTAAGAGACAGCACTGCAATAAGTATAGTTCAAGCCCTCCTCTTATTCTGTACTCACCATGGACTCCCTCTGACAATTGTGACAGATAACGGAACTGAGTTCACAAACCAGTTGTTTGCAGAATTCCTACGACTTCACAAAATTACCCATCATAAGACCTTTCCTCACTCCCCTAATGACAATGGTAAAATAGAACGTTTCCATTCTACACTACTAGAGCACCTTCGTATATTGAACCTGCAAAATAAAAATGAACCCATAATTAACCTAATGCCGTATGCCATAATTGCTTACAACAGTTCCATACACAGTTTCACGAAATGCAGACCGTACGACATAATAAAAGGACACTTTGACCCCAGAGATCCCATTGACATTGACGTTAACGAAAAACTACTCCAACAGTATATAATTACTCACAGGGAACAAATCAAGACTGTCTATGACATAATAAACGAATCCGCGTTAGCAGATAGGACCGCCCGTATAGAATCACGCAATAAGACTAGAGAACCTGAAATTGAATACCAACCTCAACAACAGGTTTTCATTAAAAACCCACTAACTGATAGACAGAAGGTGGCTCCCCGCTATACCCAAGACAAAGTTCTAGCTGACCTCCCAATTCACATTTACACATGAAGAAACGCGGCCCAGTAGCGAAATCTCGTCTAAAACGACCGCCAAAGAATATACAATTGTTGCAGGATACGAGTATTGATCCTGGTGCTGACCCCCCTCCTGGTACAACTTCAAGAGATAAAACTTGACAACCTGGATGACGGACCTGGACTTCTACCGTTTAAATTAGGACAAACTAGACTAACTACATTTTTACAGTATATAGAGCTCGACAAAATTGAACAAGGAATACTTACCTCTAGAAACGAATTACAGGACTACAGAAACAGACTTAATAACGAAACTTACATGTTATACGAACTACAATTAGAATATTTAAATAACAAGATAAACACCATTGTTAACCACTTAAAAACTTTAGAACCCAGCAGGACAAAAAGAGGTCTAATAGAGGGCTTAGGTACCATAATTAAAAGCATTACCGGTAACCTAGATTATCAGGATGCCATTAGGTACAACGAAGCGTTAGTAAATTTCAAAGAAATTTAGGATAAAATATCATTAAAGTTCACTAGTCGTTCTAGTTTAAACAACGAATGGATTAAAAAACACGATAGAATAGTTAACCAATTAGTCGATAACCAGAGTAGAATTAATAACACACTTAATGAAATTTTGAACGAAAATGCTTACAAAAGTTACGATCTTATTAAATACGGTAAGTTTGCTCAGTTATTAGCGATTATTACAGAAATTATTGAAGACTTATTTGACGAACTAAAAAGGATAGAAAATATAATAGCTTTTACTAGATCCACAACCACCCATCCCTCATCGTACGTACTACGTATTAACGTACTTAAAACCATGTTAGATAAATTAGAGACGTTTTATGGGAAAAATCAGTTAATAGATTTGGACTTTCGAGAATACTATAATATAATAAGATCAGGATTGTACTTTGATAAAAAAACAAATTCTCAAGTCTCTACCAATATCTATGATCTCTACAAACTATCATTAGCACCGAATAAATTTCACCAACTCCTTATTTCCCCTCATCCCTACATAGGAACTAATAGAAATGAATTCGTGTACATAGAGGCTGAATGCCCGAAGTTTAGAAACCTGTTTCTCTGTGATGAAAGCTCTCACAACAGACTTCGCACCCAACATGACCGTATTCAACAAGTAATTTCAAACCAAATCATCGATTCAACATGCAGTTTCTCAACTATACATCTCTCAACGGAAGCTGTAGAACAATTGAATGACCAAAGCTACGTGATAACCTTTCCACAACCAACGACGATTCACCTTAACTGCGGTACTGAAACTTACAACATATTGAATGGGACTTTCTTGGCAACAATATCAAACCACTGCTCACTAAATAAATAAATAAAAATAAAAATATCTTTATTTTGCATAGACCATTTTAAAGGCGCTTACAAAATGTCATACACTATTTAAAATATTTAAAGCGACCACCGGTTCGGAACGAGGCCCACCTGAGAACCGGCATGAAACATAGAAGGGCTTTTTTTTTGATAGCCTATTTACAATTTAATATTATTTCACTTTGCCAGCAGATCATTTTCAGGCGTCCCTGTCCTGCAAATAGTCTTTAACGGAGTAATAACCTTTTTCACAAAGCTTGTATTTAATTAACTTTTTAAATTAATTTAATGGTAAAGTTCTCAGGTCCCAGGGAAGCTTGTTGTAAAAGCGTACAGTTACCCTCGTCGCTTACCTTAACTAATACAAATGACGTCGTGCGAGGCCAGCCCCTGAATATCATGAAAATTACCTACCCTGAAGAACCGAAAATGTAGATTTACCGCACCTCAATTTGAGTTCAATAAACCTGAAATCACTACACTTGATCCGGGATAAAATTATATCCCAACCTCCATTGCAACTTCAGAAGAACTCCTCTGGAATGGTATACCACACCACCATACCATTCTATATAACATTATCCTGTGTAATTATACTTATCTTGGCTGTACTGGCTCGTCGATATCACCAACGCAGACGCGAACATTCCGAAACTATAGAGAAGAACCCCAGCTCCCAGCAATAAGGGAACTCTGAAGAACCTGAAAGACACATATATGCGAAACCAACTACACCAGCAATTTTTTTCCCTAAAAGTAGAAAAATAATTGCTTCTCTAAGGGTGGAGGAATTACGATCGCATAACTCGCCTAATCATCAATATAATCGTACGACCCAGTTGATGCGCTTAGCAACCGCCTAGTGTCCGACAGCGTAGCGTCGCATCGTCAGCACAACGTGCAACGGCCAGCTGCAACGTCACCCGTCGTCGCCACGCGCAAGAAATGCATAGTTTTAAGTTCACTTTTGTTCTGACATCGAACTAAGGCACTAGTTTACTTAGTATATAATTTTTGTAATTTTTTCTTTTATTAAATAATTATTTTATCTCGTTTTTTTAAATCCTTTGGCTGGAGCCTACGTATTTCGTTCGTAGGGTGGGTACTAATAGGAATTGCACTAAAATACAAACACTTTAATTACTATAAATAAAAACAATAACACCACAATTAATATTCGCTACAAAACACACTAAACACAAACTCTTCGCTTAGATAATCACACTGTAACAGTATCTCACTATTTAGCTTCGATCACTTCGATTCGCTTTGGATCGCACTGTTCGCTTCCTCAAAGGAGACTGTCCCGTAGCCGCGTGCTTGGCCCTTTATATAGGCCTATTAATGTTCTGGAATATTCGGGTGAATTCGTTCGGTATCTACAATCGGGTACATTCTCTAGAATGTTCCACTCGAAACTAATTGCTCCTTCGGTGTGTGCCGGAAAGTTCTCGAACTATTGCTGTTCCTACTGGTGCTATCTCGATCACATAGTTCTGTTGTATGTATCAATGTTTTAGTGTAGCTATCTCTTTTTAATAGTGCTATCCATGTCCAATAGCTATGGAATGTTCTGAGTGTAGCTCTCTCTTTCTAATAGTGCTATCCTTGTCACTCCTTTAAATTTTGGTATATACTGTAGTGGGCTTCAAAAGCCCATTAGGGGTCCTAAAAACGCCTGAAAAAGTGTTTTCATGTTATGATGGCATGTGATGGGGGGTGGCCTAAAACGAACTGAAAACATGTTTCAGGCGCCTGAAAACAACGTCAACTGGGGTGAAATTCGGAAAAATTGGTATGTGATAGAGCCGCCTCGGAAACGGCCTGAAACCGCTTTTCAGTCTGCTGAAAACGCTTCCAAGGCCCAGAAAATGACGTTTGAAGTTCTTCACCAGTCTACCGGCGTAACACTACCCCCTCCTAAGACATGCTTGTCCCGAGGATCGTTGTTGCCATGATATCTGGCAAGTCGGTCAACGTGAACAATCTTGCAGGGACTACGAGAATTCCGCTGTATCCGATACGTGACGTCATTGATTCTAGTAACCACGCTATACGGTCCGTCCCAGTTAGGAGATAGCTTTGGGGACTCCCTTTTCCGCCTCATAGGATTATGTATCCTCACCAATGAGACTTCATCAACCCAACTTGGTTTAATCTCCGATCATATCGGGTTTTCATCCTTTCACTAGCTTGAAGTCCGTATTCACGAACAAGTCTATGAACATCGTCGAACCGATCCCGTAGCTCGCTCGCGTACTCGGTGATGGATCTAGGTGTATCTGGAGGACGTCTAGTTAGAAGATCTGCAGGTAGACGAAGTTCTCTCCTGAAATTCAGGTATAGCACGGGTAACAGCTGTGCTTTCGTGAGTTGCGGACCTATACGACGTCAAAAAGAGCGGAATGTGTCGGTCCCAATCTTTTTGGTGACTCTCGACAACTTTGGCCAAGTGTCTTTCCAGTGTCTGATTGAATCTTTCGACCATTCCATCCGTATGTGGGTGATATGCCGTACTTCTCGTTTTATTCAAACCCATTATCCGGCAAGTTTTTTGAAAGACCATAGACTCAAAGTTCCTGCCCTGGTCGCTATGAATTTCAAGTGGCACTCTAAGCCGACAGAATACCTCTTTTACTAATTTTTCCGCTATGGTGGTCGCTTCTTGGTTGGGAATAGCAAATACCTCCGGCCATTTGGTGAAGTAATCCATCACAACTAAAACGTACTTATTCCCGGAGTCTGATGTTGGAAAAGGGCCTGCAACATCCAAAGCAATTCTCTCCCAAGGTACTCTAACGTTGTACAACTTCAGTGCCCCTCTGCTGCGGGTATGCAGACCCTTGACTGATGAACAGCTAGTACACTTTTTACACCAGTCTTCAACGTCTTCACGGCAGTGAATCCAGTAAAACCGTTGGAGAATTTTCATTAGCGTCCTTTTCATTCCAAGATGTCCGCCGGAAGTTCCGTCATGAAAACTCTTCAAAACATCTCTCACTCTTGTCTTTGGTACAACAACCTGCAGGTGAGCATCTTTCACATTCGCCGACTCTCATTTCCTGCACAGTACGCCATTATGCATGACCAAGCTATCCCATTGTGCCCAATAGCTCTTTGTTACTGAGCTCATCGGGGCTACTTCACACCGTCTCGGCTTGGGTATTCCTGCGTTAATCCAGTTGAAAATGGGTTGGATATCCAGGTCCTCTTGCTGCGCTTGTTTCATGACTTCATCGCTTCACTCTTCGCTCACTGTATCGGTCCTTAACATTCTTACACACTCCTTGTTTCCTTGCCTTGGACAATTCTTGCAGTTGTCAGAACAAGGTCTTCGGGAGAGATCGTCTGCATTTCCATGTGACTTCCCGCTACGGTGTTTGATGACGAAGTCATACACCTGCAGCTGTTCGATCCATAGTGCTACCTGTCCTTCGGGGTTGATACGGAACTTTCGCCCGAGCAGATATTTACTGAAATGCTGCAAGGTCTTGACAACAGCCAGTAATTCTCTTCGAGTGACGCAATAATTTCTTTCTGGCCTTGATCTCCCTTCTTTTGTGACAAGATGTGTGTGATGTGGCATCCGTCTCCACAACAAAATCAAGTTCCGGGTCTGGATAGCCCAAGATGGGTGTTTCGCAGAGACTTCTTTTAAGATGTTCGAACGCTGCAGCACACTGTTCGTTCCAATCGAATTTTTGTTTTTCTTCCGTCAGCTGATACAAGGGCTTTGCTATATCAGAGAAATTCTTCACAAACCGTCTGTTGTATGAGCAAAGTCCTAAAAAGGCACGTACTGCAGTCTTGTCTCTCGGTATTGGCCAATCCTTAACGGCACTTATTTTCTCAGGGTCTGTCTGTATACCGTTCTCCGAGATCACGTGACCTAGATAATTCATTTTGCGTTTGAATAACGAGCATTTTTTTAGATTCAATTTAAGATTTACATCTCGCAACTTAGATAACACCTGCTCCAGTTTTTTGAGATGGCCGTAGACCAGCAAGCATTTGTTCACGTGGCACACTGTAACAGTATCTCACTATTTAGCTTCGAACACTTCGATTCGCACTGTTCGCTTCCTCAAAGGAGACTGTCCCGTAGCCGTGAGCTCGGCCCTTTATATAGGCCTATTAATGATCTGGAATATTCGGGAGAATTCGTTCGGTATCTACAATCAGGTACATTCTCTAGAATGTTCCACACTTCTGGTGCTATCTCTATCTCATAGTTCTGAATGTTTAGTGTAGCTATCTCTTTTTTAATAGTGCTATCCCTGTCCAATAGCTATGGAATGTTCTGAGTGTAGCTCTCTCTTTCTAATAGTGCTATCCTGGTCACTCCTTCTTGAAATTTTGCTATTTATTGAAGTGGGCTTCAAAGGCCCATAAGGGGTCCCGAAAACGCCTGAGACAGGGTTTTCAGGTTAAGATGGCATGTGATAGGGGGTAGCCTAAAAGGAACTGAAATCATGTTTCAGGCGCCTGAAAACAACGGCAACTGGGGTGAAATTAGGATAAATTGGTATGTGATAGAGCGTCCTCGGAAACGGCCTGAAACCGCCTTTCAGCCTGCTGAAAACGCTTCCAAGGCCCAGAAAATGACGTTTGAAGTTGTTCACTAGTCTACTAACAATATTTTACCTTGGATTTTTTAGGTTGTAGACTTTCTATAACGATAAGGGCTTCACATCTTATATCGGGCGGTGTAGGTACTAGGTTTCTTCATAACTAGTACTTGTAGACATTTTATTTAATATTTAACTTTAATTTTAACAGGGAAAACGAATTATGAAACTCTTTGGTACTGGTGGGAACAATTAATTAGTATTTTTTTTTTATGCGCGCGCATTGACCACATAGTAAAGAATGAGGTTTCTTTTTTTTTGTTAACGTTATTGTATAAAGTTTTAAACAGAGGGACCACTAAAGTTTTATTTGAGTGTAAGTTTTGTTTATTTATACACGTACAAGATGAAATTTTCTATTTAAATACAAAGTTGCATGAAATGAACAAGCAAGGTATATTAATTTATTTGTTCTATTGAACGCGATCTTTTTTGTATCGATTTTTTTAAGAATGATGCATCTCAACCAGTGCAATAAAAAAAATCTATTGTCCCACTAGTGATTTAATAACAATCTAAAAACCAAAGTTTGATAATAGTTATCATTATGAGCCTAATTTCGGTGAGATTAGAGCCATATTATGAGTAAATGTATTGAAAAAATATGTACCCGTTTACATTATAATACCATAATGTCAACGGGTACATATTTTCCGAGATATTGGTCCGAGACTACCAGGACTTAAATTGGTCGTGCTAATTAGTGTCTAGCACATAAGACCTTTTAGACTTTTTGTTAACACCTCACTAAAAAGGCAACGGGTTCAAAATTTCTTCCAAATTTAACATCTAAAATAGACACATTTTATTAAATTTATTCGGACCTTTAGAACCACCCTAGTTCCGTGCTTCGGAAGGCACGTTAAGCCGTTGGTCCCGGCTGCCAATAAAATGGCAGTCGTTAAGCCAAGTTGAAGGCCTTATGGGCGGCTTGAAAAATTTCAAGAGCAGGTCGCCGCAGGCTGCACCTGTCCATTTCAACACGGCAATGGGCTCACCACCTGTTACGTGGGACAAAATGCATACGGTGAAATGTGGGCGTTTAATATGCCTCTGCCTAACCCTTCGGGGATAAGGGCGTGACAATATGTATGTATGTATGTACATATTTTTATTTTATATGTATGACTTGTAATCAGTGTGCCATAGAGTGAGATACCAATAAATGTTATGATTAGTAATAGTAATTATAAAAGAAGTAATGGGAAATAAAGTATGCCTAATGATTTATTCTGTTTGAATATTATGCGAAACGAAGAGTATGGCAAAACACGTTATGCAGTTTTAATTTATGACTCTTAAATTTATGCAATGCGGACCCAATCCATTTAGGGCTTGGAAGCAACTGGAAATATACTTACATGAGATTCCGATTGTGAACTGCCAACTTTCTACTTGTCCTTGGTACAATGAATCACTTTTCAACTTCTAACCAATGCACCGTGGTTCTCTCTTTTTGTAGTTTATAATTAACTAGCTGTCCCGCCCGGCTTCGCCCGTGACATACTTCGAACCCCGTGGCACCTATTTAATCCCGTTGTTTAATAGTTTCACATTCACAATAATGTATGAACATTATCCAAATTCATTGATTACTTCTCCGCTCTCCAGTACTTAGGTACCTACCTACCCGAACGGCCTGGTCGAATTAAATTAATTTCTATGCGCCTAATTTTGAATTTGCGATAACTCGTAAGATATTCATTTAATTTGCAAGGTGCAAAGGGACAAAATAATATTTATGAAATGCTGAAGCCAACTAACGTAGTAAAAATGATAAGGATTAATAGCATATTTGTGTAAGTGGCCTTCAAATTACATATGTCGTCGCGAACTTTTTTGTAGACCTATATTAGATACACAATTGCACCATACATTATTTTGTTATATCTCAAAGGGTTTAGGCAGCGTCTTTGTTGAAAGCTCCCAGACGGCTTATTTTTTCCGACATCCCCAACAAATATCGTTATAATTTGGTCAATATATACAAAAACTTAACAAATTATACATAAAAACCTTCTATGAGAATCACTCTAACTATTAAAAAAAACCGTATCGTAATCCGTTGCGTAGTTTTAAAGATCTAAGCATACATAGGGACAGACAGCGAAAAGCGACTTTGTTTTATAATATGTAGTTACTCTTCTCGATACCTAAGCCGAATCATTCACTAGCTTCAGCAAATAGGCAGGTAATCCGTTCGCTTCCTAATAAGTCAAATCTTCTTCCTTTTTTTATCAAAACGGTATTATTGTGGTTCCGCAACCCATATTACCGTTTATACCGCTTCACTTGGGCAAGACTGACTTTGTTCGTGCTGTACTTTCTTATCACTCTGACGGCCATCGTCTTCAACTATGTAAAGTAGCCACGTTGGTAATTAATGGCGAAAAGATTTTAATATTATATTAAGTGGGGTATTAAAATATGTTTAATTTTTATAAAGTACGTATGTATAAGAACATCATTATAACTAGTAAGTAAACTAAACGCCTACGAAAATAAAAATTATATTATATTATTAATTATATTATGTTGTTGTCAAACGTACGTCAAATGACATCAAAATTTTATCATGATTTCTATATAAAATTTACATTAAATACCAAATGCCTTTAACAAATTAGATATTCTTACGTCCAGTTAAGAAATAATCCTTCGAAGTGGGTCGTCACCTTGCTCCAAACACCCAAGTTTGGGAGATCAGATTTACTAGAGATGGTCAGAGGCAGTTTCTTAAAGCCTTAGATACTATAGGAGCCGTAAATATTTATGGAAGAAGAACCTAGCACGATGGACGTCATGGTATAAGGAGCGCGGGCTGCCCAAGTAGCACGTATGGTACACGACAGGGATATGCCGTATTGCATAGCTATGGCTGACGTCAACGCATTGTATAGACAAGGACTACTAATACCAAAGAAGAACTTAACCCTGTAAAAAAGCACCCTGCCCCTTGTAAAGGTTCGGAGTACTGAAAGGCTTGGAAAGGCACCCGTGTGGTGGCGAGCAAACCACCAAACGATAGCATTCCCAAGGAGGGTTGGTATCAGGCTGGCGGCCGACCATAAAAACTAAGCCAAAACATTTTGCAGTATGGAACTTAGACATACTGCGCCGACCCCAAGTAAATTGGGACAAGGGCAAGAGGATGATGATATCAGATAAAAAAAAAATATCACAAATATAAATCAATTATAATTTTATGAATGATGTATGTTTTGAAATTTTAAATAATCTAATATAAAAAAGCCTTGTTTTTTTTGTAAAATATTATTCGTGCACAATATTCAAGTACCTATTGACCACCTCCTCATTATAACACTATTATGTATGTGATTTAATAACAATATTACGTACTGTAGTTTCATTACAATCCTTTCAGTAGTTTTACAGCAGAATATGACATAGGCAACTTTTTATGCCGGGAAGAATTTCCGCTGTCATCAATTAGTTTTATCAGAAGCGCGGCGTACGACCCTCAGTCGCGTGATCAATTTGGTTAGATGTTCCTGCAATTTATATCTTAGCGGGAATTTGCATGCTGAATCTTTGTTAAAATATTGATGAAATACGTACATGTTCACGGCTTAACGTGCCTTCCGAAGCACGAAAACGCTCGCAAATGTAAATGCCACAAAGTGGTCACCCATCCGAGGAACAGCTATAGTGAAAGTTGCGTAACTCAGTGATCGTTTACAGAACACTGAGACCGCGGGGCCACGAGCTCTTCCGTAGGTATACGTAATGTTAATATTATAAGTATATTATTTATAAATACTTAAAGTATTAAAGTCTACGGATTAAAGTGCGGCATTCACCGTCGTTTTGTATCTAAATCATTATAAAGAGCAAATAGTTGAAATTTAAGCCTACCTATACTCGTACAAAGATATGATGAGATGAGATGAGATGCATTGCCACAATCACTGAACAGTGATTCCCGTAAATCTGTATTTACAGCAATTACCAAGACCAGTAAAGCTAATGTAATAATACTCTGTAATACTCGTATATATCTTCTAGATCTGACTTATTACGTACACCTCATTATGTGTACATAATGAGGTGTACGTAATAGGTGTACCTAATGAGACTGATATGTATAACTGTACTAATTAATGTACAGTAGGTACAATGTACTGTTATCCGATTTACTCTACTCCTAATCTATCCGTGTGTTTGCGCCATAATCTCGTATTTAGGTACCTAATTATGCCTCATCAGAATATTTACGACTATTAACGACTGCCTCTGTGGCGCGGTGGGAGTGCATCCAACTGCTACGCAAGAGGTCGTGGGTTCGATTCCCACCCAGGGTGAGACTTTGTGTGATGAGCACGATGGTTTATACTGTGTCTGGGTGTTATTAATCTATAATATGTATGTATTTAGAAATATATAAGTATGTTTATCAGTTATCTGGTTACCATAGTACAAGCTCTGCTTAGAGTGGAATCAGATGGCGTTGTGTGAGTTGTCCCAACAATATTTATTTATTTAAGACCTTTAGGGTTCCATACCCAAAGGGTATAACAGGACAATATTAGGTACTAAAGCTCTGCTGTCCGTCCGTTTGATACCAGACAGGAGATAGTTCATGAACAGTGATAGTTAGTTGAAATTCTACAGATGATGTATTTTTGTACACCAAATACTACAAAATAGAATAAAATAAATATTTAAGAAGCTCCCTTTTCAACAAACGTGATTATTTTGCTTGATATTGATAACGGCAAACGCGTGATATGATACAAAGTGATATGTTTAAAAATAAATAAATAAATATATATAAAAATTATTTAAATGTGGCTCCCATGCAACAAACGTTAATGTTTTTTTAAAGATAATGCGTGCGAGAGACCGACTCGCACTTAGTCGGTTTTTTTTATTTATAAATTATTTTTTTAAGTCTTTTAAAAATTAAATTAAATTTTATTAGTAATTAAATAATAAATAAAATTATATAGGTTAAAAATTAAATTATTAAGTGAAATTTTAATTTAATAAAATATTATATAAAATTTTATGATTTAAAATTTTTTTTTTATAAACTAGGATTAGATACCCTATTATTAAAAATTTAAATTTTAAATAATAATTATTAATTCAATTAATAAAATTATTAATTGAAATTCTTTCAATAACAATAGGTATAAAACTATGATTGCGCGCGCATTTATAAATATTATGCGTATTTATAAATAATATACTTATAATATTAACATTACATATACCTACGGAAGAGCTCGTGGCCCCGCGGTCTCAGTGTTCTGTAAACGATCACTGAGTTACGCAACTTTCACTATAGCTGTTCCTCGGATGGGTGACCACTTTGTGGCATTTACATTTGCGAGCGTTTTCGTGCTTCGGAAGGCACGTTAAGCCGTGAACATGTACGTATTTCATCAATATTTTAACAAAGATTCAGCATGCAAATTCCCGCTAAGATATAAATTGCAGGAACATCTAACCAAATTGATCACGCGACTGAGGGTCGTACGCCGCGCTTCTGATAAAAGGCACCCGTGTGGTGGCGAGCAAACCACCAAACGATAGCATTCCCAAGGAGGGTTGGTATCAGACTGGCGGCCGACCATAAAAACTAAGCCAAAACATTTTGCAGTATGGAACTTAGACATACTGCGCCGACCCCAAGTAAATTGGGACAAGGGCAAGAGGATGATGATATCAGATAAAAAAAAAATATCACAAATATAAATCAATTATAATTTTATGAATGATGTATGTTTTGAAATTTTAAATAATCTAATATAAAAAAGCCTTGTTTTTTTTGTAAAATATTATTCGTGCACAATATTCAAGTACCTATTGACCACCTCCTCATTATAACACTATTATGTATGTGATTTAATAACAATATTACGTACTGTAGTTTCATTACAATCCTTTCAGTAGTTTTACAGCAGAATATGACATAGGCAACTTTTTATGCCGGGAAGAATTTCCGCTGTCATCAATTAGTGACATTAATAGGAAACGCTGCTTTTTGACCAAGATGATCTGATGGAAAGTTACTTAGTATCTCCCTTGTTGTTGTTGCACAGTTGCAGAATATATTATCTATACATTTTCTAGAATGTGAGGTGATTCTAGTTGGCTCACAAAATAAATTTTGTAAGCCAAAAGACTTAAACAAATTTATAAATCTGATACATTTCGAAGACTGCACAAGTAGTTCAACATTAAAATCCCCACACACCACAACATGTTTTCTACTAGTAAACAAACGCTTCAATACATTTTCCATTACAGTTTCTAATAAATTATAACCCCTTTTTGGAGGACTGTAGACACAGAGGACAATGAGTTGCTCAAGCTCAACACAGGAAAATTCAGCAGTACGCTCAATAGAAAGAGCCACAATATCTTTACGTTCTTTACATTTTAAATTATTAGATACAAATATAAGAGAGCCCCCACGAATGGCTTTCTTTCTTGAGAACGCACTGCTAAGTGAATAAAATTCATTGTTGAACAATAGTTCATGACTTTTTAACCAATGTTCTGTACTACAAAAAATGTGAACATTGTGTTCCTTTTACATACTTACATATACTTCAAACAAACTCTCACCATTTTCATTCACTCGTTCGTCACCAAACTTGCCCAATACACTTTCATATCCATCAGGCTTCACTCCAATCCAACCATTAAAATCACCTTACATTGGGTACAATTCTCTTGTTCCGTTTGCATTTACTCAGAATATCGCTCACACTCTTCCAAAATGCATGTCTCTCTCTTTGGTCTCTTGAAGATTGGCGCCACCGCGCATCTTGCGAAGCATAAACGCCCAAAACAAAGATGCGAGTAAGTCCAACCTTCAACCTCAACCAAAGGAGTCTTGGGTTCCCACATTCATAGTCAGTCACACATTCATTCATTCTCGCGGACAGTAGAACACCGACACCCTGGCTCGCTGTACTGGTTGTGGCTACACCTGACCAGTAGGCTGTATAGGCTCCATGTGTAGTGGTGCCACAGCCTTTCCTCTTTGTTTCATTCCCGCACAAAACATCAAGTCGTCTTTCTCGCATCATCTCGCATTCCTAATCAATTTTGTCTTTCATTCCTCCTCTAACATTCAATGTAGCAAAGTGGCTATCCCCAGCCCTCTTTCCGCCTCGATGGGAAACGGGACGTGACGGGTTGCGAACCACATCGCCTCCATTCCGGATTTTAGAATTTTCAACATCCATAGCGTTCCCACGAGTGGCAGGGGAAATTCAAAGTCCGCCTAGACAGAGCCCCGCTTGTCTAGGTAAGGCTAGCCTTATTCTGGGGTCGCCCGGTCCCAGGGCAGTCAGGCACGTTACGACTAGACTCACCCCTAGC
This sequence comes from Thumatha senex, assembly GCA_948477245.1. Taxonomy (NCBI): domain Eukaryota; kingdom Metazoa; phylum Arthropoda; class Insecta; order Lepidoptera; family Erebidae; genus Thumatha; species Thumatha senex. The sequence goes on along the minus strand of OX419731.1, from coordinate 7,714,300 downwards.
CACGCAGCTCATCGGCACGGCAACCTTGGCTTGGCGGAGAAAGGATGGGAAGAGGATAAGGTAGTAAAAGGATTAGAGGGTAGGAAAAAGGATAAGATAGCAAAGGGACTAGGATCGGGTAATTTTGTCTAAACCTTCTATATTTCAAACCTATGAAATATCCAGCAGCCAGGACAGTTCTTACACTCTTTATTATCTCTGAAGTCCAAGCAAGACTAACCTAACTATCCCCGAAGGGGTAGACAGAGGCGTACTATACGCCCACGTTTCACCGTATGCTTTGCATTTTGTCCCACGTAACAGGTGGTGAGCCCATTGCCGTGTTGAAATGGAAAGGTGCAGGTTGTGGTGACCGGCTGTTGAAATTTTTCAAACCGCCCATAAGGTATTCAACTGGCTTAACGACTGCCATGTTACTGGCAACCGGGACCAATGGCTTAACGTGCCTTCCGAAGCACGGAAACGCTTGCAAATATAAATGCCACAAAGTGCTGACCCATCCGAGGACCATCCATAGTGAAAGTTGTTTAACTCAGTGATCGTTTACAGAACACGACGTCCGCGGGGCCACGAGCGCTTCAGGTTTCCCATAGACACAAATAAACAGTTTTTTGTTTAGTACATCAACCCGTGATTGAGGGCTGCTATCATAGCTACTAGGGCCCCCAGGTTGACGGTTCAAAGATAGAGCCTATAGCAGCTGAACTCCGAACATAACCTTAGGCACCGTGGTTACATGGTGGTATCGCTCCGGTTACAAAATTGTGCCAACTGGTACATTCTGAATACCTGCGCCGTTGCCTCGTCCATAGATCTGTAGGTGTACTATTCGTACGTTCAGGTGAGGTCGATTTGGGCCTTAGATATGTTGAAGGGGCCCGTTATACGCAAAATTATTACCGTGAAATATTAGATATTTCTAAATTATCTTCATTGCTATGTGATACTTTTTGGACATACCTAAGGTGAAAACTTTAGGTGGGTCCAAAAACTATGTAATCATGTAGGTACTCATGATAAAATTCACTACATTGCCATACACTCATACCGTTACAACTATCGTGCCACCTACTTACCTACTTTGGAATCAAAATATCATCAAAATGTTAAACTGACAGCAAGTTGGAAAGCAACTACTATAGACTATAGTCCATAAGATATCCAATGGAGATATAAAACAAGGTCGTTTCTGTAGGGTTTATATATTTAGGGCCATTCTATAGAAATGTGGCAGCGGACTCCTTGTGAAAAATAAAGCCTGCAAGCCTTAGCGCTACAAAGGTCAAACTTTGTAACGATTTAGTAGTAACGCCATAACATAAAACATATTATAATATCAAAGATTGACCTTGGATATAGTGAACGTCATATACCTAGGTATATCAACGGGTGGAATTATAAGTGAAACTTATAATTTTATTGGTGACATAGGTAGGTACCTAGATCTAACTTAAATTGATTGGTATGGAAAAATAGATACGGCTGTATCTATTTTGTAGTTAACTTCAAACTTGAATTTACCCTGATTTCGAAGCGTTCCCGAGACCCGTTCCCGTCTTGACAGTCTGTCGGATGACGTAGTGGTCTTAAAGGGGTTCTGTATTTTTCTCCTTTTGAGTTACGCAACCCAAAAAGGCTTATATCTTTGTTTATCACCAAAACATCGGCCAGGTGCGACTTCCAGCTACCTATCATAAATACTTACCTACAACACACCTCAGAACATTAGACATTCACGGCAGCGTCGCAGGCGTCCTTGCGTGTTATCATTTGTTTATAGGGTGTAATAAACTGAGTAGGCATTTCTTGAAGTGAATAATAGGGACTAGGGAAAGGTAACTACATTATTGATAGAAATAATGTGTGTTAACTAAAACAGTGAGAAATTTTATGAGGATAGTTTAAAAATATAAGTAAAAGGTATGGAGAATAGGTATGTATAACCAGGAATATTACTGTAAATAAAAACCTATTGATATAATACTTCGTCCACCGACCCGTCGACTGACCCAACATTTAATTTTATTGTGAGACCCTGTAGAAGCGAGGACGAACACAATAGTGGCGTTAGCATTATTCACTAGACATAACCGCTCTACAGGGTTGATTTCCTCATAGTCGCCCTGCTGCCCCGAGGGTGGTATAATATCAAACTGCATTCCACCACGTAGGTACATAAAAAGCTCGTGACTAGTTCGTAAATTCGATAATAGGTACCAAAGTGTTTCAAGTATAATTTCATTCTGTTTAAACTATTGATTGATGGCACTTGGTGGAACTTGCTACACATACAAAGGTGAATGCTATAAAATTTATATAATTATAACTTCATTGTAGGGTAAGTTTCAGTACCGGTAGGTCTAAATGGTGCGAAGCGTTTTAACCATATGTATGAAGTAGGATACATTTCATAATATTGTAATATTGTATGAAGAAACGTGATGTATTGTGTTGGACACACCCACAACATTTCAATGATTTATCAATACAGACAAATAAGTACTTAGTACTTATCCCATTTCAAGTTCACTATAACAAATTACCGCTATAATTAGTGATGATGTTCGAACTGTCAAGAGTAGGTACTAATTCATTATGATAACGAGACGTGCCAACGACGGTGATGGATTAGCCTTTTTTCCCCTTCACATAAACGCGAGAACCAAAAGAAAATGCGTAAAAAATGGACCAATAACAATGTATGCAAAAGTTGAGCGTTTCGCATCAAAATATTAGGTTATTGAAATTTTCCAGTCCCGTGGACCGGGGCAGACAAGGCTGCTAACACTGCTCGTTCTTACGTTGTGGTAATAGCATTTCGCTGTCACTATCTATTCTACGTTTACTGGAATAGAAGTGAATTACCTAAAGGATATTTCGTTTTCGGTGGCTTAATAGCTTTGTGATTTATGGGACATTTTTTTTCACACAGCGCCGTCTAGCCCAACGTAAGCTAATTATAAGCTTGTGTTATGGGATCGAGACGACTGATAAACATACTTATATATTTCTAAATACATACATATTATACATAGGAAACACCCAAACTCCGAAACTAACATTTGTGGATCACACAAATATTTTTCCAGTCCGGGAATCGAACCCTGGACCTCAGTCGCGGCAGTGGCATAGGTACACTACCACTGCGCCACCGAGGCAGTCAAAATTAATTTATAGTAGACTAGCTGTCCCGCCCGGCTTCGCCCGTGACATACTTCGAACCCCGTGGCACCAACCATTTAATCTCGTTGTATATTAATTTCACATTCACAATAATGTATGAACATTTTCCAAATTCATTGATTACTTCACCGCTCTCTAGGACCTATACTCCTACCTATCTACGCCCGCACGGGCCGGTCGAATTATGGTTACTCGAAATTATTTTCTTTGCGCTTTATTTTGTATCTGCGATAACTCGTAAGATATTCATTTAATTTACAAGGTGTAAAGGGACAAAATAATCTTCATGAAATGCTATATAAATGATAAGAATTAATAGCATATTTGTGTAAATAGCCTTCAAAAAACCGCTTTATAATTGATGGTTTTTTAAAGTATTAAATTGGATATAGTATGTTACTCTTATGAGATAGACATATATCGTCGCGGACTTTTTTGTAGACCTACATTAGATACACAATTGCACCATACATTATTTTATTATATCTAAAAGGGTTTAGGCAGCGTTTTTGTTGAAAGCTCCCAGACGGCTTATTTTTTCCGACATCCCCAACAAATATAGTTATAGTTTGGTCAATGCATACAAAAACTTAACAAAATTATACATAAAAACCTTCTATAAGAACCACAATAACTTTAAAAAAAAACCGCATCGTAATTCGTTTCGTAGCTTTAAAGATCTAAGCATACATAGGGACAGACAGCGAAAAGCGACTTTGTTTTATAATATGTAGTGATATCAATTCAAGCAAATCAAATAATTTATAGTAGATACTAATTCAAGATATGATATGGTCCTTAATTTATAGTGATACTTAATCTAACATTATAAATATGTTATATTAAGTATCACTATAAATTAAAATAACATATTTATTACCGACTATAAATGTAAACGAAGATATTTAGCAACAGATATGGATCGAATTGCTGTCGTTAAGCCTAGTGCAAGCAAAAAGAAAACATTTTTAGCTATCCCCGACATGGCGACAATTATTTTTTCATCTATACTAATAATATAAAGCTGAAGAGTGTGAATGTTTATTTGGTTGAACGCGCTAATCTCAGGAACTACAGGTTCGATTTGCAAAATTCTTTTTGTGTTAAATAGTCCATTTATCGAGGAAGGCTATAGGCTATATAGCATCACGCTACGACCAATAGGTGTGGAACAGCAATGATAAATGTGGCAAAATCGGGGACAAAATATTCCTTTTGATAGCTTCCGTTGCGACCGCTGCGTAAACGATTAAAGTTACGCAAAAACTATGTATTACAAAATTATTCCCCTTTAAAAGTTCTAAAATAAAATCCGCGACAGCATATGTCTATATTTTAAGGTTAACTTACTATAATCATTTTATTGTGAAAAAAATTGTTCTTAAAATGACAAGTGAAAAGTATGGCTGATGATTTGCGATTTACGCATGCGCGACAGTCCTCGCGTCTCAATCAAATCAACTCAAACAAACGCGTGCTCGATTCGACTACGTACAGTCAAATCGGATGTGTCGTGCTCCTTGGTAATCTAAACTAATAATAATATAAAGTTAACTATACTAATATGTGTTGGATAGCGCATTTATCGTGGAAGTCTATAGGCTATCATCGCACTACTACCCTGAAGATCAGGGCAGTAATCAACAAATCGGGCAAATATTCATTCACAATTGTAAAAGTAGATAATAAAAGACGGGATTAAATGGGAGCGACGGGGATAAAGGCATGACTGGTAAAAGGCTATCTCATCACGCTACTACCCTGAGGAGCGGAGCAGTAATCAACAGATTGGACAAATGTTCATACATTATTGTAAAAGTAATGAATTAAAAATAACTAACTATCTTTACGCTTTATCCATGACGGGGTAGTCAGAGAGGACAGATCGCCAGGCTTCGCGATCAAAAGTAATGAACGACGGGATTAAATGGGCGCGACGGGAATAAAGGCGTGACTGATAAAAGGTTATATCATCATGCTACTACCCTGAGGAGCGGAGCAGTAATCAACGAATCGGGCAAATATTCATACATTATTGTAAAAGTAATAAACGACGAGACTGATAAAAGGCTATATAATCACGCTACTACCCTGAGGAGCGAAGCAGTAATCAACAAACCTGCAAATATTCATACATTATTGTAAAAGTAATAAACGACGGGAATAAAGGCGTGATTGAAAAACTGACGGGAGTTCAATGTTTGTGACGGGCGAAGCCGAGCGGGTCAGCTAGTTATAGATAAATATGACGCAGAAGGCATCAAAACTGGTCAAGTATGCGTAGAGTCACGCGCCAGGCAAGTTTCGTATCAGTCTGTATAACGGACGGGGGCCTAATCTTGACCATACGACTTGAAAGCGTAAACAAGCTGCTAAGTTTTTTTTTTATCGTAGGTTTTTGAAAACTGCGAAACTCGCGACAAAAGACATGTACCTAACCAGTAAATTTATGTCTACACTTTCAAGTCGTCTTATCGAGAATTGGGGCCCCCCTGGTAACGACTTTTGGTTTTAGAGGCGCGCGGCGGCGGCGGCAGCCGGAGCATTGCCCACATTAAGCAAATGCAAGGTCGTGACCAGGGCATTTCCCTTTAGTACTTTTCTAGGTTTTTTATTAGCAATTCGATCAATTCTTAAGACAGTATTAAATCGTAGGTAGTTTCTATTTTGTTATTATTTTCTTTCTTACACGCCGCCGTCTAGCACAAGGTAAGCTTGTGTCCTAGGATCTAGACGACTGATAAACATACTTATATATTTCTAAATACATACATATTATACATAGGAAACACCCAAACTCTGAAACAAACATTTGTGGATTTATAACATCTACATAGAGTAGGTTTAAAATTAATAATAAAACATACATGCGTACGCTTTTAAAAATACCTTTTATTTATAATTAATCTTATTTTGTAATGATTGGCAGTGTGTTATGCCGAACGTTACAGTGTTGTACCAAAAGATAATTACTTTTGAAACGTTTTTCGCAGTACTCGCATTTGTGTGGCCGCAATCCTGTATGGATCATATTGTGGACTCTTAGTAAAGCCCCTGACTTGAAGGCTTTGAGGCACACTGCACATTTGAATGGCCTTTCTCCAGTATGGTTCCTCATATGAATAATGAGTACGCTTTTAGCTTTGTACCTGGAATTGAGGTGATACTAGATAATCTATATATATAAAAATGAATCCCTATTTACCTTGGTCAAACCATCACGCGTGAACGGCACGACCGATTTGAAAAATTCTTTTTGTATTGGATAGCTCATTTATTGAAGGTTCTAAGCTATATATCATCACGCCACTACACAGGAGCAGTAATCATAAATGTCAACAAATCGGCGAAGTAATAAGCAACGGGATTAAATGGGTGCCACGGGGTTGGAAGTATGTCACGGACGAAGCCGGGCAGGTCGGCTAGTTATTTAAATAAAGATTTTTCATTCCACTCTTTCTTTTCATGTGGAAACCCCATCGAAGTTAACGCTGATATGGTTATGTCGAAATTAAGCCGACAGAATCCATTCAAGTGTATCAACCAATTAAATCATGTATCTACATTCTACAGCTAGACTTCTCCAAATTTTCGATTCTACACAAAACCACAAGCTTCTAATCAAAAATTAATTATTACTTTTTTATACCACTGAGGTGGCATACAAGCATGCGGCCCACCTGATGGAAAGTGGTCACCGTAGCCTATATGACGTTTGCAAAACCAGAGGTGCAGCACTCGGGCTGCCGACCCTATTTATTTTTTTATTATTATTACTGGTTAAATCGACTTAGATCCATTTAGAAGACAATGATTTCCATCATTTCGAACTGCTTTCAAAATGAGACACCATGTAAAGACTCTATTTATAGTAAGTTAAATCAGTACATTTTGAATTTATTTGTAGAATTTCGTTTCTGTTACAAAATTGTAAAGACAAGACGCCTCTACAATTTTCAAGACATGTCTAAACAATAAATATCTTAGCACTTAACACTAGAAATTTAAAAAAAAACAATGCCTTTGCATTAAATTGTCATGTAAGTATACTTTATAAACAGAAATTATCACGTACATTAATACATCTTCGAGTTATCCAGGTTACATACACAAGCTACATTTGGAGGCCGAGATCCACTTTGATGGATTGCTCGGGGCAGTTGTTTCGGCATTGCTGGAAATCTCATGGTGGTTTTTAATATAGGATAACGCTGATTCTCATCAAGGACCACATGGACACAGTGCCACCACTGGGGACTATTTTGAGAACAAGGTGCTTACAATGTGGGTGGAGTCCCTAGTATGGGGTGAAAAAAAAGAACGATGGGCCCTTATATCGGTCGTAAGATATCTTACCTCAATCCACAAATATCGCAACAATAGGGTCTTTCGTCACTATGACTTCTTAGATGACTTTGTAAACAGCTTCTCATTGGATACTCCATCGGACAAAATTCACATTTCCAAACCTTTTCCATTGCCAACACTCTTTGATGTTGACTTAAGCTTTGAAGGTTTTTATACATACGACCGCAATGGGAGCATTTAATTCGTTTTGATTTTACATGTATATTTGCAATATGAACCTGAAATTTAGATAGAATCTCTAGATACTCGTATATCTTTAATCTTTATTGGCATTCTGTCACTTGTTGCTTTGTTATAGGCTGAAATATTGCTTTTGGTTTTCCTATGGAAATAAATAAATAGTAACTGAATCACGCAATTTGCCACATGCGAATTATAACTCCGTTTTTAAGTATAACTCTGCCTTTAAGTATAACTCCGTTGTCCTACACTACGGAGTTATACTTAAAGCTCAATTAAAATACAAGCATGAGTTACAGTAACTTTTCAATTATTGTGAAGTTTTATTTATTTGCTACTAAACTGAGTAAAAGATTGAGTGAATGTAGTGAGTGAGCGTCATCATTTACAGGGGGCCTTGAATTATAACTCCACTTTTTAAGTATAACTCCGCCTTTAAGTATAACTCCGCCTTTAAGTATAACTCCGCCTTTAAGTATAACTCCGTTGTCCTACACTACTGAGTTATACTTTAAGCTCAATTAAAATACAAGCAAGAGTTACAGGAACTTTTCAATTATTGTAGGGTCTTATTTATTTGCTACAAAACACAGTAATGGTTGAGTGAATGTAGTGAGTGAGCGACATCATTTCGAGGGGGCCTTGATTTGATTTTTTAGTGCAATTTTGTTCTACAAGTCGCATTTCTCAACCGATTATAATTTAACTTAACGGTCAGCGATTTTTGATTGAAAGGAAAATGCGGCGAAAATTTTGTTGTAACGTAATTAATCAAACGATTTAAAATAAATTAAGAAAAACCCTCAAAAACGATACACAATTCTGTACCAAATCTAAAGAATTACTTTAAACACTACTTTATCCGACTAATATTGTAAACGCGAAAGTTTGTATGTAGGGATTTGTTACTCTTTAACGCAAAATCTACTGAATGGATCTTGATGAAACTTTACAATAGTATAGCATACACATCAGAATAACACACATAGGCTACTTTTTATCCCGGAAAAAATATATCCTCTGGAAAACGGGAACAGAAAATGTCACCACGCGTGCGGAGCCGCGGGCGTCAACTAGTGTAGCATAATGTAATAATTAACTACAGACACAATGTGATTACTAAGCAGACATATTTTACTGCCTCTGTGGCGCGGTGGGAGTGTATCCGACTGCTACGTAAGAGGTCCCGGGTTCGATTCCCGGGTCGGAACAAATATTTGTGTGATCCACAAATGTGTGTTTCGGAGTTTAGGTGTTTCCTATGTATAATATGTATGTATTTAGAAATATATAAGTATGTTTATTAGTTATCTAGATCCCATAACACAAGCTAATATTAGCTTACTTTGGGCTAGATGGCGCTGTGTGGAAAGTGTGCCACAATATTTATTTTTTATTTATTTATATCAAAACTGCAGATTAAATTCTTATTGGTGAATTCAGTTCAGGTCTGTAGGTTCATTTACATACATTTTCAATCCAGTATCTTAACAGTAGAGACAATAATACTCTTAAATTCTGATAGCTCCCCCCTGTTTTGAACAATAGAGATGTGGAGTATTGTCAAAATCCTGATGGACCCATCCTCGCAATAGTGGAGAAAATAGAATTATAAAATCCCGTTGGGCCCATCAATGGAACTTTGCAATAGAACCAACAGCCTTGAACCGTGAATTCCCGGGTACCTATGACAATTATTTCAATGTTCAGAGGTTTAGTGCTTATTGCTTTATACATATTGCTAGTTGATAAAAAGCTTACAAAATGGCTTTGAATTGGCTTTTATTTGTCTAAAAACAAATAAGGTAAATAAGAAAGTATATTTATATTTTGAGGAATAGGGGTTTATGGTTGCACCTGCCGGTGGTCATATGCTGACAGTCAGCCAGTGATCATAGCTGGTGCAACCCGGATAAACCGTTAGGCAGCAAAAATTTATTAAATATTTTGTGAGATATTTTTGTAGGATCAATTTTAGAACCAATAAACAGCGCTGTCTAGCCAAAAGTAAGCTATATAAGCTTGTGGATTGCATATAGAAAATTTTAAAAATAAATATCGTTGGGACAACTCACACAGGGCCATCTGATTCCAAACTAAGCAGAGCTTGTACTATGGTAACCAGATAACTGATAAACATACTTAGATATTTCTACATACATACATACATATTATTTATAAATAACACCCAGACACAGAATAAACCCTCGTGCTCATCACACAGTTTTATCCTGAGTGGAAATCGAACCCACGACCTCTTGCGTAGCAGTCAGATACACTCCCACCGCGCCACAGAGGTAGTCAATATAACTAAAAACGAACTAACTACCTATCTTCACACTGTATCCCTGATAGTCAGAGAGAACAGATCGCCAGGCTTCGCGATCCATGCATACTTCTTTCGCTTCTTCGAGATTCAACAATCGCTTCATACACGCACGTCTGGGTATCCGTGTACTTTTGACCTTTCCGTTTTTGAGCAATCTGCTCACGTGGTCTTCATATGTAAGTCTCGGCCTACCCTGACTTCTTCTACCCTCTGCTTTCGCACAATATATATTCTTCGTCAATCGTTCCTCACTCATTCGTTGGACGTGTCCAAACCAACGGAGCACGCCCTTTTCCAGCTTAACGCTGACGCTTTCAGTCAAACCTGCCATATTGCGTTTCACTTCGTTTCGTATCCGGTCGGCCAAGGTAACGCCGCACAATTTTCGAAGTGATCGCATCTCCACAGCATTCAATTTATTTCATACATCTGCTGACATACCCAGGTTTCGCTACCGTAAAGCAAAGTTGGCACTAGCACTGCGTTATGAATCGCCAGTCGTGCTTCTTTTACGATGCTTTGTCGCTTTACTAATTGGGACAAAGCACCGTTAACTCTGTTTCCGGCAGCTACTCGCCGTTCTACATCCGAATCACATCTTCCATCCGCGCTAAACATACTCCCTAAATACACAATGTCATTCACTTGCTCTAGACGTTCCTGGTTTACCCTAATCTCGCATTTAGTTCTTACGTCATCTATATAAATGCAATATAAAGTCAAAATATACAAAATTGATAAACATACTTATATATTTCTGAATACACACTTATCATACATAGTAAACACCAAGCCCCGAAACAGACATTTGCGGATCACACAAATACGTCCCAAACTGGACATCGAACCCGGAACCTCAGCGCGGCAGTCGCATACACTATCACTTACGAGGTAGTATAACCTGCATAGTACCTCGTAAGTAATCATAATAACCATAACCACATTTATCCCGAAATATGCTATCCAAAATACAACATTTATCAAAATCATAATTTTCGCAATAAATAGTCTTTAATCTTCGATAGGTACTTATAAAATTCTTCTCGCACGAAGTCAGAGGCGTTCGTGTTAAATAATACTGTTAATCTACCACTACACATCAACAGGTACCTAATTATGGTGATGGCAATTTGCGAGCGTATATCCAACGAGTGGAAAACAGTCAACCCTCGAGTAACATTTACGTAAAGAGGCATTTCATAAAGTTTCGACAGATCACAACAGTATTTTTGCAAAGCTCGATATTAAAAAGAAAACATAATAAAAGTGTGCTATTCATTATATATATTCATATATTTAAGTTCGATAAATATTTATTAACTAGCTGAGCCCCGCGTAAAATATTTTAAACCCCCGTCGCATCCATTTGATCCCGTCGCTTTTACATGAAAATTTGCCCAATTTGTTGACATTTATGATTACTGCCCGATCTCCTATTAGGTAGTAACGTTATGATATATAGCCTTTAGTCTTCTTCGAAAATGGACTATCCAACCCAAAATGAATTATTCAATTCCGACCATGAGTTTAGCGCGATCAACCAAACAAACAAACCCTTCAGCTTTATATATTATTGTAATATATAGAAGCATAGATGTACATAATAAGTTGATTAAAGGAATAAAATTAGTTTATGGACTTTATGGTATTACCAGACGGATAAAAAAATAAGCAAAAACTCCATTACCCAGTACTTATTATCCAATAATGTATTGATCAACTTTGTAATTGAATTTTAATATAACACATTTTAATTTCTGGACAAATTTTGCAAATTTACTGTATTTTTCTGTCGAAATTATGTGAAAGGCTTTTAAGAGCTCGCTACGCCCGTCGTACTATACGTAACAAGTGAGCATGTATTGTGTGAATTTCATTTTTCGTGTAAGAAAGCTACTATGGAAATCTTCTATCAACACCTGTTAGAAGGATGGCCCTGAGAAATTAAAAATTCACCGCCTCTTTTGAGGTATAAATTTAAAATTATCGATCCTAGGAAAACAATGATGACAACTGAAATTGTGGGAAATTTAATTTAAACTTTTTTATCATTTTTTTTACATACTTACATATTGTCACGACTTTTTTTCTTTTAAAATGAAAATAAAAGAGTAAGTCAATAAACAAATATAATGTGGCGGATCGAATACCACGAAAATTAAATTTAGACTGCGTGAGACCTCTCCCAAAGTTATCCAAAAGTAAATTGCTACTTATATTTTTAACGAGTTCCTCTCTTTTTAAAGCTAATTCCACTAGACTTTGATTAACATTAACTGTTGATTGTGACATTTATTTCAATATTTTTGAAGTGAAACTTCTTTAAGGACGTTGCGAGTAATTTTTCTTTAAAAAAAATCATCACCTTTTTCGGTTACGCGCCATATTGTTTTGAAGTCTAACTTCTTTATCGACGTATGAGAGAAATTTTAAAGCTGTAAAAAAATGTCGTACCTATAGAAGTTTCACTTTTTACCTGTGTACTCTGGTACACACACATATTTTTGTTTTAAAGGTTATCACTACATATTATACAACAAAGTCGTTTTTCGCTGTCTGTCTCTATGTATGCTTTGATCTTTAAAACTTCACAACAAATGACGATGCAGTTCTATTAATAGTTAGAGTGATTCTTATAACAGGTTTTTATGTATAACTAGATGACCCCACAGCTTCGCCTGTGGAATATTTCGACCTCCCTTAGCACCTATTTAATCCCTTTAAAAACAATTTGCCCGACATTTATGACTACTGCTCTGCTCCCTAGAGTAGTAGCGTAATGATATATAGCCTATAGCCTTCCTCGATAAATGGGCTATCTAACACAAAAAGAATTTTTCAAATCTGACCAGTAGTACCTGAGATTAGCGCGTTCAACCAAACAAACAAACTCTTCCGCTTTATAATATTAGTTTAGATTTGTTAAGTTTTCGTATACTAAATTATAACGATATTTGTTGGGGATGTCGGAAAAAATAAGCCGTCAGGGAGCTTTCAACGAAAACGCTGCCTAAACCCTTTGAGATATAACAAAATAATGTATGGAGGAATTGTGTATCTAAAGTAGGTCTACAAAAAAGTTTCCGACGGTATATCTTTTATCTATCTAGTCTATCTTTTAAGAGTAACATACCATATCCATTTCAATACTTTAAAAAACCATCAATTATAAAGCAGTAATTTGAGGGCTATTTACACAAATATGCTAATAATTCCTATCATTTTTACTACGTTAGTTGGCTTCAGCATTACATAAAGATTATTTTGTTTTTTTACACTTCGCAAATTAAATGGATATCTTAAGAGTTATAGCATTGCGCAAAGAAATTAATTTCGTGTAACCATAATTCGACCGGGCCGTGCGGGCGTAGGTATTGGAGAGCGGAGAAGTAATCAACTAATTTGGAAAATGTTTATACATTATTGTGGAATTAATAAACGACCGGATTATAATGGGTTTAATTTTGTGTAACCATAATCAATCCAAACCGAAATTTGCATCTTATAGTTCGACGATTTATGTACGAAATATGTTTGATAAGTAATATTAACAGTAAAAAATAAATATCCATCACGCCTTATCCCCGAAGGGGTGGCAGAGGCATATTATATGCCCACTTTTCACCGTGTGGATTCCTGTCCCACGTAATAGTTGGTGAGCCCATTGCCGTGTTAAAATAGACAGACGCAGGTTGTGGCTACCTGCTGTTGAAATTTTAAAGCCGCCCATAAGGCCTTCAACCAGGCTTAACGACTGCCATTTTACTGGCAACCGGGACCAACGGCTTAACGTGCCTTCCGAAGCACGGAAACGCTCGCAAATGTAAATGCCACAAAGTGGTCACCCATCCGAGGACGAGCCATAGCGAAAGTTGCGTAACTCAGTGATCGTTTACAGAACACTGAGACCGCGAGGCCACGAGCGCTTCAATTATTAACAGTAGATATCATATAACAAAAAATAAATCAATTAGAATTAAAGTCACTTACTCTTAAACTGCGCAACCTTTGGAAGGCCTTTCCACATACATCACAAACATTCGAAGGAGGATTTACATGATTAAATAAATGTTCTACAATGTTATGCCTGTGTCGAAACCTAAAAACAATTATAATCCAATACAATCAAAGATTTTATTTTAACATACTTAATGTTTTCCGTGCTTCAGGAGGCACTTTAAGCCGTTGGTCCGGGTTGCCAGTAACATGGCAATCGTTAAGTCAAGTTAAAGGCCTTATGTGCGGCATGAAAAAATTCAACAGCAGCAACCTGCACCAGTCTATTTAAACATGGCAATGGGCTCACCAACTGTTACTTCGGACAAAAATGCGGAATCTCGACGACAGATTCATTAAGAAATATGCTTCTACAATCCGAGACGACAAACAGACTGGGTATTAACGGATAAATTACCAAACTCACTTCTTTCCACACATATCACATATATATCCTGGATGATAATGCGATTTCTCATGTCTCTTCCATAGCCTCCAGCATTCATATACTTTATCACAACGTGGGTACGAGCACAATCCTCCCGTTTTATTTAAATGAACTTTTCTATAGTGATATTGCAGTGAAAGTTGAGCTCTTGTCTTCTTTGAGCATATGTGACAGAGAAAATTTTGAGTTTTTGTAGCATAATGAGCATATCTGAAATAAAATAATTTTTGAGTTCCTTTACGAGGCGTAGGTACCTATGTAGGTACATAGCAGGACCGACGACGGGAGATAGCAGTATTATTATATATCATTAAAGGATATGTCTAGAGTTAGTTTTGAGGATGAGAATTTTTTTTTGTTGGGGCAACTCACACAACGCCATCTGATTCAAAACTAAGCAGAGCTTGTACTATGGTAACCAGATAACTGATAAACATACTTATATATTTCTAAATACATACATATTATAGATAAATAACTCCCAGACACAGAATAAACCATCGTGCTCATCACACTAAGTTTTATCCTGGTTGGAAATAGTACCCACGACCTCTTGCGTAGCAGTCAGATGCACTCCCACTGCGCTACAGAGGCAGTCAAAAAATAAATTATCGGATCTAACTTAGTATGGCAACGTTCGATAAGCTACGGAACATCTTTTCATTAAAAATACAGCAGTTTAAGTACTACAGTGGTGCTAATTGTGTTGTTGAAACCACTAAACTAAATTTCTCTAAAATGTTCTTATTTTTATTGAGAGATTGCCAAATGCTATTCTGTTATTATTTCGAACTAAACTTGGTGATATCATAAACAGCATTAAATTTGTATTTGACATCCTTAAAATCTTTTTATGTGATAAAATTCAACAAAACATGTATTTAGATGCCGACTAACTTAGTGATTGAACTGTCTATGTACATTTTTCAATTTTTGTTGAATTTTATCACATAAAATGAATTTTAGTGATGTAAGATACAAATTTAACGTCACACAAAATTTAGACGTTTTCCCTAAAATTAGACGTCACCTATTTAGGTGACGTCTAATTTCAGTGGGACGTTTATTAATTTTAGTAACCGTTTGAAATGTGAAAACGTGTAAAACGTTGTAACGTGAAAAATATACATAGGCAGTTCAATCATCAAGTTAGTAGGCATGTATTTACATTCGACTGTCTATGTACATTTTTCACATTACAACGGCAATCTCTTAATAAAAATAAGAAAATTTTAGAGAAATTTAGTTTAGTGGTCTCAACAACAGAATTAGCACCAGTGTCTATGACTAGTCATATGGAGCTAGCTCCATAGTCTTAAGAAAAGTGAGTAGAGTTCTGTGACCAATAAGCTTCATCTCTATTCTGATCTAGTATCATCAAGCTTTTCAGTGAAGAGCTCTCTCTTCACTGAAAAGCTTGATGATACTCAGAGGGCCAATGGAAGGTACCGTTACTTAGTGATAGAATACATAGCGAAGGAATAAGAAGACTAAACAATTGTCCGGCCTAAGTGACTGGGGTCGAAAGATATCTCGCGTGGTAACTAGGTACCGGAAAACATATTGCGGGTAGGCTATGCTCCTGTAAGATCGAATGAAGCCTAATAAAGTTCATGGGAGCCTGCAGTATATAGGCAGAGAATACCGAACACTAGCGATCTATCGGGAATGTGTATGCCCAACAAAAGACATCGCGATGAAATGCGATTGAGGCAACATGGATTATTTTTAAAAATATAAAAGCTATCAAAATATAGGGAAAAAAAGAAAGGGATTAACAAGGAAAATTATACATAATAGCCAAAAAATTTTAGGCGAATAAAATATCGGGCTAGTACTAAGTATAAGGTTACCTATGTGCAGCTATAGCAGCCTGATCTTTCCCAGTGAATTCACATATCATACATTGCAAATCATTTTTGACCCAATGTTCTGCCAGATGTTTTGTAACCTCCTTTGGGTCGTTTGACCAAAATTTACAAATACCTTAAAACAAGAAAATAATTAATAATTGCAAAATCCGACAAAAATAAGCAATAGTTTCCAAAATTAAAGAACGTGAATGGAGATTGCGCTGCACTTATTTTTAGTATATGCTGTGATGAGAAGGAGTGTGCAAACAAATGCCTGAAATTGTATTCGCAAATTGAAAATGAGCGTTTTTGCTTTCAAATAATATGGTTGTGGATTGCCGCCTTCAACACAATCTAGTAGCGACAAATGCATGTTAACACGATAGGTTTTACCGCTGTGATATTGGCGTACACTGCTTTCGTCGCTGAACCAAGTAGTACCTCCCTACTTTATAAAAGTACTTACAGAGTTTTTCGAAACAACTTTATTATTACAAATCTTATAGTCGTTTACCTGGTTACAGTGGTTACACCAATATTTAAAGTAGGTACATGTATGACATATCAAAGGCAACATTAAATTAACTTATCTACAAAATGTATCTTATACCCATGAACGCCCCAAGCAATTAGGGATAAAAACTTAATCATAATTAGGTATACTTACCACAAAAATTAAAATCTTCTTGTGGTCTCTCCAAATTTCCTAGATGTCGATCTGTATCTACAAACAATTTGTATATTAAAATTAATTTTACATATTATTAAAATTTGGATGGGTGTACATGGGGCACACTAAAAGCTTTGCACTTCTAGCTAATCGGAACTATTTGAATTTCGATTGTTATATTTTTTGAAACGTTGTAACCTTCTTAGTAATAAGAAAAAAAACAATTGACGGAACACACATCTAAGTTCTACGTACGTACGCAACGAAAATGAAATTAAGTCGAAAAGATTTTAGAGCGATGATTTTTTATGATTTTAAAAGATCTCTTTCTCCGCGAGACTTTGCCGCTCGTCTTCTAAATGCTTTTCGGAGAGAAGCACCTTGTTTGAGCACCGTGAGGCGGTGGTTTTCTGAATTTGAGAGAGGTCGAGTTTATTTACATGACGAATTTCGTGAAGGGCAACTGCCGTCAACGAAAATAATGTGGCTACTGTTAAGCGGCTAATTGAAGAAAGCCCGCGATGAGACAATTCGAGGAATATTGGGGATTGGTATGAGCCAAGTTCAGAAAATTTTACACGAAGAATTGAAAGTGCGGAAACTTTGTTGTCGTTGGATCCCTCATGAACTGACAGCGGAGCAGGAGCGGGCTAGCGTGGAATGGTGCTCACAGATGCTACTGAAGTACGACCACAGACATTCTAATGAACGAAACGAAACTAGGATTTAATGTTTGGAACCCGAATAAAACAGCAATCCTGTGAATGGGGGTGTTTGAAAGGCGAGAAATTTTGGTTAAACAATGATCGCGTTTTTTTTCTCAGCTACGGGTCCCATCTGTACAATTCCACTTGAAGATTAATACAGTGTTAATGCCGAGTGGTATTCTTCCATTTGTTTACCTAGGGTGTTCGAAAAAGTTCGCGAAACACGACCAAAAAGCCGCGTTCTTCCTACATCATGACAAAGCTTCTTCACACACGGCCAACAAAACAAAGTAATTTTTACCTTCCGAAAAAGAACAACTCGTCACCCATCCTGCGCATAGCCACCCTGTGATTTCTGTATTTTCCCCAAAATCAAAGATTTGATGAGAGGTTTCACTTTCACTAACTCCGAAGAGGCAGTGATAGCGTTCAATCAGCACGTAGAAAACATGCCTTCCGAACTGTGGTCCTATGTTTTAAAAAATGGTTCGATCGCATGAAAATATTTTTAAAATGTAAATGTGAGTATTCTGAAAAGCAATAGACATAATATATTGGTTATAGCATGTATTTTTTTTAAGTTATGCAAAACTTATAGTGTGACCTACGTATCTCACCAAGATCTGTGGGGCCAAACCATTTCACAAATTTTCGGACAACGGGATAAGAATAAATACTTGAATTGTTCACGAAATTTGTAAGCATTAGATTTAGATACTTGCTTTATCTAAATCTGAATCAAAACTTGCGAAGCCTGCAAAGTTGCGTTGGAATACTTCCATCAAAGGGCACCAACTCTACCAGTTTTTCTCAGACGTTCGTGACCGCCGTGAGAATATCATGGCTGGAGGTGGATCATTGTGTTGAATTTCTTACAGGACACGGTAACTTTAGGAGCAAATTACGTTCATTTAAGCTGGTCGAGTCGCCGTTCTGTCAGTGTTCAACAGCTGATGCCAAATATGATCAAACTGCGAACTTTAGGGAGTATAGCATTTGGCGAAAAGAGCGATATAATATGCTAAACAGTTTACAAGTAACATCGGGAGTAGTTTACTATGCGAAATTCGCGGCATCAAGGGTGAAATTTGGTGTTTTTAAATGTTTCTGCCATAGGTACATACTCGTATTACTAGAATCAAACATAGCTTACATAGGACCCTTAATATACTATTACCGTACCGTGGTGCTTCCTTTTATCTATAAGACGTACACTTAAGTTTTATATTATTGGCACAAGTTTCCTTAAATTAATGGACACAATGGGAGCTAAACAGGATCAATATCACCAAATAAGTTTGAGAAATAATAATAGAAGACTGTAGCTGGTACGAAAACCTATATGTTGCAAGTAGGTCGGCTTATTGATATTTTCCTCCAATCCCTTTTTATTTTATTTTATATCTGTATTACTGTAGTAAAAAATTACAGACTTTGTTTGTGCCGTGTGCTACGCCTTATGAATGACAAAAATATCCAAGTAGGTAGGTAATCATCAAATTTATTGGATAAACTTACCAGGCTTAAATTCTGAATAAGCGGCGCTCTGTTTTACCTTTTTCAATTTACATATTCTCAAATGTTTCACATACCACAGATTCTTACCATAATTTCTTCCACATCTTTTACATGTAAATATTTTTGTGATTCTTTTAGTACTACTTGGTTTGAAATATGTTTTTAGATTTAAATTATTTTCACTTTTCAGAAGTTCATTTTCTACTCCTTCATTTCCAGTATATATATCTCCTGTGTCATTTTTGGTAAAGGATTCATTGTTAACAATTTCCTCGGTCATTGAAATAGCATTTTTATCATCAGAATCTATTAAATCACTAGCAAATAGTTCGGGATCTGTACTTTCTCCATCATCGGAACTTTCAAATTCCATATAAATTCGCTTATGATCTTCTGCCTTAATTTTCTTAGGTTTCGTTTTAACAGCAAGACTCTATCAAAAACAAACCATTGGTTAAATCGATTGTAAATTATTTTTATCAAAATTTTAAGACTAAATTGGTTGACAAAAAAAAGTCTCATGAACATTTTAATAGAACTTTTTGAAATGACTATTTCAAACATTGTTTTTGTTAGAACCATACATACATATTGTTACGCCTTTATCCCCGAAAGGATAAGCAGAGGCGTAGTACACGCCCACATTTTACCGCATGCATTTTTTTTGTCCCACCTAACAGGTGGTGAGCCATTGCCGTATTGAAATCGACAGGCGCAGTTTGTGACGACCTGTTGTTGCTGATTTTAAAAGCCGCCCACATGGCCTTGAACTGGGCTTAACGACTGCCATTTTACTGGCTACCGGGACTAACGGCTTAACATGCCTTTCGAAGCACGGAAACGCTCGCAAATGTAAATGCCGTGGTCACCCATCCAAAGACCAGCAATAGTGAATGGGCTAATATGAAAAGTGTAATTAATTGATTGTTAATAAAATTGACCTAATTGATCTCTCATGCCTATTATTAAAACTTTTCGAGAAAACTCAAAATATTTCTGTTAAATAGGTGCCTCTATTCAATTGATGAGTTGTGATAGCTTAGTAAATAGGTCTAAGTTATTTCTGACATAGATTATGAATCGCTGTGAGGATAGTGACTGTTTGGGAAATATGGTTTATGTGATAGAGTTTTTAGTCTTGTTTTATTTATGAATTAATATTAAGAAGTTTTACTGACATATTATTGACATTATTGTATCTGTTAATTGACTCTGCATGATTGTTGCTGTAATTTTAATTTTTATTTGAACACAATTGTTAATTGTTTACGAAATAAATGAATAAATGAAAACATATAGGGTAATGTCGCCTGTTCGCGTCCACCGCCCAGTTCGCGTCCAAACGATGGGGCACTCCTCAAAAACAGTGGGAAATAACCATACCGAGTCACTAACAAAAATGAACGGTATTTTTATTAAAACTTAGATATGTGGTAGGTATATGCATATTGCATATAAATAAAAACTTTGTGCGCGCTACCACCATTTCGTAAAAATATACTAAAATCTTGTATAATATAAATATTTGCGATAGTATGATATTTTGCAAAAAAAATTGTGAGCAGCAGCGCGTTTTACGGAAAAGTTTTAATGGCTTTATTGCAAATTCGGGGTATATTATCGTTTCTAAACCTTAATTATGAACCATATAATAATGTAACGCTTGTAATGATAAAGAGAAAATGATGTTTGCGCTCAAATTTTATTTGAATAACAGTTAAAATAACGCTGGACGCGAACTGCACCACCAAATTTCTACATTAGTCACATTGCGTCCGCAATGGACGGCAACTGGTCTATCTAATTGTAACTTGGATGGTTTTTATTATATGACAAATCATGACAAACATTATGAGTATTATATTGATTCCGTCATTATTAACATACACATTGTAATAGCCTTTTCCACAAGAGCACAGATTTACTGTGCTCTTGTGGATCTGTTTTACTCCACCCGGGAGCTGTAAGACATCGTCGTTCTTGCGCTTAGTCTCTATCAACAATAAAGTTGGTGGACGCAAACTGGTCCACGGGTGGTCACAATCTGGATTTTATGGACGCAAAATGGGAAAGTCACATGTTTTGGCTATTAGTCTTAGTTACTTATTAGTGTTAGTATTTATTTATTAATATATACCGGTTTGTCCAAAACTGTATAATAAATTTAACAAGACTGTATGTGAAATGCTTTTTTCATTCGAAATTACTAGGTATTCTAACATTCTTATTTTCAACTTCAAACCTACCAACTCCACTACGTGGACGCGAACAGGCGAACTTACCCAACATAATACTACTACTACTACTAATACATTGTGTATATAGCTTGCGAGTGCTCTGTTCGGATCGCGGCAAACCTTAAGTAGGTAGTTGTACTAACTTGTTTAGGCAGTTAAAACTATGAAACGCAACAAACATGTTCTAAAAGGGACGTTCCAGGGCAGGTCGAAACGTGAGTAGCTTAAACTCCTTCGTGGGGAGCAGCACATTTGGCCCCCAGCAGATTTGCCGCTACCCTCTGCGAACCGGTTGAGAACAAGGGCGCAACACCGCGGGGTTTTTTGGGTAGGACGGTTCCTAAGGGGCCGGTAATCCCACACCATTCCTATTGCCCCCGCAGCAGAGATGACTGCACATAAGAGCAAACCCCGCGTTAACAAAAAAAATCTGTATATTTAGATATTCACGCCCATTTTTTTATTTTGTTTGCTTGAAGTAGCATCAAACTAAAACTACTTAATTTCACTAAAAGGAATTGAACATATATTTGCGTTTCATATCTTGAGGTTATAATAGTCTTCATTTCATTTAAATTTCACTTACATAAATTTCAAATTCAGTTTCACTTTGATTAAAATTCATTAAAATTGATCTTCTATGTCAAAAGTTATTAGGCTTTGATGATTATGGGTTAGAGATGTAAAATGTATTGGGAGTCTGAAGTATGTCACCGACGAAACAGGGGGGCACAGCTAATATGATGTAAAAGGGTAGTACAAGGTTGCATAGGCACTGTTCACTATAAACATATGTTAGCTTAGTAGACATCTTCAGATTTTCTTACAAACAAGAACTTAATTAATTCCATGATAAATTGTTCAGGCGAGTTGTTTATAAGCAGGGTACAGACTACAAAATTGGTTATTCATCTAACATATGCAGTTTTGGAAGCATTTTCAATGCATTTTGTATTGGTTATTACAGTCAAGTAACAAAGAAAAAGACTATGAAGAGTAGTTCATAATGTATTATGGGTAAAATAAGGATACCAATTACAGTTAACAGTCACTTGAGATGACGGAATAAAATATGTGTTGCTTCAATACAAGTAGTCTTTCAATATAACAGTTAGTATTAAATAATAATTATGTATTATATTACTGATGTAACAGACAAGCATATGGCCCCACCCACCTGAATAATTATACCGGTGGGAATTGCTTTCTAAGGAAATTTGCAATACCAGAGGCTAAACTGTGTTGCCATGTGCCATGACACGGCTTCCGAAGTATGTAAATGGACATCAATGGTATCAAATACCATTCACCCATTTCAGGAATAACCATGGCATGAAATGCTCATGGCAGTGATTGCTTATTAAGTTAGCACGTTATACGCTGATGAGCAATTCAAAAATAATTTTTGCCAACCTGATTTGTGGTTTGCGATTTTTCTTGTGCTTAGCGTAATTCTCAAATGCTTCAAAATCTTACCTGGAGTGAGATTGCTAAGGTTTAGGTAAAGTTGTAGATTTAGGCGGCTTTCCTTACACCCACTACTAAATTAAAATTGAACTCAATATTTTTATGAACAATATGACAATAACTGAAATGTTAACCTCTTGAAGAGGGATGTCAACAAAGTCAAAACATTTATAGATGGAATAGTGTGAGCACCTGGCAAAAAAATTAATTTAATATGCATAAATTTAATATCACTGTTTTAATTTTTAATATAGACATTCACCGTCATGTTAATAAAACTTACCACATTGGAAAGAGACTTCCAATATTTGTCAGTTTTAAGACATAATTCCTTAAGTTTTGAAAATTTCCTAACATCATCAGCACACTTCTGACACAAACTAAGAGGTGAGTCTTCAATTGATAGCTAGAATATTAAAAATCTAATGTCATTTCATCTTTACCCAATAATATAAAGTTTCTTCCACTGTCAGATCAGTTAGATCTTTAAAACTATTTATTTATGTTTCACGCCTTATCCCTGAAGCGGTGGCAGAGGCATATTATATGCCCACTTTTCACTGTGTGCTTTACTCTCCCACGTAATATGCCTTTAAAACTAGGCAAAGGATTTTAATGCAGTTTTCAGCAATATATAGTGATTCAAGAGGAGGTTTATATGTATAACATACATGCATATTAATTATATTGCACCTGTGCAAAGCAGATCAGGTTGCTAGTTATAGATAAATAATAAAGTTTTAGCTAGTTGAGAAGTTGGTAATATGAATACAAATGAAAGTGTTTCTCTTATTGTTTTACATTGGTATGCGAAGGGAGTATCGTTGTAATTTCATTACAAGTAACTATGACTAATTTATCAATCTGTGAAGCATATTAGTCCGATAATGTCACTTACTGGTATACCAAAACAAAATTTAAATATTTGAAACCATCCATTTTGATCACTTATTCTAACTCTATTAGTACACGTTATTAGACAAATGCGACATTCATTTTCATGTAGTGATTTATCAACTAGAGACATTTCATTGCATTTTCCAGAAAGTAAATCAAAAAGAATTATGAGCAGTGAGATCAAAACAAAACAAGTTTAAAGTGTGATGACATTGTCAGTTGTCAGACTTGTCAGTGTCACATTTGTCACTGCCAAAATTTTTTTTTTTTTTTTGTTCTTTTGGCGATACTATTGCTCCGCCAATAACTCAGTGTGGATTTGGTAGGGGTTTAGATTTTTTATTATATTACGTTTTTTTTACATGTCAAATAAATTCTACGTCAAATTAACCCGTCCCGCATGGTTCCCGACGCAAAGGTGCCCATGACACATTTTTTATTATAATTGTAGAAGCCTTGGCTTGAAGCCATGAGCTTAAAAATTTAGTATCTTTAAATACTTAATTACAATTTAATTAATTACAGTGTTAAGATTTCGTCAGTTCTGCCTAGTGAGTTGGTGGAAATGTTACTGGTTAATTATAAAAATGGCATTTCACACATAAAACTTCTGCCTCTGTGGCGCGGTGGGAGTGCATCCGACTGCTACGCAAGAGGTCGTGGGTTCGATTCCCACCCAGGATAAAACTTTGTGTGATGAGCACGATGGTTTATTCTGTGTCTGGGTGTCATTTATCTATAATATGTATGTATTTAGAAATATATAAGTATGTTTATCAGTTATCTAGATCCTATAACACAAGCTAATATTAGCTTACTTTGGGCTAGATGGCGCTGTGTAAAAAGTGTCCCACAATATTTATTTTTTTTATTTTTAAAACACAAATTATGCACTAGGTAGTTAATTTTAGAAAATAACTCCAAATTGATAGTCTAGTTTTCTTTGAGTTCCTGTTAAAAGCTTTCAAATGTTATGTTATGTATACCTATACATTAACATTATCACTTTCTTGTTCGTCTGTCTGCCCGTGTGTCACCATCCAATTTTTTGGGAACCGGTAGACCTAGCAAGTTAAAATTTATACCAGATACTGAGGTCTAGAGTCCTGTATAAAAATTAAGGTCCTGAGTCAACACTATAAAAAGATATGGGCAAATTTAGATTTTAGGGATAACTTGTGAGTACCAAAATTTACCTTAATTCTTAACCCATATTTATTTTTAGAAATTTTCCCTTTACCCAAAATTTACAATTCTCGGTCGAACCGAAGTACCCTAATAGTATTTTGGGTCGAAAACTTAAATGGTAGTTCCCGTAGACCTGGAATCATTAAATTTGGCAAACAGCAAGGTCTTACAGCACAAATTAAAGGATAATATCTAAAAAATTTAAAAAAGTAGTTAAAATGATGGGTGTCTCCATACATACATAGCATAATCCAATTAACATAGGCCTCTTAATTGTGTGGATGCCCATACAATTTGGTGGTCTAGCTTAATTGGGTACCATCAAATAAGCGCTTGTGACCCCGCGGACTCAGTGTTCTGTAAACGATCACTCCGTTAAGCATCTTTCACTATGGCCCGTCCTCGGATGTGTGGCAATTACATTTGCGAGCGTTTCCGTACTTCGGAAGGCACGTTAAGTCAAGTTGAAGGCCTTATGGTTGGCTTGAAAATTTTCAACAGCTGGTAGCCACTACCTGCGTCTGTCTATTTCAACACGGCAATGGGCTCACCACCTATTAGGTAGGACAGGAATACACATGGTGAAAAATGGGCTTATAATATACCTCTGCCACCCCTTCGGGGATAAGGCGTGATATATAAATAAAAATAAAATAATAAATATCAAATAAGTTAAGACAACATTTTCACATATTTAAATTAGTAAGTTTTATGGAGCACAAATTACCGTCGTTCGATTCTATTCAGCGGGTTTTACGGTACCTACATAACGTGTTCTCAGAGTCAGAAAGTAATAAAAATTAAGATCAATACCCATTCTTCAAGTTATAAGGAAGTGCTAGAAGCGCTCTTATTGAAGGCATTCTCTGAAGTGAGATAAAATTGCTCAATTTATCAACCTAGTCAGTTTTTTGTGTTCAATGGAGGGAAACATTAGATCACTTTAAGCACACACATTATTCTTTGAGCAGCAAAGCACAACCAATCCTTCTTTATAGTGATCAAAATTAGTAAAAACAGAAAGTATTTTTTTATGTAAGAAGATATTTTGTATAAAGAATGTTACCTAATGGAGTGTGTCTTTACTTGTTACTAATGTGCCTAAACATTGTATACACCATGACATAATGACCCATTATCGTTTTGTTTTTACAACTGCCGTCGGAAGATTGCCTACCATAACCTTCCCTAAAGTAGAACTTGTCGCCGTGCGCAAGGGTTAGTGCGTGTCCTCCCCATTTCTTCGGAGCTCGCACAAACCCAATAAGTGCTAATTTATGCGACCCAGTTCTACCTCGTGTTCGGTGAGATGCTCGTCCGGCCATAGGGTATTTCCATAGTTTACCAGTGTCAGTCTTTTGCTTGGAAAGCTTGGAGATTCTTCGCAACATTTCTTCCGCCATCACCATGATTGCTACCATAATTTAGAACAGCGCAAGTGCTAGTAAATTGGGGCCCTTTCTTGTTCGTGTCTTAATATTGAAGGACGTAATTAGGGCTCTATCGCACCCAAAATCTGCTTTAGAATGTGATTAAATAAGTGCGACCTATCCAAACATTTACTAATTATTATAAGTATTGGGAAAGCCCCTCCTCCCCCGAAACTACATAAATCCTGGCTACGCCCGTGGGCGTGATAATTATAAGGTTCACCATTAATGGTTGGAGAAATGTTGGAATCCTTGGTTATCACTAAGGCGAACCAGGGGAACCTATTAGAGCTAAAATATCTTAGTTAGCAGCCATTGTAATGAATAATTTTATTTTTTCAAAAAAACTGAATCAACTTCGATGATAAACAAACTATTGCCGTGATGTATTTGCTGAAAGCTAGGAGTATGTACCTACATTTAATTTCACAGATTAACTATTCAGAAAACACTGATTTGGAGAAGTATATATAAATATTTTTTTATTTTATAAATATTGTAACCTGATTAAATAATTGTACTCTCTCTCTCTTTATATGTTATTCTGTAAAAAAATTGTAGGGAAACCGTTATAGTTGTTTTACGTAAATTTGTTGTACGTAATTATACATGATTACGTACAACAAATTTCATTAGAAAGTCTGAATTATCACTAATTGAATCTTTTTAGAAGCGCTCGTGGCCCCGCGGACGTAGTGTTCCGTAAACGATCACTGCGTTAAGCAACTTTCACTATGGCTGGTACTCGGATGGGTGACCACTTTGTGGCATTTATATTTGCGAGCGTTTGCTTGCTTCGGAAGGCACGTTAAGCCTTTGGTCCCGGTTGCCAGTAACATGGCAGTCGTTAAGCCAGTTGAATGCCTTATGGGCGGTTTGAAAAATTCAACAGCAGGTCGCCACAACCTGCACCTCTCCATTTCAACACGGCAATGGGCTCACCACCTGTTACGTGGGACAAAAAGCAAAGCATACGGTGAAACGTGGGCGTATTGTACGCCTCTGCCTCCCCCTTCGGGGATAAAGGCGTGAAAGTATGTTTATGTATGATTATGTTTATGTATGATTATGTTGTTGTAGATTTTACCTATACTATGTTATTTATATTTAAATTATGTATGTGAATCTTTTTATAACATTCACGCCTTTATCCTAAGGAACTTTATCCTAGAAGGGGTGGCAGACGCATATTATACGCTCACATTTCGTGTGTATTTTTGTCCCCCAATCTTTACAATTATAGTCTTAACAAGGTATAAATTAAGACGTCACACTGACTGTTAGTTTGATCTTTTAAGCGACTTTTACGGACGGATAACGGATTTTATTGAAGTTTTCAGCAATAGATAGAGCAGTGTAAGAGAAATGTTTACTATGTTCATTGAACCTGTGCGTAGCCGGGCTGGGTCGTTAGTAAATAATAAAGGAGAGAACTCATAATTCATCAGATATCATAATTACCATGACCAGAAAATCATAATCCCTAGAGCATGAAAGTCGAATATTGAAACCAGAAGGTTTGGGATGGCGATAATAATCTTCAAATTCAAAGGCGTGATGGATATTCAGTTCACGTAGTTCCGTCCGTAATACGTACGTGCCTTGTTCCAGCTACAACTATAGGTACGTACATTATAAGGAGGCTTTAGAGAAAAGTTATTGGTAGGTAGATATGAACATATATTTGATACATAGTGCGGAATTTTTGGTATGGATTTCGTTCACCTATTTATATGTTGTCTACTCCATCTTCATGCATTCTCAGCTGCATAAACTCTACCTAGATTTAGAGCCTGGGATCCATTTTTGCTTGACTGACAGAATCAGCTGTTGTTCGGATTTTGATGTTCGTCATTGTTGGGAGCCCGTAACTCATCGGGTGAGGTAACTCATCAGGTGAGGTAACTTGGAGCTTGTTGATTTTTTTGCTATCGTGGGGAATGCGTTTCCTCACCGTCATTCCTGCTGCAGGTGGAGCAGGTACTGTGTGTGGTACTTCCGGCCCTTTTGGGGCCGTGCTACCCACTAAACCTTTCTAGCCTGTGCTTATTTCGAGCCGCCCTCGAATTTCCCTATGAGATCAAAATTGGCTAATGTAATCTTGTACTTTAAGATCATGACAACGTGGACCTGAGGTTCCGGGTTAAAATCCCAAGATATGCGATCATAAGCCAGCCGCCAGAAAATGTATAAGTCATTGGTTCGGAATAGAATAGAATAAAAATTTACTTTATTGTACACCAATTAATATGATTCAGCTAAATGGCATCACGGTTTTTAGGTTCCTTTTATAAACATCACAAATTGATTTTTCTTCGATCTATAAATTTGCAAATGAAAATTTAGAGGAAGCAATTTGCTGAATGACAAATGAATTTTTGAAAAAAGTCAATAAAGTAAACAAAGATGAGGTAGGAGGCAATCTAATTTTTAAATAAAAAAATATCCATCAATATTGTCACAGAGCCCAGTAAAACACATTGATTCACTAATAGCTTCGAAGGGCGAAATAATATTCAAAATAATCACATCATTCACCCTGGTTTGGTTACTTTTTCAGTAACATCAGCATCTAGACACATCATTTTTTTTATACCACTGAGGTGGCAGACAATCGTACGGCCCACCTGCTGGAAAGTGGTCACCGTAGCCTATGGACGTACTCCGGACGCAAAGTGTGAGGGTAAACACCAATATCGTTGAAATAATAAAAATATTATACAACTACAAATCATGTAAGATCACATGTCTTAGGTACGTTGACAGAGGCACTATCAGGCCGTTATATAAAAAGTTCCTCAATTCTCAAAAAAACTAGTTAATTAAGTTAGTTAATTTGTAAGGCTAAAACTAAACTATTTAAATATTATTATGTCAAATCGTTTCTTGAGAATTGATGGCTAGTTAAATGTAAAATGGTCTCATGACTCACTGAGGCCTTCTCCGATTAGTCACAAAGACTATAAATATTCGGTCCGTATTGGGTTGCATAAATTTTAGAGACATAACATAAAACTGCAAAACGTTTTTTGGCATACTCTTCGTTTCGCATAACGTTCAAACAGAATAAATCATTAGGCATACTTTATTTTCCCATAACTTTTTTATAATAATGATATACCCGCATAAAATATTTACGCATATTTTTTTTTACAATAACGATTACTAATCTTAACATTTATTGGCATATCACTCACTCTCGCATAAAGATTACAAGCCATACATATAGAATACCATAGGGGTGTAAGGGGTCCCACCAAGATCTTCGGGGCCCAAGTCAACCTCCCGTGCTAGTGCGTGCACCTGCTGACTAACGGACGAGGCTCTGGCGCTGGATTTCCCCTCTGGGGTTGGGAGGTCTGAGGGCGTCGCTCCCATAAAAGCCACCCGCCGAAACAAAAATAATAATAATGAACAGTCAGAAAAGGAATGCTGCTAGGGATAGGGCGCCGCTGCAAAACGGCGCGCAGGAGCCCCGCCCGACTCCTGTGGCAAGTGGGCTAGGGCTGCCGTGTGTCGGGCCAGCACGGCTAAAGAAGTTAGCCCCAACCCGAATCCGCTTCGCATCTTGGAACATTGGCACGCTGACTGGGCGTGCGGTAGAGTTGGCCGAAGTACTCTCCAGGCGGAGAGTGGACGTGGCGTTCCTGCAGGAGACTCGGTGGAAGGGCAACAGAGCCCGACCCTTGCAGAACGGCTATAAGCTGTATTACACGGGTGCGCCTGGTGGGGAGAACGGGGTGGCCGTTGTGCTCTCCGAGGGGCTGCAGAGTGGCATCTTGGAGGTGAAACGCTGTGGCGACCGGCTTATGATCGTGAGGGTGCTTATTGATGGGATTATTACCCACCTGATAAGTGCCTACGCGCCACAGGCCGGTTGTAGCGACGCCGATAAGATGTCGTTTTGGGGTCAACTCGAGGCAGTGCTTCGGAGCATTCCGTTGTCACAGGGAATCATTTTGGGCGGCGACCTAAACGGTCATGTGGGTGAGAGGTGTGAGGAGTTTGAGCGTGTTCATGGTGGTTTTGGATACGGCACCCGCAACGCTGAAGGAGAAACTATCCTCAGAACGTGTGCGGCTGCCGATCTGGCCATTGTGAACACGTATTTCAAAAAGAAATCCGAACATCTCATCACCTACAAGAGTGGGAGGCGTACAACTCAGATCGATTTCCTACTCACTAGGCGACACAGCATCGGCAAGGTGGCCAACTGCAAGGTCATACCCGGTGAGAGTCTTACTGCACAACACCGTCTCCTTGTCATGGACCTCTGCGTGAAGCCCAAAGGCAAACGCATCGAGCGGTGCCAGCGCCGCATCAGATGGTGGCTGCTTGATGAAACTAGGTCCCAGGAGTTCGTCTCAGCTGTCGGTGACAAGTGCACCGACACTGAAGGCGAACCAGTTCAAGATTACTGGGACAAAGTTCAGGCGGCCTTCCTTGGAGCGGCGAAGGTGGTGCTCGGTGTGTCTAAGGGTGGACGCAAATGTGACCAGGAAACTTGGTGGTGGAACGACGCAGTCCAGAGGGAGACTAGGGAGAAGAAAGCCCTCTTTAAAAAGTGGCAAGCGACCGGATCTCCTGAAGACCGCGACGCGTACAGGGCTGCCAAGCGCGCCACAAAGAGAGCTGTAGCCAGAGCCAGACGTGACCACTTACAACCTCTGTATGATAAGCTGGAATCGTCTGAGGGGCAGAAGCTCATCTATAAGCTGGCGCGCTCCAGGGTCAAAGCGGCACAGGATATATCCAAGTGTCGCTGTGTAAAAGACCCTGAGGGCAACCTGTTAAGCGAAGACCTCGCGGTAAAGTAGAGATGGCGCTCGTACTTCCACGAGCTGCTTAATAAACAGCACAAAGAGGTGCAGCCTCCGGACCTCCCTCCGAATCAGGGACTAGTGCCACCGGTAACGCCTGGAGAAGTCCTGAATGCGCTTCGCCGCATGAAGAATCGGAAAGCTGTCGGACCCGATGGAGTCCCTATCGAAGCCTGGAAGGCGATGGGTCCTCGCGGTGTGGACATCTTAGTAAACCTTTTTAACCGCATACTCCTCAGCGGGCATATCCCAAACCAATGGAGACTGAGTATTATTACCCCAGTCTTCAAAGGTAAGGGGTCAGTGCAGGAGTGCGGGAGCTACCGCGGTATTAAGGTGATGTCCCACACCATGAAGATCTTCGAGAGGATTATAGATTCTCGGATCCGGCAGGAGTGTACTCTCTCGGAGTGTCAATATGGGTTTCGCCCTGGTTATGGGACCACGGACCCTGTTTTTGCCCTGAGGGTCGTCGCAGAGAAATACAGATCGATGAACACGCCTCTGCACTGTTTGTTTCTAGACATGCAGAAGGCCTTCGACTGTGTTCCTCGTGCGATGATCTGGTGGGCACTGCGGTCCAAAGGGGTTCCAGAGGTCTATATTGACACTATCCGGGACATGTACTGTGACTCCGATTCAATGGTTCGGACTGCTGTTGGCGACACGAAACCCTTCCCCATCACCGTCGGGGTACACCAGGGTTCGGTCCTTAGTCCGCTTCTGTTCAGTGTAATATTAGACGAATTGTCGGACAGCATCAGAAACCCACATGAGCAGCCTCCATGGTTGCTCATGTATGCTGACGATATTGCGCTGGCAGACGCGGACAGGGGCAGATTGGTGCGACGTGTAAAGGTGTGGAAGGAGACGCTTGAGAACGGCGGTCTGAAACTAAATGTGGCGAAGACCGAGAACTTGGCACTAAACTCGACAGATCCCACATCCATAGCCGCATAGGCGGTGATTTGGTCGAGCGCACGGACCAGGTTAAATACCTGGGATGTGTTTTTCACACGTCCAGTGACATCGATTGCGATGTCAAGTCACGCATTGCTGCCGCGTGGGCCAAATGGCGGGAGATGACCGGTGTCATTTGTGACCCTAAAATGCCGATCCGGTTGAAGGGATAGGTCTACAAAACCATTATTAGACCTGTCCTTTTACATGGCAGTGAGACGTGGCCGATATTGGAGCGACACAAGCAGGAGCTGCGTGTCACGGAAATGAATATGCTGCGGTGGATGTGTGGGGTCACGCGGATGGACCGCGTGAGAAACTCTCGCATCCGCGGCAGCCTTCATGTCCGTGACATTGCAGACAAGTTGCAAGAGTGTCGCCTTCGTTGGTATGGTCACGTCTTGCGGCAACCGCCGGGCTACGTAGGTAACAAATGTATGGCCATGTCAGCCCCTCCGGGTCCCGGTAAGAGGGGAAGACCCAAGAAGTGCTGGATTGACGTCGTAAGGGATGACATGCGTGCCAATGGTCTGACTACAGGGGATGCCGAAGACCGTGCGAAGTCGAGGAGAAAATGTAGGAAAGCGGACCGCGGGCGTCGCGAGACGCAACTGGGACAGACGCTCGGATGATGATGATGACATATAGAATACCATAATGTTAACGAGTACATATTTTTATTTTTATATCTAAGCTTGAACTGTCTAAGATTGAAATGCCCACTGATTAAAAATGTCGATAGTCACTATACTGAAGTTCAAAATGTTAACACTTATATATAGAATATATAAATAAAATACAAAAAGAAAGTAGGTAGATTAAAACGAGCGATTCTATTCTGGCGCAACGCCGGCCGCTGCAGCGGCCCTCTCGCGCGTTGTGGTCACAATTGACCTAACACTCCTCCTCGCTTCGCTCGTCGTCGTACCTATTTACGACATAGCTCAAGACTAGTCTAAAAAAAATAACACTTAAAATATCGTTTTATATGTTACAGCTTAAAAACTTGGCTATGAGTGAGATGATTATTTACAATGGTGTCTTATCATTTCTTAAATATTCTTAGTCACATTATTATTCATTTATGATTTAAACAGTTATCCATACCTCCATTATGCGTTTTGTATTTTATGATAAATTATCTTTAGGCGTATAACAATTATATTTATGCTTTTACATTTATGCCTTTACATTTATGCTGATTAAAATTATGATAAAAAAAATAGAGTAAGTTAATGTTATGTCAATAAAACCATTATGCGTTTATAACACTCTGCTTATCATAATTTATGCAAGAAAACTTTATGCTGAAACTGTTATGCCAAGCTACATTATGCTGAAAAAAATTATGCGATCGAAAGGGCACCCATAAATATTCACGGTGTCCATTCTGCTATTCGTGCAATACGTGAAAATGTCCATCACGAGGCACTATTCACAATTCCTCCGACTCCTACTACAGTCATAAATAAAGACAAGATTTAGGGGGAACTAGTTTATGTTTAGTTACCCCTAAATCTTGTCTACAGATAATTTATAGGCCGATATTCGTTAAATTACGTAGACAGTTTGCAGTTTCTATAAAATTACCATCAGTATTTGGTGACTATATGATTCATATTTGCTTCTGTAGCAATAAGAGTAATAAATCTTAATTAAAAGAGAACCATGACACATGATTAAGATGATTCAGTGATTTTCACTGACAGCGTTATTCACGGTATGTCTGAAAATTGTGGGTGCTATAGAAGGCGAGTGAACTGAATAATAAATATAAAACGTCGCTGATACTGCAATACTGCGTAACTAACAGTGGATGATACCGCGGAAATACAAAAGTAGCAAATTTGAGATTTCGCGGCATTGGGCAAAAGATGTCGATTGGCTACGTACCACATTCATAGATTCACGTTTCGTTCATTCAATCGGCAACAAATCACAATTAGCTAAAACCGCGCGAGCGATTCTGTCAAAAATATTTTCCAATACCGCGTATTCTCGCGATTATAACAAGAAGACGTATTGTTTCTGTGTGGCGCTACGGCAAATAAAAGTTTTTTTATGGTAATAAGAAGCTAATTGGTAAGTTTTTGATATTGTTTTAATGTGTGTTTATCAATGAATTCGGAAACTTATTAGAATCTAGAAATTCGCTTATTTTACATGTAAAATTTCCACTAATTGTAGTAACGATAGTTCCGCGATTTTGATTTTTTATATTTTACTTTACGTGCTAGTAATTGTATTTAGAAAACACTACTAGCCCCTACTTGGTGGAATTTGTTATAC
The DNA here is from genome assembly GCA_948477245.1 of Thumatha senex. Taxonomy (NCBI): domain Eukaryota; kingdom Metazoa; phylum Arthropoda; class Insecta; order Lepidoptera; family Erebidae; genus Thumatha; species Thumatha senex. The sequence goes on along the minus strand of OX419731.1, from coordinate 7,679,760 downwards.
GTAATTGAATAGACAGCCTACTTTGCTCCTTTTTCTTTTCTTATTTTGACCGGCTTTGATTCACATCATTGTCAAAGGTTTAATGCGACAGTTTAGAACACTAATAATATACACAACAATATTCGACGCTATTTTTCTCATGTGGGTAGTTGCAAAACTATTCACTTGTGAATTACCCACATGGGAAAAATAGTGTGTATCATGTAGATACGTAGATAACAAGGATCAGAATTAGAATCAGAATCATTTATTTGCTAGAAACATGGTAAAGAAGATGGTAAATTACAATTTGGTAGGTCAAACATGTTTCACCGTACTTGGACAGTGTGCAAAATTTTAAAATACACTTGTGAATTACCCACATGGGAAAAATAGTGTGTATCATGTAGATACGTAGATAACAAGGATCAGAATTAGAATCAGAATCATTTATTTGCTAGAAACATGGTAAAGAAGATGGTAAATTACAATTTGGTAGGTCAAACATGTTTCACCGTATTTGGACAGTGTGCAAAATTTTAAAATAATAAAAATTTCATGAAGCTGTTATTCATATCAAATTCGTCATGGTCTTACGTCTAAACAATTACAATAAATTAAGAATCAAACAATCAGATACAAATAATAAAATAATCAGATTAATCAAATAATAATAAATTTAAATGTCAAGGAAATATAAATCATGAGGCAATGTCAATTATATTATTACATAATAATGATAAGATGTCTTTTTTACAAGATATAGCATGAGTTGTTGTGCATTAGTTAACTTTATTCAAGAGTGTCATCAAGAAAATCCGAGATTGAGTAAAAACACCTAGCAATTAGTAAATCCTTGATCCGTCTCTTAAATAGGTGTAGGCTTAACATTTTAAATTGATCAGGAAATTTATTATATATTTTTGGTGCAAGGCAGAATAGAATGTTAAGGTGGATGTGTGGTGTGACTAGAATGGATAAAATACGAAATGAATATATTAGAGGGAGTTTGAGAGTGGCGCCTGTGACTAAAATTTGAGAGGAAACCATTTGTCTTGGTATGGGCATGTGATGAGAAGGGATGAAAGTCATGTCACTAAAAGAACCATGAACATGTAAGTTGATGGATGAAGAGCTAGAGGAAGGCCAAAGAAAAAATGGATGGACTGTGTAAGGAGTGATATGAATATGAAAGGAGTGAATGATCAGATGACGAATAACAAGGATGAATGGAAGAAGAAAACATACTGCGCTGACCCCAAGTAAATTGGGACAAGGGCAAGAGGATGTTGACAGATAGTCTTCCATTGTTGTTTTCATCTAGATTACCAATATTAGAAAGCAAATATCTGAACTTACAGCAACTTAAAAACGTCATTCCTCCTGATTGCCATCAGATTTATGAAAACTTACCTTTTAAGAAAAAAATAATATTCTTTTTATTATAAAGTTATAAAGACTGATACTTGTCTTAGACAAAATGCCTTTTGATTATTATTTAGTTTCATTTATATTATGACTGATTATATTTAGCTTATAGTTATTTTTGATTTTGAAACTCTTTGTATACTCTAAACATAAGGTTTAAGTATAGAAAAATACTAATTATAATCATGCTAATAAGTAAATAACAAGTTGTTATGATGACGTTTTAATTATGAGACTATATAAGCTAGTTACTACCAAAGTGGAAATGATGAGACTGTGATTACTTGAGTAGATATAACTTCTTTATTCTATACCGGCTTTACTCTGTTTTATTCTCCCTCAAATTCCGCGTAAGTCTCAAAAAAGCGCAAATAACAAACGTCACAAAAAATAAAAATCCGCGTAAGTGTATTTTCTAGCCAAATATTGATTGGTTTTAATTATATAGTAAGGTATATGTTAACTGGTACACATTTTTATATAACTGTAAGTTCGGTAACGTATTTGATAAGCACAGCAGAAGTTATTCAGTTTTTTCGCTCTCACGTAAAATTTGCCTCACCTAACTTCCGCGGTATTGTCTGTTGCTAGTTACGCGGTATTGCAGTATCAGCGACGAAAAATATTTTAGCTTAGACATCTTATTTGATACTCTATAGAATGGTTTTAATCTTAATAATATTAAAAATGCGTAAGTTTGTATGGATGTATGTTACTCTTTCACGTAAAAACAACTGAATAGATTTTAATGAAACTTTACAATAATATAGCTTATACATCAAAATAGGTAGCCTATGTGTTCTATGCTACCTTTTATCCCAGGAAAAGTTCCTGTGGGAAACGGGAACGGGAAAACTTCTCTACGCGGGCGAAACCGCGGGCGTCAACTAGTTATTTATGTATAAACAATTAAGTTTTATTATTTATTAACAAAAAGAAGTCACAGGGGGCTAAATCTGGCGAATATGGAGGGTGTGGCAATAATTGGTATCCCAATTCGACATGTTTTGATGTCGCGATCGCAGACGAGTGGGCCGAAGCATTATCCTGATAAAACAGACCTTTCTTCTTTGCAAGAAGCGGTCGTTTCTTGACTAACTCTTCATTGAATCTGTCTAACAATGCAGCATAGTAAGCTCCGGTTATAGTCCTGCCTTTCTCCAAAAAATCGATATGAATGACCCCTTGGCTGTCCCAAAAGACTGTGGCCATCACTTTACCAGCCGAATTAACCGTTTTTGCCTTCTGTATTTCCCACTATGTTCCCCGGTAGAAGTCAACTGCTTAGACTGTTCCTTAGTTTCTGGTCTATAATGATGGACCCACGTTTCGTCAACTGTTACGTCCGATGCATAAATTCACTCAGACTGTGGTTATAAATGGCCAGGCACTCCTCAGAAGCGGTTATACGGTTTCGTTTTTGGTCGACTGTTAGTAAACGCGGCACCCATCTTGCGGAAAGCTTTTTCATGCCCAGAATATTAAGCAAAATATAAAAAACTCGTTCAGTCGAGATGTGCACAGCATCAGTTATTTTGCGTATCTTCACTCGACGGTCTGCCAAAACATTTGGGCGCTCGGCGTCATTGGTGGTAGTACATCCACAACGTAATACAGTGAACCACTTATGTACCATCCCATAGGAAGGAGTAGAATCACCATTATATGTTTTCAATTTCCTTCCGTCTATTTAATAGTTTGACCACGTAAAAAATAGTGTTTAATTTACACTCGAAACTCGCTTTTCTCCATTTTCAACGAATACTAGCAGTCGTTTCACTTTTTTGTTACTGAAAAGTTTATTTCGACGCCAAATTTGAAAAAAAGAACAGTGTTAGCTTCGTATTATGCTCATATTCTTTTCTTGTTATACAGTATACTGAACCACCCTTCTACGCCTACCCATCTCAAAGGACGTTTTGAGTTCCTTCATGATACTCATTCGAAGTGCTTAAGATCATCGGAGAACCTGAGACTAAAAATGCCGTCACAATCCACAAAAAATTCTTAGGAAAATCCTATACTGTCTTGACCGTACGTTTGTGGAATGAGCTACCATTAGACATTCGTCGCGCGAAGTCACTCGCTATCTTTAAGGACAAAGTTAAAAACCACTTTCTGTCCTCTAAATAAGTACTTAACTTTACTTGTAGTATTTCTTTTCTTTTACTTCTTTATTGTGTACAACTAAACTATTATCCTCGTTATCATACTAATCTTTAGTTATATATTATGTAAGTACGCCATCAACTACCTCTTTCTTTGTTTTCCTGATCTTCTCTTTCCATACTAAGGTTGTCTGGAAGAGATCGCTTTTAGCGATAAGACCGCCCATTGTACTCTCACTTGTAGTTTTAAGTCTTGAAAATACTGTATTTAATGGTGTGTAATAAATAATTATCTATCTATCTATCTATTAAGTTCCCAATAAAAAATAAAAAACTAAGAATTATTGAAAAAGTTTTTATTCATCCTAAAGTCACTGAATTGCCAAACTGCCCTAGTAACAAGTGAAATATCTCAATTATCATAAGTTTGGACGCATTTTAAAAGTAACTTTTAAACTATCGCGTTGCATAATTTAAGTATATTTGTTACTACCGGGCTAAACGCGGTTATTTCACTTACCTTATTTTTATACAGAGTCAGCCTGTAACCGGATCTCCCGAAGACCGCGACGCGTATAGGGCTGCCAAGCGCGCCACAAAGAGAGCTGTAGCCAGAGCCAGACGATACCACTTACAACCTTTGTATGATAAGCAAAATATGGAATCGTCTGAGGGCCAGAAGCTCATCTATAAGATGGCGCGCTCCAGGGTCAAAGCGGCACTGGATATATCCAAGTTTCGCTGTGTAAAAGACCCTGAGGGCAACCTGTTAAGCGAAGACCTCGCGGTAAAGGAGAGATGGCGCTCGTATTTTCACGAGCTGCTTAATAAACAGCACAAAGAGGTGCAGCCTCTGGACCTCCCTCCGAATCAGGGACTAGTGCCACCGGTAACGCCTGGAGAAGTCCTGACTGCGCTTCGCCGCATGAAGACTCGGAAAGCTGTCGGACCCGATGGAGTCCCCATCGAAGCCTGGAAGGCGATGGGTCCTCGCGGTGTGGGCATCTTAGTAAAAAAATTTAACCGAATACTCCTTAGCGGGCAGATCCCAAACCAATGGATACTAAGTATTATTACTCCAGTCTTCAAAGGTAAGGGGTCAGTGCAGGAGTGCGGGAGCTACTGCGGTATAAAGGTGATGTCCCGCTCTATGAAGATCTTCGAGAGGATTATAGACTCTCTGGGATCCAGCAGGAGTGTACTCACTCGGAGTGTCAATATGGGTTTCGCCCTGGTCATGGGACCACGGACCCTGTTTTTGCCCTGAGGGTTGTCGCTGAGAAATACAGGTCGAAGAACACGCCTCTGCACTGTATGTTTCTAGACATGCAGAAGGCCTTCGACTGTGTTCCTCGTGCGATGATCTGGTGGGCACTGCGGTCCAAAGGGGTTCCTGAGGTCTATGTTGACACTATCCGGGACATGTACTGTTACTCCGATTCCATGGTTCGGACTGCTGTTGGCGACACGAAACACTTCCCCATCACCGTCGGGGTACACCAGGGTACAGTCCTTAGTCCGCTTCTGTTCAGTGTAATATTAGACGAATTGTCGGACAGCATCAGGAACTCGCATGAGCAGCTTCCATGGTTGCTCATGTATGCTGACGATATTGCGCTGGCGCTGGCAAATTGGTGCGACGTGTGAAGGTGTGGAAGGAGACGCTTGAGAACGGTGGTCTGAAACTAAATGTGGCGAAGACCGAGTACTTGACGCTAAACTCGACAGATCCCACATCCGTTCGCATAGGCGGTGATTTGGTCGAGCGCACGGACCAGGTTAAATACCTGGGATCTGTTTTTCACACGCCCAGTGACATTGATTGCGATGTCACTGGACGTGGAAAGACAACGAAGAATATCTTCGTCAATCGTTCCTCATTCATACGTTGGATGTGTTTAAACCAACGGAGCACGCCCTTTTCCAGCTCAACGCTGACACTTTCATAAAATTTATTGATGTATAATTATAGGAGACAGAATTTATTTATTACTTTGATTTCTAAACTACATATATTAGTCCACGAACATTTATTTTTAATTTTAATAAATTTATAATTATTGGTGTACTTATTTACCACACAACTCGGCATTTGTTTTTCGAAATTCAATTTTTTTGAAATGAAATGTAATACTATCGTCACATAGGATTGCTGGCCAGCACAACTACTACCTCCGGCAAACTCGTGTCAATGCTCAATGCAATATAAAGCAGTTTCGACTTGACGTTGCCTCGAAAAGTACAAACTGTGAGTGCACTGCGATTGTGATATAGTTTGGACCTGGATTTCGGATATCGAAATTGCATTACTTTTGACCCTTGCTCGTTAATTTGAACTCTGTTTACGTCTTTTGTTGTGGATTATGGTCGATATGGCCGAACGTACGTAGAGAACTGTTCTAACCTTTTTTGGTGACATTTTACATCACTATTGTAATATGTTTAAACGGCCATCATAGCGTGCCGCTAGTTTATTATCTAATAAATCCACGGAGTAGAGAATAAAAGCGGAGCTGCCGCAAGGGCAACTGAGTTATATGCCACCAAGCGAGTTGTTACGTCACAGAGTGGGCGGAGCCACGCGCCACTGTTTCATGTAAATCGTTGCTGTGCTCGGTTGAGAGTCTGATATTTATTTTCGCTAAATTCTATAGTTATTGACGGTTTTCACCATGAGGTATGCTATTCTTGGATGCAAAAACGATTCAGTAACTTATTTGAATCATAGTAACGGTATAACATTCCATTTGTAAGTATTTTTACTTAATAAAAGCAATTCATAAAATAATTTTCGCGTATCTTCTTCAAAAATGTAAGTTAGAGCCATCTATGAGACAATAGATGCAAGTAACTTTTGAACCTAATGAATAAAAATAGAAAAAATAATATTCAATGTATATTTTTGTAAATACGCTACATTATAATTCTTGTTCATATTTCTGCTCAAAACGACAATTATTTTGTAAGTCTGCAGCGTATTTACAAGATATGACGAAATTTTAAATAAGAATAACACCATCTACTGGCGCATAAACCAACAATTTTATTGATAACACATTGTTCATTATTCTAGCGGGAGTGTTATTAGGAGTTTTATAGAAGTACATAATATTTAACTTTATTTTGTTGCTAAGCGACAAAATATCATATTTATAAACTAGAAATGCAATGTTCTAGAAAAGTAGGTAGCGCTATTGTTGCGAGTAGACAAACTAATATGTTCATTGGATCTTTAGTTCGATATGTGTTGCACGATTATGTCGCTAGATGGATTTACAATTAGGGACGAGTTAAGGACGGGGTTAACCGCTCCTTTTCCCCCCGCGGTTCCATTTCCCATCCACAGTTTGGCACGCGTTTTACTAAAGAGAAATTTGCTTGCAACATCTCCGTTCTTTCTGTCCTCCGTGAATAAATCCAAGCTGCTTCTGAATTGTATATCTTTCTACTTATTTTTTCTTTTATACTGTTCTATAAATTTATAAATTCAAATAAACCGGGCGTGCAAAGATGTCCCGGTGCAAAGATGTCCATAAAAAAACGCATTACCACACTGAATGGCAATAGCCAACCTCTTCCAGGGTTATTTCTCGAGAGCATCACTCGCCAGTTATTTCCTAGATCTTTTGTTCTAATTAACTAGTCTAACATGGTTCTCACTAGATATCAAATACATATTACATGCATAGACATACTTTTTTAATGTGAATTATACCCGATACTTATTATTTCATTTCATTTTTCGGGCAATGAATGTCGTATTTAACAATTATCAAATTAATTGACTGTATGTCTAAGTTGTTAAGTACTTAATGATTGCTCAAAAAACTACTTATTGTTGTTTACACTGGTGATTGATGGCACTTAGTGGAACTTGCTACACATCTTGAACAAAAAACACTTGTACTGTTCCACTTATTTATTACTTAAACCCGACTGGCATTTTCAAAGGTTAGCACATATTATATGTAGGTACATATTTCGGATGTCATTGAGTACAATATGATAAGTTACAACGACAATGGTTTGACTGAGGGTAAATAAAAAAGTGATGATACCACTTAATATTTTTTCCGTAAAATTAGTGAGATTCTCAAAAAATTTAGTTATTCATTTAACAATTAATTCAATATTACAATTAAATTTCATCATAAATAATGTCAATTACCAAATAAATATTAATAAAAAATAATTAATAAATGTTATGAGTTTATTTATTTCTGTAATCTTAATTCACATGACATTGGCAAGTAAATTTTAATTTATAATAGTTTATATTATGATATCGTATTGATACACGTAATTGACATTGGTACTCACTACACCTACTCATGACATTTATTAATACTTTTATTACTATTTTTTTGTAGCATTTCTCACAAATTGAAGCAAAACATACATTTAAAAAACAGTCCTCTTGCAGCCGTGTTAAAATACGTTAAATACGTTATCCCTGAAAATCTTCGTGAGAAGTTAATTTATTATATAACAGACTTGATGACTCCCCCACGTCTTCGCCCGCGGCAAAGTTCGAACTCCCATCGCACCTATTTAATCCCATCGCTTATAAATTCTAAAATAATACATAATAATTTTACTGATTTGTCGACATTTATGATTACTGCTCCGCTCTCAAGGGTAGTAGAGTGATGATATATAGCCTTCCTTGATAAAAAGGCTATCTAACACAAAAAGATTTATTTAAATCCGTCCAGAGTTCTTGAGATTAGGGCGTTCAACCAAACAAACTCTTCTATTAATATAGATTTACAATGCAAGAAAAAAATAACTATAAACTAAAATTAACGTAGATGGCAATCGATAGTAAAATTGCAAGAAGATATTACCAATGAACTGGTGTAATAATACCCAGTCACCATTGGTTCTCGAGCTGTCTGATGAGGAGTGAACGGTTAAAAAGTTTTGCTAAGATTCACACACCATGAGGACCAATCACTTTCCGGGCTTCGATGGGGACTTCATCAGCCCGACGTCAGACTATGTCGTGCGGTGTTTCACAGGGGTCGGTCCTGGGTCCGCTCCTATGGAACATCGGGTATGATTGGGTCTGCGATTATTACAATTCATTATGCGGCGAAAAACAGTCTGAATTTTTGAAGGCGCTGATGTAATTATGTAAGTACCTACTATTTAATTTAAAATTTCAAGAAGTTACAGTAATTCCACTCAAACGTTCAAGCTGCTAAAGCAGCTGACTATTTTTTTTTTGTACTGACCTCCTTTTAAAACCATTTTAAACAATGTTCTTTGGTTTGAATGAATGAATTTTATACTATTAGAATAGTGGAGTTTTATGCGGGAAACGGCGAATAACGCGGTCGCCACTCAGTTATAAATTTTTCAAACTACTGTATTTTCGGGTGTTTATGTGTAAAAATGATGGTGTTTTAAATATAAAAGCTTCGACAATGTGCACAAGTGTTGTGAAATTGGATAACTTAGTGGAACGCGGTAGTTTCTGTTGCCTTCCAAAATCCACATAAAACTGCAGTAAAATTTACCATAATTTTACTGCAGTAGAACTTTGAAAAATATATAGGTATATATTTTTCAAATATATACCTATATAATATATAGGTATATAACATGAATACACTGCTATCAATAAGAAAAATTAACTATTTTTTATTTATACTGTTGATTGATGGCGCTTGGTGGAACTTGCTACACATATTAAATAACACCACTGGTACTGTTCCACAACATTTACTTTGTAAACCTGACCGGTTTCGCCTCACGGCATTCTCAAAGGTACACAATTTTGAAAACCTTTGAGAATGCCGTGAGGCGAAACCGGTCAGGTTTACAAAGTAAATGTTGTGGAACAGAACCAGTGGTGTTATTTAATAATTAACTACTTTTGAATGAAGATTAATCATCTACTTGAAAATTATCACTTTGAAATATATTATATTATCACTAGAAATTAGAACTTTGAACAAACCTATACATGAATACGCTGCCATCAATAAGAATAATTTACTACTTTTGAATGAAGAATATTCTAGTACTTGAAAATTATCACTATAAGAAAGAGTTAATATAATATACGTCGTGGCTAAGTCCAAGTCGGACATCGCCAAAACAACAAAAAAAGATATAAAAAAATAAAACGCGATATAAACATTGCTGGCGGCCATTTTCCCGCCATTTTTTTAGTTTTTGTGATTTATTTTTTTGTTTATATTAAGTTAAGTTTTAGTTAGAATAATTATAAGTATATCCATCACGCCTAATCCCCGATGGGGTGGCAGAGGCATATTATATGCCCACTTTTCACCGTGTGGATTTCTGTCCCACGTAATAGGTGGTGAGCCCATTGCCGTGTTTAAATAGACAGACGCAGGTTGTGGCTACCTGCTGTTGAAATTTATTAAGCCGCCTATAAGGCCTTCAACCAGGCTTAACGACTGCCATTTTACTGGCAACCGGGACCAACGGCTTAACGTGCCTTCCGAAGCACGGAAACGCTCGCAAATGTAAATGCCACAAAGTGGTCACCCATCCGACGACCAGCCATAGTGAAAGTTGCGTACCTCAGTGATCGTTTACCGAACACTGAGACCGCGGGGCCACGAGCGCTTCATTTATTTTATAAGTTATTAGTGTCATATATCGTTTGAATCGTTATAATTCCAGGATTAATTTAAATAAAACATTAATTATGTAAAAAAAAAATATAGTTTATTTAAAAAAATATATAAACTAATATAATATTAATTTTTCGTGTAAGTGGCAAATTTCTGAAAAATAACATTTATTTATTTTTTTACCGATTTTTTCATGTTTATACCAATATATCATACATACATACATATTATTTTATCCCCGAAGGGGTAGGCAGAGGCATATTAAACGCCCACATTTCACCGTTTGCATTTTTGTCCCACGTAACAGGTGGTGAGCTCATTGCCGTGTTGAAATGGACAGGCGCAGCCTGCGGCGACACGCTGTTGAAATTTTTTAAGCCGCCCATATGGCCTTCAAATTGACTTAACGACTGCCATTTTATTGGCAACCGGGACCAACGGCTTAACGTGCCTTCCTAAGCACGGAACTGGGGTAGGTCTGAAGGGCCGAATTAATTTAATAAAAATATAATATGTCTATTTTAGATGTTAAATTTGGAAGAAATTTTGAACCCGTTGCCTTTTTAGTGAGGTGGTATCATAAAGGCTAAAAGGTCTTATGTGCTAGACACTAAGTAGCACGACCAATTATAGTCCTGGTAGTCTCGGACTAAGTTAACTAGTTAATTATTATAGCTATAAGTTTTATCTTTATATATTTTACGATTTTTCATTAGTTTTATTTTTTTGACTAGATATTATAGTTTCAAAGATATCACGATTTTAGTTAATTAGGTCATAGGTTAATTACGAAAAACGGGCTGCTCTGGCAGCGCGAACGTTGAGCGGACGTTGCAGTGGGTAGTAAAGAATTTCGTCAGTAAAATGTAGTTCTTGGGTCAACTTGGCTATATCCAATTCTCCATAATTACTGTTCTGATTTGAATGGAGTGTTGTTATATTTAGACATGGAATGCAATTTTCAATTATTTTGTTTCCTCCGAATTTGATTCAAATCGAAAATGTCGGTTTAGAAATTTAATCGTTTTCATATAGAATATTTATCAATCACACCTTGTCCCCGAAAGGGCAGCAGTAGCATATTATACATCCACATTTCACCGTGTGTATTCCTGACCCACGTAATATGTGGTGATCCCATTGCCGTGTTGAAAATAGACAGACGCGAGATAGTATATTGAAATATCCTACTAAAATTATAAATGCGAATGGATGTTTGTTACTCTTTCACGCAAAATCTACTGAATGGATTTTGATGAAACTTCACAACAATATTGCTTACACATCAGAACAACACATATTCTACTTACTGGCAACCGGGACAAACAGCTTAAAGTGCCTTCCGAAGCACGGAAAGGCTCGCAAATGTATATGCCACAAAGTGGCCACCCATCCAAGGACCAGCTGTAGCGAAAGTTGCTTAACGCAGTGATTGTTTACAGAACACTGAGTTAGCGTGGCCACGACCTTTTCATTTTCTATTAGTTATCAACACTATCATTGGCATTTAAAAGTTCTAAATGGATCCTAGAACAAATCGAAACCCTGACTTACTTTTATTTTTCGCCTCAGGCATTCATTAACGCTCCGGACTATAAAATGGAATAAAATAAATCAACCATTTTTCATTGAATTTTATTGTTCTTGGTTATTTCTAATAAAGATTGAATTGCGGACTAGCTGTTTCGTTCTCTTATTCTCTCAAGTGGATACAAACCAGTACTGAACAGAATGGACAAATATTTTTTTAGTCATTATTAAATACAGGTACTAATCATTTGTTATCTATATTTCCCAGAAGGGCGAGAAAATGGGACCAGACGCTAATAGCGCCTGCAGATATTCAACATTTATTTTATTACTATCATGCCAGTAAAGCTTTATTAAAAAAATACTTTACGCTAACACCTTTTTTAAAAAAAGGTGTTAGCGTAAAGAATGCAAGTGATATGTAGTTATAGAAAACTGAGTTGAAGAACAGAGCTGGTTAAGGTCCTAGAGATTTTAATACTTTATGCCCATATTTCCCTACTTGCATTTTGTCCCATGTATTCTGGGTGTAAGCATATCTGGTCGGCACTCAAAAAGACACAGCCTGGAGGAGGCAACGGGACAGGGACAAGACCAGGGAGGTACCACCCTGCAGCCACAGTAACCTCGCGAAGTGACCCTTTGGTTATGTTCGGAATTCAGCGATTGCTTTTGTGTAAAAGCGTTTTTCTATGCCATCAAACCGAGTGCCGCTATCGAAGCCCTGCTGATTTTGAAAGTCTATCCAGAAACAATTAAAATTAAGTACGAATGTCTATCCCATACATTCTCTGAAACCTGTAGGTGAGAACGTAGGTATCTATGAGTAAAATATTAGGTAAATGTTCCTCAATTTCATCTAATTGTCAGATAAATTTTATTTTTGTATCAATAATAATATGTAGTTAATGTTTGTTTACGGTACGTTTTATATTAATACTAGATGTACCCAGCGGCATCGTTCATACTTCCAACTGTGACGGCCTCTACCGCCCCCCTTTATATAATAAATAAAAGTAACTAGTGGAGTACATAAATGGCTTATATTTTTTTGTTGTTACGAAAAACTTCGTTGGGTTTGCATACAAGTGCGGTTCGGGCCATAAATCGTTATATTTTTTGTACTTATTTTAACTTTGGGTCAGACGAATGCTAAGAGGTATTCATTTAAAAATACGCACATAAATAGTAAAATCGGGTGACAGTTCATAAGTGCTTTGGGTACAATGATATTAATTCTAGTTAAAATTGGCCGCATAAGTGGGAACTAAACCATTTAAACAGTTTTTCTGCTAAACTTTTGTGTTGATATCTGAGATTTTGTCTTGTGACCACTTGACACATGTTTGTGTTAAAATAATATTCTCTGAAGGACGCACGCATTTTTTGTAAACAAAAAAAGGGATACCTTTTTTTGTTCTGTTCAAAACTGAGGACAAAGGGCCAAAATACCATGAGTTCAAATTATGAAAAGTTCTATTCAGTTGCAAACCGGGCGCGTATTCAGGCACATCTGCCTAACTAAGAGTAAGACCTCCGAAAAAGGTCTAGTGTTTGTGTGACTAGCTGACTATAAGTTAAGTATTACTTAATGAGACTGCCTTTTGTTTATAATTCTTCCTATTAAGTACCTATAATTACTTAATGAGACTGCCGTTTGTTTATAATTATTCCTATTATGTTTATTACTATTACTTTAGGTAATCTTATATCTATTGAGTTAAGTATGATTACTTATTGAGACTGCCGTTTGTTTATAATTATTCCTATTAAGTACCTATAATTACTTATTGAGACTATCCTTTTGTATTTACTGAGACTGGTTTTGTTTCAAATTATTCCTATTAAGTATGATTACTTATTGAAATCATCTATTGTTTCTTTGATATTCTTTTATTCAAATTAAATTAATTATTTTCTAGGTAGATGGATTATTATTCGAATGCTTTTAAGATTAACTAATAGATTTGTTTTTGATTTATTAAAATATATCTAGATAATTCAGTGTGCAAATAAAATTAATAAGCTGAGATTATTTAGTGTTTGATTATGAATTTTCTCATGGATGTAAGTTAAATACTAAAATTAATTAATTAAATACGAAGATATCGTTGATTGAGCATCATTATGAGGCTCAACGGGTCAGATATAAACAGATTATATTATAATAAAATATATGTATCATATGTACTGAAATGTATGAAATTTGTTTATGTGCATGTGTGTGATTTTTAGATAAGAGGTTGTGCATGTAGAATTTATTTTTAGATATCTATTTGCATATTATATATATTTGTAATCTTTTGGACTTCAGATTTTATATAATTTAAAACATTGATTAAATAATTTACAACATCGTAAAAAGTGTTAGTAAATAAGGAATAATTAAATTTAGCTTAACGACAGAACGATTAGCTGATTTAATTAGATAACTTCAATATACTTTATCCGGTTTGGTTTTGGTCTAAACATTATAAGAACAAGTATTATTGACGATGCGACGTGCTGGCGATTACAAATGACGACTGAAGTAATGTAGCGTACTACATACGTTACAAAATTGTTCCTTTTGACTGAATTAAATGCTGAGTACATTTAATCAGTGTTGATTCGTACTAGATTTCGGCTAACTTCGAGGAGATACAGCGTATATCACCATCAGATACTACTATTTGAGTCGACGTGCACAACTATTCAACGACTACAAACCTATATAATTCGAATACACACTAATATTAAAGAGACATGGCGTTTGACGCTACGATACTCACACAAACAGGACGATGTATGAGGCTGTAAATAAGTACTCGGGGGATATCTATGATTGAACCTGCAACGTGGGAAGTTCCTAGTTGTGATGTTATCTGGCTTAGTCATGACTAACTTGATGAATATGATCCAGAGTTCCAGCTTACAGATGTGCCTAGACTGCAAATGTATTATTAAGTAAGCTTAATTTATTTAAGCTGCTATAATGCGCTAGTCTTCTATATGCCCTTTCATACAGCAACTATCCAACTATGACCTTTCATAATTAATACGAGGATTTAAGTTACACGCTAGCACGTGTAAGTGCTAGACTTCAGATAAAGACTGAATTAAATGCAATTCTACTAGATATTAGTCACACTTCGAGGCGATATATATATGGCAGAGCGTATTTACAACTTTACTCGAAATTATCTCATTGGCTGTGAAGTAATGCGAGTTCATTTAATTTTTCTCTAGCCATGGTGTTCGACGCTAATGGTACTCACACGACAGGACGACTTACGGGGTTAAACAAATACCTCCGGGGAAAGTCTAGCACAGTTTGGCCGATCTGTAGTGATGACGAAAATCCTCGCAACGAGGGGAGTTCCTTGCTGTGATGTTATCTGGCTTAGTCATGATTAACTTGATTAAAATTACTTTGAGCTCCAATTACACACATGCTTTGAATTCAAATATGACACTTTGGAAGCTATGTTTATTAAGCTATTTTAGTACGCTCAGTCAATATGACCTATCCTTCCATATCAAACTACTAGACTCCAGACAGGGATTGATACCCTAGATTGCTCATCAGCACATGTTAGTGCTATGCTTCAAAAACAGTATTTAATGTTGAGTACATTTATTCTGGTCACTTCGTCCTGCTGTCAAGAGGACTACAAATTTCACATCAAACAACTCACTCACTCATTCTGCGATTTCTACTTGAAATATTCTTTTAGACCAAAATCTGTCGGAATAAACTTATATTGTGTTATATTTGACGGGACGCACATTGGGGTAATGTAGTATGGACAAAGGCTAGTCTCATAGGTCAATTAAAATTTACAGGACCCAGAATCGAGCCCGAATCACCTACAAGTAGAAATGAGTTCGAGCCAGTTATATCAGGTCAGAATGCATGAGACTTTATTTGCAGTAAACAAACTATTCTTTACTTTAAGATAACAATTCACCATTCATCTTTTGTATGTTTCGATCATTGTGTTTTTCAGAGATTTTATAAAATATTATCAAACAATTACCTTTTTTTTATAAATTTTACGATTAGACGACTACGGTACGACGACCACTAGACGATTACGGATCACAAGGCCATATATTGCGTAACATGTTCAATAGCATCACTTAGGTATTCCTTTCTTTAGCTAGAATTATAACTCACGGTTAGTGAGATTTTAGAATCTCTACTCATCTTCTTTCTACACACGTTTCGCAATCCCGCGCATATCTAAATACTGGCTAACCTCAGGGGGGGGGGGGGGGGGCGTTACACAACAACGCGTTCAACCAAAGAAACCAACAAAAATACAAACATACTAGCTTTATTATGTAAGTAAGTATAGATTGGTCTCAGACCAAGATAAGATTAAGCTCTGTATAATTAATCGCCTGTATAGTATTGTATAGCTTTCTATCGAATATAAGCGGTTTTATAATGAAGCCGTTAAGTTAAATTAACCGAGGAAATTATTTATTAAGTTATTTATAACAGTACGTACTGAATCTTTTGATGTACATTAACCTCATTGCCATAAACTCCTTTAACTTAAATAATGTATTCTCGTAAAGGAAAGGTAAGGTAGTCGTCGCATCTGTTAAAGGCAAGGATTAAACCAAGATCTTAAAATAAAGCGAATTAAGCAAGATCATAAAATGGATGATGGTGCAACAGAGACAACACGATAACGTAAAAGAAGGAGAGAGAGTAAAAATTTTATTGAAGTGTACAAAAAAAAGCTTATTACCTGGGACTACGTTGCTTAGATGTGTGTAGATGGTATAATTAATTGTTTCTCTATGGAACGCCACTGATGTCTAATCTCTTTATCTAAGTGTTTCTCGTTTGCGGTATGACTGTGTGTATATCACTCTTATATTCAGTAACCTTTTTTAAAAAAAGGTGTTAGCGTAAAGAATGCAAGTGATATGTAGTTATAGAAAACTGAGTTGAGGAACAGAGCTGGTTAAGGTCCTAGAGATTTTAATACTTTATGCCCATATTTCCCTACTTGCATTTTGTCCCATGTATTCTGGGTGTAAGCATATCTGGTCGGCACTCAAAACGACACAGCCTGGAGGAGGCAACGGGACAGGGACTGGACCAGGGAGGTACCACCCTGCAGCCACAGTAACCTCGCGAAGTGACCCTTTGGTTATGTTCGGAATTCAGCGATTGCACGCCAGGCTTTTGTGTAAAAGCGTTTTTCTATGCCATCAAACCGAGTGCCGCTATCGAAGCCCTGCTGATTTTGAAAGTCTATCCAGAAACAATTAAAATTAAGTGCGAATGTCTATCCCATACATTCTCTGACACCTGTAGGTGAGAACGTAGGTATCTATGAGTAAAATATTAGGTAAATGTTCCTCAATTTCATCTAATTGTCAGATAAATTTTATTTTTGTATCAATAATAATATGTAGTTAATGTTTGTTTGCGGTACGTTTGATATTAATACTAGATGTACCCAGCGGCGTCGTTCGTACTTCCAACAACGCGTTCAACCAAAGAAACCAACAAAAATACAAACATACTAGCTTTATTATGTAAGTAAGTATAGATTGGTCTCAGACCAAGATAAGATTAAGCTCTGTATAATTAATCGCCTGTATAGTATTGTATAGCTTTCTATCGAATATAAGCGGATTTATAATGAAGCCGTTAAGTTAAATTAACCGAGGAAATTATTTATTAAGTTATTTATAACAGTACGTACTGAATCTTTTGATGTACATTAACCTCATTGCCATAAACTCCTTTAACTTAAATAATGTATTCTCGTAAAGGAAAGGTAAGGTAGTCGTCGCATCTGTTAAAGGCAAGGATTAAACCAAGATCTTAAAATAAAGCGAATTAAGCAAGATCATAATATGGATGATGGTGCAACAGAGACAACACGATAACGTAAAAGAAGGAGAGAGAGTAAAAATTTTATTGAAGTGTACAAAAAAAAGCTTATTACCTGGGTCTACGTTGCTTAGATGTGTGTAGATGGTATAATTAATTGTTTCTCTATGGAACGCCACTGATGTCTAATCTCTTTATCTAAGTGTTTCTCGTTTGCGGTATGACTGTGTGTATATCACTCTTATATTCAGTACTTTATTTTGTCTAGAGATATTAATCGTCATATGGGGCCGAGTCTGATATTTCAATCGTGTCGGAATAGAATCGAAACCGTCGCTCAAAAGAAAGCTCAAGGTACAATTTTGTCAGTTTTCCATGTATTTCGCACTCAAATGGACTACTATCGGTCGCCCGTTCTACTTTATATAATTCTACTAACACGTGATGCGCTTGTGGCAGCTTGTCAGTTGCATTTTCGATAGTCTACTAACATTTTAACAGCTATAAACAGCAATTTTGGTTCTATTTTATGGCTTGTCATTAGATAGACTCGGCCCCCTGTAAACTGTCCATTTCTTTTTCAGACAACCATCAGTATTCACTCATATAACTAAATTTATCTTTCAATTTCAGTTTAATATCTAACAGATCTCTATTAGTGGGAATCAAATTAATGGTTAGACTGGTATGAGTCCTTAACTGTTACTCAGTCCCTCCTTAGATGAGGATATAACCAACCACTAATTAGGCAACCTACCGATTACACAACTAATCTTATTTCCAATACTTTCTACGGCATGTGACCCGAACCCTTAATGAAACTAAAAGAGGTTTGCGATAAGTTGACGAATGTAACGAGGAATAAATATAATGCAGAATATAATTCGTGAGGTAACTGATGTCATTTTCCTACTAATATTATAAACGCAAAAGTTTGTAAGTAAGGATGGATGTTTGTTACTCTTTCATGCCCAATCTATTGAATGGATTTTGATGAATCTTTACAATAATATAGTGACACATCAGAATAGCACATATTCTACTTTTTGTCCTGGGAACAAGTTCCTGTAGGAAACGGGAACGGGAAAACTTCACCCTGCGTGCGGAGCCGCGGGCATCAACTAGTATTATACATATTTTCTTTGCTTATTTATGTTGAAACCCGTGTTCCCTAAGCACGTTAAGCCGTTGACCGAAAATTTCAACAGCAGGTTGCCAAAACCTGCGTCTGTCCATTTTAACTTGACAATGGGCTCACCACATGTTACGGAGGACATAATAATGCATATGATGAAATCTGGGAATATTGTATGGTTATGCCCACCTCTTCGAGGATAGAGACGTGACTATAAATATGTCTGCCTTGTGTCCAATCCATCACTACTGTGTTGGGTATTATAGTTATGACTAGGTTTCCGTGATGCTTCCTAACTCTACTTGGTTTTGGATCCTGGGGGAAAACTATTGTAGTGTCTAAACTATGTTCACGCTGTATCCGAAACGGGATAGTCAGTGAGGACGAATCGCCAGGTTTCGCGGACCATGCATACTTCTTTCGTTCCCTGCAGATTCATTAATCGCTTCATACATGCACATCTGGGTATTTGAGTACTTTTGACTTTTCCGTTTTTGAGCAATCTGCTCACGTGTTCTTCATATATAAGCCTCGGCCTACTCTTACTTCTTCTACCCTCTATTTTTGCTCAATATATATGTGGGATCGGCGGTGAACAGAAAGTCAGGAATCTTAATAACACTGCATTTATTAAGCCACTGAATATTTAGTACAATCGTTACACAGTTACACACGTCTCCACCTTAATTGTCGTGTCGTCATACAACCAACATTATTCCTACCGGATATCCTTAGTGTTGTGATCCTTTCACGATTACCCATTCACTCCTTAATGTTACCACTTATGCTATTTCACATTCCCAAATATATTCTTCATCAATCGTTCCTCACTCGTTCGGTGGACGTGCCGTTCTCTAGCTTATATTACATATTGTGTATCGCTTCCTTACGTATTCGGTTGGCCAAGATTACGCCACACAATTTTCAAACTTGTCTGTTTGGGTAATAGCATAATTTTACCAATTTCTTGTACAAAACAATAGTACCTGGCCTAAACGTAAAGTGGTAAGTTCAAAATCAATCCAATAATATTATTTGTGCATAATACAAAAATTCCTATCAGCTAGGACAAGGACACATGAGAGGTTTCGTCGTGATATTGGTTTCATCGCGATCCGTTGGAGTAATTTATATCTGTCGGTGATATGTTAATATTTATTCTACACTTTGTTGTGAGTCTCATTCGAGCTTCAATAATATGGTAGCTTAAATTATATGTACATAAACAAGTATATCTACTTATACTAATATCTAAAACTGAAGTGTTTGGTTATATACGCTACTTTTATGAACTGCTGGTTCGAATCAAAAAAAAATCTTTTTGTGTTGGATAGCCACGCTACTACCCAAGAAAGCAGAACTACTGTTTTGTCATCATAAATGCCGACAAATCGGTCAAATTTTCAACATTATTAAAAAATTAATAAACTGCGGAAATAAACGAAACTAACAAGTAGTAGTACTTAGTATTAGTGTAACTGTGTTTAACTTATGTCACGGGTAAAACCGCGGGGGTAAGCTAGTATTTAGTATATTGGCTGCCTCCGTGGCGCAGTGGTAGTGTATGCGATGGCCACGCTGAGATCCCGCGTTAGATTCCCAGGTCGAAATAAATATTTGTGTGATCCGCAAATGTTTGTTCCGGAGATTGGGTGTTCCCTATGTATGCTTCGCCGCATGAAGAATCGGAAAGCTGTCGGACCCGATGGAGTCCCCATCGAAGCCTGGAAGGCGATGGGTCCTCGCAGTGTGGGCATCTTAATAAACCTTTTTAACCGCATACTCCTCAGCGGGCAGATCCCAAACCAATGGAGACTGAGTATAATTACTCCAGTCTTCAAAGGTAAGGGGTCAGTGCAGGAGTGCGGGAGCTACCGCGGTATTAAGGTGATGTCCCACACCATGAAGATCTTCGAGAGGATTATAGACTCTCGGATCCGGCAGGAGTGTACTCTCTCGGAGTGTCAATATGGGTTTCGCCCTGGTCATGGGACCACGGACCCTGTTTTTGCCCTGAGGGTTGTCGCAGAGAAATACAGGTCGAAGAACACGCCTCTGCACTGTTTGTTTCTAGACATGCAGAAGGCCTTTGACTGTGTTCCTCGTGCGATGATCTGGTGGGCACTGCGGTCCAAAGGGGTTCCAGAGGTCTATATTGACACTATCCGGGACATGTACTGTGACTCCGACTCAATGGTTCGGACTGCTGTTGGCGACACGAAACCCTTCCACATCACCGTCGGGGTACACCAGGGTTCGGTCCTTAGTCCGCTTCTGTTCAGTGTAATATTAGACGAATTGTCGGACAGCATCAGAAACCCACATGAGCAGCCTCCATGGTTGCTCATGTATGCTGACGATATTGCGCTGGCAGACGCGGACAGGGGCAGATTGGTGCGACGAGTAAAGGCGTGGAAGGAGACGCTTGAGAACGGCGGTCTGAAACTAAATGTGGCGAAGACCGAGTACTTGGCAATAAACTCGACAGATCCCACATCCGTCCGCATAAGCGGTGATTTGGTCGAGCGCACGGACCAGGTTAAATACCTGGGATCTGTTTTTCACACGTCCAGTGACATCGATTTCGATGTCAAGTCACGCATTGCTGCCGCGTGGGCCAAATGGCGGGAGATGACCGGTGTCATTTGTGACCCTAAAATGCCGATCCGGTTGAAGGGACAGGTCTACAAAACCATTATTAGACCTGTCCTTTTACATGGCAGTGAGACGTGGCCGATATTGGAGCGACACAAGCAGGAGCTGCGTGTCACGGAAATGAAGATGCTGCGGTGGATGTGTGCGGTCACGCGGATGGACTGCGTGAGAAACTCTCGCATCCGCGGCAGCCTTCACGTCTGTGACATTGCAGACAAGTTGCAAGAGTGTCGCCTTCGTTGGTATGGTCACGTCTTGCGGAAACCGCCGGGCTACGTAGGTAACAAATGTCTGGCCATGTCAGCCCCGCCGGGTCCCGGTAAGAGGGGAAGACCCAAGAAGTGCTGGCTTGACGTCGTAAGGGATGACATGCGTGCCAATGGTCTCACTACTGGGGATGCCAAAGACCGTGCGAAGTGGAGGAGAAAATGTAGGAAAGCGGACCCCGGGCGTCGCGAGACGCAACTGGGACAGACGCTCGGATGATGATGATGATGATAATGGTGTTCCCTATGTATTATATGTGTTTAGTAATATATATATATATATATATATATATATATATATATATATATTAGTTGTCTTGATCCCACACCATAAGCTTATGTTAGCTTACTTTGGGCTAGATGGCGCAGACTCGACTCGTGTGATATATAGAAATGTACTACAATATTTTTTTAATACTATAAAATTTATTTCTTTTGGTATTTGGGAGGTGGATATTAGGGCATATTATACGCTCACATTTCACCATATGCGTTTTAGTTACACGTAACAGGCGGTGAGTTCATTACCGTGTTTAAATGGACAGGCGCAGGTTGTGGCGACTTGCTGTTGAAACTGAACGGCGGCGTTCAACTTGGCTTAACAACTATCATGTGTCTGACAACCGGTACCAAGCCAACGGCTTAACGTTTCTTCCAACACACGTTATTGAAATGCCACGCCCACGCGGTCACCCATCAGAAGATCAGTCATAGCAAAAAATGCTTAACGCAGTAATAGTTTCCAGAACACTTAGTCAACGGAACCAATACTCTACTTATTACAAATACTAGACATAAGTTATTTTTCGTTCAAAAGATTATACAGGCTGATAGAAAACGCTAGCTAAAGGGATGAGAAAATTCGTAAATTGGGATTTCGGATTAAACTTTCCGAACATTTTATCTACTGTACCGAAGCGGGGAATAGCCTTTTTATGTCGGTCTGGGATATGTTTTTCTTTGAGATACATAAATTTCTAAAGTAGTGAATTTCAAATTGAAGTATTGGTTTCAGACTAGTACTAAAAAGTAGTAGATATGAAGGATATGATTTATTATAAACCGACTCCAAAAAGAAACTTTTTATAAATATTAAATAGATATTTTAAGTATCGATAATTTTGTTGTTTGTCTTTTAACGCTTACTTTGACGTAAATTCGGTATATGTCTTTTTTTTTATTATATATGCATTTTTAGATTGAACTAAGTGTATTTATTAGGTTATGCTGAAGGAACTACAAATACTTAATTTGATATTTTACACGGCTCCTTAGAGCAATATTTTGCGTATTTTCCTAGGCATCATTTGCGTTGGGGTATTAATTTATGTGTTTTTAACTAACTAACTAACTATCTTCACGCTGTATCCCTGACGGGGTAGTCAGAGAGGACAGATCGCCCGTCTTCGCGATCCATGCATACTTCTTTCGCTTCTTCAAGATTCAATCTCACAATATATATTTTTCGTCAATCGTTCCTCACTCATTCATTGGACGTGTCCAAACCAACGGAGCACGCCCTTTTCCAGCTTAACGCTGACACTTTCATTCAAACCTGCTATATTGCGTATCACTTCCTTACGTATTCGGTCGGCCAAATTTTCGAAGTGATCGCATCTCCACAGCATTCAATTTACTTTCATGCATCTGCTGACATACCCAGGTTTCGCTACCGTAAAGCAAAGTTGGCACTAGCACTGCGTTATGAATCGCCAGTCGTGCTTCTTTTACGATGCTTTGTCGCTTTACTAATTGGGACAAAGCACCGTTAACTCTGTTTCCGGCAGCTACTCGCCGTTCTACATCCGAATCACATCTTTTATTCGCGCTAAACATACTCCCTAAATACACAATTTCATTCACTTGCTCTAGTCGTTCCTGGTTTACCCTAATCTCGCATTTGGTTCTTACGTCATCTCTTTCAAATACTAGAACCTTAGTTTTACTTGCATTCATGTGTTTTTAGAGGGTGTATTTCCACATAACGTCCTAAAATTTTGGTAATTAAATAAATAAATGAATAAATTTTGTAGGATACTTTTTACACAGCATCATCTAGCCCAAACCAAGCCATAAGCTTGTATTGTGGGATTCAGAGTACTGATATATATACCTACTTTTATATTTCTAAATATACAATGTGTTAAGAAAACCCTGTCCGAACCGTGAATGGTATTGGTAGGTATCGAGATGTGATTCTATTCGTGTAATCCTATTTAGAAATTACCCCATAAAATTACCCCAAAAAATTTACCCCGAATAAAATAAATCAAAAATTAATATAATGTGGTAGGTTACATGGCAACACAGGGAAAGGGCTATTCGGAAATGCAAGGTCAAAAAAAGGTCAGCTTACACCTGCCGGCGGTTTTTTTTGATATCACATACACTTGACTGGCAACACTAACACCGTAACGTAAACAGTGTCTCTATTAAGGAAATTTATAAATATTAAGTTATACTACAATAAAAAAGTGTTAAAAGTGCAAATAAACACACAGAAAAATACCGTAAACACAAGGCTACGACAAAGTTATTTGTGAATCAGTGATCAACCGTAATTTTTTTCAATTATTTTTACCGTTGTGAAAAATTAAGTGGACGAATAAACTGTTATTGGTGATCCTAAAACCGTAATAAAAACAAGCAAATATTGTGACATGTAATGAACTTATACAGAAGAATAGCATACTTACTTATTAATAATCTGTACAAAATTCGAACATAAAAATTGAGAGTAGGGTATATGATATCAATTCAAATACCTACCGAACAAACATATCACATCACCTATCACATATTGGGATATTAATATAAAAATTGTACCTAAATAATAAAATAAATATAAAATATAATACTAAATAGTTCAAATTAATACAATACTAAATGGTTCAAATATATTAGTTTGTTGTATACATAGATAAACTTACACTTATTTTTTTACTATAGTCTTGTCATTAGTGTGTTGAGAATTATTATAGATTTCTTGTTGATATTTATTAGGAATAAAATAATAAAATAATAAAATAAAAATGATGACCCGTAGTGCAGTATCCCGTGACTTGCAACAAAAGTTCAACCTCACTATAAAGGAACTGGAGATTTGCAAAAATCTCAACAAACAGTTGCTAGAGGAACGGGATGATAGTGAAAAAGAAATCTTAAATGTAATTGACAAAAACACCCAACTCAAACAAGAGTTGGCTGAGCTACATACGCAGGTCATGGAGCTCACCGTTCAGCGAGATCACCTTCAGTCAACAGTGAAGGGTCTAGAAGAGTGCATTAAAACCCATGAACATGCTCTAAAATGTATTAGGGTAAAGTCGTAAAAAAATGTACTATCGGATGGTTATAAGTTACCCAAGATTTCCTTGAGAATTGAATACCCTTTTTCTTTTTTAATGTATGAAAATGAAGTAATAATATCCTTAGAATACCAAACAAACAACCAGATTTTACTTGCGGCTGCAATTTTATAAAATACCAATACTTTTCTGAAACAACAAAATAAAAACTAGTACTTAAATTATTTGTCTTCTCACTACACTAAGGGACAAAGATTTGCATTCGAGAAAAAAATGTGTTATGGCTCTGAATGCGTAGTTTATCTAACAGAGCGATTAAAATACCATAAAATAGTGTATGAAATATTCAAATTGAACAATCCAGGTAAATATAAAACATTTTCTAACATTTATCTCCAAAAGTTTTCCAATGTGTTATTCTAATTTGTTATAATTGTCGGACAGCATCAGAAACCCGCATGAGCAGCCTCCATGGTTGCTCATGTATGCTGACGATATTGCGCTGGCAGACGCGGACAGGGGCAGATTGGTGCGACGTGTAAAGGCGTGGAAGGAGACGCTTGAGAACGGCGGTCTGAAACTAAATGTGGCGAAGACCGAGTACTTGGCACTAAACTCGACAGATCCCACATCCGTCCGCATAGGCGGTGATTTGGTCGAGCGCACGGACCAGGTTAAATACCTGGGATGTGTTTTTCACACGTCCAGTGACATCGATTGCGATGTCAAGTCACGCATTGCTGCCGCGTGGGCCAAATGGCGGGAGATGACCGGTGTCATTTGTGATCCTAAAATGCCGATCCGGTTGAAGGGACAGGTCTACAAAACCATTATTAGACCTGTCCTTTTACATGGCAGTGAGACGTGACCGATATTGGAGCGACACTAGCAGGAGCTGCGTGTCACGAAAATGAAGATGCAGCGGTGGATGTGTGGAGTCACGTGGATGGACCGCGTGAGGAACTCTCGCATCCGCGGCAGCCTTCACGTCCGTGACATTGCAAACAAGTTGCAAGAGTGTCGCCTTCGTTGGTATGGTCACGTCTTGCGGCAACCGCCGGGCTACGTAGGTAACAAATGTCTGGCCATGTCAGCCCCGCCGGGTCCCGGTAAGAGGGGAAGACCCAAGAAGTGCTGGCTTGACGTCGTAAGGGATGACATGCGTGCCAATGGTCTCACTACAGGGGATGCCGACGACCGTGCGAAGTGGAGGAGAAAATGTACGAAAGCGGACCCCGGGCGTCACGAGACGCAACTGGGACAGACGCTCGGATGATGATGATTCTAATTTGTGATAAATATAGCTTTTTTGTTTGTAATGGTAGGCAACATAATTTAACAAATTTTGATATGGCAATACCATAATAATAAATAAATCTTCATTCATTTAGGTCACAAAGTAACACTTATGAACGTCAAGAATATTGCTTTTACATTTACATTTACTGCCAGATTCGCAAAGCAATAGGTAGAGCCTGAGGAAGAACCTGGCAATAAAACGCATGGCCACTCTTTTCTAAACGCCAGTAATTACATTAGTTTGATTAACATGATATTTGACCAATTATATAGTAATGAAATACAAACAAAAAAAAACAAAATCAATGTTGTGTTTAAAATCATATCAAAATTAGGGCGATTATAGTTGTCAGTTCTAAGGGCAGCCTACCCTTGAAGAAGAAGAATCTGGCAAGAAAGTTAATGGATTCCATTTTAAAATGTAGGAATGGCTTACAACATTAAAATTACACTTACATTGTTCCTTTGGATTTATGTGAGAACAGTCGACTAAACTTAAGTTTACCTAAAATATAAATAAGATTATTTGTAATAGTTGCTATAACAGCTACGAGCTGACCAGTCCCAACAGACGGCACCCGTTCACGGGTATGACGCATTATATCAGCCATCACCCTACTCAACCGTATTATAGGGAATAAGGCGACCCGATACATACGCCACCACTGCCAGGATACTTAGGCGAGCATGACATACTCAAAAACTGCACAGCAACTATCATGTCAATTTCAAAATAATAAATAAGTCTACATGGTGCTCACACAACAACAAAGTCAAATTACATATAATTATGTAGTTATTACCGGGACTAAACGCAGCCATACCTTTAGTTGCCTGGCGTTTCAAATTATTTATACAGTAGAATGTAAAAAAAAAAGAAATACAACATATATATGCAGATTCAAGACAAGTAGAATATAACGCAAGATTTATTCGAATCCTAAATAGCTCGAGCGAAGAGCAAGCAACTCATTTCCATTTATTTTTATCATTCAAATAATCATTAATTGTGTAATAGGCCCTTTTCAAGAGGTGCGTCTTAATTTTCGCCTTGAATTTTTGAATTTATGTAACGGCAGGTTCATAATGTTTAAAGGAATTTTATTACCAACAGCCCCCCCCCCCCACACACACACACTAACACACACACACACACACACACATACACACACACACACACACACTCAAACGCATGCTTGTTTTGTATATTCTCATACATCACATAAGTGGCTTTTCGCATTGCCTGAAGGTACTTACCGTGTATCACTTGTGCAGAGACTGGAGAGGCTGGTAATCTGTCACACAGGTCTCCTAGTACAGATACCAGTCTCTCACATAAATACTATTCTTTAAAAGTGTACCTTAATTAAGTATTACCCTTGTATTAATTTTATGTGAGAGAAAATAAATAAACTTATTATTATTATTATTATATAGGCGTACGCCAATTCCTGCAAAAGAGTCGTGAACCTTTTGTAAACGATGATGCGTTCCAATTAATTTATGCTTATTTGTAGTATTTATCGAATGTATGTCACTATGTCTATTGTATAAATGTATGTTATGTTTAACTAACATAACATTTGCAAATATATACTGAGTACAAAAATTACTTGTAGATCAGCTACTTTGCTCCACAGCAAAATGCCGTAAGACATGACACTATGAAAATAGCTAAAGTATACCAGCCTGGCAGTTGCCACATCAGTAAGCTGCCTGACTTTACTAACGGCAAAGGCTGCCGAGCTGAGTTTACCTGCAAGACACGTTATTTGGGCATTCCACTGCAGTTTGCTATCTAAAGTGTTCCCCAAAAATACAGTTGATTCTACAAGATTTAGGGTTCAATGTTATATTTGTACCGCAATTCCTGACATTAGGCATGCTGAATCTGATACATTTTGTCTTCTTAGCGTTTAGTAGCAAATTATTGGTCGTAAACCAATCTACAACTTGGGCAAGTGAACTATTTACGCCGTTGAAATTATTAAGCGTGCGATCAACTTTAAAAATAAGTGACGTATCATCAGCAAATAGAACAATGTCGCACAAGTTCTGTATATAGAATGGCAGATCGTTAATATAAATTAAAAATAGAAATAGAAATGCGATAACTGTCAAGTGTCACTATTGGAGTTTTCATGTCATTTGCGGTTGAGACGATCTTCAAATGTAAATTTCGTTTTTTGGTGCGCATATTTCAGAGAGTTTATTCTGTGATTTTTAAACGGTAAGTACCAACATATTGTTGACTGGACTACTAATAATGAAAGTACAGTCAAGGACTGAGTAAATTGTGATTTAACATTGAAATCTAACTCAATTCATGGCCGGTATTTAATGTTAAAGTTAGAATTTTCTAGTGTGTTTGTTCCAATTTGTTATGTGTGTTATGGTTGTATGTTATGTAACACACTGGAATTTTGTAAAGGTGGTTGTGCACAAAAGCTACCCGACTGTGACGAAATAAAAGTAGAGTGTTTTTTTGCTCTCGTATGGTAAAGTGTAACATTATTCTGATGAGTATAATTATAGGTATTGTATTTATGCAATGTCAATCAAACTCTACCTTTAATTAAAAACTGTAAAGATTGGATATCATTTGAGATATTGATAAAAATACACTACTAGTTGACTCCCGCGGCTTCGCAAGCACTTATTTCCGGGATAAAAAGTAGCCTATTTGTTATTCTAATGTGTAAGTTATATTATTGTAAAGTTTCGTCAAAATCCATTCAAATATAACGTTTTACGTGAAAAAGTAACAAACATCCATAGTTACAAGTTTTCGCGTTTATAATATTAGTAGGATTTGCTATGTATCATAATAAAAAATTAAAAATAAATTATAATTAAAACTGTTGAGATTGGTATCTTAAGTTAAAAGTAAAGATAAAAATAGGTAAGCTTTTGTAAAATTTACCCTCGTACTACAATAAAGTTTTACACAATCTTAAGTTAAGATAGTATTTAAACCAGTGGCTGGCACTTCTTTACAACATGAAAAAATTGTGACAGAACTGATAATGACTCATTTTAACAGTTTTTAAGCAGTATTTGTAGTATAACAATCAATTGTGCTGTGTACCATACGAAAGCAACGCTGTATCTCGAAAAAATATGACAGAAATTTACCCCATTTAATACTAAATGGAAACATGGCATTTCTTTAATAGATGCTTTTTTTATATTTAGTTATTTCTGTTTTTTTTTTCAGTGGCCTACTCAATCTGAAAGGCAAAAATTATACAGAGATCGACTAAAACATCAAAACCCCGAGAAATATGCTGCTTTTAAAAAGAAAAATGCTGAAAGAACAAACAGAGATAGAAAAAAGATTGGTTTTTAAAACGTTAAAATTTTGTTATATATTACATAAATAAAGAACCTAAATATTACTTTTTTTAAATCGCTTCCTGACCAATGTACATTAACCTTTACAATATTCCAGTGCGTTGTTGTGTTATTGTGTGTTATGCTTTCCTGTACGTTATTTTACAATTTTTACGACCTTACCCATTAGCATTCTAGAGTGTGAGCTGAGTGATGCTCATAACTCCATCACTCTTAGGGAAAATCTTAAATCGGTAGATCAGGCTGCCCTTTCCAACAGTCTGTATAATGAGCTAATGTGTGGGAGGTCGGAGCCAGATCTTATTTGTCTTGATGAGCCCATCACCTCGCACCTGATAGTTAACTCATTGAATATTCCTATTGCAGCAATAGACAAAACTGGTGACCACTTGTTATCGACTAACACCAACACATCAATAAGATTAGTTAGTAGTAGCAGGAATATTTTAAAAAATACATAAAACTCAATAAATTTATTTCCAAATCACACAAACACATCAAAAAGCTTAGAATAGGAATGAACAGTTATCTTAGGGCTTGTAAATCAAATGTACAGTTAAAACAACTAATAGAAACAAGTAAGAAACATATAAACACCCGAACAGAGTAATATGAGACGGATATACATCAATTACAGACTAAAATTATGTGTTTAAATGATTCCTTAGAGTAAATAACTTTAAAGTACAAAACATCACAGAAAGAAATTGGGGAGTACATTAAGGCATTGAATAGCTTGGTGGAGTCTTGTCACAGCAATGAACAAAGGTTCTTATCACTTGAAAAATTATATAATCAAACACCTGACTGTGATAAATCCCTTCCATGTTCTTCATTGTCAATAACATAGCAGTCCGAGTCAACTTCTCCAATGGTTGAATCTGTAGGCAGTATATGTGACAATATTGTAAGCACAAATAACATTTACTGTGATAGCCCTGTAACAAAAATATTACGCAATCATTAAATGTTGGAAAGACTGTTATTTATTGTGATGAAATTGGCATGAGTTTAGGTTATCACTTAATTCAACATCTGGGTAACTCGGTTATAACACTTTCATTTCCTGGAGCATCCTACTCTCAAATAATTAATAAGGTATTAACCAGTACACATTGCCCCACAAACAACAATAGTGATACTTATTGGCAGAAGAAATAATGTAAACATTAAAACTATCATAAAGTTTT
Source organism: Thumatha senex (assembly GCA_948477245.1). Lineage (NCBI taxonomy): Eukaryota > Metazoa > Arthropoda > Insecta > Lepidoptera > Erebidae > Thumatha > Thumatha senex. The sequence continues at coordinate 7,649,055 of OX419731.1, read as the reverse complement.
ATGAAGAGTTGTCAAACATGCAAATTAAACAGGTTATACTGTCTACACTACACCATATAGCAAATCTTTTACACAAATTGAAAATAGCATTAGGTACAATATAAATAGAAAGTTACATACCTTGACCACATATTGTAGGAATATAGAATTATTTGACTGTAATCCTTTATTACAGAATTATTATTTTTTGACATTAGATAGTTGTTTACTATCAAAGTTTTTACGACGTCGGATAGCTGTATTGTTATCCAATTTTTTATTGAATCTAGCCAAATTATTGGCTTATAAACAAGCTCCTTTTGAGCGTATTAGGAATGACATATTAACTTGGGAAATTTTCACAAAAAAACTAGTATGTAAGACAACAGGTAAAAAATCTGGCCATGGTTATAGGTCTTTTGAGCCCATTGAGTCAAATTTTTTTAATGACATCGAAAATAATATTTGTTGTAATAATTCTGAGTATATTAACAATACTTCTAGTAGTTTAAACTTAGTTCACCAAAATATTGAAGGCATATCTGAAAAATTACTACAAATAGAACTTTATATAAAGGAACACAATGTTCACATTTTTTGTATTACAGAACATTGGTTAAAACGTCATGAACTATTGTTCAACAATGAATTCTATTCACTTAGCAATGCGTTCTCTAGAAAGAAAGCTATTCGTGGTGGCTCTCTTATATTTGTATCTAATAATTTAAAATGTAAAGAACGTAAAGATATTGTGGCCCTTTCTATTGAGCGTACTGTAGAATTGCCCTGTGTTGAGCTTGAGCAACTCATTGTCCTCTGTGTCTACAGTCCTCCAGATAGGGATTATAATTTATTAGAAACTGTAATGGAAAATGTATTGAAGCGTTTGTTCACTAGTAGAAAACATGTTGTGGTGTGTGGGAATTTTAATGTTGATTTGCTTGTGCAGTTTTCGAAATGTATTAGATTAAAAAAATTGTTTAAGTCTTTTGGCTTACAAAATTTATTTTGTGAGCCAACTAGAATCACCTCGCAATCTAAAAAAATTATAGATAATATATTCTGCAACTGTGTATCAACAACAAGGGAGATACTAAGTAACTTTCCATCAGATCATCTTGGTCAAAAAGCAGCATTTCCTATTAATGTCACTTCTAAAAAGAATAAAATTGTATGTAGGCCAATGAGTGCACATCGACTTAAACAATTTAATGTTAATGTTTCAGCAAAAGTCACTCATATTGACTTTAATCAGGAAGTTTCAAACAGCTTATATGACTCCTTATTTAATACAATTAAAGCTGAGTACAACAACATATTTAAATCAAAATCATTTTATAAAAACAAAAACTTTCAATTTTGTGAGTAGGCAACTGCAGGAATTTACAAAAGTAGGGCTAAGTTGTACGAACTATATGGTATGAAGCAATTTAATTTTGATCCTGCCTTTATTCAATACGTATGTTAAAATTTATTCTAAGACCTTTAAAAAGGACTGTGTTGCTGCCAAGTCGTTACATATAAGTAATAAAATTAAAGAGTCAAAAAACAAGGCAAAAATGACTTGGAATGTAATTAATACTGAAACCGGTCGATTACTACCCCGTGATAATAACATTGAGTTAATTATAAATAACGAAGTGTGTAATAATAAATTAGATATAGCACAAACTTTTAACAACTATTTTATAGAAATACCCGCTAAAACATCTAGCTCCTTAAATTCTTGTCCAATAAAAGCTCAACGCATGCGCATAGCGTGGAACAGTGTAGTGTCTTATTTGGCTTTAAATATGTAGACCCCAACAATATCATTAAAGTATTCAAATCACTTAACTCTAAAAAGACAGCTGACTTGTGGGGTATTTCTGTAAAATTGATTGAGTTTATCATTGTAAATATATCACCACATCGAGTTGAAATATTTAATAAATGTGTCGATAAAGGAGTGTTTCCAGATTTAATGAAACACTAAAGTAATACCTCTATTTAAATCTGGATCCAAAACCGACCCTGGTAATTTCAGACCAATTTCAATATTACCAGCCATTAGCAAAATTTTATAAAAAAATATATTGCAACAATTACAAGCTCATTTTAATTTAGATATGCTATTACAGAAGGAGCAGTATGGGTTCACAAGGGGGTCGTTCTACCATTCATGCAGGTGTGACACTTCTGAATCATATATATGACGCCTGGGAGAATAGACAAGATGCTATTGGTGTATTCGGCGATCTCTCCAAAGCATTTGATTGCGTTGACCATAAAACACTATTGGGAAAACTCTTTTATTATGGTATCAAAGACTCTGCACTGAACTTTGTTGTCTCCTACCTAAATGATCGAATACAACATGTTGATGTCAATGATATTCGCTCCTCTGGAGCATCTGTAGCTATGGGTGTACCGCAGGGATCAATTCTGGGTCCGTTTCTATTTTTAATTTATATTAACGATCTGCCATTCTATATACAGAACTTGTGCGACATTGTTCTATTTACTGATGATACGTCAGTTATTTTAAAGTTGATCGCACGCTTAGTAATTTTAAGGGCGTAAATAGTTCACATGCCCAAGTTGTAGATTGGTTTACGACCAATACTTTGCTACTAAACGCTAAGAAGACAAAATCTATTTCAACACGGCAATGGGCTCACCACCTATTACGTGGGACAGGAATCCACACGGTGAAAAGTGGGCATATAATATGTCTCTGCCACCCCTTCGGGGATAAGGCGTGATGGATATTTATTTATTTTTATTTTAAGAAGACAAAATGTATCAGATTCAGCATGCCTAATGTCAGGAATTGCGGTACAAATATAACATTGAACGGTGATACCCTTAATCTTGTAGAATCAACTGTATTTTTGGGGATCACTTTAGATAGCAAACTGCAGTGGAATGCCCAAATAACGTGTCTTGCAGGTAAACTCAGCTCGGCAGCCTTTGCCGTTAGTAAAGTCAGGCAGCTTACTGATGTGGCAACTGCCAGGCTGGTATCTTTTAGTTATTTTCATAGTGTCATGTCTTACGGCATTTTACTGTGGGGCAAAGCAGCTGATCTAGAAGTAATTTTTGTACTCCAGAAGAGAGCTATCCGTGCAATATATAAATTGAGTGCTAGAGTGTCTCTTAGAGAAAAAATTAAAGAAATTGGCATTTTAACGGTTGCATCACAGTATATATTTGCAAATATTATGTTAGTTAAACAGAACATACATTTATACTATAGATACAGTGACATACATTCGATAAATACTAGAAATAAGCATAAATTAATTGGAACGCATCATCGTTTACTAAAGGTTGACGACTCTTTTGCAGGAATTGGCGTACGCCTATTTAATAAAATTCCTTTCAACATTATGAATCTGCCGTTACATAAATTCAAGGCGGAAATTAAGACGCACCTCTTGAAAAGGGCCTATTACTCAATTAATGATTATTTTAATGATAAAAATAAATGGAAATGAGTTGCTTGCTCTTCGCTCGAGCTATTTAGGATTAAAATGAATCTTGCGTTATATTCTACTTGTCTTGAATCTGCATATATATGTTTTATTTCTTTTTTTTTTTACATTCTACTGTATAAATAATTTGAAACGCCAGGCAACTAAAGATATGGCTGTGTTTAGTCCCGATAATAACTACATAATTATATGTAATTTGACTTTATTGTTGTGTGAGCACCATGTAGACTTATTTATTATTTTGAAATTGACATGATAGTTGCTGTGCAGTTTTTGAGTATGTCATGCTCGCCTAAGTGTCTTGGCAGTGGTGGCGTATGTATCGGGTCGCCTTATTCCCTATAATACGGTTGAGTAGGGCGATGGCTGATATACTGCGTCATACCCGTGAACGGGTGCCGTCTGTTGGGACTGGTCAGCTCATAGCTGTTATAGCAATTATTACAAATAATCTTATTTGTATTTAAGGTAAACTTAAGTTTAGTCGACTGTTCTCACATAAATCCAAAGGAACAATGTAAGTTTAATTTTAATGTTGTAAGTCATTCCTACATTTTAAAATGGCATCCATTGACTTTCTTGCCAGATTCTTCTTCTTCAAGGGTAGGCTGCCCTTAGAACCGGCAACTATAATCGCTCTAATTTTGATATGATTTTAAACACAACATTGATATTGTTTTTTTTGTTTGTATAAATTCATTACTATATAAGTGGTCAAATATCATGTTAATCAAACTAATGTAGTTACTGGCGTTTAGAAAAGAGTGGCCATGAGTTTTATTGCCAGGTTCTTCCTCAGGCTCTACCTATTGCTTTGCGAATCTGGCAGTAAATGTAGAAGCAATATTCTTGAAGTTCATAAGTGTTACTTTGTGACCTAAATGAATAAAGATTTATTATTAATATTGTGTCTCTTCTTCTTCACGGGTATCTTCTTTTATTTTTTTATGAAGATACCCGGTCTTTTGGTAGGCTTACATGGCGACAAATTGGTCCAACAGGCAGAGGCCCTTTGAGAATTTTAATCTAATAGGAAATGGGACCCCCACTAACGACAATCCACGCCCGCCTTATGTAGAAGAACGGTAATGGACTACCTCCAATGGGAGTTAAACTATTGTGAAATATGCTAACTACAAAATGGGCTATTGGGTTGGGGGTTAGATGTACTAGGTGATATGAACTATTGATTATGACGGCGTCTGCCATTTTAATATATCATTATCAAAATGTTGGCAGACGGTGACTTGCCAACTCACTAGATATCCCTATACAATCGCCATAGCCATGATAAGCCTGTAAGGCGACAGAGGGCAACACCGGTGTGTGCGGCTTGGAGTTTCGAGCGGTGCGGCGCCGGTTTCATTCTCGCAGGACAGGCCCGGAGTGGGCTTCCCCGTAGTTATGCCCTTGAAAATGACACTTCCACCCCCGAGCATATAGCTCTGGCTCCCTCCCTCTGACCGGCCAATTAAGGCAAGCCAGAGTTGAGATTTGCTGCACTCCCGGGAGTAGCACTCTCACTGCTCTCCCGTTAGGCCATTAAATCCTAACCGGTGCAGAAGGGCAACAAAACTCTGAGGAATCGGGACCGATGTGTAGCCACGCACATTCAGCTCGCCACAAGCTGCCCTGCGGATGTGAGCTTTTCAATAACTTTCTGATACATTATTTTGTTATTATTATTATTACTCATTGCCGCATGCCAACAAAGGTGTTGTCAGTTTTTGAAAATTTGCTATATTTTAGGGAAATTAAACTCATTCTGATACTAAAAACACGCATTTAAAAAAATGATACCTATTTTATACTTATAAATAAAATGTTCTTTTTTTTTTGGTTATGTTATTGAAATTCCTATGTGCCCCTTTCGGGTCGAACAGGGTTTTCTTAACACATTGTATACTTATTATACGTAGGGAAAACTCAAACTCCGAAACCAATATTTTGTGGATCACACAAATATTGGTTCTGACGCGGGAAATGAACCCGGAACCTCAGCGCGGCAGTCGCATCCACTACTACCACGGGGTCACTGAGGCAGTCAATTAACTGTTGATATTTTGAAAATCTTTTTTTAACGTGACCAAATTTGTGGATTTTTTTTTAAAAGATGATTTAATTTCTATTAAATTATATAAGACCACCAAGTAAGTAAGTAGTAAAATGAGAATTGTCATAATGGACTAACTAACTACCTAATTGTTTTACACTAGAGGCCTGACATGATAGCTAAAGAGGACATGATTTGATTGCTAAGCTTGTATGCTTCTCTTTCGCTTGCTGCAGATTCATAACTCGTTTCATATAGGCACGTCTGGGTACAAGTATCCAAGTACTTTTAGCCTTTCCGTTTTATAGCAATTGACTCACGTTGTCTTCGTATGAAACTATTATATAATATATTGCATATCACTTTGTTACGTATTCGGTCGGTCGAAAACATGCCGCACAATGTTCGACGTAATGGCATCTCCACGGCGTTCAATTTTCTTTCATACGTCTTCTGACCTAACAAGGTTTCACTAACATGAAAGGATGAAAGGATTTTTGATTTTACCGTGACTGATCGGTATGATCAGTCACGGTAAAATCGAAAATCCCACGCATCAGTCGGAGTTTGGTCGATTTGATCACAGCGCTCCATTTACTAATGATTAAATTTGTAACTAATTAATTATAATCATACCTAAGTGAATCCAGTAGAGCAACTGTGTCGATCAATGATAAGCCAGCTAATTAATTATAGCTAAGAGTAGATGACCCGAATGAATACTGGTACCTGTTTAAAACGGTACAGTCATTAGTTCAGTTGGAAAAAAATAAAATAGGTATCTGTAGACTGAACAATTTGTACATAGATACTATTTTGTTTTTCATAAATTACAATGTGATGGTTTTAAACAAGATTTTTCTCGATTTACCTCCGATCTACTGGCACTAAAGCACAGATTTAGAAGAGTAAGCAGATCAAACATATTCCTTTGTTTATGGTGTTATACTTCATCCTTTTCACTCTTTTTATTTGTTGTATAACGCTATCTTTTTTTGTCATGTGTAGCAACATGTAATTTTCTACATAATGTCAACTATTGCCGCCATTTTTGAATCAGGAATTTGATAGTGTTTTGTGCCGATGGGAAAATATAAAAAAAAATAAAAATAAGTGTATATATATTTAAATAAAGGTTATAAAAGTATAAAAAAACATGGTGAAGTGTTGTGTAAATTGTTGTGATAGCTCCAGTCACAAGAAATCACCAGGAATAACTTTTCACAGGTAATTGACGTTTTAGTTACGACTACGTGTTATTATTCTAAGATTTTTATTCAAAAATGGTGATTCTTCTAGACGAACACTTGAAAAGTTGTTAATATATGGTTCATAGCATCTGTTCCATAAACCGTTTGGTCACTATCGTCATCCATATCTAAGACTTTTGTTAATTTACATACATTTTGTACTGTTACGGCATGTCAAGTCCACAGGGACGAATTCAGTTCAGCAAATTGTTTGAAATGTCAATATCCAAAGTCAAGCTAAATATAGTGCCCGATTCAATTAATTATGTTAATATTATTTTAGGTTTCCTAAGGATACCATTAAACAAGATGTTTGGTCAATAAACATAAATTATGAAAGATATTAAAATGATATGATATGATAGCTGAATGCGACTCTGGATTGAGCTACCTGTCTATATGTGTGAAATATCCTAGGTACGCTATTTTTGCAAACGTTTGATCTGCTTACTCTTCTATATCTGTGCACTAAAGAGATTTTAGTCTATGGTAGTAACTATTGAAGAGACTGTAGAGACTTCAGTAACTATATTGTGTACCTGTCTCCCATCTATATCTATACTACTATATAAAGCTGAAGAGTTTGTTTGTTTGGTTGATAGCGCTAATCTCAGGAACTCTTTCTCCGAATTAAAAAATATTTTTGCGTTGTATAGATCATTTATCGAGAAAGGCTAAACTATATATCATCACGCTACTACCCAGGAGAGTAGAGCAGTAATCACAAATTTCAATAAATCGGGCCAATTTTGTGCATTTTTGTAAAATTAATAAGCGACGGGATTCCATAGGTGCGACGGGGGTTAGAAGTATGTCACGGACAAATTTGCGGAGGACAGCTAATTATGTTTAAAACAGTAAATTATTGACTTACACGTTAAAAATAAAATACTTGTTAACAGTACCGGTTCCAAGACATGCTAACTTCTCCTGGGACATCACTGAGATCGAGCTCGGTGTAAGTTTTCTGGTGTTTTGGTCATTGCTGTAGATCCTGGTTTACAGGAGTCACAGTAATGGGAATGTGGGTGGGATTAGTCCCAATACCCTCATTAAGCTGTATGAAAATAATTATCTAATTGTTTAAATGCTAACAAAATGTAATGTAAACCGAGGTCGGTATAGGTTTTTATTTAATGTTTTATGATGACTCTGCAAGCTATGAGGTAATGGAGGTCCCTTTTCTCATAGGCTGCCGAAGTCATAGTCTATTCGACAGTCAGTATTTACTGAATTTAATTTGAATCAATAACCTTTATAACTTGCTCCAATCAAAAGACATTTGTTAATAAGCGACCCGTGCAGTTCACACGCTCACTAAAGAAAATTTCATCGAAAAGGAAAAAAGGAAAATTTGTTGTACAATTTTATTAGATCTTTGCCTAACACTCCATCGTAGCTTGTGTCACGTATGCTGTGTGACGGTTACGTCTCTGGAGCGTTGTTTGTATTGCTTTAGTGAAATGTACTATTTACAAAGACGTAGTACTGGGTTTTACAGTAAGAAAATGCCAAATTTTATTAAAACGTCATTTAATATAAATACTAGCGGACCCGACAGACATTGTCCTGCAGTATACCGACTTCAGCTCCTATCGGTCTAGCAGTTTAAATAGAGTTCAGGGACATATTTTGATTACATTGTACAAAAACTATTTACGTAAATTAACTTATGACATTGTCATTACTCAAACTTAGAATTGGTATGCCTCGTTTCTGCTATTTTTGTTATTTTTTGAAAAATCTGTTTTTGAGATCGGGAACAGATTTCCTTCTTAGTCTAGAGTAAATAGTGCTGCCAAAACACATCAGTCTGGCAGCCAGAGCATTAACATTTGTTAATTGTCTAGTATTTGTGGCTCCGGGCATTGATATCCTGTTTCACAGTGTTAAGTCTTAAGTCTTGTTGAATACATTTGTTGTGAATGCATTTAGTAATGTCAAGCTTAGATCTTAAAGTATTAGTCTGAAACCTCTCCAGGATTACTTGTTGTTACCCACAGTTCTATTCCGTATGTCCAAACCGGCTATAATATTTTTGTGAACTGCCATTTTACTTTCTTTTGTTAGCTGGACTACCTACCGACGAATCAATGCAGAGATGGAAGTTTGGCATTCAAGCTTCTCTTTTGCTAAAGATATTCTTCTGCAGCGTCAACCTTCTATCCAGGTGCACGCCAAGGTATTTCGCGGTAACTTCGTGTGGAATTTGTTCTCCGTTCAGTGTGTTGGGCAATCCCCTTGTCTTGAGGTGAAGGTAACTTGGATCAATATGCTTTGGTTTGCCTTTATTCTCGACGTCGTCAGCCATTTCTCAATTTAGACGTTCGCAGTTTTATAAGTTAAACAATCGAGTAAAATTACGCAGTTGTCATCAACTCATCTTATATTTAATATCTATGCTTGATATTCTAATGTTTTGGGAGCCCCATGTAAATATGACCTCAATGGATCAAAGCGTTCCAGAGTTTCATAAACATAGGCACCTTTCATATCACCTTATTTACACAGTTTGTATACTATACCAACTATGTTGAATCTGGAATAAAACAACATGTCGATGTCGATCTATCACCAGCATTTCAAATGAATATTGTGATTGTGTCACATAATTGTGTTTACTCGGGTACACAGTATCGGTAGATATTCCAATTAACTTAGACAGTGCAGTAGAATATACAATAATGCGTGTTGGTATATTTAAATAAATCTTTGTACAGTGAATCTATCTACTGGGTGCCTGCGGGTACAGACTTAGTATAAATAAATAAGTACCTTGGAGTAGGCGTAAAGAGACTTCGTCACAGCATTACTAATGTTTCATTAAATTATATAAATATTTGAAGTGTTTTAAAAATTATGCTTATTTTGTATTGAATAAAAACTCTACCTTAATACAATACTATATTATTATACAATAACGAAAAATGTTAATTTACTTTTTTGAACCTGACTCACGAGACATTCAAAAATCTAATTTAATAACATCTGTGTTAACCTTTGTAAATACCGTAAGGTGAAACCAGTCAGGTTCAAATGTGCAAAATTTATATGATTTTATTCAAAATGTGTAGAAAATTCCACTAAATACCATTAATCAAAAATGTTAACAATAAGTATATTCTTAGTACCCATACTAGCATCGTGTAAGGAATATTAGCATATCTGAGATAGCCTTAATGTTCGTGAAATAGGTGATAAGTAATGATATTATATTATTACGGGGTAAATCCGGTCATGTCACCTTTTTTGTTTGACGTTTCATCCAGGTTATTTATAAGCATAAGTTGCAGCAGCCAACAACGCGATTTCAGAAGACCACATGAATAAGAGGGAAACCACGGGGACCAGACTGACCTGACAATTTGCCATGACGCTTCAGTCTAGTCCCAGCAGAAGAAACAGATTCAAAAATTCGTAATTTGACGTGGTGCTGCATCACAAGGGTGTTTTGAAGATTTTGCGATATAGAGGTACAGTAAGAGTAAATAGAAAACCGAAAACGGGCTAACAGGTTTAGGATTATGGCACAGATATTGGTAGGTCAGTCCAGAGAGAGTTTATTGTTTTTTTTTGTATGGTAAGCATTACTTTCATGCGAAAGTTTATAAATTCAGTTTGTTTTCTTTGTGTGCGTTTCGATTGCTCCGCCACGGTGTCCAACCAAAAAAAGCACTGCGTCAAAAATTTGTCGAAATTTGTCAAAACCGAATGCAACAAATCAAAAACTTGTCAAAGTAGAAATAAAGAAGATATTAGGGTTTAAAGTTGGCCGCGCGAACGAAACGTGGAGGATTGCGCGGCCACGGAGATCTCAGCAACTACATGGGTTAGTGATCTAATTCTTTTTGTCAACTAAAGATTGTATTTGTCAAAAATTGTCGAAAAAAGACGTATAAGCTCTAGAGCAATATTTTTCGAAATATTCGCCTTTGAAGTTATGGCCGCGCAATCCTCCACTCGTTATTTCTTTAATGTTGATTATTTTTTAAACCTTACAATTTCTTATAGTAAAATTAACACAAGAAGAAGGATCCTAATTTGTCGAAACTAATGAAAGCAATAAATACTACTAAAGTTAAGTTAAACAGGAGATATCCGTCCAAAACAAAAAGTCCGTGGCCGCGCGAACGAAACGCTACTTTGTAGGCTCATGTCTCACTACCTATAATTGCTAGGACTTTGGTCTGAACTTCCAATTATTCGGCACATTAACCTCATTATAATGACGTATTGTTTTACCCTCAAAACAGATTATAACTCGTGTTATATCAAAAATAATGATGTCTCATATGATGTTCTACCAGGGTGACAATAATTTAATTTTATTTGGGAATACATTTACATTCAATAACTGGAGAGAGCTATAAAATTGAATGACATCTAGATCGATCTGAAAATAAAAATACGAGTAAATAATTTTTTTTATATATTTATTCATCATTAACATTAATAATCATTACTTTACCTACCTAAATGCTGTGATTACCGGAACATACTCGTATATCACAATAATATGATGAATAATGACAAAAGCGGGCGCTGCTCGTCGTTGACGTACATTGTCCACGCTGTGTAACAATCACCATGTCATGAATTACTAGGTAGCCGCAGTCGCAAAGGTGTAACCTATGCTAGCAGCATAAATTTGAGCGAAGCGTTAAATCAAACTAAGTATTTTCCAATAGACAATAAGATTTTTGCGGATAACTTTTTTATTAGATCGAATTTTGAGATTTGGGCTTCGTCACGACCTGCATTATTTGAATAGATTTCCATAGCAGAAAAAAATCCGAAAACGGATAAGAAATGGCGAAGTTCTGCCCGGTGTTACAAACGCCATTGAAGTCGCTGCATGGGAGCTTCGCTTCGCTTCGCTCAAAAAATCTTTGCAGATCTGTACAGAACTATTTTGAAAAATGAATAATTATAAATTAATTTCAAAAATCACCTATCAGTCTCGCCTATGGCCTCAAAGGGGTAGGCAAAGACATACTTTACGCGCCCATTTCACTTTCTGCATTTTTGTCTATATTTATCTAATATATAAACTTCTCGTGTCGCGGTGTTTGTTACCAAACTCCTCCGAAACGGCTTGACCGATTATTATTACATTTCATATGTATATTTGATAGATCTGATAATCGGTCGTAATCTATTTTTCATACCCCTTAGTGATAAGGGGTCCACCCCAAATGTTTTATTTCATTTTTGAATTGATCTTTTTCTCTCTCTGCCTCTTACGAAGTTGCACGGGTCAGCTAGTGTATACATAGATACAATAACACGATACTTCTCAGGTGGGCCGCGTTCCGAACCTATATGTGGTCACTTTAAAATATTATATCTATCCTATTAAATTTACATTTTGTAAGCGCCGTTAAAATGTCTATGCAAAATAAAGAAATTTTTATATTCTAATGTGAAATAAAGAAATTAATGTGAGCTCGACAAATGGAAGTGCGATTATTACTGGTGTGACTAAACTACTGCGACTCACCATAGTTTGAAAGCCCGCATGTGCGACACACTGAAGCTCAACATCATGATGGTGTGGCATGCAACGTCCCTAGCTCAGTTAGTTCCAGCTTTGGTAATATGATACATATCTTAGTAGCGTCATTTGCTTACGCTTTAATAAAAAAAAAGGATGGTAAGCGAAAACTGCCGCAAATTGACCTGGGTCTGCAGTCTCCACATAGATAGCCTCAGGTTACTGATTCTTGTGATGATTGTTTAAACGCATTCTATGAAATTCCATGGCTATCAAATTACAACAAAACAAAAAGTTTACAAACTTTAAAACTTACGCGTTGCATGATTAAAATAAGTGTAAAATACAGGTATTAACGAGATCATGCTTATTTACCTTAAATAGCTTGACGTTTCGACTGGGTTGCACCAGCCGTGGTCACAAGCAGACTGCTATTTAAGGTAAATAAGCATGATCGCGTTAATGCCTGTATTTTACACTTATTTTAAAAAGTTTACAAGCTGAACATAACTTTATGATATAAATTAATTATTCCCAATAGATGCATTTAGTGTAGTAGAAAATGTGTATGTCCAAATTATATCGAAATTATTGTCACCCTGGTAGAACATCATATGAATCATCATTATTTTCAATTTAACACTAGTTGTAAACTGTTTTGAGGGTAAAACAGTACGCCATGATAATGAGGCTAATATGCCGAATAAATGGAAGTTCACACCAAAATCCTAGCAATTATAGGTAGTGAGATATGAGCCTACAAAGTAGCGTTTCGTTCGCGCGGCCACGGACTTTTTGTTTTGGACCGATCTCCTGTTTAACTAAATTTTAGTAGTATTTATTGCTTTCATTAGTTTCGACAAATTAGGGTCCTTCTTTTTGTGTTAATTTTACTATAAGAAATCGTAAGGTTTAAAAAATAATCAACATTAAAGAAACAACGAGTGGAGGATTGCGCGGCCATAACTTCAAAAAAGAATATTTTGTAAAATATTGCTCTAGAGCTTTTACTTCATTTTTCGACATTTTTTTACAAATTCAATCTTTAATTGACAAAAAGAATTACATCTATAACCCATGTAGTTGCTGAGATCTCCGCGGCCGCGCAATCCTCCACGTTTCGTTCGTGCGGCCAACTTTAAACCCTAATATGTTCTTTATTTCTACTTTAACAAATTTTTGGTTTGTTGCATTCGGTTTTGACAAATTTCGACAAATTTTTGACGGAAGCCTTTTTTTGATTGGACACCGTGGCGGAGCAGTCGAAACGCACACTTTTCTTTTGCATACATTACTAATAAAAGTGATATACTTGTAAATCTTAGCAAATCCTCGATTGTATCCAGTCAAAATTTAAAAAGCAGTATCCGCTATCATTGGTCAATTCTTCTGCGATTTCTTTCATTGAAAATTATTCTGGGACTTAATTACTATTAAAACTCTCCTAATCTTATCAAAAAGTGTACCAACGCGAAGCTCATGTTGCAATCGGGGGTGAAAAATAGGGATGACGAGACTCTATATATATTCTGTGGTAAATTCTCCTCTTGGCTGATTTAGGTTTTAAAGCCTAATTATACCTAATTTACTGACTACACATCCACGAAGGAGTACCGCCATAGCGTTAATTTTTCAGGAATCCCTAATCTAAATAAATGTATCTACGAGTATAATGGTTGTACAAATTATATTGAACTCTTACGAACTCAAACTTTTCCTATAATACAAACATACATATTGTCACGCCTTTATCCCCGAAGGGATAGGCAGAGGCATACTATACGCCCACATTTCACCGTATGCACTTTTGTCTCACGTAACAGGTGGTAAGCCCATTGCTATGTTGAAATGGACAGGCGCAGGTTGTGGCGACCTGCTGTTGAAATTTTTAAAGCCGCCCATAAGGCCTTCAGCTGGGCTTAAGGACTGCCATGTTACTGGCAACCGGGACCAACGGCTTAACGTGCCTTCCGAAGCACGGAAACGCTCGCAAATGTAAATGCCACAAAGTGGTCACCTATCCGAGGACCAGCTATAGAGAAAGTCGCTTAACGCAGTGATCGTTTACAGAACACTGAGTCCGCGGGGCCCCGAGCGCTTCGTTTTCCTATCATACAAAGTTATAATTTATTTTTCTTTAATTTAGCAAACTGCCGCATAGAATGAAATTCGTATAGCGTAGCAGTTCGTTTATCAAATTTCCTTAACGTGCCTTGAAGTTAGTACTTCCAAATAACTACATCGTAAGCGCCTCAAGTTATCAGTGCATTGGATGTGAGAAAGCGTTCAACGTTACGTCGCTTAAGGTTCGATTTATACCCAATGATAAGACACAGTAATGTCTGTACGTGCGTCATTGTAGGCCAGGTGTCCGCTGCTATTTACCGCCCTACTTATTCAAGTGCCGTACGCCGTGGGGGCGTAACTCCCAACGCTTATGGATCGCAAGCGAGCGACCAGTGACTACCGACGTGCCGGCTCGAGCGGACGCCTTGCACTCTGCCTTGCAAAAGACAAAACGAGACACATATACGTACTCATCAGAGTTAGAGAAGGACGCTACTATCAGCTTCGTTTTCAACAGGTCGTTATTGTAACTTCCACTAAATGGTGATTCCGTGTAATAATTCTTACTTCAGTTGTACTTTTATTAAATCGTTCGCTTAAACTTTTATGAGTTTTGTGCAGTTATGGAGCTTTCAAACTTACTTTGCTGACAATTTTTATTGCTATTTTATTGTATAGTATTGTGTTTATGTTGTTGATGTAATTGTCTAGTTGTGATTAGGTTGTATTTAACCAGCGATAAAGACAAAAATATTGAAATAGATACGAGTCATTAATTTAATAGCAGATAAATGACCAATAGTAATTGTATTTATAGATTGAAACGCGTGGGAGAAATTGGTGACAATTTAGAAAATTGAATGGTTCTAAACAGTCTTTTAGGCGCTCACTACGACCGTTACGTGTCTACGATGTCCGCCCACCTGATGATATGTGGTCACCGTCCTCCATTTATACCAATAAAGCGGGAACTCTGTCATGAATATTATTAGAAGAAAATATGCCTAAGTTTTATTTTATTACGAGTGAAATCATTATTGTATGATTTTTCCTCAACCTGTGTGTGATTGAAGAGGGTTTATTGATAGTGAGTGTCCTTATTTTAGAATTCATGCGGTGTCGTCTCTTGTGTGAACCCAATTTTCGGAATAACATTTTTTTGGAAGGACAGCCTGACCTATTTGTCACGGTGGCTTGTTTTGAAGAGATATAATATGAGTCCTATGCTCATATTTGATCTTATATACCTGTCTTATATACCAAGAGCATATACTGGTGAAATTTTTATTTGCTAACAACCTTCTTGCCTGAATACAACCAGTCTGGGTGTGGTCTTTACCTGATGCACCGTGCTATGTTAACTTGACTGAGCTTAATGATGAGGCAACAAAATACTTCAGAAAAATATCGAAAGATAGTATTCCAAATCTTAGGGCCGTGTTCCAGAACATTTATCAATACTCAAGAAACACTTGAGAGTAGTATTTATAAGGCAAAAACTAGCCTCAAGCGTTGATTAAGTATTGAGAAACGTACTGGAATACGGCCCTTAATCTGCCAATTATATTCATCATTTCAATTATATTCATCATAAATTACTTTGAATAGCATGAACTCATCCCATTATCGAAGTAATTAACAATAATGCATTATTATTATATTCACAAAATCTATTCTTTAGTTGAAAAGAGAGAACAATCTTCTATTTTACTCTATCATTCAGCTACGTAGCAACCTTTACAATCAGCCTGTGTGTTTCAGTTTCTATATACCGTCTTCATTCGTCAAGTAAAAGTTATTGTTTAGTTTTAGTGGGTTTCGTGTTATTGTGGGAATAAAAATGAAGTCAGTATATAAAACTTTGAAGGCCTCGCGTTAGTTATTTATTTTGTTATCATTTATTGTCCTTCACATATCGATTTCCATTTATAGTTAAAAAAAAAACAATTTGTTTTGAATGTGGTTTTACCCCGTTAAATATCCAGAGAGACACTCAGAGGCGCTGAGTTACAAGTATAGAAATTTTCAGAGTAAGGCCAGAGCCATCTATTTGTCTAGTCTTTAATATTGAAGGACATAGTTTTACACAGCGCCATCTAGCGCAAAGTAAGCTAATGTTAGCTTGTATTATGGGATCTAGACAACTGATACTTTTTAATTTCTAAATACATACATATTATAAAACACCCAAAATTTGGATTTAACGTTTGTGGATCAACGATAAAAATATTTTTTCGACTTGGGAAACGCGGCAGTCGCAAAACTTTTACTAGGATACCAATAAATAGTGTTGCAAACCATTTTCAATATCTTTTCACGCCTTTATCCTCGAATCTTTATCCTCGGTGGCATATTATACGCTTACTTTTACCGTGTGCATTTTTGTCCTACGCAACAGATTGTCGAATGAACAATCTTCAAAGTCACAAAAGCCGTAAATAAATTAAATTTCAATTTAGATTCGAGTCAAATTAGTTAGCCTGTCTTGCATGATTTCTGGAGCATAAAAAAACTTAGAAACTAACTATCTTCACGCTGTATCTCTGATGGGGTAGTCAGAGAGGACCGATCACCAGGCTTCGCTTCTTCTTTCGCTTTTTGCAGATTCATCAATCGCTTCATACATGCACGTATCTTAGTACTTTTGACTTTTCCGTTTTTGACCAATCTGCTCACGTGGTCTTCATATGTAAGTCTCGGCCTACCCTGACACCTATCCTGTACTTTCGCACAATATATATTCTTCATTAGACGTGTCCAAACCAACGGAGCATAGGTGCCGAAAATACTTTAAGTGAAGAACAGCGATTTTAAATAAGAAACTAACTATCTTTATATTGTACCCATGACAGAGTAATCACAGAGGACAGTTCGCCAGGCGATTCATATTTCTTTCGGTTCTGACAGATTCATTAATCGTTTTAAACATGCTCGTCTGGGTATTCGAGTACATTGACCTTTCCGTTTTTGAGCAATCTGCTCACGTGCGCTTCGTATTCGAGCCTCGGTCTACCTTTAATTAAGATATCAATGGTCTACCCTGACCTCTCTACATTACCGTCATAAGTCATAACTTAAATAAAAAACTAAAAAAATAATTGGGATTAGCAGAAAATTAATAACAAGCGCTTGTAGCCCCACTGACTCAGTGTTCCGAAAACGATCACTGCGTTAGGATACTTTTACTGTGGCTGGTCCTTGGATGGGTGACCACTTTGTGGCATTTACATTTGAGAGCGTTTGAGCAGAGAGGTACCGACGGCGAACCTGCTTCGGAAGTCACATTAAGCCCGTAAGGCACGTTAAGCCCGGTTGAAGGTATTATGGGCGCCACATCCCGCGCCTGTCTATTTCAACATGGCAATAGGCTCACTACCGTGAAACACACACGTGGGACAAAAATGCATACAATGAAATGTGGGCGTATAGTATGCCTCTGCCTACGCCTTCAAGAATAAAAGCGTGACCATATTTATGTATGTACTACTATTAAGGTTACTCAAAAAACTACACAATTAGCGTGGATATATAGCCGCTAGAAAATTTGTGTTTGTGTAAAAGTTTGTGTTAGTGTTCTGTAAAAAATCACTGAGTTACGCAACTTTCACTATGGCTGGTCCTCGGATGGGTGACCACTTTGTGGCATTTACTTTTGCGAGCGTTTCCGTGCTTCGCAATGCACGCTAAGCACGTTGGTCCCGGTTGCCAGTAACATTGCAGTCGTTAAGTCAAGTTGAAGGTTTTATGGGCGGCTATAAAATTTCAAAAGCAGGTAACCACAGCCTGTCTATTTTAACACGGCAATGGGCTCACCACCTATTACTTGGGACAGGAATACACATGGTAAAAAGTGGGCATACAATATGTATGCCTCTGCCACCCCTTCGGGGATAAAGCGTGATGGATAACTAAAAACTTTCTCAGTACTAACCAATATGTTGGGTTATTCGTTTTGACGGTTATGTCTCATCAAAGTAATCCCAGATATATTTCAAGTTTACTTGTAATCACGCTTTTTCCCCGAAGGTTCTGACATACCTACTAATTCACTAATTGTGTTTACTTTCACGGTATAGTCGTGTTGTTCCGGACAAGGTCAGGCTGGGGCTACCTGCTGTACAAACTACTACAAAACACGGTTATCAAAAGCTTAAATTGGTATCTATATAAACACTTATGATACCAACAATTTTAAAAGTTATAGAAATAACTTTGACTTAGTTAGACAGTGCCCAGTCGATTATTATTTATTATTATTTTATTTCGTTACTTTACAAAATATCAATATAAAAATATAATACATAAAGATGCAACAAAAACTCATCATTCGAATTTTAGCGCGCATTAGAATCGTCAGCCAAAAATTAATCAATATTCAATATATTAGAAATGCAAAATAGACACATTTAAATTGTATCTTATTAGATTGTATCTTAACTATCTTCACGCTGTATCCCTGAAGGGGTAGCCAGAGAGGACAGATCACCAGGCATCACGATCCGTGCAGACTTATTTCGTTTCCTGTAGATTCATTAATGACTTCATACATGCACGTTTGGGTGTCCGTAGTAGTACTATGTGTATTGTTTGTGTAATAATAATGTCAAGGGTGTGATTCAATCTTCTAAATAAGTAACTCTACTTAGACTTATCAAAAGGCAAAACAGTTAATATACCTACAATTACAAAAAGCTGACAGCAAATAAAATTACAAATCACCCAAGTCATTTCATGCGCCAGTTTACAACAGCGATTTATGTACCCATGTTTCCGGTGTTTTATGACGCTAACTTTAAATATTGCACTACCCTTCAGGGAGTGGCACTTTATTTTTTTTTTGTTTGTCACTGTACATTCCTTAAAACTCCTTTTATAACATGTTACCCTATTTGTTATTATCATTTTTTTTTCTTTCACAGCTAAGAGATAAATTATCATCTAAATGCAAGTATATTGGTTAGATACATAAAACATCAGTGCCCCACAATATTTTATTAATTTAATCAATTTTTAAAATTTATCTTTTTGTATTTAGTTAATATCTAAAACGGCTGGATTGAATAAAACGGGACTTTGACTAACATATAGCTGGTGTTATAAGAAGTAGCAAAATCTACAGTTTATCCCCGTACTCCCACGGGAAGGGGAACTACGCTGGTGAGACCAAGGGGTGTTCGCTAGTCTCACATAAGTATGTGGACGAACTAATTCAACCTCTTCGCCCCTTGACAAAGCGATCATTGTCAGAATGATATGCTGGTGTGGAAGCTTTTGTGGTTTGCCTTTACGTGTCACACCAATTTTCCTTTCTTGTAAACACCATGCAGTAAAGTGTCCTGGACTTTATACAGTTGAACGATTACTGTTGTTATTTTGTACTTGAAAAGAAAAAGGCGTGTTGATCAGGTTTGTTTTTTTTTATTGAAGTAACCTAGTTACATAGAAGTAGAAGAATTTTAAATACAATGAATGAACAGCTTACAGCCAGTATTATTACAACAATTTGAGTGGCTCTTTGGCGCGGTGGAAGTGTATCCGACTGCTACGCAAGAGGTCGTGGGTTCGATTCCCACCCAGGATAAAACTTTGTGTGATGAGCACGATGGTTTATTCTGTGTCTGGGTGTTATTTATCTATAATCTGTATGTATATAGAAATATTTAAATATAATTATCAGTTATCTGGTTACCATAGTACAAGCTCTGCTTTGTTTGGAAACAGATGGCGCTGTGTGAGTTGTCCAACGGTATTTATTTATTACAAAAGTGTTTTACAGTACGTTTGATATTTTTTGGTCATGGACTATCTATTTTACTATAATTACCCGACTGCGCCAGAAGGAACGTTATGTTTTTCTTTAGACAATCAATAGCTTCTCTACTGTGGAAGGTTTTAGTTAAATAAGATCAGGAGTTATTACTCAAGGGTCCAAATCTCATTAGTTTTTAATAGTTTTTTTTTTATCTTATGGGTCAAAAGTATTTTTTTTCTTAGCGTGAAATGCATTTAAACACCTTCATCCCTGCTGCAGGGCAGGTGTTTGGTACTCCCGGCCCAAGAGAGAGAGGCCATCTTTCCCACTAAATGACCACGGTGTCCCACCTCACCTTAATCCGAGTCGCAGGGTAGGCTTGAGATTAAATCTCTGCGAAGGGTGGTCTGGAAAGGAGTGCCATAAATATTTACAAAATTCAATAGGTATTCAAAGGAGTGCATATCACAGCCGAAGCCATGATACACTTCTCCTTCATAGTAATCAGCTTGCAATCTTTTAGTTTTTGATTTCAGCATTCTCAAGGGTGCCCTAATAATTCTCTGAACCCATTTTAGTCTATAAAAATATTATGTAGACGTAATATCGTAATGAGTTTTTCGCATATGGGCATTTATCTTGTTTCAACATCTCATTTCAAATATCCCTCTAGTTTTTGCAATATCACGCCATCTTAATATAAAAAAATATGTTTTCCCACGAGTATCTTTCTTGCCTTTGCAATGTTATTATGACTCACACTTTTTTTTGATTATGTCGTCGTGATCTTTTATCTTTTAGACAAGTTAATTAATAGAACGCACGTCCCTACCGAATGAAATGCAACAATAAATCTTGGTAATTTTACGAGTGCAAAGAGTTCTCGTAAAGCACAATTCTCTTTGTGGTAGCGTGCAGTTTTAAGATGCACTTTTATGAGCTGCTATTTGAGGCCATAAGCATTTCATATGAGGTAGGGTAGTTCAAATTTAAAGAGTAATTTCCTTAATGATATTTTTATGAGCAATTTAAATAGCGTTGTTCTAGAAGCTTAAGTGAGCATTAATTTTATGCAATTTCCAGAGATTACATTTGCAATTTTATGTCTATATTAAGCAATTTTTGTACTTATACCGTTACCGTTACCGAATAGGAGTCTGACAGTTTTTATATGGCGTTCTCATAGGATAATGAGTAATACCACAAGCCTATTTCAGTTAAGCTTAATTGCGCTTAGTAAAAAATGTCCTACAATGTCCCTCAGTTAGTCATAATGACCCGATGACCCGGTTTATATATTAAGGTTATAAATTATCTTAAGAAAAGGAAATCAATTTATTGCTAAATGGTTAAAATTTACGAATACAATTAAAATGAACAAAATAGTAACAATGGTATACTTTGGTTACACCGTCAGGGACACAGCGTGAAGATAGTTAAGTTTTTTATAAGTATACTTTGTCAATTAACAATGCATTAAAGAAATCAATATATCTTACATGACAGTAATTTTTTTTTTTTTATTATTCATATAAGATAAAACATACATAAAGTCAGTGTTACAGTACCACATAAACCTCTCAGGTTTGTGCGTGATAACTTACAATCGTCTTTTCAAAGTAATTTTGTTAGTTATGTATTACATCGTTGAAATTCGACAATGTTCTGTTCAGGTGTGTTTATAAACTAGACTAGAAATAAGATTTTAATTTGTATTTAATATCTTTTTCTGTTGTGACGTTTCTTAAAGAAGTTGGTATAAAGTTAATTAGTCGCGGAATAAGGAATGCACTTAATTAGAAGAGCCTATTATTCCGCTCATTTTATTTTTGCTTCTGTCCTCAAATGTTTGTTTCAGAGATTAGGTGTTTCTATTTAGAATTATATAAGAATGTTTATCAGTTAAATTAATTTCCTTTTTTTTTTTTAAATATTTTTATTTTATTTTTTTTAAAAAAAGGAAATCAATTTATTGCTAAATGGTTAAAATTTACGAATACAATTGAAATGAACAAAATAGTAACAATGGTATACTTTGGTTACACCGTCAGGGACACAGCGTGAAGATAGTTAAGTTTATAAGTATACTTTGTCAATTAACAATGCATTAAAGAAATCAAAATATCTTACATGACAGTAATTATAAGAGTCTATTATTCCGCTCATTTTATTTTTGCTTCTGTCCTCAAATGTTTGTTTCAGAGATTAGGTGTTTCTATTTAGAATTATATAAGAATGTTTATCAGTTGTCTAGATACTACAAGCTTATATTTGCATACTTTGGGCTACACGGCGTCGTGTAAAAAAGTGTCTTCACTGCGAAAGCCGAGAAAGTCACTAAGAAAATGGCGTTGTAACCAAAGCACTCCGTTTAAATTGGCTTCTGATGAAGGATGGATGATGTAATAGCCATGTTTCGTACACTATCATGTTTGCATCTGTCATTTTATTTTTTGAATTGCGACACCTGTGTGGATTTATTCGTGGCACTGACCTTCGCTTAGAGTGGATGTAAATATCATTGTTACATAGACATAGTAGTAGATTGGAGCATTTACAATAAGGCCCATACTAACATTTGCCATATCGATTTCACAAAGACCAAACATCAAAATAGAATCGCAAAAACAATACCCACTCTTTCCGCTACAATTAGTTAATCAATACCAATGTGCTACGAGCTTCTACGGAAGCTCTACGAATTTATTTCTGTAGAAGCTCTACGCAGTCTGCTTAAGGCAATAGCGTTTTAACAGCCGTAGAAGCTTTGTGTGAAAAATGTTTTATTATCAAAGATGAGTTTAGGAAGCTTTTATTGGTATACAGTGAATTTTCCAAATGTGTACTAATAGGTATTAAAAAATTTCTTACGGACGTAAAAAGGACGATTTGGGTCCTGTAGCTATATGATACCAATATATTTGACTGCCTCGGTAGCGCAGTCCCGGGCTCGATTCCCATGTCACAACAAATATTTTCGCGATCCACAATTGTTTGTTACGGGGTTTGGGTGTTTCCTATTCAAAATATGTATGTATTTATAAATATACTAGCTGACCTGCGCAACTTTGTTAGCGCCACCAAAAATCAAACATCTACTCAATAGTCCAAACAAAGCCTAAACATTTGGTTTGGATAGGGAAACCCGTTCTTGAGTTATAAAATTACAACGAAAAGTGTCATTGATTTTTAAATATATATAGATAAGTATTTATCAGTTGTCTAGATCCCTTACCACAAGCTTTTATTAGCTTACTTAGGGCTAGATGGCGTTGTATGAAAAAAAATTGTCCCACATTAGTAGAGCCTTATAAAAAAGACCTCACTCGGTCTACGTATCATAAAAAGTGACTTTTGAACCAATATTCGCTAAGGTTTAAGTGACACTCATCATCATCCGAGTAACCTCTAAGTCCCTCCTTCGGAACCTGAAGTCCACTTTGTTACTGTGTTGTTTTTCCTCTTCGAACGGTCTTCGGCATTGCTAATAGTGAGATTATCAACCGACATTTCTATCTCTACGAGGTCAAGCCACTACTCTTTATCTGCCTCTTATACTAGGAATTATAGTATGTATATATACTTTATCCCCACTTTTTGAGGTGTTTTTTTAAGAAAAAGTGACCATACCATTGAAAGTGACTCCCTTGCAGCTTGTCCCCAATATTGTGAACATAAAGGTCACCAAGGAAGCGAATACACTTTATGCGGCCTCACCGCGAGACGCCATACATCCAATGTATCAATTCATATTCACCAAATGTAATGTCTGCCTATATCTTTTAAGTATATATATCTTAACTAAAGAAATATTTTAAACGCGGCGTTTACTATGCGAACCTGAGTCTCCAAGCTTCTCACACTACTCCCTACAATACTGCTTACGAGTCTTATACAAATATATATTAGCAGATTAATGTGTATCACACACTTTAAACTAATGTCACTCATTGGCTTCCACACATCAATAATTGACCGAAGTGAACGTACTACTACATTGCAAGAACAAATTATTAATACACATTGAATTCGTTCTGAAAAGGGAGACAGCGCTACGCGCTTGTTTCATATCTTTTAAGTTTAGATATCTATACAACTTTTTATTGAATAAAAATAAGACAAATTGGTTCGAGACAGGGATTGAACCCGTGACCGTTGCCTAATTAGGGCAATATTCTAGCCACTGAACCACCCGAACGAAGGGGTTGCCAGTAACGAAAATCAAACTAACTAACTATCTTCACGCTGTATCCCTGACGGGGTAGTCAGAGAGGACAGATCGCCAGGCTTCGCGATCCATGCATACTTCTTTCGCTTCTTCGAGATTCATCAATCGCTTCATACATGCACATCTGGGTATCCGAGTACTTTTGACCTTTCCGTTTTTGAGCAATCTGCTCACGTGGTCTTCATATGTAAGTCTCGGTCTACCCTGACTCTTTCTACCCTCTACTTTTGAACAATATATATTCTTCGTCAATCGTTAATATCGGTATAAACAGCACTAAATTTGTATCAGACATCACTAAAATTCCTTTTATGTGATAAAATTAAACAAAACATGTATTTACATGCCGACTAACTTAGTGATTGAACTGTCTATGTACATTTTTCACTTTTTGTTGAATTTTATCACATAAAATGAATTTTAGTGATGTCAGATACAAATTTAACGTCACACAAAATTTTGACGTTTTTTACTAAAATTAGACGTCACCTATTGAGGTGACGTCTAATTTTAGTGAAAAGACTAATTTTAGTGGGACGTTTATTAATTTCAGTAACCGTTTGAAACGTGAAAACTTATAAAACGTTGTAACGTGAAAAATGTACATAGGCAGTTCAATCACCAAGTTAGTCGGCATGTATTTACATTCGACTATCTATGTACATTTTTCACGTCTTGTTCAATTTTATCACATAAAATGAATTTTAGTGACATCAGATACAAATTAAGTGCTATTTATGATATCACCAACTTTAGTTCGACTTAATAACAGAAAAGCATTTGTCAATCTCTTAACAAAAATTAGAAAATTTTAGAGAAATTTCGTTTAGTGATCTCAACAACAGAATTAGCACCAATATTTTTTTACTGAACTTGTTTTTACCTGTGTAAATCAACCACAAAAAATCAAAATGCATCAAAACGCCTTCAATGACCCATCATATACTATAACTTAGAAATGAAAGCTACACAAATTTGACTTTTCCATTTGTAACATTAGTAGGGAATGTTATTCGGACAATAATCCTATAATTATAATGTGAGAGCCAGTTTGTATTTACACGAGTATGCATAATTAACTTTCAAGATTTGATTAAACGCCCACACGTACTCATTAGAACGGGTGAAACTGAGTTATGCTTTAAGTAAATAGACTTAGTACAACAAGTTTTAACATTATTAAGTACTATTATTATCAAATTTTGTCGTACTTTATG
Source organism: Thumatha senex (assembly GCA_948477245.1). Taxonomy (NCBI): domain Eukaryota; kingdom Metazoa; phylum Arthropoda; class Insecta; order Lepidoptera; family Erebidae; genus Thumatha; species Thumatha senex. The sequence continues at coordinate 7,623,539 of OX419731.1, read as the reverse complement.
CTCAGTTAATTGTAATTTACAATGTTTTACATCTCTCTGCTATATTGATTTTTTGTTCGGTTATTTATTTATAATATATTTTTTATCTATCACGCCTTATCCCCGAAGGGGTGGCAGATGCATATTATATGCCCACTTTTCACCATGTGTATTCCTGTCCCACGTGCCGTATTGAAATAGACAGACGCAGGTTGTGGCTACCACAGTTGGTCGCCACAACCTGCGCCTTTCAAATTGGCTCACCACCTGTTAAGTGGGATAAAAGTGCATACGGTGAAATGTGGGCGTACAGTATGCCTCTGCCTACCCCTTCGGGGATAAAAACATGACAATATGCATGTAAATATACTTAGTTTGTATTTAGTTTATAATTGTGTAAAGTTTTGATTTTTTTATTTTCACTAATTACAATCTTTAAGAGTGAACATAATTTATGTCATCTAATAATTAGACCACCTCTACCTGTACCCGGCGCAAAACTGGCCATCACACTAATTGAATTACCTCTTTGTACCAAGTATGATCCAACAGGATAGTCTCCGGACTTCTCTCTCAGTCTACGCACCACCTTTCCAAAATTTTTGGATGCTTTCTTGTTATTATTTTATTTCATACATTTTTTTAAATTTGTTTCTCTGTTATAATTACAATTAAAACATACATTTTAATTTTATTTAAATCACAAACAGACCATCCTAAGCAATTTGTTGCAAATAACGTACATTTTAACTCTGAAAACTCATTAGAACATCGATGGAAGCTACCTCACGTGTATCACGCGATAATTAGTACAACAAAATGAAATAAAGTTTTCAAACAATGTTTGAAACTTAATTTGTTCACCGGTAAAACTTTTTGTTATTACCAATGTGTGTTTTACAGTAGCTATATTAAGGGTTATAAAGAACTCTCTTTATATTAAAGGAAGGCGGTAAGTGTTGAATAGATTATTAACTAACTATCTAAGTATCTTCAAGCTATATCCCTGACGGGGTAGTCAGAGAGGACAGATCACCAGTCTTCGCGAGTCATGAATACTTCTTTCGCTTCTTGCAAATTCATCAATCGCTTCATACTCGCACGTCTGGGTATTCTCGTACTTTTGACTTTTCCGTATTTAAGCAATCTACTCACGTGGTCTAATAATCTCGATAATTAATGACTTAGTTATTCAAGTAGTCATTTTGAGTGACATCTTTTCAGCACTGCACTGGTAGAAATACAAACTTAATATGCGTCATGAACATTTTCCACATTTCTGTCCTAATGTTATAAAGTTCCCAGAAGAGTGGTGTCATTGTATGGTTGTATGCTTAACCTTTGCACGGGTTTTTTTCCCAGTGTCCCCAATGTCTCTAGCCCACACTAATCAAATACATAATATAAAGACTAAAAATACTTGATTATATTATAAGTTCGTTAATTAATTAATTCTAAACTAGCTTACTAAAAAATCTACCACATGAGGACTGCGATGTGGAGAAATTTTATGACGCATGTAGACTAAATGAATAGTCTTAACATTCTAATTCATTTTTAGACGAAAAGTCTCTAAATCTATTTTTTTAATCTTAGAATTTTTTAAATTTCTTTTTAATATGTGACATATTTTTGTCTTAGCAATCGCATAAGCACTTTGTAGTCGACTAAACTCAATCAAATTATAGATGCTAATTGCGAGTATGAAGGAAAACTAGTTTCAAATCTAAACGAGATAATTTGAGAACCTATTCAACAAGCACGTTTCAGCTGTATTGATTACATCCTGTTGAGATGATTAAGAGATTCAAATCATGTGCTTCATAAAATGCAAATCATAATTGTATTTCATAACAGTGAGGCACTATTAGTATTCACTATACGTTCCATTGAATTATCTCTGGCGTTCGAAAACAATACTCTTGAGAATCGAAAGCTTCCTCTATAAATCGATATACCCATGTGAGTATTAATTTCTCGTTCAATATGATTACAGTAGGTATGAGTCGAGGAATCAAATGACGCTTAACGTAATGGATGGACGTACTAATGCTAAATCGAACAAGCATTTGATTTTTTTATTATGAATTCTACGAGTTCTTTATTGCAGTTTGAAATGTACTGATTACATATTTAAAAAGCTTACACAGGATACGCGTGTCACAGATTGCGCGGATTTAGGTCTCGTATTTTTATTTGAATTTCACTGGATAGGATTGGTTGTCTAAATTGATTGAGGCTAAAGATAATGTTTGACTTTAAAACTGGGGGCATCCCTTTTCTGTCATCGGAGTTGCTTTTTTATGCTTTGACCTTTTTTAAACTGACATTATCAGTAACGGTTTTGTCCCCAAGGGGGTGAAAGTTGCATACCGTAGGCTCAAATTCTACCGTAAGCAGATTTTTCCCACGTAACAGGTGGTAAATCCATTGCGCAGATTGTGGCGACTTGAAATTACTGAAACTGGACTTGAAATTAAATTAAAGTAAGCAGGGATTATATTATTTGACACACAAACCAAATGATTATAGTATCTATGTGTTATAAGATAATACTCGTTGATGCTTCGTATGCGTAAATCCGCCGTTCAGAAAAGCTATCTTAGTTTCTTTATGACGTCATTCTAATCATCACACAAGTGTAACGTGCTCTTGTCTATGGAGCATGGGATCCTACATCCTACTTATCGGCCTCCACTTCACAAGGTTTTCAGAATTTCTAGTCGTGTCGCTAATCCGCGTACCATTGAAATGGCAGAACCACAGAATTTTCACACGTTTTCGAGTTGTCTCCGTAAGACATATCAGCGGGGCAAATCTCTTGCACTTTTTCGGTGAAAACACTAATTAGGTTGGCCTGAATGCTGGTATTCCTCACGCAGTCAGCCTTTTGTGACTCTTCCCATTCACTGCAATATATCCATCTCTAGAACAGGTCATCACTTCCAAGTTCCTTTATGTATTGGCCACGATTCACAGCTGCAAAGACCCTACCTTACTGCTTACCCGACAGACGACGACAATTTCATTTGTGGATAATCCTCACACTGCTTTCAGTATTATTAATACTGAATCAAAACAAATCAAAACTTCTTGGATCAAGATCGTTGCGGCTGGTCTTAGTTGTAACAGAATTAGTGACTGTCCTTGAGTCTTTCTACAAAGTCATAAACATGAAGTCTAATTACACGCGTTTATGCAGCACCTCCAGCATGTCTGTATAGCTTAAGCACCGACATTATTCGCCGGAATTTCGGTAGCATTTGTATCATCATACAGCCACCTCATATCACTTATTGGGCTTAATGTAGATCTAGTATCCTTTCTATAAGAGTTAACAATAGAGCTATGTCTATTTTCGATAATATCGATATTAACGATAATAAAAATAGAATTATTTTCAGAACTTCCATAGCTTCTACTATGTCTATGTATACCTTTTATAACTTGTACTAGCATAATAGTTTCTCTAGTGATAAACCCCAGAAAATTTTAACTGCCATGTTTTCTTTTTATTACTTTACCTTTAGTTTTAAAGCTTTAAACCTCAGCATGACTAAACGATCTAAATTCAAGTTTGAAATAGTTTAATAGATGTATGTAATTGGCCCTGAAATAATGGGTATGAACGTTATTATTTAGTGTAGTAAATTACGATAGTATTTTATTAAAGTGAAAAAAGACAAGTTTCACTTTAAATAAATATTTATGGGAAAGTTGGCGTACTAATTACTTTAAATATTTATTCATAAATTACAACACGGCAATGGGCTCATTACCACCTATTATGTAGGACAGGAATACAAATGGTGAAAAGTGGGCATATAATATGCCTCTGCCAACCCTTCGGGGATAAGGCGTGATAGATAAATGAATAATAAATTACGATACTACTACTAGATAGATTACGATACTACGATATTTGTACCTACGAGTATATACTGGTTTCATGAATTTCGAAATCTAGTTATTATTTAAGTACGTACCTACTATTACGTACGTACGTACCTGATATTGATTTGATGATTGAGAACACACTAAAACATGATCTTAGTGTCATTTATTTTTTGAAAGCGGACACAGATACAACAAAAAATAAAACATTGATTTGCAATCCCTTATTGAATATCAAAATTGCCCAGAATATCAGAGGCTATAAAGACACCGCAATAAGGGACGCCCAAGGGTCTTTTATAAAAATATCACAAGAGTTTTTGCACTTGACATTGTGTATTGTATGAAAAGGTTGAGACGTGATTTGTTTAATCCTTATTATAGTGAATATGTCATTGATTGAATGGTTAGGGTAACTTGAGTTCATGTTAAATATATTTATAAGTGGAATTTATTGTTGATGAGCTACTTCTCGTCATTAAGACCTCGCAATTAAAAATGTAAACTTTACTGTTTTGTTTTCTAAAATAAGTATGCATATTTACATTAATTGTTATTTATATTATTTTCGTAATGTACAAAGATTATTGTTACCAACATTGTAATTTAGAAACATCAGTGAGCTAAGTTGAAGACCCTAATGGACGGTATGATTTTTTTCAGTTCACCACAACCTAAGTATGATTTATCATTGGCTAAAACATTGCCCTGGTTAGGCAAAGGTCACAGGTTCAATCCCTATCTCGAACCAAGTTGTCGTTGTTTACATAAATATTTTCTTATATAAAATTTTTGAATAATGGAACTTAATGGTTATGGTAATTTTCTATACATTTTCGCTTTTATATAGCGGGAAAATCTCAATAGTATAGCGTCTCAAATACTGTAAAATAAAGTCAAAATCCTTCTCACTATTTCATCAACGCGGCCACAGAATTTCATAAATATAAAAATACTCTCAGAATTTCCACATCAAAAAACATTATTCCCAGAAATATTGTGAAAAAGTAAACATTAATGCTCTTAGCTTACTTGTTGAATACGCTTTAGCAAACAAAGATAACATATGCTAACAGTATTCATTCCAGTCTCATCCAAATAGGAAATTGTAATGCACAGATTATAAGAAATGGAGTATGTATGAAGTGTTGACTGAATTGAAAGTATTTTTTTGAATTAATAACTGTGCACAGCTGCCTGTATACTGCTGCCAGACTGAGAAACTCATGGGGAACTGGAAATAGAAACACCATTTGTCTTTGTACCACATGTTCTTCATTTGACAGATGGCTACCAGTTTCTTTAAAGGAACGCTTAGGTAAACTAGCTTTTACCTGTAGGTACATTGAGTTCTTGTCTTAGAGCCTTGAAGTTATCTTTCTGAGCGCTCACCTGCGCCTCCCGGCCTCAGGCATATGGAAGGACACCGTGTGGTTCTAGTAGGTTGGAATCCGGCATTAGATCCGTGAGGATTTCCACAACTAAAAAAAATAAATAAATAAAGTCAGAGAATTTCAATTGATTATTTTCCATAAGCGATCTTTTCTTACTCTTTCTTATTTTCTTTGTTACTTTGAACCATTGTTAAACATAAGCTTTTCCTAAATTCTAAATGAGACTTGCGCTTGTACATATACAGAGCCTTTAAAAGGTACTTCAGAATAGAAACGTCGAGTTGTGTGAATAAGCTAACGAATTATTTAGAAGGCAAGAGATTTGAGATTAACATTATAAATTCGTTACAAGTTAATTGAATGGACTGAAAGGTTTGCTTGATGCGCCAATATTCTCAGAAATTTCTGTATGTCAGGATTAAATAATGTTTTTAGCATATTCTTAGTAAAATTGGAGCTAATAGAATGGATAATAATCAAAATGTGAGCATCAGAATAACCGGTCATTACGTATATACACTACTAGCTGACCCGCCCGGCATCGCCCGTGACATACTTCGAACCCCGTAGCACCCATTTAATTTTGTCTTTTATTAATTTCACAATTATTTTACAAATTACTAGATTACTCAGCTCTCGAGTACCTACGCCCGAAAGGCCCGGTCAAATTATGATTACACGAAATAAATTTCTTTGTGCATTTTTTTGATATTGCCATATCTCCTAAGATATTCATTTAATTTGCAAGGTGTTAAGAGCCAAAATAATCTTCATAAAATGCTGAAGTCAACTAACATATTAAAAATGATAAGGATTAATAATGTATTTGTGTAAATACCCTTAAGATTACCGCTCCATAATTGCTGTTTTTTATAGTATTAAAATCCTTAAGAGATAGACATATACCGTCGCGGATGTTTTTGTAGACCTTTATTAGATACACAATTCTACGATACATTATTTTGTTATATATCAAAGGGTTTAGGCAGCGTTTTCGTTAAAAGGTCCCAGACAGATTTTTTTTTTACGACACCCCCAACATATATCGTTATATTTAGTTAATGTATCCAAAAACTTAACAAGTTTTACAAAAAAATCTTCCCTATAAATCACTCCATCTATTAAAAAAAACTGCATTGAAATTTGTTGCGTAGTTTTAAAGATCTAAGCATACAGGGACAGACAGCGAAAAAAGACTTTGTTTTATAATTATGTGATGATACATAAGTGCTTAGTGCATCTGAGCAAGCCTTTGTAACGGAAAGTAAGTTGCGAAGTTTAGATTTCTCAACAAACAAAGAGTAGTAGCACAGCCAAAAGATCATAGAAAGATCGTAGGTTTTCTCTCTTTATAACAAACTAGCTGACCTGCCCGGCTTTGTCCGTGACATACTCCCAACCCCGTGGCACCCAATTAATCCCGTCGCTTATTACTTTTCTAAAATAGTATGAAAGTTTCCCCGATTTGTTGACATTTATGATTACTGCTCCGGTTTCCTGTGTAGTGGCGTGATGATATATAGCTTAAAACCTTCATCAATAAATGGGCTATCCAATACAAAAAGATATTTTCAAATCGGTCCAGCCGTTCATGCGTAATGGCGTGACCAAGAGAAATAGGGATTCATTTTTATATATATAGATTCGATAACTCTAGTTTCGACCGATATTACATAACATGATTCTAAGTAGGTAGGTATTAGGCAAAGAGTAAGGCTTTAACCTTATTAAATTCCAGTCTAATATTACTAACTTTAAAAAAAGTATACGGCATGAAGTGTGAGTGAGGTATGAGTATTTATGTCAAAATGTTTACACTTAAATAGAAAATTATATGAAAGCCATAAGGTTGTTTGTACCTTCTTGATTTTCTAAGTTGCTAGAATAACGTGGAATGAATTATTCTAACTAGTAGAAAGTGAAAGTGTGTACAGAAATACCTAAAAACACGCTTTAATAGGTAACCGAATTTAAATATAAATCTTGATCAGGTATCAGGTATCCTAAATTTGAGTTACAGCAATAGAAAATTCCATCAATTTATAAGTAATTAGGACTAATTACTTATAAATTAAAAAAAAATGTGTGTGTACCAGAGTACACAGGACATTTTTACAGCTATAAAATTTAACTCATACGTCGATAAAGTAGTTTCACTTATGATAAAGAAGTTTTACTTCAAAACAACATGGCGCGTAATCGAAAAGCGTAACTTTTTTACAGCTATAAAATTTCTTTCAACGTCAAAAAAGAAGTTTCACTTCAATAATTCAGTTATAATAAGAAAGTGTAGGGTGTAATTTAAATAAACATTTTTTTAAGCTATTAGAATGCTAACTTCACATAATTTTTTATTAAAGTGAAAAACGACAACTTGGTTCAAATACAAATACAATACAAATTATTTATTTGAAATAAGCAAGGTACAAAGGATGTTATGGTTTATTCATAGGTATTGTGCTTTTCTGTTTAGCCAACAAAGTAGCATGCAAAACATTTCAATCTAACCTAGGTTTACTATATAAATTATTAATCTACAATTATTAATAATAAATTAAATCGTTTCACATACATTTTACAGTTTAATAATATTAAATAGGCATTTATACTTATACCTAATTTGAGTTCATCATAAATTTATAATTTCATAGTAGATATTATTTCAACAATTCTGTAATAAAGTAGAAAGACTTTCTATTAACCATACCTTTAATTGAAAGCAGAATTTAGCAAAAGGCAAGTGTCGGATACTTTTTGGTATTGCGTTATAAATGCGCCCACACACCACAAATGCACTTCCCAAGTACATAGTTCTCCTGGGAATTTTTAATAAAACTATTCTACCCGGATTCCTCGTACATCTAGGATAAATATCCTGCGCTGAAAACAGCGCAGGATATTTATAAAAATAAATGACAGGATGTAGTTTCACAAACTTGGTTGCCTCCAAAATGTAGATTGCTGGTAATGTAAGAATGTCATATTGTCTGAAAAGAGTCTTGAGTCATCCAAACTGCGAAACCAACATTTGTAGATCGCACAAATATTTGTTCCGACCCGGGAATCGAACCCGGGACCTCAGCGCGGTAGGTACTCGTATACACTACCACTGCGCCAATGACGCAGTAAAAGTAAAAAAAAAATATCAGTAAAAGTAAATTAGGCGTATAATATGCCTCTGCCACCCCTTCGTGGATAGTAGTAGGCTTCAGTAATAAAAGGAGCAGTATTTATTTAATACCTTACCACCATTCTAACATCTTAACCAAATACAATGGATGTAGATATAATGTATTGCAGTAGCTTACCCTAACTTACAGTTATATACATACATAACAATACATGGCCCGTGTGAACTCACTCAGCGTAGACGAAAACAAATCAATCTCTTGAGGTAGCCTGTACAGTACACGCAACGTTCGCGTCATATACATTATATTCAACCCTCCTCAGAAAACTATTTTTTTTACAAAAGAAATATTAAAAATGTTTGTTACAATGTAATGGATGTCTTAGGTACTTGCATTGGTTCATCTCTAACACAAACGCCAGAAAAAAATGTTGAATGAAATTCTGTCAAACAGCCCTATAAGTTAGCATAAAATGATATATTCACCAAATCGGTACTACATTATATAGGAATTCATTAATTAGAATAATACTATGCGCCTGCACCTAGGAAAATACCGATAGAACGCATTATATCAAATATTGAGAGTGCTATCGTTTCCAACCGTATACCTCACTGTGATGCAGTGTGCCTAAGACAAGATGTGTCGTCATTGTTGCGGAGATCGTCGCCACCAAAACGAAACATGACAGCTCAGGAGCTGATAGCCGTACGGGCTTTGCGAAGTGACTCTGAGCTTTTGGTGTTGCCTGCTGATAAAGGCAATGCTACAGTGGTCGTTGATACCGACGCGTATGAGAATAAAATTATGCAGCTGGTTAGCGACTCTAGTACTTATAGAAAGATCAATTATAATCCGACTGCTAGGATTACTACTGTAGTAAAACAACAAGATAGCTTGACACAGACTGTCCATTTATTTTTAATTTACCCTCACAATCATCTATATGCTACATCTTCCCCTTAAAAACTTAACGATTACACTGTTGATAATATACTGATATATTTTCAAATCAAAAATTACAATTAACTTTAATTATTAAAGTTGACGATATAGGTGCAGATGTAGTATATTATAATAACATTGGTATCTTACTCTATAACTTAACTGTGAGATATAATTATCATACAACAATTATGGCTATAATAATGATTGTATATCATCTTATTTTTATTATTATATTTTTTTTTTTTTTTTTTTTAACATGCATTCAAGTATACTATAATAGTTAATTAATTATGCTCTTTAAATTTAGCTTTGGCTACCCTTGCAGCTGTCCGTTCAAGACGTGACCTTTTTTGAATAAGCGGGGATATTCGCTGTCGGTTTTCGTCAGTCTCGGGACAAGATTCGTATTGCTCTAAGTCGTCGGAAGACAAATTTTTGTTCATGTTCTCCTGTGGTACATCATCCTCACACGTCGCTGGTTGCGACGTTGCGGGAGCGGTAGCCGATTCCGGTGACTCGAGTTTTATTAAGTGTCTACGGTTTCTACGTAACACTCTTCCCATCTTGTTAACCACAAAGTATGAACGAGGCTGGGACGCATGCTTGATGACGCGCGCTTGTTGACGGCGCGCTCCATCAACTGCTATCACTTTATCACCTACGTCTAATTGCGAAAGTGGACGAGCACGCAAATCGTACCAGGTTTTAGTCCGGTTTTGGTTTCGAAGCAAGTTGTTATAATCGTCTGTGTTGTCCCTTTGTGGTTTTAATTGGCTATCATAACACGGAAGTAGAGTATTTACTCGTCGACCCATTAGCAACTGCGCCGGACTCGCTACGCCATCCCTTGGTGTAGCTCTAAGATTAAGTAAACCCAAATAAAAATCTGCGTTGCTATGCATCGACTTAATTAATAAAGATTTGATTGTCCGAACAGCTCTCTCGCTTCTGCCATTTGACTGTGGAAAATTAGGTGACGAAGTGGAATGTTTGAATCCCCACTTATCTGCGAAAGACTTAAACTCCTTGGATGCATATGCGGGCCCGTTATCCGTAATCAGTTGTTGTGGAATGCCATGACGGGCGAACTGATCTTTCATCGCTAAGATCACGTATCTCGAAGTAATGGCGGTTAAAGGACATACTTCCACAAAATTGGAAAGGTAATCAACCAACAATAGAAAATATTTTTTGTTTACCTCGAAAATATCCGAACCTATCTTCGCCCACGGTAAGGAGGGGATGGTGTGCGGCATGAGCGGTTCCCGCTGCGGGCGCTGTGCGTGCTCGGCGCATACTCTGCAGCGACGTACTCGCTGCTCGATGTCTCGCGACATACCCGGCCAGAACATCACCTCACGAGCGCGCCGCTTACACCGGTCTATACCCAGGTGACCCTCGTGTACCCGTGCTGTCATTTCTGTTCGTAAGCCCTTAGGAATAAATACTAAATTATTTACTAAAATAATACCATCAATAAACTCAAAAGATTCCCTATGGCTCCAGTGTTTACGAACGCATTCTTTTACACTATATTTATTATTTGGCCAACCGTTCAAAATATAGTTAATCAATGTTTGGCACTCGTCATCTTCCTGCATGTACGATTTAATTGCTATCAAGCGGTCACTACTAAACCTCACATTCCGAATTAAAAAGCAGGTTTGCTCCTCGAGTTCCTGGCATACCTTACTATCGAACACATCTGATATCGGCGCCCGCGACAAAGCGTCAGAAATGAACATATACTTCCCCGGTTTATACGCCACCTTAAAATCATATCGCTGGACACGTAGCATCATTCGCTGGAGTCTAGCCGGCACGGAGTCAAGAGTCTTTTTAAAAAGCGCTTCCAACGGTTTGTGATCGGTTTCTATGAGAACGTCAGTCTTGCCGAAGACGTATTGATGGAATCTCTCTAGGGCAAAAACAATGGCTAACATCTCTTTCTCGATCTGTGCGTACCTCTGTTGCGTGTCCGAGAGCGTCATCGAGGCGAACTCGACCGGGCGGCCGCCCTGCAGCAGCACGGCGCCATGCGCGTGCGCGCTGGCGTCCACTGACAACAGCACCGGATCGCGCGCCGCGAACAACGCCAGCACGGGCGCACTGCACAGCGCGCGCTTTAACTCGCGCACCACGCGTTCTTCGCACTCGCCCCAAACCCACTCACTGTTTTTTTTAAGTAAGTTACGAAGCGGTGCTACCTTTTCCGAGTATCTAGAAATGAACTTACTTACGTAGTTCGCCATTCCAAGAAACCTTTGTAGCGAGGGGCGATCGGTGGGGCTCGGCATTTTGGTGATAGCTCTTAGCTTCGTCTTGTCTATTCTCACTCCTTCCGAATCAAAAGTGTGACCCAGGTACGTGACCTGTTCTACACTAAACTGACACTTTTCACGATTGAATCTGATACCGACCTCTCTCGCCCTTTCGAGAAGATTTCTAAGACGACTATCGTGCTGATCTTTCGTGGACCCCCATACAATTACATCGTCCACGAAGGAGTCCACGCCGTCCAGATCCTCCAGCAACTGTCTTACCTTAGCATGGAATACCTCTGATGCGGAATTGATTCCATACGGAAGACGCAAATATTGATAGCGGCCAAACGGGGTACCGAACGTACAGAGGTCAGCACTCTCGTCGTCCAACTGCACCATCCAGAAACCAGACCTTGCGTCTAATTTACTAAAATACTTCGCACCTCTCAGCTTAGTAGCTATTTCAGTAACCGTCGGCAGTGGGTAGTGTTGACGCTGGATCACACGGTTAAGCGGTCGTGGATCTAAACAAATTCTAAAACTACCATCTTTTTTAGCCGACTGAAACACTCGACGTACCACACCCAAACTCTCCATACGATTCAACTCCTCTCTGAGACGATCTCTAACACCTATGGGAATTTTTCTGACAGGACATATGCAAGGGTGTGCATTCTTTTCTATCGGAATTCTGTATGTGCCAGGTAGTTTGCCTAATCCACTGAACAACTCGTTATAACTGTCTATATTTAATGCGTATATTCTTTTAATCAACCCGATATACTCCAATGCATGTTTACCTAGAATACTTTGACAATTTTGTTCAGAAATAACAAATTTCAAATCGTACTCAACATTTTTGTATGTCCAAGTAATTATGCTGGACCCAACCAATGACAGGTAATTACCACAAAAAGATTTCGCACGTGTATTGTCACTAATGATATTATGTAAAGATAATCCTAATTGTAAATAATTACGTTTTGACAACACGTTTAAATCTGAACCGGTATCAAGTTTAAATCTATGTTTAATATTATAATAGTTAGATAAGTAAAGAGTCTCATACCACTTCAAGTCGTTAACATCCAGTTCTACATGATCTTCCAGTGTATAAACGTAGTAAAAGTCTTTCTCATCGCACTCATTCGAATTATCTTCATTTAATTCGTGTACACGTTTTGAGTTACGTGATGGGCACATGGCCTTATAATGGCCCTTTTCACGACAGTTAAAACACGTCACTTTACGCGCGGCACATCGTATACCTTTGTCGCAATGTACCGATCCGCAAGACTCACAAGCTGTCTCGCCAGCATTCATGCGCCCGGACATCCGCACAGGCCCACGGCCGCCGCTGCTGCCGGCACCGCCCGGTGCGCGCCCGCGCCTCTCGCTTGACCTCATGTTTCGGGCGTCCCGCGATGTTCTTCGCCCAGCCCATAATAAGTCTACCGATGTTCCTTGTATCGGCTCATCCTTGACGCCTTCAATCTGTTTTTCACACTCGTTAGACATTTCGTTAGCCCGGCAAATCTTTACAGTCTTGTCGAGTGTCAGTTCGTCTGTCCGCAGCAATCTATCGCGCACCCTAGTATTCTTGATGCCGCAAACGATCCGATCGCGCAACAAGCTATCCTCCAACTGTTCAAACTCACAGCGCTGGCTTAATAATTTCAGAGCGGTAACATATTCATCAATACTTTCACCTGCTTCCTGACATCTCGTAAAAAATTTGTAACGTACAATAGTTGTGTTTGCTGTTGTTCCAAAATGTACATCAAATCGTGTGATTAATTTGTCTACATCCTCACTGTCCTTTTCAGTATCAAACTTAAATGTGGTAAATATGTCATACCCTTCCGGTCCAATCAAATTTATTAGAAGACTTGCTTGTACATCACTAGATTCTTTGTGCACTCCAGATGCCTTCAAAAAAACTCTAAACTGTCGTAACCATTTGCGCCATGCTTCAGCGCGGTTGGATGGGGCTCCCTCCAAATACAATTCTGCCGGAGGCCGTGCGTGTTCCATTTTTCTTAACTTCTAAGTAGAATTTATTTGAAAATTATTACACAACTTTTCAAATGCAATTACTAGCAAAATTAATTATAATTTACGACCGCTGCCACCATGTAGTAAAACAACAAGATAGCTTGACACAGACTGTCCATTTATTTTTAATTTACCCTCACAATCATCTATATGCTACAACTACTAAGGTGGCAAAACTGTTACAATCGTTAGGCAACCGGGAGCTTGAAACACTCTTGAAACCACACAACCCCACCCCACCTAAGATATATGGGTTGCCAAAGATTCACAAGCCGAACTGGCCCTTACGACCTATAGTTAGTCAGTTAGATGCGCCTACATATAAACTGTCGCGGGATCTGGCTACTATTCTGAAACCTTTTACATGCAATACCGACAGTTACGTCAAGGACTGCCGATATTTCATCACCTTGTTCTCTGAAGTCCAGCTCCAACAAACAGAAATAATGGTCAGTTTTGATATAGCATCCCTCTTTACTAATGTTCCAGTGGAAGAGACGGTAAATATAATCACAAGACTACTAAAAGGCACAGATTTACCTACTGGATACATTAATTGCATAAAATTCTGTCTTGAGAGTGGCTATTTTCTGTGGAGGGGAGACTATTATTTACAGGTAGATGGAGTGACCATGGGGTCACCACTGGCGCCGGTGGTGGCAAATATATTCATGGAGTGGTTTGAGGAACGGGCCCTGAGTACGGCACGATCGAGACCCAGATACTGGTGGCGGTACGTCGACGATATATTCGCTGTCATCAACCGGGACACTCTGGCGGACCTAATACTACATATAAACTCAGTGCACAGTAACATCCAGTGCACAGTGGAGAAGGAGAATGAAGGAGTGCTTCCGTTATTGGACGTTTTAATAATTCGTGGTCGTAATGGCCAGCTATCGCACACGGTATATAGTAAACCGACACACACGGACAGATATCTCTGGGCGGATTCACATCACCACCCTTCTCAACTATCATCAGTCCCGAGATCACTAATAAACCGGGCCCTTAGTCTCTGCAATCCAGAGCACGTGAGCATGGAGATGGCACATGTCCGCTGCACGTTGTTGAAGAATGGCTACCAATGGCGACAGAGCATGCGAGCTGCGAGTGCGACAACACACCGACGGTCACCTGGTGTTGAGAGGAGCCCCGCATTTTTGCCGTACATCCGGGGTGTAACCGATAAGATAGGAGGACTGTTGCGCCGACGTTATAACATTAGAACAATCTTTCACCCACCCGGACAGTTGAGACAGCTCCTGCGCTCCCCTAAGGACGCGGATCCGCTGAGTGCACCGGGAGTATAAACGATTCCGTGTGACTGCGGCAAGTGTTATATAGGCGAGACTAGTTGCAGCGTATCGACTAGGCTACAGGAGCATATACGTAGCATGAAAAGCATTGATACCGAGAGGTCAGCGGTGGCGTCTGCCAGACGGACACGGCTCATTATATAAGATTTGATAAGGCCTCTGTACTAGCCACAGAGAAGTACTTCGTTCAACGCAAAGTACGCGAGGCCATCGAAATAAGCCGTCGTCCGAATTTCAACAGAGACTCTGGCTGGGTATTGCCCCTTGCATGGAGACCGGCTTTAAAGCTTGCTGCCCCCAACAATGTTCCGGTCTTGGAGGGAGATACGACAAGTGCGGTGTGTGCGTTTGCATCTTTGGCTCCTGTAATTAACACCATAGCAATCTCCACATCTGTTGCTCAAGACGAGGTACACGCACCTACACTGAC
Source organism: Thumatha senex (assembly GCA_948477245.1). Classification (NCBI taxonomy): domain Eukaryota; kingdom Metazoa; phylum Arthropoda; class Insecta; order Lepidoptera; family Erebidae; genus Thumatha; species Thumatha senex. Next base: position 7,608,125 of record OX419731.1, on the reverse strand, counting down.
ACAGCGTGCTCTTCGCCAGAGAGATCACTGGCAACGCAGTGCCAGCGCGGCTTCCGACGTAGCTTGACGCTCCTCTTGAAAAAGGACCTCCGTTAGGGCCGAAACTAGTCGGGCTATCCCGAAATTCACACGTGAGTATAACCGTAACTACTGACGTGGTAGTCAGTGTTGATAGATCGCCAGTATACGCGATCCATGCATACTTTTTTAGCTGCAGATTCATTTATCGTTTCATACATACACCTCATATATAATTATAACGACTAATAAAAAATAAATAATAAAAATATCCATCACGCCTTATCCCCGAAGAGGTGGCAGAGGCATATTATATGCCCACTTTTTACCGTGTGGATTCCTGTCCCACGTAATAGGCGGTGAGCCCATTGCCGTGTTGAAAATGGACAGACGCAGGTTGTGGCTACCTGCTGTTAAAATTTTTCAAACTGCCCATAAGGCCTTCAACCAGGCTTAACGACTGCCATTTTACTGGCAACCGGGACCAACGGCTTAACGTGCCTTCCGAAGCACTTACGTAGACTTCTATCGGTCGGCCGATAGAATTCTACTAACACGTACCGCGCCAGTGGCCGCTAGTCAGTTGCATTTTTGATAATCTACAAACATTTTGACCGCTAAAAACAGCGATTATGGTTCTATTCTACGGCTTGTCAATAGTATACTCGACCCCCAGATGGTTTCAAAAAATATCTCGCCCAGCGATAAATTTTATTTATAAAACAAATAATTCATTCTGCGATAAATCATACTTCTGTCGGAAGCGGGTGCCAATAAGCCCCTCTAACAGGTTGTTTTCGTTAAACCATTACCCTACTCTACTCCTATCGTTTATCTTATATACTGGGGCAGCAAAACTTAGCCTTTAAAATGAAGCGCTTGTATCCCTGATAGTTTCGTGTTCTGTGAATAATCACTGCGTAAAACACCGTACAGTACGGTCGGTCATTTGTGGTATTTCGATTAAGGAGTGTTTTCATAAAACTGGTGATCTTAGTTGCCAGTAACATGATAGTCGTTAAGTCAAGTTGAAGGTCTTATGCTTTAAAGTTATCAACAGCAGGTAGCGAGAGTCATTGTTTATCTTAACACTGCAATAGGGTCACCAGCTTGATTGTAATACCCCTGATATTGTAAATGTCAATATGCTACGATTATCATATTCAATCAAGCAGACAAACAATATTATCTATATTCATTTAAGTCACATGTAACACTTATGAACGTCATTATGAATATTACATTCTACATTTACATTTTGCCGGATTCTCAAGGCAACAGGTATAGCCTGTGAGTAAGAATCTGGCAAGAAATCTCACAGCCTCTGTTTTCCAATCACTAATAAGTTTTTTACATTTGGTAAGTGATATAAGATTCTGTTATTCAATGATAAATTTCACAGTTAATCAATATCACAATGATAAAATGCAGTGGAAATGAGAAGTCTGCGAGGTATAGCTGGAGTGAAGTTGATGGATAAAGAAAGGAAAAGCACGATAAGGGAACATTGCGGTATGACAGAAGATGTAGTGACTAAGATAGAAAAAGGGATGCTTAGATGGTTCGGACACATGGAGAGGATGGATGAAAGTAGACTGACGAAGCAGATTTATGTGGCGAGAGTGAATGAGCAAACTGGTAGGGGTAGACCTCGGCGTACGTATGTCAATCAAATCGAAGACCTTTTGGAAAAAGGCCAGGTCAAGAGTACCCTTAACCGGAGGGCGTGTACGAAAACACTTATGAAAGTAGAAGAAGCGAAAGTAGTATGTCAGGATCGTAGCAAGTGGAAAACCATAGTCTCTGCCTACCCCGATGGGAAACAGGCGTACCGACGGGAAATATGTATGTATGTACTATTATATTATTACCAGTGTATCTATCCCTACGTCGTTGCCCAAGCAACAAGTCTGTACTTTGACCTACATTGAAACACGCCCCTCCAATATAAAATGTCGCCTTAAGTTTCACTCAGTACTTACTTTATAGCCTTAGCAAACCAGTATGAGTCACCTCGCTTAATTAGTATAATTTGCGTTTGTTTACTGAAGGCAGTGGCTAGAATGTTGCTAGTAGAATTTGTTAATGAATTATAGAGTAATTTGATCTTGCGTGCTACATATTTATAAATCGCCCGCGGCTCTGCTCGTGGTGAAGTATTCTCCTATCCGTTTTTCATAGAACTCAGTTCCCGGAATAAAAAGTAGTCTCTACCTCTGTGTTATTCTATGGTGTCAGCTATGCCCATATAAGATTTTGGTCAAATTCGTCCAGCTGCTTGAACATGTACAAATAAATCAATAAATCACATACTTTCGCCACTCAAATATTAATACTAATTGTATACAACATATTTGGTGAGACAAAATCATCATCCTCTTGCCCTTGTCCCAATTTTCTTGGGGTCGGCGCAGTATGTCTAAATTCTATACTGCAAAATGATTTGGCTTGGTTTTTATGGTCGGCCGTAAGCCTGAAAAAAAAACAAAATAGACAAAATACAACTGTTGAATGTGTGACGTGTACTCTGCCTATGCCTTTGTGGAAAAAGTAATGTCTTTAAATTGCTGAACTGTCTCAGATGATTGTCGACCACAGCTACGAATAGTCCTCTCATAAGAATAAATTAAACAATTTGTGGGGATATTTTTGATTAAGGGTTTAAAAGTGTTTTTCAATTCTACCCAATACTTTTGCTAAAGTTTTCCTTTAGTTGTCTTTTACCTAAAGGATAAATAGAGTTGTGATATTTGCACTCAATCTCGTCACAAGACGGTCTAAACTGATGAACAGATTTGACTCAAACTCGGTACACACAAAACAAACATCCTTCGTACATAGCAGGTATCCACAAATGGATACCTGCTATGTACGAAGGATTTTTGAAAACACCTGAAGGGTCGTAACGAGGGTTCAAAGTACGTATGTCATGGATGAAGTCGCAGAATATAATTTAGTATTAAGTTTATAATAGTCTCGCCTCTATTAACGTTATGAAATTGTAACGTTATGACTAACCCATTTACTCATCAACGTCCAAGAAGCCTTTGGAACTACAGACATGAAATTTGCCGAGCTATTATCTTTCGAAATGTTATTGATGACAACGAATCGAATTTTAGAATATCCCCCTGTTTAAAAGATAAAGGAGACGGCGAATGTCCAATCTCTTGTCTGCAAAAGCTTGTTGTGTACCTTGCTGCCCCAACTTCGCTCATAACATAGTTCCATAAATTTTAAACCCCTATTGCGTGTAAGATAATCAGGTCCTAAAAATTTCAAGGTTCTAGATTTAAGAATTTCGGCTGGGCGTTGATAGATGTGTGAGTCACCCGGTAATTTTATTAATATACTAGTTGTGACCCTAGCTTTGCCCGTTTCACACTTCAAACAACCCTAGCACCTAATACCTCAGACTCTTACGGCTTTATCCCTGCAGGAGTAGGCAGAGGCTTACTATACGCTCACATTTCACCTTATGCATTTATGTCCCACGTAACTGGTGGTGAGCTCATTGCTGTGTTGAAATGAACTGGCGCAGGTTACCTGCCGTTTTAATTTTTCGAGTCACCTGTTAAGCCTTCAAGCTGGCTTATTCATTACAATGCTACAGGGAGCCATGAACAAGGGCTTAACGTGGACTAAAGAGCTTTTGATTATTTTATTTTTTTTGTCGTTTATATAATCTTACAATATTTAAAATAATATTACCATAGCCGGAAAGCTTATAAACCGTATTTCAAGTAAAGGAAAAATGAATATAAAATATGAAAATCAAGAAATAACAAATAAAACCTTATATACGGAAATATACAAGATACTATAATTATGGATATGCGTGACATTAGATGTCATGTGACATATCAGAATTAATTTCACAAACATGAAATGAACGATATCTTTGCTAAATGCTTACAAGATCCAGGGCTAAAAGGAATGCACAAGATCCATCTCCGGATTCGCCGCATTGCTCCGCCTCGCAGTCCACGGTGAGCATATCCGCTACATCGACTGCAGTTGAGGCGTTGAGCTCGAGCTCAAGCGGCGAATATTTCTCCCCGCTGTCGTCACCACCACCAGCGCGGCGGCGTGGAAGAGGCCGGCCACCGATACGCTTGGAGTCCCGAGGCCCACCGGCTTCGAATAGGGCTCCCGCTACCGGTGGTAATGTGCGCCGCATGCGATGGACTGATTCTATGAATGAGAACGTCATGCGGGCATATTTTGTGGCTACAGAAGGGGGAATTAACCTTACTGCATACCGTGATCGGCTGTTAACTGTGTTTCAGGGTCTTGAACCAGCTGTTAACGTCTCGGCACAACGATTATCGGATCAGGTGCGGGCTATTCAACGTTGTAACATGTTGGATAGTGCTGTACTTGAGCGGCTACGTTCTGAGGTACGAAATAGCCTTGACTGTCCAACTTCATCACAGGTTACAAATTCATCGGTAACAAACACAACACACAATGATGAAGTTGTTGCAGTTGAGGCTATATCCGTAAGTATCCAGTGTAATAATAACTTAAGGAGTGCATTGGAGGATGCGATTCTGGAATATCGATCTATGAGTCCAGGCTGTAGACCTAGCCTACCGCGTTTGCCTATGCATAAACGGAATATGGCCTTGGTGTGTGCTCTAGATTCGCTATTACCTGATTATTTGGATAATAGTGAAGACCTTGGTGATACGCACTCGATCCTATACTGTGCGGCCGTTGCAGCATGTAGAGTAGCTGAAGTAAAGTTTTTTGAAAAGAAACTTGCTTCTTCTCCTAAACCTGCTGTACCAGCTTGGCAGTGTAGAATTGAGCGTCGTATCGCTCGGGCTAGGGCACTCATTGGGAAGCTAATCTGCTTTAGATCGGGAAACACTCGTCCGAGGGTCATGCGCTTTGTGAAGCAGGCGTTTTCAGGCACTAACATCACGCCTCAAGAATATGTGGGAACGTCATGTATCACGGAGCGCATTGACTTTCTGAAGCAGAAAGTTTGTGCATGGGCAAACCGGATTCGTCGTTATAAGAAACGCGTAGAGCGATATACCCAGAACCGCATGTTCCAAAAGGATGAGAGGTGGGTTTATCGACGGTGGGAAAAACCCAATTCAGGTGTGGATAACGGACCGCGACCAAATGCTGATATTACAAATGCATTTTGGCGTGGTATTTGGTCGAGGCCCGTTAATCATATTGAAGGTGAATGGATGAGGGATGTTGAACGGGAATGTGAATCTATACAGGCAATGGAGTCAATTAATATATCAGAACAGGATGTAGCAAATGCAGTCCGTTCTTTGCCCAACTGGAAATCAGCGGGACCGGACGGACTGCATAATTTCTGGCTTAAGTGGCTCCGTAGTTCACATTCTCGTTTAGCAGCTCAATTCCAGTCATGTGTAGAGTCGGGCTCTATGCCCGATTTTATAACAACTGGAATAACCCACCTTCTCTATAAATCTGGCGATGCCTTGGATCCCAAAAATTATAGACCTATCACATGTTTACCAACAGTCTATAAACTTCTAACATCCATTTTGAGAATCAAAATTACTTCACATTTAGATAAAAATTCAGTCTTGTCTTTGTCTCAAAATGGATGTAGAAGTGGGACCCGAGGCACCAAAGAGCTCCTTATTATTGACATGATCATTAACCAACAGGTACGCCGTAATCGTCACAGTCTGACGACATGTTGGATTGATTATAAAAAAGCTTTTGACTCTGTGCCTCATACGTGGCTTCTGAGGGTGCTGGAGCTGTACAAAGTGGATGCAACTCTTTGTACTTTCCTGCAGTCATGTATGAGGCAATGGAGAACAGACCTTTGCTATCCAGGATGTCGTCAGACTGTAACAAATGGCTTGCCTATTGAGCGGGGCATATTCCAGGGCGACAGTCTCAGTCCTTTATGGTTTTGTCTAGCACTGAACCCTCTTAGTACTATACTAGAGAGTTCAGGGCTAGGCTTTCGGTTGCGAAGAGAAGGTCGAGTTATATCCCACTTGCTTTACATGGACGACCTTAAGCTATTTGCCACCACCAAATTGGAACTGATAGAACTATTGAAGTTAACAAAATCCTTTAGTAGTTCTATTAGAATGGAATTTGGCGTTGACAAATGTGCAGTCATGCATGTAAAGAAGGGTGGGATTGTGGAGTCTGAAGGTGTTGAGCTTTCAGATTCCATAATACTCAGATCTCTCTCCGCCACTGAGACCTATAAGTATCTGGGTATATCGCAGGCATTAGGAATTAACGAATCTGGTGTGAAACAAACATTGAAGGAGCGATTCTTTGGCCGTCTGAAAAAAGTACTGAGAAGTCTTTTATCAGGCGGTAATAAGGTGCGTGCCTTCAATGGGTGGGTCATACCGGTCCTAATGTATTCCTTCGGTATACTTAGATGGACTCAGACTGAATTAGATGCCCTGGATAGGAAAGTGCGGTCCTTGTTGACCACATTTCGAATGCATCATCCTCGTTCATCAGTAATGAGGTTGTATATCCCTCGGAAGTGTGGAGGTCGAGGCTTTTTAAATGTCAAGACCCTCCATAACCGTGAGATATGCAACCTCAGAGAATATTTTCTCAATGCTGACACGAGGTTGCATTGCGATGTGGTTGCAGTGGATAATGGACATACCCCGCTCACGTTGGCTAAAGAGAATTGGCATAAACCTATAGTACTTGGTGTTACTGATCGCAAGGAGGTATGGAAGAGTAAGGAGCTGCATGGTCGTTTTTATCAGGCCTTACACAGGCCTGATATAGACTTCAATGCATCAGTATCTTGGCTACGATTTGGTGATCTCTTTGGAGAGACTGAAGGGTTTGTTTTTGCAATTACTGACGAAGTTGTAATGACAAAGAACTACAGGAAGTATATCCTGAAGGATGGTACGGTGGACATCTGTCGGGCATGTCATCGTCCCGGAGAATCCCTTAGGCATATTATTTCTGGTTGAGTATTTGCATCGACACAACCAAGTAGCCAAGATCATTCACCAGCAACTTGCTCTTAAGTACAATCTTGTTGATTTAGAGGTACCATACTATAGATATGTGCCCGACCCAGTTCTCGAAAATGGTCATGTCACACTATACTGGGATCGATCTATTATCACGGACAGGACTATTGTCGCCAATAAGCCAGACATAGTAGTAATAGATCGATTAGAACGCCGTGCAATTATTGTTGACATCACCATACCTCACGACGAAAACCTCATGAAAGCCGAGGTAGACAAACAAAAGAAATATTTAGACTTGGCTCATGAGGTTGTCGACGTGTGGGATGTGGATTCAGCGATCATTGTACCGATAGTCATATCTGTCCATGGACTTATAGCCAAGAGCCTTGACCAACACCTACAAAGGCTCGCGTTAAACGGCTGGATCAAGGGCCTGATACAGAAAGCAGTTCTTCTCGACGCGGCACGTATTGTGAGGAAATTCCTTTCTCTGGAGCCCTAACCACCGGTAGCTTGGTCCCTGTACCCGATACCGGTGGGTCACTATTTTTTATATTTTTAAATGTATTTTTTATTTTATAGATATATTTAAAAATGTAATTGATATGTTGTATAAATAAATAAAGAGAATGATAATAATAATATCTTTATTTGCCAGAAAGGTGGTACAATTTAAGATGGTATAAAAAAAAACAGTAGATCTTCACCATTCGCCAGTTTCGGCATACAAATTTTAACAATTAATTGATTTTTTTAACAATATTTCCATTTTTCCATTGTCAATAAAATTATAGGACAGTTAACACGGGACAGTTTTTCACAGAATTATAATTTATAAGGACAACATTTAGTTTGATTAATTGTAAAAAAAAAAAAAGAAAAAAAAAGAAAGAAAAAATTCAATGTCAATAGATTTAAATTAAGGTAATATCATATTAAATTACAATACATATCTAAACTTTTTTTTTTTAAATTCTCTGATCGTGTAAAAACGGTGCAGTAACAACCAGTCCTTTAGTCTTTTTAAAAAAGTTTTGGTCGGGTGCTGTTTTAAGTTTCCCGGAATGGCATTATAAATACGACCACACATCACAAAACAATTGTCTTGGTATAGCGAAGTTCTTGGAACGCGTGATAAGACAATTCTATCAGCATTTCTAGTATTTCTTGGGAAAACCTCGTTTGCCTTTGAAAATAGTCCCGGATGTTGTCTTACAAACTTCGCAACCTCATAAATGTACATGCAGGGTAGAGTCAAAACACTAAGCCGCTCGAACAACGGTTTACATGACATCCATGGGGCAGCGCCACACATGGCTCTCAGGGATCTTTTTTGGGCAATAAAAGCCTTGTGCACATCTGTAGAGTTTCCCCAAAGTAGTATTCCATAGCCTAACACAAATGCAACGTAACCGTGATACGCCATCAGAACCGATCCAGGATTCGAAGTCTTCCTTAATCTCGCCAAAACATATACAAATTTATTAACTTGGTTGCATACCTTTTGCACATGGGCTTTCCAGTTTAAATGTGTGTCGATAATGACGCCTAAAAATGACGTTTCCTTTGCTTTCAATAAACGTTCATTAGAGTATTTGATGTCCAAGTTTTGACGTTTCTTTCCATATGTTCCGAATTGAATGTAGTTAGTTTTTGTCAAATTAACTTGTAGGTTGTTTTCGTGAAGCCATTGTATTATAGAAACAATTTCATTGTTTATGTCTTTCATATAATTAAGTTTGAATAATCAGATGTCATAATAAGCGAAATGTCATCAGCATATAAAATGCAGGGGTAATTCGTCACACTTGGTAAATCATAAATATAAATCAAGAATAAAAGTGGCCCAAGAACACTTCCTTGGGGCACACCAGATAGTTTTACTCTATATGAGGATTTGTGTGCCATTAATTGATTTTTATTTTGTATACCCATTATTTCCACACATTGATCTCTATCCTTTAAATAAGTACAAAGCCATTGATGGGCTGTGCCTCGAATTCCATATGTTTCTAATTTATTTAACAATATTTTATGTGAAACTATAATGAGAATTGACTAAATACTCAGCTTGCGGGGATATAAGCTTTTGTTGGATAATCAAATATGACGCATGTGGCATTGCAAACGTGCTCTAGTATAATAATGTTTTATTTCCTGTGAAAATCCTAATGGACTTTTACTGAATAAGACCACACAATGTCCTCCCATTTGCCTATGGCCGGGATTTCCAGGTGAGCCCTTGGAAGGAATACCCCAAGTTTACTATAATCAGTTTTCTTATAGACAGAAGATTACTGTAAAGCCGTTACTCATTATCATCGTTTCTTTCGTAAAATTCTTTAAACTTTGATCCTTACTGTAACTTTTAGCAAGTACTGATGAAACACTCAACTCCAAACAAGATACTTAAATAACAAACTCATAATTATCAGAATCGGGTATCTACTTAAACTTTACTGCGTAGGTACCACATACACGATGTACACAAACTTTCCCGCTCTGAAAATTTCAAAATATTGAGCTACATTTCATAAATACTAAAGTTATATTGTGTAGGACAAAATATTTGTTTTGTGAAGCAGTCTGCTAGGGTTCTTCTTCATTTAAGTGTTTTTCCAATAACTTCTAAACCCCACTTAGTTTTGAATCACCGCTTTTACTTGGCTACTAGGAGCGGCGACTGTCTAGCTCATAACAACTTGCAACTGCCTTCTAACCTCCCAGCCCCATAAGGGCGACTGCGTCGTTGCGTGATCCGTCATTTAGCAGGTGCACCGCTATCAGTTGAAGTTGCTTGGGCCCCGGAGATCTTGTCGGAGCCCGTTACACCCTAGGAAGCAGTCTACTAGTAGCTGTTTACTTAGTCTGAATATGTTATTCGGATCTTATGCAATTATGAATGGGATAAACTGTTTATAAGCTTTTATTTAACTTGCCCTGGTTATTTGTTTGTTCGGGTGGAAACTTGTAACGCAATTATGAAGCAGATGATGTTCTAAGTTCATACTTAAAGTTTTATAGGAAAACCTATTTTATTCTTTTCAGTGCATTTAAATAAAAGCTTTTTTTTTAAGGTTTGTCTTTTAATTTATCAATCGATATTTACTGAAGTATTACAAAGAATGTCCACGACTCGGCTCGCATGAAATTTGGATAATGCTGAAAATTGTTTCCCCAGGGGATTTTAAGTTTTTCTGGTAAAAGAAGAAGTCTATAAAGTAGAGATCTTCGGGGCCCAAGCCAGCTTCAGCTGCCAGTACTGCACTGGCTGACTAACGGCGGGAAGTAATAAATAAAAAACGAAATCGAAAAAAGTACCAACCCGCATGGTACATCCTCCCAAAATGAATGAGGAGTGAGATCCACATGCAGCAAGGGACTATTGTAGGCTGATTTGATTGTGCCACTATCCAAACCTACAACCATTATAAGTACTACTTATATCCATTGCCACTATATCTAAATGCCACAGAAATAATCACACTTTTCCATTTTAGCAATAGGTAATAGTTAGTTAGGTATAAATCTTAGAGTATGTAATCTAAATATATAAAAGGCAAAATCTCTCACTGACTCATTATGAAGCCAGGAGATGTTGATAAACCAAATCCTCCGTCACGTCTGTCTGTTCGCAATAAACTCAAAAATGACTGCACCGACTTTTCTGCTGTTTTCATCAGTGGTTTTCGAGCAATGTTTTCTAGATTTATGTATATCTGGGTTAAAATATAACGATATTTGTTGAAGGTGTCGGCAAAAAATGCACCGTCTGGGAGTTTTCAACGAAAACGCTGCCTAAACCTTATGAGATATAACAAAATGGTGGATTTGTGTATCTTATTTAAGTCTACAGAAAAATCCCCGATGGCATATGTCTATCTCTTAAGGATAACATACTAGCTTACTATAACACTGGGGGAAACGGGTATGGGAAAATTTCACCACACGGGCGAAGCTGCGGGCATCGGCTAGTGTAAGTATAAATCTATTCACACGTTGTTAGGAATGACGGCAAACACTTTAGAGGACATCTAAGTCAGTTGTTTTGTGCCTTAATTTAATAACTTGGGTAGTTATATTAATTGCCACACACAGTCGAGAAGTTGTTCGAGTTTGAAATGTTCATCTCTTCGTTAAACTCTCGTGGGGTGAAATCATTGGGTTAAGCGCTTTGAAGATTCCATGCGTACTTATAAGCTTTTATACAGTGAAAATTCTATAATAACTGAGATAATGGATAAGAATTATGGAAATTCTACCGTATTACAGAACGTATCTCAATACTCAAGTAACCCTTAAGGCCCACTTGCGCGATCTTGGGTTAGCGTGTATAACTCGGAGGTATGGACTAACCCCGAGTTAAATCATTAATTTGTCTCGCAGCACCCCGAGTTAAGGGTATACCTAGGGTTAAATCGCTAAAATTTTAACTCACCGATTTCTGAGGGTTAATTCGACAAACATTGGGTTAGCAGCTGACAGACTGAAGTGGTACATGACACATGCGTGACACGGACTCCTCCAAATGACACGCCGCGCACACATAATACGATAAAAATAAAATGCACTCGGCTGTCATGTTACGTTCATCCGTGTAAGAAAAAGTCTTATGTGGCAAACTGTAGTGTAAAAGAGATAGACATACCTGTTTCATTCTTTGTTCAATCATTAATGTTTGGTTGGATGACATAGAGTGACATAAAACACTGGGTTAGTTAACCCGATGATATTTTTCTATGGCGCAAGACATGATTAGGGTTAAAAAGTTATTTACTTAATTCCGAGTTATCTAACTCTATAATTATGTATTTAACCCCAGCATTCACACAAGTGGGCCTAAGAGTAGTAAAAGGCGAAAACTAGCCTTAAGCATTTCTTGAGTATTGAGAAACGTTTTGTTACACGACCCTTAGATTTGTGGTCCATTATTTAATTTGTCTACTCGATTATTGTATGGGTTGGACATTGGACAAATGATCAATATTTGACCCTGATTTTATCAGTTTAGCTACTTATAGTCAGATTAATATAATTTAATTGCTATAATTTTTTCTGGAGAGCCCTAGAGTTGTCATTTTGAGCGCTTCCCTAGGGTTCCAATGCCTATGCAGATGGACGGGTACCGTGTCATTTTAGTCGGTAGGAGTCTGGTTTAGCATCCATTAAAACTTTTCACACGTAAAAACATACCTTTTCTTTTTGGAAACGTATTATCTATATTTATAGTAATAAGGGCCGGATTTATAAGTGACGAAAGGTATATTGAAAACTAACTGTGCCCTCCGGCTCATCCATGACATAATTGAATGTAGATATGTGTGACAGTGAAATAAATCTCTTTAGTAGATGTTTACATTATATTAGAGTAGATAACCCTAAATATGTTTCTAGATGTAAGGGTTTTACTAAGCGTTGATGGGTGTGTAAGCAATCTGATAATTAAAGCCGATCATTAGACAATAACAGATATAATTCTAATCTTTTTACAATGCAAAATAATTTGATCCAAAAAAATCTTCGACACAATCTTATGTTCAGAGTTTAAAGTCCATATTCCAGAACTTAATTCTCAATACTCAATAAATGCTTGAGGCTAGTTTTAGCCTTATAAAATCTACTCACAAGCGTAGATTGAGTATTGAGAAACGTTCTGGAATACAGCCCTAAAAGCCCAACGGCTAAAACAACTTTTGTACACCTACGTAAGTTGTTAGTATAATTATGTGCACCTACACAGTTCAGTATTGGCCCCTGAGGAGAACTGTAGGTGAGGAGAAAGGGGCTGCGGCTGAACCCTTGCTAACTTTCGAACTGATAATGTGATGTTCAACTTAAAAGTAAGAGCTGAAGTTGGGGTATTACAAAGGCCAGTTTTAGTTGCTAACTTAAGCACAAGGCGACTTTGAGTAGTTAGTGTTACCTTATCTCGTATCATTATTACAAGTCGATAGTAAGTTATTTGTAGTCTCGTGTTTATACCGTCCATTCTTCTATTATTATTTATAGTCTGATAATCATTAAAGATGAATGTGAAATGTGGGCGTTTATTATGCCATTGCCTACCCCTTCGGGGATAAGGGCGTGACAATATGTATGTATGTATGTATGTAACATTAAAGAATACTTTATGTAATGGTGTATAATAAAGAACTACGCACGCACGATATTTCAAAATTTCTTACCAATTATTGGGTTACGACCATCGTACCTTCAACGTCATTCCTAAAATGTAAAAGAATGTAGTTTTACCAGAAAATAAATAAATAGGGACGAAATGCTTGCTTGTGGATACGATTATTCGAATTATCCGGTGGCTAAGTACATAATAATGACGCCGGAGCCACGCTTTATCATATCCAGTTTTCCGGATTGCAATTCTAATAAGGGTTCAGTGTGTGAATGGAACTGCATGCAAAAAGTGATCTATCATAATCACTATTACGCTACGGAAACTTAATTTTATTATCTGGCCATTTTCACAAGCATCGGCTAAATATTAGAGATTGAGATACAACGGGATAAAACCGTCTTATGAAAACAAAGTCTTCCACTGTACCTATTTGTCAGATACGTGATAAACTTGCGTTATATATTATTACACGGGGTTTACCTTGTAAGAAGCGATGTATGAATAGGTAAGTTTATATGTCACTAGCTGACCGCCGCCAATGGATGCGGCCGTGATGAATCACGGCCGCATCCATTTGATCCTTTCGGTTTTTTTGCTTTTACAAAAATGTATGAAAATTGCCCAATTTGTTGACATTTATGATTGCTGCTCCGTTCTCCTGGGTTTCCTGGGTAGTAGCGTGATGATATATAGCCTTCCTCGATAAATGGGCCATCCAACAAACAAACTCTCCAGCTTTATATATTAGTATGTCATTATAATTCAACGCAGATATTACGAAACTGTTTAAACTAATGCTAGTAATAGAAAAGTTTTGTAGGTTTATTGTGTCTGAAAACTTGAATTTTTAAATTTGATCACTATAATTGCGTAGTTACCTATATTATTTAAAATATAAATGGATATAATTGTACTAGATAATGACTAAATACCGACGGACTACTAGTTTAATACACTTACCTATAATTGAAGCTGATATCAATCATTAGGTCCACTTTGCCACTCATAAATGTTTTACTTTATTGATGCTATGTAAAATTTGTGTGAAAGTATGTAGAGCGCTTATAGGCCCGCTAACTCTGTGTTCTGGAAACAATCACTGCGTTAAGCATCTCACACTATGGTCGAACCTGAGATGGGTGACTGTTTGTAGTATTTCTATTCAAGAGCGTTCCGTGCTTCCATTGGCACGTTGATCCCGGTTGCCAGTAATATGATATTCGTTAGTCAGTTTCAATAAATTACTCGCACTTGTCCATTTCAAAACGGCAATGGGCTCACCATCCTGTTACGTGGAATAAAAATGCATAAATGGGAACTTATAGAATGCCTTTAACCTATCCTTTTCGTACGTAAAAGCAAGTTACTGAAAAGTACCTAAATAAAAATAAACCTAATGGCAATGCTGGCTCACCACCTGTTACGTGGGACAAAATGCATACGGTGAAATGTGGGCGTATAGTATACCTCTGCCTACCCCTTCGCAAATCATAGTTAAAATAGATACGGTGAAAGCTGAAATATTAAAAAGGTTGATTCAATTGATTGACATCAGTACAATATGAGTACTAAAGTGTATCTCTAATTTCATCATAAAGTGTACATTTCAATATTTGACATATTGTGTGTCGGATACACCTATATTGGTTTACACGCTATTACAAATCAATAATTACGTCAGGTTGATTTGCCGTGTGTGATATGGATGTAATTTTATTCCATTCAAACGTTCAGGCTACTAAAGCAGCCCAAAAATATATTTCATAACTTTTTTAAACTATGTTGTCTATGGTTTGAATTAATGAATTTCTGTGAATAGCAAGCAAGTTTATAACAATATGCGTCAATGGCAAAAAATAAAGAAAGCTCGATATAAACATTGGCGGCTGTCATTTTTCCGCCTTTCTTCATGTATTTGTGATTACTTCTTTTGTTTATATTAAATTACGTTTTATTTAGATTTTTTTTTGTTAGAAGAGTAACAAGTTATTATTGGCGTACATCGTTTCAATCGTTATAATTTCAGGATTCTGAATATGTGAAAACAATAATAGTGTTTTATATTAGTTTTTCATGAAGCTAATTTCTGAAAAATAAAATTTATTGTATTTTCAACCTACTTTGAGGGTTTTATTAAAATATGTTAGTTAATTTGGATTAAAATGCAAGATTATTAAATCTATAAGTAGTATTTTACTATTTTAAGTAGATTTTTTTCTAGCTATTATAGTTTTTAAGATATATCGATTTCAGATAATTAGGTCATAGGTTAATTACGAAAAACTGGGTCTACAAAAAAAAACATAACCTTCAAGTGGTCAAAGTTGAAAGACATAAATAACTTAATTATTTCCGTCTTTTAGTAATTTTACAATACATTAACAAATGAATCAAAAAACTATAATTATTTTGTTTTAAATGTTATTTTTGCAATATTCCGCTTTTTTCGCCTACACACGAGGCATTATCAAGACTGTTTAGCAGCGATCGACATTACAAAAAAGCGGAATATTACAAAAATAACATTTAAAATAAATATAATTATAGTTTTTTTAAAAATGGATTTCCGCCATGTAACGCCTTATTCAAATAGTTATTCAAAAAAATCAAGTAAAAATAGTAGGAATTTTTGGAACGAAGTTCCTTACGGCAGGCTTGGAGGAGATGGGATTTTGCATTGCGACCGAACTAAAAAAAATGTGATAGTAAAACCGTAAGAATAAAACCGTACGTAACAAAAAGTTCGTGGAATTTTACCGTTAAATGAGACGTGCGCAGGCGCGACAGTCGTTTGTTCCGCTCGGCTGAGACGCAAGAGGCCCGAGTTCGAATCCTAGTACAAACGGTGACTTTGTCTATGATTAATTGAATCGTTAACTTGTTAACTTCGTTCGTACCTGGTGTCCCACGACACCACATCATTTTTTTTTACACAGCTCCAATTAGTCCAGAGAATGCTTATTTATTACAATTCAATACTCTTTATTGTACACCATAAACATAAAATAGGAATTTACAATATTTATAATTTAAACTCTACGGTACAATCGGCGGTCTCATCGCAAGGCGCGATTTCTTCCAGACAACCCAAAATGGACATGGTGCCGTGAATTGGCTACTATAGGCAGTTCATTGGTGCACTGAATTTGGAAGATATTAATAATTTTTTGTATTCATAGATTTCGTAGAAAGCAAATTGTGGGTTAGGGTACGATGGGACTGACATACGCTACGCGTCAAAGTCCCTATTAAAATAACAGAAAAAAAAAAATTTAAAAAATTTAAAAAAAAAAGAAAACTAACTAACTATCTTCACGCTGTATCCCTGACGGGGTAGTCAGAGAGGACAGATCGCCAGGCTTCGCGATCCACGCATACTTCTTTCGCTTCTTCGAGATTCATCAATCGCTTCATACACGCACGTCTGGGTATCCGAGTACTTTTGACCTTTCCGTTTTTGAGCAATCTGCTCACGTGGTCTTCATATGTAAGTCTCGGCCTACCCTGACTCCTTCTACCCTCTACTTTTGAACAATATATATTCTTCCTCAATCGTTCCTCACTCATTCGTTGGACGTGTCCAAACCAACGGAGCACGCCCTTTTCCAGCTTAACGCTGACACAGGCATTCAAACCTGCTATGGCATATGTTGCATATGTTGCGTATCACTTCGTTACGTATTCGGTCGGCCAAAGTTACGCCGCAAAATTATCGAAGTGATCGCATCTCCACAGCATTCAATTTACTTTCATGCATCTGCTGACATACCCAGGTTTCACTACCGTAAAGCAAAGTTGGCACTAGCACTGCGTTATGAATCGCCATTCGTGCTTCTTTTACGATGCTTTGTCGCTTTACTAACCGGGACAAAGCACCGTTAACTTTGTTTCCGGCAGCTACTCGCCGTTCTACATCCGAATCACATCTTCCATCCGCGCTAAATTATAATTTTTTTATTGTACTTAATTATGTGTGTATGGGATCTAGACAACTGATAGACATACTTTTATATATTTTTCTAAAAGAAACACTAGGAAACACCCAAACTCTGAAACAAAGATTTGTGTGATCCACAAATCTTTTTATCACTTACGCCACGAAGCCAGTAATTATTGCATGATTATATGGCCGATTTGTTGACATTCATGATTATTGCTCCGTTCTCCTGGCTAATATTTGTAGCAGGATGATATATAGCCTATTGCCATCCTTGACAAATGAGCTACCCAAAACCAAAATAAATTAGAGAGGTCAACGAAACAAAGTAAACAAACTCGACGACTAAATTGTGATTGGATTTGATAACGAGATTCGTACAGTACATAAAAGCGGGTTGAATAATGGGACTACTATCATGCGATTTTCTACAGAAAACATCATCTCACCAGCTGACTAATGGAATAGGTCATCCCGTCTGGCCACAGTGGTAGAGAATGGCTAAGTTAAATCTGCGAAAAGACCGTCGTAGAATTCAATCACTAATATTTTCTCATTTGTTCTTATAATGATAATGAACTCATCTAACTTCTTTTTATTTCTCATGACAAGCTGAAAATTAGTAAACTCCAACTCCTTCATTCCTCTCAAACTCATCACTCAAATATTTTACTTATGTAGTATACTTATGTATAAATAAATTGTTTAAAATATGATTTCCCTTGGCAATTGTAGTGTTTTTCCAAGACCACTTTCTAATTTTTCCACTTCTTATTTATCTTTATTTTAAGATAAATTCCTCTTAATGACTTTTGGCAGCTAAAGATTAAAAGAAATAATTTTCCTCTTTCTCCTTCTTCACTCATAAATCAAGTGTTCTTTCATAGGAGGTATCTACGGTCAACAGCAAAAATACATTTATTTCAAAATATAATAAACGTATTAATATAAAAACTTATTATATTTAATTGTCATAGAAACATTGTCAATTGTGCCGAACCTGACCCGAAATCCTAAATCAATCGTCCTGTTTATCGGCCAAATCGTTTAAAAAACATCGTACCAACAACGAACATAGTGAAACAAAGCAATTAAAGGTTTAAAAGTAGACATAATACCATATTGTATGAAAAGTCCAATTCAATTATACCTCGCCAACCTGCAACGTTTTTGTGAATTTACCTTCAGAGCATTTATTAAATTTCTCCCGTCACTGCATACTGAAAAGTGTCGGAAGTTTACAGAACTTTGCTAAATTTGACAAAGGGTATTATCATCGTGAATAGCATAAAGTTATTAAATTAATACTAACCGTAGATAACGGAATGGCTATCCAATTTTGAACTAACTAAATCGATATTTGAACACGATTATGTAACTTGTCATTTTGTTAGACGTTAATAAAAGGTTGACATGGTCTAGATATGTTTATACTTAACCCTTATGTGCTGTTTTATATAACATCAATATTAAATCAAGCTATCGCAGTACAATGCTGGAAGAAGACCTTGTAGTAATAACATGGATTATTTCATTTTGTAAGATTATTTTGTAGACTTAAAAATGAAGCGCTCGTGGCTAACTCAGTGTTCTGTACCTAAAAGGTCACTGCATGGAGCACATACAATTCGTAAGTCTAGCTAAATTGGATGAAATCTCGAAAATAAGGTGCTAATTTTATTATGGTGGTATAATTAGTAGGTACAAAGCGCTCGGCGCACGGTTCGATTCGCGCTTGACCGATTTTTTCTGCTAGTTATACTACCATGCATTAAAACTAAACAAGAATGAAAATAAAATGATTGTTCACTCTTTCCAATGTCCGTAAAAAAAAATCGATAAAAGTGTTTTTTAAAGTAAACTGTGGAGAGCGTCATGAAATATTTTCTACTTTTATTGTTCGTATTCAAAGTACTGGGGTGTTTAAACTGCAATAAAGCTTCAGATCTCACTTGAAATCTGTTTGCTAAAGCTGCAACTTGTTGATAGTATCAACCGGCATTTTGGTGAAGTGCCAAGTAATTATGTCTAGCTTACGATGTTTTTTTTTTGTTTTTGACCCGATCATGGTTTTTGACACGGCAATAACCCCACCTGTTACGTGGGACAAATGCGCATACGGCGAAATGTAGGCGTATAGTATGCCTCTGCCTATCCCTTCAGGGATAAAGGCGTGACAATATGTCGATGTTGACCCGATCATTAATTTGCTGTATAGGTATTAAAAATTTGATGTGATGAATAAATTTATGGCCAAAGTCGTACTATTTATTATAATTCGTATAAGTTATATATTGCAATTATAGTTCCTATATGTTAGCATATTGGTTTCACGTAGGATTTATCTTTCATTTAGTTTCCGACTTCATTTTGTGATAGCACAAAAGATTTCTGATGTTTATAAAGTAATTTTAATAATATTTACAAAGTCAAAACGGAGCTTAGCTTCCATTACGGTATCAAATAGCAGCGCTTGGCTCAATTGCGTCATGTAAAAGTGAATATAATCTAGTTGTTAATTTGATGATGAAATTAAATTCACTGCATCTTTAAACGTATAGTAGAAAAATATGAATCAATAATGTATGACATTTACTTCTAAACAACTCGTTGCATTTATTCAAACCAATTTCATGAATTAAAATGAAATTATTATGGTGAAATGTGGGCTTTTTTTTCGGCGATAAAGGCGTGACTATATGTATGTATGTATGAATTGAAAACTGTGTGCCAGAGATTTCCTTGAGATCAGTTTAAAGTTATAGGTAGTCATCTACATTGTTTTATTAGAGTATATATTTGAGAATAGTATGTATACAATACACAACATTAAACTTTTCCAATAGAACAGTGATACATATAATGTCTAATCGCCTTCATGAATAATAATAAATCATTTGTGGAAGGAGGAATTCAAATACCTCGCTAAACGGTGGTATTTAGATATATGTAAAAACTTTTAGCTTCGGAAGGCACGTTAAGCCGTTGGTCCCGGTTGCCAGTAAAATGGCAGTCGTTAAGCCTGGTTGAAGGCCTTATAGGCGGCTTAAAAAATTTCAACAGCAGGTAGCCACAGCCTGCGTCTGTCTATTTCAACACGGCAATGGGCTCACCACCTATTACGTGGGACAGGAATCCACACGGTGAAAAGTGGGCATATAATATGCCTCTGCCACCCCTTCGGGGATAAGGCGTGATGGATGTAAAAACTTTACGGTAGTAATATTTATTGATAGGAATAAAAAAAGTTTTGAAAAGACGGGTGTAAACTAACAATTTCTAGTCGCTTTAACGTTTGAGTATAGTGGGGCATTTTTTACACAGCGCCATCTAGCCCAAAGGAAGCTAATATAAGCTTGTGGTGTGGATCTACACAACTAATAAACATACCTCTACTTATATACTTACTTCTAAATATTATACTTAGCAAACACCCAAATTCCGAAAAAAACATTTTTGGATCATACAAATATTTGTTCCGACCCGGGTATCGAACCCGGGACCTTAGCGCGGCAGTCACAAACATAACAACATTTTATTACTTTCTGGTGTAAGTACCTCCATCGAATAATGTCTAAAACCTACAATGCAAAAGTGTTTATTTGTACAAGTGGCGTTAGTTTCTTTGTCCGTTTCTTTCTTCACAGGTCTAACAATTGCATTGCTAATCAGATAGTATTAAAATGTAAATGTTCTGATGATCGTAAAAGTCTTTTTATGACTCATTTTGTAGATAAAACTTATTGATATGTATAAAATGATAGACTATACACAATAAATAATGAAACGCTCGTGGCCCCGTTAACGCAGTGTTCTATAAACGATCACTGCGTTAAGCAACATTCGCTATACGTGGTCCACCACGTATAGCGTGGACCACTTTGTGGAATTTACATTTGCGAGCGTTTCTGTGCTTCGGAAGGTACGTTAAGCCATTGGTCCCGGTTGCCAGTAATATGGCAGTCGTTAATCCCACTTGAAGGTCTTATGGATGGTTTGAAGAAATTTCAACAGCAGGTCGCTACAGCCTGCGTTTGTCTATTCCAACACGGCAATGGGCTCACCACCTGTTACTTTGTTACTACTACTAAAATGCACACGGAGTATGCTTTCGGACCTTCGAGGATAAAGGCGTGACAATATGTATGTATGTAGTAAATAATACATAAATACATACACATTATCACGCCTTTATCCCCGAAAGGGTAGGCAGAGGCTTACTATACGCCCACATTTCACCGGAGGTTTGCATTTTTTGTCCCACGTAATAGGTGGCGGTGGTGAGCCCATTGCCGTGTTAAAATAGACCAATGCAGGCTGTAGCGGCCTGCTGTTGAAATTTCTTAAAACCACCCATAAGGCCTTCAACTGGGCTTAACGACTGCCGTCTTACTGGCAACCGAGCAAGTCAGCGGGTCCAAGAGCGCTTAAATAATAGCAATCAGTAATAACAAACAATTTTAGATGAAGATGCATTGTGTGCATCCAACATGCTGTAGCATATTAATTACTAAAATGTAATGAACATGCCACGCCGGGGTGTCGGCTGCGGTTTTACAACTAACGTCGTGTTGACAGAAGCAATTATTAAACAGATAATATTCGTACGTATTTAATTTACCTACATAATATGAATATTTAATTAGGTTTTATCATAATAATTCCCCATCCAAAGGTTACCTTTAAGATATTGCCTTTGTGCGATATGTATAAGATGTATTTTTGTGGGACAGGAATCCACACGGTGAAAAGTGGGCATATAATATGCCTCTTCGGGGATAAGGCGTGATGGATATTTATTTATTTATTTGTTTTATGTATTTTTGATGTGGCAAAAAAGACCTGCACCTCTGGTGTTGCAAACGTCCTTAGGCTACGGGGACAACTTTCCATGAGGTGGGCCGTATGCTTGACTGCTATCTCAGTGGTATAAAAAGAAAAAAATAACAAACTCACTAACTTATATTATTTACTTTATATATTCTTGGATGGGTGACCACTATGTGGAATTTTCATTTGCGAGCGATTACGTGCTTCGAAAGGCACGTTTGAGCCGTTGGTCCCGGTTGCCAGTATTATGGCAGTCGCTAAGGCTAATTGAAAGCTCGAAAATTTCCAACAGCAGATAGTCACAACCCGCGTCTGTCTATTTCAACACGGCAATGGGCTTTTCTCCTATTACGTGGGACAGAAATGCATACGATAAAAAGAGCGCGCATAATATGCTACTGCCACCCTTTCGATGATAAGGCGTGATTGATAAACATAAACACGATTATTTGCATGATACAGTGCAATGACTTTCCCACGAGATAGGCCTAATTATGAGCTACATTTATGCATTATAGGTTTATTCCATACCTTTCGCTTTTCGCAGTCCACAGTATTTAGAGTTGACCAAATCTCAACTCGAAATAGTGTCGACTACGAAATTAAACCACAGATTAATAAACGTTATTAATCAAAACATTTTTATTGTTTCAGATCCGTATTCATTGGCGACGTTGTGCTACGAGCCATGTGCTATTTCATTATATTAGTGATTATATTTGATTAACTTATGTGGTGAAGTGATTACGAGAAGTAGCGATGCGTTGGCAGCAAAGTTTTCAACTATTAGTGCTTTTCACCAACTTATCAGGAATAATACTTGGTAAGAATTTTTTCTGCACATGTGATTTGCAATATCATGAATTTGTATGTATTTTTTTTTCATTATTTATCTACTCTAACGTTTAGGCGACTAGGGCAGCTCTTTTTTTGTTGACACCCGTAATGTCAAAACCTTTTTAAACTGTGTTGTCTATGGTTTTCTGTCTATGGTTCATGAATTGCACACCAGTAGAAAAATCGATTTGCCGAATTACCTGTGTAGTGCAGGCATAATAACTACACGTGTTCCAATCAAAATTAAAAGTAAACTCATCATAAACCAAAACCTTATACTTACAACTAAACTGATTACCAAAAAATACACGAAAGTAGCAAATTTCTGAAAATATTATAATAAATAAATATCCATCACGCCTTATCCCCGAAGGGGTGGCAGAGGCATATTATATGCCCACTTTTCACCGTGTGGATTTACCTGTCCCACGTAATAGGTGGTGAGCCCATTGCCGTGTTGAAATAGACAGACGCAGATTGTGGCTACCTGCTGTTGAAATTTTTCATGCCGCCCATATGGCATTCAACCAGGCTTAACGACTGCCATTTTACTGGCAACCGGGACCAACGGCTTAACGTGCCTTCCGAAGCACGGAAACGCTCGCAAATGTAAATGCCACAAAGTGGTCACCCATCCGAGGACCAGCCATAGTCAAAGTTGCGTAACTCAGTGATCGTTTACAGAACACTGAGACCGCTACGAGCTATAATGACTACTAAAATATAACTAACTATAAACACTTAATAAATATCAACTTAACTTAATATTAACATTAAATATAACCTTAAAAATATGATACATAACTAAAATACCTAGTCAGGTCATAAGTATTGTCACACAGTAAAAACTTTTCTTTTAGAATGCTGGCCACTAAAAAGTTTATTGATTTTCGAATTTCGAATTGTTCATGAAAATAAAAATGTATACTTTTTAGAATTTTACTCATTTTTAAATATGGAGTGGACGCTTAAAGAAGACCGTGTTGCAGTTACTGCGTTGCATCGTTGCGGTTACGCGCCAATTCAAATTATATATATATATATATATATATATACATACTGAAAAATTTGAATATAACCAAAAGATTCGTTTATCTTACCATCAAACGATACAATGAAGACTCTAGTGTAGATGACAGGTCAAGAAGTGGTCGCCCTCGGTCTGTTAGGACTCCAGCAGTGATAAAAGCTGTTAAGGCGCGAATTCAAAGAAATCCCAAACGTAAGCAGAAACTGTTGGCCCTTCAGATGGGGTTAAGCAGAACCACGGTGAAAAGGGTGTTAAATGAAGACTACTTTTTATTAGGGCTTCGGTCATATCGAAGAAAAACAGGACATCGTTTAAATGCTCGTCTAATGGACCTGAGACTGAAGAGATGCCGCGCTTTGTTGAAGCGGTACGCGGGAAAAAAATATCGGGAAATTCTTTATTCGGATAAAAAAATTTTTACTGTAGAAGAGAGCTACAACAAACAAAATGATATGGTGTACGCACACAGTAGTGAAGAAGCGAGCAACCGTATTCCGCGTGTCCAACGAGGTCATTTTCCACCCTCGCTCATGGTATGGTTGGGAGTTTCTTATTGGGGCTTAACAGAGGTACATTTTTGTGAGAAAGGTGTAAAAACTAATGCAGTCAAATATAATATATTTCAAATATATAATATATCTGAAATATATTATATTTTTAATTTGGGTTAAAATTCTAAATTATTATAGCTCTATGTAGTATCTGTATATTTCTTACTATTTATATGTTAAAATTTTGGTCTAATTTTTATAGTTTTCAATATATCTCTATTATAGTTAATAAGGTCATAGATTAATAAGGAAAAACTAGGTCATCACCATTCTTAGTGTCAACTAAAGTCACGTTAACAGTGTGAATAGCTTTCACATTACCGCTAAGAAAGTACGAAAAATAAGCCCCCGTGGCCATAGCTTGCTGTGTGATTAAGTGCATAGGCAACTTACTCTGTGACACAATGAACTTTAAGCATTGTTTACATTGCCTCCTTCCACAGAATTCATTTGCATTTGCTTGCCCTTATTTATGAATTAATATGTTTAAGACCAGTGTAGTACTTGTTTTAAATAGTTAGATTATAACACACTGATTTACACATACATACATTCTTTAGACTTTATAATATTAGTAAAATCATTTGACAAGAATATTGTACTCGATGATCCCAGAAAATATAAAGTTATTGGGTGTAAGGGGCCCCACCAAGATCTTCGGGGCCCAAGTCAACCTCCCGTGCCAGTGCGTGCACCTGCTGATTAACGGACGAGGCTCTGGCGCTGGCTTTCCCCTCTGGGGTTGGGAGGTCTGAGGGCGTCGCTCCCATAAAAGCCACCCGCCGAAACAAATAATGAAAAGAATTAAAAGGAATGCTGCTAGGGATAGGGCGCCGCCGCAAAACGGCGCGCAGGAGCCCCGCCCGACTCCTGTGGCAAGTGGGCTAGGGCTGCCGTGTGTCGGGCCAGCACGGCTAAAGAAGTTAGCCCCAACCCGAATCCGCTTCGCATCTTGGAACATTGGCACGCTGACTGGGCGTGCGGTAGAGTTGGCCGAAGTACTCTCCAGGCGGAGGGTGGACGTGGCGTTCCTGCAGGAGACTCGGTGGAAGGGCAACAGAGCCCGGCCTTTGCAGAAAGGCTACAAGCTGTACTACACGGGTGCGCCTGGTGGGGAGAACGGGGTGGCCGTGGTGCTCTCCGAAGGGCTGCAGAGCGGCATCTTGGAGGTGAAACGCTGTAGCGACCGGCTTATGATCGTGAGGGTGCTTATCGATGGGATTATTACCCACCTGATAAGTGCCTACGCGCCACAGGCCGGTTGTAGCGACGCCGATAAGATGTCGTTTTTGGGCCAACTCGAGGGAGTGCTTCGGAGCATTCCGTTGTCACAGGGAATCGTTTTGGGCGGCGACCTAAACGGTCATGTGGGTGAGAGGTGTGAGGAGTTTGAACGTGTTCATGGTGGTTTTGGATACGGCACCCGCAACACTGAAGGAGAAACTATCCTCAGAACGTGTGCGGCTGCCGATCTGGCCATTGTGAACACGTATTTCAAAAAGAAACCCGAACATCTCATCACCTACAAGAGCGGGAGGCGTACAACTCAGATCGATTTCCTACTCACTAGGCGACACAGCATCGGCAAGGTGGCCAACTGCAAGGTCATACCCGGTGAGAGTCTTACTGCACAACACCGTCTCCTTGTCATGGACCTCTGCGTGAAGCCTAAAGGCAAACGCATCGAGCGGTGCCAGCGCCGCATCAGATGGTGGCTGCTTGATGAAACTAGGTCCCAGGAGTTCGTCTCAGCTGTCGGTGACAAGTGCACCGACACTGAAGGCGAACCAGTTCAAGATTACTGGGACAAAGTTCAGGCGGCCATCCTTGGAGAGGCGAAGGTGGTGCTCGGTGAGTCTAAGGGTGGACGCAAATGTGACAAGGAAACTTGGTGGTGGAACGACGCAGTCCTGAGGGAGACCAGGGAGAAGAAAGCCCTCTTTAAAAAGTGGCAAGCGACCGGATCTTCCGAAGACCGCGACGCGTACAGGGCTGCCAAGCGCGCCACAAAGAGAGCTGTAGCCAGAGCCAGACGAGACCACTTACAACCTTTGTATGATAAGCTGGAATCGTCTGAGGGGCAGAAGCTCATCTATAAGCTGGCGCGCTCCAGGGTCAAAGCGGCACAGGATATATCCAAGTGTCGCTGTGTAAAAGACCCTGAGGGCAACCTGTTAAGCGAAGACCTCGCGGTAAAGGAGAGATGGCGCTCGTACTTCCACGAGCTGCTTAATAAGCAGCATAAAGAGGTGCAGCCTCCGGACCTCCCTCCGAATCAAGGACTAGTGCCACCGGTAACGCCTGGAGAAGTCCTGACTGCGCTTCGCCGCATGAAGAATCGGAAAGCTGTCGGACCCGATGGAGTCCCCATCGAAGCCTGGAAGGCGATGGGTCCTCGCGGTGTGGGCATCTTAGTAAACCTTTTTAACCGCATACTCCTCAGCGGGCAGATCCCAAACCAATGGAGACTAAGTATTATTACTCCAGTCTTCAAAGGTAAGGGGTCAGTGCAGGAGTGCGGGAGCTACCGCGGTATTAAGGTGATGTCCCACACCATGAAGATCTTCGAGAGGATTATAGACTCTCGGATCCGGCAGGAGTGTACTCTCTCGGAGTGTCAATATGGGTTTCGCCCTGGTCATGGGACCACGGACCCTGTTTTTGCCCTGAGGGTTGTCGCAGAGAAATACAGGTCGAAGAACACGCCTCTGCACTGTTTGTTTCTAGATATGCAGAAGGCCTTCGACTGTGTTCCTCGTGCGATGATCTGGTGGGCACTGCGGTCCAAAGGGGTTCCAGAGGTCTATATTGACACTATCCGGGACATGTACTGTGACTCCGACTCAATGGTTCGGACTGCTGTTGGCGACACGAAACCCTTCCCCATCACCGTCGGGGTACACCAGGGTTCTGTCCTTAGTCCGCTTCTGTTCAGTGTAATATTAGACGAATTGTCGGACAGCATCAGAAACCCGCATGAGCAGCCTCCATGGTTGCTCATGTATGCTGACGATATTGCGCTGGCAGACGCGGACAGGGGCAGATTGGTGCGACGTGTAAAGGCGTGGAAGGAGACGCTTGAGAACGGCGGTCTGAAACTAAATGTGGCGAAGACCGAGTACTTGGCACTAAACTCGACAGATCCCACATCCGTCCGCATAGGCGGTGATTTGGTCGAGCGCACGGACCAGGTTAAATACTTGGGATCTGTTTTTCACACGTCCAGTGACATCGATTGCGATGTCAAGTCACGCATTGCTGCCGCGTGGGCCAAATGGCGGGAGATGACCGGTGTCATTTGTGACCCTAAAATGCCGATCCGGTTGAAGGGACAGGTCTACAAAACCATTATTAGACCTGTCCTTTTACATGGCAGTGAGACGTGGCCGATATTGGAGCGACACAAGCAGGAGCTGCGTGTCACGGAAATGAAGATGCTGCGGTGGATGTGTGGAGTCACGCGGATGGACCGCGTGAGGAACTCTCGCATCCGCGGCAGCCTTCACGTCCGTGACATTGCAGACAAGTTGCAAGAGTGTCGCCTTCGTTGGTATGGTCACGTCTTGCGGCAACCGCCGGGCTACGTAGGTAACAAATGTCTGGCCATGTCAGCCCCGCCGGGTCCCGGTAAGAGGGGAAGACCCAAGAAGTGCTGGCTTGACGTCGTAAGGGATGACATGCGTGCCAATGGTCTCACCACAGGGGATGCCGACGACCGTGCGAAGTGGAGGAGAAAATGTAGGAAAGCGGACCCCGGGCGTCGCAAGACGCAACTGGGACAGACGCTCGGATGATGATGATGATCCCAGAAAATATAAATAAATAAATAATGTGGGAAACTTTTGACGCAGCGCTATCTAGCCCAAAGCAAACTAACATAAGCTTGTGGCATAGGACTAGATCC
This sequence comes from Thumatha senex, assembly GCA_948477245.1. Classification (NCBI taxonomy): domain Eukaryota; kingdom Metazoa; phylum Arthropoda; class Insecta; order Lepidoptera; family Erebidae; genus Thumatha; species Thumatha senex. Next base: position 7,579,911 of record OX419731.1, on the reverse strand, counting down.
TATGTCACAAGCTTATATTAGCTGAGAACTGGTAATCATGCTTATATATTTCTAAATACTCAAATCGTATACACAGGAAACACCCAAACTGTGAAACACACATATAACAGGTATCAGAGATCTCTAAAACGCAAGAAAGCAATCTTTGCGGACTGTACACCTGATTCCCACATCTCTCTAAATTTTGAAGGTAGTTGACAGGTATAAAATTACTCTCAATTCTGTTTTAAAATTACTAGTATGTTATTTCTAGAACTTTACCAAACCTTTGCTGTACCAATAATGATTTTATTCGTAGGTTGCTTTAATAAACTTCGCACCTCTTCACTAAAAAGTACTTTAAAATTCCATTTACATGACACGAATCTAACAAATAGGTACTGATTTGAATTTTTTGGGAGTCAGTTACCAAGTTTCAGATTAATGACTCTCCATTCCGTTTAAAAATTACTTGTATGTTATTTCTGGAACTTTACGAAACCTTTCCTGTGCCAATAATGATTTTATTCATAGGTTGCTTTAATAAAGTTTATTATTGTCTATATGTGAGTCAAAGATTAATTTATGATCATGGTATGATTATGATCTGGCTTTAAATGGATTTTGTTTTTGTATTTACAGATATACACAATTACGTCTTTATTTCTTTAATCGTCAATATCGGAGCAATAAATTATTTACATTACTTACTTATTTCTATAAAGAATTGTCCCAACGATATTTATACTAATAAAGAATAAAATTTCTAAATCTGTAACACCACTAAAACCTCTTTGTATAATTATTGATACATTTAGTTAACAATTTCTTTATCCAATGTATATCGGGGACATATAAACTTTAATGAAGAAATATTGTTTTTATTAATAAACGTTAGTTGAATCTTCAATATTTGTACATTTTTGTCCAACTGCTGTGAGTAATTTATAATGTACAGTACCACCTCTTGAAGTTTTACTCTCATCATATGTATGTGTTAATTCTATTTCTTTTAGAATTTGAGTATAGTCCTTCATAAATTCATCGTTCATATCCTTAGGGATTTGGAATGGGTTGATTGCTGTCATATGTTCTGAAATGTTGCATTATTCATCATATTAATAAGATTAATATGCGCCATCAGGACATTTGATTTTTTCTGACTTGCGCTCGAAGAAAAGCACAGTCCCCAGTTTACTACTTTGGTTGCCATTATATAATAAATTTTCTCTCGGTCTAGATAAGTCTTTATTTTATGTTGATGATATTGAGATAACAGTGATAAGTAATCATAAAATCAACATCACAAAAGAAGACAAAATCCAAAAGTATTCGTCCAGAAATGAAACCGGTTACTGCGATTTTCTAAGGAGAGTTGTATGGTTCATCTGATCTGGTGATTGAATTATTGAACTAGTAGTAAATAGCGTAGATTCTATTATTAAACTTATTACAGAAACTCCATCATATGCAATTTTAATCCATAACGATAATATAATAATAAAACAAAAATCAGCAAAAAACCAGAAAAAATACACATAAACATAGTAAAAATAAATTCAAATTAAATACACATTAATAACTTACTCTTTGAAAGAGGTGACGTAAGAACTAAATGCGAGATTAGGGTAAACCAGGAACGTCTAGAGCAAGTGAATGAAATTGTGTATTTAGGAAGTATGTTTAGCGCGGATGGAAGATGTGATTCGGATGTAGAACAGCGAGTAGCTGCCGGAAACAAAGTTAACGGTGCTTTGTCCCAGTTAGTAAAGCGACAAAGCATCGTAAAAGAAGCACGCATGGCGATTCATAACGCAGTGCTAGTGCCAACTTTCCTTCACGGTAGTGAAACCTGGGTATGTCAGCAGATGCATGAAAGTAAATTGAATGCTGTGGAGATGCGATCACTTCGAAAATTGTGCGGCGTTACCTTTGCCGACCGAATACGTAACGAAGTGATACGCAATATGGCAGGTTTGAATGAAAGTGTCAGCATTAAGCTGGAAAAGGGCGTGCTCCGTTGGTTTGGACACGTCCAACGAATGAGTGAGGAACGATTGACGAAGAATATATATTGTTCAAAAGTAGAGGGTAGAAGGAGTCAGGGTAGGCCGAGACTTACATATGAAGACCACGTGAGCAGATTGCTCAAAAACGGAAAGGTCAAATGTACTCGGATACCCAGACGTGCGTGTATGAAGCGATTGATGAATCTCGAAGAAGCGAAAGAAGTATGTATGGATCGCGAAGCCTGGCGATCTGTCCTCTCTGACTACCCCGTCAGGGATACAGCGTGAAGATAGTTAGTTTTTAGTTTTAGTTAACTTACTCTTCATAACATTTATATCGTCATACAAAAACACCTTGTCTTCACATTCCACGTGAATATTAATAAATCCTATATTTTTCATTAGGGTCATTACTTCTTTATCCGGTTCCTTGAAATGGAAAATTAGATGTAAATAGTATGATTAGATTGACTCTGTAAAGAAATGTAGCATTTTGAATGAAGTTAGTTGTAGTGCAGCTGAGCGTTGCGTCTTTGCCTGTGATATACTTCAAATTCCCATGGTAACCATTTAATCTCATCGTTTATTAATTTTGCAATAATGTATCAAAGTTTGCCCGATTCTTAAATATTTATGATTAATCTTACTTCTTTACAGTAGCGTGATGATTCACAGCCTTTCTCAATAAATAATAAAAAAAAAACATTCAATTCGGTCCAGAAGTTTCTGCGCTTCAACTTATAAACAACAAGTATACATTTCAAATTTATATTTAAAATATGGATAGATAAAACTTTTAGCATAGGAAAATGGTGTGTGCTTCAGCTGATAGTGTTGTACTCCAGTACAACATACTCAGCTTAGGCGTAATTTCCTGATAAAATTTCAAACTATACCTCTGAGTCATGGTACGGAGAAATATAGTCATCAACGTTGTAAACCCAAGTGTTCCATTTAATGTTCCGTGAGAGGGCACGGTAGACTTCAAAAACGGAATGATAAGCAAGAAAAATCATTAAACATTGTCCATTCTCACCAAGCATGTTGAATATATTACTGAAAGCTCGTCTGAAAAGAAAAGAACATCTATGTATTGAGTCTTGAGCATTACCTTTTTTTCCAGGTATTTTCTTAGCTGTGAATGTGCGCAATTGTATCTTGGTAGGGTTAAATTAAACTGTTAATAGTCTTTTTCAATTGGGGGGCACAGCCGAAAGTCGAGACACAAAGTGTTCTTCCAATCTGGATCGAAGGTTTTGGCGATTCGTGTATTAAATAACAACCCTAAGTATACGTATTATCTGCATAGGAATGAATATCTTCGATATACAGCATGATACTGATAGAACATCCTATTTTTGTAATGCATCAGGAGTGTGCCAGCGCAGCTTCCGACGTAGCTCGACGCTCCTTTTGAAAAAGGACCTCCGTTAGGTCAGAAACTAGTCGGGCTATCCCAAAATTTACACGTGAGTAAAACCGTTTCTTTAGTAATAAACAACAGGAATATATCTGTACAAATCAGAGTACAGTTACCTGACTCATTAGTTACGCATAACTATTTCAATAACAAAAATGACATGTATTGAAATTAGTTTCAGTGATCAATGGATTCAATCATCGTATACGTAACTAAGCAAATTATTATGTGTATGTCACACCTATGTAAAGTACAATATCATAAATTATAAAACTGTAACAACATTAATTGTTTACATTAAATAAATAAAAAAATATCGGCGAAGAGGTGTTTCAAAATCAATAATGTTACTAATAAAAAATAACTAAAGGGATTTGCATGAAACTTGGCATGATAATAGTTTGCATAATAGGAGTTTGACCCGGCTAAGGCAATGCCCCAAGATGAAGCATTTCTTGGGAGGGCAGATCTGCTGTTATCCCGAAGGAGTTTACCCTATGTTTAGTTTGACTGCCTCTGTGGCGCGGTGGAAGTGTATCCGACTGCTACGCAAGAGGTCCCGGGTTCGATTCCCGGGTCGGAACAAATATTTGTGTGATCCACAAATGTGTGTTTCGGAGTTTGGGTGTTTCCTATGTATAATATGTATGTATTTAGAAATATATAAGTATGTTTATCAGTTATCCAGATCCCATAACTTCTAGCTAATATTAGCTTTATATGGCGCTGTGTGAAAAGTGTCCCACAATATTTTAAGATATTTTTTTTTAAAGTTCGAGCCTCCCTCAAATTTCCCTCTGACTACAGACGGGGCAAAGAGCGGTCGAGTCGGCGCTAGAAGGCATGCCGAAACACGGGGAGTTTACAGCCATTTCAAAGCAGCCTTTACTTTCTTTCCTATTTTCATCCTCCACTTCGCAAGGTATTCAGCATGCTGAATAATACCATTAATCCATATGATATCGTCATATATGATATCATCGTATACATGTAGATAAGTAGTAGTAGTTTGTTTGTTATTTACAGCTTTTACTATATGCATATGAAATATATAGTTACTGTAGGTACTTATATAATAATAATTATTTTTATATTTAAGTATGAAATAAAAAAACCTTTTTGTTGCGCCAACTATCTGTGTTTCGGCTATTTTCTGAAACGGCTATACCAATTTTAATTGTTTTTATTTGTTACGGCGACGTATTCTCACGGTAACGAGCACTAGTAGTAAATCCGCTAGCAGTAAATAAAATAAATATTTTGAGATATACTCATAGTACATAGCGCCATCTCATTCAAATTATGCTAGTTATAAGATTTAACTTTGCGATCTAGACGATATACCTAAGAGATACAGTAACAGTGGTTACTGTGTACTATACCGTGAGTAGTGACTTATAATACTCACTTTTGATTTATAACCCAATGGAAAGTGTAAGATGAGAATATGAAATCAAATCTCTCTTTTATCATGCTTGGCACATCACTTGCAATATCCATTACTATAAATCTTCTATGCTCTTCATTATTTTTCTCAGCCGCAAATTTGACCATTTCTTCACTGATATCAGCACCCACCAAAGTATAGTCAGAGGGAATGTACTTCTTGAGTATGTTTGTGACGCTTCCATCTCCGCATCCGATGTCTAAGATTCTGTTATAGTCATTTTTCCATTTCAATTTTTGAGCATATTTTTCCAAACATGAATACGCGTCTCTTTTCTGAGCTAGGTTGCTTTGTTGATATAGTTCAGCGTAATGCATATTGTTGAATTGAGCCGATGCACTTTGAATATATATAATTTTCCAACACTTGTGGAAGGTGCAACGTATTTTGTCGTTTGATTTCCAATCACGAAGAGTCTTATATATATAGGACTTCTTAAGATTGTCACAATGTACTGGGTTTTGGATTGAAATTAAATCATTTCTCTCGTGTTTATTTCGTGATTTATTAACTGCGCATTTTATCATCAATTAATCATGCTTCAAATGTAGATATAATAACTTGAACTTTAAAATAAAACTAACTTGAATTCAAGTTCGTTCATTTTTGAGTTCGTTTCATGCAGATTTTTTTTCAAGTCTTTATTTTTGTAAAGTTTATCAGAATATCATAATAGCATTGTACACACATTTCATTAGATTCACTATATCATATGCATCACTATATCATTAGGCTTAGGTTAGAATAGTAAATTTGTAACTGTACATTTTTATTTTGATAATCTAGGATTAGGAGTTTATTTAAAATTATTTATCTGTATCACAGCTTTATTAATATAAAGTAGGTATAAGATAGCTAGTGCGTAAAGCAAGACTAATATTATAAACGCGAAAGTTGTTACTCTTTCACGCAAAATCTACGGAATCGATTTTGATTAAACTTTACAATAATATAGCTTACTCATCAGAAAAACCCATAGACTACTTTTATCCCGGAAACAAGTTCCTGTGGGAAACGGGAATGGGAAAACTTCATCACGCGTGCTGACCCGCTGGCGTCATATAGTATCATATAATATTTAACTTTGCAATATAGACGATATGCCTAAGAGATAAAGCATGACCCACGGCTATTTTACAGCCATAGTGTTCTATTATTGATCAACATAAAATGCATCATTTAATATTGTTCAATAATAGAACACTATGGCTGTAAAATAGCCATGCGTCATGCTTTTACTTTTTATTATATTTACAATTGCATTAAACTTGGTAAATTCATTGCTTATTTCTATTCAATTAAGCAACACAGTTCATACAACATTTATAATTGTTTTATTTTTATTGAACGTCTATTTTATGCATTCTGAAAAATTAAACGTTACATTTGGGGTTGAGTTTTTTAGAGGACGCAATTTTATTTTTTTGATGTGTAGGAGGCGTCAGTGTAAATCTAAAATCAAGTTTGTGGGGCCGCCACCCAAAGTAATAAGCGAAAATGTAGACTCTACCTCGTGGGTGGTTGGGAAAAGAGTCAATAATTAATTATTAATAACATTGCAAAATTAATAATTTAAAAAATTACACACACTCTCGTACTCTCTACTCTCGCAATCACACACACACACACACACACACACACACACATTTACACACTTCCTCTAACACACACACCCATACTCACACACACTTACACTCACTCACACACACGCGCTCACGCACTCACCCTCACACTAACACAGTCACTCACTCACTCACACACACACACACGGACACATTTTCGTTGCGGAATTTGATTCGGTCGCCACGCTCAAAGCCCGCGATAAAAGCTATGCAATAGCTTTAAAATATCTCATATTTATTGCTGTACATAAGTTGTATACAGATGTTATTAAGTAACATCTGGTATTAAGTCTACGCACCTCTTTGTGAAACAGTTTTCAATCTCATATTTACTCGTTTTCCATTCATGCTGTAAAATAGGATCTAAATTCCAGTTGACATTAGTGACTGTACTTTAATGTCCTACTCTTCTTGTCTCTGCCTCCAAAGATAGTTAAACTCGATCACTGGATTATGTATGAGTTGCATGCTATATTTTGTTTTAAAGTGAAACTTCTTTATCGACTTAGAGCAAAATTTCATAGCTGTAAAAAAATCGCATCGTTTTTTGGTTACGCGCCATGTTGTTTTGAAGTGAAACTTCTTTATCATAAGTGAAACATCTTTATCGTAGGAGAGAAATTTTGTAGCTGTAAAAATATGCCGTAAAGAAGTTTTACTGCTTGCCTACGTACTCTGGTACACACACATATTTTTGTTATCCTATCTTGATATTTTTACATTTTATTTTTAGGGTTTCGTACCTTAAAGGAAAAATAAAAGTAAATCCTTATAAGACCACTTTCTTATTCATGTGTCACCATCGATTTTCTCACGAACGGGTGGACCTAGCAAGTTAAATTTTATACCCAATAATGAGGTCTGTAGTCCTTTTTAAGTGTAGAAAAATTCAGGGCCTGAATCAATACGATATAAAGATATTGGCAAATTAAAACTTTCGCAAACAAAAAAATTACTAAAATTTATCTTAATATTCATATTTTTTATTTTCCTTGACCTTGCTTCTGATTAAAACTGACAGTTTTAATATTTAATATTATATTTATTTATTTAATATTTCTTCGCAAGTACCCTATAGGTTATGGGTCGAAAACTTAAATGATGGTTTTCGTTGGCATAGAATCACGAAATTTTTACAGCACTAATAAAGGAAAAATCTAAAAATAAAAAAGGTTAAAAATTAAAGGGTGTCTCCATACAAACATAGAAAAAACCAATTATCAAAAACCTCTATGTTGTACGGACGCTCATACAATTTGGAGATCTTGCTTAATTGGACAATTTCCAAATAACGTACTATTTTTTACGGAACCCTCGGCGCACGAGTTTGGCTCCTGCTTGACCGGTTTTTAATTTATTCAAACTCTGCTCACTTTCTATGTAAATATTAAGATTTTTTGGACTATTTCTATAGTGCTAAACAAGTATAAAGTACTTTTATATCCATCTAAATTAAAATAAATTAAGGTGTTACATGCTTTATTCACTGCTCAACAGCGAATAAAGCATGTAGTTCAGAAAACTTAAAACGAAGTGAACGATTTTAAAGATGTTTCACGATACAATAGAAATAAATTGGGGCATTACGTTATCTAAATTATCATTGGCTGTGTTTCGAGGCAAGGAAAGCATAATTACTGGGGTTAAGACCAAGCCACCGTGCTGGTAGTTTAGTAAAAATCAATAAATTTACCAAATTAACCACGGTCGTGATAAGATAAAATGTTTTAAGTTATGTATGCTACTAAACATTAAGATTTATGTAATACATGGCAGCACTATCTCTACTAAACCCTGTTGAGTCATCGGAATTTCTGCCATATGAAATATCAATACCTAACATATTCATCACATCTCTAATGATAATAAGAACTGACATGGGCCTACCCAGGGGAGAGCAGGGGGATGGCAGCTGCTGGAAATACCACAAAGCGGTCACCCATCCGTAACCAGCCATAGCGAAAGTTGCATAACGCAGTGATCGTTTATAGAACACTAAGTTTGCAGGGCTAGAAGCTTATGAACATCTGATGTCATGTCCCCCTGGCCCAGAACCTGGGTATACCCATGAGAACTGATAACCGCCTATCACATGAATAAGCTCTCTACTTTCATCCAATTTAGTAGCGTGGACTTTCTTTATCATTTTTATAGACACTGTATCTATCGTGTTCATAAATTTATGAATGGATGAATATTTCAAACAGTTACTATTATAATAGATACAATAATGAGTTTCTTCTTTTCTCTATAATATGTAAATATTGTAATACTTCAAGGATCCACGGGGAAATCCACTGAGAGTTTCTTTATACAACTAAGGTGCCAGACAACGGCCCGCCTGGTGGAAAGTGGTCACCGTAGCCTATGGACGTTTGCAGCACACGCGCTACCGACCCTGTAAAAACCTACTAAAACCCCTTTTGAAGAACCCTTTACTGTAGACGCTCAGGAAAACCTAGGCAGGGAGTTCATTTCATAATCTAAGCGTACGCGGAATAAAGTCCTTATCGGACCTATCAGTTTGTGAGCGCTCCAGATCCAAAGTGTGAGGATAAACACCCTGTCCATGGCGAGCGGTTTGATGACAGAAAGAAGCCGTGGGAATCATATCAAACAATTCGTCAGAGTACATACCGTTGAATATGTACAGACAGAGCCTAGTCTGCTCCGTGATGAAGAAACCGGTGACGCTCCGATAGACACCCCTAGCCGCTCACATCGGTGATACTCTCAAGCGCCTAATAGGGGTAATTGTCTAGGGAGCCCATCTAGAAAAGAGTTCAATCCTAGTTCATTTAACTGTAATCTAATAGCCTATTTTTTTGTATATATATTTTACAGTAGTTTAACTACCATTGCACTCAGAAGACCCATTACCGTACTTTACACAAAACGGGTGTAGATTATCTGTAGTGCCAGTCCCGTATTAGTTTAAATTTAAATTCTCAGAGAGTCTCTGCGTATCCAGACCAGACCAAAGCTACCCGAGATACAGAGAGATATAATAATTTAGATATACTCGTATGAAGCTCTTGTGGCCTCTTTGCTATGGCTGGTTACGGATGGGTAACCGCTATGTGGTATTTTATTTACGAGCTATTTCGTGCTTTAGAAAGCAAGTCAAGCCATTGGTCCTGGTTGCTAGTAACATGGCAGTCGTTAAGCCAAGTTGAAGGCCTTATGAGCGGCTTGAAAATATTTAACATCATTTAGCCACAGCCTGCGTCTGTCTATTTTCAACACGGCAATGAGCTCCACCCTGGATCTCATTCGAGAACGCTCACGGTAAAATGTGGGTGTATAATACACTTCTGCCACACCTCCGGGGATAAAGCGTGATTGATTAATTGATAATAACAGGCAACGGTAGATCGGAAATTGCAATGCGATACGATGGTTTCTGAGCTGACTAATCTGACTTTTCAATCATGGTACCTTCAATTCCTTAGCATGAACATACTTAACTTACTTTTTCCATTAATAAACTTTTCGTGAAAGATGTAGCACAAAATGTGCTGTGCAATAACCCAACCTAATGTAGAATTATTTATATACAGTGTATAATAATCAAAACTAACTGAAACATGAATTCAATATGTATAAACCTCCTTTTGTCACATTCTCAAAGCACAAAACATCACACACAGTGACCGGCTACGAGAATTATTAATATTGAGAGCCGGGTGACCAGTTTGTTCAAACAAAATAAACAAGAAGTGAAGATGACATTTATACATTGGTTGACGACCCGTATTTTGAACTGGAGAACAAGCTAATATTATTCGGAGTTTGTTGTATGAACTTCAAGTTTATACTTTTTAAGAACATTTGAGAAGAGGGTAAAATCTTGAAGGTGAAAATGTCTATACATTAAAAATGGTTTTCACAAAAACCAAAGGAACAAAACAAATCTATACTAATATATAAAGCTGAAGAGTTTGTTTGTTTTTTTGTTTGTTTGTTTGGTTGAACGCGCTAATCTCACGAACTACTGGTCCGAATTGAAAAAATCTTTTTTCGTTGGATAGTCCATTTACCGAGGAAGGCTATAGGTATATCATCACGCAACTACCCAGGAGATCGGAGCAGTAATCATAAAAGTCAACAAATCGGGAAAATTTTCATACATTTCTGTAAAATAAAAGCGACGGGATCAAATGGATGCGACAGGGCCGGGGATTCAAAATATGTGACGGGCGAAGTCGCGGGGGTCAGCTAGTAACAGAGTATGAATTATACAGTTTTAGAATTAGTATCCGTTTGTTTGTTGCCTTAAACATATTTTTTTATGAATTTGATTTTTTGGAACGAAGTTCCTTATGGCAGGCTTGGAGGAGATAGGCATTTTGCTGCGCGACAGAACTGAAAAATATGTGATAGTAAAACCGTAAGAAAAATTGGGTGGAATAAAAGCGTTAAATGAGACGTGCGCAGGCGCGACAGTCGTTTGTTTTGCAAATTGTGTCAAACTGTCTATTTACCTCAGTGAAGTGAACACTAATTTGGAAATTGCAGTAACGTAGCTGTGTGGTTTGGGTGGTATGCTGCTCGGCTGAGACGCAAGAGGCCCGATTTCGAATCCTAGTACAAACGATGACTTTTAGTATGATTAATTGAATCGTGAACTTGTTAACTTCGTTCCTACCTGGTGTCCCACGACACCACATAATTTTTTAATTTGATTAAGTACCTAAGGCTTTTTTTACTAAGTATACATCTAATATTTTATTATTGTTAAGCTATTGCATAGTTTTTATCGCGGGCACAACACAAAAAACCTAAGACCCGAGGTCACACGAAGTTCACCGAGCACGGCCGAGCGTTTTATCGCGGGCTTATCGCGGGCTTTAATAAAGAAATTCCGTAACACAAAAAACCTAAGACCCGAGGTCACACGAAGTTCACCGAGCACGGCCGAGCGTTGGCTTAACGTGTATGTACATATATTATATGGTAAGATTGTACGAAGCTCGCACGGATCGAGACGTGATGATAGTGAGTGTGAGTGAGGGGATGAGGGTGACTGTGAGAGTGAGGGTGGGGGTGAGGGTGACGGTGCTTTTTTTTTTATTTTTTTTTTGGTTTTTTTTAATGTAACTTGAATTAATATTAAAGAAAAACAAAGGTATGCTATGCAATAGCTTTACCGCGGCAGTCTCCGAGTGCCACACGTCTTTTTTTATTTTATAGTATTGGAACTATTTACGTCCGCACCCCATGGCTCATCATAAATACATCGGATGCAAACATTTAATATTACTAACTTGCTAGCTTCCTTTGTCATCTTGTTATAAATTATATTGTCAAGCAACGCTTTCTCAATGGGCAGACAATGCTGGGAAATCATTAAAAATTGGTGGTGGTGAAGAGTAGATTGCTTTATGTGCCAATTGTCTGATCTGGTGAAGCTCAATAGTTTTCTAGACAATCATCAGGTGTTTGCAAAATTAAGTATTTTTATTTATTTATCTATCACGCCTTATCCCTGAAAGGGTGGCAGAGGCATATTATATGCCCACTTTTCACCACGTGTATTCCTGTCCCACCTGGCCGTGTTGAAATAGACAGACGTAGGTTTTGGCTACCTGCTGTTGAAATGTTTCAAGCCGCCCATAAGGCCTTCAACTTTACTTAATGACTGCCATGTTACTGGTAACCGGGACCAACGGCTTAACGTGCCTTCCGAAGCATGGAAACGCTCGCAAATATAAATGCCAAAAAGTGGTCACCCATCCGAGGATCAGCCATAGTGAAAGTTGCATAACTCAGTGATCGTTTACAGAACACTGAGTCCGCGTGGTCTTAGCGAATTTAAGTGTGGTGTAGTTTCCCTACAGTCCCTATTATACTAATAATAAAACGGTTAATAACTCCCATAACTTTCCTATTAAGCCTGTTAACGCGCAAGTAGCAAGAGAATAAAGCTACAACATACCACTACAAACCTAAGAGTAGAAGGCGTGGTGGTACAGCCCCCCACTTGGATTTACTTAGCGCAGCGAGACCATCCGCAACCCTCGCCTACAATTTATATATTTTTCGTTTTCCCGAATTAATGTTATACCTATCTAAAATTTATACAGTCCGCTTTTAATTTCTTCATAATATAAAATATCCAAGTACATTCCCAACAAAACCTATGTGCGATTTTTATAAAGCAAATCACTTGGAAACGTTTTAAATGCATTTAAACTGTCATGGTCACATGTTTACAGATAATGGAATATTTTGATTAAGCGTTTCCAATATTTCGGCACTGTTGAAATGTTGCAAGCACCATGATCATGGAGGAACTTTTAATTGCAGTATTGTAATGGCACCTACAAACTCTTATTAAAGCGTATTTAGAACCGCCTTCAGCTTTTTGTTTCTAAAATTATTTAATATTCTACGAGTAAGTATAGTGTAGACAAGTATACTTATATTTTTTTTATAATCAAGTGGAAAAAGACATTTCAATTCGAGACGGGGATTGAACCCGTGACCTTTGCCTAACCAGGGCAATTTTCTAGACACCTGAACTACCCGAACCGTATCGAATCTCCACCATATTGCTTCATTTTAACTACACCACCAGAAATCGAATTGTCTTTTTCCACTTTATTAAAATAGAAAATATGAGAAATTTAGCAAAATAATTGCTTTAAAACTTTATCCAAGTATACTTATGTTTAATTAAGTAATGTTCACGTAGTCGAGTAAATTTCAAGAAATCACGCATAACTGCCGCCGGTTATGCCTAAAGATTTGATTTGCCGACGATTTCCAAGATAGGTATGCCTCCGCAGTTCACTGCTCTAGGAAATCATCATTAGGCCTGTCCTCTTATATGGATCAGGAACCAGGACCAGTCAGGAAGTAATCAGATGCATGTGGTGCAGATGAATATGCTTCGCTTAATTAGATTTTTGTAACTGATTAGTATCAGATAACAAAATATAAACATTTTATTAATAACTTAAATCTGAACATTATTATAAAATAGAGATTCCATTTTAAAATTCTAATAACATTTTACGGGACAAAATGTAGCCCCAATTACGGAAACCTCTGGCAAAATTCTTCAACAAAAAATAGTAACCCCTCATTTAAATAACGACGAATAAGTAAGCAGAATAACAGATAAGAAAACCGAAGTCGTATCGAATTAAATCATCCCAAACCGTAACAGTCAAACAGAATAATTAGAAACTTGGACTTGTAGATACCTACTGTATTTTTATACTATAATAAAAATATATATTCTTTTTTTAAACAACAAGCTAAATAAAATAAATAAATAATTAAATATCCATCACGCCTTATCCCCGAAGGGGTGGCATATTATATGCCCACTTTTCACCGTGTGGATTCTTTTCCCACGTAATATGGGGTGAGCCCATTGCCGTGTTGAAATAGACAGACGCAGGTTGTGGCTACACAACAACAAGCTATTTTATTAAATTTTTACTACATGGTCATTCACATAAAAAAAAATTGATGATCGGGATATTTACCATGTACACTTTTAGCGCGAGCAACCGATATTTCGGCACTGTTGCAAGCGCCATGATCACGGAGTAACTAACAAGATTTAAAATTTTCCAAAAAAAATAAAATAAATTATCTACCAGATGACTGCCGTGGCTCACCCCTCGTGGAGAAGTTTTCCGATATCCGTTTCTCAAAAAACCTATTCCAGAAAAAGAAGTGACCTATGTTAGTCCTAGTGTTAGTGTTAGTCCCGGATTTCATCTCTCTCCACAACAAATTTTATAGAAACAAGTTTACCCCTTTAAGAGTGTAGAAATAACAAACACAACACACACTAGACAGTTAGCTGTCCTAATAAATTACCCTTCCTCTCAAAAACTTCAATAATTAGGGTAAGCCACTCGTAACATGTAATCACTTAAAAAAGGTTTTAAGCACGCAATGTTTTTAGTTAATTCTATTAATTTTATTTATTACAGTACTAACAGTGTAGAAGCGCTGGTGGCCCCGCTAACTTAGTGTTCTGAAACGATCACTGCATTAAGCAACTTTCGCTATAGCTGGTCCTTGGCGGGACCACCTATTACGTGGTACAAAATGCATACAGTGAAATGTGGGCGTATAGTATGCCTCTGCCTAATCCTTCGGGTATAAAGGCTTGACTTCAATACTAACTGTGCCTTTGAGAAATCATTTCTACCAGTTATGCGGGGTGCCCGATGATTTACAACTGGGTAGGTACGAGAAAATTAACATTGTAACTATTTTCTCCCTATTTAATGTTATTAGTTTGTGCGTTTGCATTTCTGTCTGTGACAGGTTAACTCATATGTACTTACAATTACGCCAATTTTCTTGAAGAGGTATGCAGTACTGCTTCATCGTAGCGTTTCCAGATGAGTTAAATTCCATATATATCAGCTAGAGCCAGTATAGTCCTGCCATCTGCTTCAACGAATTTGTGTTTTTTTATTAAAATTAAAAAGACAACTTCTTTTGGGAATCATGTGGTCATATTTCTTAAGTGACGATTTCAATACAGTGAAGAATTTCAGCTTGTTTTGTAATGGTTCAATGGTTAGAGCATTGCCCTGGATAGGCAAAGGTCACGGTTTTAAGTCCCGTCAAGAATCAAGTTGTATTTTTTCACTTTAATAAAAAGTTATAAGAAGAATTTTGCATACTGATTGCTTTAAAAAATACAGATAAAGAAAACCTCATGAAGAATACCCCCACCTATCGCCATCTTCTACGGTACACTTCATAGGCTATGAAGAGCCTGAGGCCTGGAGAGCGTATCATCATCACGCTAGTAGTATATATAGCTTAACGACTTCCTCGATAAATGGGTTATCCAACTCAAAAATATTTTTTCACTTCCGACCAGTAGTTTTGAGATTCAACCAAACTAACAAACTCTTCAGGTTTATAATATTAGTACAGATATAAACGAATGACACTTTTTTGATAAACCGTTGAAGATCTTGCAGCACTCTTCAATAGATTGAACCATCATGCTAGCCAGACCATCTCATGAAAGATAATTTGAAATATTTTAAACTGGCGGGAGTGGGGTGCTGAAAAATTACTTAAAGTATGTGGTGGGGTGTAACATACCCCAAAAACTACACTACTGTATTGTATGTATTGGGAATAAAGTAGTACAAAAGAAAATAAAAAGTTTTATGATTTTTTATTTTTTTATTTATATCTTTTAGAAGTTTTTGGTACCAAAAATAACATGCTCTTTAAAGATATTCATAAAATCATTCAAACTAAAAAAAAAAATATATATGAAATTAAAGATGTTCTTTGAAATAAAATCACTAAACTTAGATTAGAATAATAATAGGATCAAAGTTAAATGTTTAAATTAAAGTTTCAAGTCAATTACCATTTGAAGAGTTCCCTCCTACGCAGCCGATATTGGCCGGGTCGACATTTTACTACCAAATTATTATAATGTACATTAACATAACTATGCAAAATTTAAGCTCAATAAGATAAATCGTCGAAAAACATTCCTTTTGTGAAGACTGTGCTGATTGAACTAGCAGAATTAACTACTAAATTATAGTATTGTTACCGGATTTACATAAGTATACCTACCAAATTTCTGTTGAATCGATTAACAGAGAGATGTTGAAGACTGTTGGCATTTTTGAAATTATGATTAACAAATAGAGCAAACAAAGCTTGAAAGTGTATCTATCTTTAACTTGTACCCCTGACGGAAAATATTACCAGGCTCAGCTCGGCATAACACAGATCGCCATACTTCACGATCCATGCACACTTCTTTCGTTTCCTGCAGATTAATTATTCAGTAGGTACGTAATGCCAATGAACACAAATATCTACACGTATATTCTGAAATCAGTTTATGAAGCTATAGGATATATACAGCAGAATCTAACCAAAGATGAAGTGGAAAGAAACATATCAACGTTTACTTTTCTTCTCTGTTTTGGGTTATCAATTCCAATCCAACAGTGATCCATAGAAACAAACATATTGACGCATACTTTTCTTATCTGTTTTGGGTTATCAATTCCAATCTAACAGTGATCCTTAAAACAAACATATTGACGCATACTTTTCTTATCTGTTTTGGGTTATCAATTCCAATCCAACAGTGATCCATAGAAACAAACATATTGACGCATACTTTTCTTATCTGTTTTGGGTTATCTATTCCAATCCAACAGTGATCCATAGAAACAAACATATTGACGCATACTTTTCTTATCTGTTTTGGGTTATCAATTGCAATCCAACAGTGATCCATGGAAAGAAACATATTAACGTTTACTTTTCTTCTCTGTTTTGGGTTATCGATTTCGACAGAGATCTGCGTGGTAGATTCCGCCAGATTCCGCCGCGGATTCCCGCTCTGTAGGACTGCTGCATGTACTTCTGGGTGCATCTTATAAGAGAATGACAAGTCAATTTAAATTCTTATATTTTGAAATATTTTCTAAAATACCACGATCATATAATAATTTAATTGTTGTGTTATATAATCACAAAATTGGAAACGCTGTTACTGTAATATCTAAACCAAGCAAACATCTCACCATTTCCAGGAAAATTCAATTAAAGTTCACTAGGGCGAGTTATGGGTGAGGTAAGGCTAATGCATGCAATTCGGCTACGCAAGTAATGAAAGCTGCTAAATTGCTTTTTGCTTAAACTACGTCATGTTTCAGAAAAGAAATAAGGATTTTTATGTGATACTCAATTTGTTTCGTCAATGAAAATCGTGGACCTTTTGCCTATAACATTTATTCATTGGACACAACAACATATTATTATACACCTACACTATCTTACTTCCCAACTATCTTCACGCTGTGTGCCGAGTGTTTGTGTGTGTGTGTGTAGACTATTCTATAAAATCTGTCGACTGGCTCAACAGTAACATTGATGCAGAATATAAAGTAAATGCTCCATATTCTCCATATTCATATTATTGAAGTTAAGCAGCGACTCAGAAGCACAGAAAAGTTAGAGTTACATACATACATACATATTGTCGCGCCTTTATCCCCGAAGCGGTAGGCAAAAGCATACTATACGCCCACATTTCACTCTATGCATTTTACTGGCCACCGGGATCAACAGCTTAACGAGCCTTCCGAAGCAATTATGGTTATTCTGTGTAATTAATATCAAGTCAAATATATTTTTATGAAATTAATTACGCTTTACCTGACATAGGAGGTCCATTGGAGCTATGTATAGAGTTGTCACCCTTTATTCATACCTGAATTTTATCTGAACGTTGTTCCTGGTTGCTTTCGACACCGGGATACGCTTTTCTGCCGTACCTTTTCTTAAGATCTTCAACCCCTACTATAATACTATTGCTTACTAAGTTATCACACAAGACTGCCTCTGTGGCGCGGTGGAAGTGTATCCGACTGCTACGCAAGAGGTCCCGGGTTGGATTCCCGGGTCGGAACAAATATTTCTGTGATCCACAAATGTGTGTTTCGGAGTTTGGGTGTTTCCTATGTATAATATGTATGTATATATAAATACATAAGTATGTTTATCAGTTATCTAGATCCCATAACACAAGCTAATATTAGCTTACTTTGTGAAAAGTGTCAAAAAAAATTTGTTTAAGCGTCATAACGAGATTTTTGGTTAAGCCCGTAAGGGACTTACGTCGTGTCTATAGTGTAGGTTGGCAAGGAGGTACATCATTGTCAGATTTTGTGTAGGGCTTGATAAACCCATATAATAATATTAAATAATTCCAAATCTCTAAAAAATATAAATTATCATGAGATACAATAAAAAGAAATCGGTAGGTACAACAACTCGTAGAAAAATGAAATATTGAAATCTAGGTTATTGTATTGTGCCATATTAATAAAAGTACTAGGAATAGAATTGCCCGCTGAAGCAATTTCTCGTTTCCGTAAGACGAAACAGAATCTACATCTGGAAAATAAAGAAGACAAGATAGAGAATTTACATTCCATTGGTTTACAGACGAACGTCCACTTCTTAGAATAAACAGCTAGAAACAAAGTCAACATTATATTAACAGCCCCACTCGACATTGTTTAAGAATAGAAGTTCCTTTCAAGCCCAAGTGTTTAAGAGGTTATTTATTCAGTCTTGAGTTTGGATACTAAAATAACTTTGAACATTACCAATAGTTTGAGCTACTGATATTGACTTCTAGATAACATAACATACTTTCACGCCTTTATCACCGAATGCCTGCCGTATGCTTTGCTTTTTGTCCCACGTAACAGGTGGTGAGCCCATTGCCGTGTTGAAATGGAAAGGTGCAGGTTGTGGCGACCTGATGTTGAAATTTTTCAAGCCGCCCATAAGTCATTCATTCTAGATAATAATAGAAAAAAATAATTGCTTTTATGAGTAACTCGGAGAAACTCTACGTCGAGGTTAGGAAAACAATGTACCTACTGCATCAAAAGTCTACGCCAATTACAAATAGATATCAAAGCATTAAGACATGTATTACATAATTTCACCAATAATATGCTCTGTGACGTGAACAAGAATTTTGGAACAATGACGGGATTAATACATTCAAAATCTTTGTTTGACATCTATTGCGAGGAAATTATAAATTTTCAGGAAATTGTAAAGCACTTTGACGAGGTTCATCTTATCTAATAGCTCTTCAGTGTCATTCATTTAGTTAACCCATTCTGGCTTATGACAAGAAATTTTGTTTTATTATAATAAGTTTTTAATTAGGAGCTCGTTAAATCATGTCACATCATAACAGTGATTTATTAATATTAGGATAATTTACACTTTTATGTTTTGTAACCTGTTATTATAATTTATTTCTTGAAGTTTAAGGTTCTTAATATAATTAATAATTATGTATAACTACGAATATGTAGATGGGTGTAAAACTGGCCTTACCCAAGATCCCTGGGGCCCAATCGGGTTGGTAAATCAATATCCTTAAGTCAACTAGGGGTTCTGATACTTAAGACCATAGTTGCAAATTACAATCTTCAATTTCATATTATAACTCCTACTAGGCAAAGGAACACTGCACAAATCTTAACATATAGCACGGGGGTACACAATCATGAGGTTCCCATATCTCACTATTTTATCTACAAAAGAAACTACAGTCCTGATTATATTCAGAGGTTCAGAGAATGCCTGTCTATCCTCACATGGCAAAATTTCTATACCGAATCTGACTCAAATAGGGCATTCAGTAACTTCCATTACATCTTTTGCTTGTTTTACGAGCTGAGCATTCCTATGCAAAAAGTGAGAATAAATTGTAAGAGATCCTCACCAAAATGGATAACAAAAGGTATAAAAAAATCATGCAGAACTAAAAGATACTTGAAATTTTGGGATAATAAACATAGAAGCAGTACCAATAAGCAAATATATGATATGTATTCAAAAATGTTAAAACAGTGCATAAATTTGTCTGAAAAGCAGACAGCAAACAGTTTCATATTAAAGTCAAAAAATAAAAATAAATCCACCTGGGAGCTTATAAACAAAAAGAACAACTCTAAAGCTTTGAGGCATATTAGGAAGGTAAATGTTAGGGGTAGTGTGCTAAATGGGCTTGAGCAAATAGCTGAAGAATTCAATAGACACTTCATTCAGACCACAAACATAGACATTTCAAATGGGGTCAATAACACACATGTGATAGAAACTGTGGAGAATAGTATGTTCTTGGAACCTTATACTGAGGCTGAGACTATCATATTAAATCTAAAGAATACTAGAGCAGTAGGATATGATCAGATGAATCATCATCATCCGAGCGTCTGTCCCAGTTGCATCTCGCGACGCCCGGGGTCCGCTTTCCTACATTTTCTCCTCCACTTCGCACGGTCGTCGGCATCCCCTGTAGTGAGACCATTGGCACGCATGTCATCCCTTACGACGTCAAATCAGCACTTCTTGGGTCTTTCCCTCTTACCGGGACCCGGCGGGGCTGACATGGCCAGTCATTTGTTACCTACGTAGCCCGGCGGTTGCCCCAAGACGTGACCATACCAACGAAGGCGACACTCTTGCAACTTGTCTGCAATTTCACGGATGTGAAGGCTGCCGCGGATGCGAGAGTTCCTCACGCGGTCCATCCGCGTGACTCCACACATCCACCGCAGCATCTTCATTTTCGTGACACGCAGCTCCTGCTTGTGTCGCTCCAATATCGGCCACGTCTCACTGCCATGTAAAAGGACAGGTATAGTAATGGTTTTGTAGACCTGTCCCTTCAACCGGATCGGCATTTTAGGGTCACAAATGACACCGGTCATCTCCCGCCATTTGGCCCACGCGGCAGCAATGCGTGACTTGACATCGCAATCGATGTCACTGGACGTGTGAAAAACAGATCCCTGGTATTTAACCTGGTCCGTGCGCTCGACCAAATCACCGCCATGCGGACGGATGTGGGATCTGTCGAGTTTAGTGCCAAGTACTCGGTCTTCGCCACATTTAGTTTCAGACCGCCGTTCTCAAGTGTCTCCTTCCACGCCTTTACACGTCGCACCAATCTGCCCCTGTCCGCGTCTGCCAGCGCAATATCGTCAGCATACATGAGCAACCATGGAGGCTGCTCATGCGGGTTTCTGATGCTGTCCGACAAATTGTCTAATATTACACTGAACAGAAGCGGACTAACCTGGTGTACCCCGACGGTGATGGGAAAGGGTTTGAACCATTGAATCGGAGTCACAGTACATGTCCCGGATAGTGTCAATATAGACCTCTGGAACCCCTTTGGACCGCAGTGCCCACCAGATCATCGCACGAGGAACACAGTCGAAGGCCTTCTGCATGTCTAGAAACAAACCGTGCAGAGGCCTGTTCTTCGACCTGCATTTCTCTATATTGACACTCCGAGAGAGTACACTCCTGCCGGATCCGAGAGTCTATTATCCACTCGAAGATCTTCATGGTGTGGGACATAGCCTTTATACCGCGGTAGCTCCCGCACTCCTGCACTGACCCCTTACCTTTGAAGACTGGAGTAATAATACTCAGTCTCCATTGGTTTGGGATCTGCCCGCTTAGGAGTATGCGGTTAAAAAGGTTTACTAAGATGCCCACACCGCGAAGACACATCGCCTTCCAGGCTTCGATGGGGACTCCATCGGGTCCGACAGCTTTCCGATTCTTCATGCGGCGAAGCGCAGTCAGGACTTCTCCAGGCGTTACCGGTGGCACTAGTCCCTGATTCGGATATGATCAGGTGAATGAATGAATAAATGAATGAAATGAATGAAATATCTTTATTCATGTAGGTCACAAAGTAACACTTATGAACGTCAAAATTATTGCTTCTACATTTACATTTACTGCCAGATTTGCAAAGCAATAGGTAGAGCCTGAGGAAGAACCTGGCAATAAAACTCATGGCCACTCTTTTCTAACCGCTAGTAATTACATTAGTTTGATGATGACATGATGTTTGACCAATTATACAGTAATGAATTTATACAAAACAAAAACAGAATCAATGTTTTCTTTAAAATCATATCAAAATTAGAGCTATTCTAGTTGCCAGTTCTAAGGGCAGCCTACACTTTAAGAAAAATCTAGCAAGAAAGTCATAGAAAGTCTCTTTTAAAATGTAGGTGTGGCTTACAACATTAAAATTATACTTACATTGTTCCTTTGGATTGTTACTTTGGATCTCAACAACAATCCTAAAGACTGTGCTGATATATTATCACCCATCATGACTCACTTAATAAATGCTAGCTTTTTAGCGGAAAAATACCCTGACAAACTTAAACTTTCTGTAGTTAAACCCAGTTTTAAAAAACACTGAAAAAAAGACCTCAACAATTATCGCCCTATAACACTCATACCAGTAATTGCAAAAATATTTGAGATGGCAATGTACAAACGCATCAATTCATTTTTGGACAAATATAATATTATAAGTACAAAACAATGTGGATTTCAAAGGGGTAAATCGACAGCGATGTCTTGTTATCAACTTACTAAGTCTATTGTTGATAAAGTGGACCACAAGATTCCGACCACAGCTGTGTTTTTCGATATGAGCAAGGCTTTTGACCTCGTAAAACATGAAATCCTGTTAAAAAAGTGTCTGACTTACGGTATCAGAGGCAAACAGAGGCAAACAGAGGTATTGGTTAAAAAGTTACCTAGCTAACAGACAACAGTGTGTTGACATAATGGGAATGAATGATAAAAGAGAGTTTGTAGAGTACAGGTCACAATTTCTTTATAAAAAATATGGTGTGCCTCAGGGGAGCATCCTCGGACCCCTCTTGTTTCTACTGTACATAAATGATTTGCCAACAATTATTGGGCATAATTGTATATTATTTGCTGATGATGTTTCTTTAGTAATCTAAACTAACTATCTTCACGCTGTATCCCTGACGGGGTAGTCAGAGAGGACAGATCGCCAGGCTTCGCGATCCATGCATACTTCTTTCGCTTCTTCGAGATTCATCAATCGCTTCATACACGCACGTCTGGGTATCCGAGTACTTTTGACCTTTCCGTTTTTGAGCAATCTGCTCACGTGGTCTTCATATGTAAGTCTCGGCCTTCCCTGACTCCTTCTACCCTCTACTTTTGAACAATATATATTCTTCGTCAATCGTTCCTCACTCATTCGTTGGACGTGTCCAAACCAACGGAGCACGCCCTTTTCCAGCTTAACGCTGACACTTTCATTCAAACCTGCCATATTGCGTATCACTTCGTTACGTATTCGGTCGGCCAAGGTAACGCCGCACAATTTTCGAAGTGATCGCATCTCCACAGCATTCAATTTACTTTCATGCATCTGCTGACATACCCAGGTTTCACTACCGTAAAGCAAAGTTGGCACTAGCACTGCGTTATGAATCGCCATTCGTGCTTCTTTTACGATGCTTTGTCGCTTTACTAACTGGGACAAAGCACCGTTAACTTTGTTTCCGGCAGCTACTCGCCGTTCTACATCCGAATCACATCTTCCATCCGCGCTAAACATACTTCCTAAATACACAATTTCATTCACTTGCTCTAGACGTTCCTGGTTTACCCTAATCTCGCATTTAGTTCTTACGTCACCTCTTTCAAATACTAGAACCTTAGTTTTACTTGCATTCATGCGGAGACCCTTACTTTCACACCCCTCTTTCATATTAGTGACTAATGCCTGTAGGTCGGCTTCTAAGATAATCTTTTTTTTTTTTTTTTTCTTCTAATCTCATAAGATATGAAAGGCGGATCATATAAGACTGCAATAAATGAGGCAGTAGAATCAGTTTTGAACTGGCTTAAAAGTAATAACCTACAAGCTAATATTGGGAAAACAAAATTCATAAGGTTTTACAACAAAAAAAGCCCGGATGAACAAGTGGTAATTACAGGACATGGGGAATTATTGGAACAGGTGAATAACACAAGGTTCCTTGGGATTACTATAGATTAAGTGTCATGAGTGCATTAAGATATGGACTGATTGTTGGGGTAATTCTGTGGATATTGAAAGAGTCTTTATTTTACAAAAAAAGTGCTTGAGATCAGTGTTTGGAGTGGGCCCACTTGACTCATGCAGACTAATTTTTAAGACAAAGAATCTGTTGACACTGGTAGGTATGTACATCTTTGAACTAGCGGTATTTGTATGCAGGAACCCAGAACTATTTGAACTAGCTTCAAATACCACTTACAGGGGCAACAGAATGGTAAGAGATCCAACAAACCAAATGTAATACAACACTTGCACAGAGAAATTGTAGCTTCATGGCAGAAAAGATTTACAATGGGATCCCAAAAGAAATTAGAGAACAGCCTTTGAAATGGCTGATTGAAAATTGTTTATATTCCATAACTGAATTTTAAAATTATAAATCAAATAAAAAATGGATATGAGTGTGTCTATTATTTCCAGTCCATCTATTTAAAATGTAATCTGTAATCATAGTATTTGACATAAAGCTATAGATAATGATACTTTTTTTGAATAACGATAGTATTGACATGAATAATGATAGTATTTACATTTGTTTTATTTTTATTGACAAGGATGATGACCAGTCTTTGGAGACTAATTTTGGGACATTTGTATTTTTATTTTATTTTTTATTTTGCTAGTTTCATTGATTATTATGTGAAATTATTATAAATATTTGCTTGCTGAAGAACAAACTAAGCGAAGATCCAAATCATAATTATGTAATTTTAAGAACTTTACTCGTAACACCATATTTCATGCGAATAAATATATCTATCTATCTAAAAAATTTATTATTATAAAAGTAAATTAACATCTATCATACAAATAATGTAATAAATAAATTAATTTTAATTCTTGAAATACGATAAACACATCATTTTCAGATTCCAGAATTCGTTGTAAATTGTCTTTAATAAAGGGTAAGCCTGGAGGCAAATTAAATAAAATGTAGGTAAGTATAAAATAATATTTAATTATACGAAATGTAATTTTAGGCGCCTGAAGACTTCCATGCTAGAGTAACTGTATTTGGGTTATGAAAAGCTTAGCTATTTATGCTTTCATGTTTTATTTATAAATAGTAAATAACATTTTTGTTATGTAGCACTACAAAAGCCTGAAGCTCTCTGCCGGCGCACGTGTTTCCCTCCTCTTACAATTCTCCTCTTCAAAGTCCTATAAGAAAAGCGTAAAAAGGCATATTTCTGGGCCGTCTACATGAGGGTCGCTAACGGAGCCCTGTTGGTTAGGACAGCGGCCCATCACAGGTCGTCGTCTTTGCTTTTCATCAACGTAACACTTGGTTGATGAGATGACACATTCTCTTCACTACAATGTCGAACTTTTTATGTCCACCTTCTTGCTGTGACCGAACGTAGTCACCGGTAATGCATTATCACAGGTTACTTTTCCTTAAGAGGTAGGTACATGCATACTTTTGACCATACATGCAAAAAGAAGACACCGTGCAGCGAAAGTTTCAGTCTGATGTGTCCATATCGCCGATAGCTCACGGCGATGTGTAGTCCATGAATATTCCGTTTAAAAAAAGCAGAAGCATACTCTGTACTATACTATACGCACACACTTCACCAAGATCATGAGTCTATTACCGTGTTGAAACTAACACAGATAAGCAGTGACTCCTTGCTGTTGAATATAGAAACCGCCCACAAGGCTTTTAACTTGACTTAACGACTATCATGCCCATAATAGCTAGAGCGAAAATTGAACAAACTTTTAAATTGGATAAAATGCAGCTTCTTTATTTCTCATTTTCTGTTTACAATTATTGTTGTGGCTCGATAGCTTCTAACATTGAAAAATAAACAATAGCTTTGGCTAGAGCAAAATTACTTATCAATAGAAATACAAAATTCGGAACTGGTACTGAAACAATCATTTGCGTGGTCCGCAAATATTTGTGTAGAGCTTGGGTGTTTACTCATGTGATTTGTGTTTGTAATAACACTCGTGCCAAAGGATTACTAGTGGGATTCAAAAGGGAGACTGAATCATTTACTTAGAGGATTACTACACAGATCTCTGTACAAGATTACAGATGTTACCGGCGAGATGGTAGATACAATAATATACTTAAATTGTTAACTAACTAACTAAACTAACTATCTTCACGCTGTATCCCTGACGGGGTAGTCAGAGAGGACAGATCGCCAGGCTTCGCGATCCATGCATACTTCTTTCGCTTCGTCGAGATTCATCAATCGCTTCATACACGCACGTCTGGGTATCCGAGTACTTCTGGCCTTTCCGTTTTTGAGCAGTCTGCATGTGTAAGTCTCGGCCTTCCCTGACTCCTTCTACCCTCTACTTTTGAACAATAAATATTCTTCGTTTATCGTTCCTAACTCATTCGTTGGACGTGTCCAAACCAACGGAGCACGCCCTTTTCCAGCTTAACGCTGACACTTTCATTCAAACCTGCTATATTGCGTATCACTTCGTTACGTATTCGGTCGGCCAAGGTAACGCCGCACAATTTTCGAAGTGATCGCATCTCCACAGCATTCAATTTACTTTCATGTATCTGCTGACATACCCAGGTTTCACTACCGTAAAGCAAAGTTGGCACTAGCACTGCGTTATGAATCGCCATTCGTGCTTCTTTTACGATGCTTTGTCGCTTTTCTAACTGGGACAAAGCACCGTTAACTTTGTTTCCGGCAGCTACTCGCCGTTCTACATCCGAATCACATCTTCCATCCGCGCTAAACATACTTCCTAAATACACAATTTCATTCACTTGCTCTAGACGTTCCTGGTTTACCCTAATCTCGCATTTAGTTCTAACGTCACCTCTTTCAAATACTAGAACCTTAGTTTTACTTGCATTCATGTGAGATGGTAGATACAATAATATACTTAAATTGTTAGTATATATAAAACAAAAATATCATGAAAAAAGACTCACTTCAGTGTCAGTAAGACGAAAAATCCCTCATATCATCTAAGTCGGAGTGTTCCTTCTT
Source organism: Thumatha senex (assembly GCA_948477245.1). NCBI lineage: Eukaryota > Metazoa > Arthropoda > Insecta > Lepidoptera > Erebidae > Thumatha > Thumatha senex. The sequence goes on along the minus strand of OX419731.1, from coordinate 7,552,992 downwards.
GATCGGTCGGTGACGAATATAATTATAGGATGTTGCAAATGTCTGGCTACGGTGACCACTTTCTATCCGGTGGGCCGTATGCTGGTCTGTCACCTCAGTGGTATAAGAGAATAAATAAAAGAAGTGACCATTCTGTATTATTTCCGTAACGTGGAATTCCAAAAAAAGAATGAGCTTAGTTATATAGTTTTAAAAAAATGATAAGCTCAAGTGTTAGTAGGTGGCAAACATTGCCCATAGAACTGGTGGCCGATAAAACCTAAAAGTCTTCGAGTGGCGACCGTGTTGGCAAAACTCAAAATGGACAAACGACCTAATAAAGACTGCAAGAGCCTGCTGGATTTGGGTGACACAAGACCGAACATAGTGGCGATCCATAGTGTAATTTTTATAATACTACTTATTTCTCATCGAGCATGTAATTAAGGGAGAAAGTGTATTCTCAAATCATTAGTTACATTTTTTTTTTTTAAGTATCTGGCACTATTTTAGGTACTGGTTATTCGTCATCCCAGTAGTTGTGGAGATGATGCGATATTGGGGCCGTCACTAAATCACTCTTTTTTAGAAGCTAGGGGACAGACTGCGTAATCTTTTAAATTCCATTTTGTACAAAACTTATCTCAGAAATGTGAATGATGTGTTTTGTGTTAACCTATTACATATCTTTTGGAATATTTATATTGTACTCTATGAATAACATAAAATTGAAACAAAATTTCCCGTTTATGTTATATTACAGTGGAATCTTCAAATCACATAAAAGAATTTATGTAGACTTGGATTAAATTTACACGGCACGTTCGTAACAGTATATTGTAAGGGTAGATGTAAAATACGACGTCATTTAGTCGGTAGGCTGAGAAAGATGATCATCGTAAAGTCTGCTAGGTGACTTGTGCTAATGCTTGCAAGCGCCTCGTTATAAGAAGGCTCTTGTCTTTGAGTCTGCATGTCGCGTCTCGCCTTGTAATATTCATATATAAGCGGTAAAACTGTAATTGGGAGTACGAGTGTTTATTCATGTTTTTAATAGTTTAAAATACTAATGAAAGTCTAATGTTATATGAATTACGATCATAATTCATTATTTCCCTTGAATATACATACATATATATAATCACACTTTTTTCACTGAAAGGGTAGGCATTAGTATACAATACGCCCAAACACCCTAGTGCTATATTATTATAATTCCTTAAACTATAAACTTAAACATTAAACCGACAACAGCAGGTTGTAGTTATCTGCGGTTAAAAATTATCTAACCATCTTTAAAGTCTTCAACAGTGGCGTAATGGCTACCATGATACAGTTTAGCACGTCTTCTAAAGTTCCAAAAACTCTTAAATATGAGTGATGCCTCAAGTGGTCGCCCATCTCAGGATTGACCGAAGTGTAAGATGTTTAACGCAGTAATCATGTACGCTACGAGCTCTTTCTTTGCTTGTTCATAATATAGAAAGTATAATAAATATATATTTTGGTAGTATTAGTACTATAGTGAGTGTATACTATTACAATAAAGAGTCTACGCAGGTCTATAATTTGTACAGTTTATGTTATCTATGTCAATACTATCCGATAGCATCGATTATAATTGTACTAAAGACTAACTAAGCCAGTATAATCCAATGGTACCAACCCCGCTATTCTCAATTTTTTTTTCGATTTCTAATCGAATCAAGTCTTGACGGCCATCAAAAGATATCGTGCTGGATCTATTCCATAATCTTAGGGTTGCGTACACGGAAAAATATTGGTCCTTACTGATACGAGCGCTCTAGACACAAAATGTTAAACAAATTCATCAAAGCTTTTGAAAATACATTTGATCTTTCAACTATTCACTACTCTGCACACTCTTTACTATTTATAGATACGGTTTAAAACACATGTTTAAGCGCTTATGAAAGGTTTTTTTTTTGTTTGCAGTGGCTGGTATGGCTGACGTGTGGGTCGACTTGCATGCGCCTCGATTCGTCGTTCATCATCACAGTGCAGTATTAAAATGCGAACACAATGTAGACCCTGAATCGCTGTATAAGGTAAAATAAATAAATTTAATAAAATATTCTCACACAAAAAAATCGTCTAGTCCAAATTAAGCTAAAATAATAATATATCGTTGGGACAACTCACACAACGCCATCTGATACCAAACGTAAACGTATTGCGACATTGGTTCAAGATCAAATAAATGTAATAAATATTGTAGGACACTTCAAACAAAGCCATCTAGCCCAAACTAAGCTTGGTAACCTGATAACTGATAAACATGATATATTTCTAAATACATACATATTATAGATAAATAACACCCAGACACAGAATAAACCATCGTGCTCATCACACAAGGTTTTATCCTGGGTGGGAATCGAAACCACGACCTCATGCGTAGCAATCGGATACACTCCCACCGCGCCAAAGAGGCAGTCAAAATAAGCATGTGATATGAGATCTACATAACTGACAAACATACGCATATATTTCTAAATACATACATATTATACATAGGAAATATCCAAACTTCCAAACAAACATTTGTGGATTACATTAATATGTTTTTAGACCCAGAATTCGAAAATAAGACCTCAGTGTGGCAGGCACATACACTATCACTTACGCCATCGAGACAGTCTAAATATAACGCACTGTTGTATAAGAACATAAGAAAGCTAACTATATTCACGCTGTATCCCTGAAGGGTTAGTCAGAGAGGACAGATCGCCAGGCATCGCGATCCATGCATACTTCTTTCGCTTCCTGCGAACGAAAAAGTGCATGTATGAAGCGATTAATGAATCTTCATTAATCGCTTCATACATGCACTTTTTCGTTTTTGAGCAATCTGCTCACGTGGTCTTAATATGTAAGTCTCGGCCTACCAACAACAAGAACAAGAAGATATTATATTAAAGTATACTAGGTAACCCGCCCGGCTTCGCCTGTGACATAGTTCAAACCTCCCAAATAACGTTTTTGTGTAAATAGCCTTTAAATTACCGCTTGATAATTGGTGGATTTTTAAAGTATTAAAATGGATACAGTATGTTACCCTTAAGAGATAGACATATACCGTCGCGGACTTTCTTGTAGACCTATATTAGATACACAATTCCACCCTACATTATTTTGTTATATCTCAAAAGGTTCAGGCAGCGTTTTAAGCAAAAGCTGCCGGACGGCTTATATTTTCTGACATCCCCAACAAATATAGTTATAATTTTGTAACTGTATGAAAAAACTTAACAAATATACATAAAAGCCTTCTATAAGAATCACTCTTATTATTAAAAAAACCGCATCAAATTTCGTTGCGTTTTTTTAAAGATCTAAGCATACATAGGGACAGACAGTGAAAAGCGACTTTGTTTTATAATATGTAGTGAAGAACATATTTTCAGAATAGCATTTGTAAAAACTATAAAAGACAAAGGGGTTTGGGCAGACAGGGGGGGGGTTGGGGGTTCAAACCCACCCTAAAATCTTAACAATATTGACAATCAATGATCAATAATGACACGGCAATGGGCTCACCACCTATTACGTGGGACAGGAATACAAATGGTGAAAAGTGGGCATATAATATGCCTCTGCCACCCCTTCGGGGATAAGGCGTGACGGATATTGACAATCATCATCATCCGAGCGTCTGTCTGGGTTGTGTTCACGGCACCCGGGGTCTGCTTTCCTACTTCTCCTACTCTACTTCGCACGGTCATCGGTATCCCTAATAGCGAGACGGCGGATGCTTGAGGTTCTCCAAGCAACCACCGTATTTTCATTGCCACGGCACGCAGCACCTGCTTGTGTGGCTCTAACAAAGACCAATGGTGTTATAGAACTGCCCCTTCGAACCGGCATTTTTGGCTCACAAATTACACCAGGCATCTCCCGCAACTTCACTTACGCAGCAGCAATGTACATCTTGATGTCACAGTCGATATCACTGGACGTAATACAGATCCCAGGTATTTAACCTGATCCGTGCGCTTGACTAAATCATCGCCTATGCTGACGAATTTTGGACCTGTAGAGTTTAGTGCCAAGTAGGTACTCGACCTTGGCCATAATAAGTAACCATGGGGGCTGCTGATGTGAATCCCTGATTCTAAACTGAACAAAAACGGATTTTACTAAGAAGGAGAAATAATTTTTATGTTCCAATTAAAATTTTTCGGACCCCAAATCTATTTGGAGCGCAGTAGGTATGAAATTATGCTTCATTATTCAGGCCCTTTCGGTGCGGAAATTAAAATTTAGAGATGTTCGGTCAAGTCTTTGATCACTTCCGGTGTTAAACCTGTTTATCACACAAACATCTTTAAATATACACTCAGTGTCCGTTATGAAGAAGTCTATCTCGTTTCTTGTGACCATGTCGGGGCTTCACCAAGCCCATTTTCTGTGGGGCTTTTCATTAAAGTTATAATTCAATAAGAAGAGCCTCTGCGACTCGATAAAGTTAATAAGCTCTGTGCACCATGCCATAAAGACCGATTTCACTTTGGCGGTAAAGTACCCCCCGCCCCACAGCAACGTCGTAGTGAGCCTTAGTAGTAGCGTATAATGCAGTCGCTATGTCCTCATGCACGGCCTCAACTGCCTCGTCAGTGCATCCCGAGGTCGGGGCATACACTGGAGGTGTTCAGGAATACCTATCGGTGAGCTTCAGTATTATTAGGCTTCCCGAGCTGACGCGCTGCTGCTTCCACAATGCCGCTAACAAGGTCATTCATCATAGATAGCGACCTCAGAGGATTGCCTTCCATCACCTTTCCGAAAGTAGAAAAGGTCGCTGGACGCAAGGGTAAGTGTGTTCTTTCACTTTCTTCGGAGCTCGCATAAACTCTATATGGGCCAGATTATGCTTTCTACCTCAAAGTCGACAAAAGGCGCTGGTCCATCTGTAGGCGGGTATTTCCATAGGTTGCCAGAGTCAATCGTGTATGATAGCCTTCTGTGGCCCGCAGATTCTTGCCATCCTCTCTTACGCCGTCACCCGATCGCTACCTTAATCGAGAACAGCGGCAGTGCCGAGAACATTTTTGTTTGTGCATTCATATTGGTAGGGTTTGTCCTTACCACGCTGGCCAAGCGGGTTGGTACAGGGTTTTGTCTCGAATTTTCTTTTTTTTCGCCATTAGGCATTACCTCGTTTTACGTTCAGTCTCGTGTCATTCTATTTTACTGACACAGTATAAAATGCAGGTACTACTACAACACTGCTTATATTTTGTTGGTGTTAATTTTAATTTTATATTAATGGGGCTGATAGAGTTTTGTAAAATAAATGACCCTCTCCAGGACCCTCTACCTTGCAGCATGGTCTCTGGACGCTGGAGACTGGTGTCTTTTTACCGTAGACCCTGGAGCTAAATCCTAAACCCCAGACCCTGGATCTTGGACTCTGGGTCTTAGGCCCTAAAGTCTGGACTTTCTTTCATTCTGGAAGTTCTAGGCTTGATAGGGGTGGTGCGCACTAGGTAGCAACAACACACCTACATACACCCATCAGGTACGGTTGGTAATCCCTGGAGATGTGTAAGTAACACTATCTCAAAGAATCACCGGTGCACCAGCTAGCAGAGCATGAGTATAGGGAGTGAGTATGGACCAACCTGGAGCAGAGAAATACCAGAATTTATAAAAAAAGGAGGGCGCCAGGTATCTCTTCATCAAACGAATGATGCAATTAAAAAACTCACGTATCTACTTATTAATTATATTTATTTAAACTATATCCATATGTAGACATGAAAATACATAAATGAAAGTAAAAAGAAATGGTTTAATCATGCATAGTGGGATCAATACATATATGGTCACTAAACACAAATAAGTTTATATTTAGTACAAATAAAAATTTAAACCAAAGTCCATACTTTGGTTATAAGGGGCGTGGCCTAAAATGACAAATATTAAAGCAGTTGTCAGAGGCCTTAAAAATATCTAAATTATATACAGACATACATTTAAACTATTTCTTAGTTTAGTTAAACACGCAACGCCACTTCCTATCATCATCATCATCGTTCACTACAACATAACAAAGTAAAAATAAAGTTTCACATTAATATTCCTTTGTGATAATAAAAAGATTATAAAATATGTGTAACTGGAACGTCACATTAGTAGTCCAGTATATTAAAGTAGTTGAAATCTACATATGTAATAGAAAAATGAATATTTAAAGTTAAAAGTTATTCCTTTTAAACTATCAAGTTTACCGGGTTATTATACATAGAAACTAATTAAAGATTCCCACTTATCTGGGATTTAAGTTTGAGGAACATCCAAGTCCTTCACATCTCTTCCTATTCTAGAAGTCCAAGTAGTAGGTAACCAGAGTAGGGAAAATATCCTCTTTGCTCAGCTTACTTTAAGTCTTCTTACAGACATTCAGGAGTAAAAATGTAGAATGCAGAGAACGTGAAACACGTTAAACTCAATTATTATGTAGATGTAAAATAAAGAACCAAAACGAAAAACATAAAACGAAAAAAAAAACTAACTAAACATAAAACTAAAACCCATGTAACAATAGAAAAGTTACAGACATTAGTAATTTGTAATAAAAATCACTTTCACCCTCAACATTCTGTTAAGGAATGCAGTCTAAGAGATTATATAGTTTCAACTTACCACTTATTTCAGTGGGGTTTTAACTAGATCCTTCTATCATCAATCTTTTTCATATTATTTGCTAAGTCTCTTGAAAAGCCGACTGAAATACAAAGTACAGCCATCGTAAGAACATATTATTCGCAAAGGCCAAGTAATCTTACCGATTACGAAGAAACAAATATAAACAAATATGCTCACCTCAGCACAAATTATTATGTCTACATATTTGCTAAAAAGACTTCGGATTTAATCCGAATTAAATCACCATGACAGGCATATTCTCATCACGCCGTTCTCGTCAAAAAGAACCAGCTTTCTTTTCTTTTCTCCCGCTCGATTACAGCAGGCTAAAGTCATACGGCCTATACAAACTTGACAAATAATCAAAAAATAAATAAACAAAACCAACATGGAAACCTTACTATTCCTGTTTGTCACACCTCACGCAATACCTTATGGGTGGATGTGAGTCAGGACAGCCAATCTATCTAAGTTCAATGTCCAGCACCAAACTGAAAGACACGATAGACGCACGCGTTAGTTTTAGAACGCGCCATAAGAGTCGAAACGTTCGTGACAGTTTTGACAACGTCTAACTCATGTCGTTCCGAACAAAAACAAACACTGTGAAATATTTATAAACTTTTAAATAATTAGACAAGTGACTTTAGAGTTCTAACTAAAGTATTGTGAAAATTGAGTTTGTTTCCACAAAAGGGATGTATATAAAAATAAGGTTAGTAAATCAAATCCCCTGAATTTGTAACCGACACTCAGAAGTGTTACAATCTGACCATCTGAGTGGAGTCCAGACTTCAGCCAGAAGTCCCTGGAGCCAAGACTTAGGGCCCTGGACGCCGATCCAGGATCTTGGACCTTTGAACACTGGGATCTCGATAATGTATTCTGGTGGCTGGACTCCGGACTCTCGGGCCCGGAACCTAGACTGGACCCTAGGCGTGGGAGACTGGATCCTGGAGCTTAGACACATGACCTACAACCCCAGACTATCGAAATGATGATTTGAAAATGAAAAATATTATTGAAAAGAGGTCCATCCGCAAAATGTTTACACCGTTCTTATACTATGTCAGTAAAATGAATCGACACGAGACTAGACCGAGTTAAAATTGTTAGGAGAATTGGCCCTCTGTTAGTCAGTATTCGAACCCCCCCCCCCCCAAACGAAAACCTAGCTACGCCCGTGGTACCGCAGAATTGTTTTTAGAAAGTGTGACATCAGCCTCGCTGACGTCAACACCGTCATTATCACCACTTATAGTAATTATTCATTTCTCGACCTCCCTTGAGCAATGCTCCAACAAAATTGACGTTTCAATTCTTAGGAAGCGCTCGTGGCCCCGCTGACTCAGTGTTCTGTAAACAATCACTGCGTTAAGCAACATTTGCTATAGGTGGTCCTTGGATGGGTGACCACTTTGTAGAATTTTCATTTACGAGCGTTTCCGTGCTTCGGAAGGCAGTAAAATGGCAGTCGTTAAGCTTGGTTGAAGGCATTATGGGTGGCTCGAAAAAAATCAACAGCAGGTCGCCACAGCCTGCGCCTGTCCTTTTTAAACACGGCAATGAGCTCACCACCTGTGAAATGTGGGCGTATAGTATGCCTCTGCCTACCCCTTCGGGGATAAAGGCGTGACAATATGTATGTATTTATGTGTGATTATGTGTGGTAGAATCACAGAACAAGCAAACATCGACTCTTTTGCTATTAGGTAAAATACATGTGGAGCTTCGATTAAATTTAACTATTTTTAAATTTATTGTTTGAGTATGTGTAGACATTATTCATTCGTAACAGCAGCAAAAAAATCAACTGAGTTTTACACCAGTTTAGTTAACACAGAGCAAGCAATTAATTTCACTGCTGGAGCGAGAGAAAGCGATCAATATGCTTTACTCTGTGGTTGTTACTTACTAACAAGGTTTTGAAAGTATCACTTTTTTATTCCAAAGTACATAGAATTCAATGATATCAACAAAATAACGCTGCGCTATGAAGACCTCACTGTAGAATTCACAAATTGGTATCACGACATAAAATATAAATCTAATTTCACAAATACACGTTATTAATAGTAGATTAGTAGCCAAGGGCTGTAAGGCATCAATTGCAGCCCGAGATATTTAGGCGCACGAGCGCAGCGAGGGCGTCTATAGGTCGACGGTGCAATTGATGCTTACACCCGAGCTAACTACTCTGCTTTACATCTCGATTGTGAGGTAAGTAGAAAAAAACCGGCATTAATTATTTTTTTCAAGAACGAAATTGAGCTTCCCCGTTCGATATTTAAAATTGATGACTATTATACTCATACGAAGACAAGGCTGAATAGCGAAGCGACCTCTTTTGTCATTGGGCTGAATGCATGATATCTATTGCCAGTATGATGGTTAGATGTACGCGAACTTTTTGAAAGAATGAAGTTTTTTTTTACTTACTTAGCGCCCTAGGGCTTTTCTAGCTACATTATTACCCTAGAGCGCGAATTGGTCACCTACAAGCCCCATTTAGGAGTAATAAGGACCTACTTACCGAATATGAGAGATGTAATAGTAGATTAGTAGCCAAGGGCTGTAAGGCATCAATTGCAGCCCGAGATATTTAGGCGCGCGAGCGCAGCGCGGGCGCCTATAGTTCGGGGGTGCAATTGATGCTTCCACCCGAGCTAACTAGAAAAAAACCGGCATTACAAGAATAAAACATTTTATTAGTTAATATTAATACTAAAATGAGAACAATTTTCAAATTTTTAATTATTTTTTTCAAGAACGAAATTGAGCTTCGCCTTTCGATATTTAAAATTGATGACTATTATACTCATACGAAGACAAGGCTGAATAGCGAATTGACCTCTTTTGTCATTGGGCTGAATGCATGATGTCTATTGCCAGTATGATGGTTAGATGTACGCGAACTTTTTGAAAGAGTGAAGTTTTATTTTTTAATTACTTACCGCCCTAGGGCTTTTCTAGCTACATTATTACCCTAGAGCGCTAATTGGTCACCTACAAGCCCCATTTGGGGGTAATAAGGACCTCCTTACCGAATATGAGAGATGTAAACCATTATTTAACTAACTGTCATGTTTTAATTCTGAATTTGAAGTAGTGACATTTATACATAATCATAGTGTGTTAAAAAGTAACTTTTTTATTGAATTACTATACCGGAGTTTCGGCTTATTATTACAATAATAAATCGTTTTTGCAAGAAAAAACGTCTTCGAGGAAAAGCATAATAAGATATTCATTAGGGTAGATACAATATCTTTCACAATAAACTAATATAATAACTATCTTCACGCTGTATCCCTAACGGGGTAGTCAGAGAGGACAGATTGCCAGGCATCGCGATCCATGCATACTTCTTTCGCATCCTGTAGATTCATTAATCGCTTCATACGTGCATATATCTCATCATGTCTGGGTATCCGATCACTTTTGACTCTTCCTTTCTTGAGCAATCCGCTCACGTGGTCTTCATATGTAAGTCTCGGTCTACCTTGACTTCTTCTGCCCCCTACTTTCGCACAATATATATTCTTCGTCAATCCTTCCTCACTCATTCGTTGAACGTGTCCAAACCAACGGAGCACGCCCTTTTCCAGCTTAACGCTGACACTTTCACTCAAACCTGCCATATGGCGTATCACTTCGTTGCGTATTCGGTCAGCCAAAAATAAAATAATAAAAAAATAAAAAAATACTAACCAATAAAAATAAAATACTAACCTTAAATAATCAATACTACCTACATACACGCGTATAAAAGTTCTTTTGCATCATCTCTGACTGGAAAGGTTCCCAGAAGACTGGCAGCATTGCTACATTGAATGGCAATACTAATCTTTTGTGCAGTGAAATAGCCAGCCTTATCGTTTTATGAAGCGTTGATATAGACATCAAAGCCTCAACCCCTAATGTTAAGGTCCTATAAATCACTATTAATTTTTGTAGTCCATATTCATACATTATTTATAAATTGTCGCCCTTGCACCTATACATTTATGTATTCTACGTAAATCTAGATTCCGAAAACTCAGCTATCTAGACACCAATTAAAAATAGACTTTATTGACAGGTTGGCAAATTGTTACCGGTTACATTTCCTATCTGTCAGTTAACCTATAAAATAAATAAACGGTAAATTTAAATCTACAACTTTTTCTTTATGTTGCAAAATTGTTAGAAATAGAATGGCCTAAGTTTATGCAAAAAATGCCAAAAAAATGTAGATATCACAAGTTACTCCTAATAAAATCAGTTCAGCCGTTTCAGAAATTAGCCAGAACAAACAGATACATCAACAGACAGGGAAAATTATTAAAATAGAATTTATGTATATACTTTCATATGTATTTAGTAAAAATCTTTAAAATTACAAACATACTCTAAAATTTTAACTAATTTGTAATGATATACTTTTAAAAATAACCAAATATTTAGTTGTGGTATTCAATATACCTATGGTGTTCAAAACCACAAAATACTAAACTTAGACGAACAGGCATAGCGAGCTGTTCGAGTTCCTAATATAGGAAATTCCATTAACTGCACTAAGGATAGCACACTGGTTGAAATCGGTCTAGGCCGGATTGTTCGGAAAGGATTTAAGCATACTACCGATTCGAATTGAAATTCTAAATCGCATTAGGAATTCGAATGTAAAGTTTCGAGAGTACCGTTCCGATAGAGCTCAGGTTCTTGCATGCACACTAGTAATAGTAGCAAATCTAATACATGTAACAAAAATAAAGTCTCAGAATGTGTCTTGGGATAGCACAGAGAAGTATTTTAACTTAACTGCCATATAGCGTATCACTTTGTTACGAATTCGGTCGGCCAAGGTTATGCCGCACAATTTTCGAAGTGATCGCATCCCATTCGACTTATTTTCATGCATCTTCTGACATACCCAGGTTTCGCTGCCGAAAAGCTTTGCGTTTTACTGCGTTATTAATCGCGAGTCATGCTTTTTTTCGATTTTTGCTTTGTCACTTTAGTAATTGGTGTAAAGCACCGTTAAGTAATATATTATTAAAATTTTAAAATTATACTAAATACAATTTACTTGTAACTATCACTTATCGCGATGGGAGTGTATTCGACTGCTACACAAGAGGTCGTGGGTTCGATTCCAACCCAGGATAAAACTTTGTGTGATGAGCATGATGGTTTCTTCTGTGTCTGGATGTTATTTATATATAATATGTATATATTTAGAACTATATAAGTATGTTTATCAGGTATCTCTCTGCTTAGTTTGGAATCAGATGGCGTTGTTGTCCCAATGATTTTTATTTATTTATTTAGAACACGGTTCCGCAGCTTATGGGGATGGATACGCTGCGAATGGAAAGTGATGAATGCTTATTAATTTTGATCCTATTTGTTTTAGGTGGTGTTCTTTAAAAATAATCAACGCATCCTGAAGTTTGTCCGAGAACGAGATCCACAGTATGAGCTTTACAATATCACTGGTGCAGACATTAATGTAAGTATAAAATAAAATTTGATCTTATTCAGAATTTACTGGAGCTTTTCGAAGATACAGTTGGTAGCAAATTTTAAGGATAACCTATCAAAGGTTTACCAGCTTACGAGTAATTAACGATCGACTGAAAAAATATCTATGTATGCCTCATTTTGGCGTATGTCCAGATCTAGGACCATTTAACCAATGGACGCGTAATGTACTCAATAAAGTATGAAATCACGTTCAACTAACTTTCGTGCCGGGGGGGGGGGGGACACTGCACATTTATTGTTTTCTTACTCTTGTATGAAGTGCTGTCACTGTCTAACACTGTCTAAAAATGTAGGTATGCAATACGAAATTGACACAATATTATTCGGCTAATTTGAGATGGTAACTCTTTGTAGAATGTTTGTATAGAATGAAAGTAGGTATATTGAATATAGGCAAGTTATTGGTATGTTTCAATAATTAATGGTTTTTGTTAAAAATAGTTATGTGAATGAAATAAAATTTTATTTACGAGTAGGCAAATTTTGTTATTATGATATCTCACACCCAGGATTAACACTTTTCGTCTGGTAACAAATTTCTGTTCGCAACGGGTAGGGGAAAACTAAACCAAAACAAAAAAGGAGAACAAAGATTTGCAAAGATTTGTTACATATATTTATATTATTCCAAGATATTGATATCATCGTAATAATACGCCACAAGAATATTGTTTTTCTTCTCACTTTTACCGTATTTCAGTAAGTTCACACTAAACAGCGAGCACAAAAAAACTAAACCTTATATGTTTCATCAAAATAGGTTGCATTACGTAATCTTTCTCAGTCAAAAGATACTGCTCCTTGCAGTCAAATTAAAGTGGACCACAGATTTCAAAACCAGGTAGCATTTGGAAGAACCTATGAATACTCTTAGAATAAGAAGAAAAATTCACATTGTAAAAAATATATACTTATCTTAAATTGCACGTAAAGTATATTATTAGTACACTTACATGAAAATTCCTTCAGTGTGTAATTTAAGTACATGGTTTTAAAGCTCCTTCTCAGCTTGAAAGAAATGGTTCGACTGGGAATTACCGCCCTGTCACATAACAACGGCTTGGAGTAATATTTTGCAGGATGTGTGAGAATGCTAGAGTTTCAATTTCAATTATTACATTCCTTTTTACGCGTTTGTTTTCTATTGTTTTTTTATGTCTTCGTCTTTATCCCGTAATACGACACGCCCGCGTGATACGGGACGTATTGAATTTGGAGTTTACTATCTTAATATCATAGCCTGCTGGCTATGATATTAAGATAGGTTTTTACTATGATTTTTTAAGTTGATATATGTCAAGATATGCCTTTAGAAGGAACTTACAACATTAGAGGTGAGAAACACGTTAGAATCGCGCTTTATTTTTTTTTATACCACTAAGGTGGCAGACAATCATACGGCCCATCTGTTGAAAAGTAGTCACTGTAGCCTATAGACGATTGCAACACCACAGGTGCAGCACTCGCGCTGCCGACCCTGTATAATCCTTCTAAGAAACCCGTGTCACCTCTAGTTCAATGAGTCCTCTGGTATTTGACAAGACCCGTAGACCCATCATAGAACTACTTCGGTGGGACCACGGGTAAACGCCTTTTCTAAGAGTAATCACAGGATATCTCAAACTTGTTCCCTAAACACTTTCCCAAATCATTCAAGATGTGAATATTTCACGCCTAAACAAAACTTTCAACACAGCAATGGGCTCAATACCTGTTACGTGGGACAAAAATGTATACGGTTGAGTATGAACGTTTAGTATGCCTCTGCCACCCCTTAGGGAATTAGGCCATAACTGGTAAACAAATAAAACACAATTCAGCTTAAGACATATTTTTGAAAGTACCTGCTGACATTACACGAGTATAAGCGTACTAGTTGACGCCCTCGGCTTCGCACGCTTGTTGAAGTTTTCCCGTTCCCGTTTCCCACAGGAACTTGTTCCCAGAATTAAAAGTAGCCTATGTGTTATTCTAATGTTATTGTAAAGTTACGCATATTATTGTAAAGTTTCATCAAAATCAATTCAGTAGATTTTGCGTGAAAGAGTAACACATCCATACATACTTACAAACTTTCGTGTTTATTATATTAGTAGGATGAAATACAAAAATAATTCAAAAGTTAGGTAAGCAATATATAAAAGCCTTACATACATAAGCAGTCAAGTGGCAATCTGATAAAATGGTTCTTAATCACTTTTAATCACTGATTTGGGCTTTAATCACTGAATAGAAAATGGTATTTGTAGGTAATTGGTATGAACTATTAGTACCGCGTAAATTATATGTATTTATGCTAGATTTCCATCAAATAAGAATGGATAATATAAGTCCTTACAATAGTTTAAAATTAAAGAAATGGAGAAATTTTTCTGTCTTAATTGGAGTTATTTAAGAAAACATTGTACAAGCAATAAAATTATGTACCTACTTAATGACAGGATCGCCGACACGAAATGCCACTACAATTTGCCTTTTTCTTTGTTGTAATTGGTATTAATATTTCTTCAGCAAACACCGCATTAATGAACCCAGTATGTGGTATTTTTATTTAAACATTTAAACTAAACTAGTTGATTCCCACGGCTCCGCTCCGTGCCGCCGTCGCCTCCTTCGCCAGCGAGGTGATGGCGGCAAAAAGAGATGAGCTGCGGGTTCGGGAGCGAGCAGGACGCACGCTCCCGTCCCACCGGCAATTGCGAGGGCGGCGCCGGGTGTAGTCCCGGATCGCCGCAGACTAGATAATGGCCGTGGACGGAAGGTCGGGGGACCCCGTTCACAATGGCCTTCAGGCGGCTGGCACCCCTCGTGTTCCGGGGTGCCTTCAAGTGCCCGCTCGATCGCTCTCCACCGCTCTCTGTTCTCACGGGGACGTTTGGGGACGGCTCGAAGCGGGCACAAACTAATCTCCTCCGGGAGATCGTGGGGGACAGCACATCTGACCCCCCGAGGAGAGCCTCATCTTGGGGCATTCCCTTAGCCGGGTCGAAGTGAATAGCCCTCAGGCCTATCCTGCGACCCGGTTGGGAAGAAAGTGGAACACCGCGGGGTTTAGTGGGTAGGACGGCCCCCAAAGGGCCGGGAGTCCCACACACCATCCGTGCTGCCCCCGAAGCAGGGTTGACGGCGCGTAAACGCATTCCCCGCGACAAAAAAAAAAAAAAAAAAAACGGCT
The DNA here is from genome assembly GCA_948477245.1 of Thumatha senex. NCBI lineage: Eukaryota > Metazoa > Arthropoda > Insecta > Lepidoptera > Erebidae > Thumatha > Thumatha senex. Next base: position 7,537,637 of record OX419731.1, on the reverse strand, counting down.
CCGCTCCGTGCGTTTCCGTTGCAGTTATTCCTCTCAATAAAAACCTTACTTAGAGTTTAAGGAATAAATGAAAAATAAATGACTCGAATTGGTCCAGATGTCTTTGAGTTTTGATGTTTGTCCCACGTAACATGTGGTGAGCCCATTGCCGTCTTGAAATGGACAGGCGCAGGCGTTATCGACCAGCAGTTGAAATTTTTTTAAACTGCCTATAAGGCCTGCAACTTCGCTTAACGACTGCCATTTTATTAGCAACCGGGACCAACGGCCCAACGTGCCTTCCGAAGCACGGAACTGGGGTCTAAAGGGCCGAATAAATTTTTATTTAAATAAAATGTAAAAGAAATTTTGAACCCGTTGCCTTTTTAGTGAGGTGGTAATATTGTTAGGCTAAAAGGTCTTATTACTTAAGAGTAAGTTACTTATACACACTAATTAGCACGACCAATTAAAGTCCTGGTAGTCTCGGGCTAAAACGAAAATTGCCTATTAATTACATTATTAAATTAAAGTATTTGAAGCGGATAATATATAGAAACACTCAAACACCGAAACAAACATTTGTTCCGACACGGGAATTGAACCCGGGACCTCAGCGCAGTAGTCGCATCACTAGCACTGCGCCACCGAGGCAGTCAAATATTACATTAGAGTTAAGTTATGTTATGGATTTTGATGAAACTTTACAGTAATATAGCTTACACATCAGAATAACACATAGGCAACTTTATTTCCCGGGAATGGGTTCCTGTGGGAAACAGGAACGGAAAAACTTCACCACGCGTGAGGAGTCACGGGCGTCAACTAGTAATACATAATAATGAGCAGTATAATAACGTATCTAGTCACTTTGACTGTTGTTTTTGTCACATTGCAAATACAAATAGGTAACATATCTACTCATAAAAAAAATACTACGGATATTTCTAAACTAAGCCCCAAATATTGATGATGTCTTTGATGTGTAGGACAAATCATAATATTTTAATTCTGTTTGCAGCTACAAACTCTCTCTCCTACGTCAGTGACGCTGGACAGACTAGATTTTACGGCATCGGGTACATACGCCTGTGAAATCGCGTTGGAAACACCCCTGTATTCTAAAGTCTCTAAAATACATGAACTTAATGTTATTGGTAAGTATTTTTATCTAATTGGACACTTTTGAAGCTCAGTTTACAGCAAATTGCTCAAAAATGGAATGTTCAGGAAGCGGAAGAAGTATGCTTGATTCATAATAAATCTGCAGAAAGGTATTCATGGATCGCCAAGCTATCTCAATTTATCTAATCTGTGCTCTCTGACTACCCTCGGGGATACAGCGTGATGATGTACTTACTTAGTTAGTTAGATACTTAGTTAGTTTACGGGCAACTATGAACCGAACAGGTGTTATAATGTAGATACCTTAACTATATTCACGCTATATCCCTGACGGGGTAGTCAGAGAGGACAAATCACCAGGCTTCGCGATCCATGCATACGTCTTTCGAATTGCAGATTCATTAATCGCTTTCTACATGCATTTCTGGGTATCCGAGAACTTTTGACTTAAAACTAAATAATGATGTTGTTGAGTTCTTAAATCTCATCTGTTGCATAGGATAGCTTTAGCACAAGCACTGGAAAAGTAATAATCATTGCTATAAATATCAATGCTATTTTTATAAAAGTTGAATGAACGTGTCAGCGTTAAGCTGGAAAAGGGCATGATCCGATGGTTTGGACACGTCCAACGAATGAGTGAGGAACGATTAACGAAAAATAGAGGGTAGAAGGAGTCAGGGTAGGCCGAGACTTATATATGAAGACCACGTGAGCAGATTGCTCAAAAACGGAAAAGACAAAAGCACTCGTATACCCAGACGTGCGTGTATGAAGAGATTGATGAATCTTGAAGAAGCGAAAGAAGTATGCATGGATCGCGAAGCCTGGCGATCTGTCCTCTTTGACTACCCCGTCAGGGATACAGCGTGAAGATAGATAGATAAATATACTATTTGGCTATCGCTCAAGTTTTTAATATAATATTTGTATTTACCATCTCTAGTGCTATTGATTGCAATATATTTTTACAGTTCGTCAGAAATTCCGTCCAAAGATAAAAATCAAGCGCAAAAAGTTCTTTTCCAATGAAAATCTTGAAGCCACGTGCCATAGCGCTCCCGCGTATCCAGCTCCCCACCTCACTTGGTTTATAAATCATATGAAGGTAAGCATGTGGCGAGAATGAAGCACGTTTTACATTACATTTTATTGCTTTGAAAAGTAACAGACAGCAACTAAGGCAGCCAAATAAATATTTCTAAGTAGGTAACGACATTACGTAGGATTACAAATGCTCTATGAGCGTAAGCTCTCTAGTAGATCAGCAAATGAAGCGCACGATGTCCTGTTAACTCAGAGTTCTGTAAACGATCACTACTTTAAGCAGCTTTCGCTATAGCTTATCCGCAGATGGATATACGCTTTGTGGCGTTTCTATTTCTGAGCGTTTCCATGCCTTGAGATTTAAATATTAATTCATAATATAGTTTATACATCAGAACAAGATATAAACTATTTTTTTATCCCGAGAACAAGTTCCAGTGAGAAACGGTGACGGGAAAACATTATCATAGTGAATGCCCAAATTTGCTGAAGATTTAGTCAGTTTCTCTTTCGAAACTTTCAGACATAAATTGTTTGCAACTTTTTTCCACAACCGAGGGATATTGACACGGCCCGTGTAATAAGGTTTTACCCGAACTGTCATTCGCATAGCAATGAATCCCAACGATAGGGAGCATGTTATATGCAGAATAAACATGATAGAGGGCAAAATTCAGCCTTGTGTATTAACCCTGCAACCTTGTACGTGTTTTATTTATATAAGTTGAAAATATAATTTATATAAACAACTGTGGCCACGCTAAGGCAGTGTAAACGATCACTGCGTTAAGCAACATTGCTATAGGTGGTCCTTAGATGGGTGCCCACATTGTGGGATTTACATTTGCGAGCGTTTCCGTGATTCGTAAGGCACGTTAAGCCGTTGGGCCGGTTGCCAGTGAAATGTCGTTAAGCCTGGTAGAAGACCTTATGGGCGGCTTGCAAAACTTCAACAGCAGTTCGCCACAGCCAGCGCCTGTCCATTTCAACACGGCAATAGGCTCACCACCTGTTACGTGGGAAATGTGGGCGTATAGTATGACTCTACCTACCCCTTCGACGATAAAGGCGTGATAATAAGCATGTATGTATGTAATTGTGATTATACATTTTGACAGGTGGACGAAAAACTAACAACTCCTCATGGTACAGTCAGTATGCGTCGTCACCACCACGGGGTGCCGTTATCTTGGACTAACTCTTCGCTAACGTTCCCGCTGTCAAGTATACAGCTGTATCCTAACCAGACATTGACCATAACCTGCCAAAGCACAATACCTAGTTATGCGAACATGGGCGAAGAGTTTGCTGATCTGCAAAATAATACCATTACAGGTAAGTTACAGGGAGTATTTATTTTTAGCTATGAGTAATTTATTTTCAATCGTTACTTTTATACTTTTGATAAATTTATTAATTTTTTTAAATAAAATTATCAAAATTTCTTTTCACGTTTCAAGAATTACTAACAGACACCATAAAAATATTAATTTACGGTTAGAAAGCTTTTCGTACTAAGAGTTGTACTCTGTAAGCATACTGAGCTTCCTTACTACGGTATCCCATACAAACGTAGATCTGATAGGATCTGTGTATTAGAATTGTGTAGAACTCAACTTGCCAAACGACATTATCACTTTATAGCCCCTTCACTCTATAATAAAATAAACTGCATTTTAAATATTTACCCTCACACTGTGTTATCATGTATGGGTAATACGCTCAAAGCTTTACTCATAAAATATTTATAGTAATATTAAAGTTAACATCAACCCCCACTTATCAAGCCAACCGTAACCGACTGATGGACTACAAACATACACACACACTCACACTCACACGCAAATTCATAAGGCATCTTTAGTTATAAGATAGTCTATTTTTACGGAACACATGCACGGGAGGAGGGCGTTAGTGACTGTGCCTGTTCTGTCTGTTCCAAATAAATATATTATTATTTTATTTATTTTATTACGGGTGTCTGTAAGTGCTTCTTAAAAACTTGACTATTCCATTAGAAAAAAAGAAACAACTAAGATAAAAAGTATTTTTAGTAAAGTTCTTTTTTAATTTTATCCAATTCTGCGTAATATAAATATAGTACAATTATAATGCGGTACAAAGGCGAGCTTAATTCAGAGTTGAGTTCTCGTCGGGAAGATGAGCTAAAAATAAAAAATCTTAGTAATCAAATCTGTATTCTAAATTAAGAGTCCAAATCAAATTTACGTGATTGAATACAAAATATCTTAACATTTATATTATTAATAATATATTATAGAATGCATTACTATTTCATTTTAAGTACAGAATTTTTTATTTGATACATTATAATTATGGTATGGTATGGCAGGCTGTTTTCCACAAGTCCACGTTAAGGCGCAGTTTTTGCGTGATCATTATAAATAGTTTGCGTTAAGAATGCAGTGAGTATTCATTAACAAAAATTTTAATCTACTCGTATGTAACGCACATAGAACACGTTTCCGTTTCCATAAAATTTTAGCTTTTTACTGAGGACTCGATTTTAGACTTGATTGTAAAGTGGAGCGTGGGTAGGGCGGGCGACAATAATGAGTCACTGCATTCTTAACACGATCTAGCTTTAATATACTATGTCGTGGTCACTTTAAATATTTAAAATAGTGTATGACATTTTGGAAGCACCGTTAAAATGGTCTATGCAAAATAAAGAAATTTTAATTTAATTTTATTTATATAAACATTATTCCAGCATTTATATGTACTTTATTTTTCAGTTAACGTGATTGGCAACGAACCAGCACTAACTCAACTACCGGTCAAAATAGTTAGTGCCGATATAAGTCTATCAACCCAACATCGTTTGGAGCGAACCCTTTTAGTTCTAGTGGTATTTTTATGTTTTATCTGCTCCTAAACTTAAATATTGTCCCTGGCTAATCTATTGTTTCTTAATATCTCAATATTTATGTTGATACGTACTACGTACTAACGTGGTGGAATTCTCTGCTACCTATTGAAAGAATGTTCAGTAAAAGTAGACTTAAATTTTTGAAGATAAAAACGCGGTTCGCGAATTCGCGAAAAAAAGGAAAATTTCAGGATTTTTGTACATAAGAGACAAACCGGAGTAGATTTCCAGTTTTCATGGAATATCCATAAAACTCAAACAACAAAATATCAGTGTCTTACGAGCTTAGTAATTAAGTATTTCATCAATTAAAGTGATCTTTTTAAATTTATCAAAGTGAATATAAACATTTTTCAATAAACCTTAATTTTTTTTGTTTGTTTGAGTCCCAATTTATACTTCTGTTCTCTTAATGTTTATTCTAAATTTCGTTAAATATTTACTATCAAAATTCGTCTTCGATGTGTATATTTAACTAATCTAACTGCGGCTGGAGAACTGAACTTTTAATTTTAGTAGATTCCGGATAAGACAAATGAATTGAATGAATTCGTCCAGAGTTTTCACCAACCGATGCGACATCTGTCAGACACGAGGATACTTAACTTCTAAACTTCTACCAGTATTCTCTTTCTGTTGTCGCACTTTTACGAACATTATGACCTCATAAAGTGGTTACTCTTTTATTTCATAAAAAAATACAATTACTTTACTTTACCGTATATCCGAGTTAAGCTCTGAAATTTATTCGATATTCAATCCCAAAGCGGTTTTCACTTTGAAATGTTAAGCTTTAGGTATGTGAGTTTGAACTCTTGGTTATCCAAATAACTTCTTCCAGATTTTCTAGATTACTATGTGATTTTTCGTCTGTGAAAATAACTCAGAAAATGTCGTCATGTCTTTCCTTCAGGCGGATCGTGTACCGAGTTAAAATACTAAAATTACCTATTACAAGTGTATTTTTCACACGCCAACAAATCATTTACTTTTTTTTGTAAACAATGCTTTAATGAGTGTAAAATGTATACCATGAACTATGATTTGCAAAACTGTTCATAATAAATGTCATTAAGCTGTTTTTTGCTCGTTAGCGTATTCTTTATAACCCCACAAAAATATTTATTGCTACATATAGATCTAAAACATTATTTTTGATCGGGACTCCCGCTATAGGTATAGAAGAGATACGTGTGGTTTTAGTCGGTAAGAGTCCGGCATAGCATTCATGAGGATTTCCACAGAAAAAAAGAAGCAGTTCAATTCAATTAACTCAAAAATATTATGCTATCGTTCGAAAATTAATTGATAATATTATTTATTTCTCGTGTAGTGGTTGTCTACGAAACTGGAGGTCATGTATTCAATATCCACCGAGGATAAATCTCTTTGTGCGATGAGTACGTATATTTTGTGTCTGGGTTTAATGTATGTATAATGTGTATTTAGAAATATATGTGTGTTTATCAGTTGTTCAGATCCCATAGCACTAGCTAATATTAGCTCAAATTGGACCAGAGAGTTCTGTGTGTATTACACAAGATATATTCCAGTCCCAAAATTAAATATTAATTTATTTATAATTATTTAATAAGTATATTGAAAAATTATACAAAGATTTTTTTTAATATAATTTGCATTCTAATCATTTTGCTGCCGTATTTCAGTGCTTATTTATGATCCTTAGTACTAACATAAAATCTTTAAACTTATGTATGCGCAATTATGAGACTGAATTAGAAAACTAGAAGTATAAATGAATTAATCAACTACCAATGCTAGGAAGACCGAATATGTCCATTAAAATATTAAAGCAACGGCCATAAATAGATAAAATATTTAACAAATTTTAGATGAACAATAAATACCCAACAGGTGGTTGATAGCCCAATTATCCAGTAAAAAACAAATCCAGTTAACTATCCAGCAAAAACAAATAAGTAATAAGTTCGTGATTCTTTTTTTATTTAGCCTGTACTTGAGAAATTATAAAAAATATATATAAAAATCATTGACTTAACGATAACTTGACCTTTTCATCTAGCAGATTTAGAACAATTTCGCAAAATTTTCACATAAAACCCATTTCGTTGCAAAATCTCGGTATTTATAGAAAAACTAGAAGTTTCTGCGAGCTTTGCATCCGCACACTACACTAAACGTTTTAATAATATTTTTTTAAATATTTTAGCTTTTTCTGCTAGTCGGTGTAGAACCAAATCCGCATAAAGGCCATAAATATTGACCCATCAGTTATTAGTTTTAAATTCTGCAACTATCTCGACTTGCTTATGTATACATTGACTTTATAGTCGTTTAAAGATTTTCCAAATCCAAAATGTTTTGCTCCAAAACGTCTTTAAATTCAACGTGTATATCAGATTAAAGTTCACAAAGGTCAACTACATATTTTAGTAAATGACTAACATACACATATATTATATAAAATAAGTCTATAATTTTCAAGCCCCTCATAAGGCCTTCAACTTGACTTAACGACTTAACGACTATTACTGAATGAATCGCGAAGCCTAGCGATCTGCCCTCTCTGACTACCCAGTCAGGGATTCAGCGTGAAGATAGTTAAGATAAGTATGTTACTGGCCGCCGAGACTAACGAGCTTTCGAAGTTAAATTAAAAATAAGAATTATTTTTTATTTCTATAAATATCAAAGTTTTCTAAAAAATACTGTTGTCTGTCAAAAAATTGTTAAATGGCTCAGTTTAGACTGAATGAAGTCAAGTCGATGATCTACCATAAAAAGTTAAACCTACGTAGATGCTGATTGTAATCTAGATACCATTCGTATTATGCTTTTAGTGTAGTGACATATCTGTATGTGTTAGTTTTCTATGAAAAAAAAACATATCGTAGAATAAGCTGTAATGTAGGCTTAGTAAGTGCTTAAATTAAATATTATAAAAGTAGAATTCGTTTCCAAACTGCTAGCATTTCCTGAGAAAAAAATGTAGTAAAATGCCATAAAATATATGTACGTAATTACAGATGCATGTGTTACATTTTAAGATCTATTTAAAATATACATTGTAAAATTATTTACAACCTGTAAAATTCACTTGATTATTTCTTGCAAATATTTAAATTTCAAAGAATGTTAAAAGTTTCGTCATAAAATGTATGGGTTGCTGCATGTATATTTGTATATTGTGTCAATTAACTTGTTAACAAGAAATTTTAGGAGCAATTGAGTAACAAAAACATATCATCTAAGTGAGTATTTATAAACAAATTATATAAGAGTTGTCTTTCGAGAAATTTCATGTCTTTTCGTGTGTATTATTTCAGCTATATGCTCAAAAAAATTACATGCATTTTTATGATTTTAATGGAGTTTATCTTGACACTGGCGCAATAATAACCCCCAAATAAAGAACTATCGCAGTTATAACGATTTAACTCAATAGAAATATGAATAAATTGCCATAATATGGTATTAAATTAAAATAAGTAGAATATATTTTTATTGTTGTTTGTGAATTTTTAAAAGCCTCGTGTAGCATAAATTATAGTAATTATTTTTTTGCTTACTAGGTATGTTTTTGTGAAAAAAAATTACATTAATAAAAAAAAGTAATTCAAAAATTCCAACCAGGCATGTAGTTCAAAATCAATGTTACTTCATAAAATATTTTATATTGTTATTAATATGTTTTTAGTTCGATTAGATATGTCCTTACCTTTACTTTTATTTTGCAATATGACCCTCTCTTTGTCTATACTTAGTATGTATATTTAAGTTAGAGCTACAGAAAACTAGATATTATTTACAAATCTAACGGTGTTTGAAGTCACAAGTTGATTTAAATATGTTGTTAGCCTCAAATTCTTTTTTTTACAATTTATTTGTTACCATATCATTGTCACTTTTATTCCTGTGATTTGTTTGTGATATTCGGCTCAAATCACAATATGGAAGAAAGGGGCTATAGTGTATTTTATACTTTTCTACTTAAATTATGATTGCAGTAAAACTGCATTGAATTCAAATAGTAATTTACTGTAATTTCTATATGATGATACAATTCATGCAGGCTATCGATGTCTTCCTTATTGCTATACATTCTTATATACATTTAAGTCTTGTTGTAAGTTAGATTTTATAATGTTAACTTGTAAACATTGTATGTAAAAAAATAATGTGAAACGGCAAATTACTTAAGTCATGTCTGTCCTTATTGGCTGAAGAAAGTTATCTAATATAACAAACAAAACTTTAAAACAGTAATTGTTTTGATAGACAAATATAATAAATAACAAGAGGATATAAAAAATAACTGAGGTCAAAATATATAGTACTAAATGAAATAAGTAAAAATCGTCTTTCGAAATGTTCACCAAGATTAATTGCTATTTCAGGAACTTATGCACAATGTGGATAATTTTGTTCACAAATATGTGTTTAAGTAACTGAAACATTATGACGATTTCAAAAGATGATTGCGTAATAGTAGTCTTTACTATTCAAAACATTTACCCTCCCTTATATAATTACTAAATGTATGTTAATGTAAAGAACATTATAATAATATTAATATATTTGGAATACAGTTTATTTATAACGACAGATTAAACACTCTAGCTGCTAACAACACCAAACTTTACTAGTAACATAAGGTATACAGAGTTTGGATATAACAATATAATGTAGTAAAAAATAACAATAAAATTATAATAGAGATATTGTGTATGTCGCTGTCAAGAAGTTCAAAATTCATTATTTCCAACTGACTTTGAAATCCTATTTTGACTATCGTAATGTCAAAATACCTAACATTAGGTATACGATACCAAACCTATATCTATTATTTAGCTAAAGATACACAATGCGACAGCTGAGCTGATAAATGTAATTGATTAATATAATTATATTCGTGTGTTTCATTGTGTAACAATCCATTTCGCTGGATATGTATGGAGTATAATGTCTAATATTTACAAGATGTGAAATTTTATCTCTTTATAATATAAATGTATTACACGTTGGTTTACAAAATATTTCATTGTTGTTGTTTCATTACCTGCTGCGGTAGTTTAAATTTTTTTATGTACCACTAAGTTGGCAGACAAGCATAAATGGTTTACCTGATTAGAGTGATCACCACAACGTATTATTGATTTACACGTTAAAAATAAAATACTTGTTAGCAGTATAACCGTATATTGCATCTTGATTACACTAACGCTAACCTTACATGTCTATACATTTTAAATGATGCCGACTGAATGCCGTGTCCTGCCCCAAAATGCCTCTTTTATAAATTTACTGAATAATCAGCAAAAGTAAAACCACAGCTGTATTACGCGCGACCTGAAACGCCGCTCACAGATTCACAGATTTAAGGCTCGCTGTATTAGTTCTTCAATGGCCGCGCGCGCGTTCGCATCAACCTTTCGCAATAATTTTGTTTTCCATGGATAAATAGTGTTTTCGTGCAATGGAACCAGGGATTTGGATCCCATTGCCGGGATACTTTATTACGGGGGGACTTGGGTCCAGGGACGTCCCCGGCAGCCTACACCTCAGCATCTCGCATCAGCAGCAAGGTAGTGTGCCCATTCCTGTTTCCTTTTTTTTTCGTACGACAACCGCGTGTAAATTTCATTTTGTCTTTCGCCGCAAATACAGTCCACTTCGAATTTATTTATTTCGCCCGCTCAACCAACCGTCATTAATATAAAATGCACCGACGGTCATATTTGAAGAAATACTTTCAGAGCTCTATTTGCGGTTATAATATACTGTTATTACATTCCTATATTAATAATAATTTACTTACAATAAACTATTAACTTACTCTAGAATCAAAATGTATATGAAAAATTAGACTACCCTCATTAAGCTGTATGAAAATAATTATCTATTAGTTTAAATGCTAACAGCTCGGCCATCCTGCTACAGCGAGTCCCTTCGCTACATGTGGGCAAGCTTTTACGGTATTCAGTTAAACATTTTCCAAAAGTACCAACGCAGTTAGGTACCAACATTTTGTATCAAATAGTTTTCAAAGGCAAGTAACTGGGTATACAAAACAAGTACAGTTCATAAATATTATGCTAGTAGTATAATATAGAACTGGTATTACTTATTTGTCGAAACTTGCGAAATGTCACCCTTAATCATGCAGTACAAGTTCTTAACAATACTATCAGTTTTGCTTGTGTGGTAATATCGAACAATCTTATAGTAGGCCATAGAGAAGAGCAAAATATTACAATATCTGATGTCAGTTTGGCAATTTCACGATATAACTAATAATGTATTTCCACAATCTATATTAGTGCCTACTTTCTACAGGTTATACTTATATAAAGAAACAAGTAAGTCTTAAGCAGTTATCTACGCTATATTAGACTTAGAATTAGATAATATATCGCAACATTATATTTATTTATTTATTGTACAAACGATATTATTTATTATACAAGGTACATTGTACAGAGCTTATGGAACAGAACTATATTATTCGTACAACGTATTGGAGAGTTAAGGATCACGCGCGTCGCTGGATGAGCTACGTCGTAGTAGCCTGCTCACAATCTCGTAGTTCACGTACGCGTCACCTAGTTTCGAACAAAATCAGATTCTACATGAGCCCCGACCATTTCTGGTGACTCCTGGGCTATCGTAGTTAACATGGCCCCGACCATTTCTGGTGACTCCTGGGCTATTGTAGTTAACATGGCCCCGACCATTTCTGGTGACTCCTGGGCTTTCGTAGCTAAGATCCGGACCCGAAGAAACGGGTACTCCTGGATCATTTTACTTACAACCTATTACTTACATTTTATATTACCCGGGCAATTATTAGATATGAATTTGCTAACGGGGTAATCCTCTGCAGACATAATAGAATAAAGTTTTTTCATTCAAAGAGTGTTCAATGATTTATATAATGACACTGTACTGAAGGTACATCTATCCGCATAATAAAATCGTAACAAAGTAAAAACTGTATATTGAATATTTTCACAAAAAGTGTTTCGCCAATGGATACGAGAAAGCAAAAAATTAGGTTTTTACAATTTTGTCTATCTATTTGTCTGCGATAGCTACGGTCGGGAAAAACTCTGAAACTACTGATTGGATTTCATTCAAATTTTGCACGAACATTAACAATATCTTGGGCCTATTACACTACATAACTTATGAGCTTGGCAGAGAACAATAATTATATGCATGTCCGGACATAATAATAATATTAACTTAATGTTAACATTAAATATAACCTTAAAAATATGATAAAAAACTAAAATATATTATTAAAAGAGGTCCCTTTAGGCAAGGTTTCGAAGATACTGGCAGCGTTCCCCCTTTGAATAGCTAGACTACCGAGGTAGCTGCCAGCTCTTCGGTCTCCTGTGATGTCGACTAACCTTTCCGCAATTTTCTTAAAAAGCCTTATAGCGCTAGGACCCCACGGACCAAGAGTCTCGACACCGAATGGGACAAAATCAGCAATCTTTAGCTTTTTCAGCCGCTTCACAAGCCGCACCAGCTCTGTTGTTGGTTCCATGTAGATGGGAAGGGGCCAGCGTGTCTGAACAGGTTGCATCCCATACCAGCACCCGGCCCATCTTCCATGGAATCAAACTCATACCGTCCGGTCTCTTGCCATCGTCTCTTGCAATACCAGTTGGCTTAAGTAAACTTGGCACGTTGACGGTGGCAAGGGACCGGCGTAAGATATCGTTAAGTGCGGCATGTCTCGAGAAGCGGCCCGCACTTTTTTGGCATGACAGTCCGTGATGTCCTAACTTGTCGACATCACTGCCACAAATAATAATAAATGATAATAAATAATATTAAATGCATGACCGGGATACACTCAATATACTGATTGGATTTCATTTATATTTTGTATGAACATTAACAGTATGTCGGGCCTACACATAGGCTATATATTTTATTACGCTACATATCCTAGGAGCTTGGCAGAGAAAGCTATAAATGCATGTTCGGGATAAACTAAAATTACTGAATGGATTTTATTTAAACTTTGCAGGAGTATTAACTGTAGACCGGGTCTACACATAGGATATATATTATCACGCTTCTTATTATAGGGGCTCGGTTAAGAACTATTAGATACATTATGTATACCTAAGCGATTATCGTAAATATTACTAATTTAAATCTTACATGAATGTCATCAGACATTCTATCACGCGCAGCACTGGGCTACATATTATCACGCGATAACAGACGGGCTATATCTATCCGTAGCCTCTGTGTAACAGCATGTATATACTTAGTTAGCGATAATTATGTTCTCTGGTAACACCTCAGAGCGAGGACAATTCTTTTGAATAGTCTTGGAATAAGAAACAAGTGCTAAATATTGCCCTTATATTGCAAATGGGTGACCTTTGGATCGCATAATCTTTTTCATCATAAAGTTTTCTCGCATAAACTATAATAAGCAGAGTGATTTAAACGCAGAATAGTTTATTGGCGTAATTTCAACTTACTCTTATTTTCTTTTTCATAATTTTAATCAGCGTAAACGTAAAAGGTATAATTGTTATACGCCTAAACATAATTTATCATAAAATAGAAAACGTATAATTAGTCTTGGGCAAAGTCGTAAATAGGAACAACGCGGAGAGAAGCAAGGAATGGTGTTATGTATGTATGTAGGTTACTTGTGACCAAAACGCCAAAACTGAATCGCTCGTTTTAGTCTAGTTACCATCTACTTTCTGTATTTTATTTATATTCTATATATGGTATATTATAGTCTACATTCTATATAGTGTTGGCATTCAGAACTTCAGTATAGTGATAATTGACATTTTTAATCAGTCTGCATTTCAATCTTAGACAGTTCAACCTTAGATATAAAAATATATACCCGTTAATATTATGGTATTCTATATCTACGAGTATGACTTTTAACCTTGCCATGCGATTAATGCCAATGATTGTTATGATTAGTAATCGTTATTGTAAAAATAATTATTACAAAAGAAGTTTGGGAAAATAAAGTATGCCTAATAATTTACTCTGTTTGAACGTTTTGCGAAACGAAGAGTATGCCAAAAAACGTTATGCAGTTTTAAATCATGCCTCTTCAATTTAAGCAACGCAATACGGATCCATCGCAAATATAGGAAGCAGTGGAAACCTCTTGGGAACATTGCGGTAAATCCGCAGTGTCGAACCATTGATTGGTTGTCACAGTTTTGTTCAAACAATTCGCAATTCGCAAGTTCATAAATTCTGTAAGAATGTTATTTATTCTTTGCGAAGGCTCTCTACCAGAGAAAACCTTTAAAGTTAGACACGTGTAGCTTTTTCTCTCAGAAATTGATAGAATTTATGTGGTTTACAGACACTGTGGTCTATTAAAATAACGAACGAAGAAAATCAATCCTTAGTTCCACTTTCACAGAAGGAGTGAACTTCAACGCAACACCAACGAAGGTCGGTTTATCGAACTCAACTTCGAAAATTCCGATTAGTGGTGGCGTCTCGGTGATATAGTGTTTTTTTTTCACAATTGGCCATTTCTAATTTAAGCGAGTGCAGTTTCTGTAAGTAAGCTTTATAAAGACTCTTAGCAAGATACAGGGGCAGATACTTCAATATCAGCTTCGAGCTTCGACCTCGGGTTAAGTTGCACCTATTCTCATATTGAGAAAGTCAGTGTTGAGTTATTCACAATGATTTGAACGTAGCTTATAAAAACTTTTATAAACATTTACTTTTGTTAGTACACCTATTTATTGGTGATGTGCAGGAAGGTGTAGGACGGGGATTGGACCTGTGACGTCTGCCTAACCAGGTCAATGAATTTCTTAACTTTATTGACTGAGGAGGTAAGCGAAGCGAGCCGACGAAAGTCTCCGTTTTAACTCCAGTGATACGGGAAAAATGCTATAGACGTCCGACCGTCCGTCCGTCCATTTTTTGTCTACAGGTTGCATTTTTCATTTAAGTCTTGTTATTATTTTTGTTAAATGCATTTCAATACAATGTTAAATTATTCATGAAAAAATTTAATTAATTTAGGGCTATGTATAGGTAATCAATCATGGTATTAAATATAGATGGAATATTTTTGAAAAAAGTTAGTTATATGCATTATATACCTAAATTGAGTATGGTGTAATATACCTCAAAACAATAGCTTATTAAATTTTCAATTTGTATGTGTGTTAAACTCTTCAAAACCCAATGTTCCTATTATTTAGCTATTTGTATTAACAAACACTACTTTGCCGAGGAGTTCGATAGAGAGTAATACAAGTTTTGTGTTATAACATAATTTCCACGCCAACGAAGTCGCGGGTATCAGCTAGTTACTAATAAAATAACAGTAATGGAAATATTTTAGGCACGATATTTTATTTTTAATTTAAGGCACGAGAGCTCCTGCTCGCTGAATATCCGTATGAAAAGTACAATACGGCAATAGGCTCACCACCTATTACGTGGGACAGGAATCCACACGGTGAAAAGTGGGCATATAATATGCCTCTGCCACCCCTTCGGGGATAAGGCGTGATGGATATTTATTTAAAAGTACAATACTGATACTGATGGAGTGACTGAATTGAGAGGGGGAGGAGTCGGTAAAGTATTTAGGAAAGGAGCATAACATCTTACGAAATATTAATATCCAATCATTAATTGCAACGCTAACGTCAATTATTGTATAGAGTAACAGCAAGTATAGCAAATGTCGGTCATGGGGTTACTTTAAGCGCGCAGTTTGTAAGGTATTCGCATAGTATATCACGGCATGTGTGTATGTGTATACAAGGAGCGACATCAATGGGTCCAATGGGTTTCCGAGGTAGGTATACAACCCAGCATCTGACTGCGTTTTAATTCGTTACAAGATCAGCTACCAACTATCAACTTGCAAAAAAAAAATAGGTAGCAAAAGATTTCAAAATACCTTTCATATAAAATTTACTAAAAACTTTTGTAACACGTTGGATGGAAAACGCTTTTGTCCCTTTGGGTCATTTAAAACACCCGTGGGCTTAACTCATTACGCAAGTTTTACTGTTACTACTGGTACTCGAACAGATAAGAGCGACAGTCCTATTTTGTTGTAAAGGTAAAGTTCATTACAAAAGTTATTTAATTTAAGTTTATAAACATTATTAAAAATTATTTTAAGTTTATTAGAAGCGCTCGTGGCCCCGCGGTCTCAGTGTTCGGTAAACGATCACTGAGGTACGCAACTTTCACTATGGCTGGTCGTCGGATGGGTGACCACTTTGTGGCATTTACATTTGCGAGCGTTTCCGTGCTTCGGAAGGCACGTTAAGCCGTTGGTCCCGGTTGCCAGTAAAATGGCAGTCGTTAAGCCTGGTTGAAAGCCTTATAGGCGGCTTAAAAAATTTCAACAGCAGGTAGCCACAACCTGCGTCTGTCTATTTCAACACGGCAATGGGCTCACCACCTATTACGTGGGACAGGAATCCACACGGTGAAAAGTGGGCATATAATATGCCTCTGCCACCCCTTCGGGGATAAGGCGTGATGGATATTTATTTATTTATTTATTTAAATTATATTTGTTATGAGGAGCTGTACAACTACCCATTATTATAAGTATCTTTCACATTTCTGTGAAGATGTTTAATCACGATATGTACTACCGAAACTAGTTAGCTATCCCAAAGATTTTGAATCATTTAACCATAATTATTCTGAACCATTTTGGCTGGCTTTTTTAAATTCAGATAACTGACACCAAGAATTAACATATAGAATACTTCTTATCCCTGGAAAAGTTCCTGCGGCAAACCACGCGGGCGTAGACGCGGGTATTAGCTTATTTATAAATCAATCGAAGTACCAAAGTTAAACATCGCATCGTTAGTTTCTGACGTTCATTGAAATCGTCCCGACAGATTCAACTGATATAAACACTCGTATTTTGTGAGATTTTGTCTATAGGATAATACAGGGATCAGTCAAGCGCGTTCAAAGGCCAAATTGGGCCCTTTTGTTTTTATCCCTCGTTTCGACTCGGCAAAAATCTTGTTACACCCAGTGTTACCGAATTTTATCCACTACGCATCACTGCGGAGATGTGTTAATAAAGTAGATATATGCTCAAGTAGCATAATAATTATGTTCTTTTTATCGTGTTTTTATTAACTCTGTTTCTTATGTGTAATTTGGGGTGGAATTTTGTAGTTTTAGTTTTTGAACTAACTCCAGTTCCTTGATACTATATCCCAATTACACTCTCGCACGAGCCACGAGACGCGAACCGCGAGCTCGAAAAAAATGTACCATATTATTGTACTTACACTCGCAGCTCGTCTCGCAGCTAGTCTCGTGGTTCGCGCGAGAGAGTTTTTATTTTTATTTTTTTTAATTGAATCTAGCTCGCCAAAATGACGCCGTCCGCCTGATGGAAAGCCATGACGACATCTAGCGAATTGAGGGGCACTCTCTTAGTCTACATGACTACTGACAGCGTCCCTCAAGTTGGCGACCAAATGATGTGCCTCTTCACGCTCCGCTTGAAGAACCCGGGATTGTAAGAGGAAGGAAACACGAGCGCTGGCAGAGCGTTCCAGGTAACTATAGTTCGACAGAGAAACGATATTTTAAATCGTTCCGTTCTGGCGAAAATTCTTTCCACTGTATGGGAGTGGCACTTTTGCCCAGCACGCGTTGTTCGGGAACGAAAAGGAGAGGGTGGGATTAGGTTAAAGAGCTCTTCAGAACACACGCCTTGGTACATGCGGTAAAATGCATCCAAGGACGCTATGGTTCTACGCTGCGCCAGCGGCTCAAGGCTTCCTGTTACCTCAGGACAATCTATAATGCGAATTGTACGTCTCCGTCTCTGCATAGCATCGAGCGCGTCCATCAAGTACCTCGCGGAATCATCCCAAAGGTGAGAACAGTATTCGACGCAGGGACGAATCTGTGATTTGTACAACATACATCTCTGATGCGGCGTGAGAAAACGTCACACCTTATTAAGGACTCCTAACTTCCGCGAGGCTAGCCCAAAACAGCTCTCTATATAAGATTTGTTACTGAGCTCACGACGAACGTCTATGCCGAGGATGTCTAGATTGTCCTTCATTGGTATTGTAGTGTTCTGAAGAGAGGGTAGAGGTAGAAAAGGGGATTTTTTAGCTGTGAACTTTCGGGCATTGATATCGACCAGGTTTTCAGAACCCCATCCGGAAATACGATTCAGAACCCGGTCGACATCAGCCACAAGTTGCCCTCGTTTTTCCTCAATGTCGGCCCTTCCCACTGCTGGACGGGCACAATAACTCCCGTGCAACGTGCTATCATCTGCATAGCAATTAATGTTCCCGAGCGACAGCATGTCATTGATATGCAGAAGTAAGAGAGTTGGCGACAATACAGACCCCTGCCCCCCTGCCCGATCTGACATGTCTGGTATCCGCGTGATCCCGCGTACCATCTGGGTCAGACCGTGGGAATTCCAGTCAGAATCGTTAATCAAATAATTATTTGAAAAATATAGCTAATATTATTATAACCGCGAAAGTTTGTTAAAATGTAGGTATCGATAAAGGTTTGTTACTCGATCAAGCATAAACTACTGAATGCGCCCCCGAATAGTGACAGACCGTGGACGGAAGGTCGGGGGACCCCGCCCAGCTGACCACTTGGCGACGGGCACCCTTTCTGTGTTCCAGGGGGTGCCCACTTTTTGCGCACGCCCGTACCGGCCGCTCTCACCTCCTCTGCTTACAGAGGAGCGCTCGAGAGCGGTGGAGGTGCGGGCTAGTTCTTCAGCTACTTAGGGAGCTCCGGCGTGGTCGCTTATCGACCGCCTCGAGACGGACCCCTCCATTCTGGGGTGACCCTTGCCGGCTCGCAGTGATTTAACCTCAGGCCTACCCTGCGAGTCGGTTTAAGGTGAGGCGGAACACCGCGGGGTTTAGTGGGTAGGACGGCCTCTCTCTCACGGGCCGGGAGCCTCACACACCGTCCTTACTGCCCCCGCAGCAGGGATGACGGTGCGTAAATGCATTTAACGCGAATAAAAAAAAATAAAAAAATAAACTAGGTGTCCATGCTAAAAATTTGAATGAAAATAAATATTAATGAAAAATTAATGAATGAGAAGATGCCTTTGCGCCATAGGCCTGCCCTAAAAATACTTAAAACTATCTTCACGCTGTATCCCTGACGGGGAAGTCAGAGAGGACAGATCACCAGGCATCGCGATCCATGCATACTTCTTTCGCTTCCTGTAGATTCATTAATCGTCTGGGTATCCGAGTACTTTTGACTCTTCCGTTTTTGAGCAATCTGCTCACGTGGTCTTCATATGTAAGTCTCGGTATACCTTGACTCCTTCTGCCCTCTACTTTCCCACAATATATATTCTTCGTCAATCGTTCCTCACTCATTCGTTGAACGTGTCCAAACCAACGGAGCATGCCCTTTTCCAGCTTTACGCTGACAAAAATACTTACTTTACAATAATATAGCTTAAGCATCAAAATAACACTCAGGATACTTTTTATCCCGGGAACAAGTTTCTTTGGGATACAGGAACAGGAAAACTTTATCATGTGGTTGGAGCCGTGTGCGTCTATTAGTTACAGATATGTTATAGATAGGTGTAAGTTTCTCTGCTTAAATAACACTTTTTTGTACCACTAAGACAGCAAACAAATGGGCACACCTGAAAGCGGTAGCGGACTTGCTTCAAATGGTCAAGTTTGTAAAAAATGTGCTTGATCTGATCTGGCATTTATTAAAAGCGATTACCGTAAAAATGTTTTGATACCTTAATTCCTAAAACATTTCGAAATAATGATAGGCAATTATACTATAGAGAGCTTTACTCCAATAAACAATAGAAACCCAATATCACATAAATTCGAAAATGGTTACAAACCTTCCAATCGCTTTAGGCATTTGTACCGCAAAATGTCAATAAATGAACTGAGGCGTGAGATTGAAGTGATACAGCTTGATCCTAAGTACTTGCAGATAGCCCGGGTCAAACTTTTCGGATCAAAATGATCACAAGGTCACCATATGAAGATAAGTTTCACTTACTTACTTTGGGTAATAATAACCTTCTTCTTCATCTTAGAGTATTCCCAGTTGCTTCCAAAGTCTTTGTAGATTTCAATCTGGAGTCATTTTTATTTGGCTACCTAGAACTGCTATAGTTTGACTTTCGATTTTCGATATTGTTGGTAGCGACCCGTGTAGTGTCTTAACCCCCGTGAGGGTGTCTAACGGCCGGTCTTAATAACCTATCTATCTATTACTATTTTCTAAAATAATGTCAAAATAATTACCATTTGTGCTTAGCGACAAAAATTTCGGTTTCAATAACCAAAGATAGATAGAATTACGACATAAAACTATCTGTCACAAAAGTAAAAAAATCCACTGTTTAACTGTGGTCGCGTCGGGTTTTCTATAAAATACTATCTATGTTTAATGAAGACAGAATATTGAAACCTGTCATAGATCGTTGCCTTGTCCTTTGCAAGCGCTAGCAGGTGAAGTCAATTGAGTAACATATTTATAGCATACTAGTTGATGCCCGCGGCTCCGCCCGCGTAATGAAGCTTTTGCGTTCCCATTTCCCATCTGTGCAATTTTTTTATGTTTACTCTTTAAAAAATCTATCTTAGAATTCAAAACAAAAAAATACTCGTTATGCTTCAGCCGTCCTCGAGATTTAAGCTTAGCAACATATTTATTTGCGTTTCTTTTTTATTTGTACAGTTAGTAAGTAATAATTATTAAAATGTTTGACATAGGAAGAGTATCATAACGCATAAAACTCTTCCTATTTTAAACGTTCTCTAACGCTCTAGCAAGTAGCATAAACTACTTGGTGGATGAGGCAATATTAGCGCTGTCACAAACAGAAGACGGTACTAATAAGCTATAATAAAATAATCTTTACCCGACGGCTTTTTTTTTCGTTTCTTACTCTAAATATGCATCTTTTGCGAGCGCATTTTCAAGAAAAATAGCAGTATCATATGAAGGTTTAGTAAGAGCTATAAATTTTCTTAACGTAAATTAAAATTCTAAAAAATTCATTTCAAGCCATCATAATTATTATGATAGTTTTAGAATTTATTATCGTTTATAAGTGAAACATTTTCCTCTGTATATCAATAACAGAATCGATTAAGTAGAATTATAAATTTAAAAATACCTTAGGGCAGATGAATAATTAAATTTTTAGTCAGTCCAAACTTAAAAGCTAACAATTGAAACTGATCTTGAACTTTACCAGTAGGACTTGATTACTTAAACCCCCATAGTTGCCACCCCGCTGCTTGCTTGTATCAGTTAACTTTACAAGAAAAGTTAATAATATTGTTGATAATAATGGAAATTTTGATTGCGCCCGACCCTCGCTGGCTCTGGAGAGAGTAAACAATCACTGCATTAAACGTCTTAAAGTTAAAATACGATACGCAATATACGGTTAGGTCCGTTAAAGGCTTCATTCCGCGTACGCTTAGATTGTGGAATGAACTCCCTGCCTGGGTATTCCCGAACGTCTACAGTATGGGGTTCTTTAAAATGGATCTTAGAAGGTTTATAAAGGGTCGGCAGCGCAAGTGCTGCACCTCTGGTGTTGCAAACGTCCATAGGTTACGGTGACCACTTTCCATCAGGTATGCTTGTCTGCCACCTCAGTGGTATAAAAAGAAAGGACGATAAGTCCTGAGATGTATGACTGTGTGTGGCACAATTTCTATTTACGAGCGTTCCCGTGTTTACGAAAGCACGTTAAGTAGTTAGTTTCGGCTGCCAGTAACATGATAGTCGTTGAACCAAATGAAAGGCTTTATGACGGCTTGAAATTTTTCATTAATAGCACAGACGTACAAGATTAAGAATAATAGGCAGCCATTAACTGCGCCTATCTATTCTAACAAGGCAATAGGCTCACCATCTGTCAGCATGTCAGGTTGGACAAAAAGGCAACTAGTGAAATGTATATGCCTCTGCCTGGGAGTAAGGGACCCAAAGGACCAAAATGTTCGGGGTAAAGCGACCTCACCTGCTGATTAACGGACGAGGCAGCAATGCAGGTGCCCTTACGGGGTTGGGAGTACAGACGGAAATCATTCTTAACAATGCTGAATACCAGGAACAGGAATCCACACGGTGAAAAGTGGGCATATAATATGCCTCTGCCACCCCTTCGGGGATAAGGCGTGATGGATATTTATTTATTTTAATACCAAAACCCAAATGATTGCTGCAAAAGAAAAACTTATCAGCGAAAGAAAAGTAAACCCCAAGCTCCAAATCTAGGTAGGGTTTGGAAGCAACTGGGTATACACTAAGGTAAAAGAGTAGTCTCTACCTACGCCTTCGGGGATAAAGGCATGTGTAGCTACGGTTTTTTTTTTCAAAAAATTTCGACGCCTACTAAATTCGCCCTGAATATACCTACCGACGCCGTAGCTCAAGTAAAATAAAAATTATGACCTGTAAAGTGTCGGCGTCCTTACATCTTCTAAATAAATTAAAGAAAGCGTTAAGAAATGCATTGTACGTACCACACTTATACTACTACATCATAGATAAATCTATGTACTACACTCAAATTTATAGGCGTTATTTTAGGTATCTAATTTAAAAAAAATTATAAAAATATATTAAAATTTGAATATTTTTGTCCGAAATAAGCATAAAGTCAACTCTATCACTAAGACATACAGACTGCAACGAGCTTTTTTTGAAGAACTAAGTTAGAAAATTGCCTTGGTGACGACACATTACTTAAAATTAACAAATAGATAGAAATATATCCTAGAATATACTTTTGGAAAATAAAGAGGGTGACACACTTATGCAATAGAAATATGTAAAAATACAAGTTGTATCCTACCAACATTATAAACGCGAAAGTTTGTAAGAATGTATGTATGCATGTTTGTTACTCTTTTACGCAAATAGTACTGAATGGATTCTGATGAACTTCACAATCATATATCTTACACATCCGACTAACACATAGGTTACTTTTTATCCCGTTTATTACTGTTGGAAACGGGGACGGTAAAACATCACCACGCGGGTAGCGCCGCGGGGGTCAACTAAATAGTTTAATATAAACGTTAAATTACAAGCGCTTAAAGGTTATTTAAGATAAAAGATAAACACGCTGTTTGGGTACCACTGTCTAAAACTGTTTTCTGTCAGAGTTCTTAACTGTGTAAAGTTTTGATTTTATAAGGGAAAGGGAAAGTAGTAGGCACAGAAAGGGTTTGACAGAGACAAACTTTCTATCCATTACAGAAATTCCTTTGAAATCTCTAAATTACATTAGGTGTTAAAATTTATACGAAATAATCGAGTTTTCTATAAATTACTAGCGGTCCCCGCAGCTTGACGTTATTCGAACTCATGGCGCCCATTTAGTGTCTGAAACATTAGATAACCATAACATGTCTATTAAATTCAATATCAGCATACACCCGCCATTCTGACTGCCAAGACCGCGCCTCACTTTATTATAAGATAGTACCGTTTACGTAGTTGTAACTTTGCTTTCCTATGCAACAGATTCACTTCTGCAACAATACACCCGCAATTCTTACTTTTACCATTATACCGATTTATGGCCGGTTTCAATATTCTATCTTCAGTTGAACATAGATCGCTACCACAGATTATAAACAGTTGAATTTTAACTTTTGTGACAGATGGTTCAATGTCGTAGGTAATTATTTCTCTATCTTTGGTTATTGAAACCGAAATGTTCGTCGATAGGTACCGATGGTAACTATTTTGACATAATTTTAGACAAATAGTAAAAGAAAGATAAGTTATTGAGACCGGCCGTTAGTTATTGAGTTAAAGCTACTTTTACTTTGTTTTTAAATCCTACCTATATTTTAGAAACCATCTGAAAGTAGCTATGGTTTGCCGACTGATTTACAGATGACGTACCTACAGGTTAGGAAAAAAACGTAGTTTGCAATAACATTGTTTTATTGCAAAATATGGAATGGAAACGTAGTTTACACACTGTCGATTACAGTCCGACTTTCATCAATCAATAGTAGCCCGTAAAAAAGGCAATGGTGCACATTTGGGTTACTCCCGAAATATGTCATCCACTGAAATACGAGGATAAATATTGCTTTGAGATTTCAATGCGTTTTAAAATATAATTCTGTATTTTAAGCTATTGCATAGTTTTTATCGCGGGCTTTGAGTGGGCTTTAATCAAGAAATTCCGTAAGGAACAAAACCTAAGACGAAGGTCGAGACGAGGTCAGTTCACCGTTCAAGTTCACCGAGCACGGCCGAGCGTTGGCTTAACGTGTATGTACATATATTATATACGGATCGAGACGTGATGTGTGTGAGTGAGGATGAGAGTGACTGTGAGAGTGAGGCCACGGCCATGTGGTGAGGTGCGGTGAGGGTGAGGGTGAGGGTGAGGGTGAGGGTGAGGGTGAGGGTGAGGGTGAGGGTGAGGGTGAGAGTGAGGGTGAGGGTGAGGGTGAGGGTGAGGGTGAGGGTGAGGGTGAGGGTGAGGGTGAGGGTGAGGGTGAGGGTGAGGGTGAGGGTGAGGGTGAGGGTGAGGGTGAGGGTGAGGGTGAGGGTGAGGGTGAGGGTGAGGGTGAGGGTGAGGTTGATGGTGAGGGTGAGGGTGAGGGTGAGGGTGAGGGTGAGGGTGAGGGTGAGGGTGAGGGTGAGGGTGAGGGTGAGGGTGAGGGTGAGGGTGAGGGTGAGGGTGAGGGTGAGGGTGAGGGTGAGGGTGAGGGTGAGGGTGAGGGTGAGGGTGAGGGTGAGGGTGAGGGTGAGGGTGAGGGTGAGGGTGAGGGTGAGGGAGTATTTTTTTTAGTATAACTTGAATTAATATCAAAGAAAAACAAAGGTATGCTATGCAATAGCTTTACCGCGGCAGTCTCCGAGTGCCACACGTCTTTTTTTATTTCAATCACACAATTTCAATCACACCTACTAGTGCTAAATAAATTTCTACCATAATAAATCATATTATTCAAGGAATAGCATCACTTCTTCTTTATGTAAACTTTAACTGTGTCAAAGTTTTACGTTAATTTGTACGCGCAGTTTTCTACTGAATACAATTTATTTCAATTTATTTCATGAACAATATAACTTTGTTTTTAAATTATTTTTCATTCAAGTCTATTGTTTAACCCCTCACGTAATGAGAGGGGTATTATAACAAAAGTTTTGCTTCACGTATGCAGGTCGGTGGCGTAAGGGTTCAGCGCTGAGGTCTCATGTTCGAATCTTGGATCGGGACTAAGACTTCTGTGATCTGCAAATGTTTTGTTTGAATTTTGGATGTTTTCTATGTATAATATGTATGTATTTAGAAATAAATATAAGTATATTTATCAGTTGTCTACATAGAAATCATAATAAATTTTACTGCGATTTTGATGGATGTTTCTATGTTTGTAGATCTAGATCTCTAGAAGAATAAAGACGCTAATTTGTCTAAATATTATTCTTGAAAAAATTATGTGATTCGTATTTACCAATGATTAAAATAAAAATTCTGTACACAATTTATTCACTTCTTTATTTTATACAACAATTTTTACTGCAAAATGACAATCGTGTAACCTATAAGCCGTATTAGACACACCTAACGCCTCCCGGGCCGAGGGCAGAGATTGTTCCGTTGAGTGTGAAGCTTTCTGTACGTGAATTTTATGTTTCCACGAGTTTTTCCCCGAGCTACCTGCTGTCCGGCCGGCGTTAAGATTCCCCTAAGTGTCATTATATTGACATCAAGTCCCGAAGAGTACTTAAGTATATTAAATGGAGTAGGTACCTCCAGTAAAGTAATTATGTATAAACTTTTCATTAGCTATATTATTACGACAAATTAAAAGAGTTATTTAAATTAGTTAAGTCTATTTATAATATACTTTTTAAATTATTGATGTTCATAGAACCTAATTATAACTTTTCTACAATGATATTAAAATTAAACCTTAACAAGCATTTTGGATAAATTATTTTCTCGTGACAACATGATGAGTTATAAATTAACAATTAGTCAAAGAGGCGTAGCGGGGGCCAGCTCCAGGCTAAGTGGATGCTTGATAGACGGTTTAATCTAGTTTCTAGCGTGAAGTCAAGTGTTGATATGCTTAGATTAATATATAGAAGAAAAAGTATACCCAAAAAATTACCCTTGCGTAGTATGGAAGCTGATGACTTTGTAAGTGAAGAGAGTAAAAAGCTTATAGGTAAATATGAACGAATTCATGTAAAACTATCCTGTAGAGCCTTGAAATTATTTGATGCATGCAGTGGGGGACATCGGCTCAGATTATAATAATAGTGTAAATAATAGTATAAATAAAAATACTGTTGTTATCTATTAAATCACATCCCATTATATTTTTGGGATGCCTAACGGACTCAGTTTAAAAATGAAACCCTAACTTAATTCACTTTGTAAGTGAAGTGAAACCACACGCTTTCACCTAAAATATCACTCCAGCAAACTACAGCACCCAATTTCAGTTATTGGGTTTGACAATACTCGCCACACTTTGAGAGCTATTAACAAAGTGGCGGGGACAGCTTGTTATTGAGTTAATAAAGTGAGTACGAATAACGTAGAAGAGTACGTATAATCAGAGTTATGGTAATAACAACCTTATGTACCTACTTTATAAATGTCTATAAAGCGAACAAAATCTCTGCCGAGCCGATGCCGAGCAAATTGCCCGCCAAAACATGGAACACATTGGTAATATTAGGTAATTCAGTGAGGTGGCAATCGTATTTAATTGCCTTCAGATTTAATTAGAGGATTCGTGAGGAATATGACACCACGGAGTGGCTGTTACTTAACACGGAACAAATTTAGCTGAAAATTTGTGTGTTTGCAAATTCTTAAAAGTTTTATATTCACTGTTGGATCCAGGTGGCCGCGCACCGGTCGGCTCTAGGTAGGATTTATCAGATCCGAGGATTATAAAATAGCAGCACTGGCTATTTCTTTATTGTTGTAATTAGTAGATATTTTAACTTTTAAGTAATTATTCTAGTGTAATTCTCAGTAAAGCTATTCAGTAGTACATACAAAATTTTCTTTAAATTCATTGTACTCCTGGCCGTAGACAGATAGAAGGGTAACGTGTGGTTTTAGTCGGTAGGAGTCCGGCATAGCATCCATGAGGATTTCCACACAAAAAAAAAAAAAAAAAACCGTCCCGAATAAAAGTAAATTTACTACCGTAATGTAAAACCTAAATTAGACTACAGATTTTAAAAAATACAGTGCATGTAAAATATCTCCGTGGAATACATGTCAAAGGTCGTCTGCACATTAGACCCATGGGTCAGGATATTCTTCCAAGGAGTTACGTGGAACGTTCAGCGCTAGACGAGTAGGTAGGTACGACAGGTGTGATTTTTATCGGTTTTAGTCTGGCGATGTCCTCATTAAGCCGGCCAAAAGAAGAAGACAAGTATCTTTCAAATAATTAGGGAGCTACGCGCGAAAATACTTAAAGTAGGCAAAATAAATAATAATTAACAGTGTTTACAACGTAAAACATCAAAAATACGTTATAAAACGTACTTAAAAGCATTTCGGAAATGTTTGTTACTTACTCCAATCTGATATTGTAATCGGAGTGAGCTACTCCAATCTGATACTGTAATCGGAGTTACTCAATTTAAAGTCATTAAAGTGAAGGAAAATAAGGTTTCAGATTATATTTAAACAGAAGGTTAATCGACAACTGGAGAAATTATTCAACAAAAAGATTTCTGTTTTGGTTGTAATATTCGTAAGAAATTATTGATATCATAATTGTAGGTCTATTATAAATTTATATATAAATGGTTTTAAAGAGCTTTTTATGTGATATAAACAATCGCATTATAGAAAATTTGACTGCCCGCCATTTTGAAAAAAAATATAGTAAATTGCAGGCATAACAAAAATTCAAACCTCTTTTGAACCACTTTTTTGTTCATGTGTCCGGTTAACTAAAAGATTTCTTATTAAATTTTGGTTGAATAAATTAAGTCTGTGACAATACAGTAACTTGGTAGTGAAATTTCGAATGGTCTAACCAAAACGATTTCTCAACGTTAATGCATCGATTTGAACTAACTTTAGAACTTACTGTCTTATATTTATTAGCTTTCAGATAATAAATAGGTCCTTGAACTTTTTAAACACCAATTGTGTTATTGAATACAAGATCTTCTCTAAGAAAGGCTCTCGCCTAAACTTCTCCAGCTACAGGGCGATCAGCTTGGTCAGCTTAGCTAGTAAGGTGTATAACGACAAAGGTTATAACGGCAAGAATGCAAGAAAAGTCTGAAAGGTATTTGTGGGAGGCTCAATGCGGATTCCGACGTGGAAGAGGTTGCATGGATCTAGTGTTTTCTCTCCGCATGCTTGCGGAGAAGTTTCTGGCTGTTAGCCAGAAACTATTCTGCGCTTTTGTGGATCTAAAGAAAGCATTTGATAACGTTGTGAGAGAAACGCTGTGGGACTTGCTGCCCGGATATGGTGTGGACGGCTCGCTACTGCGGGCAATAAAGTTGCTTTATAGGGACTGTAAGGCTTGCGTGCGAGTAGGGGGGAATGTGACTCTTCTTTTCGACGTCTGTACAGGCGTCAAACAGGGTTGCGTCATGTCTGCCTGGTTGTTCATAGTGTATCTGGACACAGTAAATTGTCTAACGATAATAAAGGAGGGAAGGAGGATCCCACCACACACCCTCGATTCGTCAATCCTAACGCACAATGGTCAAGGATAACCTCTACTAATTGTAACGGAGGAATGACGAACCGAACTCCTCAAGGAAAGGGATGTAGGATAGGTAAAACATACATACATACATACATACATATTGTCCCGCCTTTATCCCCGAATGGGTAGGCAGAGGCATATTTAACGCCCACGTTTCACCGTATGCATTTATGTCCTAAGTAACAGGTGGTGAGCCCATTGCCATGTTGATATGGACAAGCGCAGGCTACATCGACCTGCTGTTGAAATTTTTAAGCCGCCCATAGGGCCTCCAACCTGGCTTAACGACTGCCATTTTATTGGCAACCGGGACCAACGGCTTAACGTGCCTTCCGAAGCACGGAACTGGAGTGGGTCTAAAGGGCCGAAAGAATTTAATAAAATGTGTCTATTTTGGATATTAAACTTGAAAGAAATTTTGAACCTGTTGCCTTTTTAGTGAGGTGGTAACAAAAAGGCTAAAAGGTCTTATGTACTAGACACTAATTAGCACGACCAATTAAAGTCTTGGTAGTCTTGGATATGTGATTTATGAATTGCGCTACATATATGGCTTATATGCAACCCGTATGTTGCATATGAGCCCATATGCAACCCGCATGTGTCTGATGTCATATCCCTCAAAATGCATGATGACCATATTATGCAACCCGTATGATACCTATATTCAACCCGTAGGATGACCTACGAGTTGAATACGGTCATCATACGAGATAAATATGGGTCTGATATGATCCTATTAAGGATATGGTATGAGACGGTGTAGAGGATATACTCCATACAGCTAGCAAAATCAATTCTAACGATGCAATAATGAGATTTAGTAGCATGTTCCCACAAGTGAATTGGTCTGACGGGTACTGGGTTCCAATAATGCGTATCAAGAAAACCTGCTGTAGCAGATTAAAGACAACAACTGATTGGATTAGCTTTTACGCTAGGATGAGGGAAAAAATAACACAATTTCTTATTATCATAAACGTATGAATACATTTTTAGGGCAATTAGTAATCTAACTTTTTGAAACTTTTTTGCTAGGTCAATACAGGACTAAGTCGAATTATTCGCAAATGATAATTTTTCATACACCTTTGTTACAAAAAAATAATGATAATTTTGTTAAGGATTGTGTATGTAGTGGTCCACAGACCCTCATTCACCAGTCAGCTAGTAAATAACGAGCATGTACGAATAAAATTATAAATTATATTATGATGCTAAACCAATATCCACTGTATTAGCTCGAGCAAGATGGCGCTAGTTGCCGTGTTTATATCAGCTCCGTACGAATCAAGCAATTAAAATATATTAACAGTGTCCTTACAGCCAAGTGAGATAACATGTACAAAGTTTGGCGTCCAATACTTAATATACATTGTTTGTGAAAGGACATTTAAAGTGTAAATCTAAAAAAGAGACATTAAAGTGTCGATCCTATGAACATATAAGTGAGTCAAGTGAGTGTCATCAAAATTACATTGTCATATTATAAACACATTTCTAACTATATCTATAACTGTGCACAATCCTTATTGCAAAGTATTTTCGAATACCTTAGCTGGCCAGAACGTTTCTCTTGCAAAGTAAACATCACGGGTATAAGTGCCGTTCCAAACGCTAAAACATCAATAAGAATGGTAAAATGATGGCTATAACTAGCTGACATCCAGCGGTTTCACCCGGTTAGTTCCTTTCCCTGTAATTTACGAATAAAGAAACATATTTAGTTTTTCTTTATTCACTACAAATAAATTAAGTATCAAATTGCTCTAACATTTATCCATAAACTGAAAATATCTTGTGTTTCATTTTACAGGTCTTATTTTCCGATTAAAGCACTTTTTGAAGTAAAATACATGTGTAATATTAACATATTACAGACACAATATACATTACACACAAGATTGTTTATTATTATATATACACAATGTTTACTTTACTGCTACACGCCACCGCACCCAAGTTTGGGTTAAAATTTATAGCTGTAAGTGCGCTCTTAGACAGAATGATGACGCGTGCTCGTTCGAAGTTAGATAAGTTTCGCAGAGCTCACTTTAAATAAAATTAACAATTCGTCTGGTGTAACTTATATTTTAATTCGTTGTGTATTTTTAAAACTAGCTTCCTCATTCACTCGAGCTTAAGATATCTTCTGGCTAATAAATGACTCTTACAACACCGTTAGTAGATCGCTTATACAGGGTAGCTTTCGTGTTCTTGATATTTCGGATAAGCTAGAGGTCTTGTTCTGTATCTGGATATAATTTGTCTATAATATTTATGAATTTAGAAATATATAAGTATGTTTATCAGTTGCAAATTTAAACTTAATTTGGGCTGGATAGCTTTGAGTACAAAAATCCCAAAGTATTTATTTATTACATACGAACAAGTACCATTGTAGAAAATGATAACACGTGCCGTGCTCATTGCCAGACATGCTCAATACCTAGAGAAGTGGCAACGATATAATAAAGAATGAGTACCAACAGCGACAAAGCAAGCAGCATTAACAATCTTTTTTCTTCATCGTCATCATCCAGTGTCATCTTTACAGTGTTTGCTGAGCTGAGTGTCATCTTAATTGCAGGCACCTATTTAAAAATGATAAGCTTGGCAAAATTTGGCACATGGTTGATGTCAAAGACATTGTTGTTAGTTGTCTTCGTAAATCGTGGGCAGGTAAAGGAAACTCAGTATATACAGCCATGTCTTTAGTGTTTAATGTTCTTATTATTTATTTTTGTCATGTCTAGTCCTTTGTCGACGTCGAGTCCTCAGTCCTAGGTCCTGGTCCTTGCCCTAGTTAAACAGTGGATCCTTTACTAGGGCTTTCTATGGAACATTTCACTTTCCATAACTCATGCACATTTTCGAACACTTTATGTATCATTATCCACCATTATTAAACACAAAATCACGAATTATACTAGTGTACTAGTGTTTTGGAAAATAAAGTGTAATTTGTCTTCTTCTGTTATTTGTCTTGGGCAGGCATATGAAACTCAGTCCATACAGCCTTGTCGTTAGTATGAATTTTACCTTAATATTTTTAAGGAACCTATGTAATAAGTATGTAAATTACGTTGTGCTATTTGCAATAATTTAATTTTCTTTTTTTCCTTTCTTTTCTTTCTTTGTATCTTTAGCGATTGACGCACCAAAGATTGCCAGATCGTTTTGTCTTGTAGCGCTCGCATGCAGCAGGTTAACACCTTCTTTAATATGTCAACAGTCCACTTTGCTTGGTTTAACCAGAAGTTTTAGGCCCCATAAGACCTCAGTTTTAGGGCAATATGCTCTGCCCTCTGTCATTTTAATCGGAAGTAGATATCGCTTGACTTTTGTTTTTTAGCATTGTTGGGAGCGACAGCCGTCTGACCTGACCACTATCAGGTGAAGTCTCTTGTTCCTCAGAATCTTGGTGGTTTTATATCCACGTGATAAGTCTATATATTCAACTGTACCAAAGTAATGAAAAATGTTGTAATTTCTTTGGGTTCTTTCTAATTTTTACAATTATTCTATACTGCACACAGTAAACATATAATAATTACAAGTGACTTTTTGTGTACAAAGGCGAGCTTAACTCAATATTGAGTTTTCTACCAGCAAACCTTAATGGAGATGTTGCCACGGATGGGTATAATTGTGCAAAAGGAACAGTTTTATTTTTTATGTTGAGTGGTGTGGTTTTACAAAGACACAGGTTGATATAGGTTATTTATACATAGCTCGGTGTATCATTAATCAGATTTCACATTATCGCTAAATTATAACCAAATGACTGTGGTATTTGTTCTAAATGCACAATATTAAAATCATTTAAAATACTATTTTTCATGAGCTGCTGCTCATTCTTATCTTAAATATCAGATGACCCACTCAAATTACCCACAATTTATTTAAACATCCAAAATTAAATAATGAGGCACAATTAGGATAAACCTATTAAGTTAAAAGATTGTAACAAAAACATTTAAAATATAACGGTTTTGAAATGACTTTAAAACTAAGAAGTATTTAGCGTTCTTTTTTAGAATTGAATTAACAATTTAAGTCCTCGAATATACTACAGCTCAAAAACTCCCAACGTCCAAATGAAAGACAATTAAGGGAATTAAGTGAATTAACTTCTTTTACATTAAATATGTGAATTCCACTGTAAGCGTAAGTAAGTGGCGTAAGTTGTAGTGTATGTGAATGAAGTGCTGAGGTCCCAGGTTCGAGTCTGGGGTCGGAATAAATATTTGAATGATCCACAATTGATTGCTTTGGTTGGTTTTTTTTATGTATAATATATTTATATATATATATGTATTTCGAAATATAAAGTAAGTTTATTGCGTGCTGCTCTGGGGTGGACCCACCTTACGCTATATAAATTTAATAAGTACCAAAAAATTGTATATAATAGCTATATACTTATTATTATGTAAATAAGTACGCCATCAACTACCTTTCTTTTACTTTCTTTGTTTTCCTGATCTTCTCTTTCCATACTAAGGTTGTCTGGAAGAGATCGCTTTTAGCGATAAGACCGCCGATTGTACTCTCACTTGTAGTTTTAAGTCTTGTAATTACTGTATTTAATGGTGTGCAATAAAGAATTATCTATCTATCTATCTATACTTGTAGAGGCAATAAAAAAGATTTCAATATGACAAAGAAATTATTAATTTGGTGTTGGACTTTTTTTCATCCCATGCTTTAGTATTTATAAACTCCTTTATTAAAATAGTAGGAAACAGTAAATAAATAAATACAATATATTGTGGGACACTTTTCACACAGCGCCATCTAGCCCAAAGTAAGCTAATATTAGCTTGTGTTATGGGATCTAGATAACTGATATACATACTTATATATTTCTAAATACATACATATTATAGATAAATAAGACCCAGACACAGAATAAACCATCGTGCTCATCACACAAAGTTTTATCCTGGGTGGGAATCGAACCCACGACCTCTTGCGTAGCAGTCGGATGCACTCCCACCGCGCCACAGAGGCAGTCAAAATTAATTTTAGTGAGATATTTTTCACATAGCGCCATCTAGCACAAACGAAGCTTTAAGCTTGTACTCTCTAGACTATATAACTAATAAACAGCGTGCTGCTCTGGCGCGGACCCATCCTACGCTATATAAATTTAATAAGTACCAAAAAATTGTATATATAATAGCTATATATTTGTAGAGTCAATAAAAAATAGGTATATAATTTATAGTAAAAATGAATTCTGAAGGCTTATTAAATTTGTATATGACAGTTGAAGGAAAACGTGTGGTTTTAGTCGGTAGGAGTTTGGCATAGCATCCATGAGGACTTCCACACGAAAAAAAAAAAATATCTAATGTATTTTACTAATTGTAAAGTATATTTTGCGTGATACTCAATATGGCAAAAAGGTTTGAATGAAAGTGTAAATGTTAAGTTGGAAAAGGGCGTACTCCGCTACCGCGCTGGTTTGGACACGCCCAATTTAAGTGTAGAACGATTGACGACAAATATTTTCAAATTGTACGAAAGTAGAGGGTAGAAGGAGCCAGGGTAGCCCTAGACTTACTATTTACTTACTATACTAGATGACCTCCACAGCTTTGCCCGTGGAATATTTTGACCTCCCGTCGCACCTATTTAATCCCGTGGCTTATAATTTTTTTTAATGATGCATAAAAATTTGCCCGATTTGTCGACATTTATGACTACTGCTCTGCTCTCCAGTGTAGTAGCGTAATGATATATAGCCTATAGCCTTCCTCGATAAATGGGCTATCTAACACAAAAATAATTTTTCAAATCCGTCCAGTAGTTCCTGAGATTAGCGCGTTCAACCAAACAAACAAACAAACAAACTCTTCAGCTTTATAATATTAATAAGTATAGATTAGGACTAGGTGAGTAGATTACTCAAAAACGGAAAAGAAGATATTTAACATCCCCAACTCGATTAGATAAAGCAGTTACTATCCCTGCATTATATGATTTTAAATTTTGATAATTAATAACGAGTAAATAAAAAACTAATCTCAACCCAACGCATCTCCAATCCAATGCACCAATCTCAACGTGCATGTATGTAAATCTGCAGGAATGGAATGAAGTACCTATGTATGGATTGTGAAACCTGGCGGTCCGTCCTCTCTGACTTCCGTGAGGGATAAAACGTGAATACATAGGCTGCACTAAAAGTATCGGGAATGGAACATTTCCACTGTTCCTGTCATATTGAAATCTTTTTAATTAAAACTCCTTGGTTTTAAAAATCGATATTTATTTAAAAAAAAGATTCACGGTCTTGTCACAAGGTTCTGTCAAACTTGTTTAGTCGTTGAGAAAATGGAATTGACTCGAGAAAATTCAAGAGCAATGATTTATTATGACTTTCGAAGTGGTTTAACACAAAAACAGTGTGTTGACCGGATGATTTCTGCATTTGGTGATGAAGCCCCATCCAAAACCACAATTTATCGCTGGTTTGCTGAATTTCAACGTGGACGTGTCAAGCTCAGTGATGATCCCCGTCAAGGTCGTCCAAAAACTGCAGTGACCCAAGAAAACGTTGATGCTGTGCGTAAGCTGATTGAGGAAGATCGACATGTGACATGCCGCGAAATTTAGGCAACTTTAGACATTGGCATGAGTCAAATACAAATAATCTTGCATGAAAAATTAGGTGTAAAAAAGTTGTTTTCCCGATGGATACCGCATTCGCTCTGTGAAGAGCAAAAAGCGGCTCACGTTACTTGGTGCGTCAGAACTCTCGAAAGATTCCACGCAGGATCCTCAAATGCTGTATACAACATCGTATCAGGTGATGAATTCTGGATATACGCGTACGAACCCGAAACAAAAAACCAGTCACGAGTTTGGGTGTTCGAAAATGAGCTAAAGCCAACAAAAATTGTTCGTTCACGGAGTGTTGCAAAAAAAATGGTGGCCACGTTTGTCTCCATAACCGGCCATGTTGCGACTATTCCTTTTGAGGAACAAAGAACGGTTAATGCAGAATGGTATGCTAGCATTTGTTTGCCACAGGTCGTTTCTGAACTCCGTAAAGAGAACTGCAACCGCCGCATCATCCTCCATCAAAAGAGTTTTTAGAGCAAGAAAACATAGAATTATTAGACCATCCGCCGTACAGCCCCTACCTAAGCCCTAATGATTTCTATACTTTATCTAAAATAAAGAATAAATTACGTGGTCAGAGATTTTCATCACCTGAAGAAGCTGTATACGCCTACAAAACGGCCATTTTGGATACCCCAAGTTCCGAATGGAATGGTTGCTTCAATGATTGGTTCCATCGTATGGAAAAATGTGTCAAATTTCGCGGAGAATACTTCGAAAAGCAATAAATACATTTTTAAATAGTAATGTTTTGTCACTTCCTTGATTCCCGAAATTTTCAGTGCCGCCCTCGTATAAATAAGTTTATTTAGTGTTCACAAAACAATAATATTAGTTTTTAATTCAGATTTTAGTCCATTTCAACACGGCAATGGGCTCACCACCTGTTACGTGGGACAGGAATCCACACTGTGAAAAGTGGGCATATAATATGCCTCTACCACCCCTTCGGGGATAAGGCGTGATGGATATTTTTTTTTTTTTTTTTTTTTTTTAATTCAGTAATCATAGGAACAGTCAGCCTCAATAGCACGACAATGTAAAACAGAAATGATTTTGGAATGAAAACCTGCATGATGTCTTTTTCATGCCAAATTACTATTTATGAACAGAATATATTTATTTAAAATATTGAGATCATGATTTGCTAAAATCTATTTTAAAATTTTAGAAATAGGGATACTAATGTTCTGTTTTGATAAGCTAGTTTCATTGGTGACAGTATATTATTCATAACTGAATAAATCACAAATAACAGAATCGAATCGCGCGGCGTTTTTAAAAATCTTTTACAGCAACCTATGTCGAATTTATTATATAAATTTTCTCCAATTTAAAACCCTAACCCACACCTCAAGAAAACGCGGACAGAGAACCGTTGTCGAGAACATGCTACACAATTTTATTGGTCACTGCGAATGTAATTAAATTGCAACGCCACTTTCCGCTTTATTCGCTCTATCGATCCATATTTCAATAAAACCGGAACGCTGATAAGAAATATAGAGGTAAGAGAAAACTCTCAGAATGGCATAGATCTGGGAATCAATAAAGGTTTTAGGCTCCGCCTTTTGAGATAGGGCACGGTTTGTGTATTTAAATTACAAATTTATATGTTCTATTCACTCATTGACTAGTCAAAAAAGTTACATACGGAGTTAATTATCAAGTGTACTTACCCTTTTAGTGCAAAATTGAGGAAATTTATTTTAGGCCATTCATTACAAAGGAAAGGACTAGATCTAAATTTTTTCGTCTTTCGTACAATGGTACAATGTGAAACTTCTTAAATCGAGTGTATCGATCTTACACCGATATGAAGCTATTCTACAAAATTAGAACAATCCAGTGTAATCGGTAATATATCTATGTCATGTTCATTGTTTAAACATAATGTAATGTAATATGACAATATCCCATCATACTATAATATTATAAAGTGTGTTTATTCTACTATCGCTTTGCAAGAAATTAATAAATAAACGGGATAGTAGTACATCTGGGAGTGTCATAGCCAACTTTTAAGCATAGCTTATGACCACGGAACGACGCATTTGGGAATAAATCTAATTAGACACGGGCTTCTTTTGTTTTTATTATACTAGTATGGATTGCTATGGATAAAAGTTTATTTTTACGCGGTTAAACGCGGTTATATTGCAAATCTTATTTGTTACCTTCTTGACGTTTTCACCAAGTAGAGGATCAGGCAATCAAAAAATCACCTTAAAGTAAATGCACGTTTACGATACCATTGTTTAAAAGTTAGTTATAGTAAAAAAATACTTACGCAATACATGAAACTTCATAAAAGACTATCCCATCCATGGTAATGTACTCTTCTACTTCAATGATAGACAAATAACATTAGTACATATAAAACTTTCGGTAAATATTCTCTTATCCAGAACGTACTCAAAGAACTTGGTAAACAAAGTTATCTCATTAGAGAGAGGTCTGAAGCTCAGTATACTTTGCTGGAATAACGTAATAGGAAGGAGCCTATGTTTTTGATTAAGTTGTAGATAGGCTTTCACTCCGTTGTTTGTCATACAATCATCGTCAATAATATACAGGCCAATATCCTCTTCACAATAATCGTAGCCAATTTGATAAAATCAAACCGTATCTCTTTTCGAATACCATATTTTAACTCTAAATTATAAATAAAATTATGGCACTGAGTTAGCATCCAATGGGCTCACCACCTGTTACGTGGGACAGGAATACATATGGTGAAAAGTCATCTTCATCATCCGAGCGTCTGTCCCAGTTGCGTCTCGCGATGCCCGGGGTCCGCTTTCCTACATTTTCTCCCCCACAAGGTGAAAAGTGGGCATATAATATGCCTCTGCCACAGTATTATCTTGAGATTATACTTTTAAACAGTCTAGTTGCCTCTAAATTATTGGCACTTACAGTACGTCATGTACAGGAAATTAGAATGAAATCTGTAATACTTATATTAATAACTTATGAATCGCGCCTCTAACCCCGAAGGGGTCGCAGAGGTGCTAAGCCCATATTTTAACTTGTGTACTATATTGTTATTGGGAGTTAAAGGCCTTTCCGTAATTGAATGTATTATATAAATCTATTTGTATTATATTGTTCTTTGCTCTTAATATTGTAAGCATAATGTACATTTCGAATGCTAACAACTAAACTGTTCAGCAATGAAACAGTTAACCAGTCACCGACTGAGAAAATATAATTAAATACTTTATTTTTAAGCTATTGCATAGTTTATAACGCGGGCTTTGTGTGGGCCTTAATAAAGAAATTTCCTTAAGGAAAAAAATCCTAAGATCCGAGGTCACACGAAGTTCACCGAGCACGGCCGAGCGTTGGCTTAACGTGATGTACATATATTATATGGTACGATTGTACGAAGCTCGCACGGATCGAGACGTGATGATAGAGAGTGTGAGTGTGAGGATGAGGGTGACTGTGATAGTGTGAGTGGGGTGAGGGTGAGTGAGGGTGAGGGTGAGGGTGAGGGTGAGAGTGAGGGTGAGGGTGAGGGTGAGGGTGAGGGTGAGGGTGAGGGTGAGGGTGAGGGTGAGGGTGAGGGTGAGGGTGAGGGTGAGGGTGAGGGTGAGGGTGAGGGTGAGGGTGAGGGTGAGGGTGAGGGTGAGGGTGAGGGTGAGGGTGAGGGTGAGGGTGAGGGTGAGGGTGAGGGTGAGGGTGAGGGTGAGGGTGAGGGTGAGGGTGAGGGTGAGGGTGAGGGTGAGGGTGAGGGTGAGGGTGAGGGTGAGGGTGAGGGTGAGGGTGAGGGTGAGGGTGAGGGTGAGGGTGAGGGTGAGGGTGAGGGTGAGGGTGAGGGTGAGGGTGAGGGTGAGGGTGAGGGTCAGGGTGAGGGTCAGGGTGAGGGTGAGGGTGAGGGTCAGGGTGAGGGTGAGGGTGAGGGTGAGGGTGAAGGTGGGGGTGAGGGTGAGGGTGAGGGTGAGGGTGATGGTGAGGGTGAGTGTGAGGGTGAGGATGAGGATGAGGGTGAGGGTGAGGGTGAGGGTGAGGGTGAGGGTGAGGGTGAGGGTGAGGGTGAGGGTGAGGGTGAGGGTGAGGGTGAGGGTGAGGGTGAGGGTGAGGGTGAGGGTGAGGGTGAGGGTGAGGGTGAGGGTGAGGGTGAGGGTGAGGGTGAGGGTGAGGGTGAGGGTGAGGGTGAGGGTGAGGGTGAGGGTGAGGGTGAGGGTGAGGGTGAGGGTGAGGGTGAGGGTGAGGGTGAGGGTGAGGGTGAGGGTGAGGGTGAGGGTGAGGGTGAGGGTGAGGGTGAGGGTGAGGGTGAGGGTGAGGGTGAGGGTGAGGCGAGGGCGAGGGCGAGGGCGAGGGCGAGGGCGAGGGCGAGGGCGAGGGCGAGGGCGAGGGCGAGGGCGAGGGTGAGGGTGGGGGTGAAGGTTTTTTTTTTGTTTTTTTTTAGTGTTCTACTACGAGATACTCCCAAAGATATTGTCAAAACAATGTATTAATTTAAATTTAAAATAGAATAGGGTTTAGTTTAGATCAGAGGTTCCCAAACTTATTTTGTCTACTGCCCACTTTGAGACTAAATAAATTTTTAGCGCCCCTATTTTTTCACCTACTTAAAAACCACTATAACTTCAAATTTAATTAATTAATTGTTGTGAGCTATATTAGCGGAGATTAAACATTCATTCTAAAATACACTTTTACTACAATCCGCAAGAGTTAACTTGAGACTTGAGCACAGTAGGTAGTACATAACGACGCTCAGGTCTCAAGTTAACTCTTACGGGGCTACACCTGCCAACGAGAATGAATTAATAAGTTTGTTGATATCAGGTTCCAATTTACTCAAGAACAGCCGCAAGTCGCCACGTTCGGTAACATGCAAACAATTTTCATCTTTTTAGTAGGCAGCGTTGCCACAGCACTAAATCCACGTTCACACAAATATGACGATGGGAATGCTATCAAGAATCCTTGAACGATTGACCACAATTCAGGGTACAATTGCGGGATCGGTTTTTGTAGCCAAAATTCTTGATTGCCATTTTTGAACTTGATTTTTATTTCCTCGTTTGTTGTCAATTCAACAAGTTCTTCTTCCAGCTGAGGTGAGATTGCTGTGTTGACATTTGAAAACGGATCTAACACCCAGGCTGGTATTTCCAAGTTCAAAATGTCCTGGTATCGTTCGGCGAAGTCAATGTGGAGGTTTTCCAAATATTGGCAGTAGGCAAACAAGTCGTCGTTACTGCAGAATACTGATAAATTCGAAAAATTGTGGAACTCACGTCTGCCCATATTCTTTTTGTGTAGAAGCAGTTTGGCTGCGAAAGCATCAACGACATTTTTTGTTTTAATTAAATTTAGTTCTTCGCCTTGCAGTTGGAGATTCATGTCGTTGAACAATTTATACAGGTCTGTCATATAAGCTATATAATTTTTTGATGTAATGAGCTTGTTGCGCAATTCTGTATCTTTAGTTTCCAAAAACTCTATCACAGAGTCCAACAGGTTGTAAAATCGAGTCAGACAATTGCCTCTTGATAGCCAACGAACCTCAGTATGAAGCAACAAACGGTTGGAATCTTCGTCATTAGTAACACAAAGCT
The DNA here is from genome assembly GCA_948477245.1 of Thumatha senex. Lineage (NCBI taxonomy): Eukaryota > Metazoa > Arthropoda > Insecta > Lepidoptera > Erebidae > Thumatha > Thumatha senex. Next base: position 7,496,610 of record OX419731.1, on the reverse strand, counting down.
GAAATAATCTATCATTTAAAAAGCTGGTACGGATTTTATTCACTGCTTTGATGACATATTGCAGCGATTGAAATAGTCGTTCACTAAAGTTTCGAGCAACCAAATGAATAAAGCAATGTACAGCAAGTACATCTGGAATTTTATTTTTTAAGTACGCTATGAAGCCTTTATGGCACCCTGTCATAGCCGGAGTGCCATCCGTAGCAACTGATATAATATTTTTCAAGGGAATCTCTTTCTCATCACAAAACTTTTCCAAAGTATTGAATATGGTTTCGCCTTTTGTATCGGTCTCTAAATTTCTAGCAAACAATAGTTCTTCACATATTTTCTCATGTTTAATAAACCTCATGTAAGACAGCAACAATGCTTCATTAGTAGGTAAGTGGACTCATCGAGCTGAATTGAGAATTGACTAGTCTTCAGATGATTGCACAATGATCCTTCAATGTTTTCAGCCATTTCATCAATTCGTCTTGGCACAGAATTATTACTCAAAGGAATTTTTCGGATAATATCTGCGGCCGGTTTATGAAGCACAGTAGTTATTACTTCCTTTATTGCTGGCAAAATTAACTCTTCTCCGATGTTGTGTGGTTTGCCTTTTTGAGCAATTAACAAAGAGATATAGTACGAAGCTCGAAGTCCGTCGTCATCTTGCTTAGCAACTGCCAAAAATAGTTTTGCTACACTTGGCTGAGTATTATGCTTCATCTCTAGATCCTTCAATGTTTTCAGCCATTTCATCAATTCGTCTTGGCACAGAATTATTACTCAAAGGAATTTTTCGGATAATATCTGCGGCCGGTTTATGAAGCACAGTAGTTATTACTTCCTTTATTGCTGGCAAAATGAACTCTTCTCCAATGTTGTGTGGTTTGCCTTTTTGAGCAATTAACAAAGAGATATAGTACGAAGCTCGAAGTCCGTCGTCATCTTGCTTAGCAACTGCCAAAAATAGTTTTGCTACACTTGGCTGAGTATTATGCTTCATCTCTAGATCCTTCAATGTTTTCAGCCATTTCATCAATTCGTCTTGGCACAGAATTATTACTCAAAGGAATTTTTTGGATAATATCTGCGGCCGGTTTATGAAGCACAGTAGTTATTACTTCCTTTATTGCTGGCAAAATTAACTCTTCTCCGATGTTGTGTGGTTTGCCTTTTTGAGCAATTAACAAAGAGATATTGTACGAAGCTCGAAGTTCGTCGTCATCTTGCTTAGCAGCTGCCGAAAATAGTTTTGCTACACTTGGCTGAGTATTATGCTTCATCTCTAGGTCTTGAAAATATGCTACATTCTTGTCTTTCTTATCTGGATGCATTTTATTCAAATGACCTTGCAGTCTTGAAGGCTTCATTGCTTCATCCGAAAATGTTTTTAGACATAGAAGGCACTGAGGCGACGATGGGTTTGTGGGATTTTCAATGAATCCGAATTTAATATATTCCAGAGTAATACCGTCTCTTCTTTTTTACATCCGACATTGTTTTGTTTTAAGAAATACGTAAGTAAGTGTTGAACTTCAGTACTGCTTATCTATTACGCGCGAAATCGCAAATGAAAATAAAATAAATATTCCGTTGTTTATATAGGATTGCATAAGCAGCACGCACCGACTGGAATAAGACAAACATGCATTAACTCGTTTATCTCATTCGACGCTCAATTGTACCCAACAAGTAAGAACAAGTATTCTATGAATCAGCCGATTGATACTGGAATGCACAAATCGGGTTATTTAACAAAAACTTGTTAAAACATGATTGCCCGCGGTCATCGACGCTCATTAGACGCTCAATTGTACTCAACAAGTAAGAACAAGTATTCTATGAATCAGCCGATTGATACAGGAATGCACAAATCGGGTTATTTAACAAAAACTTGTTAAAACATGATTACCCGCGGTCTATTATCTATGAAAATTACCTATCTAGGTACTAATAACTATTAAAATGTGAAAGTGTGTCTATTGCCTTTTTATTTGTTTGTTTGTGTTTACTTTCATTTCGAAACGGAGCGACCGATTGACATGATTTTTCTTCTATTTATTGAATAAAACAGGACAGATTTATTTTTTTTATTTATTTATTGTTACAAAGTTTGTTAATAAAAAACAGTACTTAAATAGCATCTAAAAACCACTAAGGTTTAATATGTGCTATCAAGAGTCTAGACAGTGCCAGCAGTTAATAAAAAAATAGTTTAAATAAAAACTAAAATTAAAACAACAAACAAGATTATAAGCGAAAGCAAAATGCGAACAAAAATATAACAGACAATACACATAGATATTATTATAGGTTCCTACTTATTCCAAAATTAATAACACTAATAGATATTAAGGTAGGTACTTAAGTTAAATTTAAAAAGAAGAGAGAGAAAATTTTTTAAGTTTGTGTTGTAAGTTTTGTTTTGTAACACTTTTGCAAAAGTCTGAGGGTAAATCATTTAAGAATCAATATAGTCGGTAGTTCGTTCACCATACATATTATTGGCGCGCTGCGTGCGAAGCCGATTCTCGGGCACTGCCCGAGTACATAAAGATGCTTGATATCGTTTCTATGATTTTCGTTAAAAAAAAATTCTTTTAATATTAAGAAACGAACTTGAGTATATACTGGCAGAATTTGACAGTGCTTAAAGAGACCAATTTCATTGTCACAATATTTGTTGTTTATGTTGTTACAAACTAGTTTTTTTTAAATTTTATATTGAAGCTTGTATATGTCATTCAGGAACGTTTTATAGGTTCGGCCATAACTACTAAGACCATATTGTATGTGAGATTCTGCGAGTGCATGATAAAGCATAATCTTGACTTTGAATGGAATGCGGTTGTTGAGAATTGAGATAGCCTTAATTTGTTACAAACTTGTTCGATGTGGGGGCCCCAGCTGAACTTTTCATCTATACTTAGCCCAAGATATTTAATATTTTTGACAGTTTCTATAAATATACACTTACAGTTTATCACGCTAGGAGCATGCAAGCACAAGTGGTCATGAGCTACTAATGACAGAATGTATGGTGCTTGTCTAATATAAGGGGATTTAATAATCAATAATTTGGTTTTACTTGCATTTAGCACCAGTCCAGCATCATGACACCGCTCTACCAGTGCATTTAAATCAGATTGTAAGTGCTCGCATGCAATCTGAGGATTTTTATCAGCGATTATAAGGCAAGTATCGTCTGCGAACTGATAACACGTGCTTTTTGTGATACATTTGCTCATATCATTAGCATAAGACAAAAAATGTAATGGTCCTAACACTGAGCCTTGAGCTGTTCCTTTCGTAGTAAAAATAGGCTCACTATAAGTGTTATCAACCTTCACAGTAAACTTTCTGTTATTTAAATAATTTCTACACCAACTTAACAAAGGACCGCATACTCCGCAATCATCCAGCTTATCAATGATCTGTTTATGTTCCAGTGTATCAAACGCTCGGGTAAAGTCTATAAATAGGGCAAGAACATGTTTTTTTTTCGTCTAAGTGCTGTTAAACTCATCCGTGAACTTGGATAACAAAGCTGTGGTACTTTTACCAGCCTGAAAACCGAATTGATACGGGTTAATTATGTTATACTTTTTATAAAATTCGTGTATTTGTTGACATATATATTTTTCAATTATTTTATCTATAGATGAGAGTAGTGTTATTAGGCGATAATTACAATAATCATTTCGCTTACCGTTTTTGTATATCGGTCTCATCGAGATCATCAGGTTATACACCAGTTTTAACACTACGATTTTATTAGGTCAGCAATGGGGTCAGCAATTCTGTCGCCTAGCATTTTTATGTCAGAAACCTTTACACTATCGAGGCCTGCAGCTTTCCTTGAATTTAGGTTCTTAATAATTTTTAGCACACCACTAGCTGAAGCTTTTTTAAACAAAATACTCGATTCTAGGGATTTTCAGGTATCATTGCAATTGGTTGTCTTAATATTACAATTGGGCATTATGTCTTTTACTGCCTAATCGAAACAATTTGCAAAACCATCAACAATGTTTTTGGTAGATATTCCCTGTGCATCAAAGGCTTTATGTATAGCGATATCAATTGTTAATGTAACTCTTCCTAGCATCTGATTAACTTGGTATTGTGTAGTGGATTAATTTGGTATATTTTTTTTATGTTTTTCATATTATCTTTAATTTTTGGCATATAGTATTATTTTTTTCTATTTTCTATTATTTTATGAATTTTTTTTCGAATTATATTATACTCCAATTTAATTTTATTTTCATTTAAACTATTTTTCCACTTACAAAATAATTTATCTCTTTTAAGGCACAAACGTGTGATGTTTTCATCAATCCAAGGCATTTTATACTGTTTTCCGCGTATATTTGCCAATTTCATTTCACATTTCATTCACTGTTTTTCCTTGCGCAATTAAAAGAATTATAAATAAAATTTAAAATTTCATGTGTCGAGTTCATTCTTTTTGTCTTAGTCCAATCAACATTTTTTAACTCTCTCTAAAAAGTGTCATAATTAATATTTATTTTAAAATCATCCTGTACGCACTCAGGAATGTCGTGCGACTCGTCGACGCAGGCAAATACAATACCACGATGATATAATATATTGATTAGTCACAAAACTTAAATTCTTTCCTCCTGCTACCTTATACTGCGAAACGCAAATGCGAAGAAATTTCATAATACCAAAAATTTATACTTTACATTTAGAAGTGCTTACCTGATAAAGTAACCCAAAAGTGTCAAGTAGCTCTCATACGCTTACGTTCAGAAAGAAATGCGTAAGTCGCATATATTTTCCGAGAAAGTGGTAATTTACAGAAATTGTCAGAGCCCACATCACACACCCCTGCATACTTCAATAAATTATGTGTAAATTGTATTGTAAACATTACCCCTGGGGACGATTTAATAGAATGAAATTTACATATCATTACGCTTACTCGCATCGAGTGTTGCCTTCGTCATTCGTCTATTATGGTAATGTCAATGATGTACCTGAATGATTCTTCAGAATACTTACCATAGTAAATATAATTTCCCAAACTGTTAATATATAATAATTTCCCATACTGTTATATGTTATACATAAGCTGGCGCGCTCCAGGGTCAAAGCGGCACAGGATATATCCAAGTGTCGCTGTGTAAAAGACCCTGAGGGCAACCTGTTAAGCGAAGACCTCGCGGTAAAGGAGAGATGGCGCTCGTACTTCCACGAGCTGCTTAATAAACAGCACAAAGAGGTGCAGCCTCCGGACCTCCCTCCGAATCAGGGACTAGTGCCACCGGTAACGCCTGGAGAAGTCCTGACTGCGCTTCGCCGCATAAATAATCGGAAAGCTGTCGGACCCGATGGAGTCCCCATCGAAGCCTGGAAGGCGATGGGTCCTCGCGGTGTGGGCATGTTAGTAAGCCTTTTTAACCGCATACTCCTCAGCGGGCAGATCCCAAACCAATGGAGACTGAGTATTATTACTCCAGTCTTCAAAGGTAAGGGGTCAGTGCAAGAGTGCGGGAGCTACCGCGGTATCAAGGTGATGTCCCACACCATGAAGATCTTTGAGAGGATTATAGACTCTCGGATCCGGCAGGAGTGTACTCTCTCGGGGTGTCAATATGGGTTTCGCCCTGGTCATGGGACCACGGACCCTGTTTTTGCCCTGAGGGTTGTCGCAGGGAAATACAGGTCGAAGAACACGCCTCTGCACTGTTTGTTTCTAGACATGCCGAAGGCCTTCGACTGTGTTCCTCGTGCAATGATCTGGTGGGCACTGCGGTCCAAAGGGGTTCCAGATTATCAGATTCTCTGATACCTTACCGTGATCACACCAATTACCCTACATGTATGAAAGTACTCGTAGCGACCTAAAAAAACAGATTCATACACAAAATCCAGCTAGGGTTTAGAAGAAACTGAGAATAGGTACGCTAAGAGCTAAAAATAAGATCTAAAGATTTATGTTTATTCTACGCTCTTCTAATATAATAACGGCTATTATTCCTGTGAGTCGAAAAAATTCAGTACCTATATTTCGATTTTCTTTTTTTATTAGCACTCCAACTGTGAACAACGTGTTTTGTACGCAACTTTATCTTCTTCAAACACTCGTTGAGTGGATTGCCGCTTCTTAAGAGTACCGTAGCTGTAATATTCAAGTATCGTATAGTAATAAGGATATAGGATACGTTTTGCGAAGTTCCGTCTTCAAACTTCTCTAGCATAAATTTGCACTAATAAACACGAAGGGAGTTGTTGTCGTCGATGAGAGAATGAGGTTCTTAAGTTTAAGATGTTAATGCAGAATGATGGAAACTGTCTTCGATCCATCTTCAGTTCGACCTGAATTTTAAGATTTACATGTTTTTCTTTTAATTGCCAGATCAGCACCTTCATTCTGACACTGGAAGTTGTCGTAATATGCGTGTAAAATGCTAATATGCATTCTTAGTTTTAGTTTGAAAAACTTAAAAACTTAACTATCTTCACGCTGTATCCCTGACGGGGTAGTCAGAGAGGACAGATCGCCAGGCTTCGCGATCCATGCATACTTCTTTCGCTTCTTCGAGATTCATCAATCGCTTCATACACGCACGTCTGGGTATCCGAGTACTTTTGACCTTTCCGTTTTTGAGCAATCTGCTCACGTGGTCTTCATATGTAAGTCTCGGCCTTCCCTGACTCCTTCTACCCTCTACTTTTGAACAATATATATTCTTCGTCAATCGTTCCTCACTCATTCGTTGGACGTGTCCAAACCAACGGAGCACGCCTTTTTCCAGCTTAACGCTGACACTTTCATTCAAACCTGCCATATTGCGTATCACTTCGTTACGTATTCGGTCGGCCAAGGTAACTCCGCACAATTTTCGAAGTGATCGCATCTCCACAGCATTCAATTTACTTTCATGCATCTGCTGACATACCCAGGTTTCACTACCGTAAAGCAAAGTGGGCACTAGCACTGCGTTATGAATCGCCAGTCGTGCTTCTTTTGCTTTTTTTCTTTTTTTTCTTTTTTTTTTTTTTTCTTTTATTAGTTTGAAAACTATTAAAATTTAAATTCTGATTATAATAGTGGAATAAAAAAGATATCTATTTAAAACTGTAATTAAAAAGTTGTTAAAGGAAAAAATGTAGATTTAATACAGTCGAAAAAATGACAATTAGGCCCTGTAGCGCGCCAACTTATTAATAAACACAGACAACTTCAGCTTGTCGTACAATGGTTATATGATAACTCATCTAATTCTGGCGATAGCTCTTAAAGGGGCACGTATGATGGCTCAATACGCATTACTTCAAGTTTTGTGATATTTGGTGGTATGCCACTTTTTGTTCAAGACTTTCTTAAGCTCCCTTTTTGATTTCCGCATTCCACCACAACAAGTCTTTGTTACACTTAGTCCGCCAAATCGTGTAACGCAGCCTCGTTTCTATCTCAGAAAATAAGTACAGATTCTCTTTCAGCGGTAATGCATTTATGTCCGATCGCGGAAACGAACCTTTGGGTTCCATGCAGCAATCATTAATTGATTCAGCGCGCCTATCACAACATGTTGTTACTGGATCCAATGAAGTTCGAGGCCTATTTTGCAATAGATCTCGAACTTTATTTAGATCTCATTATTATCATTATTTGTTTATATAAAATAACTATCATTTTTTGGGCAAACTTTTTTTTCAATGTTCTTCTGCCAGTAGGTTGCCTATTCGCCGCCTGTTTTTCAATAGTTTTATATAGTCGACGAAAAACATTTCATAGATAGTTAGATTTTAGAGTTTTCATAGTAATAAAACGCAAAAAATACAATGACATTTACCGAAGAATAATGGAAATAAATAAAAAAAAGACGTGTGGCACTCGGAGACTGCCGCGGTAAAGCTATTGCATAGCATACCTTTGTTTTTCTTTGATATTAATTTAAGTTACACTTAAAAAAAAAAATTCTCACCCTCACCCTCACCCTCACTCGTCACCCTCACCCCTCACCCTCACTCTCACCCTCACCCCACTCTTACTCTCACTCTCACAGTTACCCTCATACTTACACTCACACTCACTATCATCACGTCTCGATCCGTGCGAGCTTCGTACAATCGTATCATATAATATATGTACATACACGTTAAGCCAACGCTCGGCCGTGCTCGGTGAACTTTGTGTCACCTCGGATCTTAGACTTTTTTTCCTTACGGAATTTCTTGATTAAAGCCCACTCAAAGCCCGCGATAAAAACTATGCAATAGCTTAAAATCTTTCAGTCTAATCCACCTGTTTCAGATCTTCAGATCCTCAGACCGCTGAATGCTCATAAAATATAGATCTGAAAACGTATTTGATAAATAGACGATAAAAACACCAACACATTGGCCAATAAAATTTTTCAAATAAAATTTTATTGCGTTGGACCTAGGTATATTGTAAAACAGAGTCATATTTTATATCAGCGAGAACGTAGGTACTTTGCGTTCATTTTCTGCAAGCTTTATTCTTTAAATTATATGTAATCGCCATATTTCTTAGGATATTGTATCATTCATAATCTGCGAGTTTGGTTCTTTAGATTACATGTAATCACCACATTTCTTAGAATATTATAATAAATGGAATGGAAAACAATGAAACAATTTTGAAAAGCAATTAGTATGCTAACTTTCTCTAAATTTAATTTTTTAAGTGGTAATTTTTTTTTCGACCGGCACTTCTAAAAGTATAACGGTACGAATTTTTAGAATTTCATCTATAATCAACCTATTTATGATGACACCTGCCTAAACATTCAAAACAATTTTGAAAAGCAAATAGTATTTGTAATATATAGGTCAATAAATTTGTTGTATGTAGGTAGGTAATAAAACTAAGGAAGCCAGTTGGAAATATACCGCTATTCTGTGAACAGTGCATTTTAATTTAAGCTTATAAATCTCCTCATTTCTCTTGTTGGACGTACACCACATTGGCGACGAGGAAAAGCAAAGAAAAGTACGAGTGTAAAAGGTACCAATACAATAATAAAAATATGTCGATTGGAAAAATTGGTCAATTCGATGTGAAGACGGGTATGTGGTCATCTTATGTCGACCGCCTGAACATGTACTTTAAAGTAAACGACGTTAGCACAGACAAACAGTTGCCAACACTAATTGCAGTGATGGGGGATGAAGCATTTGAGGTGTTGGTAAACTTGGCAAGTCCGGCGGTACCGTCAACTTTAACGTACGAAGCGGCAGTTACTTTGTTATGCGAGTACCTACAACCGGCGCCCTCGGTGTTAGCGTAAAGGTATCGATTTAGACAAAGAAGACAACTCGCGAGTGAAAACATCTCAGTGTACGTAACGGAGTTGAAAAGGTTATCCAGACACTGCAAATTCGAAGTGAACCTAAATGAAAACTTGCGGGATCAATTTGTTGGCGGCATTAAAAGTGAGGTCACTAGACAAAGATTATTGTCCGAAAGTGATAGTTTTACGTTCACACAAGCGGTGAAGCTCGCCACATCGCTAGAAGCCGCTGAGAGGGACGCGGCAGCGGTGGAAGGCGGGGGAGCGGCGGAGCGCCCGTTTAGCAACTCAACGACAAGTACGTCAACACAACAGCAAGCAGTGCATCTTCTCGCATCAACGCGTACGCGACGCAGTGGCAATACTCAAATGCGCGGGCGTGGCCGGGGGGAATCAGCGCCGGCGGCGGCGGGCGCAAATGCACGGGCTCGGCGGCCCGGAGCAGAACAGCGTAGGGGCATGAGCGCCGGCGGATCGGCTGATTGCGGAGCGCGAAACTTATCAACAAGACCTTTATTAGAATGGAAATAGATACTAGGACTGCTATCACATGTGTTAGTAAAGGTACTTACGATAAATATTTCTCGCATTTATAGATATTAAGGAATCCGACGGTTCTGAAATTTTATGACGGTACCAAAGTTAAACCTCTGGGTATTATTAAGCCGAAGGTACGTTATCAAGATCAGGAGAAAATTTTAGAACTTTTCATTATCGAGGGGGGTACAACATCATTGTTAGGTAGACAGTGGTTAGCTGAATTAAATATTCAAGTCCCTAAATTCAAATGCAAATTAAAAAAAAATCAAATTACTTGTAAACCGATAGATAATGTTATCTGTAAATTGCTTGACAGGTATAAAGAACTGTTCAGTGGTGGGCTGGGGCGGTACACCGGGGAACGGGCCGCCGTTGACGCCGAACTCGATAGTATGCTAAGCGCCGGCGTCATCGAGCCCGTAGACTGCTCCGACTGGGCCTCACCACTGGTACCCATCAACAAACCGGACGGTACGCTTAGGATATGCGCAGATTATAAAGCGACTCTTAACCCCGTTTTACTGATCGACCGCTACCCCTTACCTAAAATAGAGGATGTAATCGTAGGGTTAAATGGAAATCAATTTTTTAGCAAAATTGATTTATCACAAGCGTATAACCAAATAGAATTAGACGAGTCTAAAAGGTACACTGTAATTAATACGCATCGAGGTTTGTTTTTATACAATAGACTGGTTTTTGGCTTAGCCTTTAGTGTAGGTATTTTTCAACGCATAATGACGTATCTATTGTGTAATATTCCGAACGTACAGGTATTTTTAGACGATATTATTAAAGGAGGAAAGACTAAAACACAACATTTGACAGCTTTAGAAATGGTTTTTCAGCGATTATTGCAAAACGGGCTTAAATTAAAAAGGAGCAAATGTGTTTTCTTGTCAGAGAAAGGTCCATATTTAGGCTTTATAATTTCTAAAGAGGGTGTAAAAGCAGATAAATCTAAAATAGAAGCAATTCTTAAAATGCAGGCACCGCGTAATGTGCCGGAACTACGATCTTTCTTGGGTATGGTGAATTTCTTCGCAAAATTTATTAGGAATTTTAATCCGTTGTTGGTTCCTTTATATAGGTTGCTAAGAAAAGGGGTAGATTTGGACTGGAATGCAGAATGTAAACGGAGATTTATGGAAATGAAACGTAGGTTAACAGATACCGAGGTGTTAGCTCACTATGATCCGGCAAGACCGCTGATTGTTACGTGCGACGCGAGTGCTCAGGGGGTGGGCGCGGTACTCACCCAGCCGAGCGGCGGCGGGGGCAGCGCGCGCGCAGGGGCCGAGCGCCCGGTCGCGTACGCCTCACGCACACTAACAGACGCCGAGAGGAATTACTCACAAATTCACCGTGAAGCCTTGGCTATTATATTTACTATGAAAAATTTTCACCAATATCTGTACGGACGCCAGTTTACGTTGCGACCATAAACCGCTGGTTTCAATATTTGGGCCCAATAATAATACCTACAATGACAGCCAGCCGAATGCAACGCTGGGCTGTTATCTTATCAGCGTATAATTATAACATCGAGTATGTGTATAGAAAAGAAGAATTGCGCCGATGGGTTGTCACGCTTACCGATAAAATTAAGTAAGGATAGCGGGGCTTCTTCTACGCCCGAACAAATATTTTTACATTTTGCTCAAGATGCCCTATTATTAGATTATAATGGGGTCAAAAAAGAAACTGCTAGGGACCCGTTACTGAGTAGGGTGCTGAGTTATATTCGCGATGGTTGGCCGGCGCAGTGTGAAATTGTCAACATGCAACCTTATTTCAATAGGAAGGCAGAGCTGTACGAGGAGCTAGGCTGCGTAATGTGAGGTCACCGGGTGGTAGTGCCGGGAAACTGTAGACCTAAGGTGTTGCAGTGTATTCACGAACCGCACATGGGTATAGTGACATCAAAGGCGGTGGCTCGAAGCTATGTGTGGTGGCCCGGCCTCGATGAGGCGGTGGAGGCGGAGTGCCGCGCGTGTAGCGTGTGCGCCGCACACGCAGACGCACCACCGCGACACGAACCGCGCTTGTGGCCGCGGCCTCAGCGCGCATGGTCTCAGTTGCACCTTGACTTTCTGGGTCCCATATTTGGGAAAACCTATTTGATAGTAATAGATGCAATGTCTAAGTGGATGGAAATCTTTAAAGTTCCAAGTACGTCGGCCAGTAGTACTATTTGTAAGCTTGACGAATTATGGAGTAGGATTGGGGGTGTACCTAAGCAGATTTTGACGGACAACGGCCCGCCATTTACAAGTAGGGAGTTCGAAACTTTTGTTAAGAAGGACGGAGTCGAACACGTATTCAGCGCTCCATATCACCATGCATCAAACGGCGCGGCTGAAAATGCAGTCAAAACGTTAAAACGCGTCATTAAAAAAGCTAACGCCGAAGGCAGTTGTATCGACCGGTCTCTAAATACGTTTCTATTGCACTATAGAAACACAGAACACTCCGACACAGGAGAGTGCCCAGCAATGCTATTAATGGGTAGGCGCTTACGTACACGTCACGTCACGCGCTGAAGCCAGACAGAGAGGCACAGGTTAGGCGGGCACAGCGACGACAGATAGATTATGCAGGGGGGACCAACAGGAAAGTAGAAGTGGGGGAAGATGTGTGGTATCGGCAGTACCTTAAAAACGAAAAGTGGGCACCAGGTACGGTAGTAGAATCAGTAGGTACGACTAACTATAAAGTAAGGGATAGTACTGTTAATCTCATTCACAGACATGTCGATCAGTTAAAACGTAGGTCTAGGAGTTCGCTGGCTATGCCCGCGATGGTAACTAATCTCCAACCCGAGCAGCCCCAAGAGGACCCATTGGACGTGGTGACGCCGCCGGTGGAAGCGAGTACAAGGGAGGGTGAGATGCAAAGTACCGTGGAAACAGAGTTAATCATGGAGCACCCGGGGTCAACCCCCGGCGACGTAGGGTTACCAGAAATAGTCACTAATTGCCCAGAGACCCCGCTTACCGTATTTAGGCCCCTTCAGCCCCGCCCGATACGAAATTGTCGTCGGGGAAAACTTAATAATTTATATGTTAGACATATAACTTGATTATATTATTGTTAACTAGAACCTTTAAATTGTAAGTAATGTTAAGTAGGTATAAGTGTTTATTAATGTATGTTATTATAATTAAATTTATGTAGCATTATATTGCCTGATTAAGGTGGAGGGATGTAATATATAGGTCAATAAATATGTTGTATGTAGGTAGGTAATAAAACTAAGGAAGCCAGTTGGAAATATACCGCTACACTGTGAACAGTGCATTTTAATTTAAGCTTATAAATCTCCTCATTTCTCTTGTTGGACGTACACCACAGTATTGTAACTTTTTTAAGTTTTAATTTGGAAAACAATGATTATTTGTAACTGTTCTGGAGAACAGTTCTTAAGAACTTCTTGATGATTTTTACTAAATTCCGTAGCAAGGATTAGAGCGTCGAGTTTATATATATATGTCGTGGTCTTTCTTTTGCGATGCTCATGTGTGGAAACGAATGCCAGCAGATACAAACAAAAAAAAATTATATGTTGGAAACGCATTAAGAATAAAAGTAAGGTGTTAGACAAAAAACTCATGGTCATTAATATTTACAAATATATTTGTATAAATAAATTTTCGAATAAAATACTAGAATAGAATAAAACTTTATTTGTACACCAATTTAAAAATAGTTTAGAAGGCGTTTCCAAAAATATAAATTTTCTGGGCATATTGACAATAAGATTTATTAAGTTATAATAAAGTAAAGCTTGTCCAGTGTACGCTTTCTGCAAGTCTGAATTAGTACCTCAGCTTTAGGTTTTTTTATCATAATATATATTATGATAAAAAAACCCTGCTAATTAGCAGCTTCTGAAAACTTACTATAACAGAGAGCCGACGATGTTTGTTTTGTAGCCTGTGTGTTGATTTGGATAATTCCACGACGTTTCACGATCATCTGATGGCCTTCAAAGAGCTGAATATCAGTCCATACGTTTGGGAGCTATGATGCCACAGAGAGATACGTAGATTCACAGTTTAAACTTACAACACTCCGTCCATTTTCAAGATGTTGTGAAGTACCTAGATTGCTTTCAATGAGATTAATTTATTTTCGTTTGAGAGTGTTATGAATAAAGTTGGCAAGCTTACCTCTCCCTATTTTAACAAATCCATTTGAAAAACTTTTGTCGTTAATCAACATGAGGCGCAGATTATTTCAAAGTCCGGCTAGACTTTTGAAGATATTTTTTTTAATAAAATAAAGCAGCTACCTATTGAGTGGTTGAGTTAAACCACGGAGTAGAGAATAACTGTTTTTTTTTTCTTTCTGAACCTAACTGAAGCTAAAAAGATCAATTTTCATAAATGAAAATTAAATGGACTTATCATTATTCCTTTAGTGTTACAGCAGTTCGCTTGTGGAATAGGCTGCCACTTCAAATTAGACGTGCGGAGACATTACAACATTTTAAAACTAATGTTAAAAATTATTACTTGACCTATATTTGTTAAAATCTTCCTGACTTATAAAGCTTTTAACCCATATAAACGTATTAACATTTTAACCCAAATATTTATTTCTATATTTGTATTTATGTATACAATTCATGAATGTGTTACTCATTCATGTGTATTGTCTTTCTGTTTTTTTTTTTGTATTGGCGTTGAATTAATAATGTACCTATATTATTAATTCAACGCCACCAACTACCAGTTCGCTCCTACCAATATTCTTTTCCATCCAAAGGTTGTCTGGCAGAAATTGCTTTAAGCGATAAGGCCGCCCATTATATTGCTATTTTGTATAAAATTTCTAAATTGTAATACTACCTTGGCGTACAATAAAGTATATAATAAATAAATTATTATATTCACAGAGTAAATGGACAAGCATATGCAAATTTTAAATATGAATATAGATACGACTGTCTGAATTTACTAGTAATACTCGACGATCATAATCATATTATTGCTAAAAATGTAGTACAGTTTGCGATGTTACCAAATACAATGGCGAAAACACAATTACAGAAGAAATGTGCTGTTTATTACAACAGCACATTTCGCCACATAAGGCATGCAAAATTATACATGAAAATTGAAGTTCAGCTGAATCAGCATTGCAATCTAAATTATAAAACTTAAGTTATTATGTTTCTCTCTGTCACGGGTGTCTTCTTTTTTATATCTTACGAAGATACCCGATCTTTTGGTAGGCTTACATGGGGACATACCCACTTTATGTAGAAGAATGGTAATAAACCACCTCCAATGGGAGTTAAACTATTGTAAAATTGGCTAACTACGAAATGGGTTATTGGGTTGGGGATTAGATGAACTTGGTGATTAGTTCTAGGGATGAAGATGGCGTCTGCCATTTTAATAATATTATTATGATGCATTACAATTTTGCGTCCTGTGCCATAACAACTAAGATAGTTATAGACATTACATTGTAGACAGACACAATAAATTTTGCTACACTAATAGAAATTTTAATCAATATCTATATTTATAAAAATTAATGCCACTTTTCGCTGTAATTTTATAACTCAAGAACGGGCTCACCTATCCAAACCAAATGTTTAGGCTTTGTTCGGACTATTTAGTAGATGGTTATTATGTTCAGTTTGCACAAAATCGGTCGAGCGGTTCTTAATTTATCACATTTTTGGTGGCGTAACGAAGTTACGCGGGTCAGCTAGTTTTTTGTGTTAATAATATTGTAAATGGAGCGCTCGTGGCCACGCGGTCTCAGTGTTCTGTAAACGATCACTGAGTTACGCAACTTTCACTATGGCTGGTCCTCGGATGGGTGACCACTTTGTGGCATTTACATTTGCGAGCGTTTCTGTACTTCGGAAGGCACGTTAAGCTGTTGGTCTCGGTTGCCAGTAAAATGGCAGTCGTTAAGCCTGGTTGAAAAATTTCAACAGCAGGTAGCCACAACCTGCGTCTGTCTATTTCAACACGGCAATGGGCTCACCACATTTTACGTGGGACAGGAATCCACACGGTGAAAAGTAGGCATATAATATGCCTCTGCCACCCCTTCGGGGATAAGGCGTGATGGATATTTATTTATTTTATTTTATAATATTATAAATGTGTTTGTATGGATGTTTGATACTCTTTCACGTAAAAACTACTGAACGGATTTTAATGAAACTTTACATTTCTAAATATACAATGTGTAAAGAATACCCTGTCCGATCCGTGAAGGTATTGGTAGGTATCGAGATATGATTTTATTCGTGTAATCCTTTTTAGAAATTACCCCAAAAAAATACCCCAAATAACATAAATTAAAAATTAACATAATGTGGTAGCTTACATAGCAACACAGGGATATTCGGAACTGCAAGGTCAAAAGGTCAGCTTACACCTGCCAGGGGTTTCTTTTGATATAACATACACTCGTCGCCGCATGCCAACAAAGTTGTTGTCAGTTTTTGAAAATTTGCTATATTTTAAGGAAATTGGACTAATTCTGATTCTAAAAACACACATTTAAAAAAATGGTAACTGGATACTTATATATAATATGATTTTTATTTTATTTTTTGATTATGTTATTGAAGTGCCAATGTGCCCCTTTCGGGTCGGACAGGGTTTTCTTAACACATTGTATATTTAACTACTGACTAACTAACTATTTACTATACAATTATTACAATAATATAGCTTATACATCAGAATAACACATAGGCTACTTTTTATTTGTTTTTATTCTTTTTTTTTTAATTTATTTTTATTCCGGGAACAAGTTCCTGTGGGAAACGGGAACGGGAAATCTTCTCTATGCGGGCGAAGCCGCAGGCGTCAACTAGTATAAAAAATACCAACATCTCCAGAGTCTAAGTGACCTTATATACTTGCGGTACACCTGTTCATTAATGGACTTATAACCTTATAAGGTGAAATTGGATTGGGAGGTCAAAAAGCAGTCGGTCTCAGCAATGCCGGAACTCAAAACCAAACTTTAGCTAATCTTAGGAGTCAAATAAAAGTTAACCCCAGGCTTCAAATCTTAAAGTTAAAGAAAATGAATAAGAAATGCATTTTTCAATTTTTCTCATTTTTACCTGACTGCTGTAACCCCTGCTCATTGCCTTGACATTGCATGCCCTTCGTGATGCCATTAGGGTCGTTTACGATCTCTATACCTATTTTGAAACTTTCTCATTAATATTAACCAGCGTACAGTAAGACTAATCAACACCACAAACATAATTGGGAGAGACTACTCGAAAGTCCAGCAGTTAACTTTGAAAGGCAGATTTGATCAGTTTCAACGTAGTCTCACTTCAACAAAATTTTCTTTGTTTAAATAACACCAGGTGCAAAATCCCGGCATAATATAAGCTGTTTACCCATTATATAAAATTAGAAAAACTGCACACTGGGGACTGTTTTCCCTTAATTGGGGGTTTAGGTAGGAAAATGAGTAGGGACAAGTTGCGTGTGGATAAACGTTGAAATTACGCACATTATAATGTTGTGAGTCGTGACGACTCACTCATCTGGGTATGTTTGTATTCTTTTCACTTGATTGCCATAAATCATATAGCATATACAACAAATTGCGATTGCCTATATTTTTAAACATTTTCCCTTAAATTGAGCTTTAAGGGAAATGTATCTTTGTCCAGATACAATTGCAGAGTAAATGAAAATATTCGGTCGTATTTAACGTCATCGATCGAAGTATCGTAGTTCTGCCTTGGCTAATACTGACACCTAACACAGTGAGTTTAATGTTATCATGTATGCTAATTGCACATCACACTATTAAGTTAGAACCCGTAATTATTATGTTTGTGTTGAAAATACATGAAACAGAGGGATTATTTAAGGCAGGGAGGGAATAATACAACATACACCCTTGACTTGTCAATAGCAACGATCACATCTGTCTAATTGCTATGGAATGGAAATCCTCAAGGAAAGTGTTACCAGAATCGGTATTTCACTTACCTTCCAGCTCCTTTTTTTTCACCTTATTTTTCAAATGACTATCACATGAAATCGCTTTCAGAATCATTAGTGGCTAGACTGCCTACTTACTAATATATAAGTACATTGTTTGATGTTACAACAAACACATTACAACTGTGTCACAAGTCTTCATTACTGCAACGTCACAGTTATTCGTCTATCCCTCCTCTGACTTGAATACTAAATGAGGTCGTTAAGTGCACCCCACGCAATGTCGATGCTTTCACGACAGATTCAAAATAAATAAAATGCTAATCCGTTCTCTATTTTACTGTCAAACTTTGACCAATAAAGCTGATCCCATACCTACACAGCAGCCAGTACACAAGGTGACGTTAACTGAAATTGTTTAAGTTTCCGAAACGGCCCTTCATCTAACATTGTTCACTTCTTTTCGTGACACTTTTGTTATAAATAGCGTCGTTTTGATGATATTACGCTTGACCCGACCTTTTGTTTAGCATTAAATGGCGATATTCAAAGTAAAGGATCATTAACTTTGTTATTTGAGTGAACTTGATGCAAAACAATGGGGTTGGAGATCTAGATACAATAATATAGTGACAACATTCAGTAGTTTGGACTACATAAGTTATATTACCAGAAACTTAGTACAGTAGTTTAAAATTTAATTGCGAGCATGTTGAGTAATTCTAATTTAGACTAATGAGTGTAGTGAGAGACTTAAAGGTAGAAGTAAAAAATACTGAGCTTATTCAATTTCTACCAGTGTAACAAGTTTAATAGAATCACGGAACCCAAAACAGAAAATAAGACTTTAAAAAAATTAACCTTAGACACATAGAAAGATGGATCTGACTCATATAAATCTAAATGTGTCTTATTTTGACTTTGTTGGTAGCGACTGCCTTCTGACCTGTGATAATTTTTAATTTGTAGGTGCTTGAGCTACGACCTCGTCAGTCAATCAGTGGGTGTACCAACAGGGAGCTGAGCTTATTTTGGATCCCAATCAACCTGTAAACAACAGTTTTAGAAACTAAAAAAAGGGGTTATCCGACAAAACCTTTTTTTTTTGTTTGACTATAACATCTCAAATTCTCAATATCACTTGCATTGTATTTGAATCATTTTTAAGTTTGTAAAGTAACGTTACAAACGCGTAATACAAAAGCACGTGGAAACAAAAGCAACACAACAACAGACTTAAGTATGTTTATTTACAACTAGATGACCCCCATAGCTTCGCCCGTGGCATAATTCGAACTCCCGTCGCACCTATTTAATCCCGTCGCT
This sequence comes from Thumatha senex, assembly GCA_948477245.1. Taxonomy (NCBI): domain Eukaryota; kingdom Metazoa; phylum Arthropoda; class Insecta; order Lepidoptera; family Erebidae; genus Thumatha; species Thumatha senex. The sequence continues at coordinate 7,477,508 of OX419731.1, read as the reverse complement.
TATAAATTCTACAATAATGCATAAAAAATTGCCCGATTTCTCGACATTTATGACTACTGTTCCGCTGCACAGGGTAGTAGCGTAATGATATATAGCCTATAGCCTTCCACGATAAATGGGCTATGTAACGCAAAAATTATTTTTCAAATCCGACCAGTAATTCCTGAGATTAGCGCGTTCAACCAAATAAACTCTTCAGCTTTATAATATTAGTTTAGATGATATTAAACTTTACATGGAATACCTTGGCACCGATCGACAATAGTCTATTATTTCTTACCTGCGTAGCACTTCAAAACAAATTTTGATTTTAGAAAAATTCTAGCTCAATTCTTAGCCTAAGCATAAAGGGATGCATTCTGGAGCTTTCCAGTTAGAAGGTAAGATTCGTAACTATACATGATTGTTGAACTTGTAATAGTCTTTCTTTCTTTTCTTTCTAAAATATTTTGTCTTGTGTGACTAAAAATACATTTCGCACACCACCATAAAGTGACAATTACTTCCAAGAGAAAAGCACTTAACAGAACTTACACAGAACTTCATGACAGACAGGCAGTTTTAAGCTTCTAACAATACTTTGAATACATCATTGCCACCGGCGCGAGTATAGACGCAGTGCGTAGTTATTGCAAGTGCTTGTATTGTTTTTTTCTACAAAGCCCGAATTATCTATGTGCTAACTAGGACTACTGCTTTACTGTGAACGATAAAAACGCTGGATTGTAAGTAAATTTATTCCCTTAATAAATTTTTGAAGCTTATCGTTTTGCAAACAGGCTCAACTAATACCACTTGAATGCGTAGACGGAAATTTACTGGTAAATATTTAGAAACAGAAAAGCATAAAACAATAAAGTAATGACGCACGTTTTCTAGTCGTATAATAGTATCCCAGAACTAATAATGTATCCTACACTATATAGTATACTACAGAAGGACCGCCTACTAACTGACACGTGACACGCTACCTCCACAGCGTCTACCCACACATAGATACTGACGTCAAAAGGTGAAAAAAATATAGCATAGATTTGCAATAAATAAATATGCAATATCTGGCTCGAAGTTCCATAATATGTTAAGGTTCCTTCGGGCTCAGTAATAAAAAATGCGAATAGACTGTATCAATATAAGTATTTTAATCCAAAAATATTTTATTATTAATATCGAGCAAACAACAATTTGAACGAGCGTTTTTGATGTGGAGTACAGAACGAGTGAGTTCTGTGACGTCATCGTCGCCGTCCAAAACTGTTCGTGCAGCAGCGGAAACGTAATGCATTTTGGTAGATTATTAAAAAAAATTACAAGACCATAGAGATAAATCGGTAATCGCTGTTGGTGAGACGTAGCTGAAAAAGGACAAAGAATGTCTTCTCTTTGCAAGCGCATTTTTAATTTTCAAATGAAGCGTTGCATTGTTTTAACCTAACCATTTGTATACGTATAATAAGAAGCTTTTAAAGGAGATACAAATCTACTACGGATACTCTAAATATTACAGTACTAGATGACCCCCACAGCTTCACCCATGGAATATTTTGACCTCCCGTCGCACCTATTTAATCCCGTCGCTTATAAATTCTACAATGACGCAGAAAAAAATTGCCCGATTTGTCGACATTTATGACTACTGCTCTGCTCCCCACTGTTGTTGTTATATATAGCCTATAGCCTTCCTCGATTAATGGGCTATCTAACACATAAAATATTTTTCAAATCCGACCAGTACTTCCTGAGATTAGCGCGTTCAACCAAACAAACAAACAAACTCTTCAGCTTTATAATATTAGTATAGATAGCTATAATACACACACTGGCATAATTAGCGGAACATAAAAAAAAGAGTGAAACCTTTTACCATTAATGTTGCTGGCTGGTTTATGACTATTTTATTTTAGAATACAATATTTTAAAATCAGAACACTGTTGATCGTCACTTTTTTCTGTGATTGTTTTAATTTTAATCGACGTTTTAATAATTTCGAGTAAGTGTTCCATATTACGGGTGCACAAGTTTGTATGTAAAGACTTTTTTTTTTAATTCAAGTCTTTTGGACTAATCGTATACCATACTTTAAATATCCTTAAATCTTACTGAAGGATAAGGGATTCATTATGCCTGATTTAACCCCGACTGAAATTGTCAGGGCACTTAAGATGAGAAGCAGTAATCAAACTTAAAGAGATATCTCCAGGATGCTTCGTCGATCTATTTCAACAATTCATCGCAGTGTCTGGATGGAGTCTGACTGCTGATCGATACATAACGGAGGTTCCTGAAGAAAACGTGGTACCATTTGCCCCCTTTATCGGCGACGGCTTTGTGTTGATGCAAGATAATGCTCGGCCTCATACCGCACTTCGAACAAAAATAATTGCTAATTAATTGGTTTTTGCAAAATAATTGCTTTAAAAATTTATAAATATATTGAGTGGAGTCCATTGCATCAATGATTAAAAATGGTTGTAACACTGTTCATTGGTATCGAGTTGTCATTAGCTCGATAGATGGCTCTGGTCATACTCTTAAAATGACGACTAAAATATGGTGCAGAATTTCAACCTAATTCGATACGGTTCGGGTTGTTCAGGTGGCTAGAACATTGCCCTGGTTAGGCACAGGTTTAATCCCTGTCTCGAATCGAATTGTCTTTTTCCACTTTATTAAAAACTTATGAGAAATTTAGCAATATAATTGCTTTGAAATTTTTCAATTAAATGTTATTTGTTTATTTGTTTTATCAATTTTTTTTTAGTTACCATGAAAATTCAAGAATGTTTTATTTTTCCCTAATGTTTATTTTTCTCAATTAAGTTGCACCAAACAAAGTACCTCTTAATTTTAAAATATGGCATTTTATTTATGACAGTGAATGGCGTTTATTGGTACTTAAAATAAAATTGTTTTGAAAAATATTTAGCATTTTTTTATGTTTCGCCCATTGTGCCGGTGTGTGTAGTTAGTGGTGGCAATATAAGTGTGTAAAAAATCCAGTAGATATAGAGTTGAATTGAGTAAATAATAATTATCTTAGAAGACAATCACAACGGTAGGAAAAGAACTAGTAATTATAAATATATTTATTTACATTTAATGACACTTTCAAGAGGTTTGTTTAGTCCCACGGAAAATACCGTCAACTTATTGCCGTGTTGAAACGGAAAACCGCAGGCTTTGGCTACCTGCTGTTGATATATTAAGCCGCCCAAAGACCACTTAGTTTAACTATAACACGAAATAATGAATAAATGCACAACCGGTCACCGATTTCAGAAAGAGAGAGATACGATTACCATTTCTTTAAAAAGGTTTGTATTTGTAATAATAATAAATATCTTCAAATGCAATAAAAGTTCTGCGTGTTGTAATATTTTATTAGTAATTTCTTACTCTGATAGCATTGAATTGGTGAACCAATACGATTAATAAAATAAATATTCCTTCTCGTATTTTCCTCGCAATTGTCATGATTTTTTTTCATTTCTTTCCCAAATGTAAATTGAGTTTGAAACTTCGTTGAAAAAAATCGCGAATAGAACAATAGGATTATAAAATTGAAACCATGCTTTTCAAACTTTGATGAACAGATTTTGTTTTTAGAAACTACCTAATTGTTGGACTGAATGGGCAACCTGGTAGGGGTAGACCTCGGCGTACGTATGTCAATCAAATAGAAGACCTTTTGGAAAAAGGCCAGGTCAAGAGTACCCCGAAACCGGCGAGCGTGTATGAAAACGCTCATGAAAGTAGAAGAAGCGAAAGTGGTATGTCAGGATGGTAGCTAGTGGAAAATCAGTCTCTGCCTACCCCGATGGGAAACAGGTGTGATAATATGTAATGTAATGTAACCTATTTGTTGGGCTACAGCACAGACAGCACTAATATAAGACATAGTTGTAACCAAACTTTCCTTCTTTGCTTCAGTGGGAGTCCCAGTTAACCAACTTTTTTAAATAATTGAGTTGGCAGTCATGTTTACGACCCCATGTGTTACACTCGATGCTCAAATTTTATTGCCGTATTAAAACACTACTGCTACTTTACCTACCTTCGAAATTTTACAAACCGCCCAAAATATCTTAACTGACGTATGCACTTCAAGAAATGTAGGGAGACCTTATAACTAGGGAGGCCGCAGCCGCTTGCAGTATAGCTTCGCTTACGGCATATTGCGGCGGAGCATTTAACTGATTATATTGTATTTAAATACACCTAATTTCACAAATTAATTATGTCATGAAATGAACGATATAAAAAGCTTGTTTTTTTATTTACAAGGAATTTTTCATAGACAATTTAATTTTCGCTATAACTTTATACCTAACTTTGATATCTTAAATATCTCAACGTAAATTTATGCTTATATTATGCTTAATCAAATGTTTTTTTTTTTTTAATTTTTAAAATCGGTCGTGTCGTTATGGATGAATTCAACGTCAGTCATCCACTCTTCTTGCTCCATGAACCTCCGCTCCAATTAGTGTATAATGTTATATAAATAAATAAATAAATATAATTATTGTTGGGACAACTTACACAACGCCATCTGATTACAAACGAAGCAGAGCTTGTACTATGGTAACCAGATTACTGATAAACATACTTATATATTTTTAAATACATACATATTATAGATAAATATAATATGTATGTATAGATAAATATATACATATTATAGACTGCCTCTGTGGCGCGGTGGGAGTGCATCCGACTGCTACGCAAGAGGTCGTGGGTTACGATTCCCACCCAGGATAAAACTTTGTGTGATGAGCACGATGGTTTATTCTGTGTCTGGATGTTATTTATCTATAATATGTATGTATTTACAAATATATAAGTATTCATTTTATGTTTTTCGGGTCTTTTTCGCGTAATATTTTAACTTTTTCTCACCTCTCGACGTTTCGGCTATATTGTAATAGCCGTGGTCACGAGTAGACTGGGGAAAGCGGCGGGTGTCATCATCTTGTACGTTCTTCAGATACCCACATCTTATTCACAAACAGTCATTAGGGCCGCGACACTCTACACTCACGACGTCCGAACGTCCATTAGGCGGTTTGTCTCGACACCTGCAGTACTTGACTACTGGATTCCAAGTGGAGGAAAGCTTGTATCCATCTTCGCGGTTGAAATTGTGATGCTTCTTAATTTCAACCGCCTCACGAACAATCCGAGCGTAGTAACGGCGTTCAGTGGATAGAACTTTTGGTGCATGTAACTCCATCCAGTGATTTGAACCCCATAGCAACAGATGCTCCGCGATCGCAGATTTCTCCGTTCGGTGGTTTTTGACCGCTGCTATGTGATCTTTCACACGTTCTGCGATTGTTCGCTTTGTTTGACCGATATAAGAGCTTCTACAAAGTGAACTGCAGCTGTGGAAGCTCTTATATCGTGAGGCGGTTGAAATTAAGAAGCATCACAATTTCAACCGCGAAGGTGGATACAAGCTTTCCTCCACTTGGAATCCAGTAGTCAAAAAGTGCAAGTGTCGAGACAAACCGCCTAATGGACGTTCGGACGTCGTGAGTGAAGTGTGTCGCGGCCCTAATGACTGTTTGTGAATAAGATGTGGGTATCTGAAGAACGTACAAGATGATGACGCCCGCCGCTTTCCCCGGTCTACTCGTGACCACGGCTATTGCAATATAGCCGAAACGTCGAGAGGTGAGAAAAAGTTAAAATATTACGCGAAAAAGACCCGAAAAACATAAAATGAATAGTATAAGTCGTGTGAGTTTAAAATCATAAATATATAAGTATGTTTATCAGTTATCTAGATCCCATAACACAAGCTAATATTAGCTTACTTTGGGCTAGATGACGCTGTCACTTTATTATTATTATTATTTTGATTTTTTTTCTATGCTTTAATACACGCACAGAAAGATTTAATTTTGCACAGGTTAAAAGTTAAATGGTTATTGTGTAAAAGTCATCGTATAATGTTTATACAATGACTTTTACACAATAACCATGATAATGAAGCACAATAATGAAGCGCTCGCGGCCCCGCGGTCTCAGTGTTCTGTAAACGATCACTGAGTTACGCAACTTTCACTATGGCTGGTCCTTGGATGGGTTAAACCGTTGGTCCCGGTTACCAGTAAAATGGCAGTCGTTAAGCCTGGTTGAAGGCCTTATGGGCGGCTTGAAAACCTTCAACAGCAGGTCGCCACAACCTGCGTCTGTCTATTTAAACACGGCAATGGGCTCACCACCTATTACGTGGGACAGGAATCCACACGGTGAAAAGTGGGCATATAATATGCCTCTGCCACCCCTTCGGGGATAAGGCGTGATGGATATTTATTTATTTATAATGTTTATACAGGTATTACGTGTATTTTTGAATGAACCATACAAATAAAATTATAGTAAGGACAGAATACATAAAACTTTCTTATATATTTAGACAAATAACTGAAAATTTGTAATTGGATATTTCTTTAATTTTTTTTCACGACTTTTGGAGTTTTAAGAGAATAATTTGCGGGTTTCGTGTTCAGAGACTGGATGTTAATGAGGCAATCAGTCAGTGGAAATTTTCTTTCTATTTTGTGTCGCTTCGACATGAAAGCGATGGGTAAAGTTAGATGAAGTTATTTTGTTCAACTAACGGGACGGAATGTACTCGTATAGGGATGAGTTCTAAAAGTTTTGGTCCATTTCCGCTGGAATGACATCTGTCGGGATCATACCTTTATTATTCAAATACACTTTACGTACGCAATGTACACTAGCACCACGCCTCGATTTCACTCAGCTGCATAAACAATTTATGACCTGAGCAACTTCGTTTACTTCACATAAAAGATAGGGGGGTTGAAAAGATTGGGATTTAGGTACTATTATTTATTCTAAAGGAGCTGAAACGCTATCTCACAAAGCTATCGTCAGAATTCACTACCACGCCCTTCTTGTCCGGCGTGCTCGCTCGCAGCCAGCTATGTACATGCACAAACCCATATCGCTCAATAAAAAAGCCATCGCGATACTTGACAATAATACTTTTCAGTGGAGTATTAATTAATTGGCCAATAATTTAAGTGTATGACAAATAAACGAGATACTCTACAGAGGGATAAAGATCCCTAAGCATTATTATGCTTTTATTAAATAGAACTTTATAACTGTTTAAGATATTCATTGAATTCAAACTCTGTTCAGAATTACGTAGTTGTCATTATAATTATTAATGTGTTTATTTTGATAAAGATGTATTAAAAAATTATAATATGCTATCCCGGCTGTTTTTAAAACTTTTATAAAGAGTTTTAAATATTTTGTCATACATGATTGTTACGTAACTTTACCTAACCATTAACGCAAAGCACGTAACGGAAGTACACAAAAAGAAAAATTGTCTTCATTCTTGTAACATTTTTCATTACTACTCCTATGCTTTTCATAGTTGCGTGAAAGTATTATATTTCTCAATAAATAGGCTATCAAAAATATATTTTTAATTCTAACCTGTTAGTTCCTGAGATCATCGCGTTCATAAATATAAATAAAAATAAATATCCATCACGCCTTATCCCCGAAGGGGTGGCAGAGGCATATTATATGCCCACTTTTCACCGTGTGGATTCCTGTCCCACGTAATAGGTGGTGAGCCCATTGCCGTGTTGAAATAGACAGACGCAGGTTGTGGCTACCTGCTGTTGAAATTTTCAAGCCGCCCATAAGGCCTTCAACCAGGCTTAACGACTGCCATTTTACTGGCAACCGGGACCAATGGCTTAACGTGCCTTCCGAAGCACGGAAACGCTCGCAAATGTAAATGCCACAGAGTGGTCACCCATCCGAGGACCAGCCATAGTGAAAGTTGCGTAACTCAGTGATCGTTTACAGAACACTGAGACCGCGGGGCCACGAGCGCTTCATGGTGTTACCAAATACAACAAAAGAAAAAAAAATATGTTTGTCAAATTGTGCGTCCTCCTTTTTTGAAAGTCACCTATTAATCACGTACCTATTAATGAAAATTTCATTTGAGTACATAACCTCTTCTATGTTTTAATCTACTCTAATCTTTCTTTGTTTTAAATTTCATGATAAATGTATGTAAGCATAAATTGAGATCTTCAAAATATTTTTTTAAATTATCATTAACAACAGGTAGAAGATCATTAAAAAAACAAAAGAAATATTGAAGAAATTTTATATATTTCCATTTTCTGAAGACGGCTAACGATTCATCATCATCATCATCATCCGAGCGTCTGTCCCAGTTGCGTCTCACGACGCCCGGGGTCCGCTTTCCTATATTTTCTCCTCCACTTCGCACGGTCGTCGGCATCCCCTGTAGTGAGACCATTGGCACACATGTCATCCCTTACGACGTCAAGCCAGCACTTCTTGGATCTTCCCCTCTTACCGGGACCCGGCGGGGCTGACATGGCCAGACATTTGTTTCCTACGTAGCCCGGCAGTGCCGCAAGACGTGACCATACCAACTCTTGCAACTTGTCTGCAATGTCACGGACGTGAAGGCTGCCGCGGATGGGAGAGTTCCTCACGCGGTCCAACCGCGTAACTCCACACATCCATCGCAGCATCTTCATTTCCGTGACACGCAGCTCCTGCTTGTGTCGCTCCAATATCGGCCACGTCTCACTGCCATGTAAAAGGACAGGTCTAATGATGGTTTTGTAGACCTGTCCCTTCAACCGGATCGGCATTTTAGGGTCACAAATGACACCGGCAACCGGCAACGGCAAACGATTCACACATGTTAATAATTTTTTTTGTTAACAATGATGTTAGTTATATCGAACAGAGAATAGAATAGAATTGAAATATGAATAAGTGTTAACCTACATTTACATCACAACACAATAGGCTACAAATGAACCATCCAGTTGAAATATTCAACAGAGGTCCAGTCATTATTTCTAATCACCAACCTTATTTTGGAAATGAGTACTCATTATCGATATCCCAAATAATGTCTTCATCACTAAGGGTAATATAATTCGGTAGCTATAAGAAATAAGAGAATTCGTAGGATTAGGTCGTTAGACTTCGTAAAACATTAATAAATAGAGTAGATACATTATCAACAAGTATATATATTATAATTGAAGCGCTCGTGGCCCCGCTAACTCAGTGTTCTGTAAACCATCACTGAGTGAAGCAACTTTCGCTATAGCTGGTCCTTGGATGGGTGACCACTTTCTGGCATTTACATTTTCGAGCATTTCCGTGCTTCGGAAGGAACGTTAATTCCAGTTTCATTATGACAGTGGGACAAAAATGCATACGGTGTAATTTGGGCGTATAGTATGCCTTTGGCTACCCTTTCGGGGATAAAGGCGTGACAATATGTATGTATGTATCTACATTATTAAAAAGACCTATGCCTAATATTTCGCTAGCCAATAACCGACATATCCCGCCTGATATAGATACGATAGAGTCTACAGATTAAATGCTGAATATAATGGCTGAAACGGATATTAAGAGTGGCTGAAATCGACTGGCCAGTCTAAGAGACACCCTACTAAACTTTCTTTTTAATAAGTATGAAGATCTCCTCTTACAGCCCCGGGGTCTTTAATTCAAGTCATTTGAAGACCCCTGGTTTGACAGAGGAGAAAAAATCAAAAACTTTATTTTTTTAGTTAGTAAGTATTCTGAAAAAAAGGGTTTATGGGTAGTTATGTTTAGAACTATGATAATGGTCCTCAATGGGTGAAGAATCAACAAACAATTTAACTTTGCATGACACCGACTAATTATAATATATTTATATACGCTTAACGTTCGAAAATTCGCCTTTGATATATTTGTGTAGGAAATCGAGAATTAATATAAAGTAAGCTATCACACTAATGTATTGCTCACTAAACAATATCATTCAATACAGAAAGAAAACGGACATGAACGTTTCACATCCCTTTATTTTCTTTATTAGGTACTATTTCTTGGATACATTTACGCTATAGTTACATTTATTTCGCATAATTTATATATTTCTGAGAAATACACTTCTCAGAAACAAATAAAATGTTAGTTAACTGCTGAATAAATTATAAATGCTGAATAAATGTTTTGGTATCGCTCTCAAGTCCATGTAGGCAATAAGTAAAGTTAAATGAAATGTGATAATATTTTACCGTTTAAAAGAGAAGAGGATAGTTTGAATCTGATCTAGTTTGATGAACCGCTTGTGGCCCCTCGGACTCAGTGTTCTGTAAACTACCACTGAATTAAGCAACTTTCACTATGGCTAGTCCTCGGATGGGTGACCACTTTTACATTTACATTTGCGGGCGTTTTCGTGCTTCGGAGGGCAAGTTAAACCGTTGGTCCCGGTTGCCAGTAACATGGTAGTCGTTAAGTCAAGTTGAAGGCCTGATGGGCGGCTTGAAAAATTTCAACAGCAGTTAGCGACAACCTGTGTCAATCTATTTCAACACGGCAATGGGCTCGCCACCTAATACGTGGGCCAGGAATACACATGGTGAAAAATGGGGATACAAAATGTATGCCTCTGCCACCCCTTGCGTCCACGCGTGAAAGGTAAATAAAAATAATACGATCCAGTTTCATTATTTTGTAGATACATTTTTTATCTTCAAGATAATCTCCTATCAATTTCAGTGGTATTGGATCTAAAACCTGTAGGGGCCGTGTGGTTTTAGTCGGTTCAAGTAAAAATCCTCCTAAGTCCGATCAAGACCATAAGCATTGTCAGACAGATCCTACAAAATTATATCCATACTTACTGATATATACTTTAATGGAATCCGTGGTAACTTGCTGCGTTGGTTTATGGCTTACGTATATAATAGGTCTCAAAAGGTAATTGCAAATGGTTTTCAATCTAGCTCTACAATCGTCACTTCCGGGGTTCCCCAGGGGTCCATTTTGGGACCATTGCTCTTTACAGTGTTCATTAATGACATTAAAAATTGTTTTATTCACTCTCAATTTCTCATGTACGCCGATGACATCAAAATATATAAGTCTTGTAGTAATAAGTATGACTGTATGCTTTTGCAGGAAGACCTTGACAGACTTCTATTCCAAAATGCAATGTAATCACTTTCACAAAAAAAAAAATGTTACCATATTCGACTATGGCCTGCAGGGTGCCACATTGCAAAGAATCGATTGTGTGCGGGATCTTGGAGTTGAAATAGACTCAAAATTACATTTCGATGTTCATATTAATAATATTATTAACAAAGCTTACCGGATGTTTGGGTTCATAATGAGGTCTTCGCGGGCCTTTAAAAGACCGTCCACTTTCCTAACGTTATACAAAACACTGGTGAGATCTCAGTTGGAGTTCGCTGTCCCGATTTGGTGTCCTATATTTGATGTTTATATACAAAGGTTGGAAATGGTCCAGAAAAAGTTCTTGCGATCTATGCACTACCGGTGCTTCAAGTCCAAAATATCATACACACAGTTGTTACAGCGATATGATCTTCTGAGCTTAGAATCTAGACGTAGTTTACTGATGGTCATGATGCTTCATGGTTTGTGCAATAACAGATTTGACTGTAATAATATCACTAATGACCTATGTTATGTGGTACCTAGAAATTCTATGCTCCGTGAGGCGCGAGCGGCCCGTTTGTTTCACGCCGCAGGGTGCAGGACACACGCGGGTGAGCGGGTTCCTCTCCGGAGTATCGTTGAGATGTATAACACATGCTTTATTGACTTAGACATTTTTGCACTTTCTGAAACTAAATTTAGAAGAATGGCAATTTTAAAATTAAAGAATTAGTTAGAGATTTTTTTTATTTTGTAAATATTTTTATTATTATTATTGGCGCATGTATGTACAGGCAAAATTGTAAGAAAAAAAAAATTATTCTGCGGACAATGGTGTGGGTTACATGTTTACTTAGTCGTAAGTTAAAGTGTTAAACCTTAAGAGCTATATGTAACTGTTATTTGTCCCAATAAAGAAAAATAAAAATAAAAAAATACATAAAGCTGAAGAGTTTTTTTGTTTGGTTGATTGAACGCGCTAATCTCAGGTCGAATATGTTTTTTTTTTTAATTTGGTTCGGCCCGATAAGGAAAGACGACGACCCGTGATTGTGAGCCGCTATCTCAACCCGCAGGGCTCCGATGAAGACCCTCAATTTGACGGCTCAGAAATATGGGTTTTCTCACGCTTTTCTTAAAGGACCCAGGAAATATACTTTTTGTGTTGGATAGTCTATTTATTGAGGAACGCTAAATATTATCCCGCTACTAACCTAGAGAGCGGAAAAGTAATCACCAATGTCGATAAGGGCAAATATTTATACATTATTGTAGACTTTATAAGTATGTCACGGGCGACTGTGGGATTCAGTTATAATATAGATCTACCTGTTTTGATGCTGGTGTGTAGTTCTAATAATAATAGAAAGCATTATAAACTCCTGTATAACTTATTAGGCAAAACAGTATTCCACACATCACTTTTCAATAGAACAAAGAACAGTAAATTTACTTCACCATCAAATCCATTATTCTCCAATTGTTACTCCATCTACAACGAAGCTGCGAAACGATTGAGACCGTCAACAAACACAATAGCGTTCCAGGGTAATTTATCATCCGTATGGTTAACAAAATGTCTATACTTCGAGCATGATACAGCCTATTTATTGAAATATGTTTTTATGATAAATAATGTATATTGAAGAAAGTAACAGGTTAGGAACATAGGTATTAGATAGGTTCTTTTATGTTCAACGATGCTCGTTTCGCTGGGCCGAATTTGTCGGTGTCAATGTGAGGACCTTTAAGGAAAATCTTCTAGACAAATTGCGGACAAGCTGCAAGAGAGTTACCTACGTTGATAGTACGGCCATGTTTGATCCTAATACAAGGCCGTACTATCAACGGATGAACCCGGATACATGGGAAACAAGAGTCGGGCTACGCCGTCTCAGCCAGATCGCATCAGGTAACAAAGACTTATTGTGACTTGTTGTAGAGGATGACATGTGAACTGGTGGCCTTATAGTGAAGACTTTTATTGTACATACATACATACATATTGTCACGCCTTTATCCTCGAAGGGGTAGGCAGAGGCATGTTAAACGCCCACATTTCACCGTATGCATTTTTGTCTCCCACGTAACCGGGGAAAATTTTTTTTTATAACCGCGCACACACAGCAGTTGTGGCGACCTGCAGTTAAAATTATTTAAACGCGTGGTTTAAAAATTTTCAACGGCAGTTTATAAGGCCTTTAACTTGACTTAACGACTGCCATTTTATTGGCAAACGGGACCAACGGCTTAACGTGCCTTCCGAAGCATGGAACTGGGGTGGGTCAAAGGGCCAAATAAATTTAATAAAATAAAATGTGTCTATTTTAGATGATAAATTTGGAAGAAATTTTTAAACCCGTTGCCTTTTTAGTGAGGTGGTAACAAAAATGCTAAAAGGTCTTATGTGCTAGACACTAATTAGCACGACCAATTCAAGTACTGGTAGGGTGTACCGCTCGCGATGGATTTGAGTCAGTACTCAATTTAGTATAGGGACAAAAGGGTGAACGACGCCGGCAAGCTTATACTGGCATTTTGCAAAAAAAAGGATTTTGATTTGTAGACCGAAGTTTGATTATACTATAACTATCTTCACGCTGTATCCCTGACGGGGTAGTCAGAGAGGACAGATCGCCAGGCTTCGCGATCCATGCATACTTCTTTCGCTTCTTCGAGATTCATCAATCGCTTCATACACGCACGTCTGGGTATCCGAGTACTTTTGACCTTTCCGTTTTTGAGCAATCTGCTCACGTGGTCTTCATATGTAAGTCTCGGCCTACCCTGACCTGTTCTACCCTCTGCTTTCGCACAATATATATTCTTCGTCAATCGTTCCTCACTCATTCGTTGGACGTGTCCAAACCAACGGAGCACGCCCTTTTCCAGCCTAACGCTGACACTTTCATTCAAACCTGCCATATTGCGTATCACTTCGTTACGTATTCGGTCGGCCAAGGTAACGCCGCACAATTTTCGAAGTGATCGCATCTCCACAGCATTCAATTTACTTTCATGCATCTGCTGACATACCCAGGTTTCGCTACCGTAAAGCAAAGCAAGATTATACTGTGTTAAAATAAGACAAATATATTCTGCACCTATATTGTGTGCTCCTGCGATACAAAAATAAAAGTCCCTAAATACATACAAAATAGATCTAAGAGAATAGCAAGTCTCAGATGATGAAAAGCTTGGCAAGAATAATATTGTTACAATCATCAGAATAAATAAAAACGTAACACATTAAGATATGTTTCTGTTTTCTTACAATAGGGAACAACAAAAAGACTAGCTATTAGAATAATACCGTAGTAAGGGGAAAATTAGGTACGTAATATTTTGTTCGCTTTTGTGTAGGGATGGCTTTATGTATACTTACATGGTTGATACATCGTAACTAAATAAGATTTGGTGCTATAAGCAAAAATAAGGATTAATCACATGGACCAGAGATACTAATTACTAATTGTTACTGTTACTAATGAAACTCAAATAAACTCGTATCATTATGTTACAGAAAGGCATGATATTAATACAGAATGAAGACGGATTACGTACTCTAATTTGGAATGCGGTTTAGTGAAAATACAAAATATGATAATAGGGATATATTTGTTACTTACAGGGAATATTCTTTTCTTTTTCTTTTTTCTTTAAGGGCCTCCAAGGACTAGCTTCTTTTAGTAACCGTAACCGGCGACTTAGTAGCTTAAAATTTAACAAAACCCCTGACTTAAAAACCTAAGTTACCTTTAACACAACATAACATAACATACTTTCACGCCTTTATCCCCGAAGGGGTAGGCAGAGGCGTACTATACGCCCACGTATAAGTTACCTTTAAAAAGTAAAAAATAATAAAAGAAACTCAATCTCAAACTACCTAACTACTACTACCTGCTTCGCTCACCTCCTTAGTCAACTATAATAATAGTTGTAGTAGTCACCACGTCATTTTTTGTAAGTTAAACTTATTCAGTAACGTTCTGACTTAGCTTCCAGTAAGAGCTTCACGCTAGGTGTTCGTAAGTCGAGTGAGCTGGACGGTGCGGCAAACCCTCTCAGCCCTCTCGGTAGTGCTTATGCAGTGTGCTTCCATGCATATTGTTCCACATAATAAGTCCCAATTACGTAGAAAAACGCATACGTGCACCTTTACACCCAAGAAGGATGACAAGACAGAACCTTCTAATTACAGGCTTTATCTTCCCCTTCTCTCGAAGTTGAAGGAGCGTGTTATTCATACATAGCTCTTGAAGCATCTTAAAGAACTTTTTATCTTAGTGATTCCCAGTTGCTTTCAAACCTTACCTGGATATGGAGTTTGGTGTTCACATGTATTTGACTGCTAGATGCAGCTACTGTTTTAGTATATGGAACCCCACCAGTATCCTCGACGCCCAAGTGACCTCACCTCCGAGTAATGCACTAATGACGCATGCAGGGTTGGGTGGTCAGATGGTAGTCGAATCAAAGGTCAAAGGTCAGCTACTCTCTTCTCTTAATGCATATCTATATCTATGCTTTATTATGTAAAAGCAGAAACTGAGTGACTGATTTATCAACGCACAGCTGAAAAATCATAAAATATTGCACAACTTTTTCTTAAGTGACTTAGGTGTGCACTAAGAAAAGATTTTTAATAGTCAATCCTTATGGGGGTAAAATGGACTTGCAAAATTTGTATAGAACAAGGTTACAATTTAGAATTTTTCAATTTCTTGTGGTAGTTTATAACACACTGAATTATGGATTGCCTATATATGGATATAGATAGCTATACGGAACGGGTACAGGAAAACTTAACCACGCGGGTGAAGTCGCGTGCGACCTCTTGTATAATTATTATAATATCATTATAAGATTTTCTTATTAACTACGGAATCCTAAAACCATAGGCAATCTATATCGGTCACTCAGAGGTACATACACCATTTACCTTTCATCACAATATTTTCGCCAAGCCAATGCCATCTGTAGGTATTACTAGGAACTTAACTTTGTACAGTATTATTGTGTACCTTGAAATAAGTAACACAACAATAATTATCCATCTTAAATAGTTCCAGTATTTTATTAAAAACTGGAACCATTTTATAATGGTCTTGTGCTGTTTAGTTTTATACAGTATCGCCATCTCTGTAACATCGGTAGAATTTTCAGGTGTTTAATATGTTATGCAGTGTATGAAAATGTACATAGATGACGCTAAAGCAGTTTGTTAGTGGAATTCGATTATGTAGGTTTGTTTTTAATATCTAACACTGTCAAATTACGCCTTTTTAGATAAGCATAGGCATACTATACACCCACAGTTCACCAGTTGTATTTATTTTGTATAATAATAAATTATGCGCGTAAATATTATTATGCGCGCCAGTTGCCGTGTTTAAACGGACAGGGGCAGGTTGTTTAACTATTGCAAAAGTTTTTTTTCAATATATTTTTATGAAAATATAGTAAAAAACACTTTTGTCAAAATTGTCTGTCTTGGTTGTAGAGGTATTCCAATATTTTAAGTCAAACTTAGTAATCGTCGCAACATAAAAAAACAAATGAAGAATGAAAACTTGTTTTTTAAAATTCCTTTCGTTCGTTTTAAATTTTGTAAAATGTGTTCCGAGGCTTATATTAAGTTTCCCTTACTTAACATCTAACAATAAATTTACGTTACATAGATAAATACCTACATACCCAGTCCCTAAAGTAACTTCTCAATTCAAATTTCAAAAATTTTTTTTTCTTCCTCCTATCCCTCAAAAATCAAGCGCCAATTATAATTCTTTTTTTTTTTTCATAAATTTTGCACAATCAGACCTGTAGGTATAGGGTGTCGGATATCATATCAGTTCTAGCAACCGTAGAAGCTAGCCCGTTATCTTGATGGGAAAGAATAATTCTATTCAACTTCTTGAAAGCTATCTGCTTCAAGATAAATTTGGCAATACCATTACTAATTTTCTTTGGTCACAAATGCGTCCATATAAAACCAGTGTCTTTTTTGACGCTGAGACCGCTAACAACTGTTGTGAGCAAATCGGTTTCTTCTAATTCCCATTGTGCGGAGCCGGTAAATTTTGTCTTCACGACTCAGAGAAAGTGAGTCATTATTCAAAGTAAAAATAAATATATTGGCAAACACAACACCATCTAGGCCAAATGACTTAAGTTAATATAATCTTTTGCTTCAGGATTTTAACGACTGATAAATTAAATATTTGGAATACTTATATAATATATTATATTTAATATAAAACACCTAAACTCTAAAACAAACAATTACAAATCACACAAATATTGTTCCGACTAATTCTCGAACCCTCACACCTCAGCACGGCAGTTGCATATATTTTCTACTGCGCTACGATGTTGTACGGGCTATCCTTATTACTTTCGCAAAATTCATCAAAATCTGTTTAATTTAGAATTAAAAGCATAATATCATGCAATAAGTCATCATTCAGTAGGTGAAATGAAGAAAAAATTGTGGGATGAAAATGGCAGCCCAACAAAAGGGCGCGTGCGTGAAATTATCGACCGAATAACGCCAGCGTATCATCAGTCCTTCATTCGACGGGTTCTACCCAATTGGTGAGTACCATATTTACCAGAGTACGGAGTATATCATTGAATTTCATTAAAAGTTGCTTAAATCCAAGTGCATGTATTTAGCAGTGGCAGTAATCATAATAATAGCAAGTTTGGTCAGACTACAAGTAAGTCTTTTTTTATATTAACCCAAGTAGGTATTTTCCGCTTTTCCTTCTTTAATCTGTCATTTCCATATGTCTGTGCCGAATTTCTTCTTAGATTATGTACTTATTAAGGGTTAAGTGTACCAGGTTGATCATGAAATGGGGTAGAAAACATATTGCTCATAAACTAACTTAAAGGTCAGACCTTAAATAAATATGGGCGAAGTATCACTCTATTAAGACGTGAATCTGTAACTGTATCACAATATAATTTGTCTTACAAAACTGTATTCTGACAGATAAATATGCCGTATCACATTGCCGCTATTACACTTTACGTGGAAGTGCAGGACATGTCGCCAATTTTTATAGCTTTTGTTTTAAATATTGTTTTATGATACACAATATTTTAAACAAAATAATATTAAATATTTTATTGTTTTCTCTGTTAGTTTCATATTTTTAACAATACTGTTTTTAAATAATGCCCAAAATTGAATTGACTAGGAAACAATATGTGCAGGATCCTCGTGAATTTCGCTTCAGAATAACCGCGTGATACCGGCGAATTGGGTGTGTTGGACTCGTATCATGTAATAGCTCAAATATAACGTTGTAATACATGATTCTCTCATGAGTCACCTTTATCGATTATTTCGTTTCTGAGGTTTAATATGTTACCCAAGAAAAAGAATGACTAGAAATGTGTCTTTTCTATAATGCCACAAATTCACATAGGTACGCATGCGTGCCGCCATATTTCCACCATTTTCTTTCGCCCACTTTCTTTCAACAAGTAACTGTATGTAAAGGAGATTGAGCACATTTTCAAGTGCACCTGGGAAATTCGAGTAATCAGTAAATCACCTAAATTCAAAGTCAAGGTAATGTGTCATATGTTGCTCAGGTTGCTCATATTATTATAATGCATACAGATATTATAATGCATACAAAACTTGTTAAGGCAATGTAATAAAACACAATATAGGACAAAAAATATTTTATTTTATTAGTATAAGAACAATTAGATAAAATTTAAAAATTAGATAAAACGCTCGTGGCCCCGCGGTCTCAGTGTTCGGTAAACGATCACTGAGGTAAGCAACTTTCACTATTGCTGGTGGTCGGATGGGTGACCACTTTGTGGCATTTACATTTGCGAGCGTTTCCGTGCTTCGGAAGGCACGTTAAGCCGTTGGTCCCGGTTGCCAGTAAAATGGCAGTCGTTAAGCCTGGTTGAAGGCCTTATAGGCGGCTTAATAAATTTCAACAGCAGGTAGCCACAACCTGCGTCTGTCTATTTCAACACGGTAATGGGCTCACCACCTATTACGTGGGACAGGAATCCACACGGTGAAAAGTGGGCATATAATATGCCTCTGCCACCCCTTCGGGGATAAGGCGTGATGGATATTAATTTTTTATTTTTATTTAATTTTATTAAATCTTCCTTATATGTAGTTGATTGATTTTTTGATAATATTATATTAGTATTCTGTCGAGCTCCAGAAATCCTTCACAAATGTGAGAATATGTAAAACAAAATTTGTTTCACATATTCTTCAATTAATTCTTCAAAATAATATCCAATAAACTTCAACGTTTGACTCACAAACTGATAGGATAGCAAAACATAAGACAGAGAGTTTTTGTATTCCAGCCATGATAGTATTACCACAGATAATATAATATAATTCTTATAGTATTACTTATCATGGCTGGAAGTATATAAATTGAAGACAAAATTTTAGTATGTGCGTGTCGCACTTGAGCATCCAAGCTCCATTCTTGTAAAACTAAAATAGACTACTCAGTTTACATAGAAGGTTTAAGATAATTATTTTAATGAGTATTAATTATTATATTATCAATGAGTATTCAGCTTTTAAGGTGTAGGTACCTTAAAAGCTCAATACTCATTGATAATATAATAATTAACACTCATTAAAATAATTTTACGAAATTTATGTGGGTAAAATTCTATCGTAGAACTGTTTATTATTTTTAATAGGTACCTCCATTGTGGTATTTTGTGATTTTTACACTGCTGAAATCATCAGTTTCCTTATTATAATGACCAAAAAGGGCACTTGAAATACGACGCACCCTACCTAAAACACTTAGGGCCGTATTCTAGAACGTTTATCAACACTCAAGAAACCCTTGAGAGTAGATTTTATAAGGCAAAATCTAGTCTCAAGCGTTGATCGAGTATTGAGAAACGTTCTGGAATATGGACCTTAGCTTCCAATAACCTAGTAGATAACGTTAATCAATAACCATATTTTGTGAAGATTGAAAAATTTCGTACACGCATGCGTATCTGTTGAACGTTCCCGCCTGTGAGCTCTGACTGTATTGTAAGAACCATAATTTTTACTCGTACTATGTAGATAATTTATACATTGGTATCTATATAAGTAGACATGAATATTATGTGATTATTTTTTATATAGAACATCAACCACTAAACTCAGCCTCAGGTCTTAGTAAACTATCCGTTACATTATAATATACTAGTTGACGCCCGCGGCTTCGCCCAAGTAAAGAAGTTGTCTCGTTCCCGTTTCCCACAGGAACTTGTTTCCGAGATAAAAAGTAGCCTATGTGTTATTGTGATGTATAAGATTTATTATTGTAAAGTTTTATTAAAATCCATTCTGTAATTTTTACGTGAAAGAGTAACAAACAGCCATTCTTACAAACTATCGCATTTATAATATTAGTAGGATAAACTGTACTAATCAACTAGTAGCGCCGCGCCAATCAATAACCAACTTTTGCCAAAATAGGAAATGCCGTACACACCTGCTCAGTCTCTCAGTTTTCAGAGGCTTTTAGAACCTGTTTATTGCTACGCAATAAATGATTTATATTGTTCAGTTTGTCATTAAAAGAATCGTTACAGAATGTGATGAAATCTGTGAAATAGATGATGGGGATGAAAATAGATGATGGGATCTGTTGTTGAAATTAACAAGTCGCCTATGAGGCCTTTTCGTTAATTGACGCTCAAACAACAGGCAAGTTTCGGCAGGGTTAGTAACTGAGGCTGGTCAGGACTCCAGAGATTTTTTTTCGTGGACAAAACGGTGGGAAAAAGCACACACGTCCCTAATTGAAAATTCCATCTAGCGACATAATCGTGCAACACATATAGAACTGAAGATCCAATGAACATTTTAGTTTGTCTACTCGCAACAATAGCACTACCTACTGTTCTATAACATTTCCTACTCTGGGTCTGTTAATGATATTTGCCCATGCATTTCTAGTTTTTATATATTTTATTTTGTCACTTATAAAGTTAAATATTATGTACTTCTACGAAACTCCAAATAATGCTCCCGCTAGAATAATGTACAATATGTTATCAATAAAATTGTTGGTTTATGCGCCGGTAGATGATGTTATTCTTATTTAAAATTTCGTCATATCATGTAAATACGCTGCAGACTAACAAAATAATTGTCGTTTGGTGCATGTCAAAAGTCACTTGCATCTATTGTCTCATAGATGACTCTAATTTACATTTTTGACAAAGATACGAGAAAAATATTTTATAAATTGTTTTCATTAAGTAAAAATACTTACAAATGAAATGATATGCCGTCACTATGTTTAAAATAAGTTTCTAAATCGTTTTTGCATCCAAGAATAGCACACTTTATGGTAAAAACCAAGTCAATAACTATAGAATTTAGCGTAAATAAATTTCAGACTCTCAACCGAGCACAGCAACGATTTACATGAAACTGTGGCGCGTGGCTCCGCCCACTCTATGACTTAACAACTTACCTGGTGGCACACAACTCTGTTGCCCTTGCGGCATCTCTGCCTTCTGAAGCACGGAAACTATAACTGCTACTAATATTATGTATCTTTTATCTTTTTATATAGTATTTCGTCCAAACTTAGTAACAAAATTTAATGGAAGCTATTGTAAATGGCATGGCACTTAGTCATAGAAGAGATCCGATCAATATTCCCTAATAAAATTCCACCCTTAACCGTTTGCTTCTATTGTCAAGGTCAAAGTAAGGGATGGGGCGATCTGTTGCGCGTGTGTTTACACACGAGCTATTACAAAGCTTTTTGTTATCAACTTCAGTTTGCATTATACCTTCTTAAAATAAGCACTGAAATGAAAGATGATTATATTTATTATTATGTAGGTATATGTAGTTTGAAAAAACAATTAAAAACAACAAAAAAGGTCAGGTCAAGAGTACCCTTAACCGGCGTGAGTGTATGAAAACACTTATGAAAGTGGAAGAAGCGAAAGTTGTATGCCAGGAGCGTAGCAAGTGGAAAGTCATAGTCTCTGCCTACCCCGATGGGAGACAGGCGTGACGATATATATGTATGTAGTAAAAATATAATACATTTTATTTTGGTAAAAAAATTGACTCTGCTACTTTTTATTTCATGATAACGTCATTGTGACAAAGCAATAAGGTCATAATACCTATTTGTCTCATTATTGGTATCATACATACATATCGGTAAGCACTTGTCCATAAAATACAAAGTAAAAAGTCACATGATGCTATTATGTTTATACTAATTCATTTTTAAACTAATAAATAATTTTATATTAATTTTTATTGTTGATTGATAGTGATTATTAATAAAATATTGTAAAAATAAGTTGATGAACTCTGAGCCACAAAATTAGTAATTATGAAAATTTGTTACTATTTGACATACCTATCTGAAAATATTTCTATTTAAAGATGCGCTTAAAACATAGTTCTATGTTCTTGCGTTAAACATCTTAGGCTACTATCGGTTTTGAGATGGGTCACCGTCTAAGGCGCACCAAGCCGTTGGTAGTTGGTAGTTTAGCCTAATGGTTGAAAATTTCAACAGCAGGCACAGCAGGTAGTCACGGCAATAGGGTCAGAACCACAAATATGTAACACTCGGGTGTTGCTAACGTCCATGGTAGAGCAAAGGTAACTAGTTTCGATAGTCCCTGATGCTTGTATGCCACCCCAGTAGTATATTAAAAAATACACGCCACGCCCTATCCATTACACATAGTTTCAAATCTACCTATCCGTAACATAATGTAATCTGTATTAGGTAGCAGAGATAATCAATACATAGGTTTTACCGAGATAGGAAAATTCCGTATACGCCTGCGCAGTTTCCCAGTTTTCAGGGGCTATCACAAGCTGTTTATTGCGACGCAATAAATTACTTATACTATCGATAGGAATCGACAATACAATGTGTCATTTATATGAGAGCCGAAAATCTACTCTAAGGGTCCTTATGATGGATTATCTTGGTAAAGTTTTTGGTATGTGTCGTATTAATACGCAGAGTACTACTTTCATAATTCTTCCGGATATTATTTGGTTCTAATTGTAAAAACAAGTATCAGCAATAAGTCTATAAAACCTTGAGCAATTGCGCAGGCGTGTGAAGGTTCGAGAAAGTTCTGAGAATTGGCTCCAGCTAATTTTAGCTCCAGGAGCTTTGTGCGAAGCAATATGGGGAATGGGACAGTACAAAGCAGTATCTGAGCCTGGAAATTTCCTACAACGCTAGACAAAGAATGTCCTTTGTTACCGACATCATCAAGCCCCAATTTAGCTAGCATAAGCTCATCCAAACAACCGATAAACATACATAAGTATATATTTTTAAATACATGAGGTATGAAGGAAGTACATTTTCGGTACCTACACATGAATATTTGTTCTCATCGAAACTTTCCGAACAATGTTCGAACCCATCTCGAGTTAGAATGCTCATCTACAGCCTGCTTCTTGCTGTTTCATAATATAATAAAAACGTATTTCATTTGAACTGAAAATTTCAATACATTTCTACTATTAAAATCGAACATATTGGCTAAACGAACCCTGTAAAAACGAGAACAGCAACTTTACGCATTACAACTTTATGTAATTGGGTATAAAATATTACATTCATTTCGTTTTTTTAAGTAATAATACTTAATACACTGTTCTCTAAGATGTATATAGTACATATTATACGAATATTTAACATATTTATAGATCAAATATGTTATTTATTATTACATTTTATCAGTATATTTATGACCGTCTATTTTGGCACATTTTGCACGACGCCGTCTTAATATGTACAATAATGTTATTGAAGAATAATAATTCACTTTCAATCAATAATATTTCCAAAATTATAGAAAACTGTACCTTAGGTAATGACTATAGAACTCTGTTTCAATCCGAGCAACTGTTGCAAATTGCCACCCTCTATCACATAACCCTCCAAAGTCACGGTCAAGGGGAGTAGTCTGCTTCATCTGTTGCTTCGATGTTTTTGGTTTAGTCTGTTTACAGTGATTGTAGTTTTCGGAATAAAAGTGCGAGATTTAGACATTTTTGTTTTTTTTGTCAACTGTTTCTATAAGGTGAGCGTTTATTTTATTTTAGTGTCTACAATTTCCGGCGGAATTTTGTTGAAATAAAATCCTACTAGTGTGAAATGGTTTTTTGAGCAGTGGATTTTGCGGATATTTTAATAATTTTTATAAAAATATATTCTGAAAAAATAACGAGCATTTTAGATATTGAGCTAATGCCTGCAAAGTTTTATTTAACTTGATAAGTGCCATCTTTAAGTCATTATTACATCACTATTCATAATGTTAAGAATATAATATAATACCTACAGTTTTTAAATATTCAAAATTTCTTCCAATTTTTATGGTAATAGATATAGGTCTACAGCATCTCTCTTATTCACTAAATCAATCAAATCAAAAGAATGTGGTAAATAGGTGATCACAATAATGAAATGAAAAACGTGCCGGTAATTTATTAACTCCTGAACAACTTGTTACTTGATTTATTGATGTTCTTTGGGTGAAGTAGCGCCTGCGCGATTTTGCAACATCCCACGTAAGTCCCGCGTCCCAGGGCTCTATCTTATTGGAATAAGGCTGAAAATAGAACACGATCAATAGCTACTCAGATTGGTCTTATGAAATACGCCTGTGCAGAAATGTGAGGAAGAACCACCAGTAGAACCTCGGACACCGTTTAATACAGAGGCCATATTCTGTTTCTGATTCTTTTTCATAATTGCTTTTGATTTTGAAATTGAACTAAGTATTGTATTAGAATAGTTAATCCATTTAGTTTATTAAATCACGCGGGCCTCTGTGTTTTTATAGAAATTTTACTCCAAGACCTGTTGCTGTTTCATTGGGGTACGTAATACATTTGATGTTCAATATTATAAAGTTTTGTGTATTTTGTGCTTTAGATACCTATTTATTTCCCACAGAAGGGCGAAATATAATTATATTGATAAATTTCTAGAATTTGGGAATGTTAAAATTTTTTCCATTATCTAAATTAAAACTTCCATTACCTAATTAACTCAACTTTGTAGGATATAATATCCTTATGGTGTTTTCATTGTAAGCATCCCCCTATCTACAAATGAAAATTTCATAGGCCGCCATTTTGAAAAAAATACGCCGCCATTTTAAGAAAGCAAACAAAATGGCCGTTTGACCATATTGCTGGGATCCGAACAAAAGTATTCGAACAGGAGCCCGGGCACGAAAACTGAACATGCAAGTGAAGCGAATTTTTTTTTTAGTTTATAATAATATCTCGGTCTAGACTTGCGCAATGTGACGGACGCGTTATTAACGTGCGCAGTTGAAATAATGTATAAAAATTAGCAAATCGCAGTCATTAGGTAGACTAAAGAGAAGGTGTTTATATAACCAGCAGCTGCATCCAGCTCCCCCCGCATCTGGCATTTTTATGTGTGAGGGGTGGGGGGGAGAGGTCGTTCGCTGCATCTGGCTTCTAGAAAGCCACTAAGCTGCTGGTTGCAAATACTAAAAGAAGCTAGTCCGTGAAAGCCCTAAAACAACCACTTTAGCCTGATCTCTGAATCAGAGTTAAACCGATTTGAATAAAGCGAGCAGTAGCCCTTATAAATAAAATTTTGGTGTGAATACTCATAATCCTATAATTATTTGATTGAAATTAGTGAGTGAGTGTGTGTGTGACTGAGTGTGTGTGAGGGTGAGTATGTGTGTGTGTGTGTGTGTGTATGTGAGTGAGTGTGTGTGAGTGTGTGGGTGTGGAAGTGTGTGTGTGTGTGTGATAGGTTGAGATTGTGTGTGAGAGTGAGTGAGTGAGTGATTGAGTTAGTGAGTGAGTGAGTGATTGAGTTAGTGAGTGAGTAAGTGTAATTGAGAGGGTGAGGGTGAGGGTGAGTGCGCGCGTGTTATTATTATTATTATTTTAACTATTATAATTATTTTAGTTAAATTTTTTTTTAATCTCTTTTTTTTTACCTCTCATTATGTTTTAAAAAAACTTTATTTTATTTTATTTAATTTTCTTATGGTTTTCTTTTTACGAAAAAACTTATATCGAAGACTAAAAAATACTGCATAAATAAAAAATAATTAAATAAATATAATTACATAAGTTGATAAAATATGCTATGCAATAGCTTTACCGCGGCAGACCCGAGAGCGTTGTTTTTTTCAATTTTACAAAGGATAGATGTACTTATCTATAGATACAAATTACCAGAACAGTTACAAAATCTTCATTATCCCTCAAAGCACCGTACAAGTACAGAGTTCCTGGTAAAAAGCAACAGATTTTATGAAAAAATTGGGATTGATATTCTTT
This sequence comes from Thumatha senex, assembly GCA_948477245.1. Lineage (NCBI taxonomy): Eukaryota > Metazoa > Arthropoda > Insecta > Lepidoptera > Erebidae > Thumatha > Thumatha senex. Next base: position 7,451,115 of record OX419731.1, on the reverse strand, counting down.
TTGTTAACATAATATGAACAGCCTAGTTTATCAGTGACACCTTAATCCCCGAAGGAGTGACAAAGGCATATTATACGGCAACATTTCGCCTTAAGTATCTTTGTCTCATGTAATATGTGTTGAGCCCAGTACCGTCTTGAAATAGACAGACGCATGTTGTGGCTACCTGCTCTTGTAATTTTTCAAGCGGGGCCCATAAGAGACAGTGTCTACTCTATATTATTGAGGCTGACTCTACAATGTCCATTCATTTGTATTCTATAAGAATTCTGTACTTCCTTAATTTTGAAGTATTTTTTTATAATCCGAGCTCTTGGAATACAGTTGTAAGATATGGTTTGTTTTCCAAATATAATAAAACTAGTTGATGCCCACAGCTTCGCCCGCATAGTCAAGTTTTCCTATTCCATAATTCGTACGGAACCCTATACTTTTTGATAATCCAAAATAGCGTATGTTACTCATGAAGAATATAGCTTTAAAAGGTGAAAGATTTTTTAAAATTGGCCCAGTAGTTTTTGAGCCTATTCATTACAAACAAACTTACAAATCTTTCCTCTTTATAATACTCGTACCTATTAGTATAGATTATCCGGTACATAAACCCTACTTTTGTATCAGTCGGTTCAAACACATCTTACTTACCTGCCAATGCCGCAATGCTCTCTCTCCTGACCTCTCGGTCTATTTGCGCTTTCCTTTAGACTACCATTCGGTACTGGTATATGCTCCGTTGCACGATGCTAGACTTGAAACAAAATAACACAAACGGCTTAACGCGCTTCCCGAAGCACGAAATCGCTATTAATGAAATTGCATAAACTGCTATCAACAAGCAATCGCTATGGATGAAATTGCATAAAATGCTATCAACAAGCATTTCAGAGATACTTACCTAGATAAAAGTGATATCTCTAAATCTTAATAATATTATAAACGTGAAAGTTTGTGTGGATGTTTGTTACTCTTTCACGTAAAAACTACTGAATGGTTTTTAATGAAACTTTACAATAATATAGCTTAGACATCAGAATAATACATAGGCTACTTTTTATCCCGGGAACAAGTTCCTTTGGGAAACAGGAACGGAAAACTTCTCTACGCGGGCGAAGCCGCGGGTGTCAACTAGTGATGATATATAAGTGGAAACTTTCAACAACAACAACTACATTCACTTTCGTACCCCTGCTTCATCTTAAGTGTTTCCCAGTTGCCTCATCCAAACCCTACTTAGATTTGGAGTCTGGGGTTCACTTTAATTGGCTGCTAGGAGCAGCTATTGTAAGGTTTTTATTTTTGGCGTTATTGTTAGCGACTACCGTCTGAAATCAGCCCTGTAGGGCTACATGCGTCGTTGCCTTGTTAGTCAGCAGGTGCACCGCTAATAGGTGATGTCCCTTGGGCCCTGGAGATCCTGGTGAGGTCACACCACAGACGTACAGGAGTAAGCAGACCAAACATATACCTTTGCTTATGGAACAATACTTCTTTACTAACAATACAACTTTTTACTCTTGCCATTTGTTGTATAAAGCTATCTTTGTTATTCCTGTGTAGCTACATCTAAATCACACTTTGACAGCGAACAGCGCGCAGCCAATTTTTCTACTACAACACTAAGTGACAAACTTGTAATAACAACCGCCGCTGCAATCTTTAAATCAAAGATTTATGTGTCGAAGTGAAAATGTTACATAAAATTATTATAAAATATACAAAATGGTATTGTGCATAGAGTGATGAAGTTTCATTATCAAGAAATCACCAGAAATACCTAAGCTAAGCTACCTGTCTATGTGAGTGTAATAAATAGGCTACGCTATTTATCGCTAACGTTGGGTCTGATCACTGTATGTGGGTCACGCCCAATATTTACTTACTTACCTATTTACATTAATTTTGTTTCGTCGAAACTACTAATAGAAGTATTTAGTTCAACAGACTTAAGAATACACAAATAAATCTTAATTTCACGAGATCTAAATCGTACCTCCCTCTTAAATACGGTGTCATCGCGAGTTGATTGATAAATTAATGTTTATGTCTTAGAATATTCCTATGACATAGGACTAGTATATTATAAGGATAAAATGTATGTACCTACTCTCCGATTGACCTATGACTACTTCGTAAGGACAGGCCAATATTACTAATTATAACATTTGGGCCTTAGTGCGTGCTTGTGTGTACTAGAAGCGCTCGTGGCCCCACTAGCTCAGTGTTCTGTAAACGATCACTACGTTAAGATATTTTCGCTATAGCTGTTCTTTGGATGAGTGACCACTTTGTGGCATTAACATTTGCGTGCGTTTCCGTGCTTCGGAGGGCACGTTAAGCCGTTGGCCCCAGTTGCCAGTAAAATGGCAGTCGTTAAGCCTGGTTGAAGGCCTTATGGGCGGCTTGAAAATTTCAACAGCAGGTAGCCACAACCTGCGTCTGTCTATTTCAACACGGCAATGGGCTCACCACCTATTACGTGGGACAGGAATCCACACGGTGAAAAGTGGGCATAAAATATGCCTCTGCCACCCCTTCACTATTATTTTTTTCTAAAACACGCCAGAAAGAAACAAATGACTAGCCAAAGCAAATGACACAGACGCAATACTTATTCTAAGTTTTAAATTGGCAACCAATCAGATTCATGCATTTTTTTTCTTTAGAGGATAAGTTTATTGCCAGTGTTATAAAGGGTCAAGAGTTCAATAATTCTAATTACATACTTCTGTGTTCTAAACAAAATTATTTTTAAAAATATATTGAGGTTCATTTAGTCTGCTGCCTGCAACCCGTTTCCATTTTAAATTTTACGATTTTTTTTTTAATAATTTTTATAAAAAAACAGTCGCAGCTTTATTTCCAAAAGTAAAACAAGGCAGACCCCGAAAAGTAGTAGGTTTGCAATGTAGGTATCATCTATCTGTGTACTTAATTCATTAATTCATCAAAATCAGTTCAGTGATTTTGGCGTCAAAATATAACAAACACACTCATTCACAATAATATTAGTAATTTTTAAATACGTTGGCACATCTGTGGTGCGGACTACTTTCTTATAGTTCATCTTAGTGTATTCCCAGTTGCTTCCAAACTCTACCGGATTTGGAGCAAGAGGTTTATTTTTATTTGGCTTCTAGGAGCAGTTATCCTTCCACTTTTGATTTTCGGCATTGTTAGGAGCGACTGCCGTCTGACCTCAAACTACGACTAGCACTTTACTAGCGGCACGTCGGCGAAGTTTCGTATTAATTTTAATTACATTTTTTTGTAGAAATATGTGAATAGTCGACCACATTAGAGGATATTTATTCTACGGTAGAAAACAGAGTACTTATATAAAAAAAAGTAAAATATCATCACTATTGTAATATATCAAAACGGCTATCATACCGTGCCGCTAGTATAGTGTATGATGACATTTATGTATTTTTATTAAGAACTATCTGTCGTCTGCAACTAAGCTAGCATAAATATCAAAATGGATCCAGTCATTTTACTCATACATGTTGTAAATGAAAATTTTACTTGAATCCTTTTGATTTAAAATTATAATTTGAATTGTGCATAAGTTCCCATTTTGATTTTTTTTGTATGCCACAGTTTTTGGCGAAATGTGTCTTGTCCTCATAGTTATGTGTATGTACCACATTTTATGCAAATAATGTTATTATTATTCTTCTTTATAGTAGTAAATAAATAAATAATAAATATCCATCACGCCTTATCCCCGAAGGGGTGGCAGAGGCATATTATATGCCCACTTTTCACCGTGTGGATTCCTGTCCCACGTAATAGGTGGTGAGCCCATTGCCGTGTTGAAATAGACAGACGCAGGTTGTGGCTACCTGCTGTTGAAATTTTTTAAGCCGCCTATATGGCCTTCAACCAGGCTTAACGACTGCCATTTTACTGGCAACCGGGACCAACGGCTTAACGTGCCTTCCGAAGCACGGAAACGCTCGCAAATGTAAATGCCACAAAGTGGTCACCCATCCGACGACCAGCCATAGTGAAAGTTGCGTACCTCAGTGATCGTTTACCGAACACTGAAACCGCGGGGCCACGAGCGCTTCTTTATAGTAGTAACTATTAAATAGTGAAAATCTTGTCAAAACTACAGCAGACGTTTCGGAGATCGCTGGAGAAACAAACCTGTTTGTTTGTTTTAATTGTAAAATAACGTTCTTCGGTGTATATTAGTACATTATATTATACTAGTTGACGCCCGCGGCTTCGCCCGCGTAGAGTTGTTTTCCCGTTCCCGTTTCCCACAGGAACTTGTTCCCGGGATAAAAAGTAGCCTATGTGTTATTCTGATGTATAAGCTATATTATTGTAAACTTTCATTAAAATCTATACAGTAGTTTTTACGTGAAAGAGTAACAAACATCCACACAAACTTTCGCATTTATAATATTATTAAGATAGAATTGCATGTTGTAGACAGATGCACCGCGAAAAAGAACTTAGCTAAGTTTGAGTCCGGAACTACATAGATAGGCTATCCCTAACATGACATTTTAATTGCAACCGTGACAGTAATAGTCGGCAGTGTGGTCATCTTTAGAAATAAATCTATTCACCGAACAGATACCGCATCTTAACTTTACCAAATACGTTTACGTCATCTGAACGTAAATGAGTAGCATATTTTTAGGTTTATAGTAGGAATGGTAACCTCGCCTGTTCGCGTCCACTTAGTGGAGTTTGTAGTTTTGAGCAATAAAATAATAATGTTAGAGTAGTAATTTCGAAGGAAAAATGGATTTCACATATTCTGTATAAAGTCTTGTTAAATTTACTATACAGTTTTGGACAAACCGTTTTAAACTTTAAACAAAAAATCATACGATCGCAAGCATTTGTATCATACATAATTTTAGTATATTCTCTACGTAATGGTGGTAACGCGCACAAAGCTTATATTTATATGCATATACCTACCACATATCTAAGATTTCATAGAAAAACCGTTCATTTTTGTTAGTGACTTGGTACGGTTATTTGCCACTATTTTTGAGGAGTGCCCCATCTTTTGGACGCGAACTTGGCGGTGTACGCGAACGGGCTACATTACCCTATGTGCTCATTATGTGCGATTGTATCGAATACCTACCTATGGGTAGGTGGATATATAAGTATGGGTTTTGTGATCAGTGACTGCGATCTCATTACTATTCCGGTCTCGTAGGACACGTTTAGATATGTTTAATCATTGATCCGGGTTCTGGATCCGGAACCAATATTGTTTATTTAAATTTTGTCATCACTATTTTTATACTCTTTAATGACGTCTTTCATCTATGTTTCTTTTTTAAAATGTTGATTGATCTGGTAGAAAAATGTTGTGTTCTTTTTTGAAATTCAGAAAAAAAACAATCATATAGCTAATGTACAAGAACAGAAATCAACTGTGGCTTTTCAAGACGAATTTGGTAGTCGCTATCATGTATTACGTACTCTAGTAATATTCGTAACATTAGTTCAACGGTCTATTAGGATTATCCGTAGCGCGTGCAGCCATAGTTGGTATCAAGTAAGCCGTAAAAGTAAGTTAGCTGCACCCGCAAAAGCTCTAACAGTTTTAGTTTTAGTCCAAAATAATTTTGCTAGCTTTACTATAATAAAAATACTTTATTTACACCATTTTAATGGCACTTACAAATTGTCATACACTAGGACTAAAGATAAATTTAATATTTTTAAACGTGACTAAAAAAACCACAATCATTTTTTCGAGATCGTGTCAAAGTATTTTTAGATTTGATATAATTCTTCATACAAATATTCATTACATGTGTGTACGACATATAGAGATTTATTTAATAATAAGTGTGTAAATTAAACTGATACCACCAAAATAATACGGGTGATGACATTTTACCGCATCTCGCAGTCCTTAAGTGGTAGCATCACCATAAAACGTTATACCAACACAGAATCTTTGTACGAAAATGAAACCAAGTATTAATGAAATAATTCTTATAATAAATTCCTCATTCCTTGATTGCATAGACTAGATGCAGCTCACATGCGTAAACTGCACGCACTTTGTAGCATATAAATTTATTGCACCTCAGTTCAATAACAACGCTACGCGCCCACTCGTGAACCAGTTGGTAATCTCCACACTTCACAATAACACGAAGTAGAAGTTCCAATCGATATATCCAATGTTATCTCATCTTATCGACCTAGATTAGACTCGATTGATATTTTATGGGTAACGTTATCATTTAAAAAGTATCTCTCTAAAATTTATTTACTATATTTCAAGCTTAGATATTATAATAAAACATATGTACACGACTACTGTCTTCGAAAAAGCTCATGTTGCAGCTTACGGGTATGATAAGTTAGTAAATCGTTAACCTAAATATTCAATCTTCACGATAAATCGATTTGAATACATAATAGTCTGAAATCGATTTGTGCGCTCTGTAATTTATTTTTATCTTCCAGAAAGTATCCTACCCAAATGTGCCTCTTATTCTCTATGTAATTCCACAAATATTTACATACATAATCGTCTTTACTCAAACAACTTCAAGTAAGCACCCACTAATTGTATTTCTGCTTCATAAATAAGTATAATTCCATAATCTAGTCGCACTTAACCATACAGAAGTGCTGTGCTAATACGGCCAGTGGGCAGATTTTGATCATTAAATCGATATTTGAAATTATTTTCTGCGTGTGTAAACCCCTCATAACGATATTTTAGTCGCAACGATGATGTAACTGTCAGGACTTAAAAGCATTTTAATGGTCAATATACTCCCAGACGACTTTTATAAGGGAAAGCAACGGATACTGCTCTCATAAGTGGTTGAGTCATACAAGTTTAGGGCTAGGTTGAACTTTCTAATTCCTAAACAATAATTGTTTGCCTTGTCAGCCATCAAATAATTTACTTTCTTCCTTTCTCCGTTTCTGTAACAAAAATATGATTATAGTCACATTTTTGTTGCATAAATTTGTCACAGATTGTTGAAAGTAAACATGCTGATAAATTACAAGAAATTTTGCCAAGGTATGGTTCAGTTTTTTTCAAGTACTCCAGGTGAAGGGTAAACCAGGTTACTTTAAAAATTCAATCAAATGCTATACCAATTTTAAGTAAGTCAAAAGTTTACCATGTCCTGTAGAAAATATTGTTAAATCTGAATTTGATAAATTAGTAAATCAAGGTAAAGTGATTAAAATTGAAAATGTTAGTGTTGTAAAACGGGCAACCCCTATTTTGCGTATCATTAAGAGTGCCTTTAATGTACGTAGATTCAAAATACATAGAATATGGCAATCTTCTTCTGACAACATTCTTTTTTTGCTATTTACAAATATATCTATAACTAGCATGCGTATACTACCTACGTACTCTCATGTTTTGTTAACATACATTAAAATGCAAATTTGTATTAAAAAATCGTTGACATCATACACAAATAATTACATAATTGGACACTCAAGTCACGTCACATATTTCAATGTAGATGCAATCACACAGCGAGGACTGTGGTGGTGATAGTCCGTATTCCAGAACGTTTCTCAATACTCAATCAATGCTTGAGGCTAGTTTTTGCCATAGATATACTACTCTCAAGCGTCGATTGAGTATTGAGAAACGTTCTGGAATACGGCCCATACAAACATAAACGTGTCCTAAAATTATTAATTTACTGTTATTCTTTTTTCTCAACATTCCCTACTTATTGATAACCCTCAGAATTAGAACAGCAAGACACCCAGTCTGGTCATTTATGTTATCCACAATTCCCTCATGTCGGTTGGATTTCGACTGCAGAATATCTCGTGCTTATTCTTTAGAAGAACGAATTGCATAAATACCAAATGAAATACTCGCGGTGTTCTTTCCTTAAATGTCACCTTTATCCCCGAAGGGTAGGGTAGGCAGAGGCATAATAAACGCCTACATTTCACCGTATGCCCACATTTTTGTCCCACGTAATAGGTGGTGAGCCCATTGCCGTGTTGAAATGGACAGGCGCAGGCTGTGGCGACCTGCTGTTGAAACTTTTTAAGCCGCCCATAAGGCTTTTAACTTGGCTTAACGACTGCCATTTTACTGGCAACCGGGACCAACGCCTTCCGAAGCACGGTACTGGGGTGGGTCTAAAGGGCCGAAGAAATTTAATAAAATAAAAATAAAAATGTGTCTATTTACGAGTATAGATGTAAAATTTGGAAGAAATTTTGAACCCGTTGCCTTTTTAGTGAGGTGGTAACAAAAAGGCTAAAAGGTCTTATGTGCAAGACACTAATAAGCACGACCAAGGCAGTAGGTTACCCAACTTTGTAACGCACATGGAGAGAATAATGCCGCAAATGAAAGGAATCCAATTCTTTAAGACTACGCGATTTAATAATAATAATAAAATCTATGAGGGCATAGTAGATTCGCTTTTTGAGTTATCCACTTTCTGATACCAACAAAAAAAATGTATCAGTAAGTTATTGAAAAGCTCACATCCGCAGGGCAGCTTGTGGCGAGCTGAATGTGCGTGGCTACACATCGGTCCCGATTCCTCAGAGTTTTGTTGCCCTTCTGCACCGGTTAGGATTTAATGGCCTAACGGGAGAGCAGTGAGAGTGCTATTCCCGGGAGTGCAGCAAATCTCAACTCTTAATTGGCCGGTCAGGGGGAGGGAGCCAGAGCTATATGCTCGGGGGTGGAAGTGTCATTTTCAAGGGCATAACTACGGGGAAGCCCGCTCCGGGCCTGTCCCGCGAAGGTGAAACCGGAGCCGCACCGCTCGACACCCAAGCCGCTCACACTGGTGTTGCCCTCTGTCGCCTTACATGCTAATCATGCCTATGGTGATCGTATAGGAGGCCCATCTAGTAAGTTGGCGAGTCACCGTCTGCCGTAGTTTAATAATAATAATATTAAAATGGCAGACGCCGTTTTCATCAATATCTTAAATCATCCGATCCATTTAACCCCCAACCCAATAGCCCATTTCATAGTTAGCATATTGTACAATAGTTTAACTCCCATTGGAGATGGTCCATTACCGTTCTTCTACATAAGGTGGAAGTGGATTGTCTGCAGTGGGAGTCCCATTCCCTGTTACATTAAAATTCTCAAAAGGCCTCTGCGTGTTGGACCTTTATGGCCCCATGTAAGCCTTCCAAAAGACCGGGTATCTTCGTAAGAAAAAAAAAGACGATACCCGTGAAGAAGAAACAAATAAAAATAAATATACTTTATTGTACACCTTGAACAATATTATTTAACATAGTAAATAAAAGAATGTTGTACAATCGGCGGTCTTATCGCTCACAGCGATTTCTTCCAGACAACCTTTGTGTGGACATAGCTCAAAGACAATCAGTCGTGGGTATCAGTGGTGCAGTTCTATACTAAAGCTAATTATACATTAATACAATAATCACTAGTAAATATAAAAAAACAAATAAGTACAACAGCACTTGTTTATCAAACAATCAATTTATAATTATTTTAAGTCCGTTTAATCTCTTATTTATTCATATATATCAAAGTTTATTGCCGCTCTAAAAATACAAATCGCAATTCTATTCAACAGTATTATTACATTAGGATACGTAATTAATAATGTAACTGCAGTAGCCATAATCACGTCGAATACGACAATGTTGAGCCGCCTCTGTTTTTCAATATTATTACAAATTACCAACAATTATTATTACAAGTGGTTCCTAGTATTCCCTTCATACGAGTAGGTACTTATTAACCCTTCCAGCTAACTTAAACCTAACTTACTGGCTGAGCTGCCTAACCAACTTAGCTATCTTGGACAATCGTTACTAAACTGATGGGTGGCTTGAAAAATTTTAACAGCTGGTCGCCACAACCTTTGCCTGTACATTTCAACACGGTATTGGGCTAACCACATGTTACGTGGGATAAAAATGCATACGGTGAAATGTGGGGCATTTATTTTTATTGTTTTTTTTCCTTTTAACACAGCGCCGTCTAGCACAAAGTAAGCTAATATAAGCTTGTGTTCTGGGATCTAAACGACTGATAAACATATTTCTAAATACATACATATTATACATAGAAAACACCCAAACTTCGAAACAAACATTTTATGTTCACACAAATATTTTTTCCAACCCTGGAATCGAGCCCGGGACCTCAGTCGCGGCAGTCGCATACACTACAAATGCGCTACCGAGGCAGTCAGTGGGCGTATAGTATGCCTCTGCCTACCCCTTCGAGGATAAAGGCGTGACAATATGTATGTATATGTATTTTATTTCAATATGATTACCTATATGTTGTTAATGAGGACTGTGCGGTGCCAATAAAGTGAGGGCAGATGAAGCGTGGACGCGCAGACATCGTCCGCCCACGCGCGGGTAAGCGGCGCCCGCGCAGGTGCTTAGCCCCTCAGCCATGGACACAGATTAAACAAATATGATAAATACACTTCTTTTTAAGGGGATAAACGAGGTTACTTTTCATAGATTTTGTTGATTGACATATTGACTGTCTCCACCGCCGATGAAATCTGGTGGAAGCGTCACTAAGTAAATCCCTTTCAAAATATTTTATTTTTATTTCTCCATCACGTCTTATCCCCGAAAGGGTGGCAATGGCATATTATATGCCCACTTTTCACCGTGTGTATTACTGTCCCACGTTATAGGTGGCGAGCCCATTGCTGTGTTAGTATAGTAGTATAGTAAATAGACAGACGCAGGTTGTGGCTAACTGCTGTTGAATGGAACGAGATAGTTAGTGTAATAATAGTAGTTTATGATACACTCATGTTATAAGAACCCTTATTATGCAACAGGCATACTAAGGGTTCTTATAACATGAGTGTGTTTTAAAAAAACGAGCCGTAGGCGAGTTTTTTTATAGTATCACACGAGTGTTATTAGACCAAGTTATGTACAGTGTCATACACTACTTTATCTACTCTCATACTATTATACGTAAAACAATATTGCAAATAAAATGATAAATATAACAACAAATTTATTTTTAAATGTCAAATGTTGGCGCCAAGGCGCAAACATTGATTGCGCATGCGCGCTTGCGTCGCGGACTCGTTCATTGAAACTAATGATTGAAACCTTTTTTTTTAAGTAGAGGTTCTACCTCCTTGGTCCAGCTGGAGGTTGTATAGGTGTATCGTTATGATTAAAAAGTTATATTATGATACCGGTGTCCATACAAGACCTGTATCGTAATTAAACTTTTTATTTTTGGCCTGTATGTAATGTTTGTCATAAGAATTTTGGTATCAGTTTTATAATCTTTGTATTATAGTATCAGAGTAGATAAAGTAATTTATGCTTCTAAGCATACTTAACGGTTAACGTTATTCAGTCTGACAATTTCAGTGAGTTTGTTAACACACAGGTATCACAAACAATGTGTATTAGCTTGTATGGCTAATAGAAATGCTAATAATTACGTTTACTAAATAAATGTAATTTTTTTAAGTAAAAATATTTCAAAAGGACAATTTTCAGACGTGTTATTGAGAAAATTAATTAGGAGTGTGTGCTTAAAACCGCACGGCAGAAGTGAAAACTTCATTGGCAATCGCAATCAATTATTACGTATGATAGAATTTAATACTAAACACAGCGACACAACAGCGAAGAGCACCTGACTGTATCATTCTGGCTCGGGTACACTCGGCTTTCTCGAGTTCTCACGGTCGAGCCTTTCACCTCAGAGCGTGACTGATCAGCTCAACTTACTACCTATGGAAAAATCTGTGTGCGGTGCGCCAAAGATGTTTTCATTCCAAAAATTCGTTTAGAAAAAATATTCGTACAAGTACTAATAATTTTAGTAGTAGCATATTATCTGTGGTAGTAGTAATCTTTGGTCAAATCCTAAAACTGAGTGAGGTGAGGTAAAACACTGTGGTGATCTAGTGGGTAGTCTGGCCTGTAAAGGGGTATAGCGCTGGGAGTCTCACACAAAAACGTCCTGTTGCGCGCGTAATAGGGTTTATGGGGAATAACGCATTGCACTATCAAAAAAATTTCGCTTTCTCACAATTCATATCTATTTTCTAAAAAGTATTCTGAAACCCAGTATATATAAATAAATAAATATCGTTGGGACAAAACACACAGCGCCATCTGATTCCAAACTAAGCAGACCTTGCACTATAGTAACCAGATAACTGATAAACATACTTATATATTTCTAAACACATACATATTATAGATAAATAACACCCAGACACAGAATATACTATCGTGTGCTCATCACACAAAGTTCTATCCTGAGTGGGAATCGAACCCACGATCGCTTGCGAAGCAGTCGGATACATTCCCACCGCGCCACAGAGGTTAATATGATGTACATATATATGCATATGTTCCTTCTCATATATTAACTAACACTATTTGATTTTCCAAAACTGTTTGACACCTCTATTTAAAGGACTTTGAAGTTAATCTTTGCGTATAGAAAGCTTCAATGAATGTTAGTGAATGGAGATCAAGATTAGTCCTACTAGGATGCTAGGCTATGTAAGCTTGTCCAGACCGGTAGATTCAATGCTTACCAGGCATACGGTTAGGGTTTCTTGCTCTCGAATGTGAATAAATAAAACGATCTAGTCTATTTTCGTAAGAAATTATTAATTTGTGAAGCGCTCGTGGCTTAGTAACTCAGTGTTCTATAAACAATCACTGCGTTAAGCAAGTTTGCAATGGCTGGTCACGAATAGGTGACCACATTGTGGCATTTATATTTGCGCACGTTTCCGTGCTTCTGAAGGCACGTTAAGCCGTTGGTCCCGGTTACCAGTAACATGGCAGTCGTTCAATCAAGTTGAAGGCCTTATGGGCGACTTTAAAAATTCAAGCACAACCTGCGTCTGTCTATTTTAACACGGTGAAAAGTGGGCGTATAATATGTCTCTACCACCCCTTCGGGGACAAGGCGTGATTGATTGATGAGTAATATTGTAAAAGGTATAGAATATAATATTTTTACCTGGTTGTCACAGCGAGGGTAATGATTTTTTATAGTTTCCTTGGTTCTTTCTATATATTTCAATGTATGATAGTACTGGCTTCGGAACGAATGGTCAAAAACGCAGAGCAAACTATGTTGGATATGACCTTAGCTTTCTAGGTACTCATACCGGGTTTCAGAGGTTTTACAAATGACACTATATGGTCATCTAATAATCAATTATAGAGTAGATAATTAGGTGAGGCATGAAATGAAACCCATTTCTGATAGAAATGGTTCGTTTTTAAGCCTCACCAAACATTTCACCACCAACAGTCCGATGAGTATTAGAATGTTTTTCCTAAAATATTCATTGATAGGTAATGTAAGTTAAGTAAATAACTACTGTATTTTGATGCGCAACAATGAAGTCGCACACATGCTTATGTGATGACAATCAGTGTGCACCTTTGCTACCTTAGTAATACAATAACAAATCAATGATATAGTTGGTTTATGGGGATCAAAGATGCCGACATCGCGTTATACACATTTGATAGCATCTTAATCCCCACCCACGCCACTTCGCACAATGGGACTTAAGTCTGTTTTTTCGTTTACAAAAACATCAAACAATAATGTTATGTCATGTTTCATTTGAGTGATATGAAT